>OW818032.2:98747064-101147064 GCA_942486065.2 Calliphora vomitoria | reverse complement strand
GGCAGTAGTTCCAGTAGCTTTGGTGCTGGCAAACTTCAATACATTGCCGGCTCAAAAGCTTCAACAAGTTGGTCGGGCACCGTTCGACAATTGAGTCATGATTCGAAGGACAATGAAAGTGAATTGAATTATCAACAACGCTCATCAAGTCATTATTCCACTCATAATCGTTATAATCAACAACAACAACAACAACAACAACAACTATTATTAGCCAATGCTCTCTTTACACCCAATTTCAATCAACATTATCATCGCGTCCATACAAATGCCAGCAATTCTCAAACTGTAGCCGCCACCCAAAGCATTACGGATGACGATAAAGTTTCGTCTGTTTCGAGGAAGGCTCACCGTAAGCAAATCCCCACACCAAATGTCCCCGAAAATCCTCAACGTGATCCATTGGATGTTAGTTTCAATGATCCTATTGCGGCATTCAAGAGCAAAACAACATGGGAGCTAGTACGCGCCTATCTTGTCTACATTATTTGTTCCAGTGAAAAATTGGTCGAGCATAACATGAAGGTAAGTTTTAAATGTTTTCTTTTCTATTTATATATACTTTTTTATTATAGACACTGCACAAAATTTGTAGCCATCAGGGAAATATCGTTATGTTGTTGATATTGTCTGAAAATTGCATTCAGTGGGGTTATTGTGAATGATTTTCTTTTCGAATCCAATTACAGAAAATTTACGGTTGGTTTTCCGATTTTGATCATATTTTCTATACACATACTCTTAAATGTCATTTGAACATTTCCATTTCTGTTTCTTTTAATTTCAAAAAAACCTCTCGATTTTCCTTTTTTCACCCCCTAGTGATTTCTAAACTTTCCTTTCTTTTTAAGCTTTTCTAAATGGGTTGTCTGTATTTTGTATCCGCATTATTACCCTGCGGGAAAAATAACAATTCGTTTTCACGACAATTAAATATTCGCTTCAAACCGATCAAAGATTGTCAACTCAGCGATGGCTGTTTTTTTTCTTTTTCCTCCGTAAAGAACTTTCGAAGACAGCAGACCTGCTGTCTGGGGTTTTGTTGAAAGCCTTATATTTACGAAAGTTTAAATGGACTTATTACCTTAAACCATACCGTTTGACATGTAAAATATTCTTATAGCACAGAATAGCATTTCATCACTCATAACATAGGAGAATAATGAGTCGATTATGGATGGCAACCGAACTTTAGTTGCGTTGTCAGTTGCCTAAATGGTATTACAGATGGCAACTGGCAGCTATCTTTTGTGTTGCCGAATTGGCAACCAGAAATTTTTAGTTGCCTTCTGGCAACGCAACTGAAGTTCGGTTGCCTTCCATAATCAACCCATAAACCTACCTAATCCTATGGATAGAAAAAAGATGTGAATCATGTCCATTTTCCATTTTTTCAATTTAATTGTTTATTTTGTGGTATTTCTGTGTTATTTCTAGTTTTGAATAATATTAGCTTTCCTAAAGCGAGGACAATAAATTTCAGTAAATTTATCAATAAGTTTATTAAAACTACTTAAAACCTATTAAAATTAAATTTTGTATTCCCAAAAATAACCTTTATTGATTATAAGTTTACTCTGTATCATAATACGATTATATTTGCCCATAAATATGGTTAGGTTGGATCATAATATGATTTCATAGGGCTATAATATTAATACTTTGGATCATATTATGATTGCTTTGGAACATAATATGATTACTTCAAAATATTTGATCATAATATCATATTTTCGATTATAATAATAATGATCATAATATGTTTGGACTACAGCTAGAAATCGTATCACAATACGTTGCTCTTATATTATGTTTACCGCAACCATGTTTATTCTCTGCTCTCAACTAAAACGTTATGTGTTAAATAAAAGAAGGAAATGTTTTAGATCTTAGGGGAGCTTTAGAAAGCTCTGAAAATAAGTTAAAGTTCTTAGGAATTTATACCTATACAGATTTTATATAATCCATAAATTAAGAGTTAATTTAGTTCACCTTCAAAGATTATAGAGTTTTTTTCAATGATTTTTATTTTGAATGTTGTATATTCTGAATCAAAAAATATCATTTCATAGAAGTAACAAAAGTTACGAAAATTTTACAATCACTGAATTATGTATTAATAAAGAATATAATCTAACAACAGAACAAGTTTCTTTGAAGTTATTTCCCAAACTTGCCACAGAAATTCTAAAAAAGGTGCCAATTTGCCTTTCCGTCTTCTAGGCCAACGACATATTAAATTTAAATAAATTTTACGTATCTGTTGAAAATTTCAGTAGAAAATCAAGTTAGATATTGATTTCAGTCTTTTAAAAATTGTTTTCTAAATAACGAATTCATTGTCCGTTAATAAATAAGGTTCTCAAATTGAATCTGTAACTTGCTTAAACAATAACAAATCGATATCTGGGCTACAAATTGTGTTGAGTGTTTATAATTATTTTATTTACTTTTTTTTTCGTTTTTGTATGGTATAATTTTTACTTTCAGTTAAACTTAAGAGTATTTTAATTTATTTATATTATTTGTTTGCCGCTTTCGTTTTAATTCAAATTCATACATATTATTTGAAATTCTTATAAGATTTTATACGAGGATTTTTTAGGTTCAAACAGGTATATTTATCATTTGTAGAATGTCTAAAAAAAAAAAACTTAAATATGATCGATGATTTGATATGCAAATATTATTACTTTGTCACAAAATTGTAGATCCGTATGTATGACTTTTGCAGCAGTTAATACTTGAAATATTAACAGGTTGTCAATAATTCTGCTAACATTTCAATAAAAGGAGGGAGAATTATATAAACATAAGTACAAAATACATCACGGATCTGAAAATAGTAATCAATTAATCTATCTATAGTCTATTTAATTTTAACTAAATATAAAAGTAATTGTCAGTAAGTAAAAACATTTATTAAATTACTTTAAATACCCTGTATTTAATTGTTGTTTGTTTGTTTTTGACTGCTGATCTTAATAGCAAGATTAATAGACAAATATTTTACTGAATACTCAATTTTATAGACAGTAACTAATGTGCAAAGAGGGGTTTTAAATATAAAAAACAGTAATTAAATACAACTGTAAAAAAAACCTTGCTACCTTGTCACAGTGGAGATCAAAAATTGAAGATTTAAGCAAATCTTATTCCTTTAAATTCTTATATGGTATTTTTAAAAATGAACATAAGAAACAGCAGTGTTATTAGTTTTGAAATTTATGTTTAATCATTTATTTGATTATACTCTGTCTGTTAAATTATTTTTTGTACGAATGGGTTATAAAAAAAAACTAGACATTGTAATAAACGTGTATCTACATTATTTCAAAACAATCGATGACTTTTTTTTTTGTTAAATGTGAAACCAGTTTTTCATGACTTTCACATTAAAAAAAAACTGTTATAATACAGGTACTCGTTAATTGTTGGCACTCATTCAAAGGATTTAATATATACATAAATTTTGCAATGTACCCATAAAGATTCCCGATTGCCTTGAGGCACGAATAAAAATTTAATAGTACAAACATCTATACTATATTCTTAGTTATATGTCTTATTCAGGCATTTGAATTCTATTTTGTTTTCTACATTTGCGTAGCTATTGCTTTTAACCGTTTGTCTGTTCAACCGATTTATTTTGACACCCAGTTCAGCATTTCCGATTCTTGCTGTATTTTTTACCATTTAGTCAATAGATTTTAAATAAATTTTGTAATTAATTTGAATGCAATTTTGTGACCAGTATTGTAGTATCCAAAGCAACAATTTTATTGGGGTTAGTTCCAAGACCTATCACAGATTATCTAAAATGTGTCTATTTACCTACACCTAGGACAATGCCATGTTAAAGAGACATATCTCTTTCATATAAAGTGTTAGAACTAGAAGCTGTTCTCTAGAGTATTGATAAGTTTCATTTAAATACATGGTCCCATTTTCTCAATCTCTGGTTATCGTTTTTCGTAACGATATACTTCCTGTTAATATAAATTTTTTATGAGAGCGATAAAGAATAACCAGAGATTAAGAAAATGGGGCACATACGTTTAGAACAGCGAAAGGCAGACTCACACCACTACAGTTTTTAGATATTGTAGTTGTATGAGTTGAGTAAAAAGTTGAGAAAAAAACAAAAACAATAACTGAAATAAACAAGCATAAAAAGCGAAAAGCGTAAAACAACCTGCTTCTATCAATGCTCATGAGAGACTGACTGGTTTTGATTGTTTTTATACAATGTATGTGCTTGCGTACATGTGAAAACAAAAACAAGAGAGCTCAATGCCTTTCGCTGATTTAGAACTATAACCGGTCCCCTCTAGTGAGGGGAATCATCACTGGTTACATAATTAGCTACGTGACTAGTTATTTTAACATGTGCGTGTCCTAAGCAGAGAGTCAATTGGCCTGGGCCTACGTAGACGCATGGGATTCACATACTAACTGGTTACTTGACTGGATATCCACATTATTCGACATTTTCTTTGTATGAATACAACGATTAAGAGATGTCAACTTGTTCGAATAATTTGATTACATATTTAAAATTAATTCGAATTAATTAAAATTCTTTTAATAAAGTAAAATATTAAGTTTATTTATAATCTAAAGTCACATTTAATATAAGTGACGTTATATATAAATACATTTTTTTTAAGAACATGTTCTGTGTCTATTACATTAATGTCACTGTCGTAAACATTTTCAATTACGATTATGTCAATATTTCACAACAATATTCTGGCATTACTGCTTCTAAATAAGTTCCAGAATGACACAAAACAATTTAGTTTTAAGTGTTTGGAGAAAAACTTCATAATGTTCAAATGCAAATTGATGGGAAAACATGAACGGAAACCGGTAATTTAAAATTTTTCGATCATTTTAAATTGAACGATCATTATTCGAATAGATACCCTAATAGGTACATAACTAGTTTTTTAACAGCTACGTGTTCTAGGTGGAAGCTAATTGACCCCAATAAGTCTGTCTAAATTACATCTCCTATTATAATAAACCAAACCAACCAAATAGACAGCCTAATAGTCTGTTCTTAGTAGTTGACACATTCTCAGGGAACTCACGTATTAGTTACAAGGAGACTGTCCAATAACCGGTTTCTTGTAAACAAACCATTCTCCGACTTCCATATGATAACTACAATGAGACCAATTTTCCATGCAAGTTTATATTTTTGCGACAAAAAATACGTGGGAATTGCTACAATTTTTCTTGTAGCTATTGTCGAGTATAACAAGAATCTGTTTTTGAAATTTACCAAACTCCTTCAAAATCTTGATTTATAAAGAAACCAATTAAATTCCCTATGTACTAGAATATATATGTTGGAGTGAGCCAAGTAAGTAATCAGAAATTAGTTAAAATTACTGTCTATAAGGAATACATTGACTACTTGTAGAACTGCTGGATTAGTACTTAATACATATTACATATTCGTACAATATTAGAAGAAAAATTGTGTTAAATTCATGTCAAATCTACAACATTTTTTATTTTCAATTCAATGTTCTACAAGTTTTCTTCGATACTGTGTATCATTATGGTAATACAACACATGTATGAGTAATTATATTGCACATACACTATTGCATATTTACCGGCATTTGTCCATGTATTTTATTTACTTATAAATAAATAAATATTTACTTGTTTTCTATATACTTATATGCACGAGTATATATGTATGTATGTTTGTACCAGCTAAACCAGAGTGAGTACATTAGCGAAAAAGCTGAAATTAAAAAAATAAAAAAAAATAAAAAAAATGCTTACAATTCAAACGAAAGTTACTAAAGCGTAAAATGATAAAACAAATTTAAACATCAGCTCAGAAGACGAGAAAACGAACAGACAGACAGACAGAAAAAAAAAACAAACTCTGAGTAACACAAAAAAGTGGAACAACTAGACGCTGAATTTAGTCTTAATACTAGATGGATGTACGAGTATGAATAGATGTTTGGTTCGATGAATGATTAGCATGGGTGGGAAGAGAAACGGAAAAACCGGTAGAGAATCTAAACATGCATGTGGTGTTTGAACTACAATTTAGATACATTCTCACGTGATGGTTATTAAAAAAAAAAACACATTATATTCAGTACTTAGTTGTATTATGTATGATTTACGTCAATGTGGTGAAGGAGTGAAACTAAAAATACTTTTTTTCAAATAAACTCGTAATGTACTAGTGAATTGAGAAAAATAAAATGAATATTAATGTGAAATAGTGTCTAAGGTGGATGGCTAAGAAAAAAAAGTTCGACCTTGATATAGTATACAGTGCACTCGCGATAATATGAACTAATTAAAATCAGGCCAGTTCACTTTTGCAAGATTGTTAACAATGGCATGTTAAAGAGACATATCTCTTCCATATAAAGTCTTAGAACTAGAACCTTCTCTCTGGAGTATTGATAAGTTTCATTTAAATACATGGCACCATTTTCTCAATCTCTGGTTATCGTTTTTCCTAACGTTTATTCGTGAGTAAAACCCAACTATGTTTTTAAAAATCCGTTAAAAATTTACATTTAAATCGTCTTCACTTTTGTCCGTTAATGGTTATCAAATATAATTTACCGACTTTAGATTACTTGGCATAAGTAAAATAAATGGTCTCTAAAGTATAATATAAAATTACTTCCAAAGTTACTTTTAGCGTGCAGTAAAATGTAAATATTAGGCTAGTCCTTAAAAAGAAATTTAATTAGACTTTTTAAATGCCTAACAAGGGATAATACACCCAGCATAATATATAGTTTGTATACACAGAAAAAAGTTTCAACATAAATAGTATGATTTGATTTCATTGATTTTAATTCATAAAATTTCTAAATAATTTCTTAAATAGTATGATTTTGTTCATATTTTTTGTTTTTAAATAAAATCTAGGAGGCTTGAAAAAAATATTTAAATTTTCATTTATATTTTTATGTTATTTGAAAATGTTTGAAATTTTCCTTGAAAAATTTTTATGTTTTTTATGATTTTCAGCTACAAAATGAGCAAATATGCGTGATATTGACTGCATTTTATGAAGCAGATGAAATGCTTTAATATTAATGGAAGCTAAATGATGTTTAATGATATTTGTTTACATTTCAGACTTTTTTTGATTCATCTTGAATAATTGGTAATATAGGTCTATTTTACAAACATATTTGAACTAAGCCATTAGGTAATGCAATTGTAATGCAATTTATTATAAAATATCTAGAAATTTATCCAAAAAAAAGCAAAAAATTCCGTCATGTACACTTTTATAATATTTATGAACATGTTCTTATTCTGAATGAAAAAAGTTTGGGAAAAAAAGTCATGTTCGATTAATAATATCTATTACAAAATTCATTCCAATTATGAATTTCTTTTTTCTGTGTAGAGTAAAATGTAGTGGAATGTAAGAAAAACATATAAACATACTACACTTTAGATTACAAATGCAGATCCCATCTGCAGCTAGGGATATCTCCAAATTATTATGCACTTGAGTTAGAATTTAGCCACTACACGTTGATTTAGATTTCAACTCTGTGTAGATTAAAAAAGGTTAAAAAACATAAATAAGCTGTTAATATTTCAAAGCTTTTGCACTAAGTTCATATTTTTAGAGTAGCTAATGGAAGTAAAAAGTGTTCATATTTTGGGGTGTTCATATTATCGCGAGTGCACTGTATATTGGTATTAAGCGCATTCTATTTTCAAACTAATTGTATAAAGTTTATATTAAATATAAATTAGTATTATTGCCCAAACTTATTATTTCACTTTTGCCTTCTTCTAATCTAATCTAAATGATATGAAAGATAATGGAGCAATTCGTGATATTTTGTCATTTCGACTATATCGGGGACACAACCTAGTGCGGATCCATAAGGGATATAACACGCCAATTTTTAATACAAAATCTGGATACAAATTATATAAAAATGTAAATGCTTATTGAAAGATTTATTTATTTTGACAAAATTTTCTTAAAATATTGCCCAGCACTTCTTTGAAGTTGTCATACAATTGTCGCTTTTGCAAGCGCAGCACAGTGGGGGATCTGAAAAAAAAAGTGGAAATAAATCTGTAACTTCTAAACGAATAGCTCGATTTTAATAAAATTTTCCACGGCTATAGAGGAGGTGTTGATAAGTTTAAGTTTTGAATTTAGGCTTAAACAACCAAGGGGGGGCCGAGCCACAATGCCCCAAAGTGGGGCACCTCGGGTATATCAAAAATTAAAAATGATGCCAAATTTTTGTTTACGATCCAATTTGAAAGATTTTTATATATATGGAATGTACTAGACGAGATCTACAAAAAACATTGCTTAAGCCATATATTACCTCTTATAGTTTACGAGTTATTCGCATTTGAATAGTAAAATTTTATTTTTTTTGCCTACCTTGGTCTGCTATTTTGCTAATAACGGATCCAATTCTTTCCCGATTTTCTTGAAGTGTCTTATTTTGAATTGACAACAAATTTATTAATAATCTTAAGAAAAAAATGTTGAAAAATATTTACTGAGTCAAAAGTTATATGCATTCAAACTTAAAATAAATAAAAAAGTCGTTTTTCCGCAATTTTTTTTCGAAAAAAGTAACTACGTTAATTTTAAATTATACAGAAAATGAGAAAAAGATAAATAATGTGTTTATATTTCTCTGAAAGGTAACATTTCGGGAAATATTATAAAAGCAAAATAATATCAAAATTTGTATTATTGCGTGGTCCAGAGCCTTCCGAAGTAGACCTATTTTTTATGAAAATTTCAAATTTAGACAACATATTCTAAAATCGCATAGCTGCTTTCAAAAAATTAAGACCTGTTTTGTATGTGCCAATATGTTCTTCAATATTGTGCAAAGGGATTTCATAGCCCCGAGCTTGGTGCCTTCAATAGATTCAAAAATCAAAAAAATCACAATTTTGGGATTTTTTAAAAGTTTTTTGGGAATTGTGGGATTCTAAAAAACAATTCACTAATTTCTTTTTCACTTTTGTATTTCGATCAAAAGTTTCTATATAAGTCTAATGTTTCATTAAAAACGATTCATAAACAAAAATTTTATTGCATTTTAAATATTGAAATTTTCCAGAAAAATCAGCTACCATTTTTTATTCCCATATTTTTGAAAAAAGTCTTCTATAATTTTTTTAAATTTTAAAAATTTTTTATATTTTTGAAAATAGGACATAATTTCCTACACGTTGATATATAATACGTATATCTTTTCTTTTCCACTAGTCTCATTAATGGCTTCAAAACCCATAACTCACAGTAATTAGCTTCATCTTATAGTGTTCTCCGGTGTTTGGTTATGTAAAAGTCGGCAAGGCAGTGCAAAAAATATATTACAAAACGGCAAGATTTTATAATTTTCTGTATGTTGTTGATTTTGAATCCATAAATTTGACTAGTGGAAAAGAAAAGATATACATATTATATATCAGCGTGTAGGAAATTATGTCCTATTTTCAAAAACATAAAAAATTTTTAAAAATTAAAAAAATTATAGAAGACTTTTTTCAAAAATATGGGAATAAAAAATGGTAGCTGATTTTTCTGGAAAATTTCAATATTTAAAATGCAATAAAAATTTTGTTTATGAATCGTTTTTAATGAAACTTTAGACTTATATAGAAACTTTTGATCGAAATACAAAAGTGAAAAATAAATTAGTGAATTGTTTTTGAAAATCCCACAATTCCCAAAAAACTTTTAAAAAATCCCAAAATTGTGATTTTTTTGATTTTTGAATCTATTGAAGGCACCAAGCTCGGGGCTATGAAATCCCTTTGCACAATATTGAAGAACATATTGGGACATACAAAACAGGTCTTAATTTTTTGAAAGCAGCTATGCGATTTTAGAATATGTTGTCTAAAGTTGAAATTTTCATAAAAAATAGGTCTACTTCGGAAGGCTCTGGACCACGCAATAATACAAATTTTGATATTATTTTGCTTTTATAATATTTCCCGAAATGTTACCTTTCAGAAAAATATAAACACATTATTAATCTTTTTCTCATTTTCTGTATAATTTAAAATTAATGTAGTTACTTTTTTCGAAAAAAAATGGCGGAAAAACGACTGTTTTATTTATTTTAAGTTTGAATGCATATAACTTTTGACTCAGTAAATATTTTTCAACATTTCTTTCTTAAGATTATTAATAAATTTGTTGTCAATTCAAAATAAGACACTTCAAGAAAATCGGGAAAGAATTGGATCCGTTATTAGCAAAATAGCAGACCAAGGTAGGCAAAAAAATAAAATTTTACTATTCAAATGCGAATAACTCGTAAACTATAAGAGGTAATATATGGCTTAAGCAATGTTTTTTGTAGATCTCGTCTAGTACATTCCATATATATAAAAATCTTTCAAATCGGATCGTAAACAAAAATTTGGCATCATTTTTAATTTTTGATATACCCGAGGTGCCCCACTTTGGGGCATTGTGGCTCGGCCCCCCCTTGGTTGTTTAAGCCCAAATTCAAAACTTAAACTTATCAACACCTCCTCTATAGCCGTGGGAAATTTTATTAAAATCGAGCTATTCGTTTAGAAGTTGCAGATTTATTTCCACTTTTTTTTTCAGATCCCCCACTGTGCGCAGTAACTTCGCTAACATTATTAAGAAAAATATTAACAACAAAATGAAAAACATTTCCAAAGATAGTTTTGTATGTACTTAAGATTAAAAGTTATTTGTTTAAATTAGTTTGATTTAAGAAGAAAATATAGCATTGAAAGTTAAGTTGGATTGAGCAAGTTCGCTTACAAATATAGTTGTGCATGTTTACTGTAACCATTTCAACATTTTTATAATTTTGTTTAACAATTTTATAGTCACATATGTTTGTGACAACCATTTTTATGATGAATAATTTCATTTAAATATGTTGTTCTCAGATTATGATATTCATAAACCGAGAGCAACATAATATGGTAAGTCCTTCATCATATAAATGGTTGTCACAAACATATACTTGTTTACTGTAACCATATATATGGTTGATACAATCATGTGAATCGTACATTAACCATATTATAGTTAGCACAATCATATACATAGTTACTGTGACTATCTACATGATAACCTCCTTTTATAATCGTGTTTTTCTAAGTAATTAACTCGAATCGATTTTTGAATTTCAAATATTTTGTCTGTGTATATGAATCATCCATTACTGGGAGATTACCATACAACCAAATATTGAGCATTGAAATCAGCAGAAATTCCGAAAGTGGTCAATAGGAGGTAGAAATGATTACATCTCAAAATTGAGGAACCAACATGTACATGGCTTTAAATCGAACGACACAACGGGTCAAGTTTTTATATTAAAAGCCAAGAGTATGGAATAGTCTTTAATCTTTATAGCCACAATTTAATTTTATACTGAAAGCTAAGCTGCTATCAGAGCTCTTACAGATGAAACTTTAAAATCCAGAACATTACTAGAATGCATAATCCTCCTTCAGAATAGAAAATTGATATTGATAACAAAATTAAGCAAATACAAATTGAATTGAGAAATTATACTTTTATGTTATATATACCCTTCACCTTCGTGAGAAGGGTATATATAAATTTGTCATTCCGTTTGTAATTTCCACAATATAATTTTCCGACCCTATAAAGTATATATATTCTGAATCCTTATAGATAGCGGAGTCGATTTAGCCATGTCCGTCTGTCTGTCTGTTGAAATCAATTTTTTGAAGACCCCAGATATCATCGGGATCCAAATCCTCAATAATTCTGTCAGACATGCTTTCGAAAAGTTTCCTATTTAAAATCAGCAAAATCTGTCCATAAATAACGGAGATATGCGCAAAAATCCGAGTCAACCTCTATTTTTGGCCTATTTTTTTTTATCTATATCTCGATTACTAAGTCATAAATATAGACAATATGGATATCTAATGATAGATATTTCAAAGTCCATTGCAACGATGTATATAAGGCTATACAAAGTTGGACCTACAATGGGTCAAGATCGGGAAAAATATTTTTTAACCCGAATTTTTTTTTACAGAAAACATTCTTTTGTCATAAATTTTTTTCACTAATAAATTAAAAATTTTTTTTTTTAAAAAATTGGAAAAAACTTTTAAAAAACAATTTTGAAAAAAAATATTTAAAAAAAAAAAAATTTAATTTTGTTTTAAAGTATAATTTAGTGAAGGGTATATAAGATTCGGCACAGCCGAATATAGCTCTCTTACTTGTTTTTTAAATGGTTTTTTTTATATAAAATACATACTTCGAGTATGTAACTTTAATTTGTATTTTCTCAATATTACTTTCGATTTCTCAATTTCAATTGTGGATTTCTCTATAATAATTTGCTATTCTGATATATACGGGATTCACAACAGGTGACGTATCTTTTGAACGCAGTTTTTGTCTTTAATAACTTATATGTATAACATTTTGAATGGTACATATCCGTCATTTATTCTCACTTAACTAAGCAACAACTTCAAAAATTTCGAATTTTGTGCCAACAAAGCGTCATATGCGTGAAGTTTTGCTTTACTTCTTTAATTTGAAAAAAAAGTGCCACTGAAGCACACCGATTGCTCACCGAAGCTTATGGTGAATGTGTTCCATCGGTTTTAGCAAGTGGGGGATGGTTTGTGCGGTTCATATGTGGTGATTTTGACATGGAAAACAAAAACCGACTAGGCCAGCCAAAAATTAAGATTTTTGTATAACTCATAAAGAGCTTACTAAATCATTATGAACTACACAACTAGAGTGTCCAAAAACAGGTAAATTCAGAAAACCGGTTTAACCGAAAAATTGTGCTTTTAAAAAACCGTTTAACCGTTTAACGGTTTCGATTTTATCTTCTAATTATTATATTTCTTTTACGGAATATTGTCAAATGCTATAATTTTCTATAAAATAAATGAATATGTATTTTTAAAAATGGTATCGAAGTTTTTCTAAAATATGTTTAAATGAGCTTTAGAAAATATATTTCATTTAAACCGGTTAACCGTCTCACAAAAACCGGTTTGTCAAAAAATTGGATCTCATTATATTTTATTTATTTCTTCTTGGAATATATCAGGTATTTCATCAACAGACATAATACAAGGATTTAGAAGTAAATTTGTTTGCCAGCTATCTAAAATAGAATAAATGTTTGTGCTGTCAAAATATTAATGTAAAGATGAATTTAGGACTGAGATCGAAATAATAAATAAAAATTAAACCACTAAACCCACAGTTTTGATTTTTTTATTTGATTGAACTTATTATTAGAATTTACAAACATATTATTTTTATAGTGACAGAAAGCTAATTTTATTGAGCTTTGTTCAAACAGGTGCCCATTTACGTTTAAAATCTACCTCGCTTTTGGACACTTTTTTGTGCTCTTCAATTCTCTTTTGACAAGATTCCAATATCTCTCCACTTGCCTTAGCTGCAGGCAGTTTGAAGGATTTGCCTCTCTTAGTACAAATAACACATTAAACCTTGCTTACCATAGTGACAGGATACCAAATCTGGCCAAAAATAAGTGGACACGTTAAACATTCCTTGATGCAAATTTCGGTAATTTAGAGCCCTTCGTAACAAATGTTTGGCTTCTTTTGCCGCAACTGCATATTGGTTGCCATGCCAAGAACTTTTTGGGAAAATTTTCTGCTTTTGGGTTCTAAACTTTTCTACAACATTCCCTCGAGCATCAGCAACATAAAAATATTCAGCCGGAAAAATTTTCCATACGAACGTTACGTCATCCATTATGCAGCAGGTATATTTTTTGTATAAAACTTGACTTCAATTTCCGTGCTTTTAGCAGAGTTCCTGTTAGGAACTTTTTGAGCCTTGTCTGTTTTTAAATCTGCATTGGCTCTAACTTTTCGTACCAAATAGTCCGAGTACTTAGTTAACCGGACTGCTTTCCTACCGGAGGTGTTGGGAGCTCTTTTGAAAATGCTTTCAATTTATTGGCTATTGTGGACCATTCCTTCTACATGAACCAGGTTTTCTATCAACGGACAAGTTCTCCCGATACTGGAATCAGTTTGACGGCAGACCTTTGATTGTTTGGCCAACATTTTGTAGGACCAAGTCGGGTTTTGTAGAAAATATTTAATAATTTTAGTACGCACTTTTTTCTCGTCACTCATTTTAATCAGATTAACATCAAATGAACATAATTGACATTAAACATAATAACTGACATACTTAACAAAGGTATCAGTCCTTATATTATTAATCAAAGATGTGCAATAAAAATATATTTTATATTTATACGGACCCCCAGTGTTGGTGTAAAAAATTAAGGATGTCGGTAATTTGTACTTTTGCATAGAAAATATATACATATGTATTTTCAAACATTAAATACATTTTGTAAATTTTACTAAGGGCACATTTTATATTCAAACGAAGTGATCATTTGATTACCACCAAAACACCACGCCCTCCCCCATATAAAAACCATTCTAGTGAAGGTTGGTCTCATTGAAAAGTATTTATCTGAATTTATCTACGTGTTCATTGCAAAATACAACGTCACTCTATATTTTCAAAAGTTTGGTGTTTATTTCGTATATTTAACATACACGTACATAAATTTTTATACATAATCTATTACGTCTAGTTACGTATTCACTTTTTTTTATGACTCGTACACAGATACACATATCCATTCATAATAAGTATAACAGTATTTGCCCGACAAAAAACGACGACTGGTTTTCTTTAAGATGCTATAGTTCTTAACAAAAATGTCCATACATATTCACATTTACATACACTTAGCCAGTGAGCAATAGTGAACCAACAAAAAAAAAAAACAAAACAAAACAGACAAGCCCCCAAAAATGAACCAACTGCTAAAACGCAACCGACTAATAAACTAGCTGATACATATAACACTTTCATAGATATAAACCACACACGCACACAATTATTTAAACTGTACGATACTTTTTGAGAAGAACAGAAAAGTACTCTATAGATACTAGAGCATTTTTGGTGCTAGAGATACATACATATGTATGTACGGGTATATTTATAAACCCAGCAGTTCTTGGAGACAGTTCCGAACTAGTGATTTTACCCATCATTTAGGGTGGGAACTAGTTACTTCAATAGCTACGTGACAAGTTATTTTAACACGTGCATGTCCTAAGAAGGGTGTCAATTGACCTTTTTTGACTATAATGAGACTGTCTAATAGCTGGTCCAACGTAGTCAACGCATTGGATTCACATACTGGTTAAATAGCTTACTAGCTACCTAACTGGTCACTTGATGAGATACATAACTAGTTATTTTAACATGTACGGGTGCTAATTGACCTCAAATATTCAGCTATAAAGGCATATCATAGGCAGTCCAATAAACGAAAGCTTGTAAACAAACCTTTGTTCGACAACTCTCCAATGGATTGCTTTTGGTGGGGAAAATTTCCACTTTCTAAAGTTTAGTACAAAATGATTAAAGTGACTTCACTATAGGTTACTAAGAGACACTAAAGTGACTATTGACTTCATGCTATTTTACATGGGATATCAGTATACTTAAGCAAAATTCAAAATTATCTGTACGAGAATTATATCAACACAATTTGAACGAATTGCTCTCAAAACGTTTAAAGTGTCAAAACTCCAGATTACTTAAGAAACACTTATGTGACAATTGTCTACACGCTAGATTACCAGGGATATATAAAGTGACCAATTGTCTTCTCTCTGCACTATAAAGAGCACATACGTGTCAAATGACCAAAAAGTAGAAATTGGAGTCAGCCAAATGATAAGACATTTGTGAGGATTACTGTCTATAAGGGACACATTGACTACTTGCTTAACTGCTGGGCTTTTAAAACACTTGCAATTTTTGTACTTGTAGCTGTATAATATTTCTATGTCAATGTGACGTTTAAAAATGAGAGAGAAACTAAAAAAATTATGAAATTTCTGATTTGGTTTAAACGATTTTTGTACGGATGGATGTATATATGTATGTATCTATGTATTATATTGTATTATAATTTTCTATTATGTATGTATATTTTTGTAGGTCTAAGCAAAAATAAAATAATAATTTTTTTATAAATATTTTTTAAGTACACAAAATCACACACATACGAACATACGAATATAACAACAAAACACAGTAGAACATTATATAATATCGGTACTATTTACTCATATGTAACAGGGTTTGTTATAAAGGGTGACTCATTTAATGTTATTGAGTTTTTATAAGTGGATACTTTTAGCCAATGATGTTATGGTTTTTGTTTTAATTAAAATAATTTTGTATTGTTCCACAGACTGGCAAAAGTCTCGTGAGTTATAGAACAAAGGCTTACTATATACACAAAGGTAGCATTAAATCACACGATCAATACATTACCATAATTATTTTTTATTTTGTAATACAATTAATCACCCTGTAAAAGTACTTGGTAAATTTTTGTTAAGGGAGACCTTCAAATATAAAATGTTATTATTTATTGATGAAAGTGTTTAAGAATTATTCTGCAATTTATAATCCAACAATTTTAGTGTTGTATTTATACCCTAATCCACCGCGGAAAATGGTTTACAGATCTATAGACCTGATCATGAAAATGGACCATAAACCAGTTGGTAAAGAATGATTGTTATCCAAATAAAATTCAACACAAATAAGTTTCATCCTATTAATGTGTCCTCATAACCAACAGAGTATATATAGTCACTTCGAAAAATTACTTTCTGACTTATATTTTTATATAAATACATTTTATAATCCAAATATGTTAAGTCCAGAGCTTCGAATTAATAAATTCAATTTAAGCTTAATTCACTAAAATCTTAATTCAGAAATAAAAATGACATCGATTCATTCCAAAAATCCATTCCCAAAAAACTAATTCTTTTGAACAGACTTCATTCATTCAACTTAAAGTCATTCATTAATTAAGTTTTGATTTGTATTTAATAATTTACAAAATGAATTAATAATATTTGTCTCAAGCCTATTTGTAATAGATTTGAACAATAAAAAAAAGGTAGCAAAGAAAATTTGTATTTCAAACAAATACATGATTTATTTTAATAATTTCTAATCTAACACTTAGAACAGAATAATTTTCTACATTTTCTTAAGCTATTTTCTAATGTATTTTAATTACAGGAAACTTGAATGTACAATAAGGATATAATTCTATAAATAATGAATTCTCAATGGAATGCATTCAATACATTTGAAGTACTAAGGAATTAATCCTATAAATTAATTCGTAATGAATTCATTAACGGAATAGTGAAGAGATTTAAATTAATTTGATGTTAAAAATTGAGTTCAATATTAATTCATTCGAACTTTTGGTTAAGTAACACAACAACTGATTTCCTAGAACTAAAAATATTCAAACTCGAAGCCAATTGCAAAGCATAACGTGAATTAATGTGTTTAAAAGTAAAAATATTAACAATGAAATTTTGTCTAAGTATGTTAGGTGAGTCTTAAATCAGGTTAATTTATTGATACCCATTAAGAATTATGTTTTTGGTCGCCCAAGTTGAACCAACAGGAAGCACGAATTATTTTACCATATATCCATCCCTGATACATCCGTACTTCCCGATATAGCGGTCCTTATCACATATAGAGCAGGAAAAATATATATGAGATTTTCCACCGATTGCTCCTGGACAATGAAGCCTCATTGTAGAGCAAGCATTCAGTGTAGACCCATAAAGTTGAGCTGCACAACAAATCAGTCTATCACTTATCTTGCAGACGAGAACCGGTTGTGGTCAGTTCGTCCGCAACGTTTTTGTAAGATATCACAGCATTACTCAGCACCCAGATTAGCTGTGGGTTAGAATGTTTCATTATCTCTGCATTCATGAATCAATTTAGATTTCGTATAGACACCCTAGAGAACGAGAGATTTAATCGCAGATTTACTGTCAGCACATATTTGAATATTCTCACTGTAGAACCGATGGCTACTGGAATTTACAAATTACACTAACTCTCATTGAAGTCTAAGACGTTTATAAGTTTTCTTTTAAAATTTAAGTATATGGCGACTATGACTAATTATGGACCGATCGTTACCTAATTTTATGACATGAGTCTGTTGACTTTTATTTGAATACTAACATATTTCACAGATTTATGATCATTAATGAAAATTTTGAGAGTGGGTTTATATGGGAGCTATGGTAAATTTTGGACCAATATATATTAATCTTATTTGTGCTGAATTTTGTTTGGATATTTATATAATTTAGATATTTATGAGAGCTTAACTATTTTCAGATAGGACAATCGTATGCGGGCTAGGCGAAATAGTGAACCAATTCTAACCAAATGCAATAGGCTTCGTCCTTGGGACAATAGAAAAGTTTGTGCAAAATTTTATCGAATTATCTTTGAAATAGTGACTTAAATAAAGTGATTCCGAGTGTTGGAACAATATTTTAGCATTTTTCAAACATCAGCAATAACTCAATATATAAATATCTTTGTTAAATAACTACACAAATTAATTAAACAATTATAAATTAATAATAATAATGACAAATTAAATTTGAACTTGCGTTTGAGCAACGATTTTAAGCGACATTGATGTTCAATGTAAAAATTCATCTGACACATGTTGATGTGTCTATTGTGAGTGTGAATTCGTCACAATTGATTACCAGTCAAATATTTTAAATTTATAACAATATAAAATATACTAAAGTAAATAATTTTATGGGCACTAAATAACAAAATATTTCGAATACCTAACAAGTATTTAATCCAAATGTTGTTGGATAATAAAAATTTACCTTTGGTCTTTAGATTTTGTTAATGTTTGAACTATGGAGGCATTTCCATTTTGAAATATTAAAAAACTCGCGATTTTATTCGCCCAACTTTGATTTTGGAGTGAATTGAACCAATTCGACAAAGTGTGTGAGTTTATGTATTCATACTCGTATTCATACTCGTATCTTGAAAAGCCGTGGTCGGATTTTGATTATTCAGGAATTATATGAGAGGTTGTTATTGCCTCTTTAAATATCACCTCCTTTTAATTTTTCTAAATATATTAAAATGTGTAATGTTTAGTAAAACACGCAATAAAAATCATTCTGGGATAAGTCCAACAATTTTCTCATAGAAAAATTAAATTTATTTTAGTTTATTATTGTTTGGTTTGTATCATTCTGTATATTCTACAAATCTTGACAAAGCATGTAAGCTTGTTAATCTATGGACCAATTTTGTTGATTCGGGAACCATATGAAAGGTTATAATGTTTTTTTTATTATGTTAATATATTAATTTAAAAGTGCATTATAAATGCAAATGCAATTTTCTGATGAATTTTTTAAAGTAAACAGCGCAATATAAATGATTCTAGGACGGAAAGGCTTACTATTTATTCATAAAAAATATACTTTCATTTAAATTTTATGTTTATTTACAAAATCGATTTTTGTATGAGAATAAATGTTGGACAATTTTGATAATTGTTTACTATTTACTAAACATTTCATACTTCAATATACAAGGTGGCGCAAAAGTAAACTTCCGATGTTTTTTGGCTGTAATTAGAAAAAAAGAAATGAAAAATTTTGATTTGTGGATTATTTTGTGGATTATTTTTATTTGGTCTTTTAATTTTTTTACATCAAGTCAAGAATATGATGGCATGTAAATGGCCGCCGCCACAGTTGATTGTCATTATGGCATTTTCCATCACTTTGGCCAAAACTTCCGGCGATAGGTCCTCACATTCTTGACGGATATTGTCTTTAAGAGCTGCAAGAGTCTAAGGCTTGTTGACATAAACACACGACTTCAAAAAACCCCACAAAAAGAAGTCTGGAGCGGTCAAATCAGGCGATCTTGCTGGCCAGTGCAAATCGCCAAAACGGGAGATTAGGCGCCCGGGAAATGCATCCTTCAGCATATCGTTTTCCAATTCCAATTCATCAAGTTGCGGCAAAAAGAACTCGTTGATCATTGCTCTGTAGCGCTCACCATTCACAGTAACCGTTTGGCCCGCGACGTCTTCGAAGAAAAAATGTCCGATGACTCCTCCAGCGGATTTTCAGTGCCCCAGAAGCGTAAATTTTGCTTATTTACGTACCCGCTAAGATGGAAATGGGCCTCATCACTCGTGATTATTGTTAATGAAAAATCATCTTCGTCTTGGTGGTGATTAAGGATGGCTTGAGCGTATGTTAGACGCGATTGGCGGTCAGCAGCTAACAGCTGATGCACCGTCTGGACTTTGTACGGAAACATCTTCAAATCTTGTACCAAAATTCGCTGTAAAGACCGTCGACTGATACCCATTTGCGTGGCACGTCGTCTGGTCGATGTCGACGGCGCTTCCATGACATCCTCGGCTACAGCAGCAATATTCTCTGCAGAACGGCTACTCCGGGGTCTGCCACGCCTGGCAGCATCTCGTGTTGTGCCAGTCTCTTCGAGGCGAGCGGCTAAACGTCGCAGTGTTTCACCAGTAGGCGTTGGATGGCCAGGAAATCTGCGACGAAATTCACGTTGTGCCAAAGTCACCGACCGATTATTGATCAAATAAATAGTCAGCAATATTCCGCGTTCTGGAGCAGTGTAGCGTAACATTGTTTATTAACGTGTATTTCGCATGTGTTTACTACACAAATGTCAAAACAGAATTAACATTAGGGGCCAATCGCAAAATTTATAGCATTTTCTGATAGGAGGATTACTTTTGCGCCACCTTGTATTTAAAAAAAAATAGTAAAAATTAAAAAGGGAAAAATTTACCAAAACTGCATCAGAAAATTGTATTGTAAAATTTCTGTTTGTATTAAGAATAAAAATTATAAAGATATTATGGAAGTCTGCCGGGAATTTATAAAAATTATTCCCGTGAATTCCCGGGAAAATTTACCCGATTCGAAACCCTAGTTTACACTAGGCAATTACTTAGTTTTTTCAATCTTCATGTTTTTGAAAATGAAAAAACTACTTGCGCAACTAAACTACCTAGTGTGAAAGGGGTCTAAGAAAACAGATTCCATTAATTACCGTATTTATAAATATTACCTTCACTATACTACTCGTACATACTATTTTTATTTACAGCATTGCCAGCATTCTCTTGTGTGCAAATTGAAAATAATTAAGGGTACTCATTTAAATGCTTAAGTTTCCCATTTGAGCAAATGTGCAATTTTATACTGAAAATGTCTATTTGATAAAAATGTCAAACAAAAATAAATTCAACAAATGCTTAAAAAAATGTTTTAAAAATTGTATAAATTTAAATTCTAAAAATTTCTAATGAAAGTAAAATATTTGGAACAAACAATGGACATAGTTTGAAAATTGTTCTTATATTCTAGCTGTTAGTTAATATTACCATACAGAATGCCATACAACCCAATCATTCTAATCCAAAGTCACACAATTTTCACATGATTCATCAAATGCACAATAAATTCAAGTTTGCGAGTCAAACTTATCGGAGTTTTGCTAATGAATTTCCATACAATTTTTTTGACAATTCAAAATACACACATTGCACAGTTTGCCAGGCATTTAAGCGTTTACATGACGACCCTTATTGTTTGTTTTTTCAATAATTTGTTGTTTGTACATTTATTCGCTTTGGGTTTTTTTTTCTTAAATCGTAACAATGTTTAATGCAGCATTAATATTGTACAAACGATTATATGAATTTGTTTGTTTTTTTTTTTTCTAAATTTAAATGTACTCGAAACTGCATGTAAACAAATTCATATTAATGCATACAAATGTACGTAAAAAAAATATGTATATAAATATGTATGTACTTAAGTACTTACCCAGCTGTTCTGTGGACTGTCCCTAAACTGGTGATTATATACCCACCAATGGTTACTGAATCAGCTATTTAACAAGTTATTTTAACATGTGGGTGTCCTAGGAAGAAGTTGATTGTCCCTACTTTAATTACAAATACTATAGTCTGGATTTCAAAATTTCATTTAGTGACAATTGACTCTGCAATAGATTACTATATGTTCTAGTAAAACTCCATGGAAATAACCCATGAATTAGGCTACGAATTGTTGCCTCATCCGCCCTATTCTCTGTTTCCAAACCTGAAGAAATGGCTCGGCTGAAAAAGATTTAACTCTCAGAAAAAATACCTATACGAGTTCAAGATAAATTCAGGGGTACCGTAAGGCTCAGTTCTTTCTCCTACCTATCTATTCTTTTGCAGATGACAGCAACATTTGTCATTCATATTCATTTAGTTACAGACCAAGCCTGTCGGAGATTGGGGTAATGAGGCAAAACATGAATGATTCCGTTACTCGGGGCCTTCTGACTGAATGGGCTCGTGCAAATAGAGTCGCTTTCAACGCTCCACAGTGGGGCAGATGGCCCGATCGGGATAAAATTTGACGTGGGGGTAACCAAGGAGTATTTGAGTTCAAGTTATTAAAATGGACCCTACAAATGCTCCTGGCGCGGCGCTATGGGGGCTCAAAGTAGGGTACCTTCGACATGTAAAATTTTTAAACACGTGCCATTTTTTTGTTTCCCATCCGATTTCAAAGATTTTTAATTTTTTGGGAAGCGCTCGTCTCGGCTCCGATCGGGCCATCTGTTTAGAAATGCCAGATTTATATCCAAAAAATTTTGATTCTGCCCCACTCAGTGTTGCATGTTGACACATAAACGAACGACAGACCATGTCGTGTAAATATTGTGGAATCAGATACTCTTGATGTTCTGGTCATGAGAATACAATGTGATGTGAAATGGAATACAACTCCCATGTATGGGCCGGTACTTCAAAGTCTATTTTGGAGCTTCTCGCCCGCGTACAGGAGAGGACGAAGGTGATTATTGGTGACAGTAGTAGGGTATCAAACTCTATTAATTCGCTGGAGGACCGTCGCAATGTGGGCTGTATTTCACTGTTCTTTCGGTACTAAAATGGAATGTGTTCTGATCAAATTGTTCCTGATACCCACAGATTTTTACGTAATACACGTTTTTCATCAAGCACACATCCCTTTGTGATCGATTGGCCAGTGGACCGCACAACACACTACAGGGAAAATTCGTTCTTTAGCGGGAACTTTGTTCCACATACGTACGTACTGTACGGCTTTCTAGATATTTATTCAATGATTCCATTTTTCGAAATTCCAAGAGCTTTTTAAGTCTTTTTATACAATCTTTAAGCTTCGATTTGAGTTGGGGGGATCTGTGGAATTGCCACTCTCTTCGAACTCTTCATTTTTCATTTAAGAGCCGTTCGACATCTGCAGAATAAATTCTGTTATATCTGATTGGTCGGGTGGGTTTGGGTAGCATGTTGAGCAGCCAGTTTGAGATTTTAATCGAAATAGATAAGAGAGTGATCGATGTTTTCTGGTGTTCTTAGCGGTATTTTTTATATTTGAGCCAATTAATTCTTGTGCCTGTCATTCTCGGGGGCTCAATAAAGTAACAATAGTGGGTGAGTGATCTGAAGATAGTTCCAACGAGGAATCAACTTGAATCATTTCTCCAGGAATATTTCATCACGCTAAAATCAATAACATCCGGTATTTTTCGCGGGTCAGTAGGCCAGTAAGTAGGTTGGCCGCTCGAAATCACATTCAAATCCATTTTAAACATTGTATCAAACAAGACACGACCTTTAGGGGTAATCAGTCGTGATCCCCAGAATGTGTGCTTAGCATTATAATCGCCAGCAGCCAGGAAACGGGGGCCTAGTGATTTAAAAAATCTATGATATTGACTTTCTGTAATTGAAAATCTAGGGGGTGAGTATATCGATGAAATCACTAGAAAAACTCTAATGTTAGATTTAACGCTGTCTAAAAGGGTTACATTGCCACTATTAAAACTGCTGTGTACTCTCTCTCTCTCTCTCTCTCTGTCAGTCTGTAGAACAGGAATGGAAAATGTAATTTTTGTTCGGTATCAAAATTACATTCAAATAGTACTTTTTCAACAGCAGAGTACTAAAATTTAAAATTCAAATAAAAAGTCTTGAATCTATAAAAATACAGTTTACACAAGATTTTTTATTTGTTTTACTCGTACCAAAGATTATCTTTAAAAAAAATAGTGTTAGACTGAAGTGATTCTATAGAAAAGAGTGTTATGCTGAATTCTTTTAAAGATAATACTGTTATACTGAAGATTTTCCAAACGAAAAAAGTATTATACTGATAATTTCTAAAGAAAATACTGTTATATTGAATATTTTTATAAAAAATTCGGTTACACTGAAGAAAATAATGTTATACTGAAGATCTTCTATAGAAAGTACAGGTATTTTGAAGATGTATAGAAAATATTATTATATTGAACATTTTCTATAGAAAATGCTGTTATTCTGCAGATAAACCCCCATATGCATAAAAAATTAATAAATTTATCAAAGGTGTATAAAACAAATTTTGTATGGAAATTTTGTTTTATAAACCTTTTATAAATTTAAAAATTTTTTATGCATATGGGGGAAAGTGTTTAAAGAAAATAAGGTTATACTGATGATTTTCTATAAAAACAGTTTTACAAAAGATTTTCTATGAAAAAATAACTGTTATACACAATGTTTCTATGGAAAATGCTTTATTCTGAAGATTTTCTTTATCAAAAACTTTTATACTTTAGCTACAGCATAAAATCATTTTAAGTCTTAAGTAATTTGTAAATTTCTCCTGTTACATATCAAATGAGTCTCTGGAGTATTCTAGTACTTTTGAATATGAAATTGTATCAAAAGTACGATCGTATAAACTTTTCCATCCCTGCTGTAGAATATAATTCTCTCAAAATATACCCATAAATGATGTTTAGTCAGGTGAATTATTATCGTAATTGATATTTTGTTTTGTTGGATTGTATAATTTACTTAAAAAAAAGTACCCCTACAAAATGCAAACACGTGTTTATTTATGTATTTTATTTTAAACTTCCAGACAATGGAAACTTTTATCTTTTTCTGTTTGTAATTTATTCCATTAAACTGCCAAAATAAAGTGAATTGGCAATAATACTCGATTATATAATCGCAATGATGCGATTTTACAGCAATAGAACAAACGTTTGCATTTGCAAACAGTAAATATTTGTAGTGAATCACAAGTTGTGATAAATGTATGTAGTTTGTGGTGTAAATAAAGTATGTGAGTAAAATAGAGAATTTGTGACCGTTAAGTAGGTGGCAGACCAGATGTCGGCAAAATAAATCGATAATAAAATACTTTTTGCACAAATGTTTGATTGTGCACTTAAAATTTGTGACAGTTTTTTTTTTTTTTTTAATTTAATAAAGGAAATACAAAATAATATTTCATTGTACTTTTTTCTTTAGTTGAAAACATAAGAAGATATATATTTACATTTGGTTACATTAAAATGTTTGAATGTGCAAATATTTATCAAGTTTTTTAAAATCACATAACAGCATATTATGATAAATAGCTAGCTTAAAATGGGAACACAATTTTTGGGATTTATTAAGAATTATATATCACTTACATAGGAAGTAAAGTTAATGCAAAGACTACATAGCAGATGAATTGTCTTCAAAACTGTTATTATGTATTTATACTCGTATAAATTATGTTTTTTTTTGTTATATTGGCTAATCGATCAAATAATTCATTATACGAGAGTGGGTCAATAAGCCCGTGACTTTTTGAATTTCCCGCCTCGAAACTGAAAGGTCAACACTGCACCTGTCAACATGCATATGTCAGTTGACTCCTGTCAAAATTTTAAAAAGCTGTTTCATTTAGCTTGTGTTTGACAACCATTGATAGCAGACTACCTCGTGACTTAAGAAGATAATGGAAATAAGTGAATTTCGTCTGCTCATTAAGCATTAGTTTTTGCGAAAAAAAAACCATCACTCAAACCAAGGCTAAGCTTGACAAATACTATGGGAATTCTGGACCATCAATATCAATGGTAAAAAGGTGGTGTACTGAATTTCGTTGTGGACGTACAAGCACGGAAGATGCCGAACGTTCTAGACGCCCAGTTAAGGTCGCTACAACCGAATCAATTGAAAAAAAATCACGATACGGTGATTGCCATAGGTATCTTACATGGCTCAATGGTTTCAATTTTCAATGAACACTTGGGTATGAGAAAGTTTTCCGCAAGTTGGCTGCCGCTTTTGCTCACAATAGGGTACTCATAGCAGTTTCCATGGAAAAAAACCCATAAATTAGCCACGTGTGCCTATTTCTTATTTACAAATCTGATGAAATGGCTCGGCGGAAAGAGATTTGACTCCAAGAATGAAATCATCTCATAACAAGTAAGAGAGCTATATTCGGCTGTGCCGAATCTTATATACCCTTCACCAAATTATACTTTAAAATAAAATTAAAAACATTTTTTTTTTAATTTTTTTAAAAATTTTTTTTAAAAGTTTTTTCCAATTTTTAATTTTTTTTTTTTTTAATTTATTAGTGAAAAATATTTATGACAAAAGAATATTTTTTGTGAAAAAAAATTCGGGTTAAAAAATATTTTCGCGATTTTGACCCATTGTAGGTCCAACTTTGTATAGCCTACATCGTTGCAATGGACTTTGAAATATCTATCATAAGATATCCATATTGTCTATATTTATGACTTAGTAATCGAGATATATATCAAAAAATAGGCCAAAAATAGAGGTAATCGCGGATTTTTGCTCATATCTCCGTTATTTATGGACGAATTAGGGTCGGAAAATTATATTGTGGATATTACAAACGGAATGACAAATTTATATATACCCTTCTCACGAAGGTGAAGCGTATGAAAAATACATATTTTGAAGACATCGAGAAATCTTATTTTTTGAGAAGACTATGTTGAGAAAAAAAATTATATTTTATCCAATTATTCATTAAAAAAGTCACGGACTTTTTGACCCGACGATAGGCTTTGCAGAGGTCACTAGATTACAAAGACACTGTCTGATAGCTGGACAACACGTGGGATTAACATACCGATTACATGAAATCATTTACCTTATTAGCTGCATAACTGGTTACTTGACTAGCTACATAACTAGTTATTTTAAAATGCACGTGTCCTAGGAGGAAACAATCCTTACCTCACCGTAGACAAAAGTGGACAGGCATTATAAAAATACAATTCCTTGTTTTAAAAACTCCGAAATTAGTTACATATAAAATCTTATAAGATTCTTCAAATGCATGTATGAATATTTTACTTTCAATTAATTTTATTTTCTTTAACGAATTTATTGTTTTATGGTAAAGAAAATGAGACACCTACATTAATGACATGAATGGCTGGTTCTAGTTTTTTATTGGCTTCCTTTTAGTTGATTGAGTTTACTATGAATTGAATGAAATATTTAATTAATTATTTTTCACTTTTCCAAATTCTTTTTTTAAATTCATAAAATAACAAAAAAAAAAAAATAACGAAACAATTTTTAGCTAATGAAAGTGGCAAATACTATACTGGGAGATAAATTGTTTACAGCACTAATGAAGGCAACATTTTATGGACATTTTGTTGCTGGCGAAGATCAAATAAAAATTATACCAACTCTCGAAAGGTAATTTTACAAAAACTATCAAACTAACTAATGCTTTTTTCTGTTCTTTTTTTCTTTTCTTTACATTTTTTTTATTTTAAATATTTATTACATTTGGATTATACACATATTTGGAAAATATCAATCAACCTGCTTATTATTTGCCATAAATTATAAACAAATATTTAAATGCGCTAAAATCAAATAAACTCAATAATAATAACGATTCCTGAAAAAAACACTGATCCCTCAATACAAAAAAAAAAAAAAAAAAAAACATGTGTTCCACACACAACTCACCTACCTTCACCTACCACATTTTTGGGTTACTTCTCTAAATACTTTCTTATGTTTGAATTGTATTTTGATTGATTTTTGATGCGGTTCGTCCACAACATATTTCCAGTTGATGAAATTCGCCAGAACCGTATTGGGTGGCACACTTTTTGAACTATTAATGAAATCAACTTTCTATGGACATTTTGTTGCTGGCGAGAATCGTCATACGATTGTACCAACGCTTGAGAGGTTTTCTTTCTTTTTTTTATTTTCTATTTAAACAATTTTATCTATTATTTACAAATACATATTAAATTTCATGTTTTCAATAATCAAATAATAATTGTATTAATCACATTGTATTTGTGTAACTCTTTGTCTATGAACACATACATTTACTTTTCTGTACTACAAAATTACATACAAATTAAAGAGCTCGCTCTATCTCTATCTCTATCTCTAGCATGGCATGTCACGAAAATTAAATAAAATATTGATTGCATTTCCAATTTACAGTGTCGTATTTACTTTGATTCCAAATTTCTAACGTCATGTAAAGTATACAGTTAAAGTAATCGTCTTTCCCAGCAAATAGTTTGTAATAATCACAAATCTAAATGCTCGTAAGGAACGATCTATTAAATATATAAATCTTTTAGACTAATCCCATTCTTAGAAATGCAAGTAAGGATAGGTGAATTAAAATTATTTAGGAACTGTCTTGATCTGTTTTGTTGTTAATTTTTTGCATTGGGATGTTTTCGAAACAGTTAATGCATGTAAAAATCAATAAAAATGTCAGAAATATTACTAATGTAAAAAATGGCTTTAGAATTCAGGTAATAAGCGGAAAAATAGGGGCCGAATTACCGCATTCCTGATCGAGTAAAATTTATCGTAATTATTAGAAATTATTTTTCAATCCGAAAATCCACACGATCACGAATACGTTAATTCTTCTCTGTCTTTGCCCTGCTCTATGGGGGACTCGGAATGCAATAATGAATTAATCTGAATTAATGAATTCAGAAATGGGACAGTCCATTTCTACACGACCTTGCAAATTCATTAATTCAGATTGGTTTTACATCGAATCGCACACCGACATGTAAAGGACACAACAAGTTTTCCTTTACTTCTTTAATTCGAAAAAGTGCCACTGAAGTACACCGATTGCTCACCAAAGCTTATGGTGAATGTGTTGCATCGGTTTCAATGTGTTACACGGAAGACAAATATCGGCCAGGCCAGTCTAAAAACTTTGAAGACCAAGAATTGGAAGCACTACTCCATGAATATTGTTTTCCAACTCAACAAGAGCTTGCGAAATCATTGGGAGCTACTCAATCAGCAATTACAAAACTTTTGCGAGTAGCAGGATTCATCCAAAATATTCATCCATACGATTTGAAGCAGAGAGACCTTGTATGTCTGAAATGTTGCTTGAACGCTATAAAAAAAAATAATTTTTGCACCGAATCATTACTTGCGATGAAAAATGAATTTATTAGGATAACCCGAAGCGTAAGAGATCGTAAGTGAAGCCCGATCAACCAACCGAATCAATTAAAGCCAAATATCCATGACGCTAAGGTAATGCTCTGTATTTGGTGGGACCAAAAGTGTCCTGCCTGTTATTAGCTGCTGAAATCTGGCAGACCATCACAAGGAAGCTCTACCGAACGCAGCTGATTCGTTTGAGGCGAGCAACGCCCAGACATGAAACCGTAATATTCCATAATCACAACGCTAGGTCACATGTTGCAATACCTGTTTAAAGCTATTTAGAAAGAAGTCTTAAAGTCCAGACCTTGCCCCGTCAGACTACTATTTGTATCGATCGATGCAGATCGATCTCTCTGGAATACGCTTCACTTCCGAACAGTATCCGAAATTGGCTGCTCATCATGTTCATCTTTTGAAAGAAAGATGAAAAAAGGTCATAGCTAACAATGGCCAATACTTTGAGTTTATTTTTATTGTATAAATCTTTCCCAAATTTTTTAAAAAACGGGGATTATTTCCTTTAAATAAACCGGATACTTTTGTTATCAAATAAAAGCCGTTTAAAATTTAGTTTAAAATTTGTAACAACTCCTTATTTATATAAAATGTACAGCAACAACAGTTCAAATAGTCACTCAGTGACTATAACGTACAACCTTAAATGTGCAAGACAGTTGATGTTAACTCTAACAGCGCCTATGATCAACTCAACTTACGACTGCCAGCTCTGCCACTATTTATACACGTGCCATCTATCGGGAATCTTCTACAATGCTCTTAACGGACATACTAGTACATTCGAATTCCAGAGCCTTCGATGTCATTGCCAGCAGCTCAGACATTTAGTGTTGCCATACTTACAAACAATGCCAATATCCACATGCTACTGATGGACGTGCCTTCAAACATAATGAATGCTGCAGGCAGTCGTTACAGACCGTTAAATTCAAATCGTCATTGCACATTCGTAACAATATTTTTTAGAAATATAATTCTATATGGTTTAAAATTGCCATTTAATAAACATTTGTTGCCAAATACTGAAAAAATCAAATTTATCTCCTGGTTAATACATTTCCAATCTTTATAACCGAATTGGCTTCACCAAATGTCACAATATTCCAATCAGCAATCTCAAAATTCAGAAAACCATTATATAGCCACTACTATAGACAACTTAATCTCGTTCTTATCAGTTCAGTCCAAAATCATGATTTCATCCACTTTCGACAAATATAACTCTAGCGGACCTTAAGCGAATAATTTTATTTAAAAAATGGTGTTTTTAAAGAAATTAGATTCTGCAAAAATCAACATCCATGTGTTTTCTAGTAAATACGACACTATTTATTTTATTAATACAATTAGATCTTAAAAATTTCCATTATTCATAAAATTGGTGAGATTTGAACTTTTTTTGGCCCTCAATAACATAAATTAAACAAATTGGAAGAACATTGAATTGGTCTCTGTGTTTTTTTATTTTTTCTATTTTTTCTATCTACAAATTAATTTCAATCAAAACTTTTAACTATTCTATACTATACACTGTCAAAAATGTACCCGAAATGTAGCGTCTGTCAAGGACAAGCAAAGTATAAATTATTATTTAACATCATTGCGATTGTGTCAGGTTCAATATAACAATTTAATACAATTTTATAACAATAGCCACCTATAGTAATAAAAAAAAAATAACGTATTCTTGTGCCACATGTGACTGTTTTTTTCTATAATTTTTCCACAATTCTATTGTACTCAACTTTGTCCATTCATTCATCTGACACACATTTGCCATAAATACTTATTTTTTTTTTTACTCACTGGTTCGTTCGTAAACATATAGATAAACAAGTGAAAAGTTAGTGAAAAAAAAATATTTAATAACATTATTAAATTTAATAAACATGAATGAAACAAACATTTAAATTGTTCTACTAACTTCCATCAACAAATTATTATTATTATTATTTTTCATTTGCTCGTGTATATTTGAATCTACACTAAAAAATAAATTGATAATGTACTAATTTAATTAGCTGAAAATAAATTTGGTTTTAAAATTAACAACAATTTTAAATAAATTTGGAGTTTTTCTGAAAGCAGTGACTTATAATAATACTACCAGAGTGGTTACAAACAAATTATTGCGAGAATTTATGGACCCATAATTGAGTAAATGGATGGATTTAATTGAGTAAATGGACCAATTTCAAAGGGTTTTATTCCTGGATCCAAATAGAAATATGTGGTCAATGTCTTTGAACTTCACTATGCAGCAAAAGTTAACACTTTTTTGCTTTATATTACTAACGATTTAATCCAATGAGAAATAATTTATAATATAAATTGATTAGCACTTAATTTAAAAGATTTATGCCCGTAATTTCAACAAATAGATATCTACGGTGCAATATACTTAGCAGATAAATTAACCTAAAAGGTAACTTGACATTAATTTCAAATCGATATCTACGGGTAAAAATTACCAAATACTTTTACTCCATAAGTAACTAAGTACTGATAGATATATATTTGTTGAAATTACGGGCATTAATTGTAGAATACTTAAGTTGAAGTGAATTTAGTTATAACAAAAAAGTTTTTGTAAAAATGAACAAATGTTCAGCTTTGCACCATGAAAAAAATAAAAAATTCTCCTTTTTGGCGAATAACTTTCTTACTATATCAAAGCTTACTACTCTATACGAGAAATATATATCCCGAATCTGATTACTTTTAATAGTTTCTTTTGGAGATTTTGCTGTCTCGACGTCAGAAATTGTCCAACTTGCCGAGCATCTCTGACGGTTATGATTCTTTGGATATTTTTTACATTCTTTATTTTTATTATCAACGCACAGTCTGCTGGTTCGATTCCAAAATGATATATGAAGATGATATATAAATAGGAATTTCTTTACCTTCCCACTTACTTTATTACAAAGTTGCATTCATTAAAATCTGCCAATTTTTGTACAAATTACAAGCTTTACAATGTTTTCAAACAAATACTTACCAACAACTTAGAAAACTGAAAGTGGTTTCATTCCGAAAAAATTTCGTTTTACTTTTTCTGAAGAAGCAAAATGCAGAATTAATTCGACTTTCGTTCGAAATGGAATTCTGTGACAGGAGAGAATAAATTGCTAATTATTATTATTATTTTTTGAGTGTAGTTACACCTTTATACACGCAGCATGATATTAGTCATTTCATTAAATGTGTATTTGTACATTTGCATGCAACAACACTAATTATACGAGTACTTACATATGTATAATATATTTTTAACAATTTAAAAATTTTAAATTATTAAATTATCTATATATAATTTTACAGATTACGCTCGTTTGGTGTTAAGCCAATTTTGGATTACTCCGTTGAAGAGGATCTTTCACAAGAGGAAGCTGAGAAACGTGAAGTCGAGTAAGTAACAATTGGAAATGAGTTATTTATTATATCGTTAAAGCAAACGTTTGTAAACATCGAAAAATATGCTCGATAAATACACGCCAAGTCGAAATAGCATATTTTAGAATGGAGGTAACTTCGATTTCTGAATAGTCGACTTATTGACTTATTCTATTTAAAATTAAAAAAATATAAAGGGTCTTTCATTAAGCGCTTCCTATCTTAAAATTTAAATAAAACTAACTGTGTGTGAGATATTATCTTAATTTTTTATTCGTTTGAAAGTCCTATGACATTATGTATGGAATATAACATCGTGCAAATGTCTGCCGTGGCTTCGCTGGGTGGCGTGCATCCAATTTTTTATGTCTCTAGCACATAAATAAGCCAGAATTTGACCGATGGCATGAGTTATGTTGGTTTTGAAGGCCGCTATGGTTTGTGGATTATTCGCATAGACCTGCTACTTAAGAAAACCCCACAAGAAAGAGACTAAAGGGGTCAGATCTCATGATCTCGATGGTCAGTTCACATCACCTCCACGTGAGATGACCATGGTCTCAAATCGGTCGTGCAGAATGTCCAATGTAGCATAAGCTGTATGACACCTACACGCAGAAAAAAAATATAGCTGGGCATGATTGTGGTAACAATAATATGGTTAATTTACGATTCACATGAATATTTCAACCATATATATGGTTACAGTAAACATATATATGTTTGTGACAACTATTTATATGATGAAGGATTTACCATATTATGTTGCTCTTATATCATAATCTGAGAACAAGATATTATGATAAAATTATCCATCATATAAATGGTTGTCACAAACATATATATGTTTACTGTAACCATATATATGGTTGAAATATTCATGTGAATCGTAAATTAACCATATTATTGTTACCACAATCATATATAGTTACTGTGACTATAATATTGTTACAAATTTTGAAATGGTTACAGTAACAATGCCCAACTATATTTTTTTTCTGCGTGTAGCGCCGTCCTGCTGAAATCGCATCTCGTTGGTGGCCATATCATCCAATTCATCGGCCTGGACAACGTCGTACTCAAAGAAATATGGGCCGGCGTTATCGTCACCATCTCAAAATCCATACCAAACCGTGACATTCGCGGGATGCTTTGGACGCTCTTGGATCTCATGTGGATTGGTATCGTCCCAAATTTGACAATTTTGTTTGTTGATGTATCCATTCATCTAGAAATGGTTCTCATCACGTATTGTTGAACGCTATATCCGTACATGGTGATTTGGCAAAATAAACTGAATAAATGACAGACAATTCGATAGATGCAGCTTCAGCAATATGGCCGCTTTCAACTGTCAAAGTTCGGAAGCCGCTAATGAAAGACCCATATGATGGCTGATTAGAAAAACGTTTTTCATTAAAAAAAATTAATATATCTTGTTTAAGTGTAAAAATCTTACACAGTCTGCTCATTTATATATGTATAATATTTCTAATAAAATGTAATTTATTATTTATTTTTAGATCTTCTGTCTCCAGTGCTGGTGATGTTGCCGAAGATGATGCCATGCCCCAGTATCATGTAGATAAATCATTTGCCGATCGTCGTTATAAGGTCAACAGTGCTAGAACTTACTTCTACTTGAATGAGGCTACTTGTGAACGTAACATGGAAACATTTATTAAATGTTTGGAAGCTGTTTCAGGTAATAATTTCCCATAATATTTTCTATATTTTTTTTTTTTTTAGAAGCGAATCAGTACAATTTTAATAAACTTATTTATAGTTGAATATTTTAGAAAATAATATTATTTTGAGTAATGCATGTGAATACATATATAGTTTATTTCAATAACTAAGTATATTTGATTTTGTTTCTTAATTATTTGAAATGTTTTTTTACTTATACAAATGTTTTTAAAAATCGTGTGCAATATACATATTTTTGTTGAATTTCTTATAAAGTCGTTTCCTGTTACAGAAACACAGACATCAACGCAGACATTCTAATTAGCACAGAAATTATAATCTTTAATTTTTATTGGCTGCAAACAGAAATAGTCTTACTCTAACAGTTAACCCCATTTTAACGCGTATCATAGGGATATAAATTATTAAATGGAACTGGAAACTAAAATACACTAAAATATCCATACTAGCAAAGAATTATGTCATCAATAGCGTTTAAAATAGAATAGAATGAATGGTTCTCTTTAGCTTTTGTTTTTTCTGAAGGTACATTTTCACCTCATACTTCAGAAATTTTAACCGATATCAACCTTGTTGTGTCTATAATAGGAGACAGGAAATCCCCCGCCCCCCCCAAAAAAAAGAAACCGAAAATTTTTAATATAAAACAGGAAACAAAGAATAATGTAAAATAATACTCTATTTCCCCCCAAAATTGTTGAGCTGGATCCGTGCATAAAAATCGTTCGTGTTCGTGCAGTGGTTGATCACTTTCTGGTAAGTGAGAATAACTTTCAGCCAAGAGGTTAGCTTTATCAGTGAATGTTTGATTATCCTTTAAATTGGTTGGAATTGAGGATCTAACATTATATTGTTACGAATGTACAATAACGATTTGAATTCAACGGTATGTAACGACTGCCTGCAGCATTCATTATGTTTGAAGGCACGTCCATCAGTAGCATGCGGTTATTGGCATTGTTTGTAAGTATGGCAACACTAAATGTTTGGGCTGCTGGCAATGACATCGAAGGCTCTGGCATTCGAACATACGAGTTGAGAGCATTGTAGAAGATTCCGGATAGATGGCGCGTGTATAAATAGTGGCAGAGCTGGCACTGAGTGGCTATTTGAATTGTTGTTGGTGTACATTTTAAATAAATAAAGAGTTGTTACAAAGTTTAAACTACTAAAACTGCTTTTATTTGCAATCTAAAGTATCCGGTTTATTTAAAGGAAATAAACCCCGTTTTTAAAAGGTAAAAACGTAACAATATTTTACCCTTTTAACGAATTACCAAAAGCCTCCTTCATTGAACGGAATCGAACATAAGATTTTGGATGCTGCTAAATTTCTGGGATTTGTTCATAATATTCAGGCTAGAGCGAATTTGTTATATGTATATGCCATTGGTCTCAATTGGCAATTGCATGCTTGGAATTCTCCTATTAGAAGTGTGGTAAATTGGCTAATGTATTATCGTGTAACGATAGAAAGGCTGCCATAAGATAGATAGCGGGTATATATTCGATATCTCTGTTAACATACGAATGTCGGATGTGTCTTAAGGAGCTAGCGACTGTCTGAGGAACTTTGTTTACGGATAATATTGCTAAACAGATGTCGATGATGGATGAGGTGATGATCGCGAAAATGTAAGCAGGTGATCCAGCATAAAATTCACGTAATGATTTCTCAACAAATACACTGAAATCGAGGGAGGTCTGTAAAACAAACGCTTTTAAATATTGACTAATTTATGTACAATTATGTCTCACTTTTTTAATGAAATTTCAACAGGTGTTTTAACAACATTCCTTACAAACAAGATTAATTTTGTAATTTATAGATGTTTAAATTTTTTTAAATGACAGATGTTAATTTTTAATGTAATTATCAAAACATTTAACCCTATAAAACATTTTTTAAATTCATACACAAAACTGCGAAGACTATTGGTTTGTCTGCAAAATGACACAGAATCTGTGGCGGGAATTGAACCCGCAACCCTCAGACTAAGTGTCTAGTACACTATCATCTAGTCTAATGGGGTTTAGTGGAACAAGCCTCGTGTCTATTTATCGTGGGTTGCAACTGAAATTTGGAATGGCTTAAATTGCATATTTTTTAAATACTTAATTATAAATTCTATTTTGTAAGTTTAATTGAAACTATTTTTTAGAGAAATGAGCGTAATCGGTTTACGGGAATAAAAATATTAACATTTCTTTTTTTTGTTTATGTATTCAAAATGTATTTATTGTTTATAAATCAAATGAAAAATATAATAAAAGGTTTTAGTCTGAAATTAGAAATATGTAAACACATTTTTAAATTATCATTGTAAATAAATAAAATTTCTGAAGCCTAATATACATTTAGCAATGTAGAGAATTGAAATCTATTTTATATTCTGAACTACATCAGTTATAATAATTAAGCAAAACAAAATATTTACAATTTATCTAAAATCTTTTGCGGTTTATTTGTTTTGTATTCGTATGTTTCTTTGTTTCGTTTTCATGCGAAAATGAAACTGAATTAGATGTATTTACGAGTTCGAATATTTATGTACCGTCCACGTCCAACCAGATGAATCTTTTTTTTTTTTTTTTTTGACAAAATCATGTACATTTTGAAATAAATGTACGACGAAATTTTGTTAAATATGTGTATGAGAATTATACCAAAAATAAGTGAAAAACGTGTGGAATCAATGCCAAGAAAATTAAATAAGAACAAACAGAAACAATTTAAGTACATATATGTATATACATACATACATATATATACTAAATGTATTTGAAAATATTTGAACAATATCGTGTTTTTTCTTTTTTAAAAACTTTGGTTTATTTGGTTGGTGAATTTGTCTAACAAAAATGTTCTTACGAAATTTATACTATAAAATATTGAACGAACATATATTATGTATATTGTATTGTATAAGATAAAGAGCAAATAAATTAAGAATAAACAATTAAATAAATTTAAGCAGATGCTTTTTGTCACACGATTTTTCATATCGGCTGACGAAAATCGTAGGTCTTCATTATTTAAATGTTAAAGTACAGACAAACATATTTATTTATATATGTTCTTTATATACTTAAATTTAATTATTTAAACCAATATAGTGATTGACTATATAAATAAAGACATTTAATTAAAATACTTTGAAAACTCTTTACAGTTTTTAACAATACAATGACAAAGTGTTGCAAAGTATAATGGGTGTAAATAATTTGTTTTCAATCTATTGATGATTGGAATTTAATGAATTTTGTTACAGCTGTTAAAGAAAATGAGTTCTTTCTTCAAAAATTTGTAGCCTTTCATTAAAATACGTAAACTTTTAATATTCTTTAACCTACAAAAAAAAAAAAAAAAACGGGTTTGAAATTGCTGCTTGAGTAGCTCGCAATGATTTTCCAAGCTCTTGTTGAGTTTTACAATAATCTTCATGGAGTAATGTCTCCAATTATTGGTCTTTGAACTTTGTTGACTGTCCTAGGTGATCCGCACAACCCATCTGTCGCACGTTGTTACCGATGGATCACATTCACCATAAGATTCAGTGAGCAATCGGTGTGGTAAAGCAAAACTTCCCGCATATGACGCTTTGTTGGCACGAAATTCAACATTTTCGAAGCAAAAAAAAAAAGAAAATAATATTTATTTACCCATTAATATTTACGAATATGTTCTTATTCTGGTTTGGAAATTCTAATCTACAATGGGCCAATTTTGGGGAAAATGTTTACAAAATTTTAAGATAAGGATTTAAATCTTAAAGTCTACTTTGCTGAAGGGTATAAAAGATTCGACACAGCAGTTGTACTTGTTGTTTACTATCTTTTTTTGGCCACAAACTGTGTAGACAGAACCCATAAATTCAGCCTCATTTAAATTTATCTGGTTTATTTATTAACAAAACACTTATTAAGTATTACACATAACATTTGTTTTATTTGCATTTGTGTCTATATTTAACAACAATTTAAGCAATTTAATAGTTACAGGGTGCCTAATTTTCAATATTAGCTGACAAGTGCTAACAACTGAATTTATCTTAGTACAGTGGGTAAAACAAAAAAAGAATTATGTAAAAAAAAAAAAATGTTTGTGACAACATGTATGTGTTGTAAGAAACTGCAGTTTATAAACCAATCATAATATTAATTTTTTATTGATATCTAAAGGAAATGACAATAAAAATCTTTTAGAAATAGTTAATAGCTAAAGTTATTGAGAACCAAAACAAAACTCTTAAAATTTTTAACATAAAAATTGCAACTTCTAAACGTTTTTAAGATTGAATGACAAACATCAATAATTTAGATTTTAGTGTTTCTTTTAGAACCTTTTAAAATGAATACAGTTGAACATCTTAAAGATTTTTTAAATATAATTGTTAATTAAAAATACTCTGCTTAAAAACGTTTACAATTAATTCGTTTTTTCATATTTATAATGTGAAATGCAAAAGTGCTAAGTTCCATTTGTGGTAGCAAACGTATTAAGTCCATTTGTTTTTCAAAAATATTGTTACGTTTTTATTTCCTTTAAATAAACCGGATACTTTTGATTGAAAATAAAAAGCAGTTTCAGTAGTTTAAAATTGTAACAACTCTTTATTTATTCAGAATGCACAACAAAATAGTCACTCAGTGTCTTTATACACGTTTATTAATTCGCAGAAATGCACACACACTCTATAACGTACAACCTTAAATGTACAAGACGGTTGATGTTAACTCTAACAGCGCCTATGATCAACTCATCTCACGACTGCCAGCTCTGCCACTATTTATACACGCGCCATCTATCGGGAATCTTCTATAATGCTCTTAACGTACATACTAGTACATTCGAATTCTAGAGCTTTCGATGTTAATGTTAGCAGCTTAAACATTTAGAGTTGCCACACTTATAAACAATGCTAATAACCGCATGCTATCAACATTGTTGATAAGTAGAAACTTCTACTGATGGACGTGTTTATAAACATGATGAATGTTGCAGGCAGTCGTTACAGGCCGTTAAATTCAAATCGCTATTGCACATTCGTAACAATATTATATCGGTAAAATGGAATCTATATAAATATATAAATGTCTTTGTAAGTTTGTTTGTTTATTTGTTTGTTTGAGCATCACGCCTAAACGGCTGAATCGATTTTATTGAAATTTGGAACGTAGATAGATCCTTACTTGGAAGCATCAATAGGCAATAACTTTTTTCAATACTTGGACCAGAAAGGGGTAAACAGGTAAAATTTGTACCTTTTGTTCTTAAACAATAAATACTAAACGGCCGAAACGATTTTATTGAAATTTCCAACATAGACTACGACAGGGGTAGCGAAGCGCACCGGGTCAAGCTAGTTGAGTATAATTGCAGGATATGGAGCGTAGATCTCCGCTCGGAGATCTATATCAGGAGCGTATCCAGATAAACCAATTGGGAGTGGGGGGTGGTGGTGTACATAAATTAAACTTAATTTTTTTAACAAAAAAATGTGTGAAAAACTCCCGCGGATTTTTTATTAATGATTTGAAGTCATAACAATTGCTTCGAATGGAAAGGTTCAATTAGATTTTGAAAATTAAATTATGAATTAATTTTGTCGAACCTTTGTGATTAGTTAAACACACATTATTTTGTTATTAAACTAAACAACACTTTTTTTAATATGTATTTCTAATTTGATTTGTTATTAACTTAATATTGTTTACGTTTTAACTAATTTTATTCTATTGTTATTACTTTTTTTTATATTTCTACATTAACAAATATGTATTAAAACTCAATTGGCACAATTAATCATCATCATCATTAAATTAACCAAACGATTGTTGCATCTCCTCAACCTGTTCAACCCTCTACCCTACGTACTAATCATCAACGTCTGCAATATTGAGAATTGAAATTAAATGCAAATAAAAAAAACATTGAAACCCAACAATTTCCAAATCAATTTAATCTCTTTAATGTGTGTGTCTGTATGTATGAATGAGCTGGGGTTTGTGGGTGTGTGTGTAAATGAATTTGCACTAACCCATCCACCCGTCTGCTGGCGCCACCTGTGAACAAACTCTGAATTCTACTCAACTCAAATGCAATTAAAACATTAATTTAATCGACGTCATCAAAATATTCAATTTATCAAATTACCCAACTGCAACGCAACAAATTTAATCGAAAAACCAATCCTTCTCTATTACATTTATTTATTTATTTTTCTTTCTTTCTTTTTTTTATTTATTTATACAATATTTATTTATTATTTTTTTTAAATAATTTATTACTAATATATCACTCCTACCTACTTGTATTACTCCTTGCTATAAATGTGAATGTTGATTCAAAACAAAAAACAAATAATAATAATAATAACACAGTCGATGATGAAAAGTATTTCCCTCGACGCATAGCAGAGGGTAAGCTTACAAACCAACTAACTAACTATCTAACTAACAATCCAATCTTAATCCATTTTAATTTCTATTAGTGGCTACTAAATGTTGTTTTATGTTCATTTGTTCGTTGCGTTTTTAAACTGCTGTTCTACTGAATGCAGAGATGCAAAAGAATTAAATCAAAGTTACTTTTTTATCAATTCTTTTTATAATATTGATTTGAAAGCATATATTTAAAATCTTTTAGACATCTTTAAATATGCAGTTAATTATTATTGATGGCTTTCTGAAAGTTTGACTTTTAGCGGTGAAATCTTGCTTAATGTTTAAGAAAGCCAAGTTTAATAATAATAAAGTAAGCTCTACTCAAGGTCCATTACTAAGGTCTGTGTGTTTACATACTGAGCTTGTCAATATGTTTCTTTATGTTGACTGGTAATGGCAACAACAAACACTAAAGATATTGACAGCTCGAGTCTCTAAACAAGTGAAGAAAAAAATAATCAGGTGTGCTATCGACAACACCTTATTGTGAATTCGTCTTGATATGTATATTTGGCTTGGTATTGTAGCCAGTTGTTTTTGACAAGCTCAGTATAGTTTTACACAAACAAAACGCCTGTTTTTGTATTGTTGTACAGTTGCATAGACCTTATTAATAGACCTTGGCTCAACCAAATTTTGTAGATACTGAAGAAATTAGGAAGTGACGATCCTTATAAGGATTTCGGGAAAAATAACTCTCACTTTACTTTTTCTAAAAGCATACAATTAAGAAAATTGCTTTGTCTTTTGTATCTCTGCTTTGTTTTTAAGAAGTTGTTGTAGTTTGCATGTAGTAAATTGCTGTTGTTGTAGTTTGTATAAATATGTTTAAATAATTTTACATATATGTACGTATGTTGTAGAAAATGTAAATATACTACAGGTACATAATTTACATAGAACCATACATAACCCGCGTACTCTAATATGTACATTGCTCAGTTTTTTTCATACTTTTGTTAAAACTTCGAACAGTTTGAACTTCGAACCATAGATGAATATACACAGATGGACAAAAGTCACCGTCAATTCGCCTTTAGGATGTTTAAAGGACCGCCACGTTATAAATATAATTGAAACACAAAAGTTTGTATTTTCAACAAAGACTCTAATATATTAAATTATAATTATAGTTTAATCAACTATTTTTTTCCTTAGTCTTATTTACAAAAACAAATATTTAATGTTCATAGTGCATAATATATCTTGTGGACAAAAGTCACCGTCATTGCATCCCCAGCTTGTTTTCTAATAGAAATTTTAATTAAATTAAAGCGATTTTAACACACTTAACATTTTTTGCAATGAATTCGTGTAGTATGGTAACTTTGGGAATGATCTGTAAAAATTTAATAACGGTACTGGTTTTAAAAAGTTTTCTAACGCCGCGAAGGTATTAAAAATGAGTCAAAAAAGAAAAGAAACGACAATTGAAGAAAGAAAAATTATTTTAAATGCGTACAACCAAAATAAATCTATTCAGGAAATATGTTCATTAGTAAATCGGCCACGTACCACCATTACTGGTATAATAAATCGCTTTAAAAATGATCCCGAGTGTGTATATAAACCAAGAAGTGGCCGACCGCCGGCACTATCTGCCCGTGAAAAGCGTAAAATTATTAACATCATTAAAAAAGAGCCGAAAACTCCGTCTTCAGAAATTGCTGCAATTTTGAAGGAAAGCACAGGTACGGTTGTCCATCCTCGTACTGTACGCAGAGCGTTAAATAGTGCTGGTTATAATGCCAGAGTTTGTAGAAAGAAACCACAGATTACCAAGGTGAACCAAATAAAGCGACTTTCCTTTGCAAAAGAACACATAAGCAAGGATACAAAGTTTTGGGAGAAAGTAATTTTCTCCGATGAATGTAAATTTAGTATTTACAAATCGGACGGACGTGTTTTAACATGGAGACAGAAGGGCGAGGCTTTACTAGAGAAGCAAATACAGACAACTGTTAAACACGGAGGTGCTGGAGTCATGGTATGGGGGTGTATGTCGGCGGCTGGTGTCGGGGAGCTCGTGTTTATCGATGAAATAATGGACAAAACACTTTATCTTAATATTCTTAAAGATAATTTGCAGAAAAGTGCTCAAAAACTAGGCATTGAATCCGACTACTACTTCCAACATGACAATGACCCCAAGCACACGGCAGAAATAGTTCGCTTGTGGGTCTTGTATAATACCCCCCACACCGTAAAGACTCCCCCACAATCACCGGATCGCAACCCGATCGAACATTTATGGGACCATTTGGATCGACGGATTCGAGAACACCATATTACATCTAAAAGTATGCTTAAAAAAATACTTCTGGAGGAATGGCCGAAAATTGGACCAGATATTACAAAAAAACTGGTACATTCGATGCAGAAGCGTTTGCAAGATGTAATAAAAACTAATGGCAAACACACTTCTTATTAAAATTATTTTTGATATCTTTTAATAAGAAATATCTTTTACTGACTGTGACTTTTGTCCACAAAATATTTGAACTATGAAAGTTTAATAGTTGCTTTTGTAAATTAGGCTAAGTTAAAAATACTTGTTTTAACTGAAATAGAATAAAAATAAATTATTGTTTTTGTCGAAAAAATAAAATTTTGTGTTTAAATTATGTGACGGTGACTTTTGTTCATCTGTGTATATACATAGAGCGGAAACTCTCCTGTCAAATTCCTAACTCATTTGTCAAATACCTAAGTGCTGATAATGTAATAATAAAAAAATCTATGTGACAACAAAAACAACACACTTGAATTTGTTTCTAGTTTCCTTTCTTGTTGTTTCTCTATGCTTCGAATTCTGAAAATTTGAGTAAAAACAATGTTGAACAACATTTCTAAGTTGATTAAACTGTCATCTAGTTCATAAATCTTGTCAACGAGGAGTACACATACGTTTTCTATGAGATAAATGTTGTCTGGACATGGAAGAAATACTGCATTTTTTGTTCAAGAAAATCAATCAATACTATGCCAGCTTACATCAAGCTTTGTAACTAAAACGTCTTCAAAACGACTTCACAATTTGCTAGTACAAAAAAAAAGCCCTTGATTTTAAGTCATGACTTAAAGTCATAATGTAAATGCCCCCTAAGAATTTAAATGTCGATTTCGACATTTTTAACGTAATGTTACTTTTGAATAACCGCTCAATGGAACCATAATCTCCATAATTTGTATAAGTATAAAGTGATTTCATATCACAACATCAAAAGGCATTTTATATGCAATTTCTTGGTTCAAATTCGTCTAAATTTTTATCAGATTCTCTTTGAAACTTTTCTAATTTCTAAAAGTTATAGTTTTTTTTTTTTTATAAATAAATAACAAGAAAATGTATGTACATTATCTATAATTTATTGTTTTTGTTATCAAAACGAATTTAGTCAATATATTTAGACATTTTGCTGTAGTTCTTTGTCCCATTTCTTTAAAATCTTCAATATATATTGTTTATAGATTAAATTTACTATACTAAGCATCAGTATAAAATAATGGCATATTAACGAAATTATTGTCGAAATTATTTTCCAGAAATCCTTAGACTTCAATTCACATGTACGGTAAAATTATTTTTCTTTTGAAATTGAAATTTGTTTTTTGGTCACAGATGAGAATAACTTTTATGAATCTGGAAATAGTCTTACACTATAAAATTTCACAAAACAAGTAAAATTGTTTTTATGGTATTGAAAATGAGCAAAATTGGTCCATAAATGGCTGAGATAAAAACGATAACGAATCACAATACTACCTCAATGTTTAGTCGATTCTCACACTGGAGCCTGAATATTGGGGTCTAGTGCATAATATGGATACGTTTTAACCTTTTTAAAACGTTGGTTTATTTCCTTTAAATAAACTGGATACTTTTGATTGCAAATTAAAGCCATTCAGTAGTTTAAAATTTGTAACAACTCTTTATTTATTTGAAATGTACAACAACAACAGTTCAAATAGTCACTAAGTGTCTTTATATACGTTTATCAATTCGCAGAAATGCACACACACACTTTATAATGTACAAACATTACTGTACAAGACAGTTAATGTTAACCCTAACAGCGCCTATGATAAACTCACTCACGACTGCCACTATTTATACACACGCCATCTTTCGTGAATCTTCTACAATGATTTTAACGGACAAACTAGTACGTTCGAATTCTAAAGCTTTCGATGTCAATGTCAGCAACTTAAACTTTAGTGCTGCCATACTTACAAACAATGACAACATCCGCATGCTATCAACATTGTTGATAAGTAGAAGCTTCTACTAATGGACGTGTTTACAAACATGATGAATGCTACAGGCAGTCGCTACAGACCGTTAAATTCAAATCGCCATTGTAAATTCGTAACAATATTAAACCCACACTCTCATAAAAATGTCTTCGTTTGAGTCATATACACTTTTCTGTGAGCCTAAGGACACGGCTCACACCTGCCAGAAAGATTTATAATAAAATTTATAATGTAAGGCGTTGGCTATCGACAGTTTCGTATTAGATTATTGCGATATCATCAGTTAATCTAACTCCTGCTTCATTAGCTGTGGTTACCTTAAAATTCAAAATACCAGTTTTAATCGTTGAATTTTATCATTTACCAATCAATTCAGCTGGAGCAGATGCAAAATTACGGCATTCGATATTTATTTATTTTAAAACTTATAATGCAGATCCGGAAGTGAGTCTTTAACTGTTTCTAACAGGCGGTGAGTGCGAAATGCGCAAGATAGGATTTGATTTTAGACCTATGGTTTCTTGGGGAAAATTTATATACGATTTTTCGTGAAAAAATGTACCCACCCTACTAAACATATTTGTGCGTTCTAGAACTAGCTGTGTAAGTAATACAGGAAAATGTCATACAATTTGTACTGAGACAAAAAGATCCAAACATGCCAATTAAACCTTTGGAATTAGTTCTAGGGAAATGCTTCGAAATTAATATCACTTCTAAGGAACATTTCTACAATATAGTATTAATAATCAATCATTTTTATAGAAGATATTTTTTTACGTGCAAACACTCTTAGATAATACATTTTGTCCAACAATGTGTTATGGATGCATCTTGTGTATGATATGGTACTTAATAAAAATACGCAGTTAAATAATCTTTTGTCTTTGTGTATCTCACAAAAAATCATTATAAAATCTTAAAAAAACATTAAAAAAAAACACGTAAACCAATAGATGACACTGATCTAAGTGTCTATTCATTAATGACCAAAGTCCAAGAAAAGTGTTCGACCTTGACCCACGTGCATACATACATCCATACAAATGTATGTATTTATGTATGTATATTTAGAATTCATGTGGACTTTCTAATAATTTGTATGTGCTCACAGGCTGACAGCCAAATAGGTGTGGAGGTCATCAATTGCTCTCTCATATTTGTACATTATTATGCATTTAGAATTTTCATAAACAATATAATTAAACATTTAGTGTAGTGACATACATATATATATATTTAGAAAAATGCTTCATGTATATAATTTTTCATTGTATTTTTACTTTAAGATATTGTTTGTTTCTTTTTTTTTAATTATTTGTTATATAAATGTTGGAATTTACTTTATTTGTTTTATTTTTATTCTATTTTTAGGCGCAACCTTTGGTACTGGCATAACAGCTATTAAATTAACCGCCCTGGGTCGTCCTCAACTATTGGTATGTTACATATAATTTATATTTTTACAATTATAGATACTATACTTTTACACGCAAAAAAAAACTACCAAAGTTATTTTGTAAATTCTAGTGTTTATTTGTATACATACGCAATTTGACAGTTGATAGCGGCCATATTGTTGAAGCTTCATCTGTCAAATTGGCTGTCATGGGTGAAATTTCACACACACTTTGTTTTATTTAAATATACCCAGCGGTTCTAGGAGACAGTCCCGATTTAGTGTTTTTACCCATCATTTAGGGTGGGAACTAGTTACTTCAATAGCTACTTGACTAGTTATTTTAACACGTGCATGTCCTTTTTGAGTACAATGAGATTGTCAAATAGCTGGTTCAAAGTAGTCAACGCATTGGATTCACATACTGGTTAAATAGCGTCAGCTACCTTACTAGTTACCTAACTCGTAACTTGATCAGCTACATAACTAGTTATTTTAACATGTACGGCTCAAATGACCTCAAATAGTCAGCTAAAAAGACATATCATAGGTAGTCCAATAAACGATAGCTTGTAAAAAAACCTTTCTTCGACATCTCTCCAATAAACTACTTCTAAAGTGCAGTACAAAATAAACGTTTAAAGTGACTTCACTATAGGTTACTAAGAGACACTAAAGTGAATATTGACTTCATGCTATGTAACATGGGATATCAGTATGCTTAAGAAAAAATAAACTGTATAAGAATTATATCAACACAATTTGTATAAAACCAGATTGCAGGAATTACTCACAAAACGTTTAAGTGACAATTGTCTTCACGCTACATTACCTGGGATGTATAAAGTAACCAATTGTCTTCTCTCTGCACTACAAAGAGCACATAAGTGTAAAATTACCAAAATATATTAATTGGAGTCAGCCAAGTGATTAGACATTTGTGACGATTACTGTCTATAAGGGATACATTGACTACTTGCTTAACTGCTGGGTAAAGAATATCATAGATGACAGCTAGATAGGTAACTGAGATCTAAAAACCCAAGTCTGCTGTCAAATACCTAATTCATGAGATTGTGTTTTGTTATTGTATCACCAGTGTATGTGAAAAGAGAGTAATTTTGTTTAATTTGTTTAGCATTTTTTTTTCTCTCCCTCCCTTCTATGTATTTATTCTATGTAGGGGAACGACTTTAAATTCACAAAATGAAAATAATGTTAACATGCCAAGGGATTATTCAATCCCAAACCTTTAGAATTCTCCCAGATTCTATTATATTAGATCCGTTAAATAGTATTACCAGTAAACAAAATAGATGTTAATAATTTTAGAGATTTTAGCTAATTATTTTAACTTTTGTCTCAAATTTCCAATAGTAAGCACTGAGATTGAAAAATGTTTAACATACATATATGTTAATAAAAATGAAACCACTAAACTAACAGTTTTGAATCTTTTTTTATTTGATTGAAATTATGGTTATAATGTAAAAAAAAAAAAAAATACTTTTATAGTTTTAATCACAAATGATGAAATGTTGAACCTTTTTCGAAAACCCTTCCGTTATGGTTTTTATAGTGCTTTATGTCATTTTGTTCGAACAGGTTGTCCATCTCCGTTTAAAATCTACCACACTTTTGGACACCTTTTTTGTGCTCTTCAATTCTCTTTTAACAACAGGCACTATCCACTGGACTCAGCTCCAGGCAGTTTGGAGGAATTGCCTCTCTCGGTACAAAAAAAAAAAAAAAAAAGAAGCCAAATCAGGCCAAAAATAAGTGGACACATTAAGAGGTCTTATGAATGGAAACATTATTTTTTGCAAACATTCCTTGATGTAAATTTCGGTATTTAAAGAGCCCTTTGTAACAAATGTTTGGCTTTTTTGCCGCAACTTCATATTGCTTGCCATACCAAGAACATTTTGGGAAATTTTGTCTGCTATTGGGTCCTAAACTTTTCTTCAAAATTCCCTCGTGCGTCTGCAATATACAAAAATTTACCCAAAAGCTGCGAAAAATTGTTCATACGTACATTTCGTCATCCATTATGCAGCAGGTATATTTTTTGTATAAAATTTGACTTCAATTTCCGTGCTCTGTCTTTGGCCTCTAAATTTTTAGCAGCGTTCCTGTCAAGAACTTTTTGAGCCTTGTATGCTTTTAAACCTGCATTGGCTTTAACTTTTCGTACCAAATAGTCCGAGTACTGACCTAACCGGGCAACTTTCCTACCGGAGGTGTTGGGAGCTCTTTTGAAAATGCTTTCTATTTTGTTGGCTTTAGAAACATCATGTGGACCATTACTTCTACCTAAACCAGGTTTTATATCAACGAACAAGTTCTCCCGGTACTGTTTAATAACATTGGAAATAGTTTGATAGCAGACCTTTGATTGTTTGGCCAACTTTTTGAAGGACCAAGTTGGATTTTGTTGAAAATATTTAATAATTTTAGTACGCACTTTTTTCTGGTCACTCATTTTAATCAGATTAGCAACAAATAAACATAATTGACATTAAACATAATAACTGACATGCTTTTCAAAGGTAACTTGATAAATCAAATAATACTTGGGTTAAAAGTTTTAATGAAAAACGTATGTTAAGAATTTTACGATCTCAGTCCTTAGTAAGTGAAATAGATGATATTAAGATTGTTGATGACGTCCTTGGCAGGGTAGAAAATGCATTCCGATTTGCCAATTGTCTAAAATTAATTTACAGTGGTATTGGTATTCTTTGAATCATTACAGAGTAATTATAATAAATGAACTTGAGACAAATTAAAAATGTACTTTCAAATTATACAAAATAGATAATGAATATCTCAATCAGAAACAGAAGAAGGCTTAAAAGAGTTAATTATTAATCCTTTAATTGAAATTGACAAATGAACTGGATTTTAATTGAGATATAACTCTTGTGGGTAAACTGGCGAAATATTCAAGAGATTATGGAATTCGGGAAACTGCTACTGATTCTATGTAAATCTTTAGACTTAATTTGTTAGACCTATTCGATGTTATTACCTGTAAAGATATACAAAATGGAAGAAGACATCTCAGTCAAAAACGGATCTGTTGGTTTAGAAGAGTTTATATGGCTGACTAAAAGAGAAAGGTGGAGGGCGTTTTACGATTCGATGACATATGTCTACAATGACTAAACTAAAACTGATTTAAAGTACATTCGATACCCTGATTCTAACTATAAACTTATTATACCCTTCAGCTTCGTGAGAAGGGTATATATAAATTTGTCATTCCGTTTGTAATTTAATATAATTTTCCGACCCTATAAGTATATATATTCTGAATCCTGTCTGTCTGTTGAAATCAATTTTCTTTAGACCCCAGATATCTTCGGGATCCAAATCTTCAATAATTCTGTCAGACATGCTTTCGAGAAGTTTCCTATTTAAAATCAGCAAAATCCGTCCATAAATAACGGAGATATGAGCAAAAATCCGAGACAACCTCTATTTTTGGCCTATTTTTGATCTATATCTCTATTACTAAGTCATAAATATAGACAATATGGATATCTAATATATATTTCAAAGTCCATTGCAACGATGTATATAAGGCTATACAAAGTTGGACCTACAATGGGTCAACCTCGGGAAAAATATTTTTGAACCCGAATTTATTTTCACAAAAAATTTTCTTTTGTCATAAATTTTTTACACTAATAAATTAAAAAAAAAAAATTTTAAAAATTGGATAAAACTTTTAAAAAACAATTTTGAAAAAAAAAAAAATTTTAATTTTATTTTAAAGTATAATTTGGTGAAGGGTATATAAGATTCGGCAGGAGTAAAAAATACAAAAATAAATGATTTTATTAAATAATTTTACAGGTTAGAAGCTTCTTTATTTAGATTTTCTACCATGGAGGTCTTAAGGACACTGTTTATCCCAGTGACCTTAGTATTTATCTTCCATTACTGTTAAATCTTGATGGAAACCTTCTCCTTGTTCTTCGCAATACGATCCATGATTTTCAGGAAACTTGTACTGTTATGATTGTATTTCATTTAACTAATTCCTCGTAATTTTCAGCCTTTAGATTTCCTAAGAAATTTTTCAATGCGGTTTTTCGGTTCTGACAGCCAATATTGAAAGATGAAGGTAGATCCAAAGCTACACGTAGTGAAAAAATTAAAAACATTGGTGTTACCAATGTACACCTCATACAAAACCACTAAAGGTATCTCGGCACCAAATTTGTTTCCTTTATTTGGTGACCTGTGTAATCAGTAATAAATAAAAAGTAGAAGAAGTTAAGTCATCTTACTGGCGCATGATTTACATTAATAAAATAATTTTTATTAACTTTAAACTTGTTAGTTGGTAAGATATTGCTTAACATGTTAATCACACTTATTAGACTCTTTGGGCTAATTTAATTATGCAGTAGTTAGCCAGAAATTTCTTTGCGTGTATAACAACTAGTGCACATACTTCCTAATTATAGTTTTATATCCTATTCTTACATCATAACCTTTTATTTTTTGTATTTTTTGTATTTTTATTATTGTTATAGTTACAACTTTCTGAAGTCATTATGCGCACACGTAAATATATGGAAGATTTGGTTGGTGGTCAAGGCAATGTTTTAACTCACCACAAGACTATTAAGGATTTGGAAAAATACTATGCCAGTTTGGGCTCTGACAATAAAAATGTTCAGGAATTTCTTAAGAATGTTACCTCCGATAAAGAAGGGTAAATTATTAAGATTAAGAGAGTAATTTACATGATTTCATTGATTAATTTATATTTGTGTTTTTGCAGTATTTTGCATTTGTTCCCCTGGTCCGGTATTGTGGATGAGGACTCACAATTGAGTGATACCTTCAGAGTACCCGATCCTAAAACAGGTCAAATGCGTCGTTTGATCTCACAAATTCCGCCCAAAGAGGAAGAAATGTTTAGAAATATGATACGTCGTCTAAATACTATTGTTAAGGTATGTATTCACATTCTACATAATGTTTTGTAGACATGATTTTTTTTTTTATTATCTCGATTACAGACTGCCGAAGAATTGGATGTGCGTATTATGATTGATGCTGAACAGACTTATTTCCAACCCGCTATCTCACGTATTACACTCGAAATGATGCGTAAATATAACAAGGACAAGGCCATTGTATTCAATACATACCAATGTTATTTGCGCGAAGCCTACCAAGAGGTACGATTTTCTCTTTTTTTCCTGCCTATTCACAAATTTATTGTTTGAAATGTCTTTAATAGGTTAACACTGATTTGGAGCAAGCTAAACGTCAAAACTTCTATTTCGGTGCCAAATTGGTGCGCGGCGCTTATATGGAACAAGAACGTGCCAGAGCCAGTGCTCTTGGTTATCCCGATCCCGTCAATCCTAATTATGAGGCTACTACCGATATGTACCACAAGACTTTAACCGAATGTTTGAGAAGAATTAAGGTAGGAATTACATTACTATACAAAATGAAATGTTTGAGAAAAGCTCCTCGTGCAAAACATCTTTAAATTTTTACGAAATTTTCGGGAAGCAAAAATCAAAAAATACATAGCTATTAGTTTCATTATTATTTTTAACTCAGATACAATTAGGTCTTAGTTGGACCCTTCGCTCTAAGGAGAGGATATTGCCCACCTGTCACACTCAACAATGTTAATATACCGCAGTCCGATTATGTCACATACCTTGGTATTCACATAGAAACCAAGAGATTCACATGTAGCTAAAAGCCTCTAGCTTTCATTGGTTTATCAGTGATCAATCAAAATTATGCCTTGAATATTAAGGCATCCTGTATAAGACCGTTTTAAAACCAATTTGGATGTAGGGAATTCAATTATGGTGAATGGCTAGCAACACCAGTATTAATCTTATATAAAGGGCCCAATCTAAAAAAGTGCCATTGGTAAAGGAAGAGTTCAAGAAATTCCATCACCACCCGCTTGCAAGACTACTTGTACAGAGCCAAACCCGATCAAGGCTCCGTAGAGCAGATCTATCATTTGTTCGTGAAGGTTCTCTTGTTTGAGAGCAACTAGTTTTAATTTTAGTTGCAAGATTTAAATACTTATTTTTTTTTTTACTTGGACCAGCACTCAGGGGATGACCCCCACTCATGCAAAGCATTGTGTTGGAACTAGGAAAATAGGTTATGGGAGGGAGGATAGAGGGAGTAGTGTTTGATTGATTTGAATTTTCCTATATAGAAAGTGGCAGGAAAGACTTCAGGAGGACGCTTATTCCACATACACATACAGTTCGGCTAAAGAACGAATTTTCTCTGTAATGTGTTGTGCGATCCACTGTCCAGTCGACAACGAATTGATGAGCCCTTGCCGAAGAACGTGTGTTGCGTAAAAAACTACGGGTTTCGGGAACAAGTTCCCCAATTTCAGCAGAGCACATACCATTGTAGTATCGGTAGAACAGTGAAACACAACCCACATTGCGACGATGTTCCAGTGAGTCAATAGAGCTGGATACCCTACTGTCACCGATATGCACCTTCGCCCTCTCCTGTACGCGGTCGAGTAACACCAAAATAGACTTTGAGGCACCGGCCCACACATGAGAGTTGTATTCCAGTGGTGTAAATAGTAAGATCAGATGGAGTGAAGTATGTCTTACGCCGTTTTAGAAAACCAAGGCACTTGAATGCTTCTTTCGACACTCGAAATATGTGTTTTGTATAGCGGACATCGCACTGAATACTCATGCCTAGAACATCAAGAGCTTCTGATTCCTTAATATTTAAAACACCCATAAAAACAGATGGAGCAACATGATCTGTTGTGCGTTTGTGTGTTAATATACAACATTGAGTCTTGCGTGCATTGAAATCGACTCTATTCGCACAACCCCATTCAGAGATTGTCACAAGATCTTCGTTAAGCGTATCATTCATGTTTTGCCTCATTGCCCCAATCTCCAACAGGCTTGGTCTATAATTGAATGCATATGAATGGAAAATGTTGCTGTCATCTATAAAAGAGTAGATAGGGTTGGAAATTCGACGTAGAAGGTCGTTTATAAAGATAAGAAATAGAGTAGGAGAAAGGACTTATTGTTATACTTATTGTTAGGCCTATAAAAGGCAGATTCAATAAAGAAATAAAGCGTAAAAAAGTGATACTTATAGAATTGGGAGCTCAACAACTGTAGATTTTAAAACCATAAACAGTTTTTAACATTTTCAATTTAATTCCAGGTTCCTGAGATAAAACTGTTAAAAAAGCACAGTTTTTAGTGAAAACCTAAAAGAGAAAATATCTCGAAAACTAACCGATCCATTTTAAAATATTTGTCATATTATAAAAAATATGATTTGCACATGAAGCACTTTTTGACTTAATTTTTTATTTTATTTTTTCTAATTTAGATTATCAAAGACAGTGGCGATGATGCTAAGAAGATTGGTATTATGGTAGCTTCCCACAATGAAGACACCGTTCGTTATGCCATTGAGAAAATGAAGGAAATTGGTATTTCGCCCGAAGACAAAGTTATATGCTTCGGCCAACTGCTGGGCATGTGTGATTATATTACTTTCCCCTTAGGTAAGTTGAACACAGAAACAAATTTTGAATATGACTAACAGACTTATGTATTTGATTACAGGTCAAGCTGGTTACTCGGCCTATAAGTATATTCCATACGGTCCAGTTCAAGAAGTGTTGCCATATCTCTCACGCAGAGCACAAGAAAACAAGGGTGTCCTTAAGAAAATCCAAAAAGAGAAACGTCTTTTATCTGCCGAAATACGCCGACGACTGTTGCGTGGTCAATTGTTCTACAAACCCAAGGGAAATTATGTACCCATATAAATTGCTCTCCCTCTCCTCTATCGACCACACTTATACACACACACACACACACCTTAAAAGAAAAAAACAAAAATAACACAAAAACTCATTAAAGAAAAAAAAAAAGAAAAAATATTTTTACAAAACACATTTGCATACTTACAGGCGCTACATTTTCAACAAAATAAAAAGCGGAAACACATCGACATCGATATGAAACATTATATAGTAGGACATCATACATTTTGAAACAAAAACTCGAATTCTACCATAAAAAATGTATTTAAATGTATTTTAACTACAAAGCAAATGATCACACAAAACTCGAATATTTTTCAAATTATATACAAACGAATAAATACTGCTGGACACAGTTAAATGGTGTAAAGGCAATTGTATTGGCCTTATTAAAATATTTGTATGTAAATGTGTTTTGAATCGAAAGGAAGAATAATTAGAAGGAAGTAGAATAGAAACAGAATCGAATCAAAACGAATCTAGCATTTTCACTACTCATTAATAAAAAAAACATAAACAAAAATTAAAAATAAATCGTATGTCATGGATTATTTTAAAGAAAGATTAAGAAAAAATGTTTCAAAATGTTGCTGTTAAATTGAAAAAAAAAAAATTAATTTTGATTTTAACAAAGATTTGTCCAAGAACTAAATGTAAACGATTGTATTTGTTTAAATTTAAAATTTGTTTTGTTTCAGAGTCATGTATTGTAAATGTATACGTCTACATATATCTATATATATTATAAGTAAACACACACTCACACATCCGCCTCCACAGGGATGTTAAAAATAGTAGGGAATTTTAAAGTTCAATACTGCAAAATTAAATACAAACTAATGTGTATTTAGTTTAGGTTTTCTTTTTTAAACGAAATCTTTTAAATTGTCTTTTATTACTTTTATAAAAGAAAAATTTAGAATATTTTTGTTTAAATTTTGATTGTTTCAAATAGTTTGTATTTATTTAACACATTTTTTCGTTGATTTAGAGAGAAAATTAAAAAATCAAATATTTTAAATTATCAACAAGTTTTATTAAAAATTATTTATGTAAATGTCTTTTTAGTTTATTTTACTGTGTAAAATTGTTTTTGCTTTTCTCCTGTTTATATTTATCCTGTTTCGTCGCCATATGTTTGTAAAATCTTGTTATTTTAAAATTGATTTTTAAAATAAATTAAGCATTATTATTTTTATTTTCATTTCTCTTGGAAAAACAAAAATACAAAGATTGTATAAATAAAAAATTAAGATTTCTTTTAAATTATATTTGTTGCTTTTATTTTATGTTCCCCTGATTTTGTAATTCATACACAGCTGTATTTTTTTTTTTATTATTTTAATTTGTATTATTCTGTAATTTAACTATATTATTATTTTGTGTTTTATTTTTATTTATATTATTATTATATTTTATGTAGTATTAAATCAATTATGTTTTAATTTCTTTAATTTTATTTACAAATTATGTACGTTTAACAGTAAAAGTAAATAAATTTCTGAAAACATATTTTAAAAAACTACACAATTCACTACTATTTTCATTCCGAAAACGTTTACTATTTTCATATTTGAGGTGTTGTGAGCAAAATAATGGAGTAATATTTTATAAATAAGAAGCACTCTACTGTTAGGAATTTTATGTGATCTTTATACTTCCTGTAATGGGCACTTTTTGTGAACTTTAAACATACAATTTAATCTTCATATTTATACAGAAATGACAATCTTAGGCCATTTGAGTCTAATGATGTTCCATATCAAAGATCCGATAAATGATGAAGAAGCGATTGGAAAAAATTTAAATTCTGTAGTGTACAAGAAGAGTTATTTTAGATCAAATGTACTTATTTATAATATAACGATTTAGTACAATATTGTACTAAAGTATTTGTGTAGATTTCAGTTAGAAGAGTATCCCACACGATTCTGTGTGTATTCATAATACGAGTACCATTGCATGCTGATCCATTATCTCAGAGAGAGATAATGTTAAATGCTGTAAGCCTCCATTGTAGTGCTAATTCTTTATCTCCAGTTTCGAATCCTAATTTGTTATTGTACAGATGCGATTTCCCATCTCCTGTGGGTATTATCCTTAATTGTTCAAGATTCTGAGTGAAATAAGATTCCAAAATTTTAAAATTGTAGCGTGATAATGCAAGGCATTGTAAGACAAAGTTGAACCAACTCCCACTTAACGCCATGAAATATGCTACCACTTCCTATCCCATTATCTATCTTTGAGCCATCCGTGTACACTTCAACACCTTCCGTGTACACCTTAAACTTCCAGTTGTCCCTCGGTAATATGCTCATTATAATCCTATTCAACAAACTTGAAATGTTAGATATTCAGTGCTAATATCGTAATTACCAATGAGTACATATTTCTTAAAATCTTGATTAAGGGAATTAATTTCAAGAATCCTACGCATTGCTTTCATTGGATCATAGTGGCCCTGATATGCTCAATGCAACAACCCTATTCACGCGTTCTATAATTGAAATGTGGCCATTATTGATCGCCACAAAAAAGATTCATGTGTCAGAATTGGTCTCACTATGTGTACATAAGTAGCAGCGTAAACTTTCTTTCATCTTTCCTTAAGATTTGGAAATCATTTTAATTGAAAATCGAAAAATATAGCGTCCATTGATAGTATCAAAGCTTTCTTCACAATTATTTCTAGTGAATATCATAATTTCTGTTTTTTATTGGGGCTTAATACAAAACCTACACTTAGTAACCAAATGTTTCTGTAACTTCAGAGTACATGACATCACCTCTGCAAGAGTTTTTTGAAAGATGTGTGGATTCTTAGTGCCGGAGAAGGCCTAATTTTGTTTGTAGACAGATAATTTTAATTATTCCAAACACGACCCTACTCTAAACCCGTAGAAAATATGTTGTACAATTTTAGTTTTTCATAGCGGCAGCCAATTCTTAACTCAAATAAAAAAAATTCACATTGTAGCTATGCATACTGCATGTCAAAATAATTTGTAACTACTTTCTTAAGAAATCTGCAAAAAATTGTCAATTACAGTTAAAGGAATTCTTAAGAAATGCCAAAAATCTGCTAGAATTTTGCTCATATCTGTCGAAATGTATGTAAAAGAGTGTGATACGTACAGTGGATAAGAGTAGAGGCGAAAATGGTATATTCTCTACTTATAGAAACCTATGTATATTCGCCTCTAGTCATTCATTCCCTGGTGTGGCCAATGTATGAATTGCAAACAATATACATACATATATGTAAATGAAAATTTCATTAAAAAAATGTATTAAATTGAAAAAAAGGGAGAAAATGATTATTATAATTAATAATGTTAACTAAATAAAAATGACAATAATAATTAACATGTTAAAATAATAAATGATGAAATTAAATAAAGAAATTAAAAACACAAAACACACTATTAACAAACAAAAAAAAAAAAAAACTTAATTAGAAATGAAAGAAACAAAATTTTCAACATTTTCATGAAAATGTTCATTATTATTATGTATTGTATTTTAGCGTACATTAAAAACCAGAACATACCTTAATTAACAAACAAAAATAAAGGCTTTTAGTTTAAGCTGATCTTCATTTCCATTTGAGATTTATTTCCCTAATTTATTTCTATACCTTTCTGTTCTTCTTTCGTCTTTGTAGGAATACAAATCATGCTTGTAATTCCTTTTTTTTATAGGTATATAGATTTTATTAGTTTATTTTTTATTAATTATTTTTATTTGTAACAAATTTATTTACATATTAATTATGTATGAATGCTTTTTATATTAAAATGTAATACAATTATTAAATAGAAAAATCTAGTTCTATTTTATAAATAAATTAAACATAATACTATTTATTCATGACTAAATTACTTGCATTATTATTATGTATGTATAATTATATAATTCATTAATTAATTAATTAAATCAAATAAAACAAAGCAAAACAAAACAAAACAAACAAAAAAATAACAACAACAACAACAAACAAATATTTATTGAAATCGTTCTTATGTAATGTGTATTTGCAAAAGTTTTATTGTACTCATGAAATAATAAAAAGAAAACAAAAAGTGAAAATTAATTAAATAAATATTTCAGTGTTAAAAAAAAAAATATAACTGCTAAATAAGTGTAAATTTCATTTTAAAATTGGATTTATTAATACAGTAAGTTGTAGTATATCTTGTGGGGTCTTCAGATACTAATACAAAGTCATCAGGGTGAAAATGTATGTACAGTGAGGCCTCGATTATCCGTGATTCGATTAACCGGCAACATCAATTATCCGGAAAAGAAAATGTTTTTGGATCGATTTAAATTGGATTATAGTAAAATCATTCTGCCATTGGACAACATCCTGACGTACTGGATTTTAATGCTGAAAACGTTATTGTGAAATTTTTTCCACCAAATTGGACGACTTTAATCCAACCGATGGATCAGTGCAATATAGAGCTTTAAATTTCATTATCGAAAAAATGTCATTATTAAAAAAATACTAAAAATTAGAACTCAATTAACCGGGAAATTGATTATCCAGAATGCTCCCGGTCCCGACCATTACGTATAATCGAGGTCTCACTGTACTTCACTGTACTTCGCTTATGATGATGTTTTCTAACCCTAAACTGTAAGCGGGGAAATTTTGTAAACTTATATCTTCTAAACTAAGGTAGATACAAAAAAGATTCTAAACACACTTTCATTCATTTAATAAAATGAGAAAACAGGTGTTTCTTTTAAATTCAAACTTTTTAAATAGGAAAACGGGTAAAAACTTAATTTTCGTAATTTTCAGGCACCTTATAATATTGTAAACCAATAAATAAACAAATTGATTAATTTTGAATCATATTATTTACTTATTAAAAAATACCAAATAATACGGAAAAATGTATTATATTCATCATTAACTCGAGTTCGAAAGTATAGATTAAGGTAAAGAGTTTGGTTCTTTTAAATTAATGAACTCACCATGATATATAATAGTTTGAATGCTCCTGAGTGAAGTAAAAATCATGGATGGCACTTTTAATTTTTTAATGGTAGTGACATTTTATTGTACTTTATATATTGATTTTGTCATTCCGTTTGTAACACATCAAAATATTTGTCTCAGACACACATTTTTATATATAAGTATTCTGGGTAGTCATAAGATTCTAAGGCGGGCGATCAAGTTATCTCTGTCTGTTGAAAACACGATAGAGCCCAAACAAAAAGGAGCTAGTTAGCATTTTTCATACATACTCTCTGTTGGCCCATGATTTCGCCTAGTGTCCATATAAATGTTCCCCCGGAATACTGTTTGAGCAGTCATAAATATGTAGATTATGCTGCAATACTCATAAAATTTGTTCTAAGTAACTACTCTGAAATTATACTGTAAAGTAGAAATCGGAGAATGACCCTACCCCCATATAACCCCTATATCAGAAAAATATTTTATTGTCAGTATTTAATTGAATTATTATGATGGTGGTTAAGCAAGAAGTGAGTTATTTTCATTTTTGTTTTACATTAATTCCATTATATACTTAAAACTAATTGACATTTCTCAACTAATATTATATTCAAATGTTGGTGCATGTAGCCATAGTACATCACTAATAGATGGCGCTATTCCACATCTCCCACCTTCATTTTAATAACACTGTTACGAATGTGGAATAACGATTTGAATTTAACGGTGTGTAACGACTGCCTGCAACAATCATCATGTTTATAAACACGTCCATCAGTAGAAGTTTCTACTAATCAACAATGTTGATAGCATGCGGTTATTAGCACTGTTTGTAAGTATGGCAACACTAAATGTTTAAGCTGCTAACCTTATCATCGAAAGCTTTAGAATTCGAATGTACTAATTTGTTCGTTAGATCATTGTAGGAGATTCACCAAAAATGGCGTGTGTATAAATAGTGGCAGAGGTTGCAGTCGCGAGTGAGTTGATCGTAGGCGCTGTTAGAGTTAACATCAACTGGCTTGTAAGTTTGTACATTATAAAGTGTGTGTGCATTTCTGCGAATTGATAAACTTGTATAAAGACACTGAGTGACTATTTGAAATGTTGTTGTTGTACATTTTAAATAAATAAAGAGTTGTTAGAAATGTTAAACTACTAAACGGCTTTTATTTGCAATCAAAAGTATCCCGTTTATTTAAAGGAAATAAACCATCGTTTTAAAATAGTTAAAACGTAACAATAATTTTAAAATAAATTTAGTTGTTCCTGAGGAACACTGTTCTACACCACACCCCACGTGTCATAACCGTAACCATATAAAACAGCTGTTCGAACCAAGCTTATAGGCAACAATGTATTACATTATTGGTGACATGCCATAACGCCATAGCCATAACAAATGCTTATGATATGGCTATGGTTACGGCTATGGCGATATGATAAGTCACGACTAATTGAACCTTAATACACATCGATAAGATAGAGGGCTAATACGTTTTTCGACTTTTTCTTCTTGCCATGAAGTTTTGTTTGGATTGGAATAGTTTCGCACGAAAATATTTTTACGGGCACGAATGTCACATAATTGACTATCAATAATTTTATTATTTACCAACAGCGGACAAAGCATAGAATGCGTGTTTTAATTTCTCTTCCTAGTGATAATTCAGCTTTAGACTCACCAGTAGTACAATGCTTGATTACTCTGTAGTCAAACGGAACGTGTTTATGATATTATCGAGATTTTCACCTTCTCCCTGATAAATTTCACCTTCTCTCTTTAAAAATTTTCAGTTTGGCCATTTGTTGCCGGACGCCCTGGTGCCGTTAAAACAGGCTTTAAGCCGTGTGTCCACTACCAAGTTTTCTTGCGGAAGTTGCTTCCAGAAGTTTTTGTCGTGTAAACACGTATTAGAAGTCGACTTCCAGAAGTCACGGCTTGCAGAAGTTACTTGCAGCAAATATGTTGAAACATGTGTTTGTTGCTTGTTGGAAGTAACTTGAACGACTTGCTGTGAACTGCAAGTGTTCTGAAGACTTGCAGAAGAAGTCGGTTAAACGGTTTGTGGTATTCTCTTCTGTTTCTAGTTTTGTTTTGTGTTTTTTTGTGTTCTTTTCCAAATTTATAAAAATGGACAAAAATAAAATCGTTTGGAGTAGCGAAAAAACACAAGAAAGTTATCCTGAAATTTGGAACACGTCCTCAAAAGACTATAAGAATAAAATTAAAAGACAAAACGCTTTAAATGATATAGAGGCACCCGAAGAAGAGGTCAAAAGGAAAATTCAGAACCTCCGAACGCTGTTTGGTCAAGAAGTAAACAAAGAAGATGTATATGTTAGCAAGTTGGAGTTTTATAATGAAATGAAATACAAAAAAGCTGAAAATAATTGAATATTGGATAAAATGTATTTAAAATCAAAAAAAAAAAAAAGTTATTTTGTTTCTTTTTAATTAAATATGCTGCGATGGCAGCTGCCAATCTTATTTTAACACAAGACATTTTTATACTGTAAATCGTAAAAAAGCAGTCTTTACTGCAAGCTGTATTAAGATTGTATGCAATTTATTGCCGCAAGTTCGTCGTAATAACTTCAACAAACAACTTCTGGAAGCAGAGTTTCGGTTTAAGTGGAAACACTTCAGGAAATACTTGCAGAAGTTCTTCAGCAAGTGACTTGCTAATGGACACACGGCTTTATATTATTGTCTTTCAAAAACTTTTTAAAATCTTCGGAGGTAAGTCTTCTAATTTATTGATGATAAAACTAGATATTATATATTTTGTTTTGAAAACTTCTACCCACTTAGAAAAATAATATATTACAATAAGAAAGTGAATGTCTTTAATTGGGCCCGCAAAATCAATATGAATTCTAGATCAATGAGAATCCGTGGGTATCCAAAACATTAACGGACTCTTCTCTGGACTCGGTTGGCTCATTTTACATGATCCATCTTAGGCCACCAAATATATGAAAGAGCCAACGCATTAGTTTTTACAATTCCGAAATGGGAATGGTGTAACTGAGCTAAAATCTTACTACGTAATTTTGGAGGAATAATCACTCTAAAACCCCATAAAATACAATCGTATTCTACAGAAAATTCGTTTTCACCGGAAATGAACGGAACTCTTTTTTTGGAATATCAGTAAAATTTAATTTTAATTTATTATCTCTACACATGTAGTTAATGTAGCTAAAATCACCATCAACTTCTTCTACTTTTTGCTGAGGGAGTCTTGACAAATGATCCGCAGAGTTCTCAGTGGCTTTTAAATACTTCATAGTGTAGTTAAAACCTGACAAAATGATTGCCCATCTTTGGATGCGAGCGGCGGCCATAACTGGAAGCCCTTTATTTTCTGCGAAAATTGCTAAGAATTTAAAGCCACTTGTGATTAAATTCTAAAATAAACTGAATACCTATCAAATATTGCTTCGGTTTTGTTACACTGAAAACAATCACTAATGCTTCCTTTTGTATGGTGCTATAATTTCGTTCCGTTTTTGTAAGTGCTCTTGATATAAAAGCTATGGGCTTTTTTGAACCATATGCCCATACATGAGACAGAATGCCAGCGACTGCATTATTCGATTCATCTGTGGTCAACAGTATGGGTAACATTTGGTTAAAGTGTACCAGTACCTTGTCAGAAGTGACTTCCATTTTTAAATCGTAAAAGGTATCATTACACTTTTTTGACCACTTTCTCAGAAGCTCGTATAGAGAAGCCATTTTATTGGCAAAATTGGGGATAAATTTTGAATAGTAGTTAAGCTTGGCATGCTTGGCAAAAGCCCTGACTTCCAAAATATTTTTAGGAACAGGTGCTTCTACTACTAAAGAAATGCGGTCCCTGTTTAGCTCAAACCATTTCGATCAATTTTAAAACCCACATAAGATACCTTTACTTTAAAAAATTCCCGAATTTTCCCGTTCCGAGCTGTCACTGGTACCAAAACCCCTTTTTCTACCAAAACCAAAACCCCTTTTTTTTAGAACGCCACGCAAATGTCACAGGTCGTGGCTTACAAAAAATAGGCTTCACATTTTCAATTAAATTTAGATTTACCGAACCGCCTGTATTCTCTTCTCTGATAGCAATTAAAAAATCGTACTCCGTTAGGATTTTAAGTGTCATTGGGATTTGTTAATCTTGAAAAATCCAGAGATTTTCGGGATTGGCATCATAAGTGTTGTCATTAGAATACTTAAGGAAAATAATAACTTTTATTGATCAATCGCTCGAATAATAAAACAATTCATTCGATCAAACTTAAACTCTAATACTTAATTGACAATCCTAATAAACACATATCGTTTAAAAAGTATTGTGTATCAGCATCAAACATAATGAAAAAGTTGAGGAAATAATCGTATTTTCTTCCCCAAAATTACTTGAGCTTGATCCGCGCCAGTTTATATAAACATTTATATGTATGTACATTAGGCAGGCTCTGATTGGAGCATAAAAATACAATTTCATGATTTTTGTTCTAGGGAGGGACAATATTCAAAAGAAAGTACAAATTTTCAGGAGGACAAAAAAATAAATATATTTTCTAAAGCTTATTTGAATATATTTTTGAAAAACTTTAAAAACATATTGACTTATTTTATAGAAAATTATAGCATTATGCAATATCTTTTAAAAAATATAAAATAATTGCCAAAGTTAGACTTATTTAATATTATAAAGTATAGAATTTGCGAGGATATAGTATACAATTTTTGAAATAGGATGGCAAACAGATAAAATTTAAATTTTAGCATTGGATATTTTCAAATGTTTAGCTTTTATTTTGAAACATTTGTACAATATAAATTTATTCAAACTCATTGTTAGCTATGACATTTTCCCATCTTTCTGGCAACATATGGATTCCGAGAAAAAAGAACTGCTCATCTTTTGAGGCGTATCCCAGAGAGAGCACACTGCATCGATCGAAACAAATAGGAGTCGGACGGGCAAGGTCTGGACTAGAAGGCGGGTGAGGCAAAAATTCCCAACCACTTCTTTCTAAATAGTTTTTAATATGTATTGCAACATGTGGCCTAGCTGTCATTACTTTAAACAAACAGTTACGTACGGTACAGGTTCCCTGTGATGGTCTGGTCAGATTCCATCAGCTCATACCAAATACAGTGAATTACCCATATCGTCATGGATATTTTGCTTTGGTGTCGATTCTGGATGGAGGGCTTCACGTCCGATCTCTTACGCTTCGGGTTATCGTAATGGTTTCAATTTTCATTGCAAGTAATGATTCGGTGTAAAAAATTATTTTCTTTTACAGCGTTCAAGCATCCTTTCGGACATGCAAAACCAATACACTCCTAAAATAAAACCACTAACGGTATCACGGCACTAACATTTTTTTTTAATTTGTTGACATTGTTACGTTTTTACCTTTTAAAAACGTGGGTTTATTTCCTTTAAATAAACCGGATACTTTTGATTGCAAATTAAAAGCAGTTTTAGTAGTTTAAAATTTGTAACAACACTTTATTTATTTAAAATGTACAACAACAACATTTCAAATAGTCACTCAGTGTCTTTATACACGTTTATCAATTCGCAGAAATGCACACAAACTTTACAATGTACAAACTCACATGCACACGACAGTTGATGTTAACTCTAACAGCGACAATGATCAACTCTACTCACGACTGCCAGCTCTGCCACAATTTATACACACGCCATCTCTCCGGAATCTTCTACAATGCTCTTAACGGACAAAACTCGAATGTTCGAATTCCAGAGCCTTCGATGTCATTGCCAGCAGCCCAAACATTTAGTGTTGCCATACTTACAAACCACATGCTACTGATGGACGTGCCTTCATACATGATGAATGCTGCAGGCAGTCGTTACAGACCGTTAAATTCAAATCGTCATTGCACATTCGTAACAATATAGTAAATTCTTTTATTTATTTGAAGGTATTGGAAATGAACCAGAATATATGGGCTTCGGATCAATATGATTTTTATATGATTTTGTTACCAAAACTATTATTTGATGCTGTTTGATCGTACAAAACACTTGTAACAGTAAACACGTCAAACAAATTTGTGCAAAAAAAAAGTGGTTACGTTTACATATTTCAAAACTTAACTGAATTTGTTTGTTGTATATTTTAAAAAACAAAATTTTTTTATTCAGACGATTTACTACAGTTTATGGTTTCGTGGATAGAATACAATAATGCCGTCAGCCTAATGTTTGTATGAGTGAACGTGTGAGTATACAATGCAATTGAATAAAATTCACTTTTCACCACTTTTCTTTTCAATAAGGTCACACAGACAAAATGTGAATTAATAGATAGATGCAACCGGAAAAAAGAAATGATGAATACATCCATACATATGCTCGTAAGCATACTTAGATGACCAATGCAAATTACCATAATATTAGTTAGATAGATAGATATCATATTAATATTTTATATACATACAGTAGATACTTGCAGCACAACTTTAGGGCATATCATAGGTTGCGAAATTAAATACAATCAATATGTAACAAAAAAAAAAAAAATAGTTTAAACAAAAAACGGATAGCCATAAGTAGGTCTGCATACTTCGAAATTCTAATGTAAATCAAAATGCTGTGTACAAAAAGTTATTTCGAAATGAAACAAACCGGACTGTTAGCATCCCAAATATTTTACATGCAATACATGTGTTTTGCATTCTCTAGTTTAATCATTCGTTTTTTCATTTATTAATTTCATTTCTTCTACAAACAACAAACTTTCAAAACAAAAATGTATCATTTATTTTGATCCATCCACTATTTTCTAAAACATGATTTATCGCAGTCTGTAATTTACTTTCATAATGAACAACTGTTTTTTATACAATTTTCTAATTTTCGCAAATGTATTTTCGTCATTGGTTGAAAAACAAGTTGTTAGTGGAAATGCCGCCATTATAACCAGTGTCAATTATGCATTTGAGACATTTAGTCCTTATGCCTTGATACGGTTCTTCGAATTCAGTGACAAGGAGTGGAATATAACGGACAAGTGTTTTAGGGACATGTATGTGTATGTGGATGGTTTGCGAAATGGTGAATACTGGGCTGTTAAATGTAGGTCTAATAAGTGTTTTAATTTGTATTATAACAAGTGCTAGTCAATAATTTAATTATGTATGTATTTTATGTATCTTCGGCAAGTGTATGATGCCACTAGTTATTATGCTGGTGCAGCATTTTCGGGAACCTCAACACGCCTGCACAATCCGAATGTTTGTCGTTTGCTGTCAAAACAATTTAATGACAATATCAAAACTCATCGTCATCCTTCTGAGGCAAAATTATACGTTTTACCCTTTGATGTTCATTTAATATCGGGACACTTTCTTATGGAAATTGCCCATGATAATTTCTTTCGGGTAAGTGCTAAAATTTGTTTAAAAGTACCATTTTATCCATTTCACTGAGATATCTTAAAATAATGTCTGAAAAACTCCGCCCAAGACGTTATAACAGCTCGAAATCGGCTTTTTTATAAAATTATGTCGTCTGAAAGTTGGCTTCAAAATAAAGATTTAACCTCTGTCATATCTTGTTCCTTCTTTGAGATATTTTAACCAAAAGTTTAAAAAAAAAACAGTTTTTCGCCATATTCAAGACATTGTTAAAAAGTTTTTATTTTGCACAAATCAAGAAACAAAGAATAACAAGAAGGGAAGCCTCTCAATTTTTTTACAACAACAACTTCTCTCTCTTCTCACATACAAGTAGTATGTGAATTCAACACACTTGAGAGAGAGATTTGACTTCAAAATTCTTTCTTTAAAATTGACACTCTTTCACAGACACATAATATTCTTTTATTTTTTTCCACACATATTTACCATTAAAATAACCGAAACATGTATATTTTGCACAAACGAAAAATATTTTTTTTTATTTTTTTGACAAACTCAAACTCAACATAAACAAACAAAAAATAATCAGCTGTGTTCGTAACATCACCTTATTAATACACCTTGAACTGAAAAAAACACATTTGTAAAATTTGGTATTGAAAATTAATAAAAAAATTCAAATAAATTAAATTTTTGTAGAAATTATGGAAGAAAAAGCAGAAAAATCTATTTATAAGATCTTTCCAGGTCAAATATACATTAAATAATTTGAGAGTTGTTTGAATTTTTAAATTTAATTGTAATAAAATCTTGTTATAATTTTTAAGGTCGTTTTTTTACAACTCTGTGTGTTTGAGGAGTGTGGTGAAAGTGGTTTGAAAACCAATACATGTAAACAAAATGTTACCAATACATTCATATAGTTAGGTATTTTATGACAACCGACTTAAAGGGGGGTCACACGGCATGTATTCCATATGTATTGGGACATGTATTCGATACATATGGAATTCCATGTGTATGTCAAATTTCACGTTATACATGCGATTCATAATTTCCACGTTCACACGCACATATGTAATTGCATGTGACATAACCTCTATTAGTTTATATGTTTGTTGTTTTTAACATTTTTAAATCACACTTATTTTGTTATGTTTTTTCTCTATTCTTTTTTGTTTTGTGTTTTTTATTTTGCTCTCACACAGTGTTGTATTTCAAAATACACATGTTAAACACACGAAAATAGAACATGCTCTAATTGCCAAAAATGTCATAAGGCATACACATGTATTTTACATACACAAAGTTTCATATGGATCACACGGTATGTATATGTTTACATGTGGAAAAATGTCCCAATACATGTCACAAAACACATGCAATACATGCCGTGTGACCCCCCTATTAGGTTTTTTTTGACAGCGTTTCACTTCTTGTTATTCTTTGTTGTTTACATTTGAAAAACAGTAGAATCTTTATTTATCTAAATTACAGTAGAACATAATTCAAATAAAAAACAAGTAAAAAATTGTTTTAGATAAACGTAGTGATTTAAACAGTCTGAATTTATTAAAAAAGTGTTTTAATCATTTTTTTGTTTACAGATAACTTTTCTTTTACATTTTTGTTATATAAACATTTATATTTAGATATTTTATTCGAAAATGCATTCTCATTTTAAAGAAAAACGACTTTACATTTTCCGGTAAAACATTTTGAGAACTTTTATCTAACAAATGTTTAATAAAATTACTAACGTTAATAATGGAATCACCATTTACATTTCTGAACACATTTTCAAGTTCCTTTAAATTATTTAAAAAGGTAATATTAGGTTTTTTGAGTCCTCCTTTTGAGATTTGGTTAACCCAAGTGAAGCCTTCTTCGTTATTTTTTGATTCAGAATTTTTTAGTTTTAATTTTTCAATTATGTATCCTGCTACATACTCTAATGCATCATCCTCAAAACAATCAAAATCATTTTCTATTACACTTGTCAATTCATCGGCTTGCTTCTCAATTTCATTCTCTAAACCGTCAACAATTTCTTCAGATTCTTCAATATTTTCATTGGTGTATTGCAAACATGCTTTTTTAAACAGGAATTTGTCAGTTTCATAGCACTCGGCATTTCCCGTTTTTATGAGTTCATTGTTTTTGGCTGTTAATAAATATTTCATTAAGATATAAAAATATTTATATAAATAAACGTGTATTTTATTTACCTTGTAAATATTTTCGAAACCTATAAAAAATATTGTATGGGACTTGGGTGGTTGTCAAAGCCGCCTCTACATCTCATGTTACTAAAAAAGTTTTCAACAATATCCTGATTGAGGCGGCTTGTAATAATATACTCAATATAATGTTTTCTATTCAAATATTGGTATAATCCCTGAATAGATTTGTTAGTGATTATAACACCTTTTTGAAATTGAATAATAGATTTTTTCCTGGTATAATCACTTCACTCATTAATGAGGTCATTGTATTAAGTATATTGTTTTGTACATCAATGTTTTTCCCATACGGTTGGTTTGTGGGCAAGGAATTGGCTGTTTTCAATTTAGAATTTATTATATCGAACCAATCGTTAACTAAATCAAAAAATCGGCGGTATAACTCTATAAACAGCGTTATACACATCAACACCGAGAGAATAACAACGACGGATAGCACCATCGAATGAGAAAATAACTTTGTCGCATATTTAACTTTTTGTTTGGTACATTGCTTTAAATCAGCGAAAGGCACTGAGCTCTCAAGTGAGCTCTCTTGTTTTTGTTTTTACATGTACGCACATACATTGTATAAAAACAATAAAAACCAGTCAGTCTCGCATGAGCATTGATAGAAGCAGGTTGTTTACGCTTTTCGCTTTTTATGCTTGTTTATTTCAGTTATTGTTTTTGTTTTTTTCTCAACTCATACAACTACAATATCTGGTGTGAGTCTGCCTTTCGCTGCTTTAAATTAAGGTACTCATGAGACACTCCATGAGTTATTGAAAGGTCTGATTTCGAACAATTTAAACTTGAATGATTGATTCAGGAGTAACCAATGTATTGTTAAACAAAATACCTGCTTCAAAAGAGTGATTTGTATCAGGTTAAATAGATAAAATCAGGTATACATATTTTTTGAATAATATACCTGCTTCAAGAAAATGATTCCTTATAAATTTAATAAGATGTGGAGGGTCGGCAAATAAAAAAATAGGCTCTTCTGGGTTTGTTGGATTTTCAAACCAGTGTTTAGCTTAAAATAAAATTACAATATTTGGATTGTAAATAAATTTTGTAATAAAACTAAAAAAACAAAAAATTCTTACTTGTGTTTATATTAAGTTCCTTTAAAAGAGATTGATTTGTAGGCCCCATATCAGAAACTATAGCCACAACTTCAAATCCTGCATTATTTAATGTGGTAATTATTTTGAATAGTAAATTTTTATCCATTTTAGTATCGAAATCAAAAAAAATTTATTGTTTCCAAGATTTTATTAATCCCCTTACTGTTAAAACTTGCACGTGGCAGGAGGACGTATACAATCATTAATAGAATCATGTTCATACGTATATTTCACCTTCATTTCGTCAAAACAAATAACACAAATCTTTTCAATAGGCGGTAGATCTTCCTCTTTCATTAGTGTTATTAAATTAGCTTGTAAGCCTTCGCGAAAATGAAGTTTTCTTGCCCATCTGTTTAACGTGTTTACCGAAGGCAGCGTTGTATAGCTTACGACAAGCCCTAGGGCCAGTGGAATGAAGGGAAATTCCGTACGATATATCTTCCCAGTCCCAATGTATTCTCTTATTTGGATTTAACAACTTGCGTTTTTGACCACTAGTAAAAACTTGATCAATTGCCTGCATTGCGTTTTCGACTTCATTGTGTATTTTCTTAAATTTTTCATTTTCTTTGTAAAGAAATACAATATGTTTTTTAAGTGTTACATTTTCTTCTATTATACTACATTTTATTAATTCATCGCTAAAATTGTAAATATTAAAATAAGTACTAATATATAATATATACATATATATTATTTATTACTCGGTTTGTACACTTGCATCCACATATAATGAATCTGTACTACTAACATTCGGCACATCAAGGACCCCATTAATAATGGTTGTATCATTTGCATCAAAATACGAGGTTGGAATTTGTATAGTGCCTTAATTTGACATTTTTAATGTGTTATCGAGATTATTAGGTTATTTAATAAAATTTATTTATCTTCTTACTTTTACTTTCTAAAGATATTGGAACTTGAAAATTGCTTGAGGAGTGAACAACAGCTGTATTATCACACTTTGCCTTTGTTAAACAGTTGAGTCTTTCTATGTTGCAAGAACTCATAGGAGCTTTATTTTGGTGTTAAGTTTTAAAGATTAAAAAAAGTATTTATTTCACACACTATACAACTAAACTTAACTGTTAAAACCAAGGCGAATTTACATACAAGGTGGTGTCGGTGGCGAATTCAGGCAAATACGAGCGAATTCATTAATTTTTTATATATGGAGTTTTTAAAATTATTCTCTCACATATACGGGTATCGTATGAGTTAAGAGAGATGTAAACAAATGTAACGGCTTGAAATTTTAATTTTTAATTTTCGATGAAATAACGATTTTTTAACACAATTTTTCACATATTATTCTATATTTTTTTAAACACTTTTAGCACACTTTCATTGTTAAAACGTTTCTATTTTGCACAAATCAAGAAAAAATATTTTCGGAATTTCTGACATGTAATTTTTTGTTATTGTAGAATTTAAATTATAGGACAGAGTTCTAATTTTTGGTATTGAAAATTCATACAAATTAAAATTTAAAACATTTTTATAGATCTCTGTTGCCTGGAGAAAATTTAAAAGGTACCAACACATGTGTAATTTCGTTACTCACACATGTTTAGAGTTAGGTACTTTTTTACTAACACATGCATAGAGTTAGGTACTGCTGTCAAAGAGTCGGACTACTTGTTATTCTTTGGCACCAACACATATACATTTTAGTTACTAACACATATTTGGACTTAGGTACTTTTTCACTAACACATGTTTAGAGTTAGGTACTGTTAGGTATGTTTTTACACTTATATAAAAAATTTTATGAATTTTTTATACACTATGCTGCACAATTTTATTTCCAAAAAGCTTTCATTTTGAACAAATGATTTTTTTTTTAATTTTTGACACTTATTTTTATTTGTGGTAGAATTTAAATTACAGAACAGAGTTTCAATTTTTGGTATTGAAAATCAAACAAATTGAAACTTAACACAATTTTATAAAACTCTGTAGGTCTAGTGAAAATTAAATAGGCACCAACACATATACATTTTTGTTACTAACACATATTTAGACTTACCCAGCGGCGAAATTTTTGAGGCCTTCAGCTATAAGGCCTTCTGTAAGACCTTCCTAGACCTTTTTTTAGATCCAGTACTCATGCTCGCTTGCCTTCTTAGGAAGGCCTTATGGAAGGCCTACCTACTCCATTCTAGGTTTTTTTATTATGTGTATGTATACATACTTACGTTAATGTCCCGTTACAAAATCACATTCCAAAGACAAAAAAACAAATACAAAAACTATTAATAAAAATGCAAAATGTGAAAAGAGAAAAAGAAGTAAACTTAAAGTAGTTTTACTTAAATTCTGTGACAAAGCGGTTGTGCATTCTGTAATTTTTTTACGTGGTAGTTATTGCTTTTATTACAAAAAAATTTAAATGAATAAAAGATCACTTTTTTTAAAATGAATAAAAGATTACTTAGACGTTTAAAAAAAATAGAAAAAAAATTCTAATGAAAATTTATAAACAAAGTGATATTAATAAACAAACAAACAGGCCTGTTATGAAGGCCTTCTATCAGGCCTGTTAAAGAAGGCCTACTACCAGGCCTGTTGAAGAAGGTAAAGCAGAAGGCCTTGGATGGCTAGGACATCGTGTGTAAAAAATGTATGATTATGGAATGGGACAATAAGGCCTTGTGTCTGATAAATAAGGCCTTCCAGAAGGCCTACTTACTACTTCTTTTCGCCGCTGGGTAGGTATACCTAGTAAAGTATACTTTTTCACTAACACATATTTAGAGTTAGGTACTGTTGTCAAAGAGTCGGACTACTTGTTATACTTTAGTTACAACCAAAGAATAACAAGAAGGGAAGGCTCTCTCTTTTTCTACAACAACAACTTCTCTTTCTTCTCACATACAGGTTGTATGTGAATTCAACACACTTGAGAAAGAAATTTAACTTCAAAACTTTTTCTTGAAATTTGCAATAAAATTGCAATTCTAACACACTATTTTACAAACACATAATATTTTTATATTTTTTTCCACATATTTAAACTTATTTTTTATTCATTTTTGACACTTAATTTTATTTGTATTTTTTTGGTATTGAAAATAGAAGAAAATTTAAATAAATTAAAATTTAAACATTTTTAAAGCACATGTTTAGAGTTAGGTACTGCTGTCAAAGAGTCGGACTACTTGTTATACTTTGCTTTAGTCCGTGATCATGATTTCCATAATAAACAAAATTATTAACGTGATATCAAAGTAAAGGGTGCTATCGTAAATGCATTAACATTGCATCACTACAGCATAATCAACCACAGAATCATTTAGATTACTATTTCAAAAGTTTGCAGGTCATTGCATCAGTGATGCACAAATTTACTGCATTTACGAACTCACCCAAAGCCAATGATGAAACTAGTTCTGTACAATTACCCGGCGCTACAATTGAAAAAAAAAAAAACGTGGAAAACGAACTAGCGTGGGTTATAGGACTTGCTGAGTACATAACAAATTGTGTCAAACAAATTCAGAAACACCTTCAAATTCGAAAGTTATTCTAAAAAAAAACAAAATTTATCAACTTTTTTAATTTTAGTAGCTTTTCATTGTATATTATGATAGGAAAGCTTATAAAACTTTATACCAATGTATAAATAATATTTAGTTCTTAACAAAAAATAGTTATAATTTTTCAAATCGAATGAAAGGTAATTAAACATTATCGTATAAGTAAAGAAATAATTGGACAATTCACAAGGTCTCTTATCAGTCATATTGTCATAATGTTCTAATATATCACGACTCGGCTTAACCGACTCTTAGGCATTCGGCGTTGGTCTCTGCTGGATCGTTACGATAACATAATAAACATAGCGTAGAAAGTGGTATTATTTTAGGACATTGTTTGCTTGAAAAGCAATTAAAACCATTGTGAAATATTAGGACAGTATGAAAATATGACATGATAATAGACTTTGTGAATTGACCAAATAAAAGTAGAAAGGATAAAGGTAATTCTTATAAAGGTGCAATACTTTCAACTATTTACTAGTGCTATTATACCCTTCACCTTCGTGAGAAGGGTATATATAAGTTTGCCATTCCGTTTGTAATTTATATATATTCTGGATCCTTATAGATAGCGGAATCGATTTAGCCATGTCCGTTTGTCTGTTGAAATCAATTTTCTGAAGACCCCAGATATCTTCGGGATCCAAATCTTCAATAATTCTGTCAGACATGCTTTCGAGAAGTTTCCTATTTAAAATCAGCAAAATCCGTCCATAAATAACGGAGATATGAGCAAAAATCCGGGACAACCTCTATTTTTGGTCTTTATCTCGATTACTTAGTCATAAATATAGACAATATGGATATCTAATGATAGATATTTTCAGTAATAAATTAAAAAAAAATTAAAATTAAAAAAATTAAAACATTAAAAATTTTTTTTTAAAAAACTTTTAAAAAACAATTTGGAAAAAAAATTAAAAAAAAAAATTTAATTTTATATTGAAATATAATTGGATATTCCAATTATGCAACAATAAGTATAAAAATATTTCACGAATTAATTTTTAAGAGCATCCACATATTGTATAAAATCATTTGGTTGTCGAATAAGTTTATTTTTTTCAAATTATTTTTCTTGAGTAATAGTGTATTTATCGAAGTAGGAATTGTTATTAAATACAGGCAATGTGAGCAAACAAAGATGTTCTTCTCGTAATTTTTTAAAAAAATATCCACAAACATATACAAATGCCTTTTCCATCTAAATTAACATTTTCAATTGTTAATGATTGGGTCTGTATATTTTCACATTCTCTGTTCCAAGCATAATCAGACGGAACCGAACATGTGGAATTAGAAATTGTTTCAGAAGTTTCGTTTTCATTATTCACTTCACAATTTCCCTTTACAACAACATTAATGTAATTTATTCCCCAAAGCTTTTGAAAAAGGCAGCAGAAAATTGTTGGTGTTACACTTTGTGCATTTCCAGAGCCTCTCCGGATTTGCCCAAAGAAATGTTCTAAATTGTCTTGACAAAAGCGTCTAGTCGCCAATTTTGTGAAACCTTTACCTTTTAAGAACTGAAATAATTGTTGATGGCTTTCATTATAATAAACTTTGGTTATATGTATTATGAGTCCTTTATTTGAATACTTTTAATTCGTTCACTAAAAATTTTTAAAATAATTCTTTACCGAATTTTTTTTTTGCACTACACCATTTTTCATTGAAATTGAGAACATTATACATGATATTGGGAAAATTCCAATTGAAATTGAGAATTTCAACTTTAAATTGAGAAAATTCCAAATGAAATTTGTGACGGTAACGTTGTCTTATTAATAAAATAAACAAATTATACTTTTATGATACCCGACACGTTGCACTTAACTTCACTAAACATTTTGCTGGACTTATTTTCAAAACGAATAGAATACGAAACATTTTTTTTGGATTTTTTTTGCTGTTTGTCGAAACGTAAATAAACAAATAATAATCAGCTGTGTTCGTAACTCAACACACTATTGTTTATATTTTATTGTTGCCTGACTTTCTTATTGACAGACCTATACAAAAGGTTAATGACATACAGAGGGCAGTGGCGTTTTATGTTAAAGAAAAGGGATCAATCACAATAACCAACCTAACAAAAAATCATGTAATGACCTACAAGTGTTCTTGAAACATTAGGAAATGAAAAACCGAAGGGGAGGTGGGGAATGAGCGTAAACTTAGGCTTCAACACGCACTTTTCAAGATTGCAAGATTTATTACAAGGTTAAGTAGCAAAGTGCGTGGTGTTAGCTCAAGTGATTGCACAAGTTTACAAGACATAAAACAATAATTTTTTTTGAATTATTTAAAATAAAAGTCAAACTTTAACTTTATTTTGTTTTAAACTAATAAGCGATTAAATAATTAAAATATTGATTGAGAAAGGTAAGAATAAAATTTAAAGTAATACAAAATTACTTCAAGTAAATCAGTATTTTATGAAATAATAGTTATAATCATACACAATGAAACAAGCATTTTCTCTAATCATAACTATTTCAATAGTTATATGTATATTAAATATTATGTTGTTACATTGTATATAATCAAATATTTTACGCAAAAAAAAGAAAAAACAAAATAGTGATTAATCTTATGTTTCCTAAAAAAAAAGCAGTCATCAATGACCAGGAGCAAAAAAAAAAAAAAAAAATGTCTTACGTCCAATGTACTATGTAAACCACTTTTATATCTGGCACGAATTCTTTTAAATGCTGACAAACCCAGTGGAAAGAACCACCCCAATTCCGACGAGCTCATCGTGCTTAGACCAGCGTGCCAGTTCCACTCTAAGTTAACGGTTTGTCACAAATTGAGAATTTCCATTTCAAATTGAGAAAATTCCAATTGAAATTTAGAATTTCCATTTGAAATTGAAAAAATTCCAAATGAAATTGGGAAAATTCTAATTGAAATTAAGAAAATTCTAAATGAAATTGAAATTTTATTTTAATCTACATGAATAATATACATTAAACAAAAAACATATGTACATAGTCTTATTGACCAACAGGCATATCTTGTAATTCCAAAACGCTTTGGTGGAATGATGTTGTATAGCTCTACTGCAATCTCCAGTAGTATACAGAACTCGTTAATTAATTTTTCAAGATATTAAATCCTCTGCTCTCCTACATTAGGAGGATTTACGGTTGGTATATTCATCTTTGACTTCACAATACTTTTGATTTTGGATAGGGTTAAGCATTGGTGAATAGGGTCTCAATCGTAAAAGTGTTGCTGGTGAGTTTTCAAAAATTTCAAGTAAACGACTGTGGCAAGGGGCATTGTCACATACCAGAACGAGTTCAGATAACTAATTACCCAACTTTTTCCATCTATCAGTGAACGAACCTCTGTGAATATCCATTTGAATAATTGCACCTATCAGGTGGATGTTGGGTCCACGCGAAGTAGGTATCGAATGAACTGTTCGGGATCCAACACGAGACCAACCATGTTTCCTACGACAAAATAAATTTAAATTGGTCTCGTCTATCCAGACCCACATCTGATATCGTTAATTTTGTTAACGTAGTACGCTCGTTTATCTTTATTAATTTGTGTATTCATGGAAATTGGTTGTAAATGAGCGGCCTTTATGGAATACATCTTGCCGTGAAGAGTATTTCCTATGGTCGTAATGGAAACACGTTTGTTGAATTGAGAATTAATTTTTTCAGCTATTTCCCGAAGGGTTAACTGCGGTCTTTCTTCTATCCAACTTATAATAATGTTAATTTCTTTCAGTTCCAGGTTTTTTGCCACCTCTTTTCATAGCAATTGAATTTGGTTGGGTTGCCCAACGATGGGCAGTTTTATAACAAATATTAAAAGAAGCCGTCAACTCCACCCAATCGTTTCCTCTACTGGCTACATCCACAATACGATGACGGTCAGTATCTGAATATTTTTTGTAGATTCTTTGTCTGGATCGGAAAGTAGGTTTGTAAGATTTTGTAACATATGTAAATTATTACGATTAATTTTTAAACTTACCTTCAATTTCCCATCTACATAAAGGACAGTTTGACCTAACTGAAGTTACACATTTGTCGTGAAAAATGTGACGACAGGGAATAAGCCGTATTATTTCTTCACGGGTCATTTTGCTTAAGCATATCCCACAATTATCTTTTAAATCCATTTTTCTTCGTCCAAATAAAATGTTAAATTGTAATTTCTCATTACATACGTTTCTTTGACATTGTGTTAAAAGCATGCTTGACCAGAATAAAATAAATTTGTACATAATTGCAGGTGTTTATATGTTTCTAAATTATATATACGTTTAATATATTAAATAAATTAACGAAATTTGTACCCAGATCACAGACAAAATGAACGGGATTAAGTCCTATACTTTGCAATGATTCTATTATGTCAAAAATATATTTTTTAATTTTTTGAGCATTGCAACTATTGTGTACCAAATAGTAGCAAATTCCTTGCACTAAAAAAACCATTAATTATTGGCAACGTTCAGTGATCGGGTACCATCATTAAAATCTTCTAGTCCTATAATTTTGTCTGTCTTTCTGTCATAGTACATATGAGTATTTAGCGACATTTTGTCGCATGAAATTGTCACAAAGTTCTTTGCTCTCATCTCCAATAAATTGAGATCGTGCTTTTTTAGTCCTGGTGTCTTCGGCCATTCCGATGCAAAGTCTTGTAAAGTCCTCGGATCGGGCCAATCCATATCTGTTCGTAGATGTCGGTAGGTCATTGGCGATAAATAATATGTTCCTAAGACAACAGTCTTCAATTCGGTGCAATATTTAATTCCGTGTGATGACCTATCAGCACTTTCAACTGCATTTCTAATTCGGCTTTAATTTTTTTAATTGGTTTTCAAAAATAGTTTCATATGATTTTTTATTTCAATTTTCAATCGAATATTTTGCAATAATTGGTCAATTCACAAGGTCTCTTATCATGTCATATTGTCATAATGTCCTAATATTTCAGAATGGTTTTATTGCTTTTCAAGCAAAAAATGTCCTAAAATAATACTACTTTCTATGCTATGTTTATTGTGATATCGTAACCAACAAGCAGAGACCAACGCCGAATGCATTAGAGTCGGTTAAACCGAGCCGCCGAGTCGTGATATATTAGGACAGTATGATAATATGACTGATAACAGTCCTTGTGAATTAACCAAATAATTTGTTATTTCTTAAAACTAATTTTTTTTTCGAATGTTCTTTTATTATTGGGCCCTATGAATTGAAAATCATCCCTTTCCTTTCCTAAACAATTATTTGCTTGTTTTTAAACATCATATTCATTTTCTAAACTTTTAATATAAGATTTATAAAACATTTTGCAATTACATACATTAGTGTTATTATTCGAAATATTTTCCAAACAAATTCATGTTGGTAGATAGCTGGTAGATTCTACGTTAGTATCGACATCTTGATTAACTTGTAAATTTTGAATAACATTTTAATTTTGATTACACGAATTAAATGGTTGATTGTTGGTTAAATGATTGTCGTAGGGATATTCTTCATTAACAGTCAAATTTTGATTTGGAACGGCAACTATAGTAAGATTTTTATTTGAAAACATGCATTTAGTAAAATGGTTTGAACAGACAAACATCGTTCCTATTGGGTTCTTAATTTTAAATATCTCAATCCACTGTTTCCTTCTAAAATTAGTTTAATTTTTCAAGAAAATATAAAAGTTGATTTTTATACCTGTAAAATAAGATGAAACAGTTTATAACAATGCTTTTTATATGTAAATAAACTTTTTACAAAAAAGAGCAATTTACATATGCATTTATCAATCATTTATCATAATAGGGGAAACCACTCTTCGTTGCAAACTACACCTGCAAACCTTGCATATGGTGCAAATCTAGGATAAATGTTTTATTTTGTAATAACACAACATGTTTGCAATGAAGAATGATTTCTGCTAAATATTTTACTAAAATGCTATATGTGAAGCTTCATAAATAAATACCTTTCTGGATCCAATGGAAACTTAAACAGTTTTGGAAAAGATTGTACATCCCATTACACAATATCGAGTAATTTTTTTGAACAATGTTTATTCACTAATTCCGAAATATTTTCCTTCTATTTAACTATTTTATATTTTATGAAGAATAAAAGGATTACAAATTTAAAATTGTATTTTTAATATAATTTTTAACGGAATATTTTTTATACTTGTTGGGTCAATTTCATGAAATGGTAAAAATTTTATTATAATCAACAGCATTGTTTTATGTTCCCATTTTAGTATTAATAATTTTATTACGAAATAAATAATAAAAAATTTTAATTTGTTCATGTTATACACACATATGTATATTTTTAAAAAAATATTAAATTGACAATTTTTATGAAATAACATAAGAAAAGTCATATTAATCGTACAAAAATTAATGTAAAAACAAAATTTAATTTTTCATCATACTTTTTACACAACTGTGTGTACATATGGTGCTGTGGGGAATATTATTTCTGTAATATAAAATGGATCTACCAAACAAAAAAAGAAAAATTCGCCAAACCCCAATAAAAAAAATGGACAGACAATGAAGTTATCCGAATGCTTCAATATATAATCCATGAAGATAATGTTGAGGTAATAAATGAAAATAATCTGCGGCATTTTGGTATTTACAGAAAAGTTTATTTCAAAAGCCGATTGCGTAAATATTTTATATAAAAATGTTAAAGAAGTAAAATATTGAAGCAACTTGGGACACCACTAAATGGAAGATTAGAAATCTTAAACGCAGTTTTTAGAAAGCCTTTGAATGGAAATACTTTACTGGGGCTGGTTTAATAGAGGGAGATAATTGTATTTCGGCCGAAGTTATATATATTTAGATAAAATGTTAAAAATGTGCCCACATTTTGACTTATTGTCGCAAATTTTTAGCATTAATAAGTAATGTTATTTTACAAAACATTATGAGACATCACAAGTCAACCTTTCAAACAATTGTAACTCACAATCAATAGGTGTTGAGGATTATTCTTCTTTCGAAATATTAATTGAAGAGGATATTACCAACGATATAATTCCCGAAGACCAAGAAAATTCTGACACAACAAATTACCGGCAAAATATATCATTATCTGAACGAAATAGTATCTTAAATTCTTCTGATACAAGTTATACAGAATACGAATCATTTCCCTCCATTTCTCCAAATATACTAAGTAACAATGATGTAACCAATACTGTTTTAACAGCATCATCACCTACACCATTAAATACTACACAAACCACATCAAATTCAAGTTTTTCTATACCGCAAAGTTCATCTGAATTTGCTAAAAAAAATGCAAAAGAAATGCAAAATGTGCTTTAAGGCAATTAAATATATTTCAGAAAGAACGCACAAAATAAATTAGAATTGGAAAAACAAAAACTCTTTATTGAAGAAGAAAAAATTAGACGTGAATTAGAATTGGAGGAAAAGAAACTAAAAAAAAAATATGGAGTTAGAAGAAAGAATGCTAAGGCAAACTTGGGAGTTACGAAAGCTTGAATTAGAAAAGGATGAACGGTTAGCCAAATATGATATCGAAATGAAATATAAATACAGACTCGATTAATGCAATGTATGTCTCCTAAATAAACCATATAATAAAAATCTTTTTATTTTATTAGTGAATTGTATAAGTTTTTTAACTATTAAGCATGTGTATAGCTTGTCGTTTTAGTTCATGGTTATGTATTGTTCCTTCGAATTCCTCAATATTATATATTTCTGTATATTTTGAACTGGGGAGAGTTATCATAGCAGTAATAAGTTGTGTAAAATGCAACACACCATTATCCATTCACAACAAAACTTGTGAGATTCTTTATTCTTCGCATTCTAAGCACACATTCTGGGGATCACGACTGATTACCCCTAAAGGCCGTGTTTTGTTTGATACAATTTCAAAAATGGATTTGATTGTGATTTCGAGCGGCCAACCTACATACTGGCCTACTGAACCGCGAAAAATACCGGATGTTATTGATTTTAGCGTGATGAAAAATATCCCTGGAGAAATGATTCAAGTTAAATCCTCGTTGGAACTATCTTCAGAGAAATTGTAACCCCGACTGGTAATTAAGCGATGACAGGCACAAGAATTAATTGGCTCAAATATAAAAAATACCTCATTACACATTGCTCAGAAAGCATACCGCTAAGAACACCAGAAAACATCGATCACTCTCTTATCAATTTCGATAAAAATCTCAAACTGGCTGCTCAACATGCAACCCAAAACCCCCCCCCCCCACAAATCAGATTAATAGAATTTATTTTGCAGATGTCGAACGGCTCTTAAATGAAAAAATAAGAGTTCGAAGAGAGTGGCAATTGCACAAATCCCCCAACTCACATCGAAGCTTAAGGATTATATAAAAAGACTTAAAAAGCTCTTGGAATTACGTTTTGAGATTCGAGAGATCGAATAGGCTATTGTTGATTTAAACTCCAAGAAAGCACCTGGTATTGACAAAATCAGTAACAAGATGCTTATGGAGCTACCCCGGATAGCAATAAAAATAATTATTTTTATCTTTAATGCTATATTACGCCTTGAATATTATCCTCCAGAATGGAAGGTTTCACTGGTTACCATGATACCTAACACGCATACCTAAATTGGAGCGGAAGGAGTTTTTTACTTGTCAAAAATTCTCATGCCCATACAATTTGTATGCAGCATACCGAAATAACGCGACGGCAACGCTTTGCAATTGGAAAATCCGATTTTGACAGCGCGTTTAATAGTGAAGTTAGTTGCAAAACACAATAAATGTAAACACATACATACAAAAGGAGAAACAAATATGCAAGAAACTCATTTTTGAAACTTTAATATTTAGTTTTTTTGATAAAATTTTAGTTTAAAAATCACACAACAAAAATCAGAAACACCAATACTGCAATGTACTTCATTGTTTAAATAATCCGGGTTGTTATATTTATTTTTTTGATAACATTGTTTTTATTGTTTCACGTAGCGTTGCCGCTTTTATTTAGGTATGACATTTCAGCGCTAATCGGAAAAAAACGTTCCGCCTTACGCTTTTATTTAGGTAGGCCAGTAAGCCGGGTTCTTTCCCCATATGAACCCAGTCTAAAAATCACGATAGCCAATTCCAATTCAATTGGAATTTGTTTAGATGCTTGTGGTCTTATAAACTCATTATCGTTCTTTATTAAGTGTAGCATTTCTAAAAATTGGCTTCGGGTTTCTCGTAACATTTGTAAAAATCTGTTATCGTCCAGATTGATTGAAGTATATTTTCTCGCCATTCTGCACATTTTGTAAGATAAACACTTGGCGCTCCTTGTGGACATAATAATGATATTGTTAAATTGCCCTCTAAATCCTTAAGTATATTATCAACTTCATCGTCAATATCACTTTCATCAATTTCCATATCTGAAATGTAGTTTTAAAGTATAAAAGACCAATGAATATAAATTTCAAGGGAAATGTTAATTACCATGGATTATATTGATTTCATTAGCTGCATTTTGAATCAGTGCTTCAACAATTTTATTTTTATTGCTAATTTTTGGCATTTTTATTTATTTTATGTATATTATATGGAGAACTTTGTATTGCATTTTTGCACTTTTATTGAAAACGAAACAAAAAAAATTAACTCAAAAAAATGCTCTTTTGCTCTTTTACCAGGCTAACTACTCCACATTGTGAATACCGCTATTAATTTTTTAATCGATTTTTATTTACTTACGTGTTCTGAAAAGCTAATTTAGTGTGCTTTAATTCAAACATGATTTTATTAAAATGATTTGCAAAATATGTTGGTTAAAAATATACAATCGTTCAAAACATACTATTCGTGAATATTTTCCTTCATGATAGCTAAAACGAACGCGATTTCAATTTTTCAAAAATTAATACTTCGGGGATTTTAACATTTGCATTATATGTTATTTTCATGCAGATGGCAGTATTCCATACTTTCAAAATCTAAATATAATTGCTTAATTCACAAAACACTTTGTATCCATGTATAGAATTTTTATATGCAACAAATGATCAGCTGTTTGTTTTAATTTCGTGCGAATGAAGTGTTGCTTATGTTATTTCGGGTGGAAAAATAAGGTTACCAGATGTATTTAACATGTTTTCTACAATAAGAACAGAGTACTGCTTTTGCAAAATTATTTCGCATATACATTTATACCAAATATTTTAGTATTATTATTTGTTTTTTGTATGTATATATGTAGTTTGAAAAAATCCAACAAATGATATGTTTCCCGAAATCGTGCACCAATGCGGACATGGAGAGTGTTTTGGACGTTTATCTCTTTCAAACAACCATTTTCGTAAGAAATGTCACATATTTAAGGCATCGAATTGTAACCGACAATTATAAAATTTATGAAGATTTCAACTTTTATATAATGATGTAAGTATTTGTAGTTGTTAAGATATATTAATATCCAAAATGCAAGAGATTTTAATTTGTCTCAATCGAATGCAAAGTAGTAAATTTTAATTAATTTAATTAAATTATAGTAACACTCGTAAGTTGACAACTCGTAACTAACGATTTACGTATGTATACATACATATATTGAGATAATGATGCCAAATAACATCAGTATGATGGAGTATTCGTTAGGGTAGCTTAACTCAAGTTAATGTTTAATTGTCATGCATTAAACACATTGAAGACAGGAGGCTACCGACTTCAATCTGTCAAAAATAAAATAAACACGTTTAATATAAGACGATTATTTTGACGACTCATGCTCATGCCGCTATAGCCTAATTTTTATTTTTGTCAACTACAAAACAGAATAGTGTTGCTAATACAATAAAAAATGTAAATCAAATTATGGATAAAAAAAATATATATTGTTTACATAATTAACAGAAGTAGCTGCCACACGACTACAACTGCAGCCAGCAGCATTTGTGTTCGTGTAGTCAGCTGTCTTCAATGTGATTAATGCATCAGTTACGAAGTGTCTAATTATGATCATTATAAATATTTTTTCATTAACCTTATTCAAACAATTATTTCAGAATAATTCTCTGCGGATCGATATTAATTCATCTGACAGTATTTATAGCAAAGCATTATATTGTTGAACTAAATCGTTCCACTTTAAGTGAACAACATTTGCAGCAGCATGCTGGTGGTGGTGGTTCACTAAAAATGAATACTTTGATAAATATTGCTGAATGGAAAAATACTTTGGAAAGTGTTGATATGAAACAATTTGCTATGACTCGTTTCAAAACGAATGAGAGAGGTAGGTAATAAACTTTGGTTCCTCAAGTTAAAAGAAAATTGTTTGTATTATACCCTCCACCAACAAAAGTGGGGAATGAGGATATATGTATATAAGTTTGTCATTCCGTGAGTTACATTGAGAAATATTCACCTGCGGCCCAAACAATTTTTTCTTGATCTTTATGAAATTTAACCTCGATTGAGTATGTCCTTCTGTATGTCCGTTGTGTAAAACGCTCTCATGTCCAAAATACACAAATAAAGATTTACATAAAATTGTTCATCATTCTCCTAAGCAGTTTGGTATTAAAAATCAGTAAAATTGTTGAAACAACCTACAAAAAATGATTTCGGTTCCATTGTTGCAACATTTTAAGTTTCTGGGTAAGCTCCATCAACAGATGGAATTGTTTCTGTATTCCTACTGGAATACAAATTAACCCTTTATATATTCTTTGTGTGTAACTGGCACACGTACAAAATATTTGTATTTTATTTTTATTTCTTATAAATAAAAGTAAACAAAATCAGCTGATTCATCAAATGCACAATAAATTCAAGTCTGCGAGCTTAAATTGTCGCGTAAACTTATCGGAGTTGTGCAAACGAATTTCCATAAAATTTTTGACAGTTTTTTGAGAAAGTGTAAAAATGCACAGTTTGCGAGGCCTTTAAGCGTTTACATGACGATACTTATTATATTTTGTGCAAACTTGTTCTCCTAACAATATATTAAATATTAATAAGGAATAAAACAGACTAAAGCTACGTACACACGGTTGTCATATTCTTACAAAGTTATCAGAAAATGATGAATAAATGGTTAACAACTATATGTTGCAACATAAGTTCTCATGGTTGTGTTAACCATTTTCTGATCATGTTTCTGACAGCCGTGTATACGTAGCTTAACTTAAACAGGTTGTCACACTGTTGTCAGATTGTCAGAAACATGCTCAGAAAATGATTAACACAACCATGAGAACTTATATTGAAACATATGGTTGTTAACCATTTATTGAACATTTTCTGATAACCTTGTAAGAATATGATAACCGCGTATTAGAGGCTTAAGCTTGATAACAAACACAGCGTAGTTTTTGTAATTATTCTAATATTTAGGTGTAGGGTATTTAAGATTCGGCTCAGACGAATATAGCACTCTAATTTGTTTTATTTTTACTTTTTTTTTAGAAAGTTTACCAAAAATTGTATCTAGACAACATTCGTATTGCTTCGAAGAACTTTTGGAGTTCGTATCTCTGCCCAATGTGATATATAATTTATTTCAGACTTCATCCACTCCTTTATGCGGCCTGATGTTTATGTTTTCCTTTATATTTATATGTCTGCATTTGGTGGCCGAATACAGTTTTATGTCCAATACCATGGACTTGGGTTTGGCCAATAATAAGGTGAAACAACGTGTTGCCATTCTTCAACGTTATGCTTATGCAATGGATGTTTATTTTCTGATCAAGTGAGTCATTCTATTTGCGATATATATTTTAATTGGCGTATAAATTAAAAGTTACATATTTATTTTCCTTTTAGTGGAGCGAATTTATCGTATGACTTTTTCAAATCATTGCCAAAGGACAAATTTAATGTTTTCGAACAATTAAAACATGTTTTAAAACTTATACTAAAAAAACTATTTGGGTAAATTGTTATATTAGCGGTATTCACAATATAGAGTACTTCGCCTGGTAATGTAGTAAATGAACACAATATCAAAAAACTAAAAACAAAATACATTAGAAATTGAAATGTTTGTCAATAAATAGCTTTACTGCTTTTTTACTAGGCCAAGTACTCTACATTGTGAATACCGCTATTGTTTTTTATTTTGTTTTAGTTGTCACAAACAAATGCCATTATATTACCAAATATTCCAATAAATGAAAATAGTAATTAAATTAATTAACATATAGATTCTAAAAAGTAAACGTAATTTTTGTGAGCCTTATAATACCCAAGAGTAGGTTTATATTAATAGTTGCCCTCGTATTATGCATTGCATGTATAACAAATTTTATTCAACATTCATGTATATAAACATGGTCATCATTTCGCTATCAACATTGTTGCTATATACATAAAAAAAAACATTTATCTGCCTTAAGTTATGCTATAGTTTTTGTATGTTTTATTAATGTTTAACGAATCTGTATAGGTTTGGTAAACTATAATAATGCTATGAAAATATAAAAACGTCAAATATTTATAAAAAGTTGTAATTTTAGTTTATTTTATTGTAGTTTAACTCCTTCGTATACCTTTGTGTTGTATGCTGCTCAACTGTTGGACAAATATTTCCATTACAATGTAACATTGGAATTGCCTTCTAGAGACTATAAAAATTGTCCACAAAACATGTTTAGTAACGTCTTCTACATGGACACATATTTCCCACCAACAGAGAGGGTAAGTAAAAATTAAAACTTTACTGTAAAACACATTCCATAAATTTATTAAAGATTTACAAAAATACAAAAAAAAGAATTTTAAATTTTAGTTTGATTTTGTTAAACCTAACCCTATCGTTAAAATGTTAGTGAATCTTTTCTGCTTTTTCTTCAAGTGCATGCCTTGGACTTGGTTTATATCTTTGCAAATACAATTTTATGTTACCTCATGTTTACTAATGTTACTGGTGGAGATACAATTGCGTTATTCCATCATTATAGGCACAACCATATTTTGCATTTCAATAGCGGCCGCCACATTGTGGTCTCTGGGACCCGTCTACGAATACGGTTATACGTGAGTTTTAATTTGTGTATAGTTTTTAAGTAAAAAAAAAGAAACAAACTAATTTTGAAATCTTCTATAGAACAACTTTGCTGTATGAACTGGTCAATTTCAATTTGATATTGGACAATATTTGTTTGTTTATCATTCCTCATCTTTTGGGCATTTGTTTGGGTCATATTATTTACAAAATGAATCATAATTTCAATATCAACATATTTTTTGTGGTCTCAGGTAATTGTTGCTTCTTTTTTCTATTTAGTATTTTTATTAAATATTTTGTATATTTTAGGTTGGCTATTCTCTTTAACACTGATTGCTTTTTATATATTTGGCCTTAATTTAATTTTGCTTCAAGTAAATAAGTTGACCAAAGCCTTTCTCATTGTTACCACCCATATAATATGGTGCTGTATTTTGTTTTGGACTGTTCTATCGGCCATGTCCAATTATGGAGGTATGTATTTAAGTATCTAAATATGCGAAAATGGTTTAGTATCGTTCAAAATTTATTACTTAGAACGATGATAAACAGAACATTGCTTTAAGTATAGCACTGGCTTTCAAAATAATCAGGAAATACGAATCAAATCATTCGAGTACGAAAATCTTATTGTATAAAATATACATATAAATTTTGTTAAAATGAATAAATTCGAAAAGAATAAATAGTTTTATAAACGATATCTCATTTTGTTGCCATTATATGTTACTTTACGATAAAGCAATAAACCTGAACAATTTCTGGCGAAAATTACTATTTTCACGTAAAAAATATATTTTTAGCTCAATTTGTTATTATAATTCCGAAACTACTGAGCCGATTGAATCGCAATATACAAACGGATTAAAGGTTATGTAAATTTAAAGTTTTCTAAGTTAATATTAATAACATCGGACTGACCCTTTTTGAGATATCATTAATTATGTGGAGAAACGTGGATACTTAAATTTTAGCATGTTAGTCAAGCCTTTGCTTGCTGTTGACCTGTGTTATTTTTCAAAGCAATAATTTTTAAAATTTGATTTTAATAAAACTCATAACAGTTGCGGTCTCTGAATGCAAGTGTTTTTTCAACTCACAGACTTTATGACTAGAGACCCCTTTAGGTCCAAAAATATGACGCCATAAAAATTTAACAAAAATAAATTGTTTTTCAAAAGTGTTCATACATAACTGCTCATAACTTTTAAACCATACAATGTACAACATAATTTTATTTGGGAGATAAAGAAGAATAAATAAACTAGCTTTTTTGACCCGGCGTTGCACGGGTGTTATTATATTACGTTAAGCGAATTTAGTATAAATTAGAGGATTGGATTTGTAATGAAAAGCAATAATTTTTTATATTTTACTATAAAATGGTTTTTACTATTAAATTTTTTCATACATATATTTTTTATTAAGTATAAGTTTAATTTTTTTAAATTTTATTAGTTATATATATTTGTAGATTATTTTCGAAAAACTATTATAAAAATATTAATAAATTGAAAATAATAAAACAACAACTAAATATTAGCTAGATGATAACACACTTCTGTACACAATATTGGATGTTTTCCCATTTGGTGCAAAAGTGTATAAATTTTTACCACTTGGTACTCTTGAACATGCGACATATAATTGTCCATGAGACAATTTAGAGTTTGCCCCTGTGATTTATTAATGGTCATAGCAAATGCCAATTTAACTGGAAACTGTAAACGCTTAAATTGAAATGGCAAACCTTTTGGTAATATTGGTATGCGAGGAATAAAAACATCTTCCCCTTTCGATGAACCTGTTAATATTGTCGCTCCGATGAGATTTCGGCTAAGGTGTGATACTTTAAGACGTGTTCCATTACATAATTTTGGTGCATTAAGGTTTCTCATAAGTATGATAGGTACACCAATTTTTAATTCTATTTTATGTGAAGGAACTCCGGATAACTCGATAGAGTTGAGAAATTCAGTTGGGTATGTAGTGCAATGTTCTTCGAGCATTACAGTATCCACTGATGTATATATGGTGGACTCACCAGTAACTTTGGTTTTAATTTCATGGTGAATTTGGGTGACACAATCATTTTTCGGTGCTAGTAAGACCCTTTCGCACAACCAATTCCCATTCCATATATTTTGGTTAATTTGAGAATAAACCATTGATATTATTTCTTCTCCTGATGACACTAATTCACAAAATCCTCTTTGGAATGATATCTCCCCATTTCCATCTCTAATGATTTGACCATTTCCAATTTTAAATAGTTCGGTGACATGTGTTCCAGCATCTGCGTCATTAAAAACATGCACCCGCATATTGGTTGTCAAGCTCATTTTGGTTACCTTCTGCCATAGATGATTTCATCAGCTGCTGTTCCTCTTGGAATTACAAGTAAAGTCTGTCTAAAGTCTCCAGCAAGTAGAACAACCATTCCTCCCATTAGCTTGTCACAACTTCTAATATCTTGAAGGCTACGATTTAAGGCTTCAATCGCATGTTTGTGTGACATGGTACACTCATCCCATACTATTAACTTGCATTTTTGCAGCAAAAGACCTCGGCCGCTATTTTTGCTAATATTGCAAGTAGGAACTTCCATTTCTGCAATGTCAATTGGTATTTTAAATACAGAATGTGCAGTTCGTCCACCATGAAGAAGCGTAGCAGCTATGCCTGAAGAAGCTACTGCTATGGCGATATTTGAATCCTTATGGATCTGAGCCAATAACAGATTTAGGAGGAATGTTTTTCCAGTACCTCCCGGTGCATCCAAAAATAATAAAGCACCTTCTTCTTTATTTACTTCGCTTACAAGTTGATCAAAAACTCGTTTTTGTTCAGGGATCAGTTTTTGGATTGTCTCTGTAGTTTGAACATTTAACTTTAAAATATCATTAATTCTCTCGACAATTCGTCGGAAATAGCTTTCAATCGATTTGGTCTTGGAATACCAAATGATCCTAGATCTTGGCCAACCATTTCAATCAATTTATCTTCAATAATTATGAGGGCTTCATTGAAAGTAACGTCAGAATTTGTATTCCGTTTCTATCGCAGTATCATTTTTATATCGTTCTCAAAGATCCAAAGATTTAGATAGACCACACATTCCAATTAGGATAGCGAATAAATCCCTCATTTTGCGTGGAGATGAACATAATGCGGCATCGTTTTCCATTAGTCCTAGCACTTCACATGCTTCTCGGAAAGTTTCACATTCATGACCATTAATAGTTTTAAGGTCAGAAAAGCATTTCGGGCCCTTTATGTTATGAAGCAGCATTCGTAGACAATAACATTCCATATTACTAACATGGACTGTATACACACGACCGAGAGTGTCTCCAGCTTTAATGCCTGGCCAGTTGTTTACTGCTTTCCCAACTTTTCGACGTTTCCATTGTTTTTCAGATATATTCCATGTGTATTATTTAGGGACTTCGGAATAGAGAAGTGTTTTTGCAAAATCATCAGTACTGCATAATTCAAAAAAATGCTGCCAAGGTGGTTTTTGGAGAGAGATGATACTCTTTGCTGGAAATTGCGCACATTGAAATAAATTCGTTCACTATTTTCCAAATGAACAGCCAAATGTGTTACACTGGGATACCTTTCGAGTAACGGAAAACTTAGTAAACGCCATGCTGCTTCATTGCTGCTTATGTAACGTCCTGCTTGATAAGCTTGTACTTCATTCCTCATTTCGAAATTGTCACGTTCCTGTTGCAAATTAAAAATTGCCTGGTCACTGCCTTTGTTAATGTATTTGCGTATATATATTGTATCGTTTTCACAGAGTTGCAAAATTCGTATCTTGTTCTTTAGCCAAAGTAACAAATGCATATGCGGAAATCCTCGTTTTTGCCATTCAATAGAGTACAGGAAACATAGATGTTCTCCAAAAATATTTCGTTTGGTTATAATTGCCACAAATTTTTGGACCTTTTGCCTAAAAACTAGAGCGATTAGATCATCCGTAGGTCTTTGGCCTTGCATCATTTCATCATTCAGCTCGGTCCATGATGGGTTACATGTGAATGTTAGGAAGAGATCCGGTCTGCCATATGCGCGAACGTAAGCAAAAGCATCCTGTGTGTACTGGTGTAAATATCGAGGGCTGTTGATGAATGAGGATGGCACAATAATAATTTGTTAGTTTAATTATTAGGATTTACATTTGCATCATTATTCACAGCATCTCGTTAATGTATATACGAATCTGCTCTTAACTTCTGATGATTTAATGTTAAATACCGCAATCGCTCGCTCTCAACCTTAACATACATATCTACCAAAAACTGGTGAAATAGTTGCTTGTATCGCAATAATAAATTGAAGTTATTGCGGCGAACCATGTTGTGAAATGCATAAAAGTCCATACATGATACCTTTTTATTTTGAAGAGGAGCTCCGCTTAACGCATTTGTCTGAAATGGTGTCCTTCCTGTCCTGCCCAAAAAATTAATGGGTATTGAAGAGCGTCATAAAAACGATGCGTATCCGATACTCTCGTCAAGTTACCATTTCTCGCGTGAAGAACAATATCGCGTGGCGAATCGTGGTTTATAACTATTAATGAATCACTATTTTGTAGCTTTCGTCGGGCATATTTTCAACAGCCGTCTTGAATGATTTTATAAGCTTATTGTGTTCATGAAAGAGGCTCTGTAGTTCATCTATAATGCTTCTTTCTACACCACGTATAATATCACACCTTCTTTCTGTTTCAGCCATTTCATCGCCCATAAAATATATTTGGAGAAATCTGGGTTGTTGATCATCAATGGGGAATACGGAACCAATTTTGTGGTAAACTTGTCCTTGTATGGAAAATGTTGGCATAAATCCTGGTAACACTACATCTTTATCTGCTCCAAAAGATGTCATTTGAAATGAGGAGTTGTATTTTCTGATACTTCTAAGAAATTGTGTTGACTCATTTGATTGATTCATTAGAAGCCGCTTTAAAGGTTCTGGGGGTTCTTGCAGAAATGGAAGCTTAATTTTTCCTGCCCTACAACATATACCCGACGTTTCTGCTTTCCACTTTAACGCACCACAATATCTGCATTCGTGAATCATAGTACCAATATTTAGTTGACTGTGTTTGGTATAATCTAGCAAGTTATCATATTCAAAGGCTGCACCGTTAAATATCAAACAACTTGCTCTTTTAAAATTTCGGCGTCGTGTTTCCATGTGCTCAGATGGAAAAGTACGTCTAGAAACGGCTTCTTCTGGAGTTTCTGATACTCTAAGTGCAATCTGACGTTGATTTTGTCCAGAGCGTCTAATATTTGCCTGTTCTTCTGTTTCTTCAGCTCTCAACGCAGCCTGGCGATAGCTTTGTCCAGAGCGTGAATATTTGCTTGTTCTTCCGTCTCTGCGGCTCTCAAGGCAACCTGGCGATGGCTTTGTCCAGAGCGTCGAATATTTCCTTGTTCTTCCGTCTCTGCAGCTCTTAAGGCAGCATGGCGATGGCTTTGTCCAGAGCGTCGATTATTTCCTTGTTCTTCTGTCTCTGATCTTCTGGCGTTTTGGACAGCTAATGCCTGTCTAGTAAATCTGCTCAAAAAGTTTTTTTTTTTTCATCCAGGCATATTTAAATTTTTGTTTAACTTTTTTAAATGTTTGTTTAATTTTTTTTAGTTTTTGTTTGTGTTTGTTTGTCATTCAAAAAGTACTACTGAACGCAGGAAAAATATGTTCTAATATTAATTCAGAGAATCCACAGGTATTTTTATGTAGCCCTAAAAAACTTATGTCAATAGGTAATCCATATTTACCTGTCAATTTTTTAATATTTATCAAAAAATGTATAATACAAACAGGGACCATCTCATTGAGGAGATAAAACATAATTTTGGTTACATATTTATTTTATGACTATATTTAAAGTGTTTATTACGATCTGTTAAAAATACAGAGATACAATTTTAATATTTATACCTCTTATGCCCGTAATTTCAATAAATATATGTTTTCTGTCATCAACTAATAGGTAACTTGACAATATATGAAAAATATATCGCTCATTTGCTGCAACAACGACATAACTCAAAATCCATGTGTTTTGAACTGAGTAATACGAAATATGCGCCGTTCTATAGTCCTTCATATAGTTTTATAATTTTTCAAAAAAGTCAGTAATTTTTTCCGTGACACTGTTTTTTTGTTGTAAACGTCAAAATCAAAATTCATGTTTTCTCGTATATTTAACAAGAAAAAATTTGGGTTAAATACAGATTAGAAGGATATTAACATCTACTATTCAAATCAGGTTATATTTCTAAAATCTCATGATTTGTTGAACATTTATTTAAGAAATAGTCAAATGTCATAAAACATTTAAAGCCGTTTTTCTCGAAACGACTTTTTTTGAATTATGACGTTGTTGCAGCAAATGAGCGATATGTTAAAATTATCAAATACACTATTTATTGAAACTTTTCTTACCATTTCGTTGTAAGATTATATTAGAATTTACCTTTTTATCCCGTTATTACCCTTTAAGAATAGTCTTATGAAAAAATTTCTTATCTAAGTAATAAATAATTTTTTGATATCATAAAACTGCAACACAAGTTTCGTTGTCTTAGAGCAAAAGGTACCAAAAAATACTAAAATACAAATTTTTACCCATTTCTAGCCCTTTAGTTCTCCAGATATTCGACAATAGCTATTTACTCTGTATGGGAGGTGTCAAAACCCCTTTTCCGAATGGGAGGTGTCACGCCCGCTTAAAATTTCAAAATAAAAAGTAACCTATTAGTCCTTTCAAATACAAAGAAATTTACAGTACAAATTTGAAGATAATCGATTCAGTGGTTTAGCCTCCTATAAGGTACAAACAAACAAATAAACATTTATAATTATGGATAAACACAAAATTCCTAAATTTAACTGATTTTACCTCTTGAAGGTAAACTTTTGAAAAGGTAATTTCTAAATACATAATTTTGTGATTATAATGAGCTAAATTAAACATATCTTCCTTTTAAAACAAATACTTAATGTTTAAAAACTAAAGGTACCAATTTTCCCGTTGTCTCCCTTTTTACCCCTTTACGGTCCAAGGTATAAAAAAAGATATAGCCCATTGATGCTACCAAGTAAGGATATATCTACGTTCTATATTTTAATCAAATCCGTTCAGCCGTTTAGTCTTGATAGTTTATGAACTAAAGGTACCAATTTTACCGGTTTTTCCCCTATTTATCCCTTTATGGTCTAAGTATTGAAAAAAAAATCGGTTCAGCCGTTCAGGCGTGATGCTCAAACAAACAAACTTACAAAGGCATTTATATATTTATATATGGATTGCATTTCTTTCAAAAGTTCAAATAAACTTATAAACTTCACCAATATCTCAAAAATCACACATTTAAATTAAAAAAATACGAAAATATAATCGTTCAAGCCCGACCATATGATACTCTACACCAAGAAATTAATTATAAACAGTTTTCTTTTAAAATGTTTATGGAAGCTATGACTAATTATGTACCGATCGCCATAAAATTGGTGGCATGTCTTCTGTATATATGAAACCTATTTGTGTTGAATTTTATTTCGTGAAGAAATAAAGTTGCTCGATATAAGACAATATTTCATGTGGTACTCAATTAAAATCGGTCTTTAATACGGAAACTTTTTTAAAATGCTTCATCATTGAATATTTTTAATACGAAAGTAAGTAAAATATTGAAAAGTAGTAAAGGGGCAAACAAAGATTTTGATAGTATAGTAATAAAAAGTATTTTTGAACTCTTTACATGTTTCTTATTTTTTTCAGATGTGATTTACAAAGTCTTAAGTTTTAAATACGCCCATGTTTTCGAAAAACTTACACCGATTAATTTGATAATCACACCCATAATAATACGTCTACTGGTGTTTACGGCCGATGTGCCCATATATTGGTCAACAGGACAATCGGTGGGTTCATAATAAAACAAATAAATTCAAAGTTTTTGTAACTATTTAAAAAATTTCAGTTGGCCCTTTTTGTTGGCTGTACGCTATTGATACAAGTGAGTTCATTGTTGCTCTACATTTTACTTGATGGACCACTAATGGCTGCACTTGAAAATATACTTGGCAATAATTTTTAGGAAGTAGACTTAATAATAAAAAATAAAACAAAGCAACAATAACAAAATTAAGTAACAATTTAACGATGGTGTGTGAAAAGTCTTTGTGAAAATAGTTTGATTTAAAAAACCAAAAAAATACATAAGTAATTATGTTTGTAATCAACACAATCAACATTAGCAGATCAAATTTATGTTTATTTACGTGTAACGAAACTAACAACAACAACAACACAATGCAATACATGGCTAACTGTAAATGTTGGTCAATTTTAATTACTCCTTATTTCTTATTCTCTAACTCTATCTTGCTCTTTCTCTGAGTGCCTTGTATTTTGTGTAAATATAACGGCAGCAGCAACAACAACATCCTCGCCATCATCACAAATAATAACAATAAAATAATCATGTAATAAAAGTCTTGAAAAAAAAAAAATACCGCGTAAATTAGCGTGACGAAATACAAGTATTTTGGTTTAAAATTTTATATTTTTTTTTACAATTTTTGTTTGTTTCTTATTTATTTATTTTTATATGCTTTCATTGTAACATTCATCCATTGTATTACCAAATACGTATTTTTGTTTCTTTCCTTAAAATAAATATTTTGTTAAAGAAATTACAAAAACAATAAAGTTATTTAATACGAAATGTATTTGTTGTTTTCTCACTGTTTTCTTTAATTTAATTGTTGTTTTATTTGTTTTTATTGCACAGCCATTGTTGTATTATTATGCGGTGATTTTTGTTTTATTTCAGTTTTATTTTTTTTAATTTCCAGGTGAAATATTGTGAAATGTACAATAAATTGTTGTTGCCACTTTAATTATAAATAAACAAAAAAAAATAATGTATGTAATATAAACCTAATTTTCATGTACCAACAAAACTTCCATTATATAAATTGTTGCTGTTAATGGAAATCTCTTTAAAACGCTTTTTTTTTTTAATATTGACCTACCTACATAACTATCTCCAATCAGCAGTTGAAAATATAAAACGGCCTAAACAAATGGTTCTAAACTTCAAAGTACAGAGGGGTCGATCAATAAAAATTATATATAAACGAGTCGTGGAGAGGATTTAGGCATCAAGAAAATTAATTTGTAAAAAATTTAAAAACTAGATGTGACATTTTTTCTTTTAACGATAAACATACCAATTTATTAGCAATTTTTGAAGCCAGTTCTTATCAAATATGTTGACTTCGCGAATATGCGGATTACGTTATTGAAAAATGACTATTTAAGTGTTATTTTAGAATTTATTAAAAAGAAGAGAATATTTTTAATAAAATATTTGGACATCCATTACCGAAGATATTTGTTAGAAGTCAAGATAAAAAACGAAAATTTCAAAATTTAAACTATATTAAACGTTTAAACTATAAGATATAAATTAGTGAAATAAACAGAAATGTGTTTACCTTTATAACAAAGTTTCATTAATTGAAATGTGTTTTCCTAACCAGAGGATGGTCACGTACTACATTTTCTGGAAGCATATATCTTCTACGATTCCTTCATACATAATTTTACAATCGGACCAGTAGTTTTGAAGCTTCAAATTTAATACCACTTTTTTTCGATCAAGGTCGATCGTAAAAATGTAAAGAAATTAAACGTTTAATAGGCATTAAGTTAGTTATCAATCTCCTATAGCAGACTTGGCTTATTTTCTACCGAAATTTAATTATTTTTAATGCTAAAAAACATAATGAGTAAAGAAAAAAATTTCCTAATTTTAATTCAGAAAATTGAATTACGAAAATCTTTTTTAACTTACAACATTTCTATTATTGTTTTTCCGGAAATTTTCAAATTTTTATAACATTGATGTTGCATTATTGTGTCTTAATAATTAATTACTCTTGCAGTTAAATTAAAAAACCATAAACTTAAACATTTTATATTTTTTAATGGTCATGGCGAAATGAAATACAAAAATTTATAATTTCAAAAAAAAAAAAAATAATTCGTGATACTGTTTAATGCATAATATTTGATTAACATGAAGTAAATGTATTATATCACATTATATTACATTAAATTATATGAATGTTTCACTGTTAATTGTAATATTTCAGTTGTTGAATTTCTGCAGGAACTACATTTCGTTGTATTTGATACCTTCGAAGTCTTAGTGGTAAAATAGCCTAGTTTAAGTAGAAATTAGGCGACATTCGACATTTCATTGATTAAGAATAACGGTTAACTGACCTATATATGTATATTAGACTTCACAGGCAATGAGACAGGTAAAATTGTTAATAAAATTTATATATTGTTACAAATGTGCAATAGCGATTTGAATCTAACAGTCTGTAACGACTGCCTGCAACATTCATCATGTTTATGAACACGTCCATTAGTGTAGGCTTCTACTTATCAACAGTGTTGATGGCATGCGGTTACTAGCATTGTTTGTAAGTATGGCAACACTAAATGTATAAGCAGCTAGCGTTGACATCGAAAGCTCTAGAAATCGAACAATCTCGACTACTCGGATGAAGATGGCAGTGCGTAAATAGTGACTGCGGTTGCTTTAGTGAGTTGAGTTGATCATTGTCGCTGTTAGAGTTAACATCAACTGTCGTGTACATGTGTGTTTGTACATTATAAAGTTTGTGTGCATTTCTGCGAATTGATAAACGTGTGTGGGGACACTGAGTGACTATTTAATTCTGTTGTTGTTGTGCATTCTAAATAAATAAAGAGTTGTTACAATTTTAAACTACAAAAACTGCTTTTATTTGCAATCAAAAGTATCCGGTTTATTTAAAGGAAATAAACCCCAGTTTTAAAAAGGTAAAAACGTAATAATATGTTAGAATCATGAGATTCAATCTGTTTGATCTTCGACTGGAATTACCAAAATGTTAGTTGGTTGATTAGCATAGTACCTCGGTACCCTGAACCCAAACAAGTACTACAAAATGAAGAAATACCAGAATCATCTTTTGGCCAAACATTTGTGGTGAAGATGGGACGATAAACTGCGATAACAACTCATAGTTCCAACATAGTTAATATTATATTCCTTAATATCTAGGTGCATTAGAGCTAGGGATGCCAATCCCAAAAATACCGTGATTTTTCGGGATTTCCCGAATCACGGGATTTGTGAAAAAAAAAATTCCGGTAAATTACAACATTTTTGATATCTTATGAAGATTTCTTTTTCTTATTTTTCACAACGGCAGTAAAAGATTTACAAGTCGCTGCGTCTAAATCATTAATGAATGTTTGAAATCGCTATCGTTCATTAAAAGACTTATCTATTATCATGTTACTTAAGGCATCATGTGAAAAACGTGAAGGGTCTTATGGTCTCGTTTTATAAAACGAAATGACAAACGTTAAACTAATTTTGTATGGAAAATATTCAAGTTTCAAACCTTTTTCACACTATTCTTCATACAAATTGTTTACGTATCCAAAAGCTTCGTTTTATAAAATGTGGCCGTTAATCGATGTCATATTCATCAGAAAAAACATCCATCATATCTGTGCCCGACAAATCTGATAGATGTTGATTCATGGAAGGTGATACGTCGTCTGAGGACAGTAGAGGCCTTTTAACAATTGGCAAATCAGGATATGTAATTTTCCTTTTATTTATAACATGTAATTTAGAACACAAAAATAGTTGTCATCAATGTGTTTTTTGAGGTTCTATGCAAATCATAAGTGCACCAAACTTCAAATGACTAGGTTTACCGCCTTCCCACTGCCTTAAATGTTCACTAGACATTTTACACACAATTTTTGGAAACTACGGCTTATTCAGGGCCTTAACCTTCATCTTAAGTTTAAGATTACGAAACGGGCACACGAATTTACTTATGACAGCTAATATTGAAAAAATTATGGTAGATCCAAAGCTACTCGTAGGAAAAAAGTTTTAAATCATTACTTGTGTTACCAATGCAAACCTGATACAAAAGTACTAACAGTATATCGGAATCAAAGTGTTTTCATTAATTGTTGACCTGTGTTATAATTCTTTTGAATCATTAAAAAAAGGGGTTAAGAGGTGAACTAGTTGAACCAGTGAATCTGAACTGCAGTTCCTATCCGCCAATTTCTGGAGCTTCCACTCCAAGTAAAAATAATAAAGATGTTCTTGTTCAGTCTCGAACAGTCTCCTATGCTAGTATTTTAAAGTCTGAAAATAAACAACATATTGTCCCCCAAAATTCGGGAGGGTTAGACAATTTATTAAATACTCTGCAAGTAACATAACCTCACTTAACCAAAACATGTCTAATTTCATGACATCCATGCAAAATACCATACAAAAGCTTTTAAGAGCCCAGAAGCAAATGATACAAATACTCTTAACAAGTAAATGAGTTTTTTAAAAATTAGTTTCTGGAACGCAAATGGCTTGAACCAGCACAAAGCTGAGGTGTCACACTTTATAAACGAAAACAATATAGATGTATTGTTAATCTCGGAGACTCATTTAACAAATATATATAATTTTAATATTCCAGGTTTTAAATTTCATCTCACGAATCATCCTGACGGTAAGGCACACGGTGATACTGGCATTTTAATTAGAAATATGATAAAACATTATACCCTAGAAAAATTCTCCAAAAACTATTTGCAAGCAACATCCATTCGCTTAGAATGTGACGATTTTGAACATTTTGAAGAATTTTTTAATACACTAGGAGATCGATTCCTGGCTTGTGGCGACTACAACGCTAATCATACATATTGGGGTTCCAGATTAATGAATCCCAAAGGCAGACAGCTGTACAGGACTCTAGTTGATCGTAAAAATTGCCTAGATTTTATATTACCTGGTCAGCCCACTTAATGGTCTTCTGATCCTAGAAAAATCCCTGATCTAATAGATTTTGCCATATCAAATAATTTAAATAGAAACTCTAATACTGCAGAAATATCATATGAACTGTCTTCTGACCATTCTCCCGTTATACTAAAGTAGTACGTCTCATACAGAAGCCTCATTATTCAAGACTGATTGGTTGAAATATAGAAAATACATCAGCAGCCATATCCACACTGAATACAACATACAGAGTGAGGAAGATATCAACGATTGTATCAGAGACTTCAAGTCTATAATCTTTTCTGCCTTGGATCACTCTAAGTGCCAAATTCCTCCTAAACCTAAAATGTGTATTTCTAATGCAGAAATTAATATACTCCTCCTCGAAAAGAGGAGATGTAGAAGAGATTGGCAACACAACAGATCTCCTGCTGCCAATCAGAAGCTGTCCACTGCGATCCTCTTCAGACTGAAGTCGAATCTATATTGAAAGTTTACCAGTACTAAGCACACAAACTTTTCCCTTTAGAAGGTCAAAGTCCGATAAGAAAATCTGATGGTACCACGTAGTGCAAAGGATAAAGCCGTAGTTTTCGCTGAACATTTAAGTAATGTGTTCCAACCAAAACCCCCCCCCCCCAAAATAAATAATTTTGTATTGGGGGGTTTACCAGACTGCGAACTAATCAATGTTAGTATAAAAGATGTTCAGAAGATAATAAAGGACAATCTTAAACTAAAAAAATCTCCAGGTTATGATTTAATTACACCTTCCATGATTGGAAACCTACCAGATGTGGCAATTATTGTGCGCACAGTATTATTCAATGCGATCTTGTCTCTAGGAGTATATCCGATTGATTGGAAAATCTCCCAAATTATAATGATACCCATGCCAGGAAAGGATTTGACATTAGCATCATCCTACAGACTTATTAGCTTATTGCCTTTTTTGTCTAAACTATTTGAGAGAATAACCCAAGGGAAAATTCTAACATTCTTAAATATTCAAAACATTATCCCAGATCATCAATTCGGATTCCGTAAGCAACACGGAACAATTGAGCAAGTTAACCGTCTAACTGGAGAGATACGAAAATGTTTCGAACTAAAAAAGTACTGTTAGGCAATATTTCTAGGCTTTTGACAAGGATTGGCATAAAGGTCTAATATACAAGATTAAATGCCTACTGCCTTCTAGTACACACAAAATACTAGAGTCTTACCTATCGGATCGCTTGTTTAGGATAAAATGCGGCGATTATGTGACAGGCGACTATGCGATCAATGCTGGTGTACCTCAGGGAAGTGTTCTAGGACCAACCCTTTACCTATTATACACCATTTCCACCTTTGCAGACGACACTGCAATTCTTAGTTTTCATGTGGACTTAAATGTAAATCTCAGGCACGTATAGACGTAGTAAACGAAATCAAAAGCAAGCACATAACGTTTTCACTTAGAAGAGGAAGTTATCCACCAGTGACACTGAACAGTGTGAACATCCCACAGTCTGATCACGTTACATACCTTGGCATTCATTTAGATAGACGTCTTACCATCAATCGAAATTAAGTCTTAACTTCAAAGTCATCCTGTATAAGACAGTCTTAAAACCAATTTGGACATACGGAATCCAACAATGGGGAACAGCAAGTAATACCAGTACAGATCTCATGCAGAGGGCACAATCCAAAATTCTTAGAACCATGACGGGAGCTCCATGGTACATAAGAAATGAGAACATCCACAGAGACATAGATGTGCCATTGGTCAACGGCGAATTTAGAAAAACTCGTGAAGCTTATTTGTTAAAATTACAACACCATCCGAACCCACTCGCAAGACTACTTACAGTAACTGAAGACAGATCAAGGCTGCGTAGAGCTGATTTACCACTCATCTAATATATACCAAATATGATTCTCCACTGAGAGAACAATAAATAAAGGCAGGAACAATGGAAATGAGCACGAGGACGATGTAATACAAGGTACTGCATTAGACTTGGAGATAAATCTTCAAATTAGTCACTATTTTAGATATATGAGAGGTACTTGAAAGGTACCCACCGATGCTGCAAATTGTGAAGTGTTATATGGCCCATATTGTGAGTCAGGAACCAGAATGATATTAGGGTCGTTCTGGTGTAGTCTAAGGACGTATCAATAAGACCTAGGATTAGTAAATGAGACAGGATAAGTCGATGAGATTGATACAATTGTTATTTAACAAGGCTACTATGCCATAGGAATAGATATTTAGGCAGGAGATTCTGCGATGAATGAGGACAGAGGAATCAGATTACATTACTTGTTGTAGACTTAGGGATATCTTCTATTTCATTAGGGTGATCAGGTGGCTGTTTTATATATAAATGTACATTTGCTCCATTACTATTCAAAGAATTAGTTTTGAAGATGACATGTTGAGATATGTAATTCATTCCATGTATTATTCCAGGAATTTCAAACATGTAATGATTTTGAAAAAGTTGGAATGCACTGATCTAAATCATAATATACATATCGCTCATTTGCTCGTCATAATTCAAAAAAAGACGTTTCGAGAAAAACGGCTTTGAATGTTTTATGACATTTGACTATTTCTTAAATAAATTTTCAACAAATCATGAGATTTTAGAAATAAAACCTGATTTGAATAGTAGATATTAATATCCTTCTAATCTGTATTTAACCCAAATTTTTTCTTGTCAAATATACGAGAAAACATGAATCTTGATTTTGACGTTTACAACAAAAAAAAAAACACTCTCCGGAAAAAATTATTGACTTTTTTGAAAAATGATAAAACTATATGAAAGTTATGTCGTTGTTGCAGCAAATGAGCGATATGTGCAGTAGATACAGTTTTTTTTAATTTTTGTCCTAGAGTTAGACGTCGGAGAGTTAGGCCAAAGGACAACAAAGTCCTTTTCTCGTTTGTGACTATCCTTATGTTTGCTACAGAGAAACAATAAACAGTTGGATCTTCTCGAACATTTTTACTTTCTTATGTTCCAAATTTGCATGTGTCAACAAATTACCATATATTGTTTGGCATACATGTCAACTGACTTTTATGTTTTTGTCTGGATTTCAAGTTTGACATTTGAGCCCGAAACAATAATGAAATACTTACTACAAAATTATAAAATTATGTATGTTTCTTTTAAACATTTACTGCTGACATTGACATAAATAAAATAATATTGCAAGCAGACATGTGAATTAAATAGACATTTATAGACAACTAGCTAAAACCCGGTGTGCTTCGCTACCCGTATCGTAATGAAATAAAAAGTTTAGAGTTAAACAATATTTATTAAGGGCCTGGCTCACTAAATGCGAACGAACATTTTCTTTCTTATTTTATATTGAAAACAACAAATAAATTTGAATTTTTGTTACTGTTTTCAATATAAAATAAGAAAGAAAATGTTCGTTCGCATTTTGTGAGCCAGGCCCTAAGTTATTAAAATCTACAGTTTCCTTTTAAATTAATTCTTATTATATTATCTTATGATTCACAATATACTTATGTAGTTTATCTAAAATTAGTTTCTATTTTAATAAGTAGTACATTATTTGTTTCTTATTTATAACCTTAATGTTAAATATAGAAGTTTATAGAAAAACATTTTTTATTTAATGTTTGATATATATATTATTTTTATTAATAATTTTTTATTCTAATGCCTTATATTTTTGGTTTTTCCTTCTGGTGCATATACATATGAGTCTGTGGGTTTTCCCACTCGCGAACATGCAACATAAAGCTGTCCATGTGAAAAACATGGATTTTCTAGATTTAGTCCACAAACTTGCAAAGACTGACCTTGAGCTTTATTAATTGTCATTGCAAATGCTAGGCGAATAGGAAACTGCAATCGCTTAAAATCAAATGGCATTTCCGAAGTTATCATCGGAATACGTGGCAGCAATACATCTGATCCATTGTACTTTCCAGTTATAATGGTCGCCTCGATTAGATTGTTCATTAATTTCTTTACTATAAGTCGAGTGCCATTACAAAGTCGTGGTGGATCAATGTTTCTTAGTAAAATAATAGGAGCACCAATTTTCAACTGCAAGTCATGTGGTGGAAAGCCCGGTAAATTTAACGAATTTAAAAATTCAACTGGATAATTGACGACATCCTCAATATTTGTAACAGTGTCGATTGATTTATAAATTTTTAGATTACCATCGATGGTATTCAGAATGTTGCTGTTGATGGAGTTAACGTCAATATTTTTGGCTGCCAGTAACGCGCGTTCACATAACCATTGCTTGTTTTTAAAATTTTTTCCGATATTGGGGAAAACGCAATTTATTAACTCTTCTATAGATTGCGTCATCCTGCAGAAGTCATTGAATTGCTCACACAAAATGTAGAATCTACATATTTTCCTAAATAAGCAATAAATAATATTTACTTCGTACAGGAAATATGGTAATAAAAGATTCTACCTCATGTGATTTCGAAGATTAGTATTTATATATACTTTCACAGGTATACTAATTTTAACTTAACATTATTGATTGATCATGATTTTTCTCCAAGTATAAAATACAAATAAGCACACAATCATACAAACAAACACACATTCACTTTTATATATATATAAGGGTTTCAAATGTATACAAATTTTAACATTTACTTAATATTGTTGGTATTCAGCGCATTTCTGTCCTAAATATTAATATTGATAGATGATATAGCTTTCCCTATTTATAATTTGTCATCATATGTATGGGAGGTGCCACGCCCACTATTGATAGTCCGCCCATTCTTGTTATAAATATTAATATTGATGGTAGAATAACCGTACCATATATCTTATTGTTTCCCATATATACATTTTTTTTAATTATCATCATATGGGAGGTGCCATGCCCTCTGTGGCTACTACTCCTATTTTTGCCGCAAATATTTAGACAAACAGTGGAATTGCTCATGCAAAATTTGAGGACAATAGCTATTATAGTTTCCTAAATATTTGATTTTTAAAATTAACTTTGTATGGGAGGTACCACGCCCACTTAAAATTTCAAAACAAAAAGTAGCCTATAGCTCCTTCCAGACATACATAAATATACTGTAAAAATTTCAAGCAAATCGGTTCAGCCGTTTAGCCGTCTATAAAGTCCAAACAAACAGACAAACAAACAAATATACATACAAACACACATTGACTTTTATATATATAGATTTATAAGAAAAAAATACATAATACATTTGTTTTTACAAGCATTAATTGCTATTTAATAAATTTGTTGATGACAATTGGACAACACAATTTCATGTATCAATTATTTTGTATACAAACTAATTGACATTTGACAAGCGTTAAATATAAAATAATTAACAAAATGAATGGTCAAAAAACGCACAATGAGAAAAAAATCTTATTTTTTAGAGTGAATTATTTTTTTTTTTTTTTTTTTGTAAAACAACATTGTCTAACTAAGAGCAATTATGTAATTGTTTCCTATGTAAAATGGCCAGGATGTCGATATTAAAATTCGGTAAATCTTTTCGTGGGTAAATTGTTGTAAATATTATTACAAATCGTGTAATAAACTAATTTAATCAGTTTTACCTAGTCATTTAAACGGAATGATGGTGATGGATTGGTGTTGCGGCGGTAATAAATGAGATGCATATGTGAGCAAAACGCAAAGACAACATGACGGACTTACATACATTCATACGTTCATAACACATACATACCTAATAGAAAAATCTTAATGGACATCTTTAAACAGCCACACAGTCAGTACACACACAAACTGACAATTTTTTGATATGAATGGAAAAAAGTGAAAGTGTCAAAATGAATCGTTTAAGACGACTGACTGTTTACCCATACTATGCGCACCACCAACAAACAATCTGTCTGTTCGTCCCTCCAACCATAAGTCTGTCTGACAATTGTAATATGTATTTTTGAAAACATTTACAAACAACTATAGATACTTAAATTTAAGTTTTTTTTACTTATTTAAATGTAAGTCTGTAGATCAGTCATTACGGCGATCATTCAGTCTGAAAATATACATATGTATGTTGTATATACTTACATATACTGTAAGTATATTTTTCATTTATAAAAATTCATATTAAAGTCAATAAAAGTACAAAATAAATATTTGATTATCAAAGCAGTTTCCACATCGAAATGTTTTGTTACGAATTAGCGTGTGATTTACCAAACCGAGAAGAGAAAGATAGTGAGAGAGAGAGAGAGAAAAGAAACAAAGTGTGTGAGTGTGGAAATATCTAAAAACAATATTTTAACTACGGTTAGTTTTTTATCTAAAGATCATATTGGTACATTTAAATCATTTACCAATATGATGACAGTTAATTGTGACAGCAGCCACAACCAGCAGATAGAAGTAGATTAAAGGCAATTTGTTGTATAGGGTGGCTCAGAATGAGCTATATGGTTTAAATGGTTTTTTAGTTCAATTTGAGCTTAATTCACTAAAACCTTAATCCGTAATTAAAAAAATGTCAGCTTTCATTCCATAAATCCAACATCTAATTCTTTAAATTGAATTAATTTTAATTAATAACAGAATTTATTCAAACTTTGAATGATTAAATTTTTGTTAATTCAAATCTACTACAAATTGAGTTAAAATGTTTTTTTGTTTATTCAGTTTTGTTTTGCTTTTAATCATTTAAAAAATGAATTGAAAAAAATTGTCTTAAGCCTTTTTGTAATAGATTTGAATTGAAGAAAACTATAATCATTCGATACATTTTTGAAGCTATTTTGTTATGGAATTGAAGAAGAAATTTAAAGAAATTTGTAATGATTCAATAATAAATTGAGTAATTCTATAAATAATGAATTCTCAAAGGAAGAAATTCAATACATTTTACACACTACTTAATTATAAATATTCAGGAAAATAAATTATCAAAATTTTGACTTTTTCCAATACAATTTTTTGAGATTTTTGTAAAAATATTTTGTATTTTTTAGTTTCCTATATTTGAAGTTTACCACCCAGCTATAACTTTCATTACAAAGTAATTACTTATAATGCTAAATTTTGCCACTTCAATACTAACACAATAGCATTTTAACTCATTATTGTATCACGGTTAATAACTTATTGTTTTAACAACTCATTGCTAGTAGGTCTCGCAGAAGTCGTTTCAGTAAGAACAGAATATGCATAAGCACAACTAGAAAGTAAACTGTTATATTGTCGTGTGCACCCTGTAGTAGGGCAAAATTTAAAAAGAAGAGGACAAAAAGAAAGTTGGCAACGCGGGGATGTAAACAATTTGACAGCTGGAAAATATTAACAAAAACAAAGAACTACACGCAAATGGCTGAAATGAAAATAATATATTGGGAACCATATTGGCAACCGAGGTTTCTTGGTCCCTAAAAGTTAAAATGCCGGTCCTTTTTGATTTTTCCCGGCCTTAGAAGAAGGTGGAGCCCGTGGTTGTCAGCAACAGCGAAAGTAAAATCTAAATTTAAATTGAATATTTTTTTTCTTATTTTATTCATCTAATAAATTACAAATTTGAAACTAAACTTAAAATAAAACTAAAAACTAAATAAAGTTGAATCATAAAACTAAATCAGCCAACGCTGAGCCACGCCATCGCCAGCTCCATCCATCGTGGGACTACTTCGGCAGATCCACACCATCAGTCCTGTGGTGCCCAGGTATTAAGGTTTTCGACCTAGTAAGTGTACCTCTTACCCGAACGACAGGACGAACAGAACCAGTCCTTTTAAGTAATTTTCCTATATAAAAGAATAAAATAAAAAAAAATTTAGTAAAAAAAAAAAGAGTGGAAATATATAAGATATATATTCGTTTATAGGCATACCTTTCGCGAGTTGCTCGAAGCCAGTCCGCTGGATGTAATTGGTCCAAGCGTGCGCGAGAAAGATAGGATTGAGCTCAGGCCTAATTAAGAATAATCCCGCGGTAGATTTGTATTCATAGGTTGCCGGAAACCAATATATACTGAGAAAAGAAAAAAAAAAAAAAAACAAATTATTTAAAAGGTAATTATAACATATTTTTTTTTGTTACTTACCTGAAAAACCCGAACATACTATTAAACGGACGGACAGAAAACCATCCTGCAACACCTGTCGTCGTGAAACTTCCATCAGTCCAGCTAGCTATCGATCGTGAACCTGAATTAAAGGGGGAAACTTGATTTAGAAGGAGAATAAAAAAAAAGAAAACTCAAAAATTAAATTTAAAAGAATAAAATTTTTCTAAAAGAATATTTATGAATTGTCTTATGAAATTTGGTTAAATCTTAAAAACTAAAATCTTAAAACTAAATTTGCTTAAAACTAAATTTGCTTAAAACTAAATTTGCTTAAAACTAAATTTGCTTAAAACTAAATTTGCTTAAAACTAAATTTGCTTAAAACTAAATTTGTTTAAAACTAAATTTGCTAAAAACTAAATTTGCCAAAACCTAAAAACTAAATTGTATAAAATTAAAACGGAAAACTAAAGTTTGTTAAAACCTTAATCCTAAAATTAAAGTTTGCTAAAAAAAAAAAAAAAAAAAAAAAAAGGAAATTAAATTTGCTAAAACTTAAAACTAAAATTTGTAAATAAATAAAACGTAAAATTTGCTAACATTAAAATTAAATCCTCTGATAAATCTCTTACTTTAAATAAATGAACTTTTTATAATGTTTAAATGAATTTATAAAGTTTTGTCATTATTATGATGTGGTAAATTTTTAATAATCGGCGGTAAGTAGGGTATCTAAATGTTTGCAGGGAAGAACTGGGACGTCGAGGAAGATGACGTCATGGCGAGGATGAATCCTCGAGAGGGAGGGTCATAATTTGTGTATAGGTATGACCGTAGGGAGATGCAGGACTACTTTTGGCCCTTTTTCTAATAAATACCCCAAATGCTGGTATGAATTTTGTGTCAGTGTGTGTTCCTGGTCCAGATTGCCGGCAAGAACCACCCCATCCGGCGAGCTTTAGCCGCGCAATACGCGGGCATACCAGCGCCGCTAGCAATCTGGCCACTCAGTCTTTTCTTTGTTTATTTTGTTTTCTGTTTGTTTCCTTTTAAACAAACAGCTGACCACCACACCACTACAATATAACAGATAATTAATAAGCCGTTATAAGACAACTTCTATGTAATGCATACGGTATGTAGTAGTCATAGAGATGTAAGCTAATGAGTAATTGCAAGTTATTACCAAGTGTTTGTTGGGAAATTAAACAAACCATTCATGATGTAATAAGTAAGGTGAGAGCGTTTCGACAACAAAGACAATATTTCTTGCTGACAAGAGCATAGGTTTTGTCAAAATTAAATTTGTCAAATAAAAAATAAACAAATTTTATTTTGGCATATCAACTAAAAAACTGCCGTTAAATTTAAATTATATTTGAAAAAGAACAACGGTTTAATAGTGCTTTATCCAAATTTCATTATATGAAATCTTTTTATTCACATTTTCATTCATGTTTTTTGATTTAAAAATTTTTTTCTTTGAAAATAAAATATATTATTTTTTCAAAATAAATTCAGTTTGACAAAAAGCAGCTGTGTTGTTGATTTCACCTTATTTAGTGCATCCTGAAACCATTACTTCTAGTAGTGACATTTATTATCTAAAAAGTTTAAATTTATGAAATTTTTTTTTTCATACAGATTATGAAAAAAATAATTTTACGTACGGTTTTTTAACCCTATACCAGACAATTTCACAATTTACATTTGTGACCCCATATAAGACTCTGAAGTCTTATAGATACGCTTTTAATAACTATTGCATTCATGGCCAAAATTAATTATATAGCTTTGTCTTTATTGTTCCAAAAGTTCCTCTTGGTAACTGTATCAAACTGGAACTTGAAAATACCAAATGGTGTGCTGTCATCAAACGTAGAGGACTTTGTTCTACTAGAGGTTTCTGGAATAATTCGCACCGGTTCATCTCGGCGTTGAAGATTATTTACCTTTATTTCTAGATGATGCACTTTTCCGTATGTCTTTTTAAATTTTCATTCGAAAAACCCCAAATAAATAAAAATAATAAGCGCTCTATTATTAAAAAAAACTTTAAAAAAACATTTCACTTTTTTTTCGATTAGCTTTGAAAAATGATATCCTGTAAGTGGTGGCCATTTTGTGCTTCGTACGTTTGTCAATACAATGGATTGTTGGTTTGAAAATTAAAATTTAATTCTTTTTGTTCGTTGTTCGATTGTTCGATTAATTACTAATTTCCCATGTCTTCTTCACAAAATCCTGAAAAAATAATAATTAAAATAGTTATAGAGAATTCAAACAATATATGTATATATTACGCCACCCTGTATCTGTTGCCCACACGCATGAGACTTTACTAATTAATCATTTTAATTGACAGTGAATCACTTGAAACTTAAATATAATTGATTCTACAATTTAATTAAAAATTCATAAACCCATTGACTAGTCAGGACTGAAAACTTTTCCAGAATTAGCGGATTGGTCTTAAAATCGAATGACCAGGAATAAAATTAAGATTCGGGTGATTCTGAATGCGATAAGATACGATTTTGCAACTTCTTCAATCACTTGCAAAAGGTTGTCAGGTAATTTTATATCCAATACTTCCAGTTGAATACTGAGCTCTCAAATGTTAAATAAATTTCTTGCAGAAGTCTTCTCTCTCACTCAAAATATAGAACAATTAAAAAAACCTTCTCCTTTTAGATCACCTATACATAATACAAATATATGCTAGAAATCGACAAAGATCAATATGAAATTTAAAAAAAAATGGCCAAAGACTTAGGTATTTTCCTGAGAGGCTATGAAATTAGATAGTTGTAGGTATATACTTATAGATTCGCCCAAATATCGATAGGTACATGATCTGGTGTAGGATACTAACGATCGAATATCATATAGAATTCACACGAATACAGCGTTTTCCAGGGTGATGTTGTGCAGTGAATCGGGAGAATATAACGTATGGAGAAATAAGGTCGGATTAATTATTTGACTACGCAAACGTTTCAACGATTGTAGACATGATCTTATCTATTTTCTTTATACACTTTATTATAATGGACCACAGTGGTCTCCACGTGCATGTGTTACCTAAGATAATCACACAGTATAATAAATGTGTTCACAAAACAACTGATGCTGATCCTTAGTGAATTCCGATAAAAGGTGCCACCCACTGATCCCGATTCCACCTACGAAGCTGAACAAATGTAAATAAGCCCGAGTAAATAATACAGCACAACATAGAAGTGCGCACTTGATCATTCTTTTTTTTTAACAAAAAATCTTTGTTTTCTTGTAAAAAAAAAAAATAATAATAAATGGCAATTTTTAAGGTACAATGTGATCTTTGTGAGCTATTTAGAGTCCCTAGACACGTTCAGATTGCATTCATAAGTTCACAAGAGTTGTTCAGCTTTGCTAAATATTGTTAGTTAAAAATTAGGAGTCCCGTATTGTTATTGGCATCTTTGGTGGCCTATCGCCAAACTGAGTATTGGGGTTTACTACCCTTTGGTGGTACAGTTGAACCTATACTGTCATCACTGTGTGTTGTTTGCACTGTGTAATCTACAAAAATGTCATTGGGATATTTTTCACTTCAGAAATGCAAGAAATTTAAAGAGTGTTGAAAACCACAAAAATCATCTGGGCGTGACAGTTGGATGCTCGAAAAGTTAAGAAGGACTATCTGTTTTAAAAAATAATCTTTGACATTTCTTTTTCTGAAATTATTCACATTTCTTAAAATATTAATTAGAATTATTGGTCAAATAGAATTTAAAAAGTCTAAATTTGAAATTTAAAACAGATTGATTAAGAGTAGAATTTATATGATATGTAGGTAATTGATTTATTTTCTTCCAAAACAATCTGCCACATGATGTAAAATATGATAAATTGTCCCGATGCAATTAGAAAAAAATTCAAAAAAATATTAAATATTTGTTCAAGGTAGTTCTTTTTTTGTTAATACTTTTAAATAACTAAATACCAGAGTTTTTTAATAGTTTTTTAAAGTACATATCGCTCATTTGCTGCATCAACGTTATAATTCAAAAAAGTCGTTTCGAGAAAAACGGCTTTGAATGTTTTATGACATTTGAATATTTCTTAAATTTTCAACAAGTCATGAGATTTTAGAAATAAAACCAGATTTGAATAGTAGATGTTAATATCCTTCTAATCTGTATTTAACCCAAATTTTTTCTTGTCAAATATACGAGAAAACATGAATTTTTTTTTGACGTTTACAACAAAAAAACACTCTTACGGAAAAAATTATTGACTTTTTTGAAAACTGATAAAACTATATGAAAGACTATATAACGGCGCATATTTCGTATTACTCAGTTCAAAATACACGAATTTTGAGTTATGTCGTTGTTGCAGTAAATGAGCGATATAATGAAGAAACATAACGTAATTCAAAATGAGTCCTGAAAAACCTATAGCTCATGTATTTTTTCTTTGCCCAGCTTCAAAATTGTTGTTAAAATTTTTTTCCGCAAACGTTATAAGCCATAATCTTTATTAGTTAGTGGTAGTTAATGGAGGCTATAAAATAACCTTGAATGTAACAATTCCAAATACCTATATGTATTTTATGTTTTGGTTTTATGAGATAATTAAATAATATTTATTTCACTAAAATTTATACATTTTAGATATAAAAACGACATAATTATTCAACATTTTCCGGTGGATTTTGCATGCTGTCTGTCAGTGGAAGTAAACATTCCCATACGAAAAGAAACCATAAACAATCAACTTAACAAATAAACTAAAATAACAGTGGTAGTAAAATAATAAAAGACCAAAATTTTGCAATAACAGACAACAAAAACTAAAACTTCAAAAATCTTAATAGAGGGCATGACGCGTCAGATTGCAAACCAGGTTTATTATTTATTTTTTTTTTTATTCCATTTCATTTATTCCATTTTGGCAAAAAAAAAAAAAAAAATTGGCACATATTATGTAAAAAAATCAACCAAAAAAAATATATGAGAAATACAACAACAAAAATCAATGTAAAAGGCAAAAATGTTGGAAATAAACAATAAAAAAAAATAAATAAAAATATCACTGAAATACAAACAACTAAATACTACAAGAGTAAAGTTAAACTCATTTATACAGATTATATATCCCAGGCAAAACAAATCTCTTAGTGTGTAAATGTGTTAGTATAAATCTGAGTATATTTTCAACTTGGTGCACAGTGGGCCAACAATAAAAAAGTATTTTCTAAATAAGTAATGTTTATCTTCAGGTCCATGAGTATAACCAAGTTTATGTTTCAAAAAAATCAAAATATGACCTAAAAATTTAACAAATATTCACTTCCTATGAAGATGCATTAAAGTATTAAATGTGGATCGCTCAATGTCCAAAAACTACCCAACAAAGTTTCCAGCAACTAGTCTTTCGCATAGTGGACTTTTTAAATTATACTTACTACCAATTAATATTAATGACTTAGTAATCCAGATATAGGTCAAAAAATAGGTAAAAAATCGAGGTTGTCCTGGTTTTTTCCTTATATCTCAGCTATTTGTGGACCGATTTTGCTGATTTTAAATAGCAAACTTCTCGAAAGTATGTCTGACGGAATTATTGAAGATTTGGATCCCGAAGATATCTGGGGTCTTCAGAAAATTAATTTCAACAGACAGACGGACAGACAGACAGACAGACGGACATGGCTTAATCGACTCCGCTATCTATAAGGATCCAGAATATATATACATTATAGGGTCGGAAAATTATATTGTGGAAATTACAAACGGAATGACAAATCTCACGAAGGTGAAGGGTATAATTATAATTGTTTTTATGAGAAGACGATGGATATATCGCACTGGAGAGAGTCCACTAAAGAGAGTCAACTCAAAATTTAAATATTTTCAGTAGAGGCAAAAAACTGTTGTTTAATACATTACAATGAAAGTTAAAGACATATACAGTGGGTAGATATGTCCACTATACATCGATTTTTTGCAAAAAGTGATAATTGAAAAATGTTGAGTTGACTCTCTTTAGAGGAACTAGTGAGATATTAATTATAATATCTTAGCATTAATACTAGTTTGACGTCATAATCTTCAGAAATATGAATTTTAAAGTAAAATATAATAAAAAATGTATTAGCAATAAAATATGCAAAAATATGACCCAAAAATATGATGCCATTTTCAAGTTATTTGAAATTTCGAGAAAAAAAACATGCACTTGCATTAAATCCACCCCTTCGGAATTAGAATCCAATTTGTTGAGTTTGTTGCCTGATCAGTTTTGAGTCTTTCGAATGCTAAATTGTGAGTACATATAGGTATATCATAGTTTCTCGAAAGCTATACATATCTTAGGTTATCATATATTCCTGTAAAGTGGATGTATTGTTTTCACCACGAAGACAAGAAAGAAATACGTGTTTTCTCAAATTCCCCAAGCATACCTTTAAACATATTGTAGAATATGTAGAACGGAAGGAGTGAGAAATGGGTGAGAATTAGGTTTTTCGCTCTCAGTTACCAGTTAGTTGGATATCTACTTATGCCTATAAAGTTGTCGTTGCGAGTAAATCTGTCTAAATGCGCTGAGAAATGACATGACAATCTCAGAAAGTCTGAACTTTTTCTTTTACAAGTTAGTGCAATACACATTGTTTCGAACAATATCAAGATCAGTCTTATCGACATGGGAAAGTATGTTGAACTTCAGATTGAATATCACGAGACACGTAAAAAATAAGAGAGCCATTGGAAAAAATTGGGCCTAAATAACGTTTACAGGGTCTGATTCTTCTTTTAGAATCAAAGACGACTTTCGATTTGCTTACTTATGCCCCTGAATATAATCCTATCACTACGGCCACTGGACTCATGCACTTACTTAGAAGAACAAGGCTCCACAGAGAAGACTTTTAATTAAAAGCAATTAAAAGTCCATTTCACCATATTGTTTAACACCCTTTTTAGATTTCAGGACAGCTAGGCAATTAGTGTGGATTCGAATATCAACCTCGTCTATCTGATAAAACTTTAACCAATTTGTCCGTAAATTGTCTAAATAACACACTGTTTGTGCAATATAAAAGCCACCACAAATAACTTCTCTTGTCTTTGAACCATTAGTGAATACTTCAAATGGACTTTCGTTATGTCCTATATTATTTTGTCCAGTCGTGATGAATACGGAAAATTCTCAGTCTATGAAAGGTTCGGGAGTGCAATAGTCAATATTGTCCGGGATCATATATATCCCCCAAAATATAGCAATGGACTTTGAAATATCTATCATAAGATATCCATACTGTCTATATTTATGACTTAGTAATTGAGATATAAATCAAAAATAGAGGTTGTCTCGAATTTTTGTTTATATCTCCGTTATTTATGGACGGATTTTGCTAATTTTAAATGGGAAACTTCTCGAAAGCATGTCTGACAGAATTATTGAAGATTTGGATCCCGAAGATATCTGGGGTCTTCAGAAAATTGATTTCAGACAGACAGACGGACATGGCTAAATCGACTCCGCTATCTATAAGGATCCAGAATATATATACTTTATAGAGTCGGAAAATGATATTGTGGAAATTACAAACGGAATGACAAACTTAATTTGTTCTTATACCAATTTTTTCAGCAAACTTTAAGTTTCTTTACGCTATAAGTTGAACGTGAAACTGTAAACTAGTTTTTTCCTATTTTAGTGAAAAAGCTTACTAAAGTAGCTTTCCAAAATACATAAAATAACCGTAATTCAATAATTTTCCAACCGATTTTTACAATTACTTTTATTTTAAAGGCAAAACTCATATGATTCAAATTACATAGTTTGAAAAGAAAATATTATTGATGTTTTTTGAATTTGTAACTTTAATAATACCGTTAATTCTCTAATACGTATTGTTTGTAGAAAAACGTAAAAAAAACTAAAAGTATTTCCGAACTCTATGTACTCCAACAAAACATAATTGCCACATGAGAACCCCTGCATGTTTTTTCGTTCACTTTTGTATCACTGTGTCTACATTGGACTATCGAGAAAAAACATGCACGCATTCGCATATATAGCCGGCCCATATGGATTATAATTCTACTTCTACTCCCAATATTTATCTAAAGTTAATCCTAAAAACAGTGCTGTGGTTGTGTATAAATTAAAAAATTTGTTTTATTAAATTTTCAAAATATTTTGATTAAGTCCTACTGTATTTTGGTACTAGTACCTTTTACAATGGCTAGAGTTAATGAAGTGAGTTGTTGTTGTTGAGTCTATTGGAGTCTGCTAGATGGTTGATGTTTTTTTACACACACACTCTCGTCACACACAAACAAAATACATGTACACATACATACATAAATACTACTGTAAAGAAATATTATGCAATTTCCAATGACCTTTCTTTTTTTTATGATATTTTTTGTTATTGTTTTTTTGGTTTACGTTTTGTTATAACATTTCATTTCCCCTACTCTCTTCTAAAGGTGTGTCTGTGTGGTTTGGTTTATTATGTGTGTTTGTTTTTGTTTAAATTTATTTATTTATGAATAATTAAGCAAAAATAAATGATAAAATCACAAAGCCAAAGAAATGTGGATGAATATTTCTGCAAATTATGAATAATTAATGAATATTTTTTAGAAAAAAAAAAAAAATGTTGTGGTAGTCCCAAGATTTGTTGCTTGGTTTCAACATAAATTAACCATTTTAGTAATAATTACGAAAAAAGCTATATTAAGTTTAAGTTAAGAATGGACACAATATCTTAATTTTAAAATAATTTTGCCAGACACACTCAACATTTATTTTATTTATCATATTTATGAATTTATGTTAATGTTTATACTACGATGTGTTAAACAATGGTGATGGTACTTCATTTAACCTACTTATTTACACTCTTTTTTACACAGTTATTATTTGTATGTGTGCACAATGGAGAAATAAATGGAACCCGTTAATAAATTTGGCATACTTTACAAAAGAGAAAAATTTATACGTATGTATGTACATACTTACATATTTATTTGTTTAAAAAAGAGACAGATTGATCACGTTCCTTCTTCATTTTGATTTTTGTTGTAAAAACTAACATATGAAACAAATAATGCATGGCAGACAAAGAGATTTCAACTTTTTTGTAGAAATTACAAAGATGAGATCAATGCTTACTTTTGTTTATGATGATTATTTCAATCTTTTCCGAATTCAGTGTTATCAAATCAGTAAAACTAAACATCTCTAAAGAAGTGTTGTTGTCAATAGGACATGTAATGTATTTTAATTTGGCAAAATCGTTTGTAATATATTATTGCATAAACTGATGAAAGAGATTAGGTTAGATTATACGGAACCCTCGATCCCATTGTGATACCCTTAAATTCATTTATAATTTATGCGAATTATACGTAAGTAAATAAATCTCCACCCCTACTCCAAATGAGTTTGTAAATCCTATGGTCATTTTGGGAACCATCCGGTACTTTAAACAAATTTGACTATATCTATCAGTGATACATCTTTCAGATCACGGAACTGGCTTATATCAAGATATCTTACAATAATATGCCTTCCGATTCCGGCTCTTGTTCTTACAACAATCAAGTCCTTTTCCGTGCCAGAGAAGACTAGAGAATTTTGGATATTCTACAAATGGTAATCGTAGAGCTTCATCTATTTCAACGCGCATTCAAAATCATATTCGGAGTGATGCAGTTTAATCTGCAATGACGCTGGGATTCATAACACCTCTACGTCTGTAAGCCCATATTTTGTAATGCCTTGAGAAGAACGCAGGATTTAAAGGGATGCTGAGCCAGTTTCGATCCAGACATATTTATCTTCTTCCTTTTCCTCGAGTTTGGGAAGTTCCAAATATCACCTTGGATATTTGTCACATTGTTCATAGCTCCTCTGTATGTTATGATTTGGCCCCTCAGATGTAGATTGCCGTACATTAAGAGTCTTCGAGTTGGTGATCGGTTTAGTGTTGATACTAGTTTAGCAGTGTTCTTCGTTATAAGAGAGTAATTTGTATATCCTACAAGTTGTAATCATATTGGAACCAAAGACCATGAAACATCTATTACTGCTTCGGATTGATGCAGATTAATTTGCACTCTCAAGACGCTGAGATTCCTCATTATCGTTTATATGTGGGCAAGATCAGCCGAAGCTGATTCAATCCATATTTTATACTTCCTCGAAAAGGACGCAGGACTTAGAGGTATTCTGAACCCGTTTTTAACCTTACTTCTTAACTAAATCGCAGACATCATATGTATTTTGCTCACAGTCTTCGTATTTTCGCATTACATGGCGTACATCAAGAGTTTTCACGTTGGTGTAGTGATTGGTCCAATGCTATCACTGGTGATCACATGGCAGCTCTGATCTAGTTCAATCTTACATGTCCTGCCCACCACAATAGTAGAATTATGCATAAATTCATACATCTGAATTCGGTAGGTATGTATGTTTGTATCTTAAATTATTTTTCCTAGCAGTCAAGAATGGTGGATCTCGTGCATCCAATATCCTCAAATATTGGGTCTCCAGATTGTGTCCGTGTTGCCATGAGCAGGTTTACCCTTTAGTACAGGAGAATTTGTCAATTGTGTCACACTCCGATTGCCTTATGGTACTCAAAATTAACACTGTTTGTGGAGTCACAAGCATTCTGAATTTGGAAAAGCTCCAACATAATGCATATCAAATAACATCAACCAGCCATTCGTAACATAGAGAACATGTGATGAAGGTTGCGGTTATGTAACCTATGAGACCCAATCGCTGTCCCGGATAGAGACAAAAGTGCAGACCGAGACGAAGTAGCCGCAGCATATAGTACAGACGCTCTGAGTTATGGGATGGGTGGTTGGACCTACAATGGGTCAAAATCGGGAAAAACATTTTTTAACCCGATTTTTTTTCACAAAAAACATTTTTTTGTCATAAATTTTTTTCACTAATAAATTAAAAAAAAAAAATTAAATTAAAAAAATTGAAAACAACTTTAAAAAACAATTTCGAAAAAGAAAAAAATTTTTTAATTTTATTTTAAAGAATAATTTGGTGAAGGGTATATAAGATTAGACACAGCCGAATATAGCTCTCTTACTTGTTATTCTAAATTATGGTTAATACACCTTAGAATGTCTCTTATTAGTATAATAATTCTGGTGGATGATTTGGAATATTTCTCTGATCTTTCAAGAATGTCGAAATTTGACTCTTTAATCTTTATCCTCAAGATAAACACTAGATTATTTTATAGACAAAAAATAAATTTTTACACACGTATAGATTTATGTAGAAATAAATCCAGGAATAGTATTTAATACAGTATCTCATCTTACTAGCCATAATGAAATAAGAGAAATAATAAATGGTTTCCAACAAAAAGTGTTATTTTGTATCAACCGATATTTCGATTGCTGTCACTTTTGAAGCTTTTATTCTTTGACATTTGACTTTGCCTTTACTAAAAATGGAACGATACACGCTTCAACAACGCATTGAAATTATTAAAATTCTTTACAAGTTAGTTATGTGAAGAATAAAACAAAGTGTTGAAGAAAACCCAGGTTTTTCCATTCCTCGTCGTTTCCGGACCATGTTATCTCTCGAAGAGGTGATCACAATTGGCCACCGAGATTTTGTGCACTTCTTCCTTTGCGACTTCTTCCTTTGGGGCCACGTAAAAGATAAGGTCTACGTTGAAACATCAATGAAAAGATAATTTTGTATTGAATGCCAGTACAAAAATGCTTTTTTAATGTTAGTCTCCATTTATGCAATATTCAACCAATAAGATAAATAACCAAAAAAATTAAAACCGCGATATTTTAAAAACATGAGCTGCCCAAAATAACTAAAGATAGATTTGAAAATGTAATCTCCCATATACTATGTATGTTTTATCAATTACTTTTTTCTCTGCACCAAACCAAAATGTTATTTTTGTTCCTCTGTGTAATTATTATCTTAAAACTATTTTATAGATTTCCTTTCCATTGTAAATTGCAAATGTTTGTGACTTGCTGCCAAATTTTGGAAATTCAGTAGCGAAGAGTTTGAAAGTAAAATACATATTTTGGCAATAAGTTTGTCAAATTAACAACACTGATCTGAGCAAAATTGTACTTGTGTTACTCATAGTTATTATGTCATGCAAAAACAAAACAACCTGGTATGAATAATGCTGATGGTAACAGGTACAGATAGATACATTTTCAGATACTTTTAGCAGATACCCAGTAGTTAAGCAAGTAGTCAATGTATCCATTATAGACAGTAATTGTCAGTAATGTCCTATCGCTTGACTGACTCCAATTTATATATTATGGTTCATTTGACACGTATGAGCTCTTTGTAGTGCAGAGAGAAGACAATTGGTTTCTTTATACATCCCAGGTAATCTAGTGTGAATACAATTGTCACTAAAGTGTCTCTAAGTAATCTGGAGTGTATTCACTTTAAACCTTTTGTGAGTAATTCTTTCAAACTGGTTTTATACAAATTGTGTTGATATAATTCTCATACAGTTTATTTATATTTTTGCTTAAGAAAACTGATATCCCATTTAACATAGCGTGAAGTCAATAGTCACGTGTGTGTCTCTTAGTAAACTATAGTGAATTCACTTTTAACGTTTATTTTGTACTGTACTTTAGAAAGTAGTTATTTTATCCACCAGAAGCAATCTATTGGAAAGTTGTCGGAGGAAGGTTTGTTTACAAGCAATATGTCTTTTTAGGTGACTATTTGAGGTCAATTATCACCCGTACATATTAAAATAACTAGTAATGTAGCTGATTAAGTAAGCAGTTAGGTAGCTAGTAAGATAACTGGCGCTATGTAACTGGTATGTGAATCCAACGCGTTGACTACTTTGGACCAGCTATTATACAGTTTCATGGTAATCAAAAAGGGTAAAAATAACTCGTCACGTAGCTGGTTATATAACTAGTTGTCAACCTAAATGATGGGTAAAATTACTAGTTCCGGACTGTCTCCAAGAACTGCTGGGTACAGTTAAACAGACACACACAAATAATTTTAACTGTTAAGTACATGTATGGATGTATGTAATTTGAAGGTACAAAAAAGTACACTTTCTGCTTTAAAGGTACTAAATATCTTTTAGATACATATGTAAGTGCAACCAGTTTAAAACTTGATTTTTTGTTCAAATTTACTCTTTTGTTTTTAATTTTCTTTTGTTGTACTTGTTTCTGGTTTTGAGATGAAATAAGGATGTTTTTTCTTTAATCTTAAGTTGAAAAAATTCCACAAATTCAATTACTTTTATTTTTATTTACTTAGAATTATTTAAGGTTTTACTAAAGATAAATTTCTTTTAAAACTATGTATTTATGTATTTAAAAATTCACCACCACAGCATTTAATGACTAATCAATATCTAATTTTTGAAATAAATCACTTCTTCGCGTTCAGAAAACCCCAGAATATTTAACATATTAAGTGTTAATATTAAAAACAAATTTATTTTTGTAAAGCTAGAAATTTTTCAAAATGTCCTTGAAAATACAAATTTTTTGAAATCTGGGTTGATGATGATGAATATTAGTAATTTTTTTATGAATCATGGTAAAAGATATTATGGAATTACGAGTAAATTAAAAAAAGGCAAATGAACAAGAATATATTAATATATTTAATTCTTACATTGTAAAATATTTCGAATCTTAGCACTATCGATCCTTAAGGTTTAAATAACCTCTTGATTATCTATGGAAATATGAGTTAAATTAGCAACAATTAATTACATAGATATTTGTACTATAAAATTGGAGCATTGATTTGAACTTTCTTTTTTTTTAATGTCAGGTTGCTTCAGAATTTATTTCTGTAACATACGTGGGTTGAGGGCGAATTTTTTGTCAGTGTATGCTCACGTTTGTCCGGATGTTTTCGCCTTATGTGAAACCAAGGTATCTGAGAATGCTGATACACAGGATTTTCATATATGGGGTAAATTCAAAATCAGGGCACACTATTTGCACTTCGGGTTTCTTTATAGAAGTCCTAATGCGGGAAGGTATATTACACTATCAAGCGTCGATGCCCTTTTCAATTCTATATTGAGTTGTCCGAGCAGTGAAGTTGTAGTTGCTGGTGTTTTCAATGTTCACAACTCCGCTTGGCTTCGCCATTCTGCCACACGATTACAGAAGGCCAATATGTTGAGTTATTCGCCGCACACAATCACCTTGCGCAAGTAGTGAATGAACCAGCATACATTTGATGTGTTGAAGGGCTCCAAAATAACACTCTTGACCTTTTTCTCACCTAACACCCTGAAAAGTATGAAGTGGATGTTCTTGCACCTCTCGGTAATTCGGATCATTGCACTATTTCCGCCTCCTTTTCGCTCTCGGAACGTTTCAGAAACAGCTACAAAACGTTAAATTTTTATATACGAAAAGGATCGTTGGGCTGAGCTCAACGATTTCTTTCGGCATTTCAATTGGAAACTTTGTTTCCTAGACAATAACGATAATGTCATGGCGGAAATTCTTGAGAAAGGAATGAAGACTTTCATCCCATCAAAGAAATCTTCGATTAGACCTTGGTTTAATCAGACGTGCAAAATAGCAATCAGATCCAGAGAGGAAGCATTCAGAACTTGGCGCAATAACCAAAACGCTGAAACTGATTCGCTACGCAAAAAGACGAGATCTTCGTGTGCCAAAGTATTAAGGCGCGAAAAAGCTCTATACGAGCAACGCCTTCGTACTAAAGTTCTTACTGCTCCCTGGGGTAGTAAAAGCTTTTGGTCATTCGTTGAAAGGGTAAAGGATAATGCTAGTTCTTCAATTCCGACTCTTTTAAAGGATGACCAAACATTCACTGACCCGGTCGATAAAGCTAAACTTTTAGCTGAATTATTCGCAAGTAATTCTCACTTGCCGGAAAGTGATCAATCACTGCCCGAACTCGAAAGAGTATTAGTAACTATGCCAAATATATTCTTTCGAGCTCGTGCTGTTAAAAAGGTTTTATCAGATCTCAACGTAAATAAGTCTCCTGGGCCTGATGGCATACCAGCGCTGGTCTTGAAACAGTGCTCTTCGATGTTAGCTCGTCCATTAGCTAACGTTTTCTTCACTTCATACCGTGCCGGCGTATTTCCAGTATGTTGGAAGGTTGCTAATGTAACGAAAATTCCTAAAAAGGGAGAGGCTAATAACCCTGCTAATTATCGCCCAATAGCAATTTGTTCTGCACTTTCCAAAGTTGTGGAGAGTATGGTTAACTACCATCTTGTGAAATATTTAGAGTCCAACAATTTACTCAGCGACCGTCAGTATGGCTTTCGTAGAGGACGCTCTACGGGAGATTTGCTAGCCTTCCTATCGGAAAAATGGTATCGTTCCATACACCGTTTTGTCGAAAGTAAAGTGGTGGCTCTAGTTATTTCTAAGGCGTTTGATAGAGTATGGCATGGTGGGCTTTTAGCAAAAATTATTGCTTTTGGTGTCGGTATCAACTTCTCTCGATTTATATCGAGCTTTTTCAGAGATCGCACTATACGAGTTGTTATAGATGGGATCTCATTAAACGAGTTCAAGATAAATTCAGGGTTACCGCAAGGCTCCGTTCTTTTATTTTTTTTTTATTTTTCTAAATGACCTTCTACGTCAAACTTCCAACCCTATATATTTTTTTGCAGATGACAGCAACATTTGCCATTCATATTCATTCAGTTACAGACCAAGCCTGTCAGAGATTGGGACAATGAGGCAAAATATGAATGATTCCCTTAATCGGAACCTTTTGATAATCTCTGAATGGGGTCGTGCGAACAGGGTCGTTTTCAACGCCCGCAAGACTCAGTGTTGCATGTTGACACAAAAACGTACGACAGACCATGTCGCTTCATCTGTATTTATGGGTGGTATAAATATTGTGGAATCAGACACTCTTGATGTTCTGGGCATGAGAATACATTGTGATGTCCGCTGATTTATACACATTTTTCAAGTGTCGAAAGAAGCATTTAAGTGTCTCGGATTTCTGAAACGGTGTAAGAATTACTTCCATCTGATCTCCTCACTATTTACACCACCTATATCCGACCGAAAATGCAATACAACTCCCATGTATGGACCGGTTCTTCAAAGTCTATTTTGGAGCTTCTCGACCGCGTACAGGAGAGGGCGAAGATGATTATTAGTGACAGTAGGGTGTCCAACTCTATTGATTCGCTGGAGCACCGTCGCAATGTGGGCTGTGTTTCACTGTTCTATCGATACTACAATGGAATGAGTTCTGATGAACTACAGGGAAAATTCGTTCTTTTGCCGTACTGTACGTATGTGAAACAAACTTCCCGCTGAAGTGTTTCCTGTAATTTTCAATGTAGGAAAGTTCAAATCGAATGTCTACAAGCACTACTCCCTCTTTCCTCCCTCCCATACCCTATTTTCCTAGTTCCAACACAATGCTTTGCATAAGTAGAGGTCATCCCCTGAGTGCTAGTTTCTGCTTCATATTTTACCTGTATTTCGATCGGTAGTATGAATAAAATATTCTCAATAGCTTTTGTCGATATGATCTTCATGGTACCATAAAGATGTCCGCCATATTATAGTGGCATACGTTAGAATCGGTCGTAATACGTTCTTATATAGCCAGTTTTTCTTCATTGGGAATCCCATATTCTTTTCCAGTATAGTCTACAACCGAGTACTACTCCTAAGTATTTGTATGGTCTTGTATTCATAATATGGAATTTTCTGTTCTTTTGTGAACATACAAAGTTCCGCATTATGCGGGTTTACATTTAATCCTCTATTTATCTTGCTCTCTTATATGATATGTTAAGGGCTTTCCTTGTAACGTCGTCTGCATAACAGACGTCGGTAGAGGATCCCAACAAGAAACAAAATTGTGTATTCACAACTTATCCATCAGTTTCCCAACATGTGACTAATCAAAGAATTTATATGCTGGTTTAGTTTCACATAGTCAGAACATTATTGAAAGCTTCTTCTATATCAATAAATATAGCTAGGGAATATAAGCATATATCAAATGATCTTTCAATATCAAATACAACCTCCTGTAGAGGTTTCTCAAATTTCATTACGATGTCTGATGTTTTCATATAAAAATGCATTCATAATAGAAAGTACCTATGGAAGTAACAATTTCTAATACATATACCAAAAAGAGAACACAGTGGGCCGATCGCTAATTGGTAATAAATATCTATCTCTTTAAACTGAGGATTTGATTGGGAAGAAATATTATACGAATGTTTTAGAGAAATTAAGATTCCAAACCAACAGATTAAAATATTGTAACGAATGTGCAATAGCGATTTGAATTTAACGGTCTGTAACGACTGCCTGCAACATTCATCATGTTTATAAGCACGTCCATTAGTAGAGGCTTCTACTTGTCAGCAATGTTGATAGCATGCGGTTATTGGCATTGTTTGTAGGTGTGGCAACACTGAATGTTTAAGCTGCTAACATTAACATCGAAAGCTCCAGAATTCGAATGTTCTAGTTGTCCGTTAAGATCATTGTAGAAGATTAACGGAAGATGGCGTGTGTATAAATAGTGGCAGAGGTTGCGGTCGTAAGTTGAGTTGATCATAGGCGCTGTTAGAGTTAACATCAACTGCCTTTTACATTTAAGCTTGTACATTATAAAGTGTGTGTGCATTTCTGCCAATTGATAAACGTGTATAAAGTGAGTGACTAAGTATTTGAACTGTTGTTGTTGTAGATTTTAAAAAAACAAAGAGTTTTTACAAAATTTAAACTACTAAAACTGCTTTTATTTGCAATCAAAAGTATCCGGTTTATTTAAAGGAAATAAACCCCCGTTTTTAAAAGGTAAAAACGTAACAATATAAATTGTTATTGCGATCGGCTCCACTTACAACAATAGATATTACTCTTAAAAGCCGGGTTACTCGACTGGAAGGTACTGTTACATTAACGAAACGGAACAGCTGTGTGTAAAATAGTTAAAACAGTTCCTAGAGGTGACCCATTTTGAACCCCTAAATTCAAAACATAAACTATACCACCCGAAATCGGACTATAAATTTAGATATTGCTGATTTCATTCCATTTTTGTTTACCCACTTAATTACCCACTGTGCTATTAATTTCTTATAATTCGTAGACGATTATTCACTTTTAATATATGTAATTTTCATCTGTAACCGTAACGATATTTTGTATTACTTTGGTCTGGTTTAAATTATTAATAAAATTTACAAAAAATAATAAAAATATGATAACAATGGTGGAATTGTATTATAATAACATTACTATATTTTTAATTTCAGCTCATTCGGATCATAAATGGATTTTTGGCGATTTTTTTTTAAATTTGAGACCCGAGGTGGTCAACTTTGAGGGGCCACGCACTGGCCCCCATCAGAGATAGGAAGCTGAAACACCTTAGCTCCTACCATGTGTAATTTCGTAACAATAACTCCAACAGTCTCCAAGATACCGAATTATTTAAACAAAAAAAAAACGTTTCGAAACCACTGTGTAGCGTTAAAACCTCGATTTTTATTATGTAGTTGGTTCTAGCCAGTTTAAAATAAGCAAACAAATAAGAATTAAAATACAAAATACACAACAAATTAAATAAAACTATTAAACATTATTTTACTCCAATTTCTATGAACATTTGTATCAGTACAAAATTATTAAATTGTATTTATCAGTGTTCATACGAATTCATATCATTACCACGATATCATGCTTTTATTATTTAGTTAATCGCATTTTTTCATAGAAAAACATTCTACTTAAATTATTTGTACCTAAAGATTAACAAAATGTGTTTGTTTTTTCAATTTCCTACTTAACATTTGCTTAATTCAAATGAAAATGTTATACGTGAGATTAGAAGAAATTTCATTCATGCATATTTTTCAGTTGCACTTTTATAGTGTTCAACTTATTAACAGGTCAAATTCCTTATTTAGCTAAATTACATGGAAATATTTATTTGAATTTGCCGTTAACAATTTAAATTCGAGTCACAAAATAGTTAAAATCTCCAGATAAGACAGTCAGAAACATACATTTAGAAAAATGCTTTTTTTTATTTTCTTTAAATCAAACAAATAGTTCATATATGTATCTATGTTAAATATATAATACATATACTTATGTATGTATGTGTATACCTTTAACTAAGTTTGTATATGTGTATACTAGATATATTACGTGTTTTTTTTTGTTGTTGTTTTTTTTTTGGATAATATACAAAACATTTGCATCATAATGTTGGACACAAAACTTTAAAATCGAGAAAATACAAGCAACCAGCCAGCCAGACATCGTCTGTAATAGGGTAAAGACAATAATAAAACCCAACAAACATTACCACATACACACTCACGTACCAACTAAATACTTTAAACAATCAATGAAAAAGTATTACACCATTTATCTCAATCATTTACGAAAAAATAATAAAATAATATACCTTATATAATGCTTATTTAAACTCTACATCACATGGAGGATAAATGATATACAAAAACTATTTTTAATTGAATTTTTTTTAATTTAACATTTCATGTTTGATATTTTTTGGAATATACCTAAAACCCGAAACAAATAAAAAAGTGCAAAAGTCAACAATATATTATATCAATCGACTCATTCTAACTATATATACATATTTGTGGAACAATGTAAATTGATCACCGACACCTGTTTTACATATATGTTATACGAGTATCAGTGCAACCCCGAGAATATTTCGAATTTTATAAACTTCTTTAATAGGTTTTTATTCAAATTACTATATCTAACTATCATATGGGTCGGGTAATAATCGTCTCCATATTTCATATATTTACCTTGCCTCTCATGGTGAAGGGTATAAAAACAAAAACAAAATACGCAAAGCAAAAACCAACACACATCCACACATACGCTTTGTTGCTTTTTTGTCAAAGCATCCAATAAATTGTATTTTTTTGATGAAATTTTCAGAGGTTGTCTCGAATTTTTGCTCATATCTCTGTTATTTATGGATGGATTTTGCTGATTTTAAATAGCAAACTTCTCGAAAGCATGTCTGACAGACAGACAGATAGACGGACGGACATTACTTAATCGACTCCGCTATCTATAAGGATTCAGAATATATATACTTTATAGGGTCGGAAAATTATATTATTGAAATTACAAACGGAATGACAAATTTATATATACCGTTCTCACGAAGGTGTAGGGTATAAAAATTGCTTTCAGAAACAAGCACTTTTTAACTTATGTAAATAAAGAGTAATTCACTAAGCTCGTCCTATCTTTAAATTTAAATAAAACAAAGTGGGTGTGTGATATCATCCATTATGTATGCAATATAATATTGTGCAAATGTCGTACCCGAAATGTTTAATTTTGCATGACTCTGGCTCATAAATTATGCTGAATTTAATCGATGACATGGATTATATTGGCAGCTGTGAATTGTGGCTTATTCGCATAGACCTGCAACTACAGAAACCCCCACAAAAGAATTCTAAAGGGTGCAGTTCAAATCACCTCCACATGCGACGACCATGTCCTCAAATCGCTAGTGCGAATTGTCCAATGAGCCATGAGTTGTGCGGCACGTAGAGGCGCCTGTTGAAACCCAATGTCGTTGGTGTCCATATAAAATAATTCAAACCAAAGAAGTTTAGTGCTTGGCGTGATGGCCTGGTCAACGTCGTTCTCAATGAAATATGGACCGATGACGCCTTCAAACCAAAATCCACACCAAACAGTGACTTTTTCGGGATGCATTGGACGCTCTTGGATCTCATGTGGATTCATCCAGAAATGGGGCTCAACGTACAAAGCACGAAGTGCACTGAACGTTGCCCGAACAAAACACCCATTTTGAGAAAACATTTTTATACTTTGCACATCTTGTTGAACGTTATATTCGTCCATGGTGATTTGGCAAAATAAACTTAATAAATGACAGCAAAATCGACAGATGTAGCTTCAACCATATGGCCGCTATCAACTATCAAAGCTCGAAAGTCCCTATCAACATTTTATGATTTCCTAAGTGTTACGAAATATAATTTTGTTGGGTTAGTAATTTCTTCTGGTTATTAAAAACTTTATCTTAGTGGTGTGGAATTGGAATCCTACAGTATATATAGCTCGCTTGTGTCCATTGGTTTTACTTAACATAAGAATTAAAATAAATAGACTTAGCAAAAATAGAATAACTTTTTGCGGACAAAGATGAAATAGATTAAAAGGTTTATAAGAAAAGTACAAACTAATGGTACAGTGGAGATAGAACGAAAGAGATACATGGTCATACCCTTAATTAACCCTAACCAAGATGTATTAACCAGGTGGCAGCGTAACTACAACAATTACAACAATACAAGAACAACAGTGTGTAAAACCTTATAAACTGCCAAAAAATAAATTCACAAAAACGCACTTTTTAAAACGAAATAGTTTGTTTTAGCACTTTTAAATATTTTACGCACATAAAGCGGTAACTAAAACTTACTTTTATAAATATAAAATAATCTTTTTATTCTTATAACAAATTTAAAAATGTTTGTAAACACGTTTTTGACATTTCATAAGGCACAATATAAGTATAGCAAAAAATAGTCAGCTGGCGTTACGCTGCCACCTGGTTAAATATGCCTTGACCCTAACAATAAGTATTTTAAAACTTAAAGCTAAAACTATTTGCTCTCAATTTGAGCTTTATAGGGCCAAGGCTGCGTAGAGCTGATCTAAATTGTGGACATTTAGATCGGCTTTACGCAGCCTTGTATGTGAAAGAGTTCGTGTGAACTGACTTGCAAGCGTGTTCGGATGGGACTTTTAAGTAATTGTAGATGTTCTCATTCCATCATGGACCTAAGGATCTAGATCTTACCAACACATTGAAATCTTTATTTTGTTCAGTGCACCTGCAAACAAATACTAAAACTGAAAAAATAAAGAAAAATAAAGAAAAGTGCTCATGCGTATTCGTAGTTGTCTCGTTAAGTGGACAACGACTACTAAAATGTATACATGTAAGATAAGAATACGTGTGATTTGATTTTGCACAATTGTGCTATGGGCTGTGCACCATTGATCTAGATCAATACTACTATTACTAGCTGTTCCCTCAAATTGTTTTCAAAACTATTTTATACAGGGTGACGTTACAGTCAAGGCTAACTATTGATTGTTAAAGTAGATAAAACGTCTGTCCAAATGAATACCAGACAGGTAACAGTATCAGCTTATGGAATGTTTATATAATTCAGTGAGACAGGTGAACAATCACTCTTCATGAGTGAAAAAGTTCGCATTTGCCAACTTTTTAACCTCCATCCCAATTCCATGGAAGCTACGTGTGAGTTTTTGTGCGAGCTAAGCCTATCACACACAGGCAAATAAGAGGTATAAATTGAGTTTTATGTTGAATCGAAGACACTTACCTGCGAAACATCAGCTTGAGTCTCGAAATTTTGCGTTACACATGGAAGCTTGGACCCAATAGATACTTAATCTTGTGTATAAGTTTTCAAATGACTTTCTTATCTCTCCAGTTATATGATTGGCTTTATCAATAGTCCTATGATGTTCACGGAAGCCAAATTAGTGGGTTGTAATAATATTTAACATAATATTTAACGATGGTACAATTTTCCTCTGAAGTCATTACGTCTTCTGACATGAGTTTCGAATTTCCAGTTTCTTGTGACCACAGCTACTCATTGCTACATCGTAGTAGATGCGATGCATGATTCCCATCCAACATTGGGCATATGAATCTTGGTATCTATCTTCCATCACTTTTAAATCTAGATGGAAATGTCCTTCTTGTTCTTCGCTATGCGATCCAAGATTTTCAGGAAACTTGTTTTAATAATTGTGCACATAGTACATTTTTATACTCATATTACATGCAAGATTTTTAAAGCTAATTAAAAGGTCTATACTTAATTCCTCTTAATTTTCAGCCTTCTGATTTCCTTAGAACATTTTCACAACGGCAATAAAAGATTTCCAAGCCGCTGCTGTTAAATCATTTATTGAATGTATGAAATCGTTGTCTTTCATTAAAAGTCGTATTTGGGGGCTATCAAAAATACCAGTTTTTAGTTTTTCTGTTTTCAAACCTGGAAACTTTCTAGAAAGAAAGGCAAACCATGTACCAGTACTAAGGTAATGGAGGCAAAATAATATCTCTAAAAACCATAATTTTTTTTCAACCGTCATGTTTTCGCAGGATATGCCATTTTCTTTTTATTCATACCATGTAATTTAACAACACAAAAATAGCAGTCATCAATGAGATTTTTCGGTTCTGTGCAAATCATACACCCAGAGAAAAAACAACTTAAAATCAATTAAAACCATATTGAATCAATAAGAAACATTAACGAAAGTCTAGTAATGTTGAAATTTTTTTATTTCAATATTGAAAATTATTAATTTAAAGTTAAATTATTGATTTATCGTATTTCAATATGGTTTTTCTATTATAATGAACATTATTAAATGTTCATTAAGTTGCAGTTTTTCCTTAGTGTAGGTATATGAAACTTTAAATGACTATTTTTACCGCTTTCCCACTGTCTGTGTGTCACAACACATTTTACACACAATGTTTTGAAACCTCGGCTTATTCAGGGCCTTAATCTCTATCTTAAAGTAATTGAAATACGCGTTTCACACTAAGTCTGTTATAGGTTTTCTAAACTATTTGACTGTGTATTTACCACAAATGTAACAAAAAACAGTTCGGTAATTTTTCGTGATGAGGACATTTTGTTAATGTTACGTTTTTACCTTTTAAAAACGGGGGTTTATTTCCTTTAAATAAACCGGATACTTTTGTTTGCAAATAAAAGCAGTTTTAGTAGTTTAAAATTGTAACAACTCTGTATTTATTTATAATGTACAACAACCGAATTAAATAGTCACTTAGTGTCTTTATACACGTTTATCAATTCGCTGAAAAACACACACACACTTTATAATGTACAAGTACACACGTACAAGACAGTTGATATTAACTCTAACAGCGCCGTTAATTTTTCGTTAATCTTCTACAATGATCTTAACGGACAACTAGAACATTCGTATTCTAGAGCTTTCGATGTTAATGTTAGCAGCTTAAACATTTAGTGTTGCCACACTTACAAACAATGCTAGTAACCGCATGCTATCAACATTGTTAATGAGTAGAAGCTTCTACTAATGGACGTGTTTATAAACATGATGAATGTTAAATTCAAATCGCTATTGCACATTCGTAACAATATATTATATAATACACCACACTGTATAAATGAGCAAAACCATTTTTCATTTAAATTTTATTTTCGTGAATGATTTTCGAAGATGGAATTATATGTTGAATTTTATTTCCATACCAATATCTTTAAGAGTTTTATGCTTGTTAAAGTAGACCTGGCATGGGGTAATTTCGTGATTTCATTCTATATAAACCTTATTTGTGTATAGTAATATTTTTCAATTAGAAATCGATCCGCACTAAATTTTTAGATGTGATTTATTTGTATATACACAGAAAAAAGAAATTCTTAATTGGAATGAATTTTGTAATAAATATTATTAATCGAACATGACTTTTTTTCCCAAACTTTTTTCATTCAGAATAGGAACATGTTCATTAATATTATAAAATTGTACATGACGGAATTTGTTGCTTTTTTTGCATAAATTTGTTGATATTTTATAATAAATTTGCTTTACAATTGCATTACATGATGGCTTAGTTCAAATATGTTTGTAAAATAACCCTATATTGACCAATTATTCAAGATAAGACAACCAAATCTGAAACGTAAGAAATATCATTAAACATAATTGAGCATCCATTATCATTAAAGCATTTCATCTGCTCAAAAAATGGAGTCAATTTCGCGCATATTTTCTCAATATGTAGCTGAAAATCATAAAAAAATAAAAATTTTCAATGGAAAATTTCAAACATTTTTAAACAACATAAAAATATAAATGAAAATTGAAACATTTTTTTTCAAGCCTTCTAGATTTTATTTGAAAACAAAAAAATTTGAACAAAATCAAATAAATGTTATGAATTAAAATCAATGAAATCAAATCATACACAGAAAAAATAAATTCATAATTGGAATGAATTTTGTAATAAATATTATTAATCGAACATGACTTTTTTTTCCCAAACTTTTTTCATTCAGAATAAGTACATGTTCATAAATATTATAAAAGTGTACAGACGGAATTTTTTGCTTCTTTTGCATAAATTTTTAGATATTTTATAATAAATTGCATTACAATTGCATTACCTAATGGCTTAGTTCAAATATGTTTGTAAAATAGCCCTATATTACCAATTATTCAAGATGAATCAAAAAAGTCTGAAACGTAAAAAAATATCATTAAACATCATTTAACTTGCATTAATATTAAAGCATTTCATCTGCTTCAGAAAATACAGTCAATTTCGCGCATATTTGCTTATTTTGTAGCTGAAAATCATAAAAAACATAAATATTTTCCAAGGAAAATTTCAAACATTTTCAAACAACATAAAAATATAAATGAAAATTGAAATATTTTTTTCAAGCCTCCTAGATTTTATTTGAAAATAAAAAATATGAACAAAATCATACTATTTATGAAATTATTTATAAATGTTATGAATTGAAAACCAATGAAATCAAATCATACTATTTATGTTGAAACTTTTTTCTGTGTAAAACTTATTTGTGGAAAAACCTGTGTGTAGATATTTATATAATTCAAGCATTTTGACAGATAAAATCCTATTTCGGGAGGATATTTGTATGGGGGCTAGGTAAAATAATGAACCGATTTTTATCAATTTCAATAGGTTCAGAAAGTGTTTCTAAGTAGATTTCTATATTTTAAGGTGTTAGATTAATATTTTTGGGCGTTAGAAACACAAGTATTATGGTGGTGTAGGATATAAAAATGTGGCTGAAAAATCCAAGTTTTTGCTTATATCTTAGCCATTTGTGGGCCTATTTTCTCGATTTTAAATAGCAATCTAAGTTGGACTATAGCGAATATTTTGATGTAGCAATCATGTTTGGTGCCTTCGGAAAGTTGATTTCAACAGACAGACGGACATGGCTATATCGATTCCACTAAATATCTATAACGATTCAGAATATATTCATATACTTTATGGGGTCGCAAATGAAAAATGTGAAAATTTCTTAGACAAACTTATAAAAATGCCGAGGAAATGGTGTAGACTGTTAATCAATGTAGTGGCTGCTGTTTGTACTAAAATTATTTTTGCAGCATTAAAGGTAAATAAATGAATCTATTAGTAAAGTGAATAACTGAATGAATGCATGACTGTCTGACTGACTGACTGAATGAATGAATGAACGATCTAGTGAGTGAATGTGTTACAATATGCAAGTCATACTTACGATCCCCGCATTAACACACACAAAAATAAAAATTGAAAATTTCAAAATTAAAAAAAAATAAAATAAAAGTACTGCAGCACAACAAATTCCAGCTTGAACTTTTCGCCAACGAAAGAAGAAAACAAACGGCTTTTCAGTTCACTTTCGTTTGTCGAACCATTAAGACGCGCAACAAAACACAGCCATAACACAGCAGTACGAAACATTTATTCCATTGGATTTTGAATAATTAAAGGTCTTCACAAAACGTTTTAACGCTTTTCAAAACCAACTACCGAAAAATCAAAAGAAATAAAAACAACATCAGAAATATCACTCGCACTTTTATGTTGTCTCTCATTTAACAATTTTTATCATTTTCATTTATTTATCTTCAAGTTTTTATCTGTGTGTGCATGGATGGATAGATGTAAAAAAAAACCTACTCAATTCGTAACTAAAATTGTATCTATGAGTTTGTATTGTATTGTCTTGTGTTAAGTTGAGATTGAAGCTGAAACCAAGCTGTGGTGCGTGTTGAAATATTTAGCATATTTTTATAAGCGTTGAAGACGCGCAGACGCAATTCATAATCGTGCGATCGGACAAGTCGGTCGGTCGTTCAATCTTTAAAACGCGCTTGTTTTAATGGCAACATTTCGTTGAAATATATACATAGGTACTAAACGGAAAGTAAAAGTTACAAACAGAAATAATAACGAAAAGATTAAAAATATTTTTAAAAAATCTAAGAAGAATAAAAATACGTTACGAATTTTAAAATTAAAAAAAAAAAAATAGTTCTAAAATAAAATACAAAATATTTTATGAATAATTACATAAGAAAAATCGAAGCAAAGAAAAAAGAAGAAAATACATAATAATAAAAAATAAAAAAAAAAAAATTATTTAACAAATAAACCAAATAAATGGTGTAAACAAATATTTACTCTTGGCCAAAGTGAAAGTTATTTTTTACCAAAAATAATTTTTGTCATTTACTCAATAATTTGTTCATAATTTAAACAAAATATTTTAACGAAAAAATAATACAACAATTAAAAAAAGAAAAGCCACACACAAAAATGCATGTGTTTTATTTAAGCCTGTGGGCTGCTCTACTAGTCCATATCACATGGACTCAGGCAGCCATCGATCAGAATAGTGGCAGTGAATTGACAAAATTAACAAATCTCACGCACATGCTCAGTGATCAAATGACTCCCCTGAATTTACGTCTTCACGATGTAAATATTTCATCAAATTTTGAAAACGCCATGGATGCAGCAGCAGTGACTAATATTGATTTAACGAATACATTACGGCTCAAGGATATGCTTAATGTATTCGATCTGAATGTGATCGCTTCACAGTGGATTAATATTAGAAGCGAATTTTCAGCAAACTGTTCACAGGATATTTATAAATATTTACAAGGATTAAGCAAATCCAACATGTGGTCGGTGAAAAGTAAGTTTTTAAATAATTGATTTATGTTCTTAATCAATTTATATTGTTCAAAAGTGCGTAAATTTTTAGTTTTTTAGAATTTCTGTTGAATTTTTAACACAAACAAAAGTATTAATTTCGATCAAAGACTTTTGATGTAAATCTATAGTTATATATTTGGAGAAAAAGGAAAAACTGCACGATCTTCATCCATTGAATCCTATATAGATTAAGTCCTTAGTGGCATATTTGCTTAAACGATTTTCATGCCTATTTGTGATTTTCAATCAAATTTTGAATATATGTAGTTCTAAAATTCCTCTAAATTTTGTTTAGACCCAAAACTATAGAGTGTCTCTGTAAGATTGCTCTTTTTAAATTTAGTGTAATTTGTTTTGTGCCTGTCATCAGAGCTGTGAGGACCATTTTACTGATATTATAATAGGAACATGTCTTCTTTACAATCCAATAAAAGAAATCACAAATATCTCAAAAAATACGTGTTTTTATTTTAAAATGGAAAAGTGCATTCTTACTGAGACACCCGATATTAATAAATCAATACTAGCAGACACCGAAAATAACTTTCATTTCAATGGTAAATTCACATTCGCAGCCATTTAAAAATAATGTTTGTTGTTCTATCACTGAGAGAAGGTTTTATTAGAGAACATTTTTGGTTAGGGGTTGAGAGAAACATAAAAGAAACAAACAAATAATCTAGATGAGTGATTTATAATTAATTGTTTTCGTAAAGGTCAGCTTGTGACTTTTATTTGCGAGCATGAAAGATAAATCGCAAAAATTCATTTGATGCAAATCAACGATTGCATAACTTCACATTCATCATATTTTTTCTATAATTTGTTAAAAATTACTAAAAATATGTTATTGTATGTAAATAAAAAAAGAGAAGTAACAGTTATTAAGATCAAGAACAATTGAATTGTTTGTCTCACATCAAACCATTAAAAAACAAAACTATACGAAACTATGTAAATAAAAATCATTTTATAACTGCTATTTTGAGTGACTTTTGGTAAATGGACGAGTTATTTTCGATCTCTGGTTTGTAGCTATATTTATAAATGGAATTTTAGTCCGATTTATAAAAAATCTAATACATAATTGACATCAATTTATTAAAACCAAAAGAATTATTTAATTGAGAAAAAAGCAAGAAAAAAACATACTACCGGGAATATTTTTAAGAGACTCCCAGGAGATATTTGTCGGAAATATAAGTATTCTTCTTAAAGTAACAATATTACTTCTGCTCATGTAAGCCATATTCGTTGAGTTTTGTTGCCAATCGTATTATTCGATTATATACATAAATTTGTTCGATACTAGCAACAGAAAATCAGTTGACACAGAACAATTACGATTTTAATAACCGAATTTTTGTCACACCTACTAACATTTTTCAGCCACAACAGACTGAATCATCTGATCTGACAGAAAAAGTACAATTATTATTTAATACAAATTTAAATTTCTAAGTTCTAAAAGGAATTATTAAGATGCTTAACACATTAAAACTTCTGGGTTTTGACTTAAATTAGTGTTAAAAAATGTCCGAGAATTCATTTCTTAAATATTTCCCGGGAATGGAAAAAGTCCAGGAAAAAAGGAACCCTAGTCCATCTGCTAACTAGTTGTGCATGTAAACCTTGTTGTAGTAATTCTGAAAATACTTAATTTAGTATTATTTAGGCCATGTTATTATTCAGGAACAATGATGAAATCTATGGTTATGATCGATTTATTATTAGACTAGGGCTTTAATAATTTTAAATTTCTTGATGATAATTACTTTACTGCTGAAAATAACTTTAAAGCTCAGACGCGGATACATTTAAACTTTATTTTACATTTTTCCTTTTTTGTATTAAAACTTTTCGATTTTCGGTCCTTTTTTCACCCCCTGCTTCCGCGCATGTTAACTTCTATACATGACTTAATTGGTTTATCTGTATTTTATAAATACAAAATGCATAAATAGACAATATGGGAGAAAAGATATTAGAACTAGCTTGACCCGGTGCGCTTCGCTACCCCTGTCGTAGTCTATGTTGGAAATTTCAATAAAATCGTTTCGGCCGTTTAGTATTTATTGTTTAAGAACTAAATGTACCAATTTTACCGGTTTTCCCCCTGTTTACCCCTTCCTGGTCCAAGTATTGAAAAAAGTTATAGCCTATTGACGCTTCCAAGTAAGGATCTATCTACGTTTCAAATTTCAATAAAATCGATTCAGCCGTTTAGGGGAGATGCTCAAACAAACAAACAAACAAACTTACAAAGACATTTATATATTTACTAGATTGACCCGGTGCGCTTCGCTACCCCTGTCGATGTAAAAAATCGGTTCAGCCGTTTAGTAATTTTTGTTTAAAAACTAAAGGTACCAATTTTACCCGTTTTTCCCCCTTTTTCCTTTCTGGTCCAAGTATTGAAAAAATGTATAGCCTATTGACGCTTCCAAGTAAGGATCTATCTACGTTCCAAATTTCAATAAAATCGGTTCAGTCGTTTAGGCGTGATGCTCAAACAAACAAACAAACAAACAAACAAACAAACAAACAAACAAACAAACAAACAAACAAACAAACAAACAAACAAACAAACAAACAAACAAACAAACAAACAAACAAACAAACAAACAAACAAACAAACAAATAAACAAACAAACTTACAAAGACATTTATATATTTATATAGATATAGATAATGGAATCAGTTTTCTTATTTTTGCTCCCGCGTAAATTTTGATATTTCCGCCATTTATCTCCCATTTTGAAAGTTGTTCCGATTTTTGTTAAAATAAAACTGGCACCCTAAGGATATACCGGGATGTTTTTTATTATTGGAAATTTGTTCAACACATCTTATTTTCGTTGGATTGTTATAACATCTTTTTGCGCTTATTCAGGATTTAACTTTTAAGATAGCCTGTAATTTTTTGAAACATGGTTTTCAATATTTTCTAATCTTAAAAGTGCTGAACTGAACTTTATCAACGAACTTGGTAAAGTAGTTACAAACAAGTTTAAATCATTAGAGTTGAACATAAAGCTTAGTACTATGTTCAAAATTTCGTGCGAAATGCTGTCAAACTACATATAAAATATTTCAAATGAAATATATGCGAAATAATTTCGCAAGAGCAGTACTCTGTTCATATTGTGAAATACATCTGACAACCTTATTTTTTCACACGAAATAACATAAGCAGCACTTCTTTCGCACGAAATTAAAACCAAAAGCTGATCATTTGTTGCATATAACATTTTTCGCATGAAAAAACCATCAGTTTTGTCAAATATGAACAGAGTACTAGGCTTTAGCTAAAACTACTTTATCTGTATATAAACATTTTCTAAATTACTGTCATATAAATTCAATGACATTTTTGGTTAACAATGTTAATAAACAGTTCCAAATTATATATCATACTAAAGATATTTTAAAGCACTATTTAATGATACCCCTAATGATCAGGTTATTTTTCAAAAATATGAGAAATTTACTATTATATTAAACTACTTAAACTAAGAGAGAGCGTGCAAAAATTTTAACGTTTTTGTGCTTATAAATATAAGAAAATTATTAAAATGCAAGCTATTTCGCTGATCTTGATTTATGCCAATAAATTAATTCAGGAAGGCATTTTTTCCAATGAAACAAAATATACCATAAATTTAGTGAATATGCTTCTTGTAATACAAATCATCTGGTCACGCTAGATATCAACAATAAGACCTAAAGTGAACGTTAAGCTACCATTAAGGGTGGATTAGCCGACCGTAATGTAATGTAACCTTAACGGAACGGAACAGCTGATCGTTTCTATTATGTGTAAAGTAGTTAAAGCAGTTATAGTGACAAAATGTAACGTAACTGTATCGTCTGAACCTGTTAAAAACAGAATTTCTTTACGTTTCTACGTGACATTTACTAACGGTGTTGTCAACTTGTTGATTTTAAAAGTCTTGTATAAAAAATACTTATTTTGCACAGAACGCTTAAAAATATTTTCAATGTTCTAAAAATGTTTTAAATATTTCAATAATATAAGTAAATATTTCCAATTATGGTAATATTTATTTATTATACAAATTAATTCATACAAGCATTTATAAAATATATACTAATAATCGTTGAAAGTATTAAGGTTTCAAAATATTAAATTAATATTTTGTATACACAAATATACAAAATTTTTAGCTTATCGGACCTTTAATAAATAAAGTCTGTATGACAAGGTAATCAATAATATTTATAATGTAATGGACAATGATGATGAATACATTATGTGTAAATAAATACGGTTTATATTATAAAGTTTCATAAATTTGTTTAAAATCGCAGAAAAAAATTATAAAATCGCTTGAACAGTATTTTAAACAATTGTGTTGATAACACTTTCAAACAGCTGTTTAAATTTTGACAACTTCAATCAGCGACAAGCGCGAAATATTCAAGAAAAACTTAAAATTAAACAAAACGTATTAAATTTGTCTTTATTAAAATAAACGACGAACAATTGATTTTATTGGTACAGGCCAATGAAAGCTTATACAACAAATATAGTTCCGGCTATATATTTTGTTTTGTTTGTTTATGTCAAAAACATATGACACGTTTTTAATGTTCTATAATCGCACTAAAGTGTTACGTTAAGTCAACATTACGGTTACATTACATCAACGGTCGGCTAACCCAGCCTTTACCCCTAAAATAACCTTTCCATTCGCCTACAGTTACCGCAATAACTGAAATTACCATATACCGATTTTTGATTTCAACAATTGAGTTCATTCGAAGTTCGAATGTCAGTTTTAATATTTTTGTAAACTTTATTAATAATTTAAATCAGATGGAAATTACCGTTATCATTAAAATACTGTTACCAGTCAGTCAAAATACCGTTACCGCTAACGAAATAATGAAAATTACCGTTATCTTTTAACCTTGGTTTCAGGAGTTAATTCGGACGGACGAATGCACTTAAATAGACTCATAAAACGATTCTGAATTAAAACATTTTAGTATTTTGTTGTATCAATGAAGATTTAATAAGCAAAAATATCACATACTCCTAATTAAAAGGCTTGACCTGGATACAAGCCTGGCTGAGTATGTACTTTATTACAAACCAACATTTATTGCATTTTAACTAATTTAAAAATTTCACAATTACTTTGTTAAACATAAATAAACAGCAGTAAAGGTTTGTCAAACTGAAATATTAAACAAGACTTTGGAAAATAATTAACACTTTCAATTTAATTTAATTAAATTAACCCAGATAGGTATTGAAGGGGGGAAAATATGTATGTACTATTAAATCATAATATTTATGTACTTACTTAAAGTAATAATCATTTTGGTAGTCGCAGTCGTTGTCGTAAAAACCAAATTCAAATCAAATTACAGCTGTAAATTTAGGTTTTAGTGATACGATTTATGAAAATAGGTTAAAACTTTATTTAATTGTCTTTTAATTATAGCTACAAGGTTATTTAACACAAATCCATAAACAAATAAACAATAAAATGAAACAAAACTAAACTTACGCGTATTTTATAAACATTTGCCAAAACGTCAAGTTGAAGCCCCAGCCATTTATCAACAACTACTTACAAAACGGCTGAAGTTAAATAGTCGGCCGATTTATTTGTAGACAGACATGCATGATTTGAAGGACTTGAATTTATGTTGCAATAAAAATTCTACCAACATCTTTAGCAACTTAATTAATTGTTTGTTCGCTGTTGCTATTTAGATGTCTTCTTTATATTTACATTTTTTTTTTTTTTGCAACAAATTGCAGTTTTTGGTTTAGCCAGCCATTTAAGTCAAAACTATTAAAAATTCTAATGTGATTAATAGAATTAGAATTATTGAAATGAACTAAAATTGCATACAAATAGCTAAATTTACAAGCACATATAAATTGTGCATAAAAATCTATAATAATTTTCATTGTTAAATCAATCATCATCATCCATGCCATTTTTAAACATGCACTCGAAAAATACCTTAGTCTGCCATGAAAACCAAAAAAGGTTCCTAGGGATCTTGTTAGTCTTCTTAGGGTTAAACAGGAAAATAGCATGTCCCAATTTTACTTCCTATAAATACAAATTACATAAATTTTAAATTAAAAGCGCTTATGGAATGTCAAAAAAAATGTATGTCAACCAGCAAGATACGCATTTATCCAGCATACATACATACATACATACATATTCAAATTAGTTTGAAATATTTTTGAAAGTTCAAGCTATTTACAATGTGTTGATATGATATTTTTAGCCAACTTTTTGTTTTCTTTGAGCGTATAAATATTTCAAGTTATTACGCAACATTATGATAATTATTAGCAATAGTAATGCATCATCATTTATCTTTGAAAGAAAAGACAAAATCATGAAAATAAAAGTGGTTTCATACTCCGTATTGGGTTTTACACACTCTTTTGACCAACTTGTAACAGAAAAACAAAATCTAGTTTTGGTTTGTTGCACTTTTAATTAGTCAAGTCGATGATGATAAAGAAGATAATCACGTTGATCTCAACGATCATCATACTCGTAATAACAATAATAATAATAATGATGATGATGATGAGGATGATGATGAAGATGATGACTTACTAACCACTACAACAACTTGAAAAACGTATATGCGTCAGTCAGTAGTTTTATTTTTATTTTTTTTTTTTTTTTGTAAATCAAAAGTATGTCAACCACTTTGTATAAATAGTCGTAATATCCAATGTCTTATACCAAAAACAAAAAACACAACTTGATACCAAACCATCCAGTTTTATTTTTAGTATAAAAAAAAATTGTCTTGAAGATTACAAGAAGAAATACAAAAAAAAAACTTAATTGTATCCGTACAACTTGTATTGCTGTTGTTGCTCTTTTGGACTTACTTTTGATATACGATCATTATTCAATGATCAAGATCAATGGCTTAATAGGCTGCATTTAAATGACCGTATAGTTAAGAATGTTCATAATAATGTTGATTCTTTTTTTTATTATTAATTTAAATAAGTTGTAGTATTTTCCATTTTTAATTATTTTTTTTTTATCTAACAAGTATATAGTACTATTTTTAAGCTACAAATATTATCCCCACGTCCACTCTGAACTGTTTAGCATCATTTTCTGAGTAAATTAAACGATGTCCGTCCATCCATGTAATTTAAACTATGGGTCACAATTTTAAAGACAATTTGATTGCTGCAAGGATAAAGCCTAATAAATTAGGTTTTCGATCGGTCCATTATTAATCCTAGCCGCTATACGACTGCTATTTCCGAATATGACTATCTCATAAATATCTTAAATATAAGATTTATTGAAGTTAAATACACTATACCAATTTTACCATAGTTTCTCTATAAAGACCGCTTCCGAAAATTACACAAATGAGTATAAATTATGTAAATTATGGAACGATCTTAAAAAAATGTCTTAAGCTACGTACACACGGTTGTCAGATTGCACAATATTGTCAGAAAAATGTTCAGAAAATGTCTAACAACCGTGTGATCTTACAATTTTTGTCTTACAACGTTGTCAGAAAAAGTATTTGTCAGTACATTGTAAGACAATACTATTGTCAGACATCTGACAATCGTGTAAACACCTTACGTTGCCATTGCCAGATCATTGTCATATGTGCGAAATTTATGCATCTGACAATGGCATCATTGTCAGATAAATAATTTCTATTGGCAACACTGTTCATATGTATTTAAAATAAACAAAAGTGAAACAACCGTGTGAACTGACAATTTTTGTTGGCAGATAAATTTATTGTTTGACAATTGTCTGACAATGAAATTGTAAGGTTTTTATACAATCGTCTAAACTGACAATTTACCTTTTGCTAATAATATTTCATTGGCAGTATATTGCGAGCACATTGCCAGATCTGACAACATTGTAAGATCCCTTTCCCTTGTAAGATTCCTTTCCGAAAATCGTTTTAACGTTTAAACATATTTGTATCGATAAGAAATTGTCATTATCAATAATTCTTCCTCCTCCATAAAAGGCCTATTTCCGAAAATCTCTCTTATATACGCTAGTATGAAACATAAATTCACCATAAAATGTCTACAAATTTTGTGAGGATCATTGAATTATATAAATAATCAAATAATTTAAAATGTTTATATGAGATTTATAATTACATGAAACTTATATCTACAAAAGTGTGTGTCATTAGTAGGTTTCCTGTTAGCAAACATTTTCCCGGACATTTTTATCGAGAATTTCTTTATAAGTTTTTTTTTTTTAAAGCAGCAATATTCAGATACGTTTACCAAATTTATTGTCAATCGAATGCTTCAATTCCATAGAAGTCACTCGAAGTAAAACTTTAACTGATTAGCATCAAATTCGAAATTAAAATGAATCAATCAATTAGCTACAAATTCGGTTATCACAACCAACACAGTTTTGAACAAGTAAGAGAGCTATATTCGGCTGTGCCCAATCTTATATACCCTGCACCAAATTATACATTTATACATTTTTAATTTTTTTTTTTTGCGAAATTTTTTTGAAGTTTTTTCCAAATTTTTTTTTTAATTTTTTTAATTTAAAATTCTTTTTTTTTAATTATTATTGAAAAAATATTTATACCAAAAAAATTCTTTTTTTTTTGTTTAAAAATTTCGTGTTAAAAAATATTTTTCAGGATTTTGACCCATTATAGGTCCAACTTACTAATACCTTATATACATCGTAGTAATGAGCTTTGAAATATCTATCATTAGATATCCATATTGTCTATATTAATGACTTAGTAATCCAGATATAAATCAAAAATCGAGGTTGTCCCGGTTTTTTCCTTATATCTAAGCCATTTGTGGTCCGATTTTCTCGATTTGAAATAGCAACCGAACCGGAAGATATATTGATGTATGAATCAAGTATTTAAGTTATTTGGGGACTACGGAAAGTTAATTTCAACATACAGACGGACAGACGGACATGGCTATAACGACTTCGCTATCTATCCGGAATATATATACTTTGTAGGGTCGCAAATGAAAAATTTAGAAATTACAAACGGAATGATAAACTTATATATACCCTTGCCACTCATGGTTAAGGGAATAAAAAGTAATGAAAATATTTTTAGTTTTAAAAAAGTTCTTTTTTGAAACAAATTACACAGATTTCGAAATTATTGGTCAATTCACAAGGTCTCTTATCATGGCATATTGTCATAATGTCCTAATATTTCACAATGGTTTTTATTGATTTTCAAGCAAAAAATGTCCTAAAATAACAATACTCTCTATGCTATGTTTATTGTGTTATCATAATGAACCAGCAGAGACCAACGCCGAATGCCTAAGAGACGGTTAAGCCGAGCCGCCGAGTCGTGATATATTAGGACATTATGACAATATGACTGAAAAGAGACCTTGTGAATTGACTATATGTAATAAAATTTCTTCCATTACAAATACGAGTGTGACCTGTCAAATACCGCTTTTATATTGAATTATAATCCCCTTAAAAAACGTTAGGACAACCATCAATATTGTATACATATGTATTTTAAAACTTCGACAAAAGTCTATGGAGATTACTTATTACCAAGGTTGGCAACCGAAACGAATAACGGTATCGGTAACGGTAACGGTATCGGTATTAATTTTATTTTTATTTCGGTATCGGTAACGGTATTTAAATTATATCGGTATCGGTATACCGGTATAAAACTAATATATCGGTATTTATACCGGTATAAAAATTAAGTACATCAAACCTAACAAAAACTTATAAAAAATCGAAATATATGAAAGAGCTACAAAAAAATACAATATGTCAAAACAACAGGTACTTTGTTTTTGTTAAAAGATAATTGAATTGTCAAAGTTGCCTGTTGTTGTTTTTGCTTGAATTGACAATCCAATTATCTATACAAGTGAACAAAATACTCAGCTGTTTTTCTGAGGTCACCTGCTATAAATTCGCCTTGGTATGTAAGTAAACAACTAAGACAGAGTTGCATTAGTTGAACATCAAGCAGGGATGGACAAGGCTCAAGTACTATTTTCTACTAGCAGCAAAGTTGTTAAATTATGTAATTTTAACAATTTTGCAAAATTTAATTATAATGCCGGTATGATATCAGTATTGAAACTTGTATGATACCGGTATTGATTTGCAATTGATACCGGTATAATAAAGGTATTGATACCGTTATGATAACGGTATTGTACCGGTATGATACCGGTATTAAGGGAAACGGTATTTGAATACCGGTATTTTACCGAAATAATTATTTCGGTATCGGTATTCGGTATCAATACCGGTACTCAATTTTAAACGGTATTTAATCGGTATCGGTATTAATAACGGTATCGGTTGCCAACCTTGCTTATTACTATAATATTTCCCGGGGACGGGTAAAATCCAGGAAATTAGAAACCCTAGTCATTACTTTAAATTTATTAAAGATTTATTCGCAATAACGCATTAAGAGCCAATAAATATTGATGAAATCCATCACCTTTCTGTTTTTTTAGTTTTGATTTCATAAATGTCTTACGTTATCGGATGACACCGGCCTGAATGACAAACAAAAACAGTGAAATATATAAACGAATTCAACCGGTTTTGGCTCAATAGAAGTTCTCTCGCCAAATTTCGTTGTATTATCCTTAAAAAATTCTGCACAAATGCATTATAATCCAGAATTTTACAAATTTTATTATGTAGGTGACCAAAATGATTAAGTGTTACAAATCGTGGTTTTAATTTGATTTATTTCATGACTTTCAATTTAATTAAATATTGTTTTCACATTGACAAGAACATAAATAATTTGTATGTTTTTGAAAGATTCATTGATGGAAATAATTTCATTCATTATAAACTGTGTTGAAATGTTGTTTCGCATAATAGAATATTGAAATTGTTTACTTTGTATGGTCTAATAGAATTAATAATACAAATATGTAGTAAATGTTGTGTCAGTGTCTAAAAAGAATAGAAATACAAATAATTAGTATGCCAAGTTTGTTTACAAAAAATAAATAAAAAAATACCATTAAATTATAGCTTCTGCCATTAATTAGTCTATTTTGACAGCTGTGTTATATATGAATTAACATGATTTTTTAAATATTATTGATTATGCCCCAATTTCTCAATCACTGGTTATTTTTTATCGTGACGATATACTGACAGTTCTTATACAAAAATTATATTAATTGGAAGAGATTGAGAAAATGGGGCTAGCCTAATAAATACTATTAAGCTAATTATTTGAAATTATTTTACTTATTAAATAAAAACATTATGATTTTAAATTATTAATCAAGGCGTATGCATTATAAGGTGGTGATAGCTGGAGTTGTCAAAGTCTGCCTTTTGTTTTTGTTGTAGTATTCGCAACAACACATACTAGTGAATTTGATCCATTGATAAAAATACTTTTCAATCTATACAAGTTCAAAATTGTATTATGACATCGCAATCCTCAGCACTGACTATATCTCTAATAGTTTAAGAGCTTCCGAATGAATTATTTCCAAAATAAAAAGTTTCTAAGCCACTGTGCAGAGTTCTTTTGATTTATTATCGACGATGTATATTTGTTACCATTTATTTTGAAATTGACACCTCTTATAACACAGATCAAAAATAAATTTCATTAGCCTAAAAAATAATCTCAATTAACAGCTAAATTATATATAGTTTTTTTTTTCAACTTATACAATCAATGTTTTTTTTTATAGCAACATTATTAACAATACCATTTAATCTATTAGTAAGTATTATGGATATTTATAATAGTACAATAGTATTATATAATTAATGTCTGTTCATTGTTGTTCGTGCTGCTAAATTGTGGGCCATAAATGAAAACAATAAAAATATACCCGAGCAAAAGAAAAGAAAAAATGCTTATAAAATCAAGACAATACAAACAAGTAAAACAAAAACTTAAACTTAAACAATGAAAACAAAAGTTATTATTATGTACTACTACTGGTATTATTTATACTTATAGCCTAATACTTTTTAGCATAAATATTTTTGAAAGAAATTATGTTGCGTGACGTTTAGCTAAGGAAAAATTATGGTTAATTTGTATAAAACTTGTAATGGCTGTCCCTTGGTCTGTCAGTCTAACCATTCAAAGTCTTATGGATAAACTAAAATTTTCATAAGTTTACAATACAATTAACATAAAATTGAGAAAAAACATGACATCCATCAGTTGCTATTAAGCAAAATACATTTCATTGTTTCAACACAAAATTGTTTGTTTGTTTCCCTATGCAGATTTTGTTTAACAAAAACTAAAAGCTAAATAGCAGCTTAAAACCAGCAAACAAGAAGTCTAAAGTTTGAAGTTAACTATTAGGAATTTTCATTTGTATAATAATTTAAAATCTTTCTTGAAATTTTTTTGAGAAAAAATTGAACTAATTGTTGAGAGTTATAACCATAGTTGTCAAATTTCGTCAATCATCAAAAGACTTTTCAAAATCTTCTATAAATCGTTAAAATGTGAAAAAAACTCTATTTGATATATAACATATATATTTTTTCTTTATTTTCATGGTTTAATTAACGTGTAAATTATTATAAAATTTTATCAACATCGCTGTCCAATTTTTTCAAAATTGTCTCTAAAGCTACGTACACACGATTGTCATATTCTTAAAATGTTCAATAAATGGTTAACAACCATATGTTTCAACATAAGTTCTCATGGTTGTGTTAACCATTTTCTGAGCATGTTTCTAACAATCTGACAACCGTGTGTACGTAGCTTAACCATACGACGAACACCGGACAAAAATATCGCTATTTCTTTTTACACATGCCGATTGCCGCAAAATTGTTTGCCAACTAAGTTTTCGCTGAGCGGAGCAACCAAAACCGTGCGCGTAAGGACATAATTTCTTGTTCGTCGTTTCAACAATTGATTTCATATAACTATAACTGTATGGTCTCACTATGTACTCAAAAAAGTAGTGCTTTTTGAAAAAATGGATTATATTAAATATATTTGTAACAAAATAGAATTATCTACATTGTTTTATTTACTTAAAAAGTACTGGCAAAAGGTACGTATTCTTAAGTTTTTACCTTTAAAAAACGGGGGTATATTTCCTTTAAATAAACCGGATACTTTTGATTGCTAATAAAATCAGTTTTAGTAGTTTAAAATTGTAACAACTCTTTATTTATTTAGAATGTACAACAACAACAGAATTAAATAGGCACTCAGTGTCTTTATACACGTATATCAATTCGCAGAAATACACACACACACTTTATAATGCACAAGTACACACATACAAGACAGTTGATGTTAACTCTAACACCGCAAATGATCAACTCAACTCACGACTGCAGTCTCTGCCACTATTTATACACACGCCATCTCTCGGGAATCTTCTACAATGCTCTTAACAGACATACTAGTACATTCCAATTCTAGAGCTTTCGATGTCAATGTTAGCAGCAAACACAGCTAATAACCGCATGCTATCAACATAGTTGATAAGTAGAAGCTTCTACTGATGGACGTGTTTATAAACATGATGAATGTTGCAGGCAGTCGTTGCGGACCGTTAAATTCAAATCGCTACTGCACATTTGTAACAGTATGTATTAAAAGTAAAAAATATACAATAACTATATATTTTCACCCGATATTATACACCCAAAAAGTACTCATCAAAACGAAGAATGGTTATGTTTAAAGTGGTAAGCTTGAATGTTAGGTGTGTATCGTTAATTTGAACATATTTTAAATAAATGATCTTCCAATAAACTTTTTTTAAAACTTTTTTCCAACAAATTTTCAAGTCTTATTGAGATATGAATTTCCTTAAATTTAGTGTAATTTTATACATATTTCACATGACAATAGAACTTAAAAAGCACTTAGAGACATTCTATTATAAAATGCCCTTAATAAATTCCTTAAATTAAAAGACTTACTTTTAAATATAAAATACAACTAAATTGTAAAATTTAGGGCAAATATCGAAAATGGATAATTTTTTACCTTAAAATCGTCAAAATGACGATAAATCATAATCATCAGCTTGAAATAATGTTGGATTTTATATCATTCATAAGAGAGCAAACCTGAATGTTTGTTGGGATTCCTAACATTAATTTGCATAATTAAAACAAAATTGTTAATGTTGTTTATATATGTCAGGTGTTCATTTTTTTTTTTTTTTTGTGAAATTGCAAATCTTTTATTGAAAAGAAAAATAAATGAAATTGGTCTCAAAGTAAACGAGTTCAAGATTAATACAGTGGTACCGCAAGGCTCCATTCTTTATACTACTCTATGCGTAATTTTTATTAACATCAAATTTCCAAACCCATGCCCATTCTTTTGTAGATCACAGTAATATCTGCCATTCATACAAGGCCCATAATCATAGTCAAAAATCAATTATATTTTAAGAGAAATAAAGTAGTCTTTACTTAAAAGTGGACTTTAGGTCTACCATAGACATACTTTTGATATAAAATTAGCTAAAGCGGGTTTTAACTCATTGAACAACAGCATCCGCTGTTCTTCGCCATGTAAAAAAGTTCGACAAAAATTAAAAAATGTTTAAGTTACAAGATATTGGCAGAGATTTTGCAATTATTAAATCAATAATATTACTACAAAAATAGCATAAATTTGATATTGTTACGTTTTTACCTTTTAAAAACGGGGGTTTATTTCCTTTAAATAAACCGGACGGATACTTTTGATTGCAAATAAAAGCAGTTTTAGTAGTTTAAAACTGTAACAACTCTTTATTTATTTAGAATGTACAACAACAGAATTAAATAGTCACTCAGTGTCTTTATACAGGTTAACAATTCGCAGAAATGCACACACACACTTTATAATGTACAAGTTCAAACGTACACGACATTTGATGTTAACTCTAACAGCGCCAATAATCAACTCCACTCACGACTGCCAGCTCTGCCACTATTTATACACGCGCCATCTATCGAGAATCTTCTACAATGCTCTTAACGGACATACCAGTACATTCGAATTCTAGAGCTTTCGATGTTAATGTTAGCAGCTTAAACATGCAGTGTTGCCATACTTACAAACAATGCTAATAACCACATGTTATCAACATTGTTGATAAGTAGAAGCTTCTACTGATGAACGTGTTTATAAACATGATGAATGTTGCAGGTAGTCGTTGCGGACCGTTAAATTCAAATCGCTATTGCTCATTCGTAACAATATTAATCTTTCCTTTTCTACTTTTCCATCACAAACTGTTTTTTTTTAGTTTCCCGGTTACATTTATTGTTTGTCACTTTTTTTTTTAATTTTCTAAGTCAGCTGCTCAGCATTTTGGCTATAGTTGGAAAATAATTAAAAGTGGGTTTTTATTTTAGTCTTTCGGAGACTGGGGCAAAAAATGAATGATACGTTTAATAACAGAGCATGTCGCTTCATCTCTATTTACGGGTGGTGTAAATAATGTGGAATAATGGTATGAACCGGTGCTTCAAAGTCTATTTTAAAGCTTCACGACCGCGTACAGAAAATAACGAAGGTTAATATTAGTGACAGTAGGGTTTCCAACTCATCCCTTTGAGGTCGATTGACCATTGGACTGCACAACACACTACATGTTATGGAAGTATGTAGTGTGGTTCTTTAGGTTATGGAACTGCAGAAGGAGGGAGTAGTGTTTACAGACATTCGGTTTGAACTTCTTACATTTAAAGTTACCAAAAGTTTTACTTGACATCTGCTAACAGGGTTGATTTTCAAAAACAATTAAATTGAAAAATACTTATTTTTTAAAAAAGATCACAAAACTTTCAACCGTTAAAAAATTATTTGTTTGCATTTTTATGTCAAATTCATGTTACATATTTTTAATGCTCTATAATCGCAGTAAAGTGTTACGTTAGGTCAACATTACGGTTACATTCCATCATCGGCTAACCCAGCCTTTAAGCTGAAGGTCCACACCATTCATTTTCGCATTCAACGCGGCTGTAAAAAAAGTAGAATTAATGTATTTATTTGGTGCAAGTTACACCCAAAAAAGCGTAGGATGTCTTGACGCATAGAACGCATCACAATTGGCGTGCCTACAAAACAGCTGATTTTGACAAGTTGTTTTGTTTTAATTTGTTTAAAGTTAAACAAACATTGGCGCGTAAAAAGCGTTGCATGTAACTTGAAGCGTAGAAACACTTTGACCCGAAAACGTGTGGTGTGGACCTCCAGCTTTAAGCTGACTTAAGCTAGTGTATGCATATAATAGTTGGGTCTTTACTATATAAACATATTTGGACTGTTCTACAAAATTAGAAAAATACAAAAAATCAAGTGTCAAAGAGCTTTATCTTGGTGCAAAATTAATTTATATTAATTTTGCACTAGGAACCACATTTTGTGTGTTGAAGCAAAACTATATTATTAAACGATTTAAAACATTACTGCCTGATCTTCAGATGTAATTCCAGCTCTTAAAGGGTTAAATAAATGCTCAAACAAAAACTTTTGGAAATTTTTGCACAGACACACTCGATTACATTTAAAATGAAATTCTTTTAAACAGCAATAATTTTGTGTTTACCCATAAACAATAACAAAGTACAAATATTCGTTAATAATTTAAAATAAGTAAAACTCATTGTACATATCAACTTTTAAAGTTTTAAAGATAAATTTTCAACACAAATGTTAGATTGTTTGTTTAAACAGTTTTTTCTTTTTTTTTTGTCTTCGTTTTATGTATCAAAGATGTATTTAAGTTTTATTTTTTGTTGGCCAGAACTGAGAATGTCTGCAACGCATAAAGAAAAATTTTTTGAATGCTCTCAAGTATGAGAGCATGAGTTAACCCAAGCCCCTGCACTTGAAAAATAAAACCAGTATTCGTATCTAAATGTTGACATTTTTAATTATAAACACGATTATTACTTAACACTATTAATATTAACATTAACTATTTAACAACAAATAATACAAGTATTAGTTATTAGCAGATTTGTACTACGAGTATTTTGGCAAAATCTAAAATAAACATTCTTAAGGTAGGGTCACACATGGCAAATATTTGACGAAAAAGACGTAACCACTAAATAAAATATATTTTAATTCTTTTATTAATTCAAAACAAATATTTAGTTTATTTTAAGCTATTTGATCTTACAAAGATTAAACAACGTCAAACAAAAGTGGTTACGCTTTTTTGAGTCAATATTTGCATGTGTGACCGTACCATTAGAACTAAGAATTACCATTATGAATCTTGTGTATTATGTGAATAAATAATAATAAAATACGTTATTATTAAACATTGTTAAATGTTAATTTTCATTCTTGTTAATTTTTAGTTTAGATGGAAATGCAAATAATAAATGTTACATAATAATCGTATAAACAAATCTTATCCACCTTTATTATTGTCGATGGTTAATAAATTTATACCCTACATTTGGAGAATTGAAATACAAAGAACAACTTTTAAAAAGTCTGAAAATGGGTCTGATTTAAACAAAACATATAGCACTCGTTCAACAATACTGTATTAACTCAAAAACTTTTAAGAGTTCAGGAGAGACAAAAAACTGTTTTCTTAATGCTTAATGAAAATCCATAAATTCTTGTATTCCGCTGCATATCTATTTTATTTGTTCATTGTATTGTTTTTTGCCAAAAATATAAAATAAACAAATTTTGAGTTAATACAGTAGGTATTGTTGAACGAGTGCGATATATGAGGCTATCAGCGCAAAAGTGGTGTAACTTACACCACTTTTGCTCTATTAATTTGTTATATTATGCTCTGTGCAAAAACGATTTTTTCAGCACCATCTGCTTTTAATTACCAAAAGGTAGCTAGCTTACTTATGTATTGATAGTTGCTAATGTAAGGACTTTATGTAACACCAGAACATTAGCCTAAAAAAAATTTGGGTTACACCACTTTTGCGCTGATGGCCTGATATGTACATATATGTATACATTAACATTACATACAGAACAAGACAAAAAAAAACCCTTTCCAAAATGAAATTACTATTACGATTCTCTTGATAATATTAATATTCAAGCAAATTAATTAATTCTTAATTCCATTTTCGAAATCAAAATAAATTTTATCTTATAATCATTCCGGTAATTATGAATTAATTCATATTAATTCCTTAGTACTTCATATGTATTGTATTCATTCCTTTTACAGCATTAAATCCATATTGAATCCTTCATATTTTGTTGCTTAATAAAACATATTGAATGATTAAACTTTTCTTCAATTCAAATCTACAATAAGACAAAAAAGGCTTAAGTTAATTTTTTTCAATTCATTTTGTAAACGATTAAAACAAGGACAAAACTGAATGAAAACTAAATGTTGTTACGAATGTACAATAGCGATTTGAATTTAACGGTCTGAAACGACTGCCTGTAACATTCATCATGTTTGTAAACGCGTCCATCAGTGAAGGCTTCTACTTGTCAACAATGTTAATAGCATGCGGTTATTAGCATTGTTTGTAAGTATGGCAACACTAAATGTTTAAACTGCTAACATTGACATCAAAAGCTCTAGAGTTCGAATGTTCCGTTATGATCATTGTAAAGGATTAACGAAAGATGGCGTGTGTATAAATAGTGGCAGATGTTGCAGTCGTGAGTTGAGTTGATCATAGGCGCTGTTAGAGTTAACATCAACTGTCTTGTACAGTTAAGTTTGTACATTATAAAGTGTGTGTGCATTTCTGCGAATTGATAAACGTGTAAATAGACACTGAGTGACCAATTGAACTGTTGTTGTTGTAGATTATAAATAAATAAAGAGTTGTTACAATTTTAAACTGCTAAATGGCTTTTTTTCAAAAGTAAACGTAACAATATTGTAATTGAATTTCTATTAGATTTGAATTAACATAAAGTTGAGTGAATTCAGTTTTGAATTAATTCAACGATGAATGAATTCTATTTAACAATGAATGAATTATACTTAAATTAAACTAAAGAATTAGAATGACTAAAATTTTTTAATTCCGAATTAAGATTTTAGTGACGTGAACCAAAATTTAATTAATTAATTCAAAGCTCTGTTTTTTCAAGTTTAAACTACGCAAAAATTGTTCTAAGTTGATTAAAAATATTTATATTTGCTTAAGATAATTTATAATTATATTGTACTTAATGTAAATAAATAGTTCATTTTACATTTAAAAATTGCGTTAACAAAAACAAATAAATTTAGGGCTAGTTATTGACTTTTTAGTTAAACGTAGCTTAACACGCTGTTAATAATCAACAATTTGTTCATTCAGCAAAGAATTTTGTGTGCGCACATGAATTTTATCTTGTTAGGACACCTTTGGTCACGAGACAAATTCATGTGCGGACAAGAAATTTTCCGCTAAATAATGACTTGTCAAGACGTGGAGTTAAGATAAACGTGAAACAAATTTTTAGTGGGCTTTAACCAATGATTGTGATTTTCACTAATGAATTATAAATTTCGACATATCATTCTTTTTCGTTACCCTGGTGACAATTAGCGAAATTCTGTGATAAACAAATGGATGAATGTATGATATGGACATCCGCTCCCAGATATCAGCCAAAAATCTGAGCGACCTTGTATATTTCCCTTCGTCATTATAACTAGTTTAACAGAAATCAAAACTTACACGGGAAAAGAAAATAAAAATTCTATCCTTTCCATGACTTTTATTCAATATACAATATAATACAAGTATACACCATTCTTATAATAAATTCATATCGGTTGAAATAAAAAAATTTACTGGCTGTTTTTTTAATGCAAAAAAACTCTTTTTGAACATTTATATAGAAAACAGTGAGAGTTATATGGGGCCTTATTGCAATAATAGACCAATCCTTGTTGTAAATATTTTGTACTGTAATTGCATGGAAGTGCAAGATATCTAGAAGCCCTATTTTGAGGAGATGTTTGTATTGAGTTACAGGTTGCCAAAGTATATCACCACGAGTATTAAAAAACCTTTACATGTCGTAACTTTTACAGAGTGAATCGTTTAGTCTGAATATAAGGTTAGATCGGAGATATGGGTGACCGAGACATCCGATACATATTGCAGGTATACACCCATATTTACTACTCGCATGCCATACAAACCCACTAGTCTACCGTGAGCTAGTCTATTTAAGTTCAGAGTTTTCTACGTTTTCTTTGCATTGATGATTCCTAATAAGATGCCAGACATCCGTACTTCCCTTGTGTTTGTCATTTTTATCAAATGCTTAATCTTTGGGATCTCTCCCGAACTCCTGAAATAGCCAAGTGTTAAAATTGATAATACCCGGATCCCATAGTAGATAGTTTGTTTAATATTCCTATGAAATGCAGTAATTGACCTCTTATATTCCAGCACAATTCAAGAATCTGAAACCATTCAATCCCCTCTTTGGGAACCACAATCTAATGTAGAAGACGATGGTATTTGCCTAATTCATTGTCTCTTAATTTTTTCGTTGTCGGTACACAGATAGGTTCCTGGGTTATTTGTTACTCCAGTCTACGTTTTTCTTTCATACATTTTTGTGGTATATTGACTGAATTTCGATAGACAATATTGATTTCAGCAAAAACGTTCATTACTAAGTAATGAGTTATCTCTTCTCTAAAATAGCTACAAGTAATGACTTAAAAAAACACTTAAATTGCACAGAAGCCATTATCATTAAAGACAGAATGTGCTGCTGCATAAAGTAACAGATAATAAATATAGTCATTATACGACTACTTCTAAGTTGAAAACTAAGTTATTGAGTTGAGAACTAAGTTAATTAGGAATCGCAACTCATTACCAAGTTTTTGCTGGCATGTTTTTAATAGCCGATATTGAAGGATTTTTGTTTTTTTTGAAGATTTTTTAAATTGCATTTCTTTTCTAAGGATGACCATCGAATAGACTACTGAAGCGTATGTCAGAATTGGTAGCAAATAAGGCAATGCCTCTTATATTTTAAATATAAATTTTATTCCAAATTTCACTTAATAAATGGAATAAAGTTAAAGTAAAATGTACTCCACGTTTGTTGTGTTGTTTATACATTTTTGAAAAGAGGACACGGTTTCCTTTCTTTTAGTATAAAATATTGTTACGTTTTCACCTTTTTAAAACGTTGGTTTATTTTCTTTAAATAAACCGGATACTTTTGATTGCAAATAAAAGCCGTTCAGTAGTTAAAAATTTGTAACAACTCTTTGGCCCGTTTTCTCATTAGGTGATTATCTTTTTTCCCAACGAAATACTGCAGATTAAAGAAATTTGGTTTTCTTAATGTCTCATTTGCTTCTATTCTCTTGCAAAGCTAACCCGACCTCATCTGCCAATTATTTATTTATCGTACAGATAAATAAATAACAGCTGACTGCTGTTCATAGTTTTTATGTGTTTTTGTTTTTGTAAACGAAATTAAATAGATTTTATAAAAAAAAGTTGAATAACATTAATTTGATGTAAGATGAACTCAAAGAACATGAGTTCCAAGTGAATGCTGAAGGATAATGCATTTTTCAAAAGATTCCGTCTGTCGATGGCCACATTAAAAAGCTGATTTATGTAAACATGTTGTCACTTGAAGGCAGGGTTCCCAACTTTCACCTCTATTTTGAGAGGTATTGCCAACAAAAAATATTTTTTTTTGTCGGTATATTGAGAAAACCAAAATTGTTAACGGACAGTTCATCGGCCTAATAAATTTATGTCGCCATTTAGTAACAGGCAGTTTGTCGATACATTGAGAAAACAGGCCTTTATTTATTTAAAATGTACAACAACAACAATTCAAATAGTCACTCAGTGTCTTTATACACGTTTATCAATTCGCTGAAATACACACACACTTTATAATGTACAAATATATTCTGGCAATGCAGTTGCTGTCTTTACTTAACGATGCTTCAAATTAGACTCAATCACTACTGCAACCGCAGTCACTATTTATACACACTGTCATCTTCATGTGAGTAGCCTAGATTTTTCTTAACGGGCAAAACTCGAATATTCGAATTCTGGAGCTTTCGATTTTAATGTATGCAGCTTACACAGTGTTGCCATACTTAAAAAGAATGCTAATCGACCGCATGCTATCAACATTGTTGATAAGTAGAAGCTTCTACTGATAGACATGTTTATAAACATGATGAATATTGCAGACAGTCATTACAGACCGTTATATTCAAATTGCTATAGCAAATGCGTAACAATATCTTTCTTTTTTAAATAACAAACAAATAAATGGACTCAAAACTTATCATAAAGTAAATTTTAACATTATTGAGAGCCTCGAAACAAATCTATATAGAACAAGTAAGAGAGATATATTCGGCTGGGCCGAATCTTATATACCCTTCACCAAACTATACTTCAAAATAAAAATTTTAAATATTTTTAGGTAAACAAAATTCATTTTTTTCCAGTTGTTTTTTTTTAATTTTTTGAAAAAAAAAATTTTCGATTTTTTTTTTTATTTTTTTAAATTTAAAAAACTTTTCTTTTAAATTTTAAACATTTTTTTTTTAATATATAGCCAAAAAAAACTTTTGGTGAAAAAAAAAATCTGGTTCAAAATTTTTCCCGATTTTGACCCATTGTAGGTCCAACTTACTATGGTCTTATATACGTCGTTGCAAAGGTCTTTGAAATATCTATCATTAGATATCCATATTGTCTATATTAATGGCTTAGTAATCCAGATATAGGTCAAAAAATAGGTAAAAAATCGAGCTTGTCCTGGTTTTTTCCTTATATCTCAGCCATTTGTGGACCGATTTTGCTGATTTGCTGACAGACAGACAGACAGACGGACATGGCTAAATCGACTCCGCTATCTATAAGGATCCAGAATATATATACTTTATAGGGTCGGAAAATTATATTGTGGAAATTACAAACGGAATGACAAATTTATATATACCCTTCTCACGAAGGTGAAGGGTATAACAAGTAAGAGTGCTTTTGTATCCTTCACCAGAGTATACATTAAGATAAAGATTGGTAAACAAAAATGTTGGTGAAAAAATATCGAGGTAGACATCGTATTTCAGCCATTTGAGGGTCGATTTTTTCGACTTTAAATAGCAATCGCACCAGGACTATACCCGACATATTGATGTATCTATCATGTTTGTAAGTTTATAAGTTATTTGGGGGCTTCGAAAAGTTGATTTAAACAGACAGACGGACTCCGATGATTCAGAACATATCACTTTATGAGTTCGCAAATGAAAATCGGCTGAAAGTCTGATTTTACTTTATAAGTTTCAGAGTTGTATCCTTTAAAACTAATTTCAGTTACATGATTAATAAATTGTAAGTTAGTAATAATTTTAATAACAACGTTAACGGCTTGTTTAATGGCAATGATGGATAATATTAACTGCAAATGATTTAAAAAAATCAATAAAATATATAATTACATTGTTGAGTAATATATTTACTGTATGTATATCGATTTGTGTGGGATAAATATTTTATAAATAATTCATTGAAATTTGTTTATTTAAATTTTCAATGTGAACTTTGCTCAACAACGTAAAAATTATTAAACTAAAAACAAAACAATCATCATGTAAAGTTTTTTTTAGTTTTGTTAGTAAAATTAATGTCCCTTAAATATTTATTAAATCCATTATTTCCGTACAAATAAACTATGATTTTAAGTTCATAATAGCACGAGTATGAAGGTATGTACTCGCATGTCTATAATACTTGGACCATTAGATTAATAATATTTTTTTTTTTTTTTGTTTATTTTCCTATAAAAATATTCAGTTCGTATAGGTATGAGTGTTTGTTAAAAATTATCAATTAATTTGTTTATTTTGAAAATTAGCTTCTTCATGCTGAGGTGTCATATATATATATATCTATTCATTCTTAAACGTTTTTTTTTTTTCTTAATGATAAATATTTTTAAATGCTAAGTATTTTGTGTGAGTTATAAATGAATAATTGTACTTAATTTGTTATATAATGTTTTGTAACTGAAAATAAAACGTTTAACGCATGTGTGAAATACGCACCCTATTACTCATGTTGATATTTATGGACATACGATAAATATAAATTGTTTAAATTTTAATACATATACCTACTTACATAGATAGATATCTAATTACATTATACTCGTACCAAGTATATACAAATATATTTAATATATGACGAATTTATGTATTTACAATTACTACTAGCACTATGAGATGTAAATAATTACCTTGGCCTTATTGTTATAAATTTGATTATAAAATATTTATATTAGATGTCTCTGATACAAATATATACTCGTACTCACGAACGGACAATATTTGTGTTCTTGTGTCAACATATACAGAATCTATTTTTTATCAAAGTACGCAGTAAAAAAAATCATTTAATTTTTATTAAGTTTACAATTATTTAGGTAACTCACTGCAATAATAGTATTGCAGTCTTAAGCCTAGTACTCTGTTCATATTAGCGAAAAATGTTAGTTTTTTCATGCGAAAAAATGTATATGCAAAAAATGATCAGCTGTTGGTTTTCATTTCGTGCGAAATAAGTGCTGCTTATGTTATTTCGTGTGGAAAATTAAGGTTGCCAGATATATTTCACATGTTTTCCACAATACGAACAGAGTACTGCTTTTGCGAAATTATTTCGCATGTATTTCATTCCAAATATTTTATATGTAGTTTGACAGCAGTTCGCACGAAATTTTGAACAGAGTACTTAGCTTTATACAGTATACCAACCTGTGTACTTTGATTTAATTTATGATGACATTGCAAACATCTTTTTAGAATGACTTAAACATAAATCTTCCTTCCGTCATTTTTTGGACACTGCTGAGTCATTATTTTTTAATCTACCTCAGCACTTCGGAATTTGGTTTTACTAACATTATAAGAATGCCTGTAATGGTCACATCCATATTATCACTGACTACTCCCACCTATCAGATAATATTCTAATATTCTCATAAAATACCAAACAATATCGTTAACACACTTCTCCGATTTACATATGTCTCTACGAATTTGGCATGCTTAAATTGTCTTTCCTAATAACACATTTAAGGCTGTATACGCCGCTACATTAATCGATATAATGATAACGATTCATTTAGAGTTTCATATGTCGGAATCTTTATTATGACCCGAAAGAATAATCACCGACATTTACATTTTAAAATGTAGATGGTCCATTCAGAAAATCCTATTTTCAATCACTTCTTCCAGCATTGCTACCGTTATCCCGAAAGTTACGGCTCTTTCCAGAATTGATACCCCTATCCCGCGAATTATAATTTAAATAACCCCATAAAAAAACCAGAAACGATGTAGATGGAACGCGAAATTAGCTACTAACCAAAATGATTTCTCAATAAAGCCATTGTTACTCAAAGTGCACGAAAAACATTTGGGAAACACTCATTTACCTCCCATATAATTTTCTTGTACTTTTTTTGTTCAATTTCATTTTTATTAATACAGATTAGTTTTAGAATCATAAAAGTTTTAATTTAACATATGGTCAATTCACAAGGTCTTTTATCAGTCATATTGTCATAATGTCCTAATATATCATGACTCGGCGGCTCGGCTTAACCGACACTTAGGCATTCGTCGTTGGTCTCTGCTGGTTCGTTGCGATAACACAATAAACATAGCATAGAAAGTAGTATTATTTTAGGACATTTTTTCCATGAAAAGCAATAAAAAACATTGTGAAATATTAGGACATTATGACAATAGGACATGATAACAGACCTTGTGAATTGACCAATAGATTCGAATCAATTAAAAGTTTGTAAACACTTAACTGTAGATTTGGTCATTTTTGTTCAGAATAAATAAATGAAAAAGTTCGTTCCTTTTGTTCAGTGGTTCATTTTTATTCTGAGGTATTTGAGAGAACTAAGTACTTAAGTGGTTGGACGATTGTGCTGTGAATGCTTTTGATGACATGGAACAAACAGATGACTACTACTATTTTGGGAAACAAATTTTGCCTACTATTGGCATGACTTTGAATAATAATGAAAACAAAATTTAATACAAATTCAAATAACTTTAATAAGGACTGAGATCGAAATTCTTAACATACATATTATGTTAATAAAAATGAACCACAAAACTTACAGTTTTGATTTCTTGTTTTATTTGATAGAAATTATTATCCCAATTTACAAAAAAAAAAAAAAAGTATATTTTTATAGTTCTTAATAATTGTAATAAAAGTGATTTTTAAAATATAGATTAAAAAAACAAGAAGACTTAACAACTTCACACTGTTTAATTGACTGAATTGTTTGATTGAACTAGTTCTCTTGTGATTTGAAGCCGGTCAAACCTTTGTGTGTGGACCGAACATTAACAAATATGTACATGAGAATTTACACAGGCTGTCTTATATAAGTTTCATAAAAAAATCGTGCAGAGTTGCAGTTTTAAAAATATCCCTTCAGTTTTAATTTGGTCAATATTTTTCTATTGCTTGTTACTCGCCCGACTACAATTTAAATATTTTTTGACAATTTGACACTTCAGTGTGTGTCAGGGAAGAAAAAGTTGATACTATCTTACTATTTTATGTAACAGGACAAATTTACAAATTTCATTTAGACTCAAAATATTTGGCTGCTATAGCTAAAGTATTTTCCATCGAAAACATTGTGTATAACAGTATTATCTATAGAAAATCATGTGTATAATAGTATTTTACATAGAAAATATTTTATTGAATAGTATTTATTAAAGAAAATATTCACTATACCATTTTTGTTTGTACAATTTTTTGATTTTCCATAGAAATATAACTGTATACAAAATATTTAATATAACAGTATTTTCTATAAAAAAAATCTTCAGTATAACAAAATTGTCTATACAATTATTCAGTATAACAGATTTTTTCTATAAAAATTTTCAGTATAACACTATTTTCTATAAAAAATCTTTGGTATAACAGTATCTTCCACAGCAAGTCTTCAGAATAACAGTATTTTCTATAAAAAATATTCAGTATAACAGTGTTTGCTATAGCAAATCATGTGTGTAACAGTTCTATAGACAATCTTCAGTATAACACTATTTTCAATAGAAAATATTAAGTATACGAGTAAGTAAAGTTAAGTAAAATATACAATTGGTCAATTCACAAGGAGTCTTATCAATCATAATGTCCTAATATATCACGACACGGCGGCTCGGCTTAACCGACTCATAGGCATTCGGCGTTGGTCTTTGATGGTTCTTTAAACATAAACAATAAATAGCATAGAAAATAGTATTATTTTAGAAAATGTTTGCTTGAAAAGCAATAAAAACCATTGTGAAATATTAGGACAATATGACCTTGTGAATTGACCAAATATATCTTGTGTTTAACATTATTTTATATAGAAAATCTTCAGTATAAGTGAATTTTTCATAGAAAATCTTCAGTATAACAGCATTTTATACAAAAAAAATCTTTTGTAAATAGTATTTTTATGAACGATATCAACACAAGACTACGACGCTATTATGAAAATAATTAAAATTTATAATTTTGCTCTGAGGTTAAAAGCACTATTATTTGAATATGATTTCCCTGGTTTGAGTCTTTTGTAAATTTTGCAAATTTAAATAGGTTGGCCACTTTAAATATCCCAGGCAATCTAAACTATATTATCACTTTAGTGTCCCTTAGTAATTTAGAGTTTAGTTAGCAATGTGTTATATACATTTTTATACTTAGTAGGTAGGTAGCCTTATCTGATCCTCATATTATTTGATAGCCTCATTTTATGTCAGGTCTAAATGTTTTCTTACATAAACATGGTAAGTAAAGGCCAAATAAAAAAACTAGGTTATGCAGCCTATTTTGAAATAAATTTAATGATAAAAAAAATAAATTGAAATAAATTTAACAAAGGAAAATATTTCATGTAGAAATAATATGATATCGGAAATTCCCCAGTTTTTAAGTTGTTTCATACATTTCTGTCCAAAGGTCATTTCAATAATAATATTTTTACTTGTGTAATAATTTAGCAAAAATCATTACACTGCAAATTTATAAGCCTATATTACTCATCATTTCTTACGTTTAGAATTTTGGGGAATTTTGTTTTTCCAATAAATCATTTACTAGGAAAACATGATTTTTACACATGAAATCGATTGCATCTGTTAATGGAAAATAATTCATTCTCTTTAATAATACTAAACATTTAAGTTGCTCTCTTTTTGAATTTAATTACCAACAAAAACGAAAAGAAGTAAGTGCAAGGTAAAATAAGACAACGACAAGGTCATTGTGACAAATACTTATAAACATAAATAAACATCAACAAATAAAAGACTTTTAATATGAATCAATTATAATGCTTAATCTTGGGGCTTTGGAAATTTGTAACCTTTATATTTAATTCCATAAACAATAACAAAACAAACAAACAAACAACAACAAAAAACAAGATCACTTTGCTGCTCATGAATGTATTTGTAAACATTTAATGATGGCCTTTGGCCATTAAACAAATGGAGAATCACAATAAAAATTACAACAAAGTTATAGAGCGCATTAGTCTCATTGTTATCCATAAATAATACGCCTCCGAAAAATCACTCATACTCACACTAACAGTTATGATTTACAGCATGATTACAATTGGAACCACAACCACAATGACAATAATATTTTCTATGGCTACATCGCTGACAAAATATATTTTGTTTTACTTTTTACAGATATCTGTGGAGATTCTCTCATCTGTTTTATAATTCTCTGATGTAGTGCTGTAGTGAATATAAAAAATAACAGTACTTTTTAAGTAACTCCCAACATTTATTTTTTAAATAAATTATTATAAAAAATTTAAATGTATTATAGCGGGAATAGGCTAGTTCCGATGCACATTTAATGTTTTTAGTTAAACTCCAACCAAAAAATGTGTTCTGTCGACAGCGGTCCCAATTGTAATCAAGCTGTTATGTAAATCCATGTGAATGTGAGTATGTCTGTTCAATTGACTACATGCGTTTTTTCTGTATGCAATCAATTTTGGCAGATAAAAATCATGATGACTCAGGGTAAATTTGTTTTTTTTCTTCCTTTCTTTTATTTGGCAAATTAAAATTTATTTAAGCAATCTTTGAAATAGTTATACATATTTAAATATGGAACAATATTCGAGGGTATACTAAAAAGAACTTTCAAAACCAGAGTACATTTATTTATTTATTTCTTGAAATTATCGCAAGTATTAATAAAATAGAATATTTGAAATGGCAAAAGAGAAGCGATTGTAATTTCACAACTAGAATTGTGCCGCTTTGAACTAAAACGCTTTTTTTTAGTGATTCAGTTAAAAGGTTGTACTACGCCTACCAAACAATTACAAAAACAACAGACACATTGTTTTAGTGTATCACAAACAAAATAAGAAATTGGCTGTTGTTTTTGTAATTGTTTTGTAGGCGTAGTACAACCTTTTAACTGAATCACTAAAAAAAAGCGGCACAATTCTATTCACAACGGTTTGAGGCTTGTAAATTTTAAAACCAATTCTGATAATTGCCAACAATCATTATGCTAAGGTACAATAGATGTGCATGCTTTGATGTTTTGGCTTAAAATTACAATACAAACTCAATCAAAACACGAGTCTCGCTGTTCCCAATGTCTGATTTAACAACCTATTTACAAATTGAAAGAACATTTAACACTAGTTCATTTAGATTTTAAAAGAACTTTTCAGTTTGCCCTCGTATGTACCTCAGTGTGCTTGTGCAAAACAAACCATATACATATGCAATAATAGAGCATTGGTTTTTTACTAGTTTGTTTAATTTCTTAAGTGTCATTTAAGTCTAAATTTTTTATTAATAACTAATACACATAATTTATCTTGCGTAATTGCTGCCTGTCTGTCATTTATTTACACTTTTTTTTTATATACTTTTGACCAATTTTCGTTAATGACTTGTGAATGTTTTCATTCATGTTCAACTGTTTTGTTTTGTTTGGTTTTCGTTTGAAATCGGTTAAAATTATTCCATTTAGTATGAATACAGCGAATGAATAAAATTGTTTTGTTGTTGACTTAACATTATGTTGGCCAATAACCCCATAAATAGAGTAGTAGAGTGTGTTTTAACACTAAATGCATTTGCCAAAATAATTGTTTTTGTAGGTGTAACAGTGACATTTACCCACTTGGAACAGCTAACAGTTGTGTTGCATTTGAAAAAAAAAAATTAATGTATTTTAGTTAACTTAGGGTAAATAATAAATTATTTCTAGCAGTTTGTAACAAACAGCATTGTTACGAATGTGGAATAACGATTTGAATTGACGGGTCTGTAACGACTGCCTGCAACATTCATCATGTTTATAAACACATCCATCAGTAGCATGCGGTTATTAGCATTGTTTATAAGTATGGCAACACTAAATGTTTAAGCTGCTAACATTGACATCGAAAGCTCTAGAATTCGAACATACTAGTTTTGTCCGTTAAGAGCATTGTAGATGATTCCCGAAAGATGGCGTGTGTATAAATAGTGGCAGAGGCTGCAGTCGTGAGTTGAGTTGATCATTGGCGCTGTTAGAGTTGTACATTATAAAGTGTGTGTGCATTTCTGCGAATTGATAAACATGTATAAATACACTGAGTGACTATTTAGACTGTTGTTCTTGTACATTTTAAATAAATAAAGAGTTGTTACAAATTTTAAATTACTAAAACTGTTTTTTTATTTGCAATTAAAAGGAAATAAATCAACGTTTTAAAAAGGTTGAAACGTAACAGTATTAAAAAATATGTACATATTTGAACAACTCCCAAATCTATTTAAAAATTACTTTAAATACACATAAAGGCCCTTTCATTAAGAGCTTTCTATCTTTATTAATTATTAAATATTATCGAAATTTTTCATTCGTTTGACCTACATACTTATACCACTCGCGTTTGACGGTGATGGTCTGGCCAACGTCGTTCTCAAAGAAATATGGACCGATGACACCGCCAGCCCCAAACAATGTCTTTTGCACTCTCATCGATCTTATGTGGATTGGTATCGTCTCAAATTCCATAATTTTGTTTGTTGACGTACACATTCATCCAGAAATGGGCCTCATCGCTAAAGATGATTTTTTGATGAAAATTATTTTTCAACTGCTCCAGGGCCCATTCAATTTTATCATTTGAACGTGTTGATGAACGCTATATCCGTCCATGGCGATTTACCTAGCCTTTACACATGCAAGTAACAGTTCGAAAAACACGACACATTAATACTTTTGCACTAACACAATCACACATGCGTGTGTAAATTTACACATGCATGAATGATTGTGTTAGTGCAAAAGTATAAATGTGTTGAGTTTTTCGAACTGTTACTTGCATGTGTAAACGCCAGGTTAGCAAAACAAACTGAATAAATGACAGCCAATTCGTCAGATGCAGCTTCAACAATATGGCCGCTATCAAATCTCAAAGTTCGAAAGTCGCTAAGGGAACAACTCTGAGTAGTACAAATATAATTTGTAATTTAAATGCAGTTAAGCCAGGTCTTAATATTTCGTCGCATACATTTATCTTGTATGAGGAAAAAGTTAATTGACCATACGAAGAAATTACATCCTCTTCGATTTTGCGTATTGATCCAATCTGCACGTTTTCCTATCTACCAACCAAACTCTGAAATTGAATGTTGAGGAGGATTAAAAGAGATTCTGTAGAAGATTCAATTTAGAAGCCATCAAATCTCTTAACGTATGAAGGATTCGAATTACCATTAGTCAAAATCGTCCATGAGCCATTCTTCTAAGCCTTTAACTTGTAGCAGTAGGACTGTCACAATTTGATAATGTAGCAAATAATTAAAAGTTTAAATGTAGAGTGATTTTTTGCTTTAATCGAGTTGCAAATCAAATAATAAATTTTATATATTTCCACCTATTTAGTAGATAATGAAAAACAATACTACATTATGTGGGTAATGCCAAATAATGTAACACAGATTATGAAAGAATGATTTCATTATAGATTTATAAATAGTATATATATACGAAAATATTGATATACATATTTATTAAACCTTTATTTTTGATTTACTATTAATTCTTGGAGCATCTTACCACGTTAATTATCGTCGGAATAACATACAGACAAAGAGTTTCCATATTAAGGGCTAAAGGATTTTTCATATTGGTCATATGTATTTAAAGCTCATATATGTTATAACATTAGGAGTATCACAATTACCGTACAGTCAACTCACCGCTCTGTTGACATAACAAAAATCTTGAATAACATTTCGTATTTGTTTATTAAATACGAGTTCTTTATCAACCATTATAAAGAATAAATCATTTTAAAGCTTAGATCAACAATTACAATCAACAGCGAGTACCGACAGTAAGTGCGCCAAAAACACAAATCATATTTATGTTTGTCTGTCTGTTTGCACTACTAGAGTCATAAAGCCATAACGCGCTCGAAATACACACAATAAAAACAATTAATAAGCACGTGGAATGGCTCAAAAATTATGAATTCATTACATGAACAAATGCGGAAGTTTTAACATTTTTCTTTTTTATTTTTGCACATCAACCAACAAAAAAAACTAATAGAATTGGATTTCGTTTTCTATTTAATCAAAACATTTTTTTCTGTTTTTTTTTTTTAACTTTAACCGGGTCTTGTACTCAGAAATTATTATGTATTAGGGAAAAAATTTAATTTGAAATGAGATATATGAATAATAAATAACAGTTACGAATTTTGTTTAAAAAAATTAGTTATTTGCAATGCAAACATTAAAAATATTTTACAAAGTTAATTGTAGTAGACTGACTGGTAACATGGAGACTTTAGTTTTAACCTAGTTTATATTATTATGTCGGAACAAATTTTTCAAACATGAAACGTTCGATATTTTGAGCACGATTCGTCATCAATTTATATTCTACAAACATTTCAACCATACCTATACAGGAGGAACTTGAAATCTTGCTAAATCCTTTAATCAATCTATGATTCTTTAAATCGTGGTGGTCCACAAAATCCGCATTGTCACAACACAATGCCGTGTCGCATGTTGTGGCTTGTCATAATACGTAGAACCCGGCCAATTCCCTTTGATAACCTACAATAAAGGGAACCGATCTTACAAACCAAATAATTCAGAATAATAATTCGAAAGAATTAATTATTAATTTTTTTAAATCATATTAAATTTCATCTCGTATCCGCTCAATTAAAAACATAATTCAAATAAATTCGAAATAGAACCAAATCGGAATTAGTTCATAGGGTTAATTATTTAGTACTTCAAAAACACACAGTCATATATATTGTCATAATGTCCTAATATATCACGACACGGCGGCTCGGCTTAACCGACTCTTAGGCATTCGGCGTTGGTCGTTGGTAGCATAGAAAGTAGTATTATTTTAGGACATGTTTTGCTTGAAAAGCAATATAAACCATTGATGATAAGAGACCTTGTGAATTGTATTTATTCCTTTAAGAATTAAATTAATTAAAATTTTATATACGAGTACCATTCACAATAAGAGGTAATATATGTAAATGTTTTCGATTTAAAGTATATATATTTTGGATCGTTATAAATAGATAGCAAAGTCCATCTCTCTGTTGAAATCAACTTTCCGAAGCCCCAATAAGTCAAGATTCATAGAAATTCGATGTACGCCTTAGAAATTTGGATACACTACGGGCCAATTTCATTAATTCAAATCTAATACAAATTAGCTTTAACAATTTTTTTATTAATTTTGTGATTTAAAGTATGATTTAAAGTATTTTCATTCAGCTTAGATTAAATTTTAAATTAACAAAAATTGAACTGTTCTAAGGTTGAATAAATTCTGTTCTGAATTAATTCAACAGTGAATGATTTTTTTTTAATAAAAGCCTTAGAAATAAGCTAAAGAATTGGTTATTTCAAATTAATGAAAAGTATTTAATTTTTACGTTTTTCATCAGGGAGTATTGACCACAGACAGGAGCTAAAATAAAGCACGAGGAAATATGAAAACATCGGGGATCGAAATGAACTATTGTTCGGTATCAAAATAATATTAATGTAGTACCTTACTATTTCCATATTGATGATTAGGAATACGTATTGGACAGACAGTGTCCAGGTACATTGAATCAAAATCTCAGTGCAATCGATAGCAAATAGTATATACAATGCTTCCATCAAAATGCATGGTGATTTCAAATACCAAATGATAAAGTTAATTTTTTAAGAATTTCTTACTGATTGTGTTTGACATGACAAATGGAACATAAAATAAAATTTTATGTTCCATTTTTCAAGTCGTATCGTCTTAAACCACATTTATGACAGCCTCGTCATACTCACGTTTACCCAGCGTTTACACAACAGTTCGAAAAACACAATACATTCACACACGCAGCCGCCTGTAGCTCACTGTCTAGTGAATTTAGGTAGACAGTGATTTTTGACACTTTCTGCAATGAAGTGTCAAAAAACAAACAGAGTTGCCCAATAACAAATTTAATTGATTGTGGTAAAATAATTACTACATTTTTAACTTATTTTATGAAAAAGAAAATAGTACAAATGGCAAATAATGCGTTAGTAAGTTTTTATAAACAAAATAGTTAACACAAACTCATCCCCAGTTACGTTACATTTTGTCACTATAACTGCTTTAACAACTTTACACACAATAGAAACGAGCTGTTCCGTTCCGTTAAGGTTACATTACGGTCGGCTAATCCACCCTTTAGATTATAAATTTTTTAGGCATAAATTTTGTGCGAATGTGGATTGATTTAAATGGTAACATTAAGGTTTAGGTCCAGCAGGAATTCGTAAAAATAATATTGCAAACATTATACACATGTTTATTAATTAAAAGTAGATATTGGTAATGTTCTATTTATTTTAAACTAGCTGACCCGACAGACGTTGTCCTGTCCATATATTAGAAAAAATGTTTGTGTTCGATTTGTGAATTTGTGAGAAGCTGTTTGAATTATGAAAAAATAGTAAAAAGAGACAAACAACGTACTTTTAAATGATAATTTTTATTTATGTAGGTTTGAGGTGTGTTTAAATTACATTTGATTTGAAAATATGTACAATATATGGTGTTATATTTACATTTTGATTGAAAGATCGATGTTCAGGAACCAATTAAAATCTATATAAATAAAAATCAATTGTCGTTCGTTGGTAATTGCATCAGTTGAGAACGGCTAGACCGATTTGGACAATTTTTTTACTGAAATGTTCGTCATAGTCCAACTTAGGTTTTTACGGAAAGAAAAATTGACCACGCCCACTTTTACGCCCACTTTTTTTCATTTATCTAAAATCGGAAAACGGCTGCACCGATATGGCTAATCTTTTACTTAAATGATCGTAGTAATCTAATTTAAGTTTTTACTGAAAGAAAAATTTACCACGCCCACTTTTACGCCCACTTTTTTCCATTTATCTAAAATCGGAAAACGGCTGCACCGATATGGCTAATCTTTTATTTAAATGATCGTAGTAATCTAATTTAAGTTTTTACTGAAAGAAAAATTTACCACGCCCACTTTTACGCCCACTTTTTTCGATTTATCTAAAATCGGAAAACGGCTGCACCGATTTGTCAAATTCTCCTTATTTTTCGGCTTATTTGTAAGTAAAGTTTTTGCTGGGAATGTTCGAAGCGTTATCCAAGGCCATTAGTAGCTGAAACAATTACCGGAAATGATGGTTACCCACTGTATCGTCGCCGTTCAATTGCTGACAATGGAAGATCAACAATGGTGAAAGTGAATCAGCAGGACATTCAAATTGATAACCGTTGGATTGTTCCGTATTCGCCACTACTCTCCAAAACATTCAAAGCACATATCAACGTCGAATCATGCCATTCCGTGAAATCCATCAAATACATCTGCAAATATGTGACCAAAGGTAGTGACATGGCTGTGATTGGAGTTAGTGCGGAGAATTCCATCGATGAAGTCACTCAATTTCAAATGGGCCGCTATGTTAGTAGTAACGAAGCAATTTGGCGCATTTTTTCATTTAGCATTCATGAAAGACATCCTTCTGTTATTCATTTAGCCGTACATTTGGAAAATGGTCAAAGAGTGTACTTTACTGAGGAGAATGTATTACAACGAGTTGATCGACCGCCACCTACAACATTGACCAGATTTTTTGAAATGTGCAGGAACGATGAATTTGCCCGAACGTTACTATACTCCGAAATGCCAAGATATTATACTTGGAATCAATCGACAAAGAAATTTCAACGACGGAAACAAGGAAATCCTGTTCCAGGTTTCCCCAATTTATTTTCCACCAACGCATTAGGTCGTATTTACACAGTTCATCCAAGAAACGATGAGTGTTTCTATTTGCGTTTGCTATTAGTCAACGTTCGTGGCCCAACATCATTCCAAGATTTGAGAACTATAAATGGTGAATTGTGTGACACGTATAGAGAAGCATGTCAACGCTTGCGATTGTTGGAGAATGACGCTCATTGGGAATGCACCCTCGAAGATGCTGTGCTTTCATCAAATGCTCATCAAATACGAACACTGTTTTCGATAATTGTTTCAACATGCTGCCCATCCAAACCGACTGATTTATGGAGCAAATACAAAGATGCCATGTGTGATGATATTTTGCATCAGGTGCGTATTAGAACATCAAATCCAAATTTGCAACTGAATGAGGAAATTTACAACGAGGCTTTGATTTTAATTGAGGACATGTGCTTGATGATGGCGAACAAGGTATTGTCTGAGTTAGGCATGGCAGCTACCAATCGACCGATGCACGACGTATTTAATCAAGAGTTGCGACGCGAAATACAATATGATTGCGATGCCTTGAAGGAATTAGTACGAACAAACGTTCCACTGTTGAATCGACAACAAAAATATGCATACGACACTCTTATGAAAGTTGTGAAAGATGGAACTGGAGGAATTTTTTTTTTGGATGCTCCCGGTGGAACTGGAAAAACTTTTTTGATTGCGTTGATTTTGGCCACGATACGCTCGCAGAATGATATTGCACTTGCACTTGCTTCATCAGGAATTGCAGCTACGTTGTTGGAAGGCGGTCGTACTGCCCATTCAGCACTCAAGTTGCCATTGAAGTTGCACATCAATGAAAATCCAACATGCAACATTTCCAAGAACAGTGCAATGGCCAAAGTTTTGCAGCAAAGCAAACTAATCGTTTGGGATGAGTGTACAATGGCGCATAAAAAGTCTTTGGAGGCATTAGATAAAACTTTGCAAGATTTACGAAACAATCAAAGCCGTTTTGGTGGTGCAATGATTCTGTTGGCAGGGGATTTTCGGCAAACATTGCCAGTGATTCCACGGTCAACGCCAGCCGATGAACTTAATGCATGTTTGAAGTCGTCCGTTTTGTGGAAACACTTCAAGAAACTCAAATTGACTGTGAACATGCGTGTCGAGCTGCAGAACGATCAATCTGGAGAAGCATTTTCCAAACAATTGCTGGACATTGGCAACGGCAAAATCCCGGTTGACATTTCGACCGGTTGCATTCAATTTCCCCCCGGTTTCTGTCAGTTCACCGAATCAAAATCCGAGCTAATCCGAAAGGTATTTCCAAACATTGCACAAAATTACAAAAATCATGATTGGTTGAGCGAACGTGCTATATTGGCTGCGAAAAACATTGATGTCGACGAATTGAATTTTAAGATTCAAGGTGAAATTGCTGTCGAATTGATGACGTACAAATCGGTGGATTCCGTTACTTCCCAAAATGATGTTGTCAACTATCCAACCGAGTTTTTAAACTCGCTGGAATTACCCGGATTACCGCCTCACAATCTCCAACTGAAAGTCGGATCGGTAATCATAATGTTACGAAACATAAACCAACCACGTCTTTGTAATGGCACCCGACTTGCGGTAAAAAACCTGATGAACAACGTCATCGAAGCAACAATACTTAAAGGAAAGTACAAAGGAGAAGACGTTTTGATACCACGGATCCCAATGGCTCTGACCGACATGCCATTCGATTTTAAACGATTGCAGTTTCCGGTACGGCTTGCATTCGCTATGACAATTAATAAATCTCAAGGGCAGTCATTGCGTGTTTGCGGCATTAACCTTGAAAATCCATGCTTCTCGCATGGTCAATTGTATGTCGCCTGTTCCCGTGTCGGAACACCATCAGCATTATTTATTTACGCGCCAGGCAACAAAACTAAAAATGTCGTGTATCATAAAGCATTGCAATGAAGGAAACTACGATATCACTGCAAAGCAACAGAAAAAAGTATTTCTTTATTTTAATTGGTTCCTGAACATCGATCTTTCAATCAAAATGTAAATATAACACCATATATTGTACATATTTTCAAATCAAATGTAATTTAAACACACCTCAAACCTACATAAATAAAAATTATCATTTAAAAGTACGTTGTTTGTCTCTTTTTACTATTTTTTCATAATTCAAACAGCTTCTCACAAATTCACAAATCGAACACAAACATTTTTTCTAATATATGGACAGGACAACGTCTGTCGGGTCAGCTAGTAAAGAAATACTTTTTTCTGTTGCTTTGCAGTGATATCGTAGTTTCCTTCATTGCAATGCTTTATGATACACGACATTTTTAGTTTTGTTGCCTGGCGCGTAAATAAATAATGCTGATGGTGTTCCGACACGGGAACAGGCGACATACAATTGACCATGCGAGAAGCATGGATTTTCAAGGTTAATGCCGCAAACACGCAATGACTGCCCTTGAGATTTATTAATTGTCATAGCGAATGCAAGCCGTACCGGAAACTGCAATCGTTTAAAATCGAATGGCATGTCGGTCAGAGCCATTGGGATCCGTGGTATCAAAACGTCTTCTCCTTTGTACTTTCCTTTAAGTATTGTTGCTTCGATGACGTTGTTCATCAGGTTTTTTACCGCAAGTCGGGTGCCATTACAAAGACGTGGTTGGTTTATGTTTCGTAACATTATGATTACCGATCCGACTTTCAGTTGGAGATTGTGAGGCGGTAATCCGGGTAATTCCAGCGAGTTTAAAAACTCGGTTGGATAGTTGACAACATCATTTTGGGAAGTAACGGAATCCACCGATTTGTACGTCATCAATTCGACAGCAATTTCACCTTGAATCTTAAAATTCAATTCGTCGACATCAATGTTTTTCGCAGCCAATATAGCACGTTCGCTCAACCAATCATGATTTTTGTAATTTTGTGCAATGTTTGGAAATACCTTTCGGATTAGCTCGGATTTTGATTCGGTGAACTGACAGAAACCGGGGGGAAATTGAATGCAACCGGTCGAAATGTCAACCGGGATTTTGCCGTTGCCAATGTCCAGCAATTGTTTGGAAAATGCTTCTCCAGATTGATCGTTCTGCAGCTCGACACGCATGTTCACAGTCAATTTGAGTTTCTTGAAGTGTTTCCACAAAACGGACGACTTCAAACATGCATTAAGTTCATCGGCTGGCGTTGACCGTGGAATCACTGGCAATGTTTGCCGAAAATCCCCTGCCAACAGAATCATTGCACCACCAAAACGGCTTTGATTGTTTCGTAAATCTTGCAAAGTTTTATCTAATGCCTCCAAAGACTTTTTATGCGCCATTGTACACTCATCCCAAACGATTAGTTTGCTTTGCTGCAAAACTTTGGCCATTGCACTGTTCTTGGAAATGTTGCATGTTGGATTTTCATTGATGTGCAACTTCAATGGCAACTTGAGTGCTGAATGGGCAGTACGACCGCCTTCCAACAACGTAGCTGCAATTCCTGATGAAGCAAGTGCAAGTGCAATATCATTCTGCGAGCGTATCGTGGCCAAAATCAACGCAATCAAAAAAGTTTTTCCAGTTCCACCGGGAGCATCCAAAAAAAAAATTCCTCCAGTTCCATCTTTCACAACTTTCATAAGAGTGTCGTATGCATATTTTTGTTGTCGATTCAACAGTGGAACGTTTGTTCGTACTAATTCCTTCAAGGCATCGCAATCATATTGTATTTCGCGTCGCAACTCTTGATTAAATACGTCGTGCATCGGTCGATTGGTAGCTGCCATGCCTAACTCAGACAATACCTTGTTCGCCATCATCAAGCACATGTCCTCAATTAAAATCAAAGCCTCGTTGTAAATTTCCTCATTCAGTTGCAAATTTGGATTTGATGTTCTAATACGCACCTGATGCAAAATATCATCACACATGGCATCTTTGTATTTGCTCCATAAATCAGTCGGTTTGGATGGGCAGCATGTTGAAACAATTATCGAAAACAGTGTTCGTATTTGATGAGCATTTGATGAAAGCACAGCATCTTCGAGGGTGCATTCCCAATGAGCGTCATTCTCCAACAATCGCAAGCGTTGACATGCTTCTCTATACGTGTCACACAATTCACCATTTATAGTTCTCAAATCTTGGAATGATGTTGGGCCACGAACGTTGACTAATAGCAAACGCAAATAGAAACACTCATCGTTTCTTGGATGAACTGTGTAAATACGACCTAATGCGTTGGTGGAAAATAAATTGGGGAAACCTGGAACAGGATTTCCTTGTTTCCGTCGTTGAAATTTCTTTGTCGATTGATTCCAAGTATAATATCTTGGCATTTCGGAGTATAGTAACGTTCGGGCAAATTCATCGTTCCTGCACATTTCAAAAAATCTGGTCAATGTTGTAGGTGGCGGTCGATCAACTCGTTGTAATACATTCTCCTCAGTAAAGTACACTCTTTGACCATTTTCCAAATGTACGGCTAAATGAATAACAGAAGGATGTCTTTCATGAATGCTAAATGAAAAAATGCGCCAAATTGCTTCGTTACTACTAACATAGCGGCCCATTTGAAATTGAGTGACTTCATCGATGGAATTCTCCGCACTAACTCCAATCACAGCCATGTCACTACCTTTGGTCACATATTTGCAGATGTATTTGATGGATTTCACGGAATGGCATGATTCGACGTTGATATGTGCTTTGAATGTTTTGGAGAGTAGTGGCGAATACGGAACAATCCAACGGTTATCAATTTGAATGTCCTGCTGATTCACTTTCACCATTGTTGATCTTCCATTGTCAGCAATTGAACGGCGACGATACAGTGGGTAACCATCATTTCCGGTAATTGTTTCAGCTACTAATGGCCTTGGATAACGCTTCGAACATTCCCAGCAAAAACTTTACTTACAAATAAGCCGAAAAATAAGGAGAATTTGACAAATCGGTGCAGCCGTTTTCCGATTTTAGATAAATCGAAAAAAGTGGGCGTAAAAGTGGGCGTGGTAAATTTTTCTTTCAGTAAAAACTTAAATTAGATTACTACGATCATTTAAATAAAAGATTAGCCATATCGGTGCAGCCGTTTTCCGATTTTAGATAAATGGAAAAAAGTGGGCGTAAAAGTGGGCGTGGTAAATTTTTCTTTCAGTAAAAACTTAAATTAGATTACTACGATCATTTAAGTAAAAGATTAGCCATATCGGTGCAGCCGTTTTCCGATTTTAGATAAATGGAAAAAAGTGGGCGTAAAAGTGGGCGTGGTCAATTTTTCTTTCCGTAAAAACCTAAGTTGGACTATGACGAACATTTCAGTAAAAAAATTGTCCAAATCGGTCTAGCCGTTCTCAACTGATGCAATTACCAACGAACGACAATTGATTTTTATTTATATATAGAAGATTATTGTGTAAGAAGATTTTCTAGTATTTCTAGAACTCATATGAATCATTCTAAAGAAAAATACCAAAATATTATTGTAGCAACTGGAATCCTTTATTTAAATCAAATATCTAGAAACTAAAATAATCATTCGAAATAAACTTTCCAAATGAAGAAGACAAGTTAACATTTTTAGGAAAAATCCAGTTGCAGAAATAGTTGTAGTCAAAAAATAGTAACTAGAAACATTTGTTACAGCCAAAATTGTATGGTAATTGTACCATAAACTCTGCATTATCTAAATTTTGTGTTTGACTGTTTCTAAATCTATAAACGCAAATTTTAATTTAACATCCATGATAAAGCAAATATTTTAGCAAAACTCATTTGGAAAATTTTAGCAAAAATATGAATTAAATCATACGTGTTTAAATCATTTTGAAAGACATATTTGGCATTTTTACTAATGACTGAAACATTCTCTCTATATTTATTAACTGTAGTATTGTAGTTATGTATTTAGCTAAATAGTTTAACAAAAAAAACTTAAAATGTGTGTGCTAAATATGGAGTTGTTAAAAAAAAAAAACAAACTGCATTTTGACACAAACTCGCCTTAATTCCTATATTTCCGTATTAATAATTTGAAAAATAAAACGTAGAAAAAGCTAATTTATTTTTTTGGAATTAGCATAAATTTTAACCAAATAAACTATTTCAAACTGAAATTTTGCTATGAAGTTAGAGAAATATAAATAAATAAATAATAAATGCATGTAAGTAAGTAAGTACATGGTATATTGTGGTTTCACTAATTTTAACACACTGATAAACATTAGTTTTCAACAGTTTTCCATAATTCAAAATAGCGATAATTACATATGCTAAAAGATAAACAATGACAGAGATAAAATCCAAGAAAAGTTAAAAACAAAAGTGCAAATAACTGAGAAATTATCATCGTGACAAGACCACGAAGAAGACCTCATGCATAGAAAACAAAAACGTTGATAATTCGCATTGATTCAAACACTCGTACAATTGGAATGAAGTGCGATACAGTAAAAATGCTTCAGACACGTTCGATTATTGTTATTACTCGTTTATATTCATTTAAAAACTAACCATAGATACATATTTATAATATCAGGTATGGAAAATTAAGTACATTTACCAGTACTTTTTGTTATCGAAAAATACCACAGTACCCCCATGACATATGTACATATTAATACCTTTTTTGGAATTATTTAATTGAAAAGTAATTGCCCAATAATATTTGAATAAATTAAATTCTAAACTAATTTATAACTTACTTTTTCTTTATAAAAGTCGTAACGTTAGCATAGTATATTAGATGTATTTTCACGATTTTTATAAATGTCTAAATGTCTCCAATCATACTCTGAATATTTGGTAAAGTTGGATATATTTGCTGACTGAACATTAGGCCAAGATAGTGTGTGACAGGGTAACTTTTTGTAATTTAGTTGCAATTTTCTATGTATGCAGATTATCTTGAAACTTTCTGAGAACTCCTAAATTTTTGTTATATTTATTTTTTATAATGGACATATTTGTGTCTCGACTTGGGAGGGAGTGGAAAATCATTTTATATTTTACACCCTTGACAGGGCACCCGGGTATCACATACAAATTGTATGAAAAATATTACATATACGCTCACAACACAATACTGAGTAGTGTTTCTACTCGCTGAATTTATTTGAGTACTGTGTATATAAACTGGAATCCCCATTTATTGAATTGACGTTAGGCTAAACTTAAACATTTTTTTTTAGCATTTCATAATATGGAGCATTTGTATATATTGCGCAATAATATGTGACTTCATTGGTTCTGTATGTGGTACCCGGGTACCCTGTCACCCTGTTAAGGCTTAAAATCCTCCTCCACTTAAAATTAACATTAATTTCCCACCAAACGATGTGTTCAAAAGTGATTTTGTACTTATAATATTAAAAACTTACTGTTTGGTACCATTTTAAAATCAAAATTTTCCATACCTGAATTAATATCAATTTGTACATCATCCAAAAAATGTTGTACCGTTCTACATGAATGAATCATTGGAGGCAAGTACTTACCACAAACGCTTGCTCCTTATAGGACCGAGGGGAATATATATTACAAATATGGAGTTTAATAAATAAATTCCAAAATGTCTACTTACATAGGACTATAGTAATTCATTGATTGTAAGGATTTTGTTGTTCATTGAATGAGGAAGGCTAGATACGATAGGTAGATGATGTTTCTTTTTCGCAAATATACAAAAATTAATGTTAGTATAATTTGTATGCATAAAATTGTACTCAAAATTTTACTATTTTTAAAAAATATGCTTCACTCTCTACGTTTGTCATCTTAAAAAAATAAAAAATTCACTGGTGTTTACTCACTTTTGAGGCTGTGTGTAAATATATATTTAAAAAACTCGATGCTAGATTTTGTTTAAAAAAATCATTATCACTATTAGCCTGAAGTAGAGTGCACGTTTATGTCGATTCCAGTGGTTCAACACCAGTGGAAGCCATTCACTTGTTTGTTCATATTATATTAATTTAAATGTTTATGTTAAAACCATTGTTAACTTATGAATAAATAAAATCGTACATGGAGCAGTGGCATAACAGCTAGACTTAGAAAAAATGTTTAGGTTCGATTCCCACACAAGGCAATTTTTTTATATTTTTTTTAGCACATTCTTGGTGTGAATGTAACTACTTACATAATATACCTTTGCTGAATGTAAGTACATTTGTAAGCGGGACCCATGAATTTTTTCAAATTGCGAACAAAAATAACTAGTGTTTCAGTCAAATAATAAGTAGTTATCACTTTGCTTCAATATTACTTGCTGGCTTACTAGGTAAGTAAAGCTGGGTTATGAGCTCTACAAAGCTTTGCAAACTGAAAGTGATCAACTTTGAAACACTGTATCTCACCTTGTATTCTAACAAATTTCATTTGTTTAGGAGAGGCAGATTTATTACCACTTTTCTTTATCAGGAATTTAGGGACCAGCATATGATAAGAGACTATAGTTGGAGTGTTGTGAGAGAGGCAAATGAAAATATTAAAAAAAACAAACGGAATTAATACTGTTCCTTTTTATGTCTTACTTCCAATTTTAATGTTATTATTAGTATTTTCTAGTGTTTCCAGTTCGGTTATAACCGAAACCGCGGTTTTTCAAGGCCTTAAATCGAAACCGACAATTATTCTTCGGTTTTCACTTTTAAACTATTTTCACTAGAAAAATTCAAAATTTAGAAATGAGAAACAAACTTTTTCATCCAATATCTCTAAACACAGATCGGTAAAAATATCTTAAGATTTGTTTAAATTTTTTAAACTATATTACAATAATTGCTTCAGATGATTTACCAGGCTACATTTCGCAGGCTAGGCAACCTGTTAATAAAGAATGACAAAACATATTAATCTACGAGTATTTCCTGACAATTATTATTTAACTTAAAAAGAAAATAAAAAAAAATTTTGTAACAAAGTCTTAGTTATTTTCAAATATCCGATAAAAGTATGAAGTACTAGCTGAACCGGTGCGCTTCGTCACCCCAATTGGAAGAAAGAAATCGTACTATAACGTCTCCCTTTGTGAATTAATAAAAATTCAGGAAAACATGTCCCTAGTTTCATGTTTATTGATTTATTATAATGTGGATTCTAACTCATTCGAAACGTATTATAAGAATAAAAGCAGCACCATAAATACCCACATTTTGTAATCCTACTCAGCATCTGGAATGTCTAATTGCATATTTCTCTGTCCATTATTATAGAAAGTACAAAAGAAAGGTACCACTAAAGTCACCTTTTGTAAATTCTTACTCATTCAGAATCATTTGTGACTAATTTTCAATTTTTAGGTTTATTATTATAAAGTATTCAAAAAGTACCTTTACAATAAAGAAATAGTAACATTAATTATCCCTTTTGAATTCGCATTCACTAAACCATGAATGCTTAATTTCGTGTGTCTAGGTCCATCGTTATAAAATATTCAAAAAGTACTATTAGTTGGTAAAAGTACTTGCAAGTCCCTATTTTATATTCTAATTCAGTCACGTTCATATGTGTTTAATTTCCTGATTGTATGTTCATTATTATAGAAATTCAATAATAGTTTTTGTTACCTCAATATCATTATGCCTTCTATCCTTGATTCTTTCTTTACTCAAAAGCCTATCAGCCAATGTATACATATAGTAAAATAATTTAATATAATAAAAAGTACCATTAGAAGAAAAAGTAACAATTTTCCACACTGAAACCACTGTCAAGTTTGAAATTTCAAAGTAATTTCCTGATTCTATGTTCAGTATTATAGAAAATTCGAAATGTGCTATTTAAAGTACGAAAAAATACACCTTAGTTTATTTTAGTTCTCCATTTTTGGTATCATAATACTATTCTTGATTATTAATTTATTGAGAACTTTAATGTATATAAGCTAACTAATTTAATATATTAAAAAGGTACCTTTGAAAGAAAAAGTACCAATTTTCCTTTATCGTCTTGAACACTCGTCAAGTTTGAACTTTAAATTTGTACAGCATTACCTGTATTATCAACTGATTTAATCTATAGAAATATATAAATGTCTTTGTAAGTTTGTTTGTTTGTTTGAGCATCACGCCTAAACGGCTGAATCGATTTTATTCAAATTTGGAACGTAGATAGATCCTTACTTGGAAGCGTCAATAGGCTATAACTTTTTTCAATACTTAGACCAGAAAGGGGTAAACAGGGGGAAAACCGGTAAAATTGGTACTTTTATTTCTTAAACAATAAATACTAAACGGCCGAAACGATTTTATTGAAATTTCCAACATAGACTAAAACAGGGGTAGCGAAGCGCACCGCAAGCTAGTAGTTAATAAATTTTCACAAAACCGAACCGAAACCGATTCGCTTTCAATTTTTTAAAACCAAAACCGCGGTTTTGAAATTCATCGGTTTTTTGGAAACTCTAAGAGTGATGATATTTTCTTGTGCAATGTGTACTGAAGTATTTTTGTATATTTACGCCAATGTATTCTTGTATCTGTCATCGCTAAATTACCGATATATTGTATCGGGGACTCAATAATGTAACAATAGTAGATGATGATCATTTTAGCAAAGAATAATTTCTCTAGGTATTTTTTGTCTCATGCTAAATTATAGCGAAGGTGAATATTAACCATTATCACTTTGGACATAAGAAATATCCTTTCCTGTGAAAACGATATTTAAAAATAGCTTTTTCGAAGACATTTTCATTCAAATTTACTTTTCTTTTAGTGTATAAAATTTAAGGCAATCCACAAATTTTTCTGAGTGTATGGTGATGAAATATTTATCAGATAGTAAACCATGTTTCAAAAAAATACTAAAATAACCGTTTAACACTAATCAACAATCATGATCTCAATTATTATGGCAAAAATATGAATATTTTACATATACATACATACATAGCATATGTTAAGGTTTGTTTATAATAATTTTATTTGTAATAAAAACCGTTATTGGGTTTTTTTGTTAAAGATAAAACTTTTAAAATGACCCCTCAAGGTTTTACAGTGCTTGTAATAAGATTAAATGTAAATGTACTATATCTTTTTGTTTTGCACAATTTATGTTGATATAATTTTGCAGCAATAGGTTTATTAAACATATTTTGCAATTAATTAATTGCCAAAATAACTTGTTATGATTGTTTATAACTATTAAATATTTTACGTGCATAAATACTTTATAAATAAATACTAAAATTAAGTAATTTTTTACAAGGATAGAAATTAAAAGAAATATTTATTTTGACCTTATGTATGTATATCGAAATTTCCCAAAATTTTTTATATTTTTTTAAAAATATAGGTTAAAAAGTTTCATATACATAATTATAAATTGAAGTTATGTTCAAGATAATGATAATTCCCTTTTAATCACGTGTATAAACATGTTTATTATTTCATTGAAATGAAGAATTTTATCATTAAACTAATTAAATAATTTCAATAAAAATTTTACATTTCATGATTAATTCTATGAGACACTTTTTAACGTGAAAGACAAATAATCATATCATAATATCAATGAATTAATTATATTTCATTTAGTCAATTTAAATCGTTCATTGATCTCCTGAAATATTTCATTGCTATAGGTTTAATGAAACATGTTACATTAATTACATGAAGCAATACGTTGCACAAAATCTGAAGCACTGATCAAGTTTTTGGGCGGGCGGGTAACTTTTAACTGACAGATAAATTCCAATAAAAACAAGATGTGACATTTTTCTTTTTGAATGATATAAATAGAATTAAAAAAAAAAATTCACTATTCCCTAATGATATTCCTTTCTCTTCTATAAACTCAAGACTTGCTCAAGTAAACTTGATGTGTGTGAATCAGCACTTACCGAAGATATTTGCGAAAAACCAAATTTCCCTTGCCAGAAGTGGTCGACTTTGACACCCTGTACCACATATTGCATTGAAACAAGGTACCTTCATTTTCTTAAAGACTATGGCCTGATTTAGATTTATTGTGCGTTTGTTGAATTTTAATGTAAATTTTCGTTACATTAATGTCAAAATCATTGGATCCATTCAGAAAATTCTTTCAGTGCACTAACTCTTGAGGTTCGGAAATAAAAATGCTGAGTAAATAAAAATATAGGCTAAATTGCGTATGACAAAATAACGAAACAGCAGTCTAGCTATTATTGTAATGATTGTATAGGAATGATGAAAGTTATCAAGAAATAGTGTTAAATATTATGCAATTTTTATAAAAATCAATAATTATGTTTCATGTCAATTTATGGCCCGTGGTCATTTAAAAAAATTATTGCAAATTGAAAAAGAAAATACACAAATAAAAAACCTTCTATAGAGATTTATTTTTAAAATTATTAACCAAGTTGACAGGGTTTTTTGATATTATTTTTGTAAATATATACATAATACAATTTGGCGGACAGCAATATTTACTTTGACAATAGATCTATTCAACAAACTCAATATGAAACCATACTTGTACTATTGACAATAAAATAAATTTATAAGGCAAATAATAAAGCCTCAAGTCTTAACATTTCAGCAAAAGATTAATTATACATACATATATACACAGATGGACAGACAGTGATCATTCATAAATGGATACAAATAACAATAATTCATTGTTTGATTATTTTTGTTAACAAATTTACAAAAAACATATTCATATGTACAAATGTATATACATACAGAAATTTATTACATTTTTGTCATCTACATACATACATTTTTTCTTCTAAACCTCTAATAAACTTTATTGAAGTTGAAATACTAAAACTATTAATAATTTAATGTGTTTAAACTTTAAAGTCACCAGCAACAAACGAACTGGCAAGTGAGTGAGTGACATTGCCTGAGGCAATCATATATGTACATACATCTACATAATTGTAATCGTCTGTCTTCTAATTGTTTCATTTAAACTAAAATAATAATAAACAAGTAAGAGTGCTATATTCGACTGTGCCGAATCTTATATACCCTACACTAAATTATACATTAAGATAAATAAAATGAGGTCGCGGTTTATAGCCATTTGTGGCACTAATTTTTCGATTTTATATAGCATCATAAGTTGGATTATAGCAGATATATTAGATATATGTATCAAACATGTATGAAATTGATTTGGAAGCTTCGGATTCCAACAGACGACGGCCATGACTATATCGACTCCGCTATATATAACGATCCATAATATATATAGTTTATGAAGCAAATGAAAAATGTAGAAATTACAAACGGAATGATAAATTTATATATACCCTTGGCACTCATGTTGAAGGGCATAAAAATAACTATAAAATGTGTAGTACATTGACACATGCAATAATATTTTCGTCTAACATCTTTTACTTATGAACCACATACAATAAAGACTAACATAATTATAAACGCTTTAACAATTTTCCAACTAAAAAAAAAAGAGTTCAGACCCATTGCACTTGCGTGACTTCACGACAAACACACATCAGGTACTTATATGATTTAATTTATTTAGTAAATACTTTTATATACTCGTATGTAGTTATTCATTCATTCATTCATTCGCATTACATATTTAAAAGATTAGCTCGTTTCCGTTTTCTTTTAAAATCAAATGTCATATTAATGACATTGAACTTGCATGTACTTCAATGGTATTTGTTTTTAATCTTTCTGACATTAACTGAATTAGATAGAAACATTTACATAAACATAAACTGTTTGTCAGCCACTAAATGACTAATTGTCAAAACAAATAATTTAAATTTTAAAGATATTTTTAAATTAGTAGTATTTTTATATATGTAATTACGGCAACAACAAAATATATTTATACATACGATTGATTCTGAATGACATAACAGTTTCTATGTATATGTAAATTTAGATTCAAACGTTACAAATGATAAAATTGATTGCTACTATTGACATATAATATATGCATTTGATGACATTCTCGTACATTTCTGGTAACAATTTTGAAGTTTGAAAATAAATATTCACTTAAATTAGTTACTTTATACATCCCAAGTAATCTAACGTGAAGCCAATAGTAACTTTAGTGTCTCTAAAAAGTCTAAGTTGTAGTCATGTAAAAATTTTTTTACTTCATTTTAGAAAGAATTCATTTTACCCACCCGGAGTTGTCACGAAGTGTCCTTTTGTAATACGGAGTTTAATCTTTGTAATTTATGTAGAGCCAATTGACTTTCATTTAGGACAAGCACATGCTAGAATAGCTACTAGGGTATTCAATTAATCGGGTTTCTGGTTTAATCGGTTAATCGAGCAAATAATTAATCGGCGCTTAGATTTAATCGGTTAATTTTAAATTATTCGATTAACTGAATAATTTCTATTTTAATTTTAAATTGAATTTTGTGTACTTATTTAAGCATTTCAACAAAAAAAATAAATAATAGGAACTAAATATGGTATTTTAGATCCTTTTTATTTATAAATGTGAGTTTTTTTAGGATTAGTGAGATATTCTGAAATATCTTTTAAAAAAGAATAGGAAAGGTTTCCTTTTAATCGATTTTTCTTTGGTTTTAATAAAACTTAACTTGGACAAAATTCTCTTACTGATTGTGAATGTTGGAGAAATCGATAGTAAGGCATGAGAAATACTATCCAATTTCTCAGTTCATTGTTCAGTTTTTTTAAGCATATAAAATCCTGCATTATACCATTGGAAAATTTCCTCAAGTTCTGAAAAAAGACTCGTTTCAGTAATGTCTTCAGTTTCGTCTATTATCATGTATTCCTCCAACTCATTAGGACAAATTTCCAAATTCCTTAATTTCAGTTTTTGATCTATGTATATTTAAAAAACTATTGATAGAAGGGAATGTTCATAAGATAAGTAATATAAAGTCCAAAAAAAAAAAAATTTCGGTTAATCAGTTAATCGACACAAATTAATCGGTTTATATGTTATTTGAAAATTGGCAATTTTAAATTATTCGGTTAACCGATTAACGGTTAATCGATTTAATACCCTAATAACTAGACCCTAATAACAATATCCAAAGCAATGAAGAAGAGGCAAGATAACCTCATCGTATGAATTCCCTAGCGAGACGGAATGGTTTAGTGTGAAAGCGAGATAAACCAAAGACAAGATGCCAATGTTTAGCTTAGCTCTAGGCGATCTGCAGAGCGTGTTAGGAAGAACACGATACTCTGGAACATTACCTGTGTCACATCCCTGCTTTTTTCGAATAAGGGATAAAAATGTTTACATGATTACCATATCAAACATTGAACATATTAGGAATTCTGATTGTAAATCGCAAAGAAATTATAACGAGGTAACTAACTATTTCTTTCTTCACATTTTCTTCAGAAAAAAAAATAAAATTGGAAAGAACATTGCCTCAAGATCGGATAACATGTCAATATGAGCATATGTGTATTCCCGAAATGGGCATGAACTATAAAACTGCCGCTCTAATCAACCTTATCTGGGCAATATCCAACTACAATATTCATGCAGTAACCTGAAACACCAGTGCTCATTGCGAATCTATGTGCTCTATGAATATCGTTAAAAGCTATCATATACGATATGTGATGCAGCTAGTCGATTAATTTTTTTGACATACCAGGGGGGAAAAGGGGGAAATGTTTACATGATTACCATACCAAACATTGAACACATTTTCTTCAGAAATAAAAATGGGAAAGAACATTGCCTCAAGAGCGGACAACATGACAATATGAGCAGATGTGTATTCCCGAAATGAGCATGGGCTATAACCTAGGCGGTGGGCAATATCTAACTACAATATTCATGCGGTAACCTGAAACACCAGTGCTCATAGTGACTCTATGAATAACGTTAAGAGCTGTCATATACGATATGTGATACAGCTAATCGTACAGTCGATTATGTTTTTTGACATATCCATCTCTGTTATATTTAAGTTTCGATGGTTCCTCTGATGACATCCCTGAAGGAAATAAAGTCATTTCATCATGTTCCTGTTCGTATAATTTGTGCGAGATGGCGGTGAAAAGTCTGTATGCATTAAATATACTGTCAAACTTTACAACAAAAATTATCTGATGATTTGCAGTCGAAATGAAAATTGCGTTTATTTTTTAATAATTTTTCATTTCATTTTAAGATTTTGAATTTCTGTATATAAGCGTATTTAAGTAAAACTTCAATTAAATGTTTACGTAAACTTCGTAAATGATCAATTTAAAGCTACAATTCATTCCCACTGATCCACAACATTCTTTAAATCATTACGTACGTCATAAGTAACAATAAAATTAAGTTAATGTATTTTCCGTAACAAAATCATTCACCAAAACACTGCATGGTCTTTACCTTGACCAAGGTCTGGGCTGAAATTAAAATGTTCAAAAAAGAATTAACAAAATAAAATGCGGTGTCTCAACTTTACTTGATTCGAACCAAATTTATTAAAAAAAAAAAAAAAAAAACGTTTTTAGTATTCCGGTTCAACATGTTCGTATTTATATGGAAACTACTTGAAATCTGAACGTAATAGACACACAGCCGTCTAGTCGCAGCACAAATTGTAATAGTTTGCGTTAGAAAATGCTAGAGAAAAAAACAACAAACATGTTGCAAGCTCATACAGCCTTTGCAACAACATTGGCTTTGCCACAACTGTTCAGACAGTTGGAGTTTTGTTGTTGTTGTTGTGGAATGTGTGCAAACAACTTTTATGGTTGATTAACAAAAGTTTTGCGTTTATGTAACTCAAACCCAGAGTGCATTAAAAGCAAAATCAAACTACATCTGAGATTATTTTAACAATGTTGTTTTCAGCACTGATTCCATCTTAGGGTTCCATGGAAATGAAAACGATATTTCTTCCGAAGAGCGCAACTGTAACTAAATACATTATCTATCATACCGCTAACCTGCCGTTTCCCACTCAATACACTTTCAGCTCAACAACCGTTACTGCTATGTTACTGTCACCGAAATAACTGCAATTACCGTTACCGATATAATCCAAACTAACGTTACCGTCACTTTTTAATCGTTTTGAATCGGTTGCCAAACATGAATGAATATTAAAAAACTTCAATTCTTAAGAGAATAATTGTTATCTTAATTGACGATTTAAGACTTTTTAAATGGTATCTTGATCGTAGTAAGTATAACTATTTTTAAAGACATTTACAGGCACATCATCCCGTTGAGGAGATCATAACTTTCAAAGATCAAGAGCCAGGGATATAATAAATATTCACAAAAAATTTATCAAATTCAATATCGCGTTAAAAGTGTTTGAGATGTAATCGATAAACGAAATAAGAAACCAAAAGTACATATTTACTGCACATTTAGAGACGATCGTTCAAGTCTAGTCTTGGTAACAACAACGTCAGTCAATACAAATTATGTTAACTATTCATTGTTGTAATTCTTGTTGTTATAGCTGTTGTTGGTTAAGGCATTAACCACAATTATTACAATTATGTAACAATAAGTCAATGTTTTACTATTACGTTACGAGCACAATGCTGGCTTGGCGGTTTTTGTGCTTTTGAAATCATGTTTGTCTTTCTGGTTTCAATATTTGTACTTAAAAATGAACAGCTAAAGTTTGTTCCACAGAATTTAGTTGGTATTTAGTTATATATTATTGAAATGTATACCATTTAGTAAGAAAAATATTTAACACTTTACTGGTAATAACATATTTTCTCACCCACCTATTTTTGTGTTTTTTTTCAGTGGATGATGCTTCCGGCCATTACGCTTCTGGTTTCTTTTATGGCAACAACTATTGGATGGGTTCAATGTCACTCTGTAAGGCAGTTTATCATGATGAAGAAGATGAAGAAGATCAAATTCGCCGAGAGACAGAAAAAAATTCTGGTTTACCATTTGCCAAAGCCCATTTACAGTCGTACACATCTGTCTACAATGAAAATCCACCATTCATTCCAGGATTTTATATTATAAAGTTGTTATTGAATGAAACATATCCCACAAGTGTTGTAAGTATGAAATATATAATGATCAGTCTGATCAATGGTGAGCTTATGTTAAAAGTGGATCAAACAGTTAACAAGTGTATTTTAAAATTACCAATTAGTTCATATCCTTCATGTTAGAGTTTCGTGTTCGGTTTTAACCGAAATCGCAGCTTTTCATTACTTAAACACGAAACCCGACTATTATTCTTTGGTTTTTTTAATAGGATCAATTTGGATTGAAAAAGCATTACATTGAATAAGAGGATTTTAGATCTTGATGATTCAAATACCAAATTCTTTAAATTGTGTTTTATTGTATTTTATGAAACAAATAACTGAGACACAGATCAGAGATTTAAAGGAGCACTAGGAAACATGTTCATAATTCAGAGTGCTTAATATGCATAAAGTCAAATCGATATAAAAATTGAACTGGATGGATTTCTTTGAATTTGTATTTGAAATCTTACCAATTCATTGAACATTTTTTATCAAATTGAGTTATGACTGCCACAACATCCGTCCTTTACGAATTTTCAACATATGAGCTACGATTTTCAATAATTTTTCATTATTAACAATTGCTTCATCTTTCTATAATATTTTCAAAAGCGAAACCGCCGTTTGTGGAAACTCTGCTTCAAGTTCTCTAGATTCTGAAAGAAAAAACCGCCCAAATAGTGCAGGTCATTTACAAAGAAGAGAAGAGTGTTCTTCTTTTCCACACCGTCCGTAAATATTTATAATCATTATGTCCTGTAATAGTACCTAAATTAAGGTTTAACCTTTTATGATAAGTAGATTGGGAATTTAATTTAATTAAAATACGAATACGACGAATTCGTCGGTAAAGGTTCGTTGCGTAAATTCGTAAAATTAAACACAATTAAAAACGAGAAAAAGAATTGCTAATGTCATTTGTAATTATTTGGAATTTATATACATAAATATGAACAAAAAATGTTGCGCTTTGTAAGCATCTATTATAATTTCTCTGGTATCCATTTTTTTCAATTTCAACAAATTATATCAATTTACAATATTTAACCAATTTGTAAATAAATGTTTGTTTGCATGTAGCTAATAGTGTGACCATATTTCAACAAACTTATTAAAATAAAAAAAATATTAAGAAAGAACGATTTAAAACAAAATTATTTAATTAAAAAGTTTTAATTTTATTTATTACTAGCTTGACCCTGTGCGCTTCGCTACCCCTGTCGTAGTCTATGTTGGAAATTTCAATAAAATCGTTTCGGCCGTTTAGTATTTATTGTTTAAGAACTAAAGGTACCAATTTTACCGGTTTTACCGGTTTTCCCCCTGTTTACCCCTTTCTGGTCCAAGTATTGAAAAAAGTTATAGCCTATTGACGCTTCCAAGTAAGGATCTATCTACGTTCCAAATTTCAATAAAATCGATTCAACCGTTTAGGCGTGATGCTCAAACAAACAAACAAATAAACAAACAAACTTACAAAGACATTTATATATTTATATAGATATAGATTCTATGCTATGAATAAAAAAACGAACCATTCTTAACGTACAAAATCATTAAGAAATTGAAAGAAAATTTGTAAATCTGCACTAATATAGTCGTAGTTTATCGGCTTAAGAAATAGAAATAAACCTATCGCAGAATTCGTTACGCACGACTAATTTCGTCCCACGCACTGATTGTGTGCATTTTCATATACACCTATGCTCAGTGGGGAAGAATCAATATTTTTTGGAAATCTGGCATTTCTAAACGGCTGGTCCGATCGAAATAAATTTTGACATGGACGTAGCCAAGACACATTACTAAGTCACCTGCAAAAATTAACAATTTTTGGAAATTTTAAATTAAAAATCGTCTGTTTTTGGATACGTAATCGATATTGCCCTGAAATCTTTTGTATGTTATTGGTAATTTAGTTGTCTAACTAACAAAAGAATATTAAAAAAGCGGACCAAGGTATGGCAAAATTTTAAAAGTTCAATTTTTAAATGCCTATAAACTGGAAATTATAAGAGATAAATAGCACACGCAAGCATGTTTTATCAAGTCAAGCCAAAATTTTACATGTCGAAGGTATCCTTATTCGAGCCCCTATAGCGACGCCCCTGGAGCATTTGTAGGGTCAATTTTAATAACTTAAACTCGAATACTCCTTGTCAAATTTTATTTCTACGCCCATGTCAAATTTTATTTTTATCGTACCAGCCGTTTAGAAATGCCAGATTTTGATTCTGCCCCACTGTCCAATGGGACGTCGTTCGTCCCAGTTGTGTTTATACCATTAGACATTTTTTTTCATTTTGTAAATGTTAGAAAACAAAATTTAATGAAAAAATAATGAATGAAAAAATTGCGCAATTATGTTTTTCATTTTCAAAAATATGAATGAAAAAACAAACCAACTTGCCGTGTACAAGCAAGTCTGTACTCAAATTTGAAAAAAAAAAATCTCCTTAACCCGACCTTACCTCTGACATCAACAAACACAAAAATTGCGCATAAGACTCCCGCAACAAAATGTCTAATGTGAAAGGGGTCAAACTAAAGAATTTGTTGTTGGAAATGGTTTTATGGAACGTATTGCTGAACATATTTAATTCTGCACTAAGAGTTTAGAGAATATAGCCTTAATTGAATTAATTCAAAGTTCTTATAATATGTATTTTATTATATTATATCCGTATAAATCTCAGAGAATTATAAATATTTCTACATTGAATCTGAATTTATCCATTATCCTATGGTAAACAAAGTCAAGGCTGCGCCCATGCTAATTCAACAGCAGTATCGTTACCTCCAATATTATTGGTACTCATCACAGTTTCAATACAAGTGGTTCCTTGGAGGTTGTAATCCTCTGGGAATATAGACATGGTGGTATCTCTCGAATACATATATGGTACACATAGATATAAGGCCATTTTAAAAAGCTACATAAGCTTTTCAGCCTACAGTTATGATTAATCAAGAATTTATCAAATAAAATTCCAATTCCCGAGCCATTTTCATTCTTTAAACCGTCGGTAAGTACTTACATATTATAATTCAAACGCTTACTGTGATCTTATCACAATAAACTTAAGCGGTTATGTTATAATTTTGTTTTCTAAGTGATATTTGGATACCAAAGATCTGGAGCTTCTAATATTCAGTTAATAATTTTCTCTCAACCATAATAGCTTCAAACGATAATACATAAAACTTTTCTGATTTGAATATTACTCCACAATTTTATTGAAAAGTATCGAACTGTTGCATATAATTGACTTGTATACATATTCTTTTATATAAATTTAATTTACTCTTACAGACTAGAACGGTTTATGTTGGCGTCTGTTTGCCCTCGTCTTGCTCCAGTGGAGATGTTATAGAATTGGCCAAACACGGTCATCGTTCGCTAGATTCCCGAGCAATTAATATATTGGATGTACGCGTACCTACCGACAGGGAATTCAATATTTTCGAGGATCGAACATTTTGGATATTAATGTAAGTTTACAACTCTTCAGTTCACTCTAAACAAAATTAAAAATTATTTTAACATTTCTTTTTTAGAATCGTGTCAACAATTGTTTTGCTGTTAATTCTAACCGGCACCATGTATGAAGTGTTTCTGCGAAGACGTCTGCGCGAAGCTCTTCGTCAACAGGACAAGGAAATGATGAACAACAGTGAAACGTCTTCAGGTATTGGATGTGCTTCCTCCGACTACAGTGATTCGGTTACGAATGATTCGTTGAAAAAAGAATCTCTTAAGGAATTGAATATAGTGTTGAACCTGCCTCACACAGTAACAAATTGCAATGGTGTCACTACTAGTAATAGTACTTCCGATGAGCATCTGGAAGGTCATTTACATGAACCGGAAAAACTAAGCATTTATTCCGAGCTTCTGTTGTCCTTCTCTGCTATAACGAATTTCAATGCAATCTGTGATCGTAATGTAGGTTCTGATACCATACCTTCCATACATGGTCTAAGAGCTTTCTCCATGGCCTGGGTTATATTGGGTCATACTTGTATTGTCATATTTAAATATTCGGATAATTTGGAATTGCGCAAAGATGTTGAAAAGAATTTCTTCTTCCAAGCCATCACCAATGGACCATTCAGTGTGGATACATTCTTCTTTATCAGCGGTTGTTTGGTTTCGTATCTCTATTTCCGCACAAATGCCAAGGGTAAATTGAATAAACTGGCCAAAGGTTCGAATGAATTCACTAGATGTACGGCCCACTTTTTCGGTTTGGTTATGTACCGTTTTATGAGGTTGGTTTTGACAGTAAGATTTTTAGAAAAATATGAATACTTTAACTTTATTTTTCAGATTAACGGCCCCTTATTTATTCGTTTTGGGCGTAGTACAAGTATCTATGAAATATTTGGCCGCCTACTCAATTTTTGATCCTCCCACTAATGATCATATTACTTGTCCTGATTATTGGTGGCGTAATATGCTCTATATTAACACTCTATTTCCGGTGGAACAAATGGTAAGTGATATATAAATTTTCAAGACATTAAAATAAAATTTTAACTTTATATTTCAGTGCATGTTATGGAGTTGGTACTTGGCTAATGATACACAATTCTATATAATTGGAGCAATCATTCTTATAGTATCAGTACGTCACTTCAAATTGTCGGCGTTTACAACCTGTGTCTTCCTTGTTTTATCGTGGATAACTACTGCCGTCATTGCCTTTACAAATAATCATCGTCCTGATTCAGATGATCCTTTGGCCTTGTTTGATAAAATCTACGATAAACCCTGGACTCGTTTGGGTCCCTATCTAATTGGCATGGCTGTGGGATGGATTCTTTTCCGCACTAGTTGCAAAATTCGCTTGTCCAAACCAACTGTGATCACTGCCTGGACTTTGGCATCCCTAAATCTATTTGTTTTAGTATTTGGCCTTTATCGGGCCGAACTCTCTCAACTCACGGCTGCTTTATACAGTTCTCTAAGTCATTCGGCGTGGGCTTTATCCTTGGCCTGGATAACCATTGCCTGTTCAACTGGTTATGGTGGTTTTGTTAACACTTTGCTGTCAGCGCCATGTCTTTATCCCTTCTCCAGAGTAACATACTGTGCTTATTTGGTGCATCCCATTGTTATACGTTCAATGGCCTTGAATACGGATTCTCCTTTACATTTGGGTGGTGATACAATGGTAAGATTTTTAAAATTTATTTTTCTATACATATGAGTTTGTTAATCTGTTTGTAATTTCTGAAATATTAATTTGCTAAGGTATGAAATAGGTTTATTAGAAGCTTCTAAATAATGTATAGAACTAAAAACTCTCAAATCTTTACTCAAGTGGGTGTGGCTTTATATTTGCATATACAGTGGCAGCCAGCTAGTTAGGAACAAATATTTGAATTTTTTTGATCGACTGAATTTTAAGTGCGATAGTGCCAAAACAAAATGACCTAGGGGTATGAAATTTAGTAGTAATGTTTTTAGTTACTCAAAAATGTTTGGAAAAATCGGTACAACATATATGGACAAAGATATGTGGAAGTACGTTGACTCGCCTCAATGAACTTCCGCTATTAGCAACATGATATGGCTGAATATTGGTCTGAATATTTTCTAATAATAAAAATATAATTATATTTTTTGGTCAAGTTGTAGAAAAACCGTTTTCGTCCTGAATATGTATGAATTGACCCAGCTGAATAAAACGCACTTGTGTGTTAAAACAATCCTTTTGCATATATATTTGTGGAAATAGTTAAAAAAAATAATTGAGAATATAGAAAACAATTTTGTCCTTAATTAGCTGGCCACCACTGTATATATACAGTCAAAGTCAATATGCATTCTCATTTATGAAGCCAAATATTTTAATTAGTGAAAGAAAATTAAATTTAGAGTTTAATATTTTATTATTAAAAAAACTTTGAAATTTAAAACTGATTTCATGGAAAATTTATGGGTAAAAGGAAAAACTACCTAAAAACAACAGTCAAACATTAGTATAAAGTTGATGGATAACGCTCTATTTTATATTAACAAAATCCGAAAATGAAAAGTTAATAATTTTTTGGTCCTCCATTCAGCTTTATTACGGCCTCTAGTCGCCTTTTCATGGAGTTTACAAGATGTTCAGTTATATCTTTAGTATTTTCCCTCCCCCTCTTCCTTTAAAGAGGGTTCGAAGTTCATCCTTAGATGAAATGCTTCGTTTTCCAATATTCCGGTCTAAAATTTCCCACAGGTTCTCTATTGAATTAAAGTCTGGAGATTGCGGAGGTGAATTTAATTGCTTACGTACGTTATACAAAACCCACTCCTTAACAATTCTGATGGTGTGCTTTGGGCCATTGTCTTGCTGAAAGACCCATGGAGTTTCAAGACCTAAATTTTCCGCACTTACTTTCAAAGTGTCCTTTATAATTATTATGTTGTCTCAGCTGTTCGTTGTACTTTCAATAAATACAAGATTGCCAGGTCCTGCAGGTAACATACAGTCCCACACCATCAAAGACCCATCGCCATGTTATACGGTAGTACTTTTTCAAATCTGAAATATCTTGAAAACATACCTATATTAATTAATAATTAGATAAAGGCAGTGTATAAGACTGGCAAGCTACAATCCCCATATGTTAGCAGAGTTTCATTTTTTTTAAAAAAAATTCTTCATTTTGGCGAAAGTTTTTTTAGATAGATATGACTGAACGATGGAAATTTAGATTAATTTGTTCAAGAAAAATTATGTTTTAAATATGTATCAAACTATTATTTGGATCTTCCCTCTCGATATCCAAATAACACCATATTAGTTAATTTCTGTGTGTCTAAAGGAAAAAGCCAATTTTTTATATTTTATCAAAATTGGTCCAATAAAGTTGAATAAAACTATTTTTTCCATTTTTTGACTTTTATAAGTAACATTTTTCCTCATAGTGGTAATATTATTCAAATAAATTTTAATATCGTAGTGAGAGTATTATATAAATATTTAGATATTAATGTTTTGTGAAAATTTTACCAAAATATATTCTATTTTTACCGCATACATGTCCCAACTTCCAAAAAGAATCTAATACATTTTTGTTATATTTTTTATTTAAAATATTCATACTTTCCCAAAAATGTACCAACGTACAGTTTTGACCCTATTTTCCTCTAATGGGTTGGAATTTCAAAAAAGTACGAAACAGCTGTCTGATACGTAGATAAATGTTTGTTTTAAATGTACTTAGTTTAGAAGATATAATTTTACCAAATTCCTCTAAAAGTTCGAATTTCTAAAAGACGAAGCGACAATGAATCAGTCATTCAGTGAAGTTACTCTTTTATATATATGGAAGATATTTAAATATAAGCCTTAATGTATGCTTTGATTTTTTACCGTTACCAAGGGAATGTAATACAAATTAACAATTGAATTTTTACATTTGTATTTCGTAGATTGTAAACTAAATTTTATATCAATTTTCGTATTTAAACATGACTAAATGTTACAGATGTAGAAAAACATTTTTTTTTCGCTTAACTTTATTTTTATAAAATATGTAATTTCATTATTTCTTTCAGGTCGTCATGTTCTTTGGATTTGTAGTGGCCTCATATCTACTATCATTCGTAGTATCAATGTCATTTGAAGCACCCGTTGTAACAATGCTTAAAATTTTATCTCCTAGTCGAAAAAAGCGTCTCGCTTAATTTATCAATAACTAAAACAACAACTACGCTTGCAATTGTTTTATATTTAAATTATGTACATAAATATTTGTTAAGTTTATTAAAAGACAAAAGTCAAAACGAAACACTCCTCTATTTATCAACGAACTAAATGAAAAACAAAAAACTCATCACACATTTTATACATTTCAACAAAAAAAAACTAACACAAAACCAACAAATCATTTTTAAAACAACTAAAATAACGAAATGAAATTGTATAAAATATGAAACCCATATTGTCATTTTTATGTATTGTATTTCTAGTAAATTAAGAAAATTTTCACAAAAAAAAAAAAAAAAACGAACAAACTCTATCTCTTTCTTACTTTTTATTTAAATTATTCCAAAGGATTAAGGTCGACAATAAAACATTTTACATTTTTTTATTTTTTAACACACATTTCAAATGCACACCAACATGCAACAAGATCATTTCATTACTATTTTTATTTTGTTAAAACAACATTTTAATAATACATATACATATGTATTAAATATTTGTAATTAGAAATTAATTAGTGAATAATCAATATGTTTTGTAAATGAAAAATACATATACAAATGTGTATAGAATATATTTTTTAAATTATTTTTAATTTAATATACAAACAATAATAATGTGCAAAACTCATGTATACATTGAATTGATTCAAAATAAAATGTTTAGTTTTAAACCAAATTTATGAAAATGTTTTTTATTTAAATTTAATTTAACCGGGTGATTTTATGGACAAAAATCTAGAACCAAACTGGGGTTCTCGTCTAATCTTGTAACCTTCTCGACTTATAAAATAATGGTTTAAATTCGAAAATAAAAAAATTGTTTTTTAACCTCTTAATTTAAAATGTTAATTTTCGGTTAATCGATTTGTATCACAAATTTGGCACTCAAATTAATTTTTTTTTTTTTCAATTTTATTTTTTTATTTATTGTATCTTCATTGCTTAATGAACTAACAACAAGTATTTCAAATCTTATATCTAATAATTATAATTTAATTAGTCCAGTCAGTGCCGGACGAAAAATTGTTTATTGATTGTTGCTTTGATTAAATAGGCATTCTTCCTTCTAGTCTTAGGTCTGCTGTGTCCCTCCTTGTTAATCGAGTGTGGCCACGGTTATCTAATATGTTGCGGGCCAGTGGGTTTGGGTGAATTTCAAGTTTTTTTTTAAATATTTTTCCACATTTTTCGTGATCTCAGTTTTTACAAGGGGCACGTTTAGATCTTTGTGTATATTCGCGTTTTTGATATACCAGGGGGCAACTGTAATCATTCTTAAAAACTTGTTTTGGCGTCTTTGGATCTTTTCTACATTTGACGCTGAGGCCGTGCCCCATAGCTGTATGCCATAACACCATATCGGTTTTATGATAATGTTATAAAGTAGAAGTTTGCAATCTAAACTAAGCGAGGTATTTAACTTTCGATTGTTGGATTATTGTTTGGTTATTGATATGAATAGGGGGGCATGATTCTCTTCGCAATGTGTTATATGTGTACATTTTTGCTCGTTGACTTTAATTTTCCATTGTTTTAACCATTTTTCTAATTCAAAAATGTGATTTTGTAAGTAACGAGACGCTTCTTCAGGGTTTTCATGAATGCTTAGAATAGCAGTATCATCTGCAAATGTTGATGTATGCGTGCGATTGTTAGTTGGCATATCAGAAGAATATATCAAATATAAAAAGGGTCCCAGGATACTGCCTTGGGCAACTCCAGCTTCAATGGGTTGGGGACTACTTAAAAAGTCTCCTTGTTTAACCTTAAATGTTCGACCAGTTCGACCTTTTCAATAGCTTATGTGTGTTTGCTGGTAAATTTTGACTCAGTTTGTATATTAAACCATCATGCCATACTTTATCAAACGCTTGAGAAATGTCGATAAAGCGAGCGGAACAATATTTCTTTTCCTCAAACGCTTTTCTTAAAATATTTACAAGTCTATGGGTTTGTTCGATAGTACTGTGTTTTCTTCTAAATCCAAATTGATGATTCGGAATACAATTGTTTTCAATTAACATCGGGTACAACTTGTTCATGAGTATCTTCTCAAATAGCTTTGATATATTAGACAATAGGCTGATTGGTCTATATGATTCTACTTTTGTGTGATCTTTTCCCGGCTTAGGTATCATGGTAACCAGTGAAACCTTCCATTCTGGAGGATAATATTCAAGGCGTAATATAGCATTAAAAATAAAAAGAATTATTTTTATTGCTATCCGGGGTAGCTCCATAAGCATCTTGTTACTGATTTTGTCAATACCAGGTGCTTTCTTGGAGTTTAAATCAACAATAGCCTTTTCGATCTCTCGAATCTCAAAACGTAGGGGTACGGCTGCTCCAAAATGGGGTACAACAGGTGGCAACTCAATAGTTTCATTTGATGTGTTCGGGGTAAATACTTGCTTCAAATGATTAACAAACAGATTCCCTTTTTCAGTATCATTTCTTGTCAAACCGCCACTTGAATTTCGCAAGGGGGGCTTACATATGACAGGTCTTTTAAGACTTTTTGTGGCTCGCCATAATGAGTAATCCGATTGCGGGGTTGCGTCCAGGCTTTCTAGATATTTATTCAATGATTCCATTTTTCGAAATTCCAAGAGCTTTTTAAGTCTTTTTATACAATCTTTAAGCTTCGATTTGAGTTGGGGGGATCTGTGCAATTGCCACTCTCTTCGAACTCTTCTTTTTTCATTTAAGAGCCGTTCGACATCTGCAGAATAAATTCTATTATATCTGATTTGTCGGGGGGTTTGGGTAGCATGTTGAGCAGCCAGTTTGAGATTTTTAACGAAATTGATAAGAGAGTGATCGATGTTTTCTGGTGTTCTTAGCGGTATGTTTTCCGAGCAATGTGTACTAAGGTATTTTTTTATATTTGAGCCAATTAATTCTTGGGCCTGTCATCGCTAAATTACCAGTCGGGGATACAATTTCTCGGGGGCTCAATAAAGTAACAATAGTGGGTGAGTGATCTGAAGATAGTTCCAGCGAGGATTCAACTTGAATCATTTCTCCAGGGATCAATAACATCCGGTATTTTTCGCGGGTCAGTAGGACAGTAAGTAGGTTGGCCGCTCGTAATCACATTCAAACCCATTTTAGAAATTGTATCAAACAAAACACGACCTTTAGGGGTAATCAGTCGTGATCCCCAGAATGTGTGCTTAGCATTATAATCGCCAGCTGCCAGGAAACGGGGGCCTAGTGATTTAAAAAATCTATTATATTGACTTTCTGTAATTGAAAATCTAGGGGGTGAGTATATCGATGAAATCACTAAGTTTCGATGAAAATCTTCAAGACAGATAGTAGTAGCTTGAAGATAATCTTCGCAAAGATCACACATTAAGTAGTGTTTGATTCGAGCTTTTATTAAAATTGCCGAGCCTTCGCATGCTCTACCTCTGAAATCTTTGGTATCATGTATTACATATCCATTTATTCGAAATGAACTTCTGGACGTCAAATGGGTTTCAGAAACCAGCATTACATCAATTTGTTGGTTTTTTAAAAAATATTCGAGTTCGTTTTTGTGTTGGCGTATGCCGTTTGCATTCCAGAAACATATTTTCAAACAGTTCATGGCTTATTTAGGATAGCTTGTAATAACACTGTGTGCATTTTAAGCATTTCCTGCATCATAGTACTCATAGAGTTGGTAAAATTGTTAACCGATTTCACTAGGATCTCTATTGTAGCTTCCAGTCGACTAAAATTAGAAGTGGGATGTTGGTCTGCAAATTCCACAAAATGTTCATACAATAATTGTTTTATAAATCTTTAATTAATTTAAAAATTGCCATTGAATATTGGGCTTAGATGTTGCGTATTGATGTGATGTAAGGAAAAAATGTAAAACAAACTGAATAAGTTTTACAATTCCATACAACCACTGATCAAAAATTTCGTAATTAGCTTATGGATAAAAATCAAAACAACAAAAATTGTCTATATTAAAATATGGAATGTATTTATTAAAATAAAAAAAGTCTTCTACAATTACTTTAGTTTTTTATCTTCTACATTACTAGTAGTTGTTTCTGATGCGTCTTCAATTAAACGTTCAGCCAAATCTTCATTATCCACAGTCTCCTCAATGCTAAGACCTGTATCGAGACGTTTCTTATCGACTGGATACAGCCAACGTTGATACAGATAAATAAGGAACACAACATCATCACGTAGGCAAGCAACACGGTGGGCAGTGGGCATGGTTATAATAAAGGCAAACACATCATCAATAAATGTTATAAAAGCCTTATACATAAATGCACGCCATGGTAAATCAGCCACTGACTTAAGTTTGTAGTTGATAAATAATTGAGGAAGCATAAATAGAAAACCAAAGGCATAGACTCCTTTCACTAGGGAATTCAATGTCCAAGAGTACCAACTACGATGCGGTTGATAAATAAGTGAATAAACAGCTCCACCTACACATAACGGATACAACAAATAGCTGAGATAACGCATGCCTTGTTTATCAAATTCTTCTGTTTTCGATTCGGCAGTACCACTTGACTTCGCTTCGCCTTCATCTATACGCTTGCATATACCCTTTAGTGTGATTTCTAATTTAAGAATTTTTTTGCATTTCCATAATTCAATCAATACACCAACGCCAGCTGGTATTGAAATCAATAATGAACTTTTCTCCTCCAACAAGTAAAAAAATATAACGATCTGGGAAAAACAACGCCAAAGTGTAGTTCGAGTTGAAAGACCTTGATATGATTTCCGTTTGCGCCAAAATATTACGTCATTTTTGAAGGAAAGAAAATCGAAGAGAGTCTGTAACCAACAAATTAATTAATAAATTGTAAATGGTAAATTTCTAAATAATTGGATATAAAATGCAGTAAAATTAAATGTTGAATCGTTCCCTTACTACATCTAAAATTGTAGCCTAGAAAGTATTTTATATTATGGATGCCAAACCCGAAATCCCGATCCCGGGATTTTTCGGGATTTCCCGAATCCCGGGATTTGTGAAAAAAAATACGAGATTTTTTTATTTTAGAAAGATTTTTGAAGCTTCGAAAATACCTAGAAAGCTAAATTTCAGCATACTTTTAATACTAATCTCGCTTCAAATCAAAAAGGAGCCAGATTTTTTAATTTTTATCAGGGAGCAGCAGGTCTTCCTTTTTTTGATATAGGGGTTTATGGACGGGTTCTTACAAAAGTTTGTAGAAGGATTTATTTTCATATACAACTTGTATATTCAATTTCATCACGATATTAATTATTATAAAACAATTATGAATATTCAAGTTATTTTCTAAAGGAGAACTTGTATGGGGACTAGGGACAAGTGTCCGATTTTGCCATACTTTACAGGATTGTGGCATAATCAACATACTTATGACTGCTCAAACAGTATTCCGGGGGATAATTGTATGGGACTAGGGGCAATCATGGACCATTTTCAATTCCAAACAAACCTTTTAAACAGAGAGTATTTATGGATAATTTTAGCCAGCTGGCTCCTTTTGTTTGTGCCCTATCGTGTTTTAAACAGACAGACGAAAATTGTTTGTTATAAAATAAAACAATACTTTTATATTTTATGTTTAATATTAATATGTGTATTGTAAATAACTTTTAAACTGCCTTACCAATTTTTACACTATTAGTTTCATAGTAATTGTAAGGTACGCTCTCCTAAAAATCCTTTTACTATGATCTTAGCATATGTACTCAATACAAAAGTTATAAAATTTTCAGTTTTGTTATGGTTTTCTCACTGTTATAAAGTCCAGAATACGGGTATAAATATGAAATATATTTCTTGTCAAATTTATTTTAGTTCAATGCATTAGTTTTTCCTTGTTATATTTTTACTAAATATATTAACGAAAACAAATTGTTTTTATTGTTGAATTTTATGTTTTTTGACGTTTAACTAAAATCTCGAAAAATCCCGAAATCCTGAAAAATCCCGGGATCCCGAAAAATTACATTTCTAAAATCCCGAATTCAGGGATTTGTAAAACTCAGTCCCGTGGCATCCCTAATTTATATAGAATGCTTTGCAGAAACACATAAAAATATCAAAAAATACTGTTACTTCTGGGGTTCCTCAAGGTTCAGTTCTTGGTCCGATTCTGTTTTTAATGTATTTGAATGATTCTAGTCCATTGTTGGATAATGATATGTATACAGCCTGCTTCTGGAACTTTGTTCGGCTATATAGAGGATACTTAAACAATTTTTAGGTATATTCTTGATTTTAAGCTGCCAGATTGATCTTGACCGTGTTTCAGAATATATTCCCATTATTCTACGTTGTAATTTTACTAATATCTTACATCTACGTATAATCTTACATTTTTAGAAGATTACGAAAAACTGGGCAAACCAATTATCTGTTGGTATATTTTTATTTATTCTATCTACTCGGAATATTCTAATTGAAGTACCTCGAATTCACTTTAAATTTTTGAACATAAAATAAATATATGTCGCATTTGAAATCAATTACCATCGGATCTCAAAATATTCTCATATTCCATTTGTATATATAAATTAAAAGTTATATTTTTCTTGTAATCTGGTTTTCAGGATTTTATAACTTTTTTACTTCTCAATTTTAGCAAAATGTATTTGACTAGTGAGCCATTATTTACTAAACATGATTATTAACCTTAACATTACTACTACTTACATGAATGCTAGCCAGAAATATAGTGGCCAAAAGGAAGTAAAGATTTGTATCGGACAGCACAGATTTAACTTCTTCAACGTCATTTTTTGTGAAGCCCATTTGGAGCATCATCTTCATTGCATGCTCAATCATAAGCATTAGGCGTAATTTCCCAATGCTCATGGGACGGAAATGAAATGTTACAGTAAATGTTGACATATTGCGATTGACTGGAACCAAATTTTTTAAGCGCATGTTAAAAAAATCGGTCTTTAATATCGGTAAAATCTGTTGATGACGATTGACATGTATAAGTTGCGACATTTCGGGAGGTACATCTTTGGCGGATAGTGAGATCAAATCGGTAAGTAAAGATACATGTACTTCAGACATGATATGGGTTTTAGGTTTAGTTACACTTGCTGAATTCTTCTTTGATTTAGAGTCTTGTTGCTGGTCTTTCTGTAAGAAAATTTGAATGTTAAACAGTTTGCAGCTTAAGTCTTTTAAGTTTGTTTTACTTTCAGCCAACAACAACAAAAAAACAACAACAACAACTTACACTACTACTCTCTCCTAATAAATTAAATGCCTCAGACTTTGGGACCATATATTCAGTAACACTTAAACTGTGTATTACAGTGGGTCCATCTCTTTTTAGAGTTTTCCATTCTAAAGGTTGGCCCTCCAGGGACAAGACTACTTGCATGTGCAAGGTGCCATTGCGTCTTGTTTTCGCCGGCACTTGAATTTCGTAGTCTTTCTCGTAATGTTCCCAATAATTAAAATTCTTTAATGACTCCAGTTTTGTTACCTCCGTGTAAATGGGATTTGCACTTGTCGAGGTAAACAGGGCCAATTGCATACGTGGTTTATTTGTTAGAAATGAAGTGTAGCAAGGAATGTCACTGCACTTGAGCGTAGTAAACAATTGGGCCATCATCCACATTGAGTGCCCGATGTAGCCAAGGAAGGCTACACCCAAAATTGTGGTGATTGATGGAAACGCCATTTATATTTAATTTTTAATTAATTTTCTTCCATTAATACAAGAAAACAAATAGAAAACGCCTAGAATAGAAATTAAAAAAATCAAACAGCTGGGTATATTGATTGACATTTGACAGCCGGTGTGTTTTACCTTCTTCTTTTTTTTCAATATATTTGGCATTCACTGTTTGTTGTTTACACATAAAACAAAATTGATAGCAGAACTAAAAATGAATTAAAAAAATGTTTAATTAAATTTACACAAAATTTATATTAAAGAAAAATTCAGGCTAACATTATTTTTTTTATTATTAGCTTTTTGTTTTGAAACTGTGTACCATAGAGAATAGACATAGAGCGGAAACTCTCTTGTCAAAGACCTAACTCAGTTGTCAGAAACCTAAGTGGTGAGAATGTTTTTTGTTTGAAAGTTTTTCTAGTTTCCGCTCTATAATACCACTTAGGTTTCTGACAACTGAGTTAGGTCTATGTTTTGTACCAACTCTCTCTTTGTTCGACTCTCAATTTTTTTAACCCTAGCTCTGACACTATTTACATATGTAAATATCTGAATTTTAAAATAGCTATAATTTTTGTATTTTTGGTCCGATTTGGAAATGGTTTGGAGTCAATGACTAATTTTTGTTGTTCTTCGAGCGTATTTAAAAATTCCCAAAAAAGTAAATTCACCGTTATTTCTAGCCATTTTGTTATTTTTTCTTCATTATCTGCCACTATTATGAATATGAATGAAAATATGTTTATTTTGTGTGCTTTATTATACCCTTCATCATTGAATAAAAGCATAGAACGGAAGGAGAGAGCAATACAATGGAAAAAATTATCACCATGAGTGGCAGGGGTATATATACGTTTGTCATTCCGTTTGTAATTTCTACATTTTTCATTTGCGACCCCACAAACTATATATATTCTGGATCGTTATAGATAGCGAAGTCGATATAACCATGTCCGTCTGTATATTGAAATCAACTTTCCGTAACCCCCAAATAACTTACAAACATAATAGATACATCAATATATTGGGAATTCTTCCGGCTCGGTCGCTATTTAAAATGGAGAAAATCGGACCACAAATGGCTGAGATATAAGGATAAAAACCGGGACAACCTCGTTGACCTATTTTTGATCTATATCTGGATTACTATTAATATAGATAATATGGATATCTAATGGTAGTTATTTCAAAGTCCATTGCAACGATGTATATAAGGCTAAAGTAATTTGGACCTACAATGGTTCAAAATCGGGAAAAATATTTTTTAGCCCGAATTTTTTTTTTACCAAAAAAAATTTTTTCACTAAAAATTTGAAAAAAAAATTTTTAAAAACTAAAAAAATAATTTGGAAAGAAAATGAAAAAAAAATTAAATTTTGAAAAACAATTTAAAACAAAAATTCTTTTTTTTCAATTTTGAAAAAAAAAAAATTAATTTTGTTTACCTAAAAATATATAAAATTTTTTAAAGTATAATTTGGTGAAGGGTATATAAGATTCGGGACAGCCAAATATAGCTCTCTTATTTGTTTTTCATAGAGTTCATATAATTCTATTACATTTAATTGTTTCTATTAATGGATCATGAGGTTCTGCCCTGCTTATGCTCTAACAGCCATCCTGAACGTTCCTCGGCCACAAAATTTGATAAAAGAGGCTTGCGTATATATGACCTTTCAGGCTTAGATATATGCAAACCGCATGCAAGACGCCTTGGACTCACCTTTTACGACTATTATCGTAGCTGTAAGGATAGAGAAAATGAGGAAACAATTTTCCACCTTCTCTGTGAATGTCCAGCCCTGAGTGTCAAAGTACACAGATTTCGGTGCAACTACATATTAACCAACCTTAGTAGATATCTGGGTATAGACTTAATGACCTACTGAGTCTAATAACAACTTGATTCTAGGGTACTGCTGATTGAAGGAGGCCGACGAAATTCAAAAAAGCGCCATCAAGTACATGATTTTCTTAAACGAAATATACTCTTTGAGTAATTAATTAATAAATCGTTTTTACCTTATCCTAATTTTTCTATATAAATTTGTTGCAATTGAATATTTTTTGCAGTCTTTATGAATATTGTTACGTTTTCACCTTTTGAAAACATTGGTTTATTTCCTTTAAATAAACCGGATACTTTTGATTGCAAATAAAAGCAGTTTTAGGGCCATTATTGTAACTTGGCTTTATGTTCGTAATAGTAAAAGTAAACTTTAAGGGTACCTTTTTATATTGCTTAAAGTTAAATTTTACTATTTCGAACATAAAGGCAAGTTGTAATAATGGCCCTTAGTAGTTTAAAATTGTAACAACTCTTTATTTATTCAAAATGTACAACAACAACAGTCTAAATTGTCAGTATGTGTTTTAAATACACACACACGTTTATAATGCACAATCTTAAAAGTACAAGACTGTTGATGTTAACTCTAACAGCGCCTATGATAAACTCACTGACTACTGCATCCGCAGTCACTATTTATACACACTGCCATCTTCATCCGAGTAGTCGAGATAGTTCTTAACGGTCAAAACTCGTATGTTCGAATTCTAGAGCTTTCGATGTTAATGTTAGCAGCTTAAACATTTAGTGTTGCAATACTTAAAACAATGCTAATAACTGCATGCTATCAACATTGTTGATAAGTAAAATTGAATTGCCTACTTTTTATAAAATTATATAACATATTGTGTCAAAAAGGAGCCCATTTCGGTTAATTTTCTGAAAAATAGTTTTATCACTATTGAAATCATATTGGCACAATTTATACATCAATTTGGCACTAATTAAAATCCCATCAATGATACAGGGGTGTTATTCCCTAATTCGATTCGAAAGGAAATCGATTTGAATTACAATGTATTTAGAACACAAATTCGAACATTTTAGATTTCGGATTGAGTTACGCAGTAACCTCTCAGGTTATATCGCCACACCTTCGCCTGTTATAGAAAAAAGCACCAGCAATAATGTATACACCAAAATTCATCACAAATAATACTCTAAAAAAACACTGCATTCAACAAATTTTCGATTTTTAAAAAGTCGACATTTCGACATTTTGAAATTTCTAAATAATCGAGTTTTTATTTATTTTGTTATTTACGACTTTTTTCTATTTTTCATCGCATTGTAATGTAAAAAATATATTGTTACGAATTTGCAATAGCGATTTGAATTTAACAGTCTGTAACGACTGCCTGCATCTGGTTTATTTAAAGAAAATAAACCAACGTTTTAAAAAGGTTAAAACGTAACAATATGATTGTATTTAATGATGAGAAAAACACATTTACAAAATTTTTACAACAAAATTCAAAATAAAAAAATCGACTTTATAGACTTATTCGATATTTTTGGGATAATGTAATCGAATCAACCAAAAAGTCAATTTCAATTTTAAAACTTTTTCAGCAAAAAGTTGATTGTTTGAACATTTGACTTATTGAGCTCAGTACATATCCAATAAGCACAAAATACATAAAAATTCAATCACGAACAATTGTTGGATTTTTACTTAAATGCAAATATAATTATGTTTTAAACTTGAAAAAATTTAATATTTTTCTAACAAAAACATGTAACTTGAATTTATGTTTCGTTTTTACTGGCTAATGCTGTTGATATAAAGTGTAAATACAACAAAAAATATCATTATTAAATAAATGTTTTTTTATTTAAAGTTTAAATAATATAATTGTACGTTTAAATTTTAAACGTACAACGTACAGTTACATTATGTTTATCGAGTCCACACAAATATTGCTTGTTTACTTTGTGGCAATGGATTATGATCAATTATAATAAACAAAACATAAATGTTAACGATACACCTGTTGCAAAAATATTATAGAGACTATAAATCTAACGATATGGTTTAAATTATTTTAAAAAATCATCTAAAAAAAAATAAGTAACAGACAGTAAAAAACAGACTCTTCTGTAAAATTTAAAAAAAAGCGCATTATATTTATATTTCGTTGCTCAATTGAAGTTGATGAAACAGTCGATTTGTAATTGGAACTAGCCTACTGAAAATCTAATTAAATATAGCAAAACACTTTAAATCACTAGCTTATTATCGTACAAAATACTACGAAAAAAAATGTTGAGTTTTTTAAAAATCTTTAAAAAAAAAATGCGTTAAGCTGGATAAGTAAAACTACACAAAATAAATAATTAGGACCAGCTGTCCAAATAAAAGTCGTATTTTCCTTAATTATATTAATGTTTATTCTTTTGGAAACATAAATTTAGCGTTGAATTTAAATTAATATTTATATTGAAAAAGAAATAATTATGCAATGAAATTGTTACAATCGGGAATACGCTAATAATCGATTAATCAAATTATACATTTTGTTTACAGATTTTCATGAGTAATCAATTAATCGAATTACTGAAGGATTTGTTTTTATTTATTTTTTAAATTTCCCTTCAATAAAACTAATCAAATTTAAAAAATACAGATTCAAAATGAATAGTTTTAGTTCTGTTAAATCAGAAATTTTGATTAACCTTCGCTTTACCAATACCCACCCGGGTGACCTTTTCGGTATTATTTCTTTAATAACTTCTTTAGTTTTGTTTCAATTTAAATAAAATATAGGCTCACTGACAAAATTTAAAGTTCTGTAGAATTTAATGAAAACATGATAAAATTTTTAATACTTTTTTAAGGTTTTTTTTTTTTGACATTTTTTAAAATTTTGTTCGTCGCAGTATCACCCGGTTGGGTATTGGTAAACCATGTATATAAAAACCTTTGGTAAATCGAAGGTTAAACGATAAATTGATTAGTCATAACGTTTGATTATTCTATTGATCGCTCATCCCTTACAATACAATGCTATCCCTTAACTTTATTTTAAATATTTAAATGAGTCCGTATGACTTACATATATGACAAAATAATTAAATTAGCCAGATAAGTATTAAAACTAAACCGAAAGTGGGGATCAAACGTAAAACGTTAATCTTAACCATTTCGTATACCCAGTACTTGTTCAAGTTCGGCACGTTTCTGATTGACTTTAGTGAAGAAATAACGAGACACGGCCTCGTGGGTCCAAGGTTGATAATAAAATTCAGCACGGCGTTCCTCTTCCGGATTGCCGGCCACATCAGTCATGGCCTATGTTATTAAAGAAAAAAAAGTTTTTTATAGTTTAAACGCAATAAAACAAAGCATTTGTAAATTACCTTCAAATCACGCGTTTGACTAACTATCCATCGCTGTATGAATGTTTGGGGATCTTTAGCAAAGCTAAGGAAGAATTCCCGATTAGTTTTCATTTGACTGATTGTTTCCACAGTTTCGTGAATTTTAGCATCAAGACCTTGAATTTCCTGCTGACTGGCAGTGCTCATAAGGAAGTTGTTCATTTGGTTTTTCAGAGTATCGTCTACTTCAACATCGATGTCGTAGCATGCTGTCTGTTTATTTTCAGCTCCGCTTTCAATGAAATGATTAATTACAATTGGATCCGGTGGATGTAAAAGAGGATTGAGTCTTTGAGGAATTTCCGCAAATTTCATGCGTTGGCAACCAAAGATTTGTTCTAAATACTTGTCACAATTTATGTATTCCCTTTCATGGGCATCTTGCAGCTTATGAGTCTTTATATACTGCCACAGGGCGGATATTATTACAGGCCGGGTTTGCGTATGAACTCCCAGCAGACGTGCTAAACGTGGATCCAACTTAAATTGTAATGGCTGATAATCCAACAACAGAAGTATGGTGCATCGTACGTTTCGATCACCAGGTCTTTTTACTTGGAAACCATCGGTCTCTTGTGTCGTATGAGTACGGTGCCACTCAACCAAATGATTGTCTGGTCCATACAACTCCTTGTCGAGTTCAATGACAAGTGACTTGAAAAATGATGAAAATTTTCTTTTTATTTTTGTATTTGGATCGCCCTTACCATCCTCCAACAACCGTCCTTCCACTCGAAGTTCCCAGGATGCAACCGAACCCTCATCACCATCGTTCGTCGGTTCTTTGCTAGGATAAAAAGTATTTGAGATGAAAATACGCAGTTTTCGCTTTTGTTTCATGGGTCGCTTTAGTGCTTCCTGTATATCCAAACGTTTTCTCATAATAGTTGCATCTAATTTCCTTTCAAAAGTTAGCAAATCCATATAAGCTTGAGACTCTGGTACCAGATCACGTACCTTTTGTGGCAAAATTTTGTCGGCCAACTTCTTTTTCTTTTTTGCAGCTGAAAATTCACTTTTACTTTGTGTGGTGCTTACAGTTCGTGATTCGGCAGAACGTTTACTGCCCCCACCACTACCTGTTCCACGTAAACCACTTTGGAATCCCGGCTGAGTGGCACGCTGGTGTAGCGGAGGCCCACCAGGTGAATTTGTATTTGTCTGCACAGGTTGAGGATTGCTGGGATGGAGAGGAAATCCCCTTTGCTAAAATTAAAAATTACATATTTTATTTTGTTGGATTTTGCGGTGATGGTATTGGTTTTTATAAACACTCCTCTATCGATCACAAAGCTCTTCGACATACATACCGGAAAACCAGTTCCTGCAGCGTACGGACGCATACCGGCTGCTTGAGGTGGCGGTGGTTGATAACGAGGTTGTCCAGGCACTGGTGATTGCCCTGGCTGACCAGGAGCAAACCTTTGAGACATTATATTCTATAAAATTGCAGATAATTCACAAGGCAAAATTGGGTACTTTTCTTCAACGACGCAAAGTTTTGTGGTAAAAAGACGCCATTTTGCCAGCTAAATGTCAAATAAAATTCACCACGGTGCATGTAACTGCAGCAGCATTGCCAACGTGGTTATTTTGTGTTTATACACAGAACAAAATATTAGTCAGACAAAAATTATTTGAAAACAGTAATATAGCTTTTCCAAGCAATTATGAAATCACTTTCGCTATCATAATTTCCAATAAAAGCGATAGTGACATCTCCCTGCTATAGATTTTATTCTGAATGCTATTTATTACCAAAAATTACATTTTTTATATGTTATACTATAAATTTTGCTAAAATTAGACATAAACCTGAATCAATAAAGCAATCATTGCGAAATGGATTGCTACATATAACACTTTTTTATTTCTCTATTAAAACCCCTACGAAAATCTCCTTGTATTTATACGATGTCATTTATTTCAACCATGCTTGCCTTTTTTGGGATATAATCGTATCAACAACCAATCAGAAAAGAGCTCAAAGCTGAATATCAAAAAAGTCATGAAAATCCGAATACTCGCCTTTTGTTTAGACGTCACAATTTGCTAGTACCAAATAAGCCCATGATTTTAAGTCACGACTTAAAGTCATAATGTATAAATAAAGCCAATTGGATTGATATTATTCTCTGTTTTATTTCAATTTAAAATTCTCTGCCTCTTAAAAAAAAACTTTTGTTTTCTTGTGTCGATTGTATTAAAACATTATAGTGAAAGCTTGTTGGAAAATTTCATATAGAATTAAAATACATTTATACACTTTTAGCAAGTGACATCCATATTTCGGATTCTTGTAGTTTCACTAAAACTTATTTCCAGTGTATACATTTTTCGATGTTGGCAATAACGATGAAAAATAATTATTACCATTTGCGTATTACAACTACAGATAAGTGCTACCAAGTCTTTAACCATTTGCTTGGTAACTCTGTTCATACGGTTTACATTTAGCTTATAGGTGATTTGCAAAAAATTTAACTTTAAAGTTTGTTTAATATTGTTAATCATATAAACAATAACAAAAATAACAATGACTGAAGAGTGGTGTTCTGAAAAACTAGAAAACCTTAAGATAAAAGAAAATCGTTTATCTACATTGGCAGAAATACGCGGACGTCTTAATGAAACTCCCAACTTGGAAACAAAAATTACAAATCGTTTGTTAAGTTCTTCAGAAATTTATGACTGCATAGCGGAAGATGAACAAGACAGTGATGATACTATCAGTGCTGAACCCCTAGATTTAGTCAGCGATATTCTGTCCATATGTATGGCGAATTTAACTTTAAGGCAGAACGATCTGCCACGTTTGTTGCATAGAGCTTTGTTGCACAAACGAGCGCATATTAGAGCTCTAGCTTTAAATGCCATACTAAAGGAACTCCAAAAACAAATTGGAGATGATACCTTAAGTGATGCGATTTCGGATGAACTTTTGAGTCACGTTTTAAGTGCACTGAAAGATCCAGAAACTCAACTAGGAAGTCCGGCTTTAGCCATTTTGTCATTAGTTTTAGAAGGCCGTTTGCAGGAACAGTTTGTTAAAGACTCGCTATTGGATGCGCTTAAAAAGAACGAAGTTATAAAATGTCGCGTTTATGAGTTAGCTGTTAATTTGGGAAAACGTTCAGCTGCCACTTTGGAAAAAGTGGAATTTATACTTGATCATGCATTGGTTGAACTTGACAATGATGACATATTGTTGCAAGTTAATGTGTTAGAAATTCTTGTCTCTCTAGCAGAACAAAATCATGGCCTTCTATATTTAGAGAAACGACAAGTATTTGATGTCATTGGAAAACGAGTTGAAGAAATGGAACAGAATCCACTTGATCGCCTGTTGATTCCAGGTATTATGAAATTCTTTGGCAAAATATCCAGTGTTCAGCCACAAAAAATTATCACTGGTTATCCACACATTATACTCTGTCTTTTTGAATGTTTAAACTCGGGTGATACTTCCATTTTGCCAGCAGCATTTGATACATTGGGTAAAAAACAGAAAATATTCTATAAACTTTTGTATAATATTTTTAATGTGTATTTCAGCAAATTTAACACAAAATCCACAAGGTATTCTTCTACTGCAACAGTATTACAGCGGGGCAATGAAAGATGTATTTGAAAATTACTCTTCTTATTTGCGAAATTTGCCAACAGATTTAAAAAATCGTGCATTTAATAGTTTGGAACAAATATTCACATTTAATTCTAAAATATTAGAAATTAGGTAAAAATAAGTCATGTTTTTTTTTTTGCTTATTTTTAAATTTAACTTTAAACTTTTTTAGTTCCATACTACATTGTTGGTTTAATTATTTAAACAATGGTTCGAATAATATGCAATTTCTAATGGACTTTTGCCGCAATCCCTTCCCTGACATAAAAATATCTACACTTAATTTAATCTGTTCTCTATGTTTGTATTCGTGGGGTATTGATGCACTTAAAAATACAGCTGGATTTCTGGAGTATTTGCTTGATCGCAAAGTGGAGTTTGACAAAGAGGCCAAATTTGCAAAATTCAGTCTCATCAAGTTGTTGGCCGATAGCAGCGCTTTCGATGTTCAAACCAACATACAATTGCGTACTTATGTAAATGAAGGTCCCTATTATGTGCAGAGCATAATGGACGTAGCTGTGGAGGGAAATTAATGTGAATTGTTATTTCATTTATTATAGATTTAGTACTTTTACTATATTTTTATAACATAATTATTTTTACAATATAATAAAATTGTAAAACAAAAACAATTTGTATACGTATAATTTTAATATTTTTCATTTGATGATCTGAATCCAAATACGGTAAGACCCATTTTTGAAATTAACCGGCAAAATTTTCCAAACCGTCAAATTCTATATCATTTAATTTATAAATATTTTCCAAAAACTGCTATGGTTTGAATTTTTGCTCATGCTTGTTAATAATGTTCACAAATTAGCTTTGTAATATTTGAAAACGAAGACCTTACCTTTGATCCCAATTTGAAAGTTAAAATTTTTCAAATTAATGAAAATTATGTATTCCCAAAATATGTAAGGGAAAATTTAAAATTAATATGGCATTATTTTTATGAAAACTTCAAAATCCTTAAGCATGTCAGATGTAGAATTTGAAAAAATAAAGAGAGAATGAAACTACCTTCTATATTTCCAACATTCAATATACTACTTTTTGATGGTATTTTTGCAGACAAAAGACCGGATACTTTTGATTCCAAATAAATGTTGAATTTAACAGTCTGTAACGACTGCTTGCAACATACATCATATTTATAAACATTTCCATCAGTAGAAACTTCTACTTATCAACAATATTGATAACACTCTGTTATTAACACTGTTTGTAAGTATAAAAACAATAACATAGCTGCTAAAAGCTCTAGATATAGAACATTACAGTTTTGTCCTTTAAAATTCATGAGTATAAGTATATTTTTATTGAAAAATAATAAAGCCCCAGGGTTAGATGGCATTAATAGCATTATCCTTAAGAATATGCACGATTACTTTTTTGAAATTTTAAGAAAGCTTTTCAATTCTTATTTAATAAAGGGATATTTTCCAACGATTCTTAAGAAGGCTAAAGTAATCCCAATTTATAAGCCAGAAAATATTTTATCAAAATTAATCACTTATTGGCTGATGGTACTGCCAATATATATGGGCCCTCCCACAGAATCTACACATCCTTCCATGGAAACTTATTCATATTTGTAGTTTCCCCTAACTAAACCTACACACCACTAACTTACTTCCACCCAATCACTTACCTATTGTTATTTATTCCATTTTATAATTCAAGAAACCTTCACTCCTTTTCGAACACGTTATAATACATTTCAAGCAAAAAGTCAACCCAGACTGAAAAATTAAAAATTTATCAATTCAAATTTCTCTCGAAATAATTTATATATATTGGGTAATCATGGCACCTAATTTTATGATCGGTCCATAATTAGTCATAGCTCCCATATAAGGCCCGCTTACGAAAATAGTTTTAACGAGCATAAATCTCTTAAAAATGTTGGTATGCACATAAAATTCACTACCTAATCTCATGGCGATCGTGAAAATTCCGAAAATAAATAATTGAAATTAAAAAAAATGTTTCTCAGTGTAGTTTATTATATGGTCATACTTGACCGATCATTTTATTTATTTAATTCGCCAATGAAATTACAATTTCTTACAGGCCAACATAATTTATAAATAAGTATAATTTAAAAAATACAAAGTTGATGTTATCAGTTTAATAAATTAATACTCCTTTTAATGAGATTATGATCAGTTGAAAAGTTAATAAGTTGATAAGATGATATGAATTGTTGAATTGAGCACAAACTCTACGCATCGGATCAAAGTTTGCATAATTTGAACGGAAATATTGGATTTTAAGTGGAATATAATTTCTTGTTGGACGATTTGGAACTAAGAATTCGATTTTGCGAAGTAGGAATTCCGAATTAGTTGTTCCATTCCGTAAATTAATCATGAATGAGATATTAATACATGTATATTCTCCTACTTTTTAGAGTAGGGAGTTTAATAAGTGCTAAACGACTTTCATATGATGGTAGATTAATGCTAGAATTCCATGGGAGTTTGGGAAGGCAAAATAAAAGAAATTGTTTTTGGACGGATTAAATTTTTCTTATATAGGTATAGTATTACGGATGCCAGACAACACAAGCATATTCTAAAATTGGTCTCAAAAGTGACGTAAACAATTTCTTTGTGACATAAGGATCATAACATTTTTTCCCCAGCGTTTGATGAAACCTAATACCCCATTGGCTTTATTAATAGTTTGTGAAATGTGAGAATTAAAACATAATTTATTATCAAGGAATACCTCAACTTTATCAAGTTGATGTTCATTGATTGAGTATCTACAGAGTACTGGGGTGTTACCGAGTAACTCAATCCGAAAACGGAAATGTTCGAAAATGTATGCTAAATACATTGCAATTCGAAACGATTTCCTTTCGAATCGAATTAGGGAGTAACCCCCCTGGACTTCGTCTGTAGAATGTATCGTCTGTAGAAGATGTATTAACAGGTGGCAGCGTAACTACAACAATTACAATTATACAAGAACAACAGTCATTTTTGTTTGTGTAAAACCTTGTAAACTGTCAAAAACATATGGTATCAAATAAAGAAAACAAACAGATACAGAATTCAAAAGTGAATCAAGCGTTTTTAATAAAAATAAAACTCTTTTTGTGCGATTTTACGATATCTGAAGTTCAGGACTGGTTTAAGCAACGTTTAAGAATATTGCAAACTGAAGACGGCATTGATTGTTTCAAATTCGATGCTGGTGTGTCTAATTGGGTACCTGAGAACCCATCTTAAACATATCCTCCAATATCGCTCCAAGTCAAATAACTAGGGACTATGTACGCATTGTCAGCTCGTTTGGTTCAATGGTTGAAGTGCGCACCGGTTAAGGCACACACGATTTGCCAATATTCGTACGTATGGATGTGGGAAAATGAAAATTTTTAAATTTATCAAAGGTTTATAAAACAAATTATGTATGTAAATATTGTTTTATGAAGATCTTTTGATAAATTTAAAAATTTATTATGAATAAAGGACTCCCGTGACTAAAAGTCAAAAAAAAGTTACAAAATTATATGGACATTATGGTAAAATGGTATTAACTCAAAAAATATATTTTTTGTTTTGTAATATCAAGTGCGAAATGTGTATAACCATTGATTTTTTAGATCACATGACTAAGCATTTTGGAAATCCGTTACATTCTTGTGGTTCGTGTTCGAAGACATTTTATTGAAATGGGCCGACGCATGCTCATTTCAATAAATTTCCGAAAATTTAACACATACATGTTTCAAAACCAAAATAACAATATATCGTAAAAACAAGATTACTTTTTTTATTATTGCTTATTTATTTACATATGTAAATATATAAATTACATATGCCAAATTAACAATATTACAAGTTAACAAGTAACAGAGCTAAATTCGGCTGTGCCGAATCTTATATACCCTTCACCTAAGTATACATATTTACGTACATTGCCTTTACCCATGCAAAACTCTGATGATAACTAACCAAATAAACACAACAATTATTTTGCACAATTGTATGTTGAAAAAATAACAACAAAAATAAACGAAATTATGCATGCGTGTGTTTGATTTATAATTCTTATTCATTCCACATTGTAGAACAGAGGTGCGCAAAAGTAAATTCTCTCACCAACACATTCAATTCTTTATTTTGTTCAGTGCACCTAGGTTAGGTTAGGTTTCCAGGCAGCCGCGAAGTTGGAAAGTAGAAGAACAGCTCACGTGGGTCCAAGAAATGATCCCTTTGTGTTACCTGAAATTAGAAGTTAGAAAGAAAGAGGGACAGATAGAAATGAAAAAGAAAGAAGTGGAAGATTGAGTAGTTAAGAAGAAGGAAGGGAGAAGGAGATTTGCAAGCAGTTACATATCAGTTAGACAGCGGTTATTGGATTACACTCGAGAGCTTCCCATATCTGGTCCTATTAACCAGTTACTACTCCTTATAAAAGCGTTGATGCCCTCAAGCCTCATATTCGAGAGCTCAGAAAGACTACTTATGGAACGGTGTCCCAGAAACCGTAAGCGTAGATCGCCTAATGCCGGACAGTGACAAAGAAGATGAAAGATGGTTTCATCCTCCTCCTCGTTTTGACAACTTCTACAGAAGTCGTTATAGGGCAAGCCAAGTCTCCTCGCATGGTTGCCGAAAGTGCAGTGTCCGGTAATGACCGCCACTACGCCACACAATTGTGAGCGTGACAAGCCAAGAAGATATGTTGTTCGCCCACGATTCAGTTGGGGCCATATCATTCTGGTTATAGTGCATGTGGGTTCACAACCCCATCTTGTCTGAGCAAGCTCATAGTAGAAATTACTAATTTGTAGCTTGCACTTGGATAGCGGAATTCCACATAGGAAGTCTATGTGTCCGTCAGGTAACATGGCGCCTTTTTTCGCCAAATCATCAGCAACGCAGTTGCCTGTATTATCTCCGTGTCCCCGTACCCATACGAGTACGACTGTTGAATGTCTCGCCATCCTATTTAAGGATGCCCGGCATTCCTGGACCAAATTAGATGTTGTATATACACCTGTTAGAGATTTAATTGCGGCCTGACTGTCAGTATATATACGAATATCCCTGCCTGATATCATGTTATAACTGATCCAGTTAGCCGCCCTTTTGATGGCTGATACTTCAGCCTGAATTATGCTACATTAATTTGGAAGTCTAAAAGATAGCCTAATGTCGAGTTCCCGAATGTAGACACCTGCGCCAACTCGATCTCCTTTAATAGAACCGTCTGTATAGACTGAGAGACCCGTTGCCTCAAGTAAAGGTCCGTCCATTGCTTCCGTGTTATACGGAATTGAGAAACCGAAGTTTCTCGCCAAGAAGGGCCCAGTAATGCAATAATCGATATTATCCGGAAGAGTCTGGATGCTACCTATTATGCTGGCGTGACCGTATGGAGCATGTTTCCACGCCCCAATCGCGTTTAGCCTAAAGGCAGAGGTATATGCCATTTTTCTTGCCATTAGATCCACGGGGATCCAGTTCAATATAGTAAAGAGCGACTTTGTTGCGGTCGTTCTTAGAGCTCCTGTTATCAGGATTGCCATTCTTCTCATAACCCTCTCGAATAGCGTGTAAATTGAGCCCTTGTCCAATGCCTTCCACCAGACAGAAACTCCATAGAATAGCGTCGGCTTAATAACCGTATCACATAACCAGTTAACGAATTGGGGTTTAATACCCCATTGCGTACCTATCGCTTTCTTACAGACATACATAGCCGTCAAGGCTTTTGACGTCCTTGAAAGGGTATTGGGTTTCCAGGATAGTTTACTATCCAGAATAACTCCTAAGTATTTCGCATTATCCGATAGTGTTAGTTCAACACCATTTAATCGGGGAAGCGAGAAATGAGGGATCTTGTACATTCTTGTGTATAGTACAAGTTCGGTTTTGCTTGGGTTAACACTCAATCCACTGTTTGTACTCCACCGACTTAGTACATTGAGTGCATATTCCAGACGTTGTGATATCGTGCCCAAATGGATCCCGGAGACTGCCACGGCAACGTCATCCGCGTAGGCGACAGTTTTATAACCCATGAGATCCAATTTTCTGAGCAGACAATTTATGGCCAGGTTCCACAAGAGTGGTGACAAGACGCCTCCTTGAGGCGTACCCCTAGTGGCTATTCTAGTGATCACCGCCGTTCCCTTTTCGGAACGGATGATCCTATATCGTAGAAGGTTCATAATGAACCCTACAGTTGATTGGTCCAGACCAAGGTTTTGTAGAGCTGAAACTATAGTTGCAGATTCTACATTATTGAAGGCTCCTTCTATATCCAGAAAGGCCACTAATGAGAAATTACCAAATTCAAGGGATTTCTCAATATATCCCACTAAGGAGTGAAGTGCTGTCTCAACAGATTTGCCCTTCATGTAGGCGTGTTGAGAGGGAGATAATGATCCTTGTTTTAAAGACGCTCGTATGTGAGTGTCTATGATTCTTTCAAGGGTTTTCAGCAAAAATGATGATAGACTTATTGGTCTGAAATCTTTTGCTTTTGTGTGTGACACTTTTCCTCCTTTCGGAATGAATGTCACAGTACATTCGGTCCACCGTTTTGGTATGTACGACCATTCAAGACAGGCATGATAAATATTTATCAGCCAGGGAGTGACTAGATCTATATTATTCTGTAGATCAGCGGGTATTATGCCATCCGGGCCCGGAGACTTGTAAGAGTCAAAACTCCGTATGGCCCATTTTATCATATGTTCATCAATTATAATTGACGGAGTTGTCCGATTGTTCGGTTGGGTTTCACTAGCCATATCTAGTGGCAGATTCCCCGGAAAATGAGTGTCCATGAGTACTTCTAGTGTCTCACGTCCATCGGTAGGGCACCTACCATCCTGTTTCTGAATGTAACCTTGAACAGTTGGTGTTTTCGACAGGATTTTGAGCAGACGATTGGTCTCAGAGGAGCTTTCCACGCCGCTGCAGAAGTCCCTCCAGGACTTACGTTTCGCGCTTCTAACCTGATTCCTTAATTTGTTCAACATAGACTTGTACGTTGACCAGTTGCCTGATCTTTTCGCCTCGTTGAATAGTTTACGACAACTACGTCTAGTGTTCGCTATGTCTAAAGACCACCATGGGGGTCTTACCTTTCCTCTGCGTGCAGAGGGAATGCACGTGCGTCTTGTGGCCTCACCGAGAGAGAGTGTGAGCTTTTCCACAGCGCTATCAATATCCCTAGTGTTACTTATCAAAGGGGGTGAGGGAAGTAAACCATAAAGGATCCGCCCATGAGCATCCCATTTGGTTTTCCTTCTGTTTAGAAAAGGTTTTTCCTTTTCAACTACTAATTCTATCAAGAATGTCAGATACCTATGATCCGAGAGAGAGCAATCATCTGAAACCTTCCAATTCCTAATGAGTTGCGAGTGGCTTGCACTAACAAGCGTGATATCCAGAACCTCCTGCCTATTTGCAACCACAAAAGTAGGTTCTGAACCTCGATTGACAACTACCAGATTACAGTCTAATATGAAGTCTAGAATGTACTCACCTCGTTCGTTCACATCTGAGCTACCCCAGATTGTGTGGTGAGCGTTTGCATCAGCTCCGATTATCACCGGAATTCTGGCCTGGTTAGCAGCACGCATCATATCTGATACCAGGTTGTTTGGTGGTGGTTCAACCTGGTCGTGCGCCATATAGCTTGAGAGCAGCCACACCTTACCTGCACCTGTTTCCCAAGCAACAGTTACTGTATCTTCATCACTATAGTCAGGAAGAATGAAGATATTAAGATGGTTCTTAGCCAAAATACAAGATCTTATTTTACCTGTGCGTCTTATGTACAAAAGTTTGTACTCTTTGGCGTTGAGTCCACGTATTTCGCCATTGTGAATCCACGGCTCCTGGACCAACGCAATCTCCTCCCCATGTTTAGAAATGTGGAGGAGCAAGGCAGCAGAAGCTGCTTTAGAGTGGTGAAGGTTCACTTGGATCACCTTCACCATGGTCTGGATCGTATATGACCGTAACGTCGACGTCTTCTGGGTCTGACTCCAGAAGAACATCTTCATCCTCCACATCGCCCAGAGTACAAAATAGTTCCCCAACCATATTCGAGTGTGATTGGGTCTCCATTTTGTCATCAGAGCTAGCGGGGTCATCCAGTGTGTATTTGCAGTCCATATCCTGCGGAGCTTTCGGTGTAACACCGGAAGTTTCGGGGTCGAGCTTGTCGTCACCACGATAGATGCGCAGCTTGATACTATCGAAACCGTAGTATATCTTACTTTGCCTCTCTCGTAGTGGAGCCAAGGATTCCTTGTTAAGGACTACGACCACCTTTCTGTGCGCACCTTCAGGAGCAGAAACCTTAACCACCTTCCAGTTGTGGGTTGGTAGATTAGGATTGCCGCTCTGGATGTATGCCAGAATCTCCTCAGGTTCATGCGGTTCCGCCGGAATAACTGCGACTGATCTCGGTCGACGAGGTATCTCGCTTACCGGGATCACGTCCAGTTCCGCGCCGGGCCACAATTCCCCTAGGGACGCAATTGCTAGTTTTAGCAATAAAGCTGAGCGGTCATTGGTACACGCTAGCAGTTTTACATGGCCTTGATACCAGCCAGCATCATCGTTCTGCGGGGATGGACCGGGATTCTCCTTGAGAATTTGCCAGTATACCCCCAGCATAGCCTGACGGATTTTTAGCCATTTCTCTTGGGAGATGGCCCCGTCTTCAACACTCCTGTCGATAATGGCCCTTACAAGTGGATTGCGAGCAACCTCACTATATGGCCTTCTTATCACACGAGCCTCTTGCTTTGGACGTTTAGTCTTCGGCTGTTGGTTTTGCTGTTGAAGCAGTCCCTCCTCAGAGCGTTGCCGTTTAGGCCCAGCAGATGCGGCTTGGTCCGCTACATCTGCGCTGATAGGAGGATTGGAACTGTCAACCTCAGCCAGTTGGGCCTTAGCCCAGCTAAGTTTCGACAACTCGTCGCAATTAAGCGCCTCGGCTGACTTGGATCCAAGTCGGTCGACAATGCGCAAGGCGGCGCGCCTTTGTACAAAAGCCCTCCTGGATGTTTCCTTGCGAGTGGGGGCATTTGATTCTGCCGTAGTGGCGGGTGAGGCTACAGTGGTTGGACCCGACTTCTGGTTCGACGATCCAACCTGTAGCATTTTCGCAGGGACACATGTCTTATCGACAGTGTCCAATACGGGTGTAATTGCTGGTTTATTACCAGCGAGGGCTGATGCAGCTTTTGAGGTGCTAGGCTTGAAGTCCAAAGCCACCTCGCTGCTTTTAATCGAACTGTCACCGGAAGGTTGGACAGTTGATTTTTTGCATTCAGCCAGCACAGGTTTCCCCAGCTGACCTCCTGCGGTTTTTGTTTGTTTTTCATTGTTATTTTTGTTCATATAATTCCCACGAGTATGCACGTAAGGGGATGGACTATCCATGCAGGGACGGCGTACATGGACTGGGCAAAAACTGTATTACAACCGACCCGTACCCTGGCGTCGGAGGGGAGCTGTTAGCGACTAGTCTTCTTTAACCACTAACTAGCCATTCAGGTCTTCAGCACTGCTACCATCACTTTGACCTTACAAGTGGGGGAAAGAAAGAGAGACAGAGGAAAGAACAGTTTTGGTCCGCGGGTTGTACCACTAAGAGAGAGAAAGGAATATGCTATCACTAGGCGACCATTTGTTGTAAAATGTATCGCCAGTTATGGCATTTTCTTAGTACCAATTATATCCTACTGTGACCATTTGTTATAAAATGTATCACAGTATTATGATAATTGGCTATCGCAATCCGTTTTACAAACCTAGATATGTCAAGAAGTTTAGACCATTTGTTAAAAATGTATCTCAAGATATTGACATCACTCGAGCCTTTGTCAAGGCTAGTGACCTGTTGTGAAAAACAGTATCACTAGACTAGGCAATTGCTCCCCCTATCCGCCACCTGGGACGCGTCCGATGGGAGACTGAGAACTCCACACGGAGTTCTCAGTCTCCGTGTGGAGTTCAAACAAACAAATACAAAAACTGAAAAAATAAAGACAAAGTCATACACCCGTACTCATGCGCTTTAGTAGTTGCCTCGTTGAGTGGACAACCACTACTAAATCGGAAGAGCATAAGAATATGTGTGATTTGATTTTGCACAATTGTGCTATGTTCTGCGCACCAAGGCATATTTAACCAGGTGGCAGCGTAACGCCAGCTGACTATTTTTTGCTATACTTATATTGCACCTTATGAAATGTCAAAAACGTGTTTACAAACATTTTTAAATCTGTTATAAGAGTAAAAAGATTATTTTATATTTATAAAAGTGAGTTTTAGTTACCGCTTTATGTGCGTAAAATATTTGAAAGAGCTAAAAGAAACTATTTCGTTTTAAAAAGTGCGTTTTTGTGAATTTATTTTTTGTCAGTTTAGAAGGTTTTACACACTGTTGTTTTTGTATTGTTGTAATTGTTGTAGTTACGCTGCTACCTGGTTAATACATCTGGCTGCGCACCATTGTTGTAGAATGTTGTTGTTGGGTGTGTGTGGTGTTTACGTATAATAGAGATGCTCATATGAAAACTCATTATAAACAACTCTCTCTTTATATATACCCTTGCCTCTCATGGTGAAGGGTATAAAAACAAAAACAAAATACGCAAAGAAATAACAAACACACATCTACACAAACGCTTTGTTGTTTTTTTGTCAAAGCATGCAATAAATTGTCTTTTTTTGATGAAATTTTCAGAGGTTGTCTCGGATTTTTGCTTATATCTCCGTTATTTATGGACGGATTTTGCTGATTTTAAATAGCAAAATTCTCGAAAGCATGTCTGACAGAATTATTGAAGATTTGGATCCCGAAGATAACTGGGGTCTTCAGAAAATTGATTTCAACAGACAGACAGACGGACATGGCTAAATCGACTCCGCTATCTATAAGGATCCAGAATATATATACTTTATAGGGTCGGAAAATTATATTATGGAAATTACAAACGGAATGACAAATTTATATATACCCTTCTCACGAAGGTGAAGGGTATAACAATACCTGAGATCGTAAACAATAAGTAATAAATTTATTTATAATAAATTCAAATTAAAAAAAATTTCTTATTATTAGTTGTAGTATTTATAATAATTTTAAATGAAATATAAAATTAATTCAACAAATAGTCTACATCATGATACAATCATTAGAAGGTAGAATCACGAGGGAGAGAGTTTAAAATGCTATGCCTTGTTACGTCAAATAATAGAAAAATAAAAAACAGAAATCCAAAAATACGAATAATAACAAATGAATATTGAGAAATATTTTGTTTATATTTGAAATACAGGACATTTTATAAATCTTACGAAATTTTGTTCAAATGAACATTTACACAAACAACATTTAACACAACATTTAGCATGTTTCTTCTTATATTTTTTTAAATTGAATTTAAATTATTTTTCAATTTAGTTAATTTTTGATGTTTTATTTCAATTGTACTTTTATTTTTATGGTCTAAATTATAATCTATACTAATATCATAAAAAGGTAATATTGGTTTGTTTTTTTATTTATTTGTAGAAAATAATAAATAAACAAGTTATGAGCAAAAAAAAAAAAAAAAATTGTTATTAAATAAAAACTCTAGATATACATTTGATTTTCTTTCTTTACAATGGGTAGATTTGTACGATGCATAGGCTAGGGATTAGAAGAAAGCATTTTAAATTTATTTCTGGTAGTTAAAAAAAATTAAACTTTTATATGAAATAAATACCTTTTGATAGGAGTAAGTTTTATAGCATTATCTTAGTCAGTTTCTTGCATCCTAATTGGCGCTGTCTTTTTTTCTGTTTTTTTAGGCGCTTATTTAAGCTTTTAATACGGAAGTAAGTTCTGCATTTAAAGATAAATTGCTTCACATTTTCCGGTAAGTCAACAGATGCACTTTCCTCGACCAGGTGTCTGCGAATGTTCCGACAATGAAAAATGTTATGTCCGTTTACTTTGTAAAATATCCCTCCAACAGCTTTACCTTTACAACAAATTCATTTGTAGGCTTCTTTAAAGATCCTTTTGACACCAGGTCAACCCACGTACATGAATCTTGATGACATTCATATTGCACTAGCTTAAGCTTTCGAATAATATAGCCTGCTATGTATTCTAAGGCATCCTCTTGTAGAACACAGATATATATACAGATTCGTCAAAACTGACGTTTACGAAAGTGGTGTATCAGCTTTTCTTCATTAAACCCCATCAAAGAAAAAGGATAGCCATACATTTTACATACATATTTGCAATTCCTTTCTTACGTTGGGGTTAAATGTGTGATGCCACTTTGATACATTTTAACACCGTGACGTATCTGCCCATCATCTGTGTTGTAGAATACCAATGCCAACAATATTCGAGTCGTTTAGGTCATTGAGTATGCTGCCTGTATCATTCGACTCATTGAAAATTGGCTCTTCAAAGCCACTTTCACGCAAGAAATCTTCACGTAAGACGTTTTATTCTTCTACTAATAGGTCGTCATCATTCTGCAGCGCTTCAGGGTGTTCGGTATTTGATGCTGAATTAAAAATAATAAAAATTAGTTATTAAAACAAAATATAATAATGATTTACATTAAAAAACAAACCTAAAATATATTTTCGGATTCTATATTTAAATTCCTGTGGCGAAGGATGGTCATTTAACCCACCTTTGCTCCGGATTGCACCAAAGATGTGCTCTAACACATCCTTCCATCGATAAGTTACCAAATATTTCATTCCATACCTTCCACATATTGATGAAGCATATCAACGCCGGTGTTGGTAGTTATGATCCCTTTTTGGAAAACTTGAACAGTTTTTTCCCTGGCACTATGGTCTTAGACATGAGGTTTGTCATGCGATTTAAGACATCCTTTTGCTTTTCATGTGATATGCCATAGGGTTCTTTAAGAGATAAAACAAATTATTTTGCATATAAGTATATGTATGCATAATTTAATAAAATTTAAAAAATTGAAAATCAAGATACCTTGCCAGGGTAATTAAATGTTGTCATCTTTGAATTTAACACATCAAACCAGTCGTTTACCAGTTGAAAGAATGCGGCTGTTTCAATGGGCTTATAAACATCCATGCCAAGTGAGTAGCACCGTGTAATAGCATTGGCTGTGGTATGTGAAAAAAGCTGAGCAGCTAATTTAAAAGGTTAAATTAGCTGCTCAGCTAAGCTTCCTGAAAGTGAACCATAGAATTTAAATTAATAAAATTATATACTTAAAAACATTACTGACATACCAGGGCCTGTAACAAGGGTCTGTAACATCGGAATTTGATGTACAATTAAGCAAGTCCCACACTGTGCGCCATGTCAGCTTAGCATTATTTAAAATTATTCCGCTATCCAGATAATGATTTCGGATCAATTTAAGTAGATGAGGTGCGTCAAAAAATGTTCGCAGGATTAGGAAACCATGCTCTTCGGAAATAACGAAATATATAAAAAAAAATTATATTAATTTTTGTAAAAAATATATATGTATGTATATATATGTAAGTGTCTTAAATTTAAACTTATATTTGTAATATTGCCGAAGAATAGCGAAAGCATTTTTCAACCCCACGAATTAATATAGAATAAACAGTTTTATTTACAAACGATTGTTAAAGTTTCTTAATATTTTAAGTTAATTTACTTATAGTAAACTAAACTTTGATAATCGTTTACGAAAAAACCATTTAATGGGTCGATTATGGATTGCAACCGAACTTCAGTTGCGTTGCCAGAGCGCAACCACAAATTTCTGGTTGCCAGTTTTTCAACAGAAATGATAGCTGGCAGTAGCCATCTGTAATACCATTTAGCAACTGACAATGCAACTGAAGTTCGGTTGTCATCCATAATCGACCCATAAGTTTAAGTTATTGGGGTTGCAGTATGCCAGCTAAAATAGATTTTGTTTCCATGAAGAAATTTAATTTAACTTATGTGATTACTAAATACTAAACGAAATTAAATTAATGAAAATTAAATTGATGAAATATGAAATTAGTGTTAATTATTATCAAATCTTAGTAATAACGCTTAAAAACGAACCTTAAACAAAAGTTTCAATAAAATTATTATTTATATTGCGAGTAGATTCGGAAATCCAGATTCGTTTGTGCATTTATATAGGAGCTAGATGAAAATATTTATCGATATTCTCATCGATAGCAAAAAAAAAAACCCTAACTTTAGAACAGGGATGTCCAAAGCTAAAACTAATATAGTATTGGTGAGATAAAGAGAGCTGCACTGAAAGAAAAGTTGTGTAAACTATAATAAATTTCTGGAACAAATGAAAGAAATAAATTTTTTAAATAAAAATTGTAAAACCTTATAGCTAGAAGTGCTTAAAAATTTCGTTTAAAATGTCATAACATTTGCTGTATAAAAGACAATTTATCTTTTTAACATGAGATTCCTTAAACCATATATTTTCAGAATTTGAAAAAAAAAAAAAAATTATAAAATTTCTTAAAATGTTCGGAAATGTAATTATCTTTAACACATCAAAATTTATGACATTTTAAGCGAATTTATTAAGCACTTTTAAAGCTACAGGTTTGCTACAGTGTTCAAAATTTAAATGAAAAAAGTAATTTCTCGCTCACACAAAATTTCGTTTAAAATGTCATAACATTTGCTGTATAAAAGACAATTTATCTTTTTAGCATGAGATTCCTTAAACCATATATTTTCAGAATTTGAAAAAAAAAAAATTATAAAATATCTTAAAATGTTCGGAAATGTAATTATCTTTAACACATCAAAATTTATAACATTTAAAGCGAATTTATTAAGCACTTTTAAAGCTACAGGTTTGCTACAGTGTTCAAAATTTAAATGAAAAAAGTAATTTCTCGCTCACACACCTTCTTTTAGATGTTTATAAAATGTTGTTTAAATCAGTAATATTTAAATATTTTTGATAATTTTTTTTTAAGTTCTGGATCAGGGTTTAGAATTTAGTTAAACGTTTTTTTACATTTGACTACCGACTACCGACTACGCAATAAATATGAATCGTTTTCATATTAATGTGCACATATATTAAAAATATACAAACTATAAACCAATGCCATATATGCACAATAATATATTCAGAATCTGAATATATTAAATCATCCAAATAATACCAAAACTCCTCCATATTAATTTTATTAACACAATTAAATTCAGTTTTTAGTATTAATAGTTCAATTTGGATTTCAAAATCATATTTAGTTACATCACAATTAAATGGGTTATTGTAAATATTAAGCATGGTTTGTATATTTGTAAAATCCTGGAATCTGCCTCGAAAATTGTTAAATAGAGTTTCTAATATTGATAAATGTTCATGTTTTTTAGATTGTTTTAAAGAAAGCCTTTACATATTATAAAGTGTTGATGTTTTCGGAAAATTTGAGAAATCTTCTGCCAGAAGTAAAAATATTTTTTTTTTTTTTACGTTTTTTTATTATATATTGAATCTGCCTTATTTCCTTAGGCCTAACAATATGTATTCAAATCTTATGACTAAAATTAAATCTAATTACTCTCTAACAGAGCATAAATTCATAATTGGCTAATAAGCTCTACGAAGCCTCGACTGCGTTTGGCTCTGTGCTAGAAGTCTAGCAAGCGGGTTTGGGTGGCTTTGTAACTTTTTGATGTATCTCTCACGGACTCTTCTGAATTCATCCTTTACTAATGGTACTTCTAAATCTCTGTGGATGTTCTCATTTCTTATGTACCATGGTGCACCCGTCATGGTCCTAAGAATTTTTGATTGGGCCCTCTGTATAAGTTCAATACTGGTATTACTAGCAGTTCCCCACAATTGGATTTCATATGTCCAAATTGGTTTTAAAATGGTTTTATACAGGGTGACTTTATAGTCCAGGCTTTGCTTTGATTGGTCACTGATTAACCAGTGAAGGCTAGATGCTTTTAACTTCATGTGAAGTCTCTTGGTTTCTATATGACGGCGCCAAGTAAGTCTTCTATCTAAGTGAATACCAAGGTATGTAACATAATCGGACTGAGGTATATTTACATTGTTAAGTGTGACAGGTGGACTGCATCCCCTCCTCAGTGTGAACGTAACATGTTTGCTTTTTAACTCATTTACTCGTATTCTCCATTTGTTCAACCATGTTTCCACACATCTTAGGTAGCTATCTAGTATACTAGATGCTTAATATGGGTTTTCATGCGAGCTAATAATTGCGGTGTCGTCAGCAAATGTAGAAATAGTTAATATATCGTACGTAGGCAAATCTGAGGTGTAAATCAAATAGAGGGTAGGTCCAAGAACACTTCCTTGTGGTACTCCTGCTCCAATCCTATATTCTCTTGTCACGTAATCGTTGTACTTAACTGTAAATAAATTATTTTTTATTATTATTTATTTCAGTAGTATTTTAAATACTTTATCTTATAACTATATAACATTTCATTCAAATTATTTTTTTTATTTTTAAACGGTCCGATAGATAAGATTCCAATAGTTAATGGGCACATGGTGGCAGCAAACATTTTATTTTATATACCAGGCCTTTGTGCCATACTTTATCGAAGGCTTGAGCGACATCCAAAAATATAGCTGAACAATATTTCTTTAATTCAAAGGATTTTCTTATCTCTCCGGTTATACGATTAACTTGTTCGATTGTTCCGTGGTGTTCCCGGAAACCAAATTGATGAACTGGGATTATATTTTTCTCATTTAAAAATGGTATGATTTTCTTTTGGAACACTTTCTCGAATAGTTTCGATAAGCACGGAAGTAAGCTTATTGGTCTATAGGAGGATGGTACGGTCAAGTCTTTACTTGGCTTAGGTATCATTATTATCTGCGAAGTTTTCCAATTTGTCGGAAAAACTCCATACTTAAAGATCGCATTAAATATTATAGACAACACAATTATTGCCACACTCGGTAGGTTTTTAATCATAGTAGGTGTAACTGAATCATTTCCAGGCGATTTTTATACCCTTCACCTTCGTGAGAAGGGTATATATAAATTTGTCATTCCGTTTGTAATTTCCACAATATAATTTTCCGACCCTATAAAGTATATATATTCTGGATCCTTATAGATAGCGGAGTCGATTAAGCCATGTCCGTCTGTCTGTCTGTCTGTCCGTCCGTCTGTCTGTCTGTTGAAATCAATTTTCTGAAGACCCCAGATATCTTCGGGATCCAAATCTTCAATAATTCTGTCAGACATGCTTTCGAGAAGTTTGCTATTTAAAATCAGCAAAATCGGTCTGAGTTTTTTTTTTTCTTTTTTTTATGTATGAAATTTTATAATATATTTATAATTTTCATATAACGGTGAGTATATATGACATTTAAAGTTGAATTTAGATATATATTAATTAAAAAAATTTAGTTGATCGCAGCTAAAAAAAAACACGTTCACTTTCTCATAGTGTTGCCAGACATTATTATATTTGTTCTGCAGTTTTCATGGAGGGGTGGTCCGTTCAAAATTTGGATGCGAGGGCGGCCTGGTGGATAATGCAATGAAAGGCATGGACGGGCATGTTTTTTTTAATTGTCCTGTAAAACCTTCATATTTGCCTGTCATTACGTTAGCACCATCCGTACAGACACCAGCTAATTTATTAATGTCACCCACAGAAAAAAGTTTTTTATTTAAAACATCAAACAATAATTAGGTTAGGTTAGGTTATCAGGCAGCCGTCCAAAATCTTCTTTGTACAGCTCACTTGGGTCCAATAAACGTTCCCTTTGTGGTACCTGAAAGGAGATAAAGGAAAAGGGGAAAGAAATAGAAGTATATGATAGGCGTTCTAAAGATTATCAAGCACGAGAAGAAAAGAATAGAAATCGAAGGAGTAAGAGGAGAAGGTATTGAGATTCAATGACGCAGACCATCATGAGACAGTTATCGTGTCTTCATGAGGTGCAATTTGCAAGTCCGGTCTTATCAACCACCTGCTTTCCCTAATAAAGGCGTCTATGCACCTTAAATTCTTCACTGATAGCCCGGAGAGGGTATCAAGAAATCTCTCACCTAAAAGTCTGGCTCTTAGATCACCAAGTGCCGGACCACCCACCCTGTCCCCCTTTTTGGACCCATCCGTATAGATGGATAGCCTCATCTCATCAACAGGGTTACCATCGACAGCTTCCATATTGGATGGGATTGAGAAACCGAAGTTCCTCAGGAGGAAGGGCTTGGGAGTGCAGTAATCAATATGATCAGGAAGATTGCGTATACTTCCTATTATGCAAGCATGTCCATAGGGTCTGTAATTCCATGCATTGCTGGCGTTTAGCCTGAAGGCCGTATTCAATGCCAATTTTCTGGCCATAAGATCTACTGGTATCCAGTTGAGTAGAGTGAATAGCGACTTCGTCGCGGTAGTTCGCAATGCTCCTGTTATCAGGATTGCCATGCTTCTTAATACCCTCTCAAAGAGTACACGATTTGAGGCCCTATCCATTGCCCCCCACCAGACAGAGACCCCATAGAATAATATAGGTTTAGTAACCGTATCAACTAGCCAATTCATGTTCCAGGGTCTAATACCCCATCTTGTGCCTATGGCCTTTTTGCAGACATACATAGCCGTGATGGCTTTAGCCGCTCTTGCCTCTGTATTGAGTTTCCAGGATAATTTCCTGTCGAGTATGATGCCCAGGTACCTTGCATTGTCCGAGAGTGACAATTCGGTTCCGTTAAGTCGGGGCAACTTGAAGTTAGGAATTTTATTCCGTTGAGTGAACAGCACTAGTTCAGTCTTGCTGGGATTTACACTTAAACCACTATCGATACTCCATCGATTCAATGTTCCTAGTGCCATTTGCCAGTCTTTGCGATATCGTGCCCAGATGAATCCCTGAAACTGCAACCGCAACGTCATCCGCATAGGCAACAGTCTTAAAGTTCTGGGAATCTAATTTCATAAGCAGACAATTTAACGCCAGATTCCACAGAAGTGGAGAAAGGACGCCCCCTTGGGGAGTGCCTCTGTTGGCAGATCTAGAGATCGTAGTCGTTCCAATTCTAGAGCGAATGATCCTGTAGCTTAGGAGGTACCTAATGAACCTAACTATAGATTGATCGAGTCCTAGTAAAGCTAGGGCCGATATGATGGTTGCAGATTTCACGTTGTTGAAGGCTCCTTCTATATCAAGAAAGGCCACGAGTGTGTAATTGCGATATTCGATGGATTTCTCGATATGTCCCACTAGTGAGTGGAGTGCCGTCTCAACTGATTTCCCCTTGGTGTATGCATGTTGAGAGGTAGATAATAATCCCTTATTTACTGACATTCTAATATGGGTGTCGATAATTCTTTCCAGGGTTTTTAGCAAAAAGGATGATAGACTTATTGGCCTGAAGTCCTTTGCCTTGGTATGTGAGGCCTTTCCACCCTTCGGGATGAAAGTCACATTGCATTCGGTCCAACTGTTGGGTATATAGGACCATGAGAGACAGGCTTGAAAGATTACAATCAGCTATGGTGTGACTATTTCTGCATTGTATTGCAGGTCAGCCGGTATGATGCCATCAGGGCCTGGGGATTTGTATGGATCAAAACTCCGAATGGCTCAGAGTACATTGTCCTCGTTAATCCTAATTGAGGATAAGATTCTATCATGCGGTTGGGATTCACATGCCGCGTTTACTGGGAGACTTCCCGGAAAGTGAGTGTCCATGAGCACTTCAAGTGTCTCATGTCCACTTGTGGTCCATTTACCGTCTTGCTTTTGGATATAGCCTTGAACGGTTGGTGATTTAGACAGAATCTTGCGCAAACGGCTTGTCTCAGAGGAACTTTCGACGCCGCTACAAAAGTCCCTCCATGTCTTCCGTTTCGCCCTTCTGACCAGATTTTTAAATTTATTCAACGATGACTTGTAGGATGACCAGTCTCCTGATCTTTTAGCCTCATTGAAAAGTCTACGGCTTCTCACTCTGGAGTCCGCTATTTCCGGTGACCACCATGGTGGTCGTCCGTTACCTCTTCTTACAGAGGGGGCACAAGTGAGTGCAGTAGCTTCCTTTATGGAATTTGTGAGCTTGTTTACAGCCCTTACAATGTCCCCAATATCATCTATTAAGGGAGGTTGGGGAAGGAGTTCAGATAGATAACGTTGATGCTCGTCCCATCTTGTCCTCCTTCTATTCAAAAAGGGTTCAACCCTATCCGATTTCCTTTCAATCGAGAAAACTAAATAACGATGATCTGAGAAGGAACAGTCATTTGAGACCTTCCAGTTACTGATCATGTAGGAGTGGCTTGCACTGACAAGCGTTACATCAAGAACCTCTTGTCTGTTTGCAACTACAAAAGTAGGTTCCGAACCTTTATTGGTTATCACTAGATTAGAGTCTAATATAAAGTCTAATAAAAACTCACCTCGAGCGTTCGTGTCTGAGCTTCCCCAGATAGTATGATGTGCATTGGCATCAGCCCCTATGACCACGGGAGTCCGGGAGCGATTTGCTGCCCGCATCATTTTCCTCACCATGTTGTTTGGTGGTGGATCGGCTTGGTCATGTGCCATATAGCATGAGAGAAGCCACATATTAATCGACCTCGTCTCCCATGCAGCGGTTACAGTATCTCCATCGCTGTAATCAGTTAGAATGAAGATATTAAGATGGTTTTTAGCCAGTATGCAGGATCTAATTTTACCTGTGCCCTTATTGTACAATAGTTTGTACCCTGATGCGTTGAGTCCACATATTTCGCCATTGCAAATCCAAGGCTCCTGGACCAACGCGATATCCTCCCCATTCTCGACAATGTGGAGGAGTAGTGCAGCGGATGCTGCTTTAGAGTGGTGAAGGTTCGCCTGGATCACCTTCACCATGATCGGGGTCATAGACGACGGTTACGTCTACGTCTTCTGGATCAGAGTCCAAAAGAGCGTCCTCGTCCTCCACTTCACCCAGACCACGGAATAGATCCCCAACCATACCGGAGTTTGATTGGGTCTCCATTTCGTCTTCCGAGTTAGTGGGGTCGTCAACCTCGGTTTTTGCGCAGTCCATATCCTGCGGAGCTTCTGATTTAACCTCAGAAGTTTCGGGGTCGATCTTGTCGTCACCACGATAGACGCGCAGCCTAATACTATCGAAACCGTAGTATATTCGGCTTTGCCTCTCCCGCAGTGGCGCCAATGATTCCTTATTTAGAACCACGACCACCTTCCTGTTTGCTCCTTCAGGAGCGGAGACCTTGACCACTTTCCAGTTATGGGTCGGTAGAACAGGATTCCCGCTCTGAATGTACGCAAGGATCTCCTCAGGTTCATGCGGTTCCGCCGGAATGACTGCGAGTGATCTCGGTCTGCGAGGTATCTCACTTACCGGGATCACGTCCAGTTTCGCGCCGGGCCACAATTCCCCTAGGGACGCGATTGCTAGTTTAAGCAATAGAGCTGAGCGGTCATTTGTACACGCTAGCAATTTTACATGGCCTTGATACCAGCCAGCATCATCGTTTTGCGGGGATGGACCGGGATTCTCCTTGAGTATCTTCCAGTATACCCCAGCATACCTTGACGGATTTTCAGCCATTTCTCCTGAGAGATATCTCCGTCCTCAACGCTCCTATCGATAATAGCCCTTATTAGTGGGTTGCGAGCAACCTCACTGTAGGGTCTTCTTATCACCCGAGCCTCTTGCTTCGGACGTTTAGTCCTCGGCTGTTGTGTTTGCTGTTGTAGTGGTTCCTCCTCCGAGCGTTGCCGCTTAGGCCCGACAGATGCGGCTTGGTCCGCTGCATCTGTGCTTGTAGGAGGAACTAGACTATCCAGCTCAGTCAGCAGGGCCTTAGCCCAGCTTAACTTCGACAATTCGTCGCTGGTTAGCGCATCAACAGACTTGGAACCATGTCTGTCGATAATGCAATAATTATCCAGTAACGTTCCCATGAAAAGTTTCTAGGGAAAACATTGTTTCAAAAACTTTGTTATATTTGTCTACGCATCTTATACAAATAACAAGTTGGGAAAGATCATTAATATCCGTGCTTTCATCTAAGCAAAAAGAAAAAAAACACAGTTTCTTAAATGGCGGATTCCAAAGAAGCACCAAATATATCAGTGCGCTGAAAAACACTATTGCGTGGCAATGGGAGAGTTTCTATTAACTTAAAATTATAATTTGAAAACATTTATTTAAAATTTATTTTATAAACACCCCATCAGAAAATGGTCGACCATGCTTTACAATATCCAAGCTTATTAAGCTTGATAATTCCATTTTTTTTGTTTTTATCTTCTGAGGATTTTCATTTTTTTCTAGTTCTAATTAGCGTGTGCATTAGTCGCTGTCTCAATGACTACTAAACAAGAAGGAAGGAAAATATGTGTGTTGTTAGTCAGCACGAAAGCACAATGAAATCGACACCATCCCAGATATTTTTGTGTCTTATCCCCGAAAATCCCCAAAACACAGTTTTTCTTATCTCCAGTAAAAATATAAAAAATATGAAATTAAACTATAAATATAAATAGAACGAAATGAAATAAATATCTGCTGCAGTAAGTAGGGGATGTTGTTCAAGCTTGAAAAATAAGCTTTTGCATATTTTATACAATTAAAAAGTGATTTTTTGCTGATCCTTGCATTAATGTGCACATTACGCACTTCGACTATAATTTGTTAAAGAAAATATTACTTTTGAGTTGTTTACCAATCGAATATTGGCTTTAGACTTCAAAATTTAGATACTTTAGGTCCTTAAAAAACTGAAATACGATGTAGCTTCTTCGGTTCGTTTGTCTGCCTGATGAAAGCCAAAATATTTTTTGACATCAGATTTTATTTATACAATTTTTAAATTTAGTTTACAAAATATTATTTTTTAAATAAAATAGATTGATTGTACTTTTTAACCAAATTTGTTATTACAATAAAATAAATCGTAAACTTTGGTTCTAATATGCATATCTATGCTTTTATCTGCATATTTTCCAGTTTTCCAGTCCGGATAATGAGACTTCAATCATTTCATAAAAAAGAAAGTCATTTGACAAATCTAATTACTTGTATAATGTAAACATACCTTAAGCAAATTTGGGAATTTATCTAAATAATACATATTTTTGAGATCAGTATTTTGTCTTCACATTTCATAATTCAGTAAAAACATTCGCTGCTTTACTTATGAAACCAAAATTCATTTCTATACTCTCTTTTAATTGCTTTAATTAATAAAATAGCAAATAAACGAACAAATTTAGTTTTAGAAATTCCCCTAAAAACCCCCGAAATGTAGTTAACATCCCCAACTTCAAGAAAAAATCCCCAATTTGGGGAGCAATCCCCTAATCTGACAACACTGGACACCATTGCTTTGTGTTGTATTATGTTACTTACCTGGAGTTACACCCAACTCTTTCAAGAACTTACAGTTTGTTGGACCCATGTCACACACTACAGCGGCCACGGGAAAATTAGCATCATACAATTTTTAAATTATTGTGTGCAATAGATCACATGTCATTTTGCAGTCAAAATCGTAGAATACTGACTTCTTCAAGCCACGTGCCATAACTACTTGTGCGTATTTAGCTGGTTTCCTGACGACATCAGCTATTGGGTCATACTCAAAGGTTTTCTCTACCTTCATTTCGTCGAATGCCAAGACACAAATTTTTTCATCTAACGACAAAAATCTCTAGTTCTTCTCATAAATTCTATGGCGCTGTTTAGAACTCCTTCTGAAACATCAACTTTTAGGCACTAACGTTGCAACGTCGTCACATGAGGTTGAGGAAACCCTTTCTTGTACATGTGATTATATGCCCTTGGTCCGGATGCGTGCAAGCAAATGGCACTAGAAATATCATTCCACTTCCACTTCCATTTTACATTTCCTGGCTTCATTAGACTTCTCATTTGACCTTCTGTAAAACTTTTTAGCATGGAATCAAGTGCTATGTTTGCTTGAAGGAGCTTGCATTTTAAATCTTTATTTTCAGATTCCAATTGGCGAGTTTTTCTTCATATTTTTTTGATACTGTATCAAAAATTTATGGACTAAAACCGAAGCAACAAAAGCAGTATTAAAAACTTATCAAAAATAAGAATATAAAATTTTGTAACATAACTCGGCCAACCCAGCCTTTAGGCTTAAAGTCCGTTGTGTTAGCAGTCATTTAAATCTGTCCACCAACAAACACTATGATTGGAAAGTAAGTGTACAAAGATGTTTATGTTAAATTTCAATTAAGTTAATTTGAATTACAGGATTTGCTAAATTTGCTTTGTTGTAAAATCGTACATTTTTTTTGTTTAAATAATATTTTATAATCCATATTTTAATTTTATGTAGAGTATTGTATTTCTTCTATTTAGTAGCTTATTTTTATAATTTTATTTTTATTCTTTATGTTTAGCAATTTCATATTTTTTAAGTAATATTTATTTACTTTTCGTTATTTAGTTTTAGTTTTAGTTTTAGATAGTGAATTTTGTAAGGTGTAATGAGTAGAGAGACTAGAACTCAATCAAGTAACAGGGAACGGAAGGTCGAATTTGATATTAGTAGAAGTTTAATTCCCTTATCTCCAAAACAACGTAGAGTTAAAAATACTAATCTCAAAATGACCGACCATAATATTGGGTTAAATGAAGCTCAAATCACAGATCTTTCTAGGACTATTATATCCTTTAAACCTAGCACTTCTAACAGTGTAGCACAAGAAACCGATGTACGTATCACTTCCGCTAATAGTAGTGTTGTGAGCGAAGAAATTACACCGGAAGTTAGAGATTTAGTGGTGGATGAAGCTTTGTCTGTTCAAAAATCTTTGGAACAGCAAATCCGTTCTATGGTACAGGGGGAAATGGAAGAGATAAAAAAGTCTACAGGCGATTTGATGAAAGTAGTAAAAGATCTATCTCAAAATACTTCAAATAATAATAATCATCCCATAACAGAGAATTCAAAAGATGCAATGATAATTTCTAATCAAGTTGTTAGTGAACCCCGAAATATTGAGGTGACTCAAATCAACTCACACAGTGTTGAATTAAATGCAAGGCCAGGATCTAGTCAGTCCACACACATCAAGTTTTGTCAGATCCTAATCAAAATGGAACACCTATTAGTGTCATGTCTGTGCCACAGCCACCAGCTCGAACTGTACACAGTCAATATGTGTCTCGTGAAAACGGTAACCAAAATCGAATTCCCCAAACAACAGGAAATCAAATCGATAATATTTTTTGCGGAAATAATAATGAAAACTTTCCATTTAGGTAAAATTTTGATAAAAATCCAACACACACAGGTTATCCATTCGGTAATTATAATCTTAATAATGTACCACCAGTTTCAAATGCGCCTATGCAAAGAGATTTTTCATCTAGAATGTGGATTAGAATTGATAAATTTTTATGGTAACAACTTACGTATGAGTGTAGAAGACTTTATATTTCGTATTGAGTGTCTTCAGGCTAAATACGATATACCAATAGATGAATTGTAAAGAGATTTCGATCTCCTATTATCCGGTCCAGCCAAGGGATTAAAGCAGGCTTTGCTCCGTCAGTACCAAACTACTAGATCCAATTTTGAAACGATGCGCGATCTAGTAGAACGAAAACAAAATGTAAATGAGAGCATAGACCAATTCTTTCATGCGATGAGTAGACTTCGGGCAAGGCTTATTCATGCTATACCAGAATTTGACATGATAAAGATTCTTAAACTTAATGTTAAAGAGAGCGTCGGACGGATTATAAAACCAATTGCAGTATCGTCTGTGGAACAACTACGAATAGAATGTAATGAGGTCGAACGAAATTTTCCCCGCAGAGACAACAGAACGTCCACCAAGATCAATTAGGTCAGTGAATGAGATTTATGTTGACCATGATGAATATGTAGATGTGGAAGAAAACTCGTCCAAAGATTTAGGAGAAGTATCTGCGATGTATATAAATCAACAAAATCCAGCACTCACATGTTGGAATTGTCATACATCAGGCCATATGTTTAGGGAGTGTCCCTCAACAGAAAGGACATTATTTTGCTATCGGTGCGGGAGAGCAGATGTAATAACACCAAATTGTCCAAATTGCCAGGGAAACCAGAAACGGGGCGTGGTGCTGATAGGGGAACTGCGTCCTTCCAAGAACCCCTCGAAGGAAATTGAAAAAGAAAACAATGACAAATTGGATTCAACAAATTTAGGATTTATAGCTAAATACATGCCAGAAAACAGACACAAAGTTCCATTAGATATTAGAAAGAAATATTATGAATATACTAGGGCTCAATTATTTAACACGAGGAATCAACAAAAGACTATATCAAAAAGAATTTTAAAAATTAGAAGAAAACATAAGAAAAGAAAGGGAATGAAAAACTGCTTGTAAATGCTGTAATAGTAGAATTATAAATAATACCAATATTCTCCAATGTGAAGACTGCCAGTGGGCAACACCATAGAATATTGGGCAAAGTAAACGTATCCATTAAGTATAAAGGACAAGATAATAATCTACTCTTGTATCTTTGTCCAGATTTGGAAAAAACCCTCTATTTAAGAATAGACTTTTGGCGTAAATCTAGTTTAGCTCCAGATATAATAGGTGTTAGTGAAATAGTTTTAGATAAAGTATTAGAAGATTTCGTACAAGATAAGTTTAACTATAAAATGTGTCCTCATGAATTAGACAGCAAAAGAAAAGAGAGGTTGAATGAGGTAATAAGAAAATTTGATACTTTTGAGGAAAAGGGGTTAGTAGATGAAGCTGAACCAGTAAAGGATCGCTATTATCCGATCTCACCTACTGTTCAAGAAATCACATATAAAGCAATAGATAAAATGTTAGACCTAAATGTAATAGAATTAAGTGATAATCCCTGGAGCAATTGGAACACTATCGTACGGAAACCAGATAATAATAGATTTTGTTTAGATGCACGGAAATTAAATAAGTTGACCGTTAAGGATGCATACCCATTACAAAATACTGATGGCATTTTAGGATCGATGAAACGTATTTCATTAGTAGCATCGATTTGAAATTTGCATTTTGGCAGATCGAACTGGAGCCAGAAAGTAGACCTTATACAGCTTTCACAGTTGCAGGGAGACCATTATATCAATTTCGGGTGATGCCCTTTGGTCTCTGCAACGCGGACCAACGATTGTGTAGATTAATGAACAAGGTGATCCCGCAGACTTTAAAGGTCAACGTATTTATCTATCTAAATGATTTATTGATTATTTCAAACGATTTCGACAAACATCTAAAACTGCTAGAGGAAGTGGCCGATTGCCTAAGGATTGCAAATTTGACAATTGGTTTGAAAAAATCTCAATTTTGTTTTCAACAGTTAAAATATCTAGGTTTTATTGTAGGTGGAGGTATATTGAAAACCGATCCCGACAATGTTAAGGCTATAAGAGAAATAAAAATACCTAAAACAATGAGAGAAGTACGAAGTTTTTTGGGTACTGCGGGGTGGTATCGCAGGTTCATTAGAAACTTGTCAGTATTATCTGCACCACTAACAGATACCTTAATAAAATCCAGGAAATTTTAAATAACACCAGAGGCTATATAATCTTTTGAGAATCTGAAAAAAGCTTTGACCTCAGCTCCATGTGGTGAGACGTGGTGGTGGTTTGTGGTAATGGTGAACATACCCAAAACAAAACGAAAAGCGCTAGAGTAGCCAGAGAGGTAGCGGCGCTGATATGCTCGCATATGCCAGGCTTGGAGCTCGCCGGATGGGGGTGGTACTTGCTACCTCTTTGAACAAAACCGTCCGCACACAAAAAATTCATATCAGCTTTTGATATAAAATAATTTAATGGGCACCGAGTAGGTTTCCGTTCTCCCTACAGAATTATACCCTACGAACCTTATTACTGGCTGGTGTTATGCCAGTGTTGTCCCTCCCACTAGGAATCATAGGATTCCACCATGACATCCAATATTAGGGTGTCCCAAATGTTCCCTGCAAACTATTATCTTCCGTACTTACCACTGATCTTATTCAATTAACCACTCATGTTAAATTATAAAACTGGAAAATATTTCATTTAAACATTATAAATATAAATTTTTTATTAAAAGCAATTAATCATTAACATAGAATTCCATTGGAATTCCTAACAGCATGGATCTGGATATTGAGTTTAATAATTCTATAAGTTAAATTCAAAGTAAATAATATTTTCTTAAAAAAAATAATTGAAAAATTCAACTATATAAAAAAAATTTAATAACAAAAAAGTATATATATATAAATAATATATAATTATAGCAAAATCGCCTTATTGCTTTTCTCGCCTCGGGACTACATACATATATTTATTAATTTTGTTTTTCTCTACTATTTTCTTTCAGGCTTTCCCTTTCTTATTTTAGATTCATCATATTAATTCTCTACCTTTGCTCCACCATTTCGTGGCCTAAACAAACGAGGTTCCTAAAAAAATGAGCTCACTTTAATGGACCCTGTGTGGAGTTCTCAGTCTCCCATCGGACGCGTCCCAGGTGGCGGATAGGGGGAGCAATTGCCTAGTCTAGTGATACTGTTTTTAACAACAGGTCACTGGACCTGACAAATGCTCGAGCGATGTCAATATCTTGAGATACATTTTCTAACAAATGGTCTGAAAATCTTGACATAGCTAGGTCTGTAAATGAAAATTGGGATAGCCAACTATCATAATACTGTGATGCATTTTATAACAAATGGTCACAGTAGGGTGTTATGATAATGCTATACTGGCGATGCATTTTTAACAAATGGTCGCCTAGTGCTAGCACATTCATTTCCCTTTTCTCAATGTTACAACCCGCGGACCAAAACTGTTCTTTCCTCTCTTCTCTTATCTTCACCCACTTGTAAGGTCAAAGTGATGGTAGCAGTGCTGAAGACCTGAATGGCTAGTTAGTGGCTAAAGATGACTAGTCGCGAACAGCTCCCCTCCGACGCCAGGGCAAGGGTCGGTTGTAATACAGTTTTTGCCCAGTCCATGTACGCCGTCCCTGCATGGATTGTCCATCCCCTTACGTGCATACTCGTGGGAACAAAATGAAAAATAATAATAAAACAAACACAACAACACAAACAACAACAGCAAGAGGTCAGCCGGGGAAACCTGTGCTGACTGACTGCATTAAATCATCTGTCCAACCTTCTGGTGACAGCTTGATTACAAGCAGCGAGGTAGCACTGGATTTCAAACCCAGCACCTCCAATGCTGCATTAGCCATCGCTGGTAATGTACCAGCAAAAACCCCTGCTTCGGACCCTGACGATAAGTCAGTCGTCCATGCGAAAACGTTACAAGTTGGATCGTCGAACCAGAAGTCGGGTCCAACTTCCGTAACCTCTCCCGCCACTACGGCAGTAACGATTGCCCCCACTCGCAAAGATCCATCAAGGAGGGCTTTCGTACAAAGGCGTGCCGCCTTGCGCATCATCGATCGCCTTGTGTCCAAGTCGGTCGAAGCGCTCACTAGCGACGAACTGTCGAAACTCAGCTGGGCAAAGACCCTGCTATCCGAGCTGGACAGTTCCGATCCACCCACCAGCACAGTTGCAGCGGACCAAGCCGCATCTATCGGGCCTAAACGGCAACGCTCGGTGGAGGAACTGATTCATCAGCAGAACACACAGCCGAAGACTAAACGTCCGAAGCAAGAGGCTCGAGTGGTAAGAAGGCCGTATAGTGAGGTTGCTCGCAACCCACTTGTGAGAGCCATTATCGATAGGAGCGCAGAAGACGGTGCTATCTCCCAGGATAAATGGTTGATGATCCGTCAGGGTATGCTAGGGGTATACTGGAAGATTCTCAAAGAGAATCCCGGTCCATCCCCGCAAAATGACGATGCTGGCTGGTACCAGGGCCATGTGAAACTGCTAGCGTGTACTAATGAGCGCTCAGCTATGCTGCTAAAACTAGCAATTGCGTCCCTAGGGGAATTGTGGCCTGGCGCGAAACTGGACGTGATCCCGGTAAGCGAGATACCTCGCAGACCGAGATCAGTCGCAGTTATTCCGGCGGAGCCACATGAACCTGAGGAGATTCTGGCGTATATTCAGAGCGGAAATCCCAACCTACCAACCCATAACTGGAAGGTGGTCAAGGTTTCCGCTCCTGAAGGTGCGCATAGAAAGGTGGTCGTAGTCCTTAACAAGGAATCCTTGGCGCCACTTCGAGAAAGGCAAAGCAAGATCTACTACGGATTCGATAGTATCAAGCTGCGCATTTATCGTGGTGACGACAAGCTCGACCCCGAAACTTCAGATGTCAAATTGGAAGCTCCGCAGGATTTGGACGGCATCAAACTGGATGACCCCGCTAGTTCTGAGGACAAAATGGAGACCCAATCGCACTCCAGTATGGTTGGGGATTTATTCTGTTCTCTGGGCGAAGCGGAGGATGAAGATGTTCTTCTGGAATCAGACCCAGAAGACGTCGACGTTACGGTCGTATATGATCCGGACCATGGTGAAGGTGATCCAAGTGAACCTTCACCACTCTAAAGCAGCTTCGGCTGCCCTGCTTCTCCACATAGCTAATTATGGGGAGGAGATTGCGTTGGTCCAGGAGCCGTGGATCCATAACGGTGAAATACGTGGACTCAACGCCAGAGAGTACAAACTATTGTACACAAAACGATCAGGTAAAATACGATCTTGTACTCTGGCCAAGAACCATCTCAATATCTTCATTCTTCCTGATTTAAGTGATGAAGATACAGTAGCTGCTGCTTGGGAAACAGACGCAGGTAAGGTGTGGCTGCTCTCAAGCTATATGGCGCACGACCAGGTTGAACCTCCACCAAACAACCTGGTATCGAATATGATGCGCGCTGCAAATCAGGCCAAAACTCCGGTGATAATCGGGGCTGACGCAAATGCTCACCACTCAATCTGGGGTAGCTCAGACATTAATGGGGTGAGTACATTTTAGACTTCATAGTAGACTGTAATCTGGTAGTTGTCAATCGTGGCTCAGAACCTACCTTCGTGGTGGCGAATAGGCAGGAAGTTCTGGACATAACGCTTGTTAGTGCAAGTCATTCGCGGCTCATTAGGAATTGGAAGGTTTCTGATGACTGTTCTTTCTCGGATCATAGGTATCTGACTTTCTCAATAGAATTAGAAGTTGAAAAGGTAACTCCCTTTCTAAACAGGAGGAAAACCAATTGGGAGGATCATTCGCGGATCCTCTATGGTTTACTTCCCTTACCCCCTCTGATAGATAACACTAGGGATATTGAAAGCGCTGTGGAAAGGCTCACACTCTCTCTTAGTGAGGCCACTAGGCGTACATGTACTCCCTCTGCACGCAGAGGAAAGGTTAGACCTCCGTGGTGGTCATTGGATATAGCGAACACTAGGCGTAGTTGTCGCAAACTTTTCAACGAGGCGAAAAGATCAGGCAACTGGTCACCGTATAAGTCGATGTTGAATAAATTTTAAAATCAGGTTAGAAGCGCGAAACGTAGGTCCTGGAGGAATTTCTGCAGCGGCGTCGAAAGTTCCTCTGAGACCAATCGCTAGCGCAAGATCCTGTCGAAAACACCAACTGTTCAGGGATATATTCAAAAACAGGATGGTAGGTGGACCACTGATGGACATGAGACACTGGAAGTACTCATGGACACACATTTTCCGGGGAATTTACCACTAAACTTGGATAGTGATAGCAAAAGATTTCAGACCAATAAGTCTATCATCATTCTTGCTGAAAACCCTTGAAAGAATTATCGACATCCACATACGGGCGTCTTTAGTACAAGGATCATTATCACCCTCTCAGCATGCCTACACGAAGGGCAGATCTGTTGAGACAGCACTTCACTCCTTAGTGGGTTATATTGAGAAATCTCTTGAATTTGGTAATTTCTCTTTAGTGGCCTTTCTGGATATAGAAGGAGCCTTTAATAACGTAGAATCTGCAACCATAGTTTCAGCCCTACATGATCTTAGTCTGGACCAATCATCTGTAAGGTTCATTAAGAACCTTCTACGATGCAGGATCATTCGTTCCGAAAAGGGAACGGCTGCGATCACGAGAATGGCCACTAGGGGTACGCCTCAAGGAGGCGTCTTATCTTTTGTGGAATCTGGCAATAAATTGTCTGCTCAGGAAACTGGATCTCATGGGCTATAAAACTGTCGCCTATGCGGATGACGTTGCAGTGGCAGTATCAGGGATCCACTTGGGCACGATATCGCAACGCCTGGAATACGCACTCAGTGTACTAAGTCAGTGGAGTACAGACAGTGGATTGAGTGTTAACCCAAGCAAAACCGAGCTTGTACTATTCACGACGAAATACAAGATTCCTCATTTCCCGCTTCCCCGATTAAATGGTGTTGAACTAAAACTATCGGACAATGCAAAATACCTGGGAGTCATTCTGGACAGTAAACTATCCTGGAAACCCAATGCCCTTTCAAGGACATCAAAAGCCTTAACGGCTATGTATGTCTGTAAGAAGGCTATAGGTACCCAATGGGGTATTAGACCCCAGTCTGTTAACTGGATATGTGATGCGGTCATTAAGCCGACACTATTCTATGAAGTCTCTGTCTGGTGGAAGGCACTGGACAAGGGATCAATTTGTATGCTATTCGAGAAGGTTTTAAGAAGAATGGCAATCATGATAACAGGAGCTTTGAGAACGACCGCGACAAAGTCGCTCTTTGCTTTATTAAACTGGATCCCTGTGGATCTAATGGCCAGAAAAACGGCATTCAATTCGGCCTTCAGGCTAAACGCGATTGGGGTGTGGAGACATACTCCATATGGTCACGCCAGTATAATAGGTAGCATTCGGAATCTTCCGGAAAATATCGATTACTGCACTTCTAGGCCCTTCATGGTGAGAAAGTTTGATTTCTCAATTCCGAATAATACGGAAGCAATTGACGGTCTATGAGGGGAGACCGAGTTGGCATAGGTGTCTACATTCAGGAATTCGGAACTAGGTTATCTTTTAGACTTCCAAATGAATGTAGCATTATCCAGGCTGAAATATCAGCCATAAAAAGGGCGGTTAACTGGCTCAGTTATAACAAGATATCAGGCAGGGATATTCGTATATATACTGACAGTAAGGCCGCAATAAAATCTCTAACAGGTGTGTATACAACATCTAATTTGGTCCAGGAATGCCGGGCATCCTTAAACAGGATGGCGAGACATTCAACAGTCGTACTCAAGTGGGTACGGGGACATGGAGATACTATAGGCAACTGTGTTGCTGATGAATTGGCGAAAAAAGGCGCTATGCTGCACGACGGACACATAGACTTCCTATGTGGGATTCCGCTTTCCAAGTGCAAGCTTCACATTAATAACTTCTATTATGAACTACCTCAGGCAAGATGGGGCTGCGAACCCACATGTACTATTACCAGAATGATATGGCCCCGACTAGATCGTGGACGAACAACATATATTCTTGGCTTAACTCGCTCACAATTGAGCGGTTTGGTGGCAGTCATTACCGGCCACTGCACTTTTGGCAACCATGCGAGGAGACTTGGCTTGCCCTATAACGACTTCTGTAGGAACTGTCAAAACGAGGAGGAGGATGAGACAATTTTTCATCTTCTCTGTCACTGCCCGGCATTAGAAAATCTACGCTTAAGGTTTCTAGGACATCGTTCCCTAATTAGTCTCTCTGAGCTCTCGAATTTGAGGCTTGAGTGCATTTATGCCTTTGTAAGGCACAGTAATTGGCTAACTAGACCTAATATAGGGATCTCCATGGAGTGACCAATGATGACCCACTCTCCTCTCTCACTCTCTAATACAACTAACAACTGACTTACTGTCCCCTTCTCTCTTCTCACATACACTCTGTTCTTCTCTTCCTTTCCTATATACTTTCAGGTAACACAAAGGAACCTACACTTGGACCCACGTGAGCTGCACTTCTTCTTCACTTCGCGGCTGCCTGGAAACCTAACCTAATGGACCCTACGTTCTTCTTCCACAATTCCGCGAGGATAATAATTATTTTAATCAGGTAGGAGTAAAATGATATAACTATCTATAAAAGGGAACATTTTCCAATTTGATTAAGCATAAAAGAACAACTAAATATATATACATATATGGGGCATTTCACATCAAGTGAACCAACTTTTGAAATCGATGTCTTCCGATCGGGATGAAATTTGCACCAATGTTAGTTTTATTGGATAGTAATTCGGACACAAATTTTCAACAAGATCGGTCAAGAACTCTCTGAGTTATAGGAGGTCAGAATTTGACATTTTGGCCAAACAGATGTTTTTTCTTATCCATATAACTTAATACCTATTGTTCTTAGCAAAATGTGTCCCAAATAGTTTAGATAGCTATTTATGCAATCTTTGGAAAAAAAATTAAAAAAAATTAATAAAACATTTTTGACTTTTTTTCAAAATGGGCCCTTTTTATTTTTTTTAAGAAAGCTTAGGTCTTTTCCTAAGCGACCTATATGGTCGCTTAGTGGGATGCGAGTGGGATATCTATCAAAAAAATGTTTTGTAACTCAAGACATAATATTTTTTACTTTTTTTTTTGCAAAATCAAAAACTTTTTTGACTTTTTTTCCAAAATGGACCCTTTTTTTATTTAATTTTTTTTTTCTCAAAAAAAAGCTTAGGTCTTTTCCTTTAAAATGTTTTTGGTCGCTTAGTGGGATGCGAGTGGGATATCTATCAAAATAAATATTTTGTAACTCAAGACAAAGGTTTTTAAATTTTTAGCATATGCACTATTTTGATTTTTTTCGTATTTGTGTGTAAACCTTAAAAATTAAACTTACGCAGAGAAACTAGAGACATTAGCCTTCCGATGGTATGTAACATACCTAACTAAAATTTTATAGCCTCGATACTGTAATACCCATAATATGTTAACCTCAGGAATAAAAATCACTTTTTATACCCTACACCACCATAGTGGGGAGGGTATATTGGATTTGTGCAGATGTTTGTAACGCCCAAAAATATTAGTCCACCTTAAAGTATACCGATCGACTCAGAATAGCTTTCTGAGTCGACTAAACGATGTCCGTCCGTCCGTCCGTCTGGCTGGCTGGTTGTCCATGTAAACCAGCCAGCCAGACGGACGGACGGAGTACAGGTCGCAATTTTGAAGATATTTCGATAAAATTTGGTACATATAATTTGTTCGGCCCAAGGACCAAGCCTATTGAAACTGGCTGAAATCGGTCCATTATTTCACCTAGCCCCCATACAAATGTCCTCCCGAAAGTGGACTTTATCGGTCACAAATGTTCAATTTACATAGGTATCTACACAAGTTTTTCTCCAAATAAGTTTTATATATACGGAATTCATGTCACCAAATTTTATTATGATCCGTCCATAATTAGTGATAGCTCCCATATAACCTGCTTCCGATAATCAGTTTAACGAGCATAAATCTCCTAAAAATGTTGGTATACACATAAAATGCAACATAAATAACTTTTATATAGACATTAATCACACCACCTAATTTCATGGTGATCGGTCCATAATTTGACATAGCTCCCATATAAGGTCCACTTCCAAAAATCAATAACGAATATAAATTATTGCGCTGAAAACTACTTATAGGATTAACTAAAAAAGCCGCAAGATACAAAACTCAGACAAATTTTGGGGGTGGAAAATTAATAGCGGTCGGCCTCACATTGCACCCCTCCAGTGGCTGTTATCGGTCAATTGTGGTGGTTTTTATTTTTAAGGTTTTAGAAACACTTACACACAAATATGAAAAAAATCAATTTAAAAACCTTTGTCTTGAGTTACAAAATATTTATTTTGATAGATATCCCACTCGCATCCCACTAAGCGACCAAAAACTTTTTAAAGGAAAAGACCTAAGCTTTTTTTTGAGAAAAAAAAATAAATTAAAAAAAGGGTCCATTTTGGAAAAAAAGTCAAAAAAGTTTTTGATTTTGCAAAAAAAAAGTAAAAAATTTTATGTCTTGAGTTACAAAACATTTTTTTGATAGATATCCCACTCGCATCCCACTAAGCGACTTAAGCTTTCTTAAAAAAATAAAAAAAATAAATAAAAAGGGTCCGTTTTGAAAAAAAAGTCAAAAATGTTTTTGATTTTTTTAAAAAAAAGTCTAACATTGGTGAAAATTTCATCCCGATCGGAAGACATCGATTTCAAAAGTTGGTTCACTTGACGTGAAATGCCCCATATATATATAGATGCTAATCTTACTGTATGTTTGGAATCGAATACCTGGGAGTTGTGAGGGAGTTGAAGATCAAGTTGGAGTTCTGAAGAGGAGTATGGTAAGGACGATGCCGTTGGTGTTTGTGGCTGTTGGAGATTGTAGCTGTTGTTGCTGATATGGAGGTTGATGACGGATATTTTGGGTTGATGTAGCAGTTCCAGGTGGTGCTTTATTTAATGTTCATATAGTCTTCTGTTTATATTTCACGATCTTATTTAGTGTTTTTTTTTATTCTTTTGTTTGCGGTGTACCAAAGCAAATAAAAAGGTTCTATTTATTTTTTTGTTAAAAATAGTTTTTTTCTTATTTTTGTACAATAAATCTAAACTCGCGCTAGCCACCTTCATTCGTACAGATACCACCGGAAAAGAGATCGAACAAAACCCAACTTGCTACCTCATTACCTCGGTGACATTTTCCATCTCTTCCAGGCAAAATAGATTGTCAGCAATCTACTTTGCCTAGCGCCTGTAATTTGTTTGTTTTTGATTATTGCCTATATTCTGTTTGCCTTTAGATCTGTCAAAAACCTTTGACATCTTTGTTCATCTTCTTGCGTTACCATCCAGTACTTAGCCATGCTGATTTTTCTAAAAGATTTTATATTCAATGCGATGCTATCAAATATGGCTATATTATTTCAAATTAGCGGAGAAAACAAAGAGCATCCAATTGCATTCTATTCTCAAAAACTTAATGAGCTTGTCAGAGAAACTACAGCGTGACTGAAAAAGAGTTATGCTGCTGTAATGGCTTTCTAAAAGTGCAGGCAATATGTCGAAATGATACCTTTTACCATTGTAACCGACTACGCTAGCCTGAAATGGTTAATATCGTTGAAGGACCTGACAGGTAGGCTAGCTATATGGTCATTAATTTCGAAATAAAGCATAGAAAAGACTCTGAAAATATCGTTGCAGACATGTTGTCAAGTTTGCCGAATGTAGATGAGATCAACATGACTAAAGTATTAGGCTTTGAAACCAACGAATTTACAAGTAATGAATATATAGATTTAGTTACAAAAAGATTGAAAGTGGTTTAATATACAAAAAGACAGGTTTAATCAACTTGGGGAAGAGTCGCCTTGGAAATTGAGGATCCCAGCTATGATCACACCAGCACTTATCGAAAAAAATGAAGACGTAGTTTTTATTGGCCAAAAAATGGCAACGCAAGTTAGAAATTTTGTAACGAATTGTCAGATTTGTAGCCCTGTAACATAAATCTAAGACCAGAAATAAGGAACCCAGTAGTTACTGAAATGCCGTTTCAGAAACTATATATAGACTTCATAGGCAAATATCCTCGTTCAAAAAAGCGTAACTGCTACATTTTTATCGTAGTGGACCATTTTTCAAAATGTATGTTTCTTAAGGCAATGAAAGAAGCCACAACAAATAATGTAAATAATTTCCTTGCACAGGAGATATTTCACAAATTCGGAGTACCTGAGGTGATTCATAGTGATAATGGCAGTCAATTTGTAGCCAAAAGTTTTGAAAATTTGCTTAAAACTTATAAAATACAGCACATGAAAACTGCTGTGTATTCACCTCGGAGTAAAACCAGAGAGCGAGTGAACCAGTCAGTATTATCCGCTATTAGGGCGTATTTAAATAAAGACCATCGCGATTGGGATCTATATCTGTCTGAAATCGAATGTGCGTTGAGAAAATCAGTTCATACAGCTACCGGGGTAACTCCATTTTTTGCTCTTTTTGATTACCATATGTATACTAGTAGCGCAGACTACAAACTAGGTAGAAAATTGCAATCGTTAAGCGACCATGAAAGATCAGAAATTAATCGAAACGACAAAATGGAAATGATCCGAGAGACAATCAAACAAAATATGCCAAAAGCAAAAAAGAGAAGCGCGAAAAGGTATAATAGAGGATCACGTATTGCTAAATTCATACCTGGTCAGGAAGTTTTCCACAGGAATAATATCTTAAGCAACTTCAGTAAAAATATTAATTCCAAATTTTGTAAAAAAATTTGTAAAGTGTAGAGTGGTTAAACCCATAGGTAATAATATGTATGAGCTCGAGACACTACAGGGTAAGCCAATAGGGACATATCATTCGAAGGATATTCAAATTTGAAAGGGCAAACTGTGATATTAGGATTAAGTTATCAAACATAGTTTTTTTTGTGTGATAATATATATTTTCTTTTTTCTAAACACATACCCCTCAGAAAACTTATAATACAATATACCTGCATATAAATCAATTCATTTTAGACTTACCATGATAAAATTATACTGCGATATGTGAACATTTTTGCTTTTATGACCCATAATAGAAAATGATGAAACTACTACATACATCTGAAAGACAGATAAAGAATTAACAAAGTAAAGTTGTTAGATTCTAACTCTTTTAAAATACTTCCCGTAATGTGATTTCCGGTAACGGAGACAAAACAATCCAACCAATCTTCCGTAGAGAATGCTTTCTGAAATAAATAAAGTGTATAAGTTTCTTTGCAAGAATTATATTTAATTTTTGTAAGTTTTAGAGCAATAATAGTTTTAGGTCATCTGTGATAGTATTATTTTATAAGTGCAATATATCCCAATATGACTAAGATTATATGACACTAAATAGATTGACAATTTTATACACTCTGATCAGATAGGAGACTTCACCACACTGTAGAAATATTTTCACACATTTTTTGTGTAAAACCAACATAATTTCCATAATACATATGCTCAAGTAAAGTTTTACGGAATGATGCACTTAATTTCATTATGTGTCAGGGACTTTTTCGGAAAAACCCTTGGAGGATGACTGGATGGCAAGGTTTAATAAAAATAAGGTGGCAATGCCTGGCTAAGCCGGTAAAGTGGGCGTAAATTCCACCATCCAATCACCCTCAAGCCTCTAAACAAAAAAAAATTCTAAATATAAAAATATATTTAAAAAAAGGAATGTAAAAAAAACTACCATTCAAATTTCCCTATTGTTGAATTTTCCCCCTGGTCTATTCTATATCAGCGGATGTTTGCTGCTTGGCCTGCCCACCCTCTTCCATGGCAAACCTTTGGCCCATTAATTATGGGTTTGCCTCTAAATATGCCCTACAGTCTTAAAACTAGCTCACTTACCTTTTACTCATTTACTTAGCCATCTTCATTTACTCGGGAACACACACAGGAACTTTAGGAATCGGGGGGAGATTTATGTCCGTCAGCGGTTCGGTCTAATCTGTCCGTAACTGTCTAAAACCTCCCGTCATCGTGATGTTTCCTTTCGTGTGTATTTGTGTTCTAAGGGGGTTTATTTTCTGTGAGTGTGTTTTTTTTAAATTTGTATTTCGTCTAACTTTGAATTTTTGTGTAGGTTTTTAAACGTGTAATTCAAAGGTGTATTGTGTGTCGAGATGTTTTTATATGTTTTAACTTTCTGTGTATTTTTTTTTGTGATTAAATCGTGCTTTATGTTCAAAAATTGTACTTTCGCGTTTTAAATGTGTTTAAATTTGCATATTTGTGCGTTTATGTGTTTGAATTTTTGTTTTATGTTCTGAATGTATTTTTATGTTTTTAAAATATATATTTTTTTTTAAATTTTGTGTTTTATTTTCTTTTTCCTTTTTTTTATTAAAATTTTCACAAAAAAAAAAAAAACTAAATTCCTCATTCCTAACCTTTTCCCGCCTGTTCTCCATCTTTTTCCCGTACCAATCGTTCCCCTGAACAGCTGTTTCAAGGTTGCATTCAAATATAATTCTATGTTTTGTCTTTCTTTTATTACTTTTGGATGCAACCTTAAACCGTTCAGGGGGCGACATGACATATGTAGCAATTTTATATTTATGAAAATCCAATTCAATTAAATTTTGAATAAATAATATTGTTTAGGTTATCATTAAACTAACCTGTTACTATATCAGAGCCGTCAGCTAGAGATCATCAGGGTGTGGGAGTTCCCCACGTTGGAATGTAGAAAGTTACAAACTCGCACACCGCCCCCTGTAAACCTGCAACTTTAAATTATCCAGAATTAGATGTTATTCCTAAACCCGCTCAAATGGAACTAATCCGGCAAAAGATACCCGAAAACATACACAAAGCCCACATCCGGCAAGCCTCGGCCCGGCATACGCGATAATACGAGCCGACATCTGGTAACACAAACCTCACAACAGATGTTTTTGTTTGTGTATTCCATTTTTAATATTCTTGGCCAGTACTTTAACTAAAAAGAGTTGTTAATTTTATTAATAGTAATAAAATAAATGGTAAGAGTACTGGAATTATTTTTCTTGAAATCATAAAGGCTATTATCACCTACACTTTACTCTATTTTTATTTCTGATATTACTGTTCGCAGGAATCATGAAGTGTCTTTCTATGCTGACGATAGTACTTTTATTTGCTGCGGTAAAGTGTCAAACGAAATAATCAAAATAATGGAAGATAGTTTAACATTTTCCCTCAAATACTTTGATAAATGAATAATAAAAGCAAATAATCGTTAAACACAAAATATTATATTTCCAAATAATAGGTCGCTAAAACGTATTCCTACAAAACTTTTATATCCTAGGGGAGTTTTAATCCCACTGAAAGATAATATATATTTAGGAATTATTTCAGATACAAAACAATCATTTAAAAATACACGTAAAATATATTTGTGAAAAAGCAATTAAATGCGGTTGTGTTCTTTATCCCCCACTCAACAGAAGATCTAAACTTAATTAAAAAACAAGATTCTTATTTACAAAATATGAATTCGGCCAATTATGTCCTATGGATGCCAAGTCTGGTTTCATAAAGCTGCTAAAACTTATACCAGAAAATTGAAGATAATACAAAACAAAAATCTGTGTAAAATGTCCCAATACATGTCACAAATCACATGCAAGACATACCGTGTGACCCCCCTATGGTTTACAATTGATAACTAAATTTTTTATTCTGAAAGGTCTGGTACTGGAGAAACATTTGAAAATTCAAAGCCCAGATACTGTTCGACGCGTTTAGAGTAAATAATGGAGTACTTCCAAGTCGATTTCAACCAGATCTAGTGATTGGTGCCATGCAGGAGTAGCATAAATCGATAAAAGAAAATACTACTTGGGTTCTTGATGATCTTCCACCAGATCAAAATGGCTATTTAAGAAAAAGTCAAATGAGACTTGTGGCTCAAGGATATAATCAGAAATTTGGTATTGATTATGATGCAGTATTTGTTTCACAAGGACTTTATTTTCGATAGCTGGAAAATATAAAATGAATTTATATAATTTTGATGTGAAGACAGAATTCTTGAATGGGGATTTGCATGAAACAATATATGTATATGAGGCAGTATCCATGTTTTATGTCGAAACAGTATCCATATAAAAAATATGCTTACTTAACAGGAGTCTATATGGTTTAACACAGCTGCTCGTTCGTGGAATCAAATTAAATATAAAAAAATCAAAAGAGAATATAGATTACCATTTGGTATATGTTGAAGATATAATTGTGGCAAGTAAAGATGTAAAATTTATTGAAGAAATTTGGAATATGTTAAGTTCATAATTCACTATGTCTAATTAGGGACCAATTAAACACTATCTCAGAATGGAAGTTACAAAAGATGAAGAAGGTCATTATTTACATAGTCAAGAAAATTATAAATGAATTCAAGACTCAAAATCTTCAGATATTCCATTAATATCTTCATATAACAAAATTGGAGAATTAGAAATACTTTTAGATAATAAGCTGCATCAAAAAGCTATTGGATCACTTGTTTTTTTAACAGTAGATAAAAAGATATTACAGCAAGTATAGTAATATTAGCTCAGAATCAAGCACCAACTAAAGAAGACTAGAATGAAGCAAAGAGAGTTATGAAGTGTATGAAAGGATCAGGTATCGTTAAGATTAGTTAGTGTATCAGAAAATAATCAGTTATATATGTGGATGAAGACTGGGCTGAAAATAAAAGTGATAGAAAATCGCATAGTGTTTACGTATTTTATTTAAATTATGGAGTTGTTAGCTGGTCATGTCGAAAGTAAAGTGGTGTTTCTCTCTCTACAGCTGAAGTCGAATTCGTAGCATTGTAGAAGCTACGAATTCGACATCAGCTTCAATTATCTTTGTGACATAGTGTAAATATAGCAAGATCAAAATGGGCGTCCCACAAGGAGGAGTACTTTCGCCCATACACTTCAACTTATATCTCGCAAAGATTCTTGCACCTCCTCTCACCAGATGTTGCTATGTTGCCTTATGCAGATGATTGGACCATTTTCTCATCAGGTGTCAACATAGTCGTTGAAAATTGTATTAAAATCGGACTATCAGTTTAGAAGTTACGGAATTATTTCCATTTTTTTTCATTTCGCCAATATTTGGCATTATTTCATTTCAGATATCCGGAGGAGGAGACAGAAGGTTGAACGAGCCGTACAGTCAGGGGCAGATGGTGGGTTAAATACTGGCTGCGAAAGTCAATAGCAGAGTGTTTCAGCAGAGAGAAATCAACACAGAGAGTGTCAGTAGTCGACTTAAGAGCTGATATCAGCAGAGGGGACTCAACAAAGTATCAGCATGGGGGCGTCAACAGAGTATATCAGTATAGAGTAGTCAAAAGAGGAATTCACGAGAGAAGATATTCAGCCGTAGTAAAGTACCAAAGTAAGCATCAAATACACAGATATCAACGCACAATATTTTATGACGATCGTCTATTAATAGGTCATAACCATATACGAAAAACAAATTGGATTAAAGTATGCATCAATCATTCTACTGCATTTTGTGACTATCGATTCATATACATAGCTCCTTCATAGCCCACTTCTGGAAAATACAATAAAAATGGTGTTTTATTTTGTAATTCCGTTTGTAACACATCAAATTATTGATAGTAGACCCACAAAATCATAATCAGGGTCTTTATAAAATTACGATCTAGCTAAATATGTCTGTATGCTGAATGCACGATAGGACCTAGAGGTATGAACTTATGGTGATATAATTTCCTTAAAATATTCTTTGCTGATCTGAAATGTATAGTGTTGAAAATGCGCAAAATCGGTCCAATTCAATTCGTTCGTATCTCAGACCACATTCCTATCTCGGTCACCGAAGGCCAATTAGCACTGGGATTATCCATCGCATGCAGTAGCTTTGGCACAACAGCTTGATTTTTTGTCGGCAAATTGAGAAACTGTCGGGAGAGATTGATTGCTTATGATAATTTTCAGCATGCAGATGATGAAAAGTTCAAGCACAAGTATCGTATGATGAAAATCGGCTTCAAACTCAATAATGTAGTTTAAAGAAATTCACAAAATTCCTGGGAATTAAAGTAAAATTATTAGACCCAAGAGTATAAAATATGTATATGATAATTAATTAATCTCCACACATCACATTGGCACCTAATTTCTCAAAATTAACATGTTTATCGTCTTACTATATTAAACTTTTTTTATTTTAAACATTACCCGCAATTTAATTCCATAAAAACGCCGCATTCAAACCATAACTTTTTTCTACAATAATAAAATTGTTACAACTCCATACATTTCGGCCATAATAATCTTGGACAAGCATAAAATATGAAAGCGATATTTAATGTATGACGACGGAGTATGTGTTTGAGTGCCTTTTTATACCAACGAAGAAAATATGTTGTAATAAAAATGAGACGTCGTTTCATTTTACAATTCTCATAAATCAATAAATGTCCAATATAACTTTTTGAATTCATATTAATATTTCAATTTCTCGGTCAAATGCATTTGCAAAATGTTTGAAACAAAATGGCATAGTTTTGTCAAAAACTTTAATAAACGTAGTTTGTACATTCCATTAATGTACAGAAATGAACTACTGTGGGTGGAAGTACATAAAAATAGGAAAATATACATGATGTTTTGATTTATAATTTTCACGAAGTAATTTTGATACATAGTCTGATATTTTCTTTATCCTGTGTAAAGATTCATACACGTCTTTCAAATAAATATTTATTGAGGTCTAATAAATCTTCGCAATCTGGGCAATATGAATGCCTCACATAGACACATAAAAAATTACATTCATGCTTTTTTCGGAATGGTAGCACATTATCTTTATATATATAATTCTTCTGTACATGTGTTAGTAACTGAACTCCTCCTTAACGGATGGGGCTTTATCAAGGAAGCCTTGATCGTGTTTGGCTCTGTGCGAGAATTCTTGCAAGCGGATTTTGTTGCAGTGCTTTGCGTTCGACTACGCCTATGAGGGTTGAAAAAAAATTTTGCGTGGGGATACCTACAAAATGCCTTTTGGGGGAGTACTATCCCAGCTAGCCAGCAGTTCTGTTGTTTTTTGTTGTTTGTTAGTAAACTAATGTTAGTACATAATTGTTTTTATTTTGTTTGTTCAAGTTAGTTTTATTAGTTTCTAACTACAGATATTTAATGTAGTTCAGTGGCCTATTTGATTAGGGTTTCACCAGAAGAGTATGGAAACACCAACATGGGAGTGGCCTAGAGTCATGTGGTTGAGTTGAGCCACAACCTTTCCCAAACTCAAAAATCTGAAAGAAAAGAAACAAATTAGAATTGGAATTTCAATTATATTGAAACTATACAGTTTTACAGTTCCAGAAAAGGAAATAAAATTTAATAGCTATTAATACATATTTTAATAAATATTACCTCAGTTTATATGTTGTCTGCTTCTTTGTTTTCATTAATTTCAAGTTCTCACATGTAATGAATTCGCCGCCAATATCTGCAGTAGTAACAAGAAAGAGTACTATATTCGGCCGTGCCGAATCTTAAATACCCTCCACCTAAATATGATGAGGATTGTAGAATTTACATTGGCTAAACACTTTAATATCCATATTCAATATTTGTTATTAGAAGTGCGCTCCTATTATAAGGATTAAGACAATGTTATTGAAATACTATTAAATAAATATATGAAATAATATAACAATTGTTAGAAAGACTAGTTTAAGCAGAAGATACTTTAACTACAGATTCTTACCATTTTGAAAAGAGTTTGTCATTTATTCCTATTATAACGTATGACATTTAACAATTTATATATGTACCTAGTAATTGGTTATCTTTATCCCATTTGATCAACATTATCCTTATTCACCACAGGTGAAGAAAAAGAGTATAAAATAGGGTATACAAATATATTTAGACAAAATTCAAATTTTACATATGGAAATGAGTTATATCACAAAATTTTAACATATATTCGCGATTAATGAATTTTCCGGATATGTGTCTTATATTATTTTTTTTTTTAAACAAACACAACCTGCGAAGCGTTTTGCTTGTCTGCAGATACACCCAGAGTCTCTGATAGTCCAGCACACTATCGTGTATATAATTGTGGAACTAATATGACCTATCATAAAATATTTTAACGCTATTTCTATGTACATATAATTGAATTTCATCTTTACAAGAGTTTTATGGGTATTATAGTTATTATCGCAAGTGGAACTTATATGGGAGCTGTTTCCAATTATGGACCGATATTCACAAAATTCAGTGGTATGATTTTTGGATTCAAATTACTGATCTGTGTATTATTTTGGTTCAATATATGGGAGTTAACCTATTACAGGACTATTGCCATATAATATTGTAACGTGATTTCAAAGTATTTGAGGGGTATTTTTGTAAAATTTAAAAATTTAAAATTAATAAAACTTAATTTAAACAACGCTATTAACAAAAGTGGACCTTATATGACAACTATATCGAATTACGGACCGATATTTAAAAAATCTTGTTATATGATTCTTGGATACAAATTACTGATCGGTGTACAATTTTCTTTCAGTACAAATATCTTTTTGGATATTTGTATAGGTTAATGTGTTTTCCGGAAGTGGTACTTATATGGAGGCTATGACCTATTATGGGCCGATCATCATACAATTTTGTACAATGGTTTTTACATATATTGTAATTTTTGGTTTCTAATTTCAACTTAATAACTATATATGTAAGAAATTCATGAGGATTTAATTGATTTTAGTTAATGGACCTTATATGGGAGATATGGTCAAATATGGACCGATATTCACAAAATACATACTACCTGATACAAATTACTCATCTGTGTAATATTATTTTGATATCGATATGTTTTAGATATTTGTGCAGGTTACTGTGTTTTTCGGAAGTGATCCTTATATGGGAGCTATGACCAATTATGGGCCAATCTTCATAAAATTCCGTATTGTTGTTTCTATGTATATGAGTATTATGTGTGTAGAAGTTTAGCATTATAAAGGTATTTATAAGAGATTTGTGAGTACTTAACTGATTTTCAGACTGGACCTTATATGGGAACTATGGTCAAATATGAACCGATATTCACAAAATCCAGTAGTATGACTTCCAAATATAAATTACGGATCTGTGTAAAATTTTGTTTTGATATTGATATTTTTTAGATATTTATGCAGGTTAATGTGTTTTTCGGAAGTGGTCCTTATATGAGAGCTATAAACAAATATGAACCGTGTTTCGAATTTCAACTCTAGATATATTAATAAGATATTTATGCGTGTTTAAGTGATTTTCAGAAGTGAACTTTATATGGCGGCTATGGTCACATATGGGTCACATATTAGCACGAAACTTATTTTTGCTGAATTTTGTATGGAGACTGCAATTCTGTAGGCATTTATAGACTATAGCACCATATTTCGGGAAGAAATTTGTATGGGGGCTAGGAGAAATCATGGACCGATTATTTTAATTTTCAACAGAGTTAGTCCTTTTATCATAAAAATAACGAGAGTAAAATTTTATGGTATTATCCATGATATAAAAAGATTACAAGGTAGTTTCATTTTCTCTTTATGTCAACCTTACTAGGCATTTGACAATAAAGGAGATTTGAAGTTCATGTGTAAAATAAAGCTACCATATTCATTAAAATGAATCCCACTTTTGCCTTTATTGAAATCATAAATAAAATAAAAACATATTTTATTCAAAATATTATTGTGCGTTTATCCAAGGCATTGAGCAGCAACACAATTCTGGCCAAGGTTTTCAATTGCTGAGTATCGTTAGCGGAATGATTTTGTTTATGCTTAATTCTGGTTATATCGGCAACTAAATCACAAAGCTGTTTGCGGACACAAACCTCTGGCACATGCACGAATAAAAGAACAATTTTACGAATGTACAACTCAGGTTTGTCTAATCTCCTCATAAGATTTAAGAGAGTGGTTGTAACATGAGAGACAACTTCATTGAGACAATTGTTAGAGACTTGGTATGATGAATGATATAGTTGAATATTTTACAATAGTCCAGTATATTATTCAACAGGAGGCTCTGTTGTGTTTTTATCTTCTAATCATCCACCAAAGATTCGAAAATAAATTGCGAAATGTATCCGACAATGGAATCGTCCTTTTACGCCGCGCATTACCTAGAACAATAAACGCCCACAGTCCTGCACACTATCAACTTGTTCGCGCTCTATAGTTTCCAATATAAACTCCAGGAATTTGTCATACGCACATCCTGAGCAATAAATGAAAAACGTTCAACGGCAAAATTGCTAACATGTTCTTGGGTATTGAGCAAACATATTAATCTATCCAGGATACGTTGGAAATAGGGATAAAAGTCTTCTCGCAAATCTTTAGCTAACACATAAAATAGTTCCAGCAAAGACTGCAGTGACAAGTTCATAGCACAGACTAGTTTTATAAAAGTAAGTCTATCACAAAATTTTTTTAACGATTATTCCTCGGATAAATTTAAAACCATCCATTTCGGACAGCTCTTCATTTTCATGTCCTATGTATGTGATATAAAGACAAACTTCTTAGATGAATCCGTTTTTTATTTATTTTAAAGATAAATTACACAGTATTGTGCATTGTTAGATACTACACATATTTCATTGAAAATTTCTCGGTGTATTGTAAGCTTTCTCTAAATGTGGCAACGCTTCTCTGAATATTTACAAATACTTCAATAATCCCCTTTCTTGTCAAAAAATTATAAATGAAACTACCTTGTAATCTTTTTATATCATGGTATTATCTGCAATATACATATTTACAGAAATAACAAAAAATATATGAAAATTAGAATTTTTTTTTTGTAGGTAGTCTCACATTTTGACTTATAACTTTGTGCCTACTGTATCGATTTTGCTGATTTTCAATACCAAATTGCTTAGGACAATAATAAATATTTTTTTGAGAGTTTACTAAGTTCGCTTGTGTATTTTGGACCTGAGCGTGTTTTACACAGACGGACATAGCTCGATCGACTTAGAATTTCATAAGGATCAATAATATATATACTTTGTTGGGTCTTAGATGATTATTTCTCAATGTTACACACGGAATGACAATCTTATATATACCTTCATCCACCACTTATGGTGGTGGAGGGTATAATAAGATGAACCTACAGTTTGAACACTCTAACTTACAATAATTTTTCAAGGGTATAGAAACAGAAAGTCAACTACACTGTCATCACCAAAAGCTCCCAAAACCATTAAATACATTTCTCCGATATTTTGTTTGACAAATAACTCGATTCCTTATGATGTCAGTCCGATGAGTCTACTGTTTGTAAAATGAGTATTTACAGTTAAACGGACAATTCTAAGGCAAGTCAAAATAAAATTTGTGTTGATTTCAAATTTAGCATCTGTCAAGCAATGATATAAAAAATGTAAGGATCGAACTTTAAATACTTTCGGATCTCTAAAAAATCATTCTGTTTATCATATTTGAAATAATTTATTCTTTTGACTTATCACTTGCAATGCAAATGTTTGAATATAACTTTCTTGTTGCAGTCATTATTTATAGTTAAGCTTTGTCAGTAAATTTTTTATTTCATTTTTTTTTTTTTCGTTAAGTAGTTGTTTAATAGAGATATTATTTTTGCCCAAAATTGGCTCATAGTTCATAAATAATGACCTGGATTTTGTTTTCTCTGGAAACTATTACAACGTCAAATTACACATTTTTATCGTTGACACGTAAACGTAATCATGGAAAACCATTTAATAAAACACGTCAAGCTCAATGAAGCCTCAAAATATCCGTAATAGAAGACATTTATTTTCATAACACTTTGCTAAAAATTCCATCATACACTTGTTGTTAAATTGTTATCAAACTCATTCACAAACATCCCCCCCAAAAAAAAAACGCATTTAATAATAAAAATCCACACAAACGCCAACAAACATAACTGTTAGAAAACATTTAGTCTGCGTGGGTCTCCCAACACTCTTCTCCACACAAAACATATTTCCAGTCAACATTCATCGCATCTAATTTGTGTTATAAAACGATGATATGAGTAGAGGAGTAAGTAACAAACAATAAGAATATTAAAAGATCATAGAAATTTTATTACGTATATTTAACCATTATTTACCAAAAATAAGGGTAATTTTCTTGTTATTTTTCATTCATTAGAGATAGAGAGTGGACATTAGTACACTTGAGACTTCAATGACATGACACATTAGAAACATGCAAGATATCTCCTAGATAATCATTGATGTTTTCTCATTTCATTCTTCAGCAAACTTGTAGCTAAGGCGGAAGGAGATAAACATTAAATTTAAAGCGAAAGATGAAAGGTATAAAAAAATTCATTAAAGAATATGTTTAAATATACGAGATGTACTTCAATCATACTTGGGTGTTACTATGTTTGATGTAAATGCTTCTGCAATCACTTAATAGATTGGAAAAATAGAAGACTAGAATATTTGCCATTCGGTATACCAATGTCTTGGATTAATCCTGGCGACGCTCCACATATAATAACAACAAGAGAGGTTATCGGAACCCTTTACAAAGTAATTAAGAAAATATTGGGTCATCTAAAATGGGTTACTATATTTTGATTTTTGATTTTTTATATAAAAACTAATATTTTTTCTAAATTTTGTTAAAAAATTATTTTTTTTTTGCCCAAAAAAAATTTTATTTCTAAACGAGTGCGCAGAAAAAAGTTACAGTCTTACTTAAAGGTAATTTTATTGCGGAATTTCGTTTTTTAGTTTATTCAATAGGCTAAAGGTAAGTTCAGACTATGCAAATTATTTGACACAAAATGTTTCATGCGTTTAATCAAAATTACATCAAATAATCCATGGCTTGATTTTGTGGTCACACTGTACATATTTATTTGCCATATTAAGGGCCGTTTTCTCATTAGGTGATTATCTTTTTTCCCAACGAAAAACTGCAGATTAAAGAAATTTGGTTTTCTCAATCTCTCATTTGCTTCTATTCTATCGCAAAGCTAACCCGACCTCATCTGCCAATTATTTATTTATCATACAGATAAATAAATAACAGCTGACTGCTGTTCATAGTTTTTATGTGTTTGTGTTTTTGTAAACGAAATTAAATAGATTTTATAAAAAAAAGTTTAATAACATTAATTTGATGGAGGACGAACTCAAATAACATGAGTTCCAAGTGAATGCTGAAAGAGTTTATCATGCCAGCCCTAACTACTTGGCAGACATGGAGGATAATGCATTTTTCAAAAGATTCCGGCTGTCGATGGCCACATTAAACAGCTGATTTATGTAAACATGAAGGCAGGGTTCCCACCTTTCACATCTATTTTGAGAGGTATTGCCAACAGAAAATAATGTTTTTTGTCGGTATATTGAGAAAGCCAAAATTGTTAACGGACAGTTTATCGGCCTAATAAATTTATGTCGACATTTAGTAACAGACAGTTTGTCGATACATTGAGAAAACGGGCCTAATACTATCAAACACACGAAGGGGAAAATATATTTGTTTTGTGGTCACATTTATGGTAATAATTTTTCTAAATAATTATTAAATAAAGCTGTAAAAAAACTTTAATTTCTTTCATCAATAAAAAATAGATATCTAGAAAGTAAAATACTACTAGATTTTGCTTTACATTTGAAAGAATTGTGAAATTTCAGTACTTTTATTTTAACGTCAAATATTTTATGTTCCTAGTTTGAACAGAAAATATTTTTGCACGGCAAACAAGAAAACAGCTGAATTTGGTCAAACAAATTTATTTGCCTATAAGAAAACTTTCTTGTAATGTGACCAATGTGTGACCACTAAACAGCAAATATTTTCCTCAATTTTTTATTTGATCTTGCAACTCATTTGCAAGATCAAACAGCGTCAAATAACAGCTGTTGCATCATGTGTTATCGCAAAAGTAGTGTTGCTATATCTTAAATTAAAAATCGCAAAATAATGAAAACAAATCGCGAAAAGAACTCAAGCTTGAACAATTTAATAATATAATATTAAAAGTTTATTTATTAAATTATATTACTATCAACGTATTAAAATTTGTAGGTATAATTGTACTTAAAATCTACAAAATATCCCTAATATAATTAACAATTTTGGAATTTTATTGTATTTGTTTTGGCTTTGTTTGGATTTTGAACTAAAAATCGCATTATTCAAACAAAACGAATGTTACTATGATGAACTTTACAATAATCAAATAAGCTAACTGTTAAAAAGAAAAAGTATATTTTTAAAATGTGAAACCAAAGTACATACAAGTAGTCCAACTCTTTGACAGCAGTACCTAACTATATATTGGACGCAAAACGAAATGAAAATGTGCTAGAAATGTAAAATAAAATTATAAAATTCTGTGTGTTAAAGAATTAACGAGAATTAAACTATATTTAATCGAAAATTTTTTCTTAAAATATCGAGACATTTGATGTGTACATTTTTCACAAGGGTGTTGAATTCACACGGTACTCATTTATGTGAGAGAGTAATATTGAAAAATAGAGTCGGACTACTTGTTATACTTTGGTTGAAACTATACTTATATGTAGAAGGAAAAATTAAATTCATAATTGAAATTATTTTTTTTTAATAAAAATTATTAATCGAACAGGACTTTCACCAAACTTTTTTCATTCTGAATGTTCACAAATATTATATTAGCATTAAAAAAAATTAAGCAGATCATACTGTTTAAGAATTAATCAAAATTACTTAAACTATTTTCTTTGATTTTAAATTCAATAAATATTCCATTCATTTGAGCAATTTTAAATTTTGTAAATAGAAAAACTCCATGTATAAAAACAATCAAACATCAGACTATGTTATACGTATACAAATATAATCGCATACAAATGCAAAAAATCGTAACATAGACTTCATGTCTTCAATTAGTTTATCTCCCAGTATGTCATTCTAGGCTGAATGACTTTTATGTGAAGAAGAAGACTTCATTTATTGATGCCATTTTTTTAGTGAAAATAATTTAAATAAGAATTTTACAAGAAATATTGATATGTATTATAGTTAAAGAATAAAAATAGTGCAATTTTGTTTTTAATTTAGTACCAAAAATGTTTAAATATTCTCCTTTTTAATCCGCTGTGTTGAGCAAATAATTTTCTTTGTTTGCTCTATTTGATCAAACAATTATTTCATGAAAGTATTTTATATAGTGTGACCACACGGCAAATATATTTACTGATTCTTTTTCGCAGCAGTTTGGTCAAACAAAAAATGAAAAATTAAATTCACTATATGATAACAAAATTCAATAAAACTTTAATAAAATAATTGTTTTACAATTAGAAATAAGTGTGTTAACCTTAAATAGATTTGTAAGATCAAATTATATATTTTTTATGTATTTATATAGCTAGTGGTCACACTATGTTCACATTAAGAAAATATTTTGTTTGCAAACAAATAAATTTGTTTGACTAAAATCATATGTTTTGTTGTTTGCTCTAAATTTTATTTGTGGTCAGATTCAGACAATGAAATATTTGACGATAATCGTCAAATATTAGCTGTGTCTGACCGTACCTTAAACCATTTTAGAGTTACGCGAATATATGTCGCGCCAACTCCTTCATTTTCAAAATAAGGGTATATTTCGAAAACAAAAGCTAACCCAAGCAAGTAAGAGTGCTTTATTCGGCTATGCCGAATCTTATATACCCTTCACTTTTGTTGTGGATGCATTAATTGCCCATTTTCAGCATATAGGATCCTAAATATATCAAGAAAACTTTTAAAAATTTTACATTTAATTGCTGACGAATAGATTATATTGTAGAAGTTACAAACGAAATAACAATCTTATATATACCCTTCTCACGAAGGTGAAGAGTATAAAAACAACAACGTCAAACGAAACGAAACACAAAAAAAAAAACAAAATACGCAAACAATGAAACCAACACACATCTAAACATATGTACGTTTTGTTACTCTTTTGTCAAACACAAAAAAAAAATACGCAAGGCAATGCTTTTTTGTCTAAGCATGCAATAAATTGTCCTTTTTAGATGAAATTTTCAGAGGTTGTCTCGGATATTTGCTCATATTTCTGTTATTTATGGACAGATTTTGCTGATTTTAAATAGGAAACTTCTCGAAAGCATGTCTGACAGAATTATTGAAGATTTGGATCCCGAAGATATCTGGGATCTTCAGAAAATTGATTTCAACAGACAGACAGACATGGCTTAATCGACTCCGCTATCTATAAGGATCCAGAATATATATACTTTATAGGGTCGGAAAATTATATTGTGGAAATTACAAACGGAATGACAAACTTATATACCCTTCCAACGAAGGTGAAGGGTATAAAAACGGTTGGATTCAGGGTACTCGAATTAATTTAACCCTTCGGGTGCCCCGCTTGACAGAAAATAAAAGTGTAAATTTCGAGCACAGTGTAATCAGCTGCTTTATGACTTCACCTTATTAATATGTACCTTGGTAGAAAATTTAGTTTTTGAGATTAAAAAATTTGTATTGAAATACATAGTTTAATTAATATTTAGTTGAATTACCATTTATTAAATTATCGCATATTCCTCAAATGCTTAAGATAAACACCGATTTTTGGTGAAATTAAAAGAAAAAATAAACTAAACAACAATTACCTCACAGTAGGGATAGATGTAAGTTAAGTATGTATAAGGGTCGTTTATGGTCATCGTCTTTCAAGCTACATCCGTACTTCTTTAAGTAACTTTTGCATTAATTTCAGCAGCCATTATCAAAGATGTACCCCATGTAAATATTTACTAAAGTCGTTAAATATTTATAAAGAGGCGTTATGTACCTAAACATAAATACATTTTCTTATACATATATGTATGTATGTGTATACTTATATATTTAGGGTAACCTCCAAGTAATTACAGCATTGGTCACACAAGCCCTTCAGCTATTTCCGCTCTAGATTAACATTATTATTTTTATTTTTTTGTTTATATTTATTTAAACATTATTTTTGTCCGATACAGAAGCTAAATAATATAAAATAAAGAAGTATTCAAGTAATTATCTCTGTTTTTATGTACACACTCTGTTGACATCTTAATTCTTTGTGATGGCTTGTCCGAACGAACAAACGAATAACCATCCATTCATTCCGTGCATCCATCCATCCATTTGTTCATACATGAATACAAATGTGCTGTTGTTGCCAGTACCTGAAGTTCTTGACTCTACCTACTGCAGAAGAAGCACAGCACTGCTCCAGGCATTTTGTTTATGAAAAATGTTAAACAAAAAAAAAGAAAAAACTTAAAAAAGCAAATAAATAATAATAAAGTTAAATAAAATAAAACTGTAGCAAATGAATTCATTCGATCAGATTTACATCTCTTGGTAAATGAAAATGCATTCACACGGACAGATATTATTACACTGGAAGAAATGTTATAGGACAATTTTTTTATCTACCTACATATAATTGATCAAGACTTCTCTGAATACATGGATATTTTTACGTTGAGATTATTACCGCACATGTGCACCAACGCACAGTGAGGACGATCGATAAAAAGTGTTATTAAATCTGAATCTCCTAAACTACTTGTGCTATTGCAAAATTATGTTTGAGCTGATCGTAGATGAGATCATAAGCTTTATGAAAATGAAATAAATGACCACTGTATTGGAATTAGATATCCCAAACGGGAAATCCCGTTCCCGAAAATCCCAAACCACGGGATTTTTAAAAATCAGTCCCGATTAGCATCTCTAATTGGAATACAGTTGAGTTACAGGGCGTCAAACTCGATCACCTCTGGTTAGAAAAACATTTTACTGCTTTTAACTTGTACAAATATGGACTGATTTCGTAGACTGATTCATTGATTTTTGCCATGGAAATTGCACAGTTGTGTACAACCGATTTCAAGCAAACGCAGTCATCTTGCGGAAAGTTTTCTCATACCCAAATGATCATTCAAAATTGAAACCACTGAGCCACATTTTCTCGCACTTTCAATATCCGATCAGTAAACACCATATCGTGATAATTTTCAATTGTTTCGGGTGTAGAGATCTCAATTGGACGCCCAATTCGGCATCTTCGGTGCTTATATGGCCACAACGAAATTCAGTAAACCACATTTTTGCCATTGAGCTTTCATTCATTGAAATCTGACCATATTTGTACAAGTAAGAAACTATACAAAGTTTTTCTAACCAGGTGATAACATAAACGTGAATGTATCTTTATGATTTTCTTCTGTATTTTGCTTAAGGAATGTCTCTTTGTAATGTCCAACAGTAGTCCGCCGGCATTCATGTGATTCAATGTATTGGTAGAATCTTTCATCGTGTTCATGCTGATGCCCAAATTATTAGGAAAGAAATCTAAATGTCAATGTAGGAAATGAATTTTATGTGTAAATGTGGTAAAAATAAGTTATCAGGCTGATCTAAGAAGTATTTTCAATATTTGCTTGTCCTAGTGTAAGAGATTTACTTGTTTTCGGAACGTAATGATTTTTCCGATCCCTGCAGTCTCACTCACAAGAAAACAACAGTATTTTGTATACCTTAGTTGTAACCCTAAAATTATGACAATAATTTTTCCAGTTGTGTGCGTTGTATTGAATTTTATCTAAGATAAATTTAATATTTTCATAAGACTCTTTCATGTTAGAAGCTTCACATAATGTTATAGAGGAAGGTTCATTGCCGATATGTAGAAGAAGAGCTTTTAAACTTACTTTTGAACCATTGGTAAACAAACGGCAGGCAGTCATTACGCCATAATCATAATTACAAAATACTAACTGACCATCTTGTGAAAAAAACCTTAGCTCTTCATCTTGATTACGATACTAACATATTACTGTTTTAGGTTGTAATAAATTCCGTCCCTGCAATCGGGAGGCAAAAAGTTCTGCCTGTTGTTTGAACAAATTTAACTCACGTATCAAATCATTTAGATCTTTTTGAAATAGCAGATTTGACTCATTAGATGAGTAAGTTTCTTGAAAATCAGTGTCTAATGAATCATTTTCGATTGCTTCTGGCATAGCTGACCGATCGGAACTTAGAGCGGGTTTTGGTATACTTTCTGCATGTAGGAGAATTTCAAATCTTCACATATTGCAGTACTGGCTGTAACACTAAAACTAGACCAGATCAAATCAATATAAATGCTAACTACTTGAAATAATAAAAAAAATACGGAAATATTTACCAGGATTTTTATGGCTTTATTGTAGGGATAGAAGCTTAGTCAGTAATATTACCATAGCTTAATATTTTAGGCAATATTAAAGGCTGTGGGTGCTCATTACGTAGTTTGGAGAGTTAAGAATTCCGGGAAAAGCTTTGGCAATGGCGTTACTAAAGCTTTCATTAACCTTATCAAGACCGGCAGTATGTTTACAACTGCTGACAATCTACTTAATTTAAGATTCCAGTCAGTTGTTCTTGGATTTCTGAAGCATGGTTTTGCCACGTGGTGCGGTCCTACTAACTATGGTCTAAAAAATTTATTTTTTAAATATTTTATTAAATAAATTATATTTTCCAAGTGTATCAAACGTTTTTTTTTATTTAGTTTTTATATTAAATGCAGCAAGTATTGTACATTTTTTATTACCAAGTAACATAAAAAAATATAAATGAATGAATGAACGTACGAACAAATAAAGGTGTCAACAAAAAATAACTTTAATTTGATTAATTTGCAATTGCGTCCATCCAACCTTAATGATGGGAAAATCGCTTCTGCTATACGAATCGTATGAAATATAGTGCACTTGCATTTAACTTTAGCATTTCTTTTAGCTGCTTTTTTTATTTTCGTAAAATTTTAATGCTCCACATAAATGTACATACGATGCATCTACTACACATAAATATTTGCAGGGGCATATTAATGTAAATAATTACCAAAGTAATTAGGACTGTTTTACAGTTGATTTTGTTTAAACTGCAATTTACGTGGTCATGGTTAAAAAGAGGTGGTCGAATTTTAACAGCTTAAAAAAAAAACATTAAAGCCCCAGTATAGAATTGAAATATCTAAAAGTAAAAAATTAATGATCGAAATAAGATCATATCGCAAGAAAATTTTTAAAATATTTTTTAATTTTTTTATTATGCGTATAAAATTAGACGTCTTGCCGTTTTCTTACTATTCCAGTTAAAAAATATGTGTAGCTCCGCAGCTGTAACAGATTGAAAAAATTTGAATCATTTGGTTTAAGTTTTCTTAGATTCAAAATCGATAAATCCAATAAATATGAAAAAATTAGCCCTTATGCTAAATAACTAGATATTTCTAAATATGTTGATAAATATAATTGCAAGATTCTGCAAACATTGTCCAAATGGCTTATAATTTTACATAGTTAAACTAATTGGATTAGTGGGCGTATCACATCCCATAAAAAGTAAATAGAATATTTTGAGTATTTGGAGAACTATAATTTTAAAAGTATGAATCAATTTCGAAATAACTAAAATATCGGAGAACAATAATTGTGAGAGTCTTTTACCTTCTAACTGGCAGACCGTAAAAATTATCCGATGAAGCCAATAATTTTCTTCAAGTAGATGTAGTCAATAGAACCGTAAGTTTTAATTTTCAGGCGAAGAAAAAACATTCTGAACGAACGCCAGGTAAAAAATTGTGAAGGCCGCCTGTAGGCGGTCTTGCCGGTTTACATGTAAGTAATATAACACCACAAGTAAATTTTATATATAAACAAATTTTATTGAGAGAAGAGAACAAACAAAGTTAAAATACATATTATTTTCGATGGTGGTAGTTCTTGGCTTTATGCCAAGAACAAACGACTTGGGTGTCACATTTTTTGCAATGTTTGTACCTTTTTTTTGGCTTTTCTCTCCACCCAAACAAGAAAATGACCGACATCATCGAACTGAACATCAGCAACTTGATGAGCAACTCTTTTCCAGGCTGTAGTGATAAAGGCTAAATTAGGAATCTCCAAACATTTAAGGTAGCTCTAATGTTCGGTATGACAGGTAAAATTATATTATCTTCGGACCCATTGTAGATTTAAAAACGATAGGCAAAACCGTTTGAATCACAAAGCACGAACAATTTGATACCCCTTTTATGCGGCTTATTGGGCAAGTATTTACGGAAAGTGGAATCAAAAACACTGTCATCGCTATCAATACTTTCATCTGTGCTGTCTACAGAACTCTACAGAATCGATGAACTCGAGAAATTGTTCATCAGACATTTGCTCCAAATTGATATTTTTTGTATAATGACGTTTAGTAATATCCATCTTTACCACAATAGTAAAATAAAATCATTTTATTCTAAATGTTGTTTTTTAATAGTTAAATTTGCGAAATAATTTTCTATGCTAATTTGAATCACTTATTATATTAGTGGGAATGACCCCTCTCATATAAAGAAAATAGTAAGTAAATCTTGAAATAAGTTATTTTAGTACCATTGTACATAAAATATATAAAAATGAGTGGGTGTAATTCTGAGAGTCTTTAAACTTTGTGTAAATTATGTCGATGCCTGTGTCCTATTATGCCAAAATATAAGGGGATCGGATAAAGGGACGTGCCCTCTCCTATACAAAAATTGATACATTGGAGATTATTATTCTAACAGAGATATGTAATGAACTTTAGAGAACTAAACAAGCTTAATTACGTTTACAGAATAGCACTACGTCCATGTAGGATGCAACAAAACTTTACGCGTCTCTGGTCGATTGTGTTAATAACACACGTAATAACATCAATCAGTATGAATCGGCGGCTAAAGAAAAAAAAAAAAACAAATGCTGACTAAGTCTGGAAGAACTAGAATTTGCCACACGCGCATCACCTTTTATGAAGAGTCATCAGATACGTCTATTCCTGTAATCGACATCGATTATATGCTAATTTTTAAAGCTGTTCGACTGCATTAGATTCTGATCAGTTGATAAACAAATTAAAAGAGTTTAAAGTATTCTATCAGAAAGGCATTAATGCTCGTGAGTTAAAGTCAGAATGTTTTCATTTGAGGCAGTAATTAATGATCATAGCAAAATAATTAGCGGATTTGGGTATATCAGCCTAAAATAATATTCCTTTCCTTAATGATTACAAATTGTAGTGGAGAACGCTAATTTTCATAGCTTAAGAGAATAAACCATAAAGAACAACTATGTTACTACTTAAAACGACTAACTATGTGACTTGTCGATTAAGTGCATTGAGAATGATATCCTTAAGAAAATAGACTTTGAGGATATAATAGTTACCGATATAATAGTTATCGTTATCGTAACCAATTATTTCTACTTTCTTAAAACAGTTAATTTAAATTATAATTAATTTGATTTGTATAAATATATTACGAATTTGCCATAGCGATTTGAATTTAACGGTCTGTAACGACTGCCTGCAGCATTCATCATGTTATAAACATGTCCATCAGTAGAAGCTTCTAGTTATCAACAATGTTGATAGCATGTGGTTATTAGCATTGTTTGTAAGTATGGCAACACTGCATGTTTAAGCTGCTAACATTAACATCGAAAGCTCTAGAATTCGTATGTACTAGTTTGTCCGTTAAGATCATTGTAAAAGATTCACGAAAAATGACGTGTGTATAAATAGTGGCAGAGGTTGCAGTCGTGAGTGAGTTTATCATAGGCGCTGTTAGAGTTAACATCAACTGTCGTGTACATTTAAGTTTGTACATTATAAAGTGTGTGTGCATTTCTGCGAATTGATAAATGTGTATAAAGACACTGAGTGACTATTTGAACTGTTTTTGTTGTACATTTTAAATAAATAAAGAGTTGTTACAAGTTTAATCTACTAAACGGCTTTTATTTGCAATCAAAAGTATCCGGTTTATTTAAAGGAAATAAACCAACGTTTTAAAAAGGTTAAAACGTAACAATATATAAAATAAATATGTTTGCAGAAAAACATTAAAAGAGAATATTTAAAATTTCTTAAATTTATTATTTTAGCTCAATTTCATTTAATTGTAATAATACATAGAGTACATTAGCGTAGTTCTCTGTTAATTGCGTATGGTTTAGCAACATTGCAAAAGCAACATTTTATAGCTTTTTGTGTATATTTTGTTATGGGATTGCTGTGAACGTTTGCATTAGCAATTGTGCAAGACCTTTCGCACTTAATACCGAACTCCGCTGTCGAAAATGCAATTTAGACACTTAACATATTGCATTTTCTGCCCCGCTATAAACGCCCTTAGCAGCTTTCCAATTCATGAACTTGAGTCAGACAGAATAATAAATATAATTCTTATTAAACATTTTAGTTCGACAATCAGATTACATTTTATTTTTATGATTTCTATTTGCAAACCCCGAAATTCCAAAAACGGGGAAAATGTGTTCCAAAAACTGATTTTTTTTTTTTTAGAAAAATGCCTACTCTGACGTTATTTACCGTGTGAGCTTTGTACGTATATATATAACATATAGGGTTAGACAAGTATGGAGCCTTTTCGTGGATCGGTGCTTTGCCTTTTTAGAATTTTTACACAAACCTAAATTTTGTTTTAAATTTGCCATGTTAAGATAACTCTGGGAAGTATTATGTCTGCTAAAGTGAGCAAAGTTTTACTTTACACGCTTTTGCGTTAAGTTCTCGTTCTGGTCATATAAAAATGTTATATAGTCCTGAAGAAATTTTTTGTTTATATAACAAAAAATATAGGGAATTTTTTGGAAAAACTACTGCCCTTTTTATATGTTCCAACTTTAGATGCGTGTAACTTTTTATAGTGACGAGATAACTGTATGCAAATTTATTTTATATTATTTAGAATTTTATCGGCAATATAGCTGATATCTAAATAACATAATTCGACCCTCCATAACCCGCCATATCTAAAAACCAAAAAAGGATTGGGCAAAATTAAAAAGATAAATAAATAAACCTAAATATCTCTCAATGAAAAGAGATAATAACACTTACATATGTAAGCATATTTTTTGTAGATCTTCTCAAAAACTATTTTTATTTTAATCCTTCGGATTATAAATGGATTTTTGTCGAGGTTTTTCTTTGACCCGAGGTGCCCTAACCATGCCTCAATTTCGAAACAATATCTTTAATGGTTCCCGAGATACCGAATTATTTCCTAAAAAAAAACGTTTCTAAATCACTGTGCCGAAACTTGTATACCCACCATCAATATGTAAGTATTTTTTATTTATTGACAATCAAATATTTTTCTGATATAAAGGTTATTAAAATTATTAAGGTTCATATAAAACTTGTTTATGTCATATTTCATCACGATACTAATGATTATAAGACAATTATGAGTCTTCCAGTTATTTTCTGAAGGCGAACTTGCATGCGGACTAGAGTCAAATGTTGTCCGATTTGCAGTATAATTAGTACTTAGAGCTAATTTTAACTAAACGGAAGTCGTGGGGACATTTGAGATAGGTGAAATCATGGACCGATATTGCCTATTTTCAATATAAAGCAAAACTTATCAACAGAGAGTATTTCTGGAATATTTCGTTTGGGCCGTTTGTATTTTCCGGAAATGGGCCTTATAAAAGAATTAAGTATAATTATGGATCGAATCAGTAGTAAGCATACTTGAGAAAAATGTGTGTTAATTTTTTTTATCAATATCGATATTTATGCGCGATGTATATTATTCGGATGTGGGCCTTATAAGGGATGATTGCCATAAAATGTTGTTCACTAATATGTATGTATGTATCGGAAGTGGTCTTTATATGGGACCTATGACCAATAATGGAAAGATCTATATACATATATGAGGATAATTTATGTATTTATAAGAGATTTATACATATTTAAGTGTTTTTCGGAAGTGGTGAGCAATTATGGACCGATCTTCATAAAATTTGGTACGGCGATTTTTATATATGTTTATTAGAATTATTTATGTTGAGTTTCAACCTGATAACGATATTTTTATGATAATTATTCGTATTTAAGTAATTTTAGGAAGTGAACTTTGTATAGGGTCTATGATCAAAAATTGACCGATCCAAACTAAATTTCGGTTTGAGATTTCTTTTTGCATAGAACTTATGTTTGCTGAATACTGCTAGTATATAGGCATTTGATTGAGGACTAGGAGAAATCATGGACCAATTCCTGGCATTTTGAACAGAGCTTATATTTTTATCAAAAGAACAATGTGTGCAATATTTAATGATATGTCTAATGTATTTACAGAAAATAGAATATCAAAATTTTTGGAGGTTGTCTAACATTTTGGTCCACAAATCTGGTTCTACTGAATACCAAATATTTCTGACCAACAATAAATATTTGGGGAAAATTTCATCGCGGAATGTTCTTTAGTACGAACAACAGAAGCACGGACATATATTCTGGGTTCGTCTTAGAATTGTATAAGGACCCAGAATATATGTACTAATTTCGATATATTTCAAACGGAATATGCCTTCATATTTTTAGTGGTGGAAAACAATTCAGAATGCCAAATATATAATAAAACAAATTTATTATTAGCTGTTGCTGAATAGTGTTTTTGTTAGTTCAGTATCATAATTTATACTTTCCCACCGATGTCATTAAGATACGAAAAATATCAGTTGTTATAATGAATTTGCTATTCACTATTTTAAGTTATATTTTTAGTGGTGTGCCGAATCTTATACACCCTTCGCCAAAGTATACCTTAAGATAAAGATTAAACATATTTTTGTTGGAAAAATATTATCATCATAACTGTTTCCGTTACTGGTACGATTTCAAGAACTATTGCACTCATTTATGTATAATCTAAAAATTTAAAGTTTCTACACACATATATACAAACACATGTATGTACGTTGTAAATACCTTGTGATAAATAAACATCAAAAGAACAACAAAGAAATAAATTACTTAAATCCATATAAAGTCATTCACATTTGCGTTTTCTTTTTTCCATTTTCATTTCAAATTAGAATTTCAGTTCATTTTGGAAAACATCATATTTCAGCCGTAAAAGATGAGTAAATTAAATCTTTGTACAAGATATGAATGAAATTATGCCTTAATACGAACGAATATATGGTTTGAAATACGAGCAATACTTATCAAATCAAATTTTATTATTTATTTAAACTTATCTGAGATCAATGTGCACGCGACCGACCTTCATAAAACAGTAATAAACAGAAGCAGCAGCAGCAGCAGCAGTAGTAACAACAACAAAGTAAATAAAAAGCAATTTTCAAATTATTTCCAGCATCCAGAGCAGTCAACCAAATACAAGTAAATTTGGTACAATCAACCAACCACCACCACTACAAGATGCAATGACACCGTTAAGAAAAATAAAACAACAAATCTGCAGACAAATGTTTGTGTAAATAAATACACAAAAACACATCCCTGAACAAAAGAAGGATGAGCAGTGGAAACATCAAAAATAGCAACTACAACATAAAATAAACAATAGTGGAATACAAGGAATAGAACTTGTTTTTGTTTTTATCACAATTAAATGATCTAAATAACAGTAACAGTATGTCATACACACTTCCATACATACATACATATGTAGCTACAAACATACGTAATACTTTAGTTACACAATGTACTCTCGGAAAGAAATTGTGTTACACCTATCCCTAGTTTCTGTCAGAAGGTTTTGTCTTTCATTGAGATTGGGCCTTCTTGACAGAAAATGTCCGTTTTTGGATCCTTTGGGTCCTCTGTCCCTTACAGAGTCCGAAATCCACCAGCGTCTGTTCCCACATTGGACGGCTTGCTGGTCTGTTTGATTCCAGTGGGGCGGCAGTTTTATAACCTGGCAGTTAGGTATAAAATGCAATTTTTACGTCGGTCCGTCCCATAATGAAAGCCAACAAAAAGAGCCCCATGTATACGGTTGAATGCAGCGAGGTGCCTCTGAATTTCAACCCAAGTACTTCGAAAGCTGCCTTGGCCTGTACCGATAGAGGATCGGTAAAAACCCCTGCTTCGGGAGCTGCTAGCTTGAAAACTCAGGCAACAGCTAACCCAGTGTCGATTGTGAGCAAGGGAACTGCGAACAAGATTTCGGGTACCCAAGCTACACCTCTCCCTGCCAGTAAAGGAACTGCGAACAAGACTTCAGGTTCCCAAGCTGTGCCTTCTGCCCAACAGGGCGATAAAAACCCCTGTCAGAAGAGCCATTTTGAGACGGCAGCCGCCGAGAATTTTATCGACCTACTAGGAAAAAACCTGCCGAGTCCCTCTCGTCCGATGATTTATCATCGCTAAACTGGGCAAGTGTTCTGGTGAGTTCTCAAGGAGAACCCGGGAATCCCCCCCACTTAGTGTGACGATGCCGGTTGGTATCGTGGTCCAACCGGCGTAGTTTTGACCCGTATAAATCTCCGGGTCCTGATATCATCATTCCGGCTGATTTTCAACGGAATGAGGATTTTATCATACCCTGGTTGACTTGTATATATTCGTCTGTACATCTGGTCCTGGACCAGATGTACTGTAGCCTTCATTCCTAAGGGAGGGAACGCTTCATATATTAGACCAAAGGACTTTAGGCCTTTTAGTCTATCGTCCTTTCTCTTGAAGACTATGGAAAGGTTAATTGATATGCATCTGCGTTAATCGATTGACCTTGACCGACTTTCTTTGTCTCAGCATGCCTTCATGAAGGGCAGATCTGTTGAGACGGCTCTACATTCGCTTGTGGGATTTGTAGAAAAATCACTCTAGCACAAAGAATTTGTTTGGATATTGAAGGGACCTTTAACAATGTGACGCCAGAGACGATTCTTTCGGTTCTAGGCGGCCTGGATATAGATCAGTCTATTATCTGCTTCATAGGTAGACTTCTGACCAATAGAGTCATAATTTCTTCTATGGGGACTGCTACAATCTTTAGATTAGCGAACCGAGGCACTCCACAGGGAGGGGTTTTATCGCCACTCTTGAGGAATCTTGCCATTAATATACTACTCATGAAATTGGACTCCATGAAGTGCAAAACTGTTGCATATGCTGATGATGTTGCTGTAGCCGTTTCTGGGAAACATCTTGAAACATTATCACTATGCCTATAAACATCACTTAGTACACTAAGCCAGTGGAGCACTGCTAGTTGACTTGGTGTGAATCCTGGGAAAATGGAGCTTGTGCTTTTTTCAAGATGGTACTTCTATATTCCACATTTTCGGAAGGGGGTATGTTTCAGGCTACAGGATCAATGTAGTATAATTCAAGCTGAAATTTCAGCGATCAAAAGGGCGGTACACTGGATAAAGTACTATTGGTTATTTGGTGTGAATATCCGAATCTGTACTGACAGTAAGCCTGCTATCAAATCCCTATCTGGTCTCTACTCGACATCCAGATTGGTACATGAATGCCAGTATCTCTTAATGAGATGGCGAGACATTCTAACCTGGATTTATTTTGGGTGCCGGGTCACTCTGGTGTACCTGGCAATGCAATTGCGGATGATCTGGCCAAAAGAGGCTCACGTCTACAAGTTGATAAGATCGATCTTATGGTCGATTTATCGCTATTCTGCTGTAAATCACTCATACAGCGTTACTGATTTGAGTCCGATCAGCTCAGATGGACAAATCTGACAAATTGTTCGATATCGAGGCTCACATGGCCCGTTTTTGACCAACACAGGTCTATGTCCCTCACGGGGCTATCAAGGGATAGGTTGCGAGCTCTGAAATCAGTGCTTACTGGGCAGTGTTTGATTGGTGCGCATGCTAGGAGATTGAACATTCCAAACAGTGACTTCTGTAGAAGTCACCTCCTCTGTCTTCGTCCAACTCTATCGGGGGCTCGGATTGCGACAATAGTCAGTCATTTTTTGCATTGCCTAGCGGATCTATCCACTGTGGATGTCAGGAAGATAGATTCGTTCATTCGTGCGTCAGGTTGGTTCGGCACTGAACCCATTTCTGAGCATGATCCTTAGGTCATCACAAAGGTGCCAATTTATGAACCCAAGTGAGCTGGTTAACACTGGCTTCCTTTATAACCTATCCTATCCCTAGTGCAGAGATTTCATCGACCAACAATTGTTTTGAGATCGAGAGGTTAACATCAGTATAAAAAATAATTTCAAATTATATTTTTGATTAATCCAATGGTCTTCTTTACTCCAATCCATCCGAGGCTGGGGATTCTGCTACAGTATCTGATGGTTGGAGTGACAAGGCTGTTGCCTGATCTACAGCTTCCTGATCTGGTCTGTAGATGATCCTCGTTCGATATTTTGACACAACCGGTTATAGACCTATCCATTGGGTGTCGCTGATGAACGAGGTCCACATTGGAGCGGCGTAGTTGAGAATAGAGCAACCGATTGATTTGTATGTCGATACAATCGTTTTTAAACTCATGCGACGAATGATAAAAATAGGGATTGCAAAAGATTTGTTACGGTTGACAAACATTCCTTATGAAGACAGATAATGCTACAGGTTTTCGGCCTATGGACTTAATCATGAAAGGGAGCAGTCGAATAGTTTTTTCTACGCATACTGCCAACAACAACGAATTCATCACTTTCCCTTTTTCAATTGCAACAACAGCTGCAATTATATCGAAGGGCCACAACGTTAAGACCTATGCGATATAGTTTAGTTTTCTCAACCAATTACACTACTTCTTCACTATATAAACTGCAACTAACTATTACGAGCGATATTATCGACACCTGAACGAAAGGTTGTGAAGATTAAGCATAACCTTGACGTAGTAGTCGATATGATCCAAATTCAGACAGTGTACCACTCGACAATTATGGATGTCACCTTTGAAAGTCTCTTTACCTACGCAGCTCATGTCACTGCAATCACTCTCGAATTGCGAAGTATGTAACAGGCTACATGCAAATTGCCACGGAACACTATCTACACGTGAAAACGAAGGTTTTCTTAGTCACGGAATACAATGTCATGTTGAAAAAGCAGTACCTTCTGGTATGTTATCGGAGAAGTCATCTTAGCTACAACTTTATAGACTTATTTAGAGACATTTTTGTTATTATTTTGTAAATTTTACTAACATTAACATTCGATAATAAAATATGTGTTGATTAATACATATTTCGTCGCCAGTTAGTCAGTTCAGTTAGATTAAATTTATTCGAATTGAAACTGAAATGTACACCCTTAATTTTTTGATATGACGTATAGAATTTGTTTTAAGACTCCCTATTAGTAGAAGCACACCATTTGCGTAACTATCACTATTTAAGTAAGCTACATATAAATTATACATTTATTAATTAACCATGTTGGGAAAATGGTCGAGAACACGTTTTCTAAATAACCTACATGAAAAAGAAAACACTCGTAAATCATTTGGTAAAATATTCCAGTATCTTGTAGATCTTACAAGGAACGATCAGAACATGTTATAAGCTGTATAATAAATTGTGGATTTCTCGTAGATCTTGAAAATATAAATCTTCCAAGAATATAGTTTGGTATACCATATTTAATAATCTTGTAAAATTATATTAAATTACGGAGTTTTAGATACTGTCTGATTGAACAAGATAGAAATTTGATAATAGCTTGAGATATGTGTTCATGATATCCAATACAATAAACCAACCGCACAATTCTCTTGACAATACAAACGATTCTGTCCAGGATGTGCGAGTTGGCACCAGAATATACCTAAATGCAATAATTTAGATGAGACATTAACAAAGCATGGGCTATCGTATACCTTATTCTAGTAGGCATGTACAAACCAGAGTGGTAGAGCCTTCTGAGTCCAAAAGTTAACCGAGAAGAAATATCGTCAATATGTTCATCAAAATTGAGAAACTGATCCATTATAGTCTATGTGTTTGCTGCATATTTCTATATTCGGATATGTATAATCTCGACGAGCTGTGCGAATCATAATGGCCTTGCTCTTGTCTGCATTTATCGCAAATGAGTTATGCATCATCCAATCGAGCAGTTTATCAAGCCTAACCTGGGCCGTCAATACGTGTTCCATGACCTTAGAAATATCTGGCAAAATGCTTATAGGCCGAAAATCATTGGCAGATTCTTTTTTAGTTGCAGGAACTACGATAGTCGTGTTAATTATCATATTAAATAAATGCAAAAACGGGATCCAAAATGTATGGGAAAACTAATTTTATGTATTTAATTGGCAACCCATCAGTTCCTACTCTGTTTGAATTAACCTAAGTAGTTCATCAGTGTATACAGGCTTAAATGAAAATCCGTCAATATGTCCACTCAAAGATTCAAAATTAAATTCATTGATAATATTGCCATTATTTACAACAAAAGAGTGGTTGAAATCGTTAATGTCAATGTTTGAGAAGAAAAATAGCTTTTACCACATCCTACATTATTTAAAATTCTCCACATCTTTCTACTGTCAGCACCATCGAACAGCCTCATATGATGACAGTAAATTCTACGATCTGTTCCACTATTTTTAAATGCACCATAAGCACGATTTCTTTCCTTCTCATCCAAGGATCTTTTTTTCTCCTAACTCTAAATCTACTAATGGTCACAATATTAAAACAATTTTAAAACTAAAACCATATTTTAATTAACAAAACAATGTAAAATAAGGTGGCTTTTTAATGTCACCTGTAATAATAACTTACATAAGCATGCATTTTTTTGTAGATCTCCTTAAGGACTATTTATATTATAAATTTCAGCTCATTCGGATCATACTTGGATTTTTAACGATTTTTTTTTTAAATGTGAGACCCGATGTGGCGTGTATTTTTGCTAATTAAGCGTAAAGAGATTTATTTACAACTCTTGTATCTTTGGTGACCCCCCAATGAAATTTTCCGGCAAAAATTTTCGTAGAATACTTTTTTTGATTTTCACGAAATATGGGACAAATTGACCCCTAAAGAGAGGAGATAAATTGTTAAGATCTTCCATAAAAATGATCCCCATAAAATTCCGCAATATAACTCTGACAATAAGAATTCTCTCAGACATTAATTTACAACATTTTTTCAGTTAGTATAACGCTCTCTTCGATCAAAAAATTAAAACTTTGACCTACTGTAAAAAAAAATCAGACCAGCGATTTTAATATACAGTGTCAGACATAGTCGGTGAAGGTTTTTGCGTAAATAAAAACAAGACAACTACGTATACAACAAAATGCAGTCATACGAGGTACAAGTGTAAAACACACAAAGCTGTGTAAAGATTGTGTCAGTTTTTTAAATAACTCAATAGGATTAAAAGGACAACAAATCGTTGTGCAACAAAGCCACAACGTGTGTTCTTTCGGTAAACCAAAATTACAACTAAAAGGTATCATATTCGAAACAAAACTCAAACAAGTTCCTCACTATGTACTCAGTTACGTGGCTGTGTAAAGGAGGGTGTCATTTTGACACCACTCCATATTAAGAACAACAACAGAAATTGTTACGAAAAGAAATGAGCAGCATTACCGGCAAAACAAATAAACAAACAGCCTCTTTAGGAATTATGTATCATTTATTATTGCATTAAAATAAGGATCAAGAGTCATTTGTTCATTCAACCACCCCTCCTTTTGAGGCTGTGAAAGCTGATGGAAACATGTTAAGCCGACAAATCGGTTTCGATTGATTAAATTGCATTGAAAATTCTTTGGAGTTTGTCGGGTGTCTCTGCCTTCTTTTCGCACACGTATTTTGGGCTTAATAAGGACTTTGAGACAAGTTTATGAGTGCGTTGGTAGCAGGGTTTTCAAAGACTGGATTCTGTCTGCTAAATTTATCAAATTGGTAATATTTTGCTTATACAAATGCTGTTCGTTTGCTTCTATTATGAATATGTACATAACTCCATTTGTATTATATAACACTAATACATAGTATGCGCAATAAAACTGGTTTCATTGTTTTTAAGTATTTTTATTAAAGTTATTATAGCAGAACTTCTTGATATTTCTACAAAAGCACATTTATTTAGAAAAGGTCTGACAAACTGTATTATGTTATTTAGTTAATATTAATATAATAGGTTGGATCCAATACACAATTTCATTCTCTAAATCAATGATGCCCAAGCCCTATACTCTTGGTGCTCATTTGTTTTTGTAAATGCTCTTAGGTATAGGCTGTGTGTTTCTATACTCAATAGAACACTCAGGCACTAGCCATATGAAATACACAAACAACTTTGCCTTGTTGGTTTTTTTATCGTTCTTCAATGTACACACACAAGTGGAAAACAACAACACTTTCGTATGCTTTGCTGGTAAACATTGACGACAGCGATCATCAATGTAGATTTTGTTTTTGTTTATCGTATGGTATTGTTTAAAAAAGTGTATATTTTTTTTCTTTATTCTTTGTATGTTTTGGTTTTTACAACAAAAAAAATTGCATAAAAATTAGTTTTTCTTTAAATGTATTGGTGTTTGCTCTTCCATAAGCAACTTTTGGGCACCTCTGCTCTAAATGATCACACTCTTTCAAGTTTTTATATCTCTTTTACATCTTTAATACTCCTGAATAGTTTTGCAAAAACAGAAATCATATTTTTTGATTTCTACTTAGCGATTATTTTGGTGGGCATATCAAGGAATTTGAAATCCTTAAATCCCTTCAGTGTGTTAAATTGATGTGAAACCAGTAGTTTCGAATCATTTTCACTTGCTTTGTTGGATTTACGACACAGTTTTGGTGGTTGTTTTGTTTTGTGTGTAGTTTAAGTTTGAGTTCTTTTACACGATTCCCGTGGAATTTTAACGAAAAAAGGCGTAAAATTTGTTGTGTGAAATCCTCAACACACTCCACACTTCGATTGCCTTATGCTGATACCAATATATGCATAAGTCCCAGTGGGATAATTTTAAGCGTAAAATTGTTGAGAAAAATTTTGTTTACTAGGTATAACATGATTTTATATTTATGTTTTTAAGATGTTGGTACATTTGTCTCTTTTAAACCTATCAGTCTAGATAAAATTCCAAACATATTGTTTACTTATCAAAAGTATTTGGAACTTTTTGGTAATTCGAGAGCAAAGGTGTATTTTAGGGTGTTAATTAATTTTTGGAATCCCTAGGACATTCAGAGTGAAACTGAAAATAGTTTTTGCTAAAATTGTTTATTAAATATTGAAATCTCATTTAGTTATAACAGAATTGTAATTCATACAAAATATGTACATAAAAGTCAAAAATCGGTTCGAAAATTTTCGAGTAATGAGAAATTCCTCTTTCTGTCTCTACGTGAAATCATCGGACATTTTGTGTCCATTATAATGAAAGACAACAAGTACCATATTTGCGAGTTGATGATAAATACGTATATTAGTAAACGTACCTTAAATTATAACGGCGACGGAATTTCCGAATCTAAGTATGAGGTATGCGATTGCGATTTCATCCATGTCGTAGCGCTATAAACTGTCAAAGGTAGCTTTGATTTTTCGTAGTCAGTCAGGACTAACTACAAACTATTCCTCTAGATACACTAACACTCGATCACGCAAGCCGTAAGGAATTACATTATCCATTAAATATCTTATCCTTTGAACTAGTTACTGTGTAGGCATGACAGTAACAAACAAATTTACGCAATAAGTATGGAGCAACAATAAACAAGCTTTCTTTTTTTTCTAGTTTAAAGTTGAAAATCTTTAGCTCTAACTAAACAATCAACTACTATAGTTATTATAAATATGCTTTATATATAATAGGCTGTTTGGTATTTAACATATCGAAAATAAAAGTACGTAGACTTTGTAATTCTAAATAGTAAATTAATACAAATTTTAAACATTTTGTGGAAAAATAATCCCCAATTTTAAAAAAAAAAAACGAGTAAGAGTGTATAGTCAAAACCCTACACTGAGTATATCGTCGCCCGGGGGTTTATGTGCTCCATAGCCATTTTGACAATTTTGAGTTAAGGATGCCACCTTAGGTTTTCGACCCCAAATTTTTCAAATCTGCAATCCGTTTTTGGTTACCTCGCCTCGTTGTTGAGATAAAGCGTGTCCATTTTGCTCTATATCTTTCAAAATAGAACATTTTTGTGCCATTTTGATCTATACGTCATTCAGTGGCGTATAGAGCAAAATTTCAGTACAAAATCATGATATTGATTACTGCTGGACATTTTTCTCTACGTGCGATCAATATTGTGGAATGATAATATTTTTCAATATATTATTCTGTTGTAAAGAAGTTCTTCCTAGAATACTGTTGTAAAGCATAATTTATCTTACAACCAAAACAGAATAGGCGTAATTTTTCACTGTTAACGTATTTTCAGTCATCGTAACGCTTGGCGCACTTATTCTGGTTTAGCTGTTACTCCACAGCGTACATTTGCCCATTTACATGTAGCAATAACCGTCCAACCCAGATTCGGAAAGATTTTATAGAGATAAGTTCAACCACAATTTTAATTTGTTCTTTACAAAGCCTAGGAAAGATCACATTGCGTACAATTTTCATTAAAAAATAATCCAACGGAGGACGAAATTAAAGAAATCGATATTTACAGAAATGAAACGAATGTCCTTAAAGGGGAACGTGACCTATATCACCGGAAATAAGACCCCTTTTTCTGTTGTTCTATGTTTTGATTTACTTAAGATGGCGCAAGCAGGATTTTTATTACCGTTAGAAAATATACCGTTGTAGATAAAAATGTTTCATCAGAATCATCTTTTTAAAATAATTATATGGTATAGAAATCTCAAAATCCTATCTACGACTTTCTTAGAAAAATTATGTTAAAATTCAACATCGATTTACTCAAAATGCATTTTTGGCACATGGAGCACTTAAACCCCCGGACGACGATATCAGAACAAACAGTTTTCTTTTTAAATTTTTGGGCCTTATATGGGAGCATTGAGCAATCATGTCACCATTTGTGTACATACATATGAAACTTATTTCTGTTGAATTTTGATTGGATACTAATATATGTCAGAGATTTCTGATCATTAAGGAAATTTTCGAGAGTGGTCCTTGTATGGGAGCTATGGAAAATTATGAACACATCGGTACTAAATTTGGTAGTGCGATTTCAGCTTATATAAAACTTCATTGTACTGAATTTTAGTTGGTGCTCAAGCATAATTAGAAAGCTTATAGGGTCAAATATTTTTGAGATTTTTTTCAGCTTTTTCGGAAGAGGTTTAGAGGTCGCTCAAGTCGAGTTTTTGCCAAAAATCATGTTTGTCGGTCTTTTTTTGAGTTTTCTTCATAACTTTGTAAAAACCCACGATTTTCTTTACTTTTGAGGAAACATTTTAAAATAAAAATGTCCAAGCTTTATTTTTGTGTGCAAAAACTATAAGTTTTTGCAATGAATTGGCTCAGTAAGGTTCCCTACATTACAATTTTTCGTAATTTGTCCATAAATCTTGCAGTTTCAAAGACCAATTAATTCTTAACAATTTAGCGACAACAATTTTTGAATTGGCTTTTACCGTTTCTGAGTTATACCGGTTTTCAGCTTTGTGTTTGTGATACATCAAAAAGTTACAAAGCCACCCGAACCCGCTTGCTAGACTTCTAGCACAGAGGCAAACGCAGTCGAGGCTTCGTAGAGCTTATTAGCCAATTATGAATTTATGCTCTGTTAGAGAGTAATTAGATTTAATTTTAGTCATAAGATTTGAATACATATTGTTAGGCCTAAGGCAGTAAGGCAGATTCAATATATAATAAAAAACGTATAAAAAAAAAGCTTTGTGTTTATGATATTATTATACTCATACCCAAAAAAGAAATAAAAATAATTCATTGGGATTCTTACGATGTAGTTCTATGCCCTGCAATAAGTTCTGAAAATCAGTTTCAGAAGATGTGACATTGATGTAAGTGTTAACCAAAGCTACACCTAGTTCTTCCACATCATTTACTACTTGTAAATTTCTTTTTCTTTGTTATCAGCTGACCAACAAATCAAATAAAACAAGAAGAAAGTATAGCCCTACACTGTATCATATGACTATTTTATTTGAATACCAACATTTTTAAGAAATCTATACTCGTTAAAATGATTTTCGGAAGTGGGTCTCATATGAGAGCTATAACTAATCGTCACAAAATTTGGTGGTGCGAGTTCGGCTTATATAAACCTTATTTGTGCAGAATTTGGTTTGGATATCTATATAACTAAGATATTTATTCAGATTATCAGATCGGGACAACATTAAACTGTAAGATATGTGTTTATAGAAGTGTATTAGCTTGTTTATTTAAAATTGTTGTGTCGATTTTATTAAAGGCTTTTATAGACGGCAAAACTGAGTAATATGTATCATAATACAATTTCATAGCTAAATTCGATTTTCAAATAATACAAATGATTTTTTTGGATTTACGTATTTATAAATTTGTTAAAACAGTTCAAAAAGTTTTTATTTCCATATGTGCTGCGTATGTATTTATAAATACTAATAAGGCAAACAATTAACGTGAAGAAAATTTAAAAAATAAATAAAATTTGCAGAAAAACATCAACAATCAAAACAGAAATATTTTTAATACTGCCGTGTAAACACCCTGAAGGAAACCTGGGGACAAGTGTCTCCAAATCACCGGTTTTGTCTACTCTTTTGGTGACTTTTTGGCGACATTATCAACGAAGCGTCTACATTTTTATATTTTTATAAAAAAAGAACAACATGAGTTTCAAGACCACTCGTCCAACTGTTATGAATTGAAAGCTTTCTGTTTTTTATTTTTTTAATACAACGTCAAATGTTAACTAAATACGCAGTTTTATTATCGATATCTACTTCAGAAAAGTATAAAAAGTGTAGATTAGAATTACTAAAATGTATTATTGAGTCCATGGTTCAAATGTCTACATATGGTCCCAAAAGAAGTAAATAGTCAATAGACACGCATATGTTAAATGTCTATAGTAAATAGCATTGTCTGGGGTATAATAAGTCAATAGTACTGGTGACTATGTCAATAGTAAGTCAGCACTGTTTCACAATTGACATTTCCTACAGGGCATGAAATGTATTTTTCAAAATAATTTCTTGACAAACTGGATGATTATATAATAATATTTTTAATTTGAAAGGTATTAATACTCAGTATTGCCGTCTATAAAAAAGCATTAAATAAAATGTTATCATATAATAAAATTGTACCTGACACTTTTATTTGCAACAAAAAGAATCAGGTTTATTCAATGGAAATATACCAAAATTTTAAAAAGGAAAAAAATGTAATAAGATATTTTATTCCACTGCTACAAATGGAGTCTGTGTGGACAAGACCAATTTTCAAGTCATTTCATAACTGATAATATAAGTATAATAAGAAGAATAAGAAATTTTGTTCCTAATATTTACCATTAAATACATTATTATGTTGCTTTAAAATCATCATCAGTATAAACGAACATTTTAAAAATAACCGTATTTTTTTGCTAATTGTACCGCGAGTAATTGCTTTAATGCAGCGAAAGGCAGACTCACACCACTACAGTTTTTAGATATTGTAGTTGTATGAGTTGAGTAAAAAGTTGAGAAAAAAACAATAACTGAAATAAACAAGCATAAAAAGCGAAAAAGGTAAAACAACCTGCTTCTATCAATGCTCATGCGAGACTGACTGGTTTTGATTGTTTTTATACAAAAACAAGAGAGCTCATTTGAGAGCTCAACGCCTTTCGCTGCTTTAATGTCTGGCTACAAAGAAAGCAAACAAATTAAACGAACTTGACCATCAACCCAAATTTATAAGGTGGGTTTCTCATAATTAAAGGGCCATATTTATCAAGCGTCTCCAGAAATGAATATAGAGCTTGAACCTTTAGTGTAATTAACATTGACAGAATAGTCTAAGTCAAACACATTTGTCATTCAATTCTTAGAATGACAAATGTGTTTGATATCTAGTGTCTCCACTTAAAACTCACGGGTTTCATACGGAATCTCATAATGTAAGTTCCATACATCGGAATATCAGATCAGTGTGTAATTTTGAATTGAATACATTTGTCCCATTTTCCGGACATTGGTATTGGAAGTCGGTATAGCAATAGTACTATCTTTTAAAGTTTAAGATGAAAAAATTAACGACTTTACAGTTGACCTGTGGAAGTTTTTAAGGGCGCAAATAATTTTTTGTCGTTTTTAGTCAAACTGTTACAACACTGACACTATACAACTAAATCACAATAAGGTGGAACTGAAAAAAAACTCTTAACCTTTAGAAAAACATCAAGAGCATGGTAAATCAATTGAAAACACATTCATACTTGTACTAATTTCAATGGAGAAAAGGTTGTCTGTCTTGAATTACAAGCCAACCAAAAGAATGCTGCTGTAATTCACGATTTATGTTTGTGCACTGAGAAAAATCGAAATAAGATATTGTATGCGAAATGCCAAACCCAATTTCCTTAATAAATAGACCGATGTAAGTTAGGCGTAAACTAGCAAAAAGTCTCTCAGTTTGAGAAATTGTATTCTAATAATGTTGCTTTCAAGATTTCTATCAAATCAACAAAACCTTTAAAATATTCTCTGTGTATGTAAGATTGGGAATTGTTTACTTGCATCTAGGCAAGTATTCTTTATTTATGAAATGATCTGTATTTAAGCTCACCAAACATAGCAAGCGATCATCCGACCAACCAACCAAACAACCCATCACAGTCATAAAATGTATTATTACACTAAATGACCATAAAACTCACGTTTACAATTCATTTGCACGCGGATAATAATAAACTCGTTGCCACATTCACTCGCCCTCTGACTTGTAAAACCAATTTTCTTTGCACTAAATAAATGTAAATACATACAAGTCCATTTGTTGTTTATGCTCGCACGGATCTGATTAAACAAATGCCCCTATAAACAATAATAAAGTATTGAGATTGGTTCTAATTCGAATAGAGGGTAAACTTAACTCCTAAGTGATGCACTATTCAAAAGTAATTTGCCTTTCTGTTTGTAGGTTGTATGTAGTGAACTTATAATTGTTTTTTGGTGATACTTGATTTGCCCATTTTCAGTACCAAACATTTCTAAACAACAAACAATATTTGAGAAAAATTTTATCTTTCTCTGTGCTCTATCATGCTTTTAGCAGCCAGACAGACGGACGGACATACATAGGTAGATCGTAATAGAAATTAATAGACCTGCAACTTATTATTTAAAATTTTAAATAATTACACACTGATGAGAATCGGAATGGAATGATACCAAAAGCAAATGAATGGTGACGTTTTCCATATTAAAACCCTCAAGGCTTTTTCATGAAAAAAATTATTTTTATTTTTCAAATTAAAATAAAATTTTTAGTAATGAATATTTCTTAATGAAGTTATAAAGTTATAAAGATTTTTCTATTGAAAATGTAAAAGTAAAAACTAATTTTGGAAATTGTTTTCAGGAATCCCGCAATTCCCAAAAAAGTTTTGAAAAATCCCAAAAATTGTATTTTTTAGATTTTTGACTATAATATCCAAACCACTGCAGGAGTTAACCCTTCACAAAATAATTAGGAACATATTGGGCCATATAAAATCGGTTACTATTTTTTGATATCTATTATGCAATTTGAGAATTTTCGCCCTAAATTTTAATTTTGCATACAAAATATGCGTTTTCTGGATGGACCTGGCCCATTCGGTATCAAATTTTTTTTTTTCATTTCAAATGTTTTTTGTAAAGTTTCCTTTTCAAAAAGTATAAGTTCTTTATGCATCTTTTAAGAAATTTTTTAGATAACTTAAAAAGGAAAAAAAGTATTTTTTTTTTTTTCAAAAAAAAACTAGCGAAAATCCCCTTTTTTAATTTATCTGCATATTAACTTTAGATCCAGTCATGATTTTTAATCAATTCTTTTTTGATTAGACACATTAATTTGTTGTTATAGGAAAAATGGAGAAAATCGTTAAACATTTGGATTCGGTGTTATCAAAAATGTTGAAAGTTTTGTTTTCAAATGCGAATATCTTCTAAGCTATAAGCGATAAGTTTTTTTGTAGTGCTCGACTAGGAGATTCTATATGTGACAGTGTGCAGCGCCCTCTAGCGCGCGTTTTAGATAAAAATAAATATCAAAAATGGAGCTTTCTAGGATAATAAAAATAATTAAGCATTATTTTATAAAATTTTTAATGATTTTTTCTTGTTAGACAGCGTTCCAAAATCACCAACTTTAAATGCGTGTAAAAACATATCTAGTGCTGAACTTAAGGGTTTTGTTATTGCTTTTGGTTTCATCCTATTCCGATTTTGGTTGTTCCACTGTGTTATTTCCTTTATATATAAAAATCGACGTGTTCCGTAAAACACATTAACCTCTATAAATATTTTAAATATATCAATATCGAATTTAAATTGTAAACAGATCATTATATTGTTCCAAAAATCATACTACTGGGTTTTGTGAATATCAGTCCATATTTGTTGCTTTGCAATTCTATTTTTTTTTTTTTGCTGATAAAATATCTGTAAAGAAAAACCTGTTTTTACACTCAAAATTTTTTTACATTAACTGATTGTAGTTTATTAAGAAAGTTGTCGGTTAAGTTAAAAATTAATGAAAATTAAGTTATTTTACGAAGCAATTTATATAATAACATTATATTGTATGTTGTTCAAAACACAAACTACAAAATAAAACAGTTTTTCTGTTCAGTTAATATTTTGAACAATTTTTTTTTTTTTTTTTTGTATAAAATGAATCTTACCTATCCTTTACACATGCAAGTAACAGTTCGAAAAACACGACACATTGATACTTTTGCACTAACACAATCACACATGCGTGTGTAAATTTACACATGTATGAATGATTGTGTTAGTGCAAAAGTATGAATGTGTTGAGTTTTTCGAACTGTTACTTGCATGTGTAAACGCCAGGTTAACTACAATAATTTATTTTTTTTTTAAATAAAAAATATTGCAATGTTTTAATTGCCAAAATAAAATATTTCAAACAAAACAAAGGAGAAAAACATAACAAATAAAATTGAGAAGACTTTAATTTGTTGTTTTCCAGAAATAGTGCGATTGAATTGTAAGTATTAACGCAAAATATACTAAAGTAATTTTCTTAAAAATGTGCTATTTTTTAGATGAGATTTTCCTGTCTATTTTTTACTTTTGTTCAAGTAAATTTGCTGTTTAAAGAAGGTAAGAAAGAGAGTCTTCAGATCTTAAAATATACTGTACCAACCTATATCTGTCGCATCTCATGGCTTTTTTAATTTCTGTTCATTTTATAGGTAATACCATGATACAAATATAGAAGGTAGTTCCAATCAAAATTTTTTTTTTTAAATAAGGCTTTTTGAAGTTTCCTTTTTTTGTGAGAATTATAAAAAGCGTTGCCACATTCCTAAAAATGATTTTGATTTTCGAGAAATTTTCACAAAAAATGTGTAATTTATAATTTAGTATTTAAATAAATATGTATTATTTTATGTTAGAAGTTATTGATTGATTTCCTAACGTTCGCTTACTTATAATTAAAACGCGTTGACTATTTTTATGGGTATATAAGTATGTTTTTTTTTACTTTTTTTCTATTACTATACAAATATTTTATATCTTCTACATGGCGGTGTAATTATAAATAGCACACACAAGAATGTATTTTTAATATCTAGCCGAGCACTTTCAGAAAATATAAAAAGTCTTTGAAATCGGATTGAAAACAATCGGATGGCACGCGTATACAAAATGTATATGTCGAAGGTGCCCTATTTTGAGTCCCCTTAGCGCCGCCACTGAAGCACATGTGGGGTCCATTTTCTTAAACTTGAATACTGCTTGGTTATGCCCATGTCAAATTTTATACCGATCGGAGCAGTCGTTTAGAAATGCGATATTTATTTCCAATCTCACACGTTTTGTTTTAACTGAAATATTACTTTTATCGAGCACACACACAAATTAGCTTTGTAATATTTGAAAATGATCCTTTGATCCCAATTTGAAAGAAAATATTTTTTATATTTTTTAATATTTTTCAAATTAATGACAATTATGTATTCCCAAAGAATGTAAGGGAAAATTTAAAATTAATATGGCATTACTATTTTTATGAATACTTCAAAATCCTTATCAGATATAGAATTTGAAAAAATAATGAGAGAATGAAACTACCTTGTATTTTTCTACTATGGGTAGTCTATATCTATATAAATATATAAATGTCTTTGTAAGTTTGTTTGTTTGTTTGTTTGATCATCACGCCTAAACGGCTAAATCGATTTTATTGAAATTTGGAACGTAGATAGATCCTTACTTGGAAGCGTCAATAGGCTATAAATTTTTTTCAATACTTGGACCAGAAAGGGATAACATGGGAAAAACCGATTTTTTTTAATAAAAACCTTACATATTTTTCATACTACGACAGGGGTAGCGAAGCGCACCGGGTCAGGCTAGTACTCCATAAATAAGAATAGCGGAATGCTTTCGGTGCAATGCCTTTCCAACATCACTGTATGTTTGCCAAACTCCAGTAAAATAAACTAAAACAGTAATTTGGAGATTCATAAATATAAGTACATAATATATATATAAGTTTTTATCCCTAAAAATATTGCAATATCATTATTTTTAAACTTAGAATGTAATCTTAATTGATAAAATAAAAAAAATATAATAAACAACCAAACGTAATTTGGTTAAACTTTTTAGATTTTTTTGCAGTTGAAATAAATGATAAAACAGTAATTATTACAGTTTTGGTAGGTTACTTTTTTAAAATTAAATAAAATAAATGTAAATACAGTAGTTTTTAACAATTTGGTAGGTAAAAATTTGTCAGTTAAAATAACTGAAAAAATATTAGTTTCTACTGTCCTCTAGTTTGTTTTTTGTGAGTCAAAACGAAAGAAAACTCATTTGTTTTTATATGAATTGTAAGTTATTAAAACAACATTCAAAAATAAATGAAAAATTCGTTTCATTCAAATGTTATTATTAATGAATTTTCTGTTGAATTTACCTACATATTATTTTGAGTGTACATTAGTGATGGTCGGTGCTCGGAAAGCTTGAAAAGGCTACGGTCGTCGGTTTGGGGAGGTTCCTAACCATACTAAATGTACAATACAGCAGATCCAAGACTTAAAAAAATACAAACCATAACAATCAAAATTACAATACGTTACTAAAAAAATATAAGTATATGAAATTGAACGATGTTTTTATCAATATAAATGAATCCCACCCTTCTTCACACATGATATATTAGTGTTTAGATGTTTTACATATCTTCCCTTTTAATATTTTCTAAATTTTACAATTTTGCCATTTTGTCAACATTCCCAATAATATGTCTATTTAAATTTCGACATTATTAAGCATAATTTATTAAACTCGAATTCATAGGTACAAAATTATTAATCGAATAAATGGTCATTTCTTATATGAATTCTTAACAAAAAAATTTGTATAAAAACAATTAAGAGTGGTATATTCGGCTATGCCGAATCTTATATACCCTTCACATTTGTTGTGAATTGATTTTTTCAAATCATGCGATAAATTGTCTTTTTTTGATGAAATTTTTAGAGGTTGTCTCGGATTTTTGTTCATATCTATGTTTTTTATGAACGATTTTAAATAGGAAACTTCTCGAAAGTATGTCTGACAGAATTATTGAAGACATACAAACAGACATAAAAGTATTATTTTTATTTTATAACATAAAATTTCCGTCTGTCTGTCTGTCTGTTTAAAACACGATATTGTAATAACAAAAGGAGCCAACTGACTAAAATTATCCACAAATATTCTCTGTTGATAAGGTTTGTTTGGAATTGAAAATGGTCCATGATGCCCCTAGTCACATACAATTGTCCCCCGGAATACTGCTAAGTATGTTGATTATGCGACAATCTTTATAAAATTTTGCACGAAATGAGTTCTAAGTACTCTGAAATTATACTGTAAAGTATTGCGGAAATCGGCCTACATTTGTCCCTAGTCCCGATACATGGTCCCCTTCAGAAAATATCTTGAAAATTCATAATTGTCTTATTAATATCATAATCAAATTTAATAAAAAAGTTGTATATGAAAATAAATCCCGCTACCAACTTTTGTTAGGACCAGTCCATAATAATACACCCGTATATCAGACAAATATTTTGGATTTAAAACGAAAAAGTATTATAAGTATGCTGAAATTTAGCTTTCTAGGTATTTTGAGAGCTTCAAAAATCTTCCTAAAATATCAAAAATCTCGTAATTTTCCGGGATTTCGGGATTGACATCTCTAATATATATATTAAATAATGAAATTGTATATTATTATAATGACTCACTCTTTAATAGCGTTATATATTTTCCCATGAAACCATTTGTGTGGTCAGTACATCCAATTTTGCCGCAGATGTTTTGAGCTCAAATCACCGAGAACGCTACAATTTAAAAATAATTAGCAAGAAAATCAAGAGATATTAAACATTTTTAAACAAACAATTTACGAATTGTAGTGCTTGATTTTACAATTTCATTGCTAAGTCCTATTTAAATACAAAATATACATATTTGGCTTTATAAATTTTGTGATTAAATTCGAATATCAGTTTTTTCCGTGTAGCGCTAACTATGTATGTAACATATGTATGCAAAAATCTGATCTGTGTACAATTTCGATATGTACGATATCGATATTTGTAAGACGTTTATGTAGGTTAATACGAGAGCTATGTCCGATTATAGGCTAATATAAACATGCATTTTACATACATATTGTTACGATATTGTACTTGCATTTAAATATTATTGTTTTAACAGCTGGTTTAAAGATTTATAATGCCTCTTAACAGCAGTGCTTCTCAAACTTTAACAAATCTGTGGCTATTATTAACATTGCTGTAGAACATACAACATTGAATAAAAGCTTTAAGTTGAGTATTGTTTGTAAGTATGGCAACACTAAATGATTAATGACTAAAGCTGTTCATATTTTCGAAAAATGATGGTTTTTTCATGCGAAACATTTTATATGCATAAAATGATGGTGTTTATTTCGTGCGAAAGAAGTGATGCTTTTGCGAAATTATTTCGCATATATTTCATTCCAAATTTTTTATATGTAGTTTAACAGCATTTCGCACGAAATTTTGAACAGAGTACTTAGCTTAACATCGAAAGCTCTAGGATTCGAATATTCTAGTTTTAATATCATTCTAGAAATAGAGCTTTTTAGATGGTAATGAAGCGTATATAAATTGGCCATGAGAACACCACAACAGTGAGTCTAATTTGAAGCATCGTTAAGTAAAGACATCAACTGCATTGGCGGTGTATACTTGTACATTATAAAGTGTGTGTGTATTTCTGCGAATTGATAAACGTGTATAAAGACTGAACTGTCTTTATATATGTTGTTGTTGTTGTACATTTTAAATAAATAAAGAATTGTTACAAATTTTAAAATACTGAACGGCTTTTATTTGCAATCAAAAGTATCCTTTTTAAACCAACGTTTTAAAAAGGTTAAAACGTAACAATTGGTGTCAGAAGTGGGATTGCAAAATAATAAGCAGTCATTAAGTTTGCAGAGCTAAAAGTGGAGCAACTCAAAAGAGAATTGAGTAAGTTGGAGCTACCAAAAGCAGGTAATAAAGCAGAATTGCAGAAGAGGATCATAGATGAATTCAAGCGGCGTGATATTGACATCAGAGCTTACGAATTTGAGTATTAAAAGTAAATAAAAGTTTCTACCCGTGCAACACCAAGCAACATGGATTTATCCACAATGTTTGCTGGTATAATGGAGAAATTTAATGAAGCCAACGAAACTTCTAAAGTCAACAACGAGAAACTTCTTTCTGAAGTTAAAGAAGAAAATAAAATAATGGAAATGAAATTGCAAGAAAGTTATATAGCCAACAACGAGAAGCTGTAAGCTCAAGAAACTTCTAGAGCAACAGACGAGAAACTTCAGCAAATTTCAAAGTTATAAACAGTCGATTGGATTCCAATAACGAAAAGGTGTCCGATTTGGAGAGCGATCCCAAGATGTTGATAATAAATTACTTGATCTGGAAATTAAAATTAATAATCTTCAATTCCAAGACGGACCGGCGCGAATTATTTCAGAAACATCTAGTAGAATAAAGGCCCCTCGTTTAATGTTTTAATGTTTTCAAGTTCCAGTTTAATACAGTTGCCATTAAAAACATATGGAACAACGAAGAAAAAACTATAGAGTTGATATTGGCCTTAAAAGGAAATGCAGCAGTAGCTCTTGACCAGCGAGCAACAGAAATTGTTATGATGACATAATGGAGGCCCTACAACGTAAGTACGGTGGCGAACATGAAAAGGAATTATACCGAATGGAGTTGCGTGGTAGAATGCAGAAGGCCAATGAGACACTGCAAGATTATGCATTGGAAATCGAGGGTTTGCTACAGCATACTTATCCAGGGGAAAACAACCCATTTTTGGACCATATCAAGCATTTATTAATGGTATTCGCGATCCTGAAATAAAACATTCGGTTTGTGCCACACCTAAACCATCATTTGCTGAAAACGTTTCATTCGCATTGGCACAAGAAACAGCGAAAATAATCTCCAAGCCGCAAATATGCAAAGTGCGAAATATCGAAGTTGTTGCTGAAAATGAGAAAAATATAGTCGACGAATTGAAAAAGGTTTTGGAGGCGTTTAATGAGAAACAAAGTAAAGCCAAAATCAAATGCTATAACTGCGGTAAATCTGGTCATATTCAGCGAAACTGCAAAGCACCAAGAAAACGAAGCAGAACTGCCTCGCCACCAAGAAACAACCAGCAGTCAGATCATCACAAGAATCAGCTTTAAACTAAAACGAGCTAGCACTATGGGGCAAGAGCTAGCTGACACATCTGAGGGCCCCACAATCTCAATATCCGTTATGCAGCAGAAAAATAGCCAGATGCATATTTTTACTATAGACACCGGTGTATCGCAGCCTATCAACAAGCCCGATTTAGTTGAACCATTATGTGGGGTAAGTCTGCGCACAGCTACTGGGGAGCCGGCCACTGTCTATGGTAAAGTAAATGTGAAGTTAACCATTGTCAACGTTAGCGTCAATCATGTATTTATTGCATATGGGGCAAAAAGTTATAATTTGGCGAAATGTGGAAATAGGACAATAAGAAAGCTAGTTACCGTCGAGCATCAGAAACTACCACCAAAGCCAGAAACATTAGTATGGGCCCGTATAGACGGAGATTGTGAGGACAACAGTTTGTGGGTGGTAGAACCAGCAGAATTAAAAAGTGATATTATAACAGCAAAAGGAAAGGATTTTGCAAAAATATATGATTAAACATTCTTTATTACATATTTATTTTTATTTTTTTTTTATTTCTCAACTCTCTCATTTTTTATTTTCGTCTAAATTTTTGCGAAATTTGTTGTTTGAATTCACAAATTTTTATCTGATTCTGTAAATTTCCTTACTGAATTAGAAAGTTAATTCTCTCTGTTAATTTCATAAGGATCCAGACTATATACGTTTTGGTTCTACCACCCTTATTTCGAATGATAAAATCAATGTTCCCGTCATATTTTTGGTGTAGGGTATAATACATTTAATATAATTCAGATCAACAATTTAATATAAATTATTATTCAATTTATATATAAAATTAATTCGAATTTATACAAAAAATTTAAAGTCTTAAATGCAAGTTCTTGAAACGCTTTTCAATTTTTATACATGTGTAAATAGTTAGAGTCTATCATTAATTTGTGTATTTCTGTATGTGCAGCATAATGCGTTAAAATATTAAAATAATTACCATAATAACAACTTGTAATATCAGTGTATCATCTATTTGATAGTAAAACATTATTTCTAATGACGAACACCCCAAACAGTTTCGGAAAATTTCTAAATAAAGACATTCAAAATGTTAATGATGGTATAGTTTGAATTAATTATAAAACAACTTTATTCTTCAATTCATTTATACCAAATACACACAAAAAAAATACATGCATTCGTACATACATTTTTGATAAATTATTAAATTAACACCCTCAAATTCCTAAATGACAACTTAATTTCCGTTTTGAAATAATTATTTCAAATAAGAGAAAAAAAAAACACCTTGAAATGAAAAATAGTACATTTATTTTCTTAAACTAATTTCAACATTTCCCCCAAAAAAACAAATTTAACTACAAATAAATTTCAAGTGCAAAAATTAAACCAATCTTTTTGTATCTTACAGCAATGGTACCTAGAAAATGTTTGGAAAATGCAATCATTAATCAAAATGATGTGTCCAGGCGCCTTCAAGAGTTTGTTAATGTTGCTGTTGTTTTTTCTTTTGTACAGTTTAAGAAATTTGTAACAGTAACAAACAATCACCTGTAATATTGGCCAAAAATAACTAAGAAAAGGACGAGAGGAGTTCTGTTTCTTTGCTGCTTATTTGTTAACTATTTTCAAAGCCAGCAGGAGTTTGTTTGTTGAAAGTATAGAAACATTTAAGAATGTTTTATGAAAATTGATGATAATGATGAACGATGAATCGTTAAATCTTTTGAGTTTTTTTTTAATACGTTCATACACTTAAAGAATTTTAACGGCAGTAGATTAAGATAAATTTTTGTTAAAAATCGAACAAAAGTAACGTGATATATTTCATATGTTTGAAGTTTTAATTTATAGTTAAAGAGCTGTATAAAATACTAAACAGGAGACAATCGAATATATTACACAAACCCCCTTTTTCTCAACGTCTTATTATCATATCTTTCACAAAATTGTTTCCAAAAATTCTTTGGCTGCCGAATATGGTTTTTGAACTTTTGCATTTAGCACAGCTATCTAGTGTGTTTGACATTTATATGTTTATGTTAATACCAGTGAGTTAGCAGCTAGACTATCAAACACAAGCAAATAATATGTCGGTTCGATTCCCACACAAGGCAAAATTTTTTCCGTTTTTCTTTAGCTCATATTCTTGTTTTGAATGTAACTACTTATTCCTGTGGTGAATTATAAGCAGGGCCCATGATTTTTTTCAAATCTTGAACAAAAATAACTAGTGTTTCAGTCAGATAATAAGTAGTTATCACTTTACTCCAATATTACTTGCTGGCTTACTAGATAAGTAAAGTTTTTGCTGGGAATTTACTTCTGTTGATGAAATACCTGATATATTAAAAGAAGATATAATTAAAATGAAACTTAACTCGGATTTTGCATCAGTTGAAATCGAAAACTTTGGTTAATATATTACAAAGTTTTTCCGATAAGAGAACAAAAATTTAAATTTAGAAATCCAAATTAATATTGGGGAAATACAAACTGATGATGAGAAATTCAATTTAATATTGAGTAAATATAAACTGCAATTAAGAAAAACAAATTAATATTAAGAAACAGTTAATTTAAATTAAGAAAAGTATTTTGAGAAAAAAAGAAACTCAGAAAATAAAAACCGAAGTTGAGAAAATTCCACTTGATGTTGAAAAAGCCTTTTTGAGATATACCGTTATTTCGAAAATGGAAGAGGTTGCACAACATATATTCGCGTAACTCAAAAACGGTTTAGTTTACTGAATAAATTGAGAAAACCGAAATTCCACAAAAAAATAACCTTGAAGTAAGGCTTACATATTTTTAATCTTCGAACTAGTTTAATCTTCGAACAAAAAAATTATTTTTTTTTTTTTGCAAAATTTCGAAATTTTTGATTTTTAAAACGGCATGAAAAATTGGAAAATGCATGAACGCTCTTATTTTTTTTACACTTTTGACTCAGTAGAGGTTTTTAACAATTATTTCTTACGATTATTAATAAATTTATTGTTAATTCAAAAAAAGATATCGGGAAAGAATTGGAAATCTGCTAAAAAATTATTATTTTTTTTGGCCAAAAAAATTTATATTTCAAAAACAACTGCGAAGAAGCCTTTCTTAAAGGTAATTTTATTGCGGAATTTCGGTTTTTTAAATAAACTAAACCGTTTTTGTCAAAAGTGTCAATTTCGTGCATAGTATAATTAATATCGTGATGAAATTGGATAAGTATAAACAATAAGTATAAATATACGGCTATATGCATAAAAAAAAAACTTATTGTAGATTTAAAACACAAATTTGTTAACAAACACTTCAGCTTTAAAAATCATTTATAAAAGTATAGTATTCATAAACGTTTGTTAAAGGCACAATAACTAATGTACTATTTTTTGTCTAAGCTGGCAATGCTTCTCTGTTATTTCCCATTTTTCGTTGTTAGTGTTGCTTGCAATTAGGATAAAATATTCGTTAATTCTCTTTTTTTTCATTGTTTGTTTTTACTAATAATACATTTTTGAAGATAAAAACTAATATTTAGAGAAAAAAATTTTATTTGATTCTAGTAAGTTTATATTAAGCTAAAATGCATTAATATACAAACGTTTTTATATATTTCAATTATTATCAAAAGTATTCGAATGACGAATATTCTGTGATAAAATAAACATCACTGTTTTATAATTTGTTTTATTAATTTATTTTTATTGTCCTTTTGTTAAATTTTAACAAAAATTAATGAATTTTTTATGAAGAAACACATAATTTTAATTCCGGAGTGGATATATTAGATTGTGTGGACCTTCTTCCACAATGTTTACGCATTTAGTTACTACATGCCGTTACAGGTTAACAATAAATTACAAAAATGGTAATAAAACTTCACTGCAGGAGAAATATGGAACAAAATTTTATACTATTAAAGTGGACCATATTTCCCAGCGGAGTTAAAATTATGTTTATCATTTGCAATAATATCGACTATTATTGCAAATTTATGAAGAATTATCTTTAAAATTCCCTTTTTTCAAGATAAAATGTAAAAAGAATACTTTATAGTAGGTTTAAAGAAGGGTCGAACGAACTTTAAAATTTGTACACTTATTAAAGGTTTATCAAATGTATTTTGAGCTATTAATCGTTTATGAATACAACTTTAAGAAAATTTGCTTATAATTGGTTTATAAAGCTCTTGTAAATTTTTATGCATATGGCTGATAGACTTTAGACCAAAATAATCTGGCAACAATGCTTGTATGAATCATAAAAATATTGTTATCATTAAAAAAGAAGTGAACTGGGGCACTACAGTTTTGATTATTCATTAGTTACTTTTCGTACTTTCGACTTTTTAAAATGTTTGAATAGTTGACTATTTGACTTTTGATAATTTATGAGAAGTCGACTTTTTGGCACAATTACTTATATCGACTTTCGACTCTGCTTATTATTTATTTTTTAATGAAGTACATAGATGCAGTCCAACTATTTGACAACAGTACTTTTAACATACGTTAGTATAAAAGTACCTAACTCTAAATATGTGTTAGTAACAAAAAAAGACATACAGAGCTAAATAAAATTGTTTTAAATTTTTATAAGTTTAAATTATATATGGTTTTCAAAACCAAAAATTCAAACTCTGTTCTATGTATAATATAAATTCTACCGCAAATAATATTAGTTGTCAAAAATAACTTTTATTTATTAACATACACTACTTTAAAATTTGTTCAGCTCTTTTATCATATTTTCGAAACATGACCATTTTGTACAAACTAAAAAAAATTATGAATTTTCGACATTTTACATTTAGGTGTTATTTTAGTATTCAAAGAAAAATGGCAGTTTTTAAGATAAATGATCGGATATTTATTTCATAATAAAGAGAAAGGTATGCCGTTAATAATGACAAACAACATCATTGAAATGGCCACGACGATCACGCATAAGGACCATATCCTCTCCATGAAATTTTCCATAACCAAATCGCAAAGTGGGCACCCACTTTGCGATTAGCCTCGATACCCTCACGAATTTTATCTTTGAGTTCTTAAGTCGACGCTGGGTTGTTCGCGTAGACCTTATCTTTCACGTGGCCCCAAAGGAAGAAGTCGCAAGGTCTCGGTGGCCAATTGTGATCACCTCTTAGAAAGATAACACGGTCCGGATTTATACTTCACTTCACTAACTTGTCCCAACAGCTCGAATTTGTCCACCAATTTCTGTATTGCGTTCCGACAAGGTGCTTCACGACGACCCAAAAATGCTCTAGTTTTACGAACTGTGTCTGCAAGATTTTCACCATTTTTGTAGTGAATTTTAATAATTTCAATGCGTTGTTGAAGCGTGTATCGTTCCATTTTTAATAATGGCGTAGTTTCTACTTGGCAAATGTTAAAGAATAAAAGCTTCAAAATTGACAGCTACCGAAATACCGGGTGATTCAAAATAACACAATAACTTCAATGCCGGTTGTATACAATTACTTATTTAAAATGCGTGCGGCACAATGTACACCAATAAGAATATTTCCAGTGGATAGGTGCACTTGTTTAAAAACATTATTTTGTCCTCGTCTTGTAGCTTCACCAAAGTTACAATTTGTGCACATATAGCGAGTATTTTTATTTCAATCAAAATTGAGAAGAAGTTCTCAAAAACGTATTTTGTTAAAATGTCAAAAGATTCTCCTGGCAAATTTTCAACTTCCATTATTTTTACTCACACATCTTTGGGCACTGCTACACGTTCAATATATAAAGTCGGCGATCCAGTATCGCTTAATATTCTGAAATTGAGAACGCGATACAAATATCACAATATATATTGATTGTGTAGCAATGCCCTTTCAATGGTATAAAAAAACGCACAAGTATTGGACATATATTTATGTTGCCATGATTTGAACCATCATAAAATATTCTAACCATATTTGCTTTCTACAAATTGTTTTTAAATTCCTTAATAGAATTTTACAAATTCACAATTAGGAATATCTCTCATCGAAACAATTTTTATTCGATGTACAATCGTTTGATCGGAACGAATGGTTATGTCTAACCGTATGAAATGCCCAAGATCCTTAACTGATTTTACTTTCTCCTTGCGGCTAATAACATTTTTATAACTAATTAAAAATATTCGAATAACACACAACTGTCTCTGAAAACTCTATTACAAAGCACAAAGTTGTTTTTCGTGTGACATTTCATTGATAATGTTTGTTCTAAGCGTATGTACAAAGAAGAATTGTGAAAAATTAAAGAAATACTTAACACTTAATTAAATACACAACATTTTTAAGTTTTTTAACGAAGAATAATTAATACTGAATAGGCTCTAAAATACAGTACTGTTCTGTATAATACAAAACGTATATACATATCTCACAGAAAGCATTCCAAGCCTTAAACGAGCTTGTAATAAATGCACTCGTCGTTCTGTTAATATTGTTACGTTTTTACCTTTTAAAAACGGGGTTTATTTCCTTTAAATAAACCGGATACTTTTGATTACAAATGAAAAACAGTTTTAGTAGTTTAAAATTTGTAACAACTCTTTATTTATTTAAATGTACACCAACATCCGTTAAAATATTCACTCAGTGTCTCTATACACGTCTATCAATTCGCAGAAATCACACACACACTATAATGTACAAGTATACACGTAAAGACAGTTGATGTTAACTCTAACAACGCCTGTAATCAACGCAACTCACGACTGCCACCTCTGCCACTATTTATACACGCGCCATCTATCGGGAATCTTCTACAATCTTAACGGACATACTAGTACATTCGAATTCTAGAGCTTTCGATGTTAATGTTAGCAGCTTAAACATGCCATGTTGCCATACTTACAAACAATGCTAATAAGCGCATGCTATCAACATTGTTGATAAGTAGAAGCTTCTACTGATGGACGTGTTTATAGACATGATGAATGTTGCAGGCTGTCGTTGCGGACCGTTAAATTCAAATCGCTATTGCACATTTGTAACAATAACTTAGGAATGATTTCGATCATGCTAAATAATCTTCTGCATGACCCCTTTAGAATATGCAATATTCAGACGAACTCTACATGATTAATATCATTATTGATTTGGTGAACACTTTAGAATATTATTTATCATATCAAATGATGAAAACAGATTTCTCCAAGTGTAGCTCGTGTGGCTTTGCCACACTTACAATATAAATTTAAAAATAAGTAACAAATGCACTCACTCTCTTTCAAATAAAATTGTCGGCGGCATCTATTTGTACTGTACGAGTATAATATTCAGTTATTCAGTTGTTGGCCAAGTCATAGTGGTCATGAATATGTTTTATTTTTATTATTTATTTTTTTTTTTTTTTTGTTTTTAATTCATTTTGCATTTTGCCCAAAGCCAATTACACTTTCAGTATCCCTGTATCTGTGTGTGTGTAGGTATAGATAAGTACATGTATGAGTGTATGACTGTCTTAAAAAAAACTACATAGAATACCGCGTGCTTCTTATTAACAACATTACAAACCCAGCAGGTATTTCACACCTTTTGCGCCCCACTGTGACCGTGTCGGAACGAACGAAAAGGCATCACTTAAAATCTTGAGATCTTAATAAAGTTTGTTAAACAAATTTGCTCAAATAAGAAATATACACACAATATGAATTTACTTAAATATATACGTATTCGTATACGTAGCAGATTGAGAGTGATAATGTAATAAAGTTAAATCTGGTGTACGAATGAATGTCAGAGCGATTTAATATTAAACAGATTGCAGATATTTAAATAAATTCAATGGAGAATTGAAAAATAATAATTTTGTAACTTTAATTACCGTATATTAATTCATATTTTTTATAGAAAGATTATAAATCTATATATATAAAAGAGTAACGTTACTGACTGACTGACTGACTGACTGACTGACTGATTCATCATCGCACAGCCCAAACGACTGAAGCTAGAATCACGAAATTTTAACTGTGGGTTCCTCCCTCCCCAAAACGATCCGATAAGAAGGGATTTTTGGAAATTCGAACGTTTAGGGGGTAAAAAAGGGTAAAAACGGGTAAATTCGGTAACCTTATATCTTCAAAACTAATAAAGATACAAAAAAACTTACAATATCATGTTACTCCATTTATAAAATAAGCTGACAGGTGTCCGGTACTTTTTTAAAATTCGGACTTTTTAGGGGAGAAAACGGGTAAAAACTGTATTTTGGTACTTTTTTGGCACCATATGGATCTTTTAAACCAATAAACATACAAACAAATTTAAAATCATATTCTTTACTTATCAAAAAATAACAAATATAAGTTTGGTACTTTTTGGAAATTCGAACCCTTAAGGGATAAAAATTGTGTTTATTTTTGGTACTTTTTTCAAAAACTATACTTTTCTACAAATTGATAAAGACATATAAATATTTTATTTTAAGCTCCCACCATGATACAGAAATTTATTTGGATACAATTTTAACACCACAATGGGGATAAAAAAGGTACCAAAAAGGGGGTAAAAACGGAAAAATTCATTTTATTTAACATTTTCAGCCAATTTTGATAAATTTTTAACATTGGTTCCTGGATTCATGCAAAAATTAACTAACAGAGTGCTATTTGGAACTCGACTGACAAGATGTATATTTGTCCAAATCCGGGAAAACAGTTTGGTACTTTTTTTAAAACTTATTTTTCTTGAGCACATTAACACAGATTTTAATCGTTTGAGGCATGTCTTTAAGCATAACCAATTTTGGTAAAATGGAATATTTTTAAATTTCAAACTTGAGGGGGGTTCAAGGAGGAAAAGGGGATTTGGTACTTTTTTCCTAATGGTACTTTTTTTAATATTTTAAATTATTTCACTTATTGACATTAAAGTTAGCTGATATGTATCTGAGTGAAGTTAGAGTTAGGAGTTGGGGATAATATTTAAGTACCAAAATGTGAGAACTGAAATATAGGTACTTTTTTCTTCTTATAATGGTACTTTTTGAATTTTCTTTAATAATGGGCCTAGAAACTGAAATTAAGCATATATGGTAATAAGTGAGTGAGAATTTTAGGGGGAAACTTTATTGCAGTTTTTCTATATTAGAGTGGTACTTATGGTACTTTTTCTTCATTCTAATGGTACTTTTTGAATTTTCTAAAATAATGGACCTAAAAACATAAAATTAAGCATATATGGTAATAAGTGAGTGAGGGTAGACTTTTTGGTACTTTTACTTTATTCGAATGGTACTTTTTGTAATTTCTTCACGAATGAACCTATAAACATGAAATAAAGGTTATATGGACCCGAATGAGTTGGAAACCACAAGTGGGGGCTTTTTGGTACTTTTTCTATATTCTAATGGTATTTTTTTGAATTTTCTATAGCAATGGACTAAGAAACATGAAATTAAGTATATATGGTCCTAAGTGAGTGAGAATTCTAGGGGGAGACTTTTTGGTACTTTTTCGTTATTCGAATGGTACTTTTTGTAATTTCTTCAACAATGAACCTAGAAACATGAAATAAAGGTTATATGGACCCGAATGAAACCACAAGTGTGCCTTTTTGGTACTTTTTCTATATTATAATGGTACTTTTTGATTTTTTTGTAATAATGGATATAGAAATACGAAATTAGGCGTATACAGGTCTAAGTGAGCAAAAATTCATTTGGATACTTCATGGTACTTTTTTTTATTCTAAAGGTACTTTTTTGAATTTTCTATAGCAATGGACTTGGAAACATGAAATTAAGTATATATGATCCTAAGTGAGTGAGAATTCTAGGTGGAGACTTTTTGGTACTTTTTCTTTTTCGAATGGTACTTTTTGTAATATCTTCACCAATGAACCTATTAACATGAAATAAAGCTTATATCGACCCGAGTGAATGGGAATCCACAAGTGGCTGCCTTTTTGGTACTTTTTCTATATTCTAATGGTACTTTTTGATTTTTTTGTAATAATGGGCATAGAAACACGAAGAAGTTAGTAAGAATTCAAGCGGACATTTCATGGTACTTTTTTTTATATGGAACCGAGTGAGTGGGAAACCACAAGTAGGGGCTTTTTGGTACTTTTTCTATATTCTAATGGTACTTTTTGATTTTTTTGTAATAATGGACATAGAAGTACGAAATTATGCGTATATGGTAATAAGTGAGTGAAAATTCAAGCGGACACTTCATGGTACTTTTTCTTTATTCTAATGGTACTTTTTTGACTTTTCTATAGCAATGGACTTAGAAACATGGAATTAAGCATATATGGTCCTAGGTGAGTGAGAATTCTAGGGAGAGACTTTTTTGTACTTTTTCTTTATTCGAATGGTACTTTTTGTAATTTCTTCACCAATGAACCTAGAAACATGAAATAAAGCTTATATGGACCCGAGTGAGTGGGAATCCACAAGTGGCTGCCCTTTAGTACTTTTTCTGTTTTCTAATGGTACTTTTTGAATTTTCTGTAATAATGGACATATGAATATGAAATTAAGCGTATATGGTACTAAGTAAGTGAAAAATCAAGGGGATACTTCGTGATACCTTTTCTTTATTATAATGGTACTTTTTTAAATTTCTTAAGTGAATGATAATTCTAGGGGGAGACTTTTTGGTACTTTTTCGTACTTTATTTGAATGGTACTTTTTGTATTTTCTTCACCAATGAACATGATATAACGCTTATATAGACCTAAGCGAAAGAAAATCTACAAGTGGGGACATTAGTACTTTTTAAATTTTCTATAATAATGGACCTAGAAACATAAAATTAAACATATATGGTCATAAGGGAGTGAGAATTTAAGGGGGAGTCTTTATAGTACTGTTTCTAAATTCTAATAGTACTTTTTGTATCTTCTTCACCAATGAACTTAGAATTGTGAATTAAAGCTTATATGATCCCGACCGATTGGGAATGCACAAGTGGGGGCTTTATGCTACTTTTTCTATATTATAAAGGTACTTTTTGAATTTTCTCTAATAATGGATTTAGAAATACCAAATTAACTGCATATTGTTCTAAGTGAGTGAAAATTCAAAGAGAATACTTAATACTTTTTCTTTATTCTAATGGTACTTTTTAAATTTTCTATAATAAATCTAGAAACATGAACATAATATTATATGGACTTGAGCGAGTAGGATTCTATAACTGGGAACATTATGGAGCTTTTTCATTATTCTAATGGTATATTTTGAATTTTCTATAATAATGGACCTAGAAATATAAAATATATGCTCCTCAGTGAGTAAAAATTAAATTGGAGATATTATGGTACATTTTCTTTGTTGTAATAGTACTTTTTAAATACATTTATAGTAGAGTTTCCAAAAAGAATTTCAAGAAGAATTTAAAAAATTTATTAAATATTAAGTGTTATAGAAATAAATTCAGTTTATAATATAGGAAATGCTATACAAATTTTAAATTCAGACTTAACGCGTGTTCAAGAGGATAAGGGAAAATGGGTACTTTTTCTTTTAATGGTACTTTTTTAATATATTAAATTAGTTAGCTTAAATACATTATGGTAGGCTAATATACTTCTCACTAAAGAAATATGCAAGAATATGGTGCTCAATTGTATTATGATACCAAAAATTGTGAACTAAACCAAACTAAGAAGTATTTTTTCGTTCTCCAAATAGTACTTTTTGAATTTTCTAATATATTGAACTTAGAATAAGAAAATTACTTTGATTTAAAACTTGACGGTGCTTCAAGTGTGGAAAATTGGTACTTTTTCCTCTAATGATACATTTTATTATATTAAATTAGTTTACTGATATGCTTCTGAGTAAAGAAAGAAAGTCACTAAGCCAACTATATGTCATTGAGGATACAAAAATAATTTGTATTTTTTCGTTCTTCGAATGGTATATGATCCTGACCGAATAAGAATCTAAAAAAGGGACTCACAGGTACTTTTTTCCAACTAATAATATTTTTTGACAATTTTATAAAATTAAACCTAAAAATTCAAAATTAGGCACACATTATCCGGAATGAGTTAGAATTCACAAAAAGTGACTTTAGTGGTACATTTCTTTAGCATTTACTATAAAAATGATCATGTGTGGGCATATAAAATGTGGGTCTAAATGGTACTACTTAATTATAATAATACGTTTCGAATGTGCTAGAAGCCACAATACAATGATTCAATAAACATGAATCTAGAGGCATATTATCCTGAATTAGCTTTAATTCACAAAGGAAGACTTAGTCCCGGTACACACTGTGAAACATTTGCTGCAAAACATTTTTAAATTCTCTTTTGAAACTGCATTCGTGTCCACACAGTGAAGCTTTTGCTTTTCAGTTTTTGACATTTCTGTACAGAACGAATATGAACAAATAAATGTGGATAAAACAGAGTACCCTTTACCATTTCTCTTTCCCCTTTCATCGACAAACACAAATGTTTTGCAGCAAATGTTTCACAGTATGGATGGGGACTTAATAGTACTATTTCTTTCATATAATTGGGGTGGCGAAGCGCACCGGGTTTAGTGCTAGTTTGGTATAAAATAAAATATACAAAGAAATGATAATTACAAAATCTCTTGAATTTTAGTTTCCTCAACCGAGTTTCTGTTGCTGCAACTAAGAATATATTATTAATTGAAATATTGTTGCATTTCACTATTTTTAAAAATAAAAAATTAATACAATTTTTATTTCACCAAAGGATTATAAAATATACTTTGTTTCATTTAATTAAATAAAAACTTTATTATGAATAAGAACTCAACTAAATAAATAATGAAATGATAGATAAAACGATTTAATTCCTTAAAGTAAAGTGTGAATTATACCCGTATAAATGGATGGCTAAGAAGTGCAAGTATAAAACTAATTGTGGCCTCAGGAGCGTTACTTAAATATTAATTGGGATATTGTGCAGCAGCAAGAGTACCAACAACCAAATTAACAACGCAGCGGCAACACTAAAGGCTCATTCATTTTGAATGCATTTTGTGTGGTTGTTAATAAAATAAAAATAAAGAAAATATTGTCTTGTAATAGAAATAAATTTCATTTGTTCGCGTTTTCTTTCTTCTTTTCTGAAATTAATTGCAATGCCATGATATGACGAAAATTACAGATTCAGTCAGATGTACAAACTGATATAAACAGACACATTTATAATGTCAGTGCAACATGTAGTACATGGAGATATTTCGTTGCATATGCAGTATATGTACATATATTTGTATGCACATAGTATAATCTTATATAAAGATGTAAGAGATTTTCATCAGAAATGTTTAACGGGGTACAAATGTACGTATTTGGTACCGTTATTGAAATTGTTATTAATTTGGGAATATTTTGGTTTCAGGCTTTACAAAGCCTTTTGTGGGTGAGTTCGTGTTAGTAGTGGGTTCAGATGTAGTTTGAGCAAATATTTTTCACGAAGTTTTTCGAACTCATCATTTGTCAATGGTATATTAAAATTACTATGGATGTTCTCATTATATCCTACACCTCCATAGTGGGGAAGGTATTATGTGTTTGTGCTGAAGTTTGTAACGCCCAAAAATATTAGTCTAACACCCACCTTAAAGTACAAGTATACCGAATGACTCAAAATGACATTCGATAAGATTTGGCTCGTGCGCTCTTTCGGCCACAAACTTAAAAAAGAATTAATTAATTACTAATCGATCCATAACTGACTATATAAGAAAATCCGAAAATCACTTTAAAGATCATAAATATCCTTAAAAATTCCGGTATCGAAATAAAATTGAACACAAATAAGTTTTATACAGATTGAAATCAGTTGACCTTATTTCATGGCGATCGGTTTTAAACAACTCTTAAACTCGATTATTCAACTGCTACACGTATGTGAAATTTCATGTCAATCGGATCAGCCATTTAGAAATGGCAGATTTATTTCGAAAATGTTTTGATTCTGCCCCACTGTGCAGTGCAAATTGGCAGCTTTAATCGTCATATAAAGTCTCTCGGCTACTATATGACGACTGCAGTTATGGGGTCTATCTTAATTAATACTAAGCTAAACAATTTTGTTTTTGCTTAGTATTTTAAGCTAAATATAAAACGGGGTTTATTTCCTTTAAATAAACCGGATACTTTTGATTGCAAATAAAAGCAGTTTTAGTAGTTTAAAATTTGTAACAACTCTTTATTTATTTAAAATGTACAATAACAACAGTTCAAATATTCACTCAGTGTCTTTATACAAGTTTATCAATTCGCAGAAATGCACACACACTCTATAACGTACAACCTTAAATGTACAAGACAGTTGATGTTAACTCTAACAACGCCTATAATCAACTCAACTCACGACTGCCATCTCTGCCATTATTTATACACGCGCCATCTATCGGGAATGCTCTTAACGGACATACTAGTGCATTCGAACTCTAGAGCTATCGATGTTAATGTTAGCAGCTTAAACATGCAGTGTTGCCATACTTACAAACAATGCTAATAACCGCATGCTATCAACATTGTTGATAAGTAGAAGTTTCTACTGATAGACGTGTTTATAAACATGATGAATGTTGCATGCAGTCGTTACGGACCGTTAAATTCAAATCGCTATTGCACATTCGTAACAATAGTATCTGTCTGTGATATGTTCATGTCATTCAGTGTAATATGTATGTGGAAAGTTTTCTCTTTTGAACGTTACTGTAATGTGTTTACTTTTAAGTTTATTCATACGTATTCTCCAATTATTTAACCATAACAAATAATGTGTTGATTATTTTATAATTTTCACCATATTTCACTCTAAATTTTCTGGACTAACTTTGATTTTATTCATCCGTTGTCTGATAAACAGGAGGATTTTTTCAGTAAAAAATTATTCTTTTACTCAGGAATTCGCAAAAAATAATGCTTTCATTATTCAACATTTCATTTTGTCCTTATATGGGTACTTAATGTTACATTTTGTAACATCTGTTCATGCGATTCTCCTCTGCACAGGGGTCTCTTTTCCATTTTTTAGTAGCAGTTGACCACTCTCTCCTAAGCTTTCTCTTTCAATATCTCTTTCAACATCGGAATGGGAAGTTTAAGTCTTTGGCCAAAACCAATATGTAAAAACTAATGGCTTATTTTGGTTGAATTTTATCTTGATACCGATAAATATAACATATTTATGATTTTCGGATATGGGCCTTAGTTTGGAATTTGTACAATTATGGACCGATAGTCACATGATTATTATGATTTCTGCATAAATCTAACTCAACTGAAGAAAATTTTGGCTCGATATCAAATTTATAATGTATTTAGAAACGTTAATAAAGTGTTATTCGGAAGTGGGCCCTTTAAGGAAACATTAATCAATTTTGGGCCGATCATCATAAAATTTGTTAAAGTGGTTTTTATAAATATTTGCCATTATATATTAGAGTTTTATGAGTGTTTAAGAGATTTTCGGAAGTGACCTTATATGGGGACATATAAAATATGGAGTGATCCTCCCAGAGTTAGGTTTTGTGATTTCTTTTTACACCAAACTTATTCTTATTTGTATACTGGTATTCTACAGGCATTTGTGTGCCATAAAGCCAAATTCAGGGGTGAAATTTATAAGGACCGATTCCTACCATCCCTATAACATGGAAATTACATGTGAAAAATATCAAGTTTGTTAGAGGTTTTCCATGATCTTTCTATTGGAGCTATTTTAGAAGAGTGACAAAAACTGCATCTGTGGATCATACAAAAAGTACTTTATTGGTACAGTGTCAGTATGTCAAATCATATTTGATCGTCTCTATCATATGAACAGCAACGACAACAAAATAATCATACATATTTGTCGGTTTGTATTACCATGAAATTATGATCCTCAGTTAAAATTAAATGCTAAAGAAAAACGAGTGAATGATTTTGATAAGCAGAGAGTTAGAGAGAGGAGAAAAATAAGTTGAAAATGCATGTCAAATTAGAATAATAAATAATGAATTTTATTGTATGTTTTTAATTAAAGTTGTATTTATATCATCTTTTGGGTTCATGTTCATTCTTCATAACTAAAGACGTTTCAAATTGGTTCAAATTAAGCTTATAAAGTTGAGTGAAACTCGTGTAATAATTTCAAGAATTTTGTTTAAATTACATAAAGTATTAGTATTTGAAGGCAACAGGATGCCACTTTGTATTGATATTGTTTGTAGATAAATAATTCAGTTAAATAAATAGTCAATTAAGTAGTTTCAAAAATAATAAGAAAAGAGTATTAATTCTATATACTATATACACAAATATCGACAATTCAATTGTGTGAGTGAGTATATATTAGGATGTCCCTTATTTTTTAATATAATTTTTTATTTTTTTGGCGCATACCCGCTGAATACTTTCGCAGTGACCTAAAATACCACCAAAAAAATGTTTAACTTGTTTTTGCGATTTAGTTTTGAGATGCATTTACAAGGGGAAAAAATTCAATTTCTTCAGATTTTGTAAAAATTTTGCTATTTGTCTTTGAAGGATACCGTTAACCTATTTGCACGTATGACAAACAAAATTTAATTTTTTTAACGCCAGCTTCAAAACTCCAATTTAAATTTTTTTTAAATTTTGTTAAACAAATTTCAGAATTTTTTGAGAATCACGTTGGGATTTATTGAGAATATAATAGGAAAGAAAAATATGAAAGAAGTATGACAATACCTCCTTCAGTTTTCCGATTTTCGAGAAAAACACATTTTTTTGGCATATTTATTATAGTCCAGGCAATCATGATAGAAAGACAAAATTTCATATTTAACTATAGTTTTATATACACTAATACCCCGGTTTGCGTCGCTAATAGGGCCTGAAGAAACGCGACGCAAACCGAAACGACGCAAAACGAAGCACGATTTTCCATGATTTTCAGCTGAAAAAAATAGATTTTTCAATAAAAAATATTTAATTTTTTTTTAAAGAGTTTTTATTATTGTAAAAATATAACAATTCATTGGAGTAATGCAAAAAAAAAAAAACATAACAAAAATATTAAAATTAAAAATAAGGAATTCTTTGAATAAAATCAAGTCTTATCGTATTTTTTTCAACTTTAGTCATCTAAATCGACTAAATCAACTGAGGGATGTGTCAATCTTGCTGATTTTGTTATGTACTTGTCTAACGATTGTTGGATTGTAACGCTTTTTTTCAAAAAAATTTCTTTATAACAATTTATATCTTCGGTCACATTTAAACTCCGGTCTTCGTCCGGGTCATTGTTTTCATTGCTTGCGATATCAACTGCATCGCTTCAGAAATTTTAGCAGCAGTAAGATTTTTTTCTTCTGCTTCGACCTGAAGCGGAAGTATTTGATTGTCCAGCGTATTGTTACGCTGAATTGTAGTCAAACTTTGGTTACAATTTAACTCTGGGTCGTATAATAGGAGATCATTAATATCTTGTTCTTCCATTCCATAAAAATTTGCATTTCACGCTGATTCTGCAAGTTCTTTACATGTGTGTGGAACATCATTAATATCTTCCATATCTTTGAGAATACATTCGGGCCATAATTGACGCCAAGTTCCGTTCATGCACGATTCTTTTACTTCTTTCCAAGATAGGTTTATATTTTCAATAGCCATCAGGATATTGTAATTCTTCCAAAACTCTTTCATGGATGGCATGTTATCTCCGTCAGTTGCTTTTAGAAGTTGTATCACAGATGTTGTATTTGGGGGTATAAAAATAACATTAATATTTTCCGAAAAAAAAAAGATTTTTCAATTTTTTTTTTCCGAAATCAAAAACTTGTTTGACTTTTTTTTCAATAAAAAGCTTAGATGTTTTCCTTGAAGACCTATTTGGTCGCTTAGTGGAATGCAAATTGGATATCTATCAAAATAAAAGTTTTGTTACTCAAAACATATAATTTTTGACTTTATTTTTTTTATTTTTTATTTTTTTTTTTGATCGAAAGAAAGCTTATGTCTATTCCTTTAAGAGCTTTTTGGTCTCTTAGAGAGATGCGAGTGGGATATATATCAAAATAAATGTTTTAATACAAAAATTGTATGTTTTGAGTTACAAAACATTTATTTTGATAGATATCCCACTCGCATCCCACTAAGTAATTCTATCCTTGGTGCAATTTTCATCCCAATTGGAAGATATCGATTTCAAAAGTTGGTTCATTTGACATTAAATCTCCCATACATAAGTTTGTCATTCCGTTTGTAATTTCTACATTATTCATTTGCGACCCCATATATAGAATTGTCCATATTTTCTGCCTTATGTTAAAATCAACTTTCCGTAGCCCATAAATAACTTACATACATGATTCATATATCAACATATCCGATATAGTATCGGTTCGTTTGCTATTTAAAATCGAGAAAATCGGCTGAGATATAAACAAAAATCTTTGTCTACCTCGGTTTTTTTCTCTTTTTGATCTATATCTGGATTATTAAGTCATTAATATAAACAATATGGATATATAATGATAGATATTTTAAACACATTTCCAACCACATACGTAGTTAACTCCATTATAATTCGGACCAAGAATGGATCAAAATCGAGAAAAATATTTTTTAAAAGATATTTTTTTCAGCAAAAAAATTGTCTTTTCCAAAAAATGAAAAATTTTCATCAGAAATATTATCATATTATCTTAAAGTATACTTTGGTGTAGATTACATAAGATTCAGACATGTTTAAATGTTCGGAATATTTTCAATATAATTTGACACACACCATTTTGCTTTCGCTTAATATTTTACATGACTCAAATAAAATCAATATCAAATTATTATTTTATGATTTTAGTTTAAGAAAATTCATTAGTCAGCAAACTTTCAACTAGCACGAACTCCTACACACAATAACGAAGTGTGAATTTGCCATTAGATGTCATGAAAGAGCAGTGAAACAAACGAAAACATGACAAATGACAATAAAAAAGGTGACATAAACGTTAAGGATAAAATAAAATGATGATACAAAATAATATAATGTAATAAAAATACATACATACATACTTATTTATCCATCACAAATACAGACAATTTATATCAATACTTATTCTAAGTTTTTCCATTTTTAGGGCATTTATATGGTAATACTTACATATATACTTAAATTTAGTAGAGAAACTTCGAAGTGGGAATACATTTTACAAAGAAATCCAATTCGGCATTTGTGAGCTGATTTGATTTCTGCCAGTCGCTTGGTATTGAATCGATTCTTATTTACCCCAGCAAGTTTATGTCTGTTGCAAGAGGTGATCGATTTTATATGCAAGATGTATGCGGTATCCTCGACATTTTTTTAAAATTAAGTCTACAAATTTATCTATTGCTCCTCAGGATATTATTAAGGGTATAATGGTAAGAATGTCAAGAAAGATCATGTCATTGCTAAAAAAATTGACATTAGCAAAGATCGAGTTACCGTATAACGTGAGTTTTATGATTGCCTCAAGCTATATCACGTGAGAAGACAGCTCCTTCAGCCGAGCTGGGGAGCAGATTGAATGCCAGTCACTCAATCTGGGGTAGCAGTGAAATCAATGGTTGAGTCTTTACTTAATTTCAATAATTCTAACAAGCTAAGTATGTATATGTAATTCTTGTAACACACCACACCAAGTTCGGATAACTATAATCGATGGGAGGAATTATTAGATATTACACTAATCAATGATTGGTCTAAGGTATCAGTAGATAGGTGGAGAGTATCCAACAAAAGGTCGTTCTCCGACCTCAATTGGATTCTCTTCGAAATTAGACTTCAAAACTTGACAGAGAAAATACAATTTAGGAACCCAAGAAGGACAGATTGGCTAAAATTTAATGGGATCATTAGACATAAACTTAAGAATATGCCAGATGTTGAAGACACGATCACTGGTCTTGAAAAACTTCGAAATCCCCCTTTTAAATAACGCAAAATATCTTGGTATTATCCTGGACTCTAAATTATCAGGGAAACTAAATACTCAACACAGAGTTAAGAGTGCACGGTGGCCTATTACACCTGTCGTAACATGTTTGGTAAAAAATGGGGACTTCGTCCCAACATAGTTAAAGGGATGTATATGGCTATAGAACGTCCAATTCTTACTTATGGATCTCTTGTGTGGAGGACTGCAACTAGAAAAAACTATGTTGTAGACCAACTACTTATATAAAGTCCTGAGAACAGCTTGCATTGGCATAACTGGCGCACTTATAATTAGTCCTTCAAAGACATTGAACACAATACTGCACCTTGTTCCAATAGACCTTCACATAATGTAGAGGCTTAACGTATCTGGATGTTGAAGATCGAGAACATATGGCCACGAGGGGATTATGGACCTACTGCCTACGATCGTATACCAACCTTCGGAGTATATTACTCTATATACAGATATTAATAGGGTATTCCCTCCAGGAGTGAGTGGTATGGGGGTAATCTCGTGGACGAATATGACACTAGGATATATATAGACGGTTTTAAATGAGCTGTGGTGTTGGTTCTGGTGTAATCTGTGAGAAACTTGTAATAGGCATCTATGTATGTAGTGTTTTTCGGGCTGAATTTTTTGCGATTATTATAGCTAATACACTTCATGACCATAATACTCGCGGCAATATTGGTATTTTTATCGACAGTGAGGAGGCAATTCTCTCACTGAATGCCTATACAGCTTGATCAAGTCAAGTCAGGCAATGTAAGAATGCTCTGTCAAGGCCAGGTCGTCTATCTGGCATTACTTTAGTTTGGGTCTTTGCGCACTATGGCTATGAACAGGCAGACGAATTAGCCACAATGGGATCTACTTTGGATATCTCAAATGCGGTATCATCTTCAGACACATTCGAAATTGAAATAAACAAACATTTCTTTACTTTCCTACTTTCTTTATTACACTAATGCCCGTAATTTTAACGAATGGATATATACGATGTAGAGTACCCAGCAGATAAAAGGTAACTTAACATCTATTTCAAATCAATATCTACGAGTAAAAATTCATTTAATCTATTTATTGAAATTACCGACATTATTACAAAAAAATCCAAAGACAACATAATTATTCGTATTCTTTTCAAAATAGAAAATAAAATGTTCGAAAGTTCATTATTTTGACTGTTAAAATGTTAATTTTGGCAACAATTTAATATTAAGACTCCATGGAATATTTCTTACAAGTTTTTATCAAAATCTGTTGATAAATGAAAAATTACAAACATTAACAAAAAATTTTCCTTTGATACCGGTAGAGATATCAGTACATATTTGTTATGCATTGATTATTGATATTCTGTAGAAAGTTTTATTAAAACTGATCTATGGACTATAGTATTAAATAATTGTATTTTAAGCAACATTTTTATAATAACTAAAATCGGTTTTCCTAAAACCTTAAAGCTCATATCTCATGGAACATCAAAATCATGAGAGGTCTTGACAAAATTCGGGTTGGCTTTTATTATCGTATATATCCTTAATAAAAATCGAAAGATATATTCTTAATTTTTTAGAAATTGTTAAATCAAATTTTAAAAAGTTTAAAATTGGAGTAGTAAAATTAAAATTTTTTTGGACGCAGAAGATTATTGGTAAATATTACTCTAGCGAGACTCATATCAGAATTCTTTGGAAAGCTGGAATAATCTTGTATTATAAAATTTCTCATTTTTGGCCTGTGAAACATAATGGTGCGGAACATTTTTAATAACTCGATCATTTTCCAACCGGTCAAAATACTTTTACATCTTTTTTGAAAGATAATTCTGTATAGATCGCGAGTTCGTTATAATTAACTGTGTAGATTATATTTTAGCAAAAACTGAAAAAATTCAAAGTAATCCAAAATATACGACACACTTCCAAATTTCAGAGACCATGAGATTTGACTAAACTTTTCAACAATGCAGTTTTATTTATAAAGTAAAGAAACAACAAACACTCTTCTATTGTGTTTTGGTTGCTAAATTTCTGATTTGTATTTAAGTGTCAAATACCTTCACGAACATAAAACTTCAGTTGACATTTTATTGGTTTTTGTGATATGATTTGGTTTTGGGCCTCATTGAGTCACATAAAAACCAACTTTAGGAAATACTCGTAAAACACAGACAGCATTCTGTAACTGTGTTAATAAGGCTGTATGCGTGTACGTGAAAATGTATTGGTAAAAGAGACTTGTACGTGTGTATTGTATTTTCTACAATACATACAATATATTTTCTAAACAGCCATATCAATGACCCAATATTGCAACATTATGTGGCAGCAAACTACGAAAATAAATATAAAAACCAAAAAAGAAAAAAAAACAAACTGAAAAACATTTAAAACGGGGGTTGTACGAGGTAATAGTTGTGGGTCTTTGAGATTGATTTTTGATTTTCGTCCTTGTAGTTGTTGTTATTTGTCTTGTTTCGTATTAAATTTATACTGTAGCCTGGCTGTTGATAAGGGGGTGGTTTTCATGGTGGCTCCATCCATAGTGGAGGTTAGATTGTTATTTTGTTGTCGTAGACGAATATAAATTGCTTTGTAATTTGTGTCGGTATTCATGCTGTGGCAAGCAACATCAAACTCATTTCTCTTAATTCAACTTAAAGTGGTGACTCTTAAAGTTGAAAAATCCTTTTCAATGATTTTTGTTGCCTCGAATGGTTGGTTGGTTGGTTGCTGGTGGTGTTTGTAGTTTATATAGCTAGTTGTGCTACTGCTGCTGTCTATTCATAGCAGGTTCTTTTTTGTTATTGCTGCTACTACTGGTTATTTCATTTAGAGTTGATGGTGTGTGAAAAAATGTGAACAGATTGTTATGTAATTGAGTTTGGGCAACTGTTTTAGGCAAAGTGTTTCAACATACACCCAACTCTAGTTTGGCAAACACATCTCGTAACAATTACTAATACTTTTAACAACACGTCTTCATAGTCTCAGGTGTAGCAACATTTCGGGTCCTTAAATGATTCTAAGTTGTTGTTCTTTTAACCATAATTTTTCCAGTTATTGGCTTATTTGTAACAATTCCTTATACAAGTTTGATGATGCTATTGTTCTGGTTTCTTTTTATGTTTATCCTTTAGTATCTTGTTTTTTTTTTACAATTTCATGTCTGATTCTTGTTTTAGCCTCCTCTTCTGTTCTGTGGTTATTTATCCTTTATGGCAATAATATTACTATTCAATTATGTATGGTTGAGTGAGCGAATAAATAAATAAATAAATAACACTGGCTGAATTTTTGAATGTTTTCGATATTATAGTTAATCAGGGTCAAATCATTTCAAATTGAAAGGATTAACTTGTTGGGAATTTGGTTGGGCTGAAGTGATTTTTTTTTTTTCTTGAAAATTATAATTGGATGTTTCTTTTATTTTAATTTATGAATGGAATTTATTTGTTATTTGTTCATTGGTAAATTGTAAATTTAATTTTTAAATTGCTTCAGAGATTGAGGGGTTATATATGCGCTACTTTTTGTATAAATTACTTGGATCTAATTGGTTCGGTATGCAGGATGTAACATATTCAAAAGAGAAACAGTTGTTGAAACAACAACATTTTTTATAGTGGCAGATAATTAACTAAAAAAATTAATAAAATGTCTTTTTTTATTTTGCAAATAATATTCCTACAATAAGAAGACTAACTTTTTTGAAAAGGGCAAGAATAAATTCGTGATTTCTCCTAGCACTCATACAAATTTCTTCCCGAAATATGGCTCTATGGTACATAAATACATAGAATAGCAATACCCCACAAAATTCAACAAAGATAAGTAAAAAGAAATCTCAAGATTAACCCATAGCCCCAATACAGATCAGTCAAGTGTTTGCACTAATCATACTACTGGTTTTTGTAAATATCGGTTTAAGGACCATATACGAATATTTGTTTCCTTATATGAGATGAAACAATAATTTTCGACGAGGCATCGGACATTACATGTTCCTAATTCGGATCACACAAGTTCGTTATAGTTATAAAACATTTGAAGTAGTTTAGAAATTTTAAATTCACTTTGGTTTGTCTTTTATTAAAGCTTAAAGTTAAAATTTTATATAATTAATGGTGTAAAATCGCTCAATTTCAATTGTATATATCTTTTTATCCGCTTATCGAATTTTTGCAACATTGGTATCAAGTAGTGCTAATATACCCAAGATTTAATCTATTTTCCTAAAAATCATTTTCTTTTGAACACAGGATATTGAAACTAACAATCATCCTTGAACAAAGGATACCTCATAAACATATACTTAGAAAATTATTTTCCTCAAACATTAAGAAATCAGTGTTGCGCCATCAGGGGATCTCGAGATAATAAACATTTAGTAAAAATTCTGTTGTTCATCATGCATTGGCTTACATTTGAAAATTTAAGATATGTTTTTGAAAATACACGATTGCGGTGAATTGGGCAATAATAAAGAAATTGTCCCAATCAAAATCTCTGCAATCACATGATTGCCCCATGTTACATCAATTTGATTGTCGTGAATTAAAGCAAAACTTTAAAACTACATAAATTCCGAAATAAGACTATATCGGTTCTAAATGTTTAATTGATATAGGTATCTATCCAAATTTCGCTCCAAGTAAGTATTTTTATATGCACGGAAGTCATGTCACCTAATTTAATGATGATCGGTCCATAATTAGTCATAGTTACCACATAAGGCCCACTTAGGAAAATCTCTAACGTGCATAAATCTCTTAAAAATATTGGAATTCAAATAAAATTTTACAAAAATAAATTTCATATAGAAATAATTATCACGGCCAAATCTCATGGCGATCGGGTCATAATAGCGCATAGCTCGCATATATGGCCTTCTTCCAAAAATCGCTCACTAAAATATATTATTGAAATTTTAAAAGGAAAATATTTTAGCTATTTACTATCATACTTTCTTATTTGTATTTTTATTTTGGTATCAAGTTAAACAACCTCTATGGATTAATGAAATACACAAACAATTTTTAACTGACATTTTTTTTCGAACTTTTAATTTTTTTATGAAAAAATGTATACTTTAACCCAAAACTTCAAATAAAATGTGCATTCTCTAAATCGCAAAAGTGCAAAATATGGGACACTCTAATATATACACTTGTGTCTAAAACTTTGATGAATATAAATATTAGATTTACTTCGAGCTTTAGTATCGGCGATAAAATAAGCAACTTAATTAAAGTTGAAAATTGAAGATAGTTTGTTAAAATTTGAATTACTTATAGGGACGACATGAAAATTTTCAATAAAAAAAAAAATAATTTTTAAACATTTATTCTTCTGATTTCGATATTTTTATACATGTTTTCCATGGTCATACCAAATTTAAAGTTCTCCAAAATTTCGAAATTCACTTTAGTTCGGTTTCTATATAGGTTGAAAGTTCATATTTTTTAGTAAATGGGTGCAAAATACCTAAAGTAAAACTCTTTAATGACTTTTGAAGTGCTACTTAGTCAGATTTTATAATTTTTTATCTCATATTAAAACTAATGAAAAGTAAGTAGATTTAAAATTTTTATTTCATGAAACAGAATTTAGCACGAAAAAAACGTCCTTAGTCAAAGGAAAGAATCATTGCAAAATTAAAGTCATATAACATTCAGAATGTATAACTTATTGCACAATTTTTATAAAAGTAGTCTTGTATTAATCCTTGAAAGTTTTTTATTCTAATGTATTACTCAAAAAACATTTTTATTAGAAAGAGGATAATTATTATGACTACCATAACCCGGTGCGCTTCGCTATCCCTATCGTATTAAAATAAAAAAATATAAATGGACATTTGGTCATTTGTACTTAGTGGGGTCATTTCCACTAAGACAAAGCTTAAATACTCTCGAAATTACAACTTTCTTTGTAATGGCGGTCCCATGCACATTGTTCCGGTCACTCGATTTTTTCGTTAAACTTGGTACTGTGATCAGTAATAAATTCATGTCTAGCTAACCTCCGTATAATGATAATAAATGAAATGATACAAAGTTTAAATACTTTTAGAATTATAGTTCTCCAGATATTCGCAATTAATTAATTACTTTGTATGGGAGGTGCGACGACCACCAACACAATCCCGACCATTTTCAGCCATTCTCTGTAAAATGATAAAAGAGCTATGCGGCCAAATTTTGGAGAATCTTGCAATTATTACTTTATATGGGAGGTGCGTGACCTTCTTTTCCGACCCTTTTCATTTTGGTTCCCCTGATATTCAAAATTAATATTTACTTCGTGTGGGATGTTCTACGCTATTCAGCTAAACTCCCCACAGTAATAAGAAATCGATACGTAAAAAGTTTAAACGCTTTTACAATTATAGTTCTCCAGATATTCTAAATTAAATATTTACTTTGTATAGGGTGTTCCACGCCCACCCGAAAATTTTTATCGAAACTAAGCAGAATGTTAAAACAGCCATTTAGACAAACTTTGAAGAATCTTGCAATTATAGTTCACAAAATATAATAAAATAACTATTTACTTACAATTGCATATATTGTACATAAAATAAAAACAAAAACAAGAAAGAAACTATTTCGGAGAGGGCATTATATGGAAGCTATGTCAAATTATGGACCGATCACCATGAAATTAGATCGTGTGATTTATGTCTATATGAAATTTATTTATGTTCACGCCAACATTTTTAGGAGATTTATACACGTTGAAGTGATTTTCGATGCGGGTTCATATAAAACTTATTTGGAGCGAAAATAGTGTAGATACCTATAATATAGGTCCTATATAAATTAAACATATATGACCGATAAAGTCCAATTTCGGGAGGACATTTGTATGGAGGCTAGGTGAAACGATTACAGTCAGTTTCAATATGCTTGGTCCTTAAGCTTCTTTCCCAAATTATAATTTCCAAATTTTATTGAAATATCTTCAAAATTGCGACCAGTATTTTGCGCACAAGGTTTTCATGGACGGACATCGTTTAATCGACAAAAAGTGATTCTGAGTCGATCGGTATACTTTAAGGAGGGTGTTAGACTAATATTGTTGTCCACACTATGGTGGTGTAGGGTATAAAAACACATTCAAAATATTTTTTTAAGTGACTTCAAATTATTTAACTCTTTTCTTTCTTATTTATTTTCTTTAATAACTCTTATTTGTTTTCTTTAATAATAATAATAAATCAATAATGTTTAATTGTTTCTCTTATTCATTTACAACAACGAATTGAAGGTCACATGTTCACGTTTTTTGCATGTGTTAGTAACATCTTTTAACGCTCATAACTCCTAAAAAAACTGAACCGATTTCAATTAAATATATATTGTGCACATCTATGAAAAATTACCTTAAAAACGGCATATTTTCTGACCAAATTGAATGTAATTATAATGTGAGCGTAAAATGGGTCTAAAAAAAATCGACTTGCCTATTAATATTATGATTGAAGAAGGAAATCTCGAAATTCATGTCCGTAATTTTTGTACTTTGTTTTCATAAAAAAAATGTATACTGTTGGAAATGAGGTTCGAGGGATGTCATAAGATAGATGTTATTTTTGCAAAATACTTAGCATATTTAAAAAAAAAATAATAAGCATAAGAAGGATGTATTTATTCAAGATATAAAATATATCACGATTCGGGGGCTCGGCTTAACCGACTCTTTGGCATTCGCCGTTGGTTACGATAAAACAATGGTTCGTTACGATAACACAATAAACATAACATAGAAAGTAATATTATTTTAGGACATTTTTTGCTTGAAAAGTCATAAAAACCATTGTGAAATATTAAAACAATATGACATGATAAGAGACCTTGTGAATTGACCAAATATGTTTAAGGTTCATTTTATGGTATCTATTCATATTTTTTACATATTTATCTTTACATTATGGTCAATTATTTAAATAATAATGTACAAAATTTAAGAATATGTATTTTAAAATATCCTTGCTTAAAGGATATTGTATAAATTTATTATCCTTTTTCCGTCGGAAAAGGCTTTTTGGTTATATACTCAGAAAATTTTCTTTAAGTCACAAGAAAATAAGTTTTAGGAACATATATATTGAAACTAGGATACATTAACATTACTATAAGACCAATATTGTAAAAAATAAGATAAGTGGCTCAAAAGTTATATACATTGAAACTGCACAATTTTAGAATATGCTTACATAAAATTTGAACCTAGATAGAATCCAAACCTTAGCAAATCTAAACAGAGAATCTGTGTTTGCCTTGTCGAACAATGTTGTATTCCCCCTATAGGGCTTGATATTAAAGCCAGTAACATTTTACTAAATAAATACTTATTTTATCTATTTATTACAAAAAAAAAAGAACTTAATTACTTTTACCTTTATTTTATAGCAATATTTTGGTGTAAAATAAAAATCATAACAGATTGTAAATGTTCACGAAACACAAAAACGACCATAAAAATATGGTTGACACAAAAGAATTAATAGATAACTGATGAATGTTTGTTTGTTTATTTATTGGGCAAGAGTAAATGGACAAAAAGATGGACCAGCATATTAATATTACACTCAGTAGTAATAAAATGTACTGACAATAATGAAACAATGATGAAAAGGCAGAGCAACATTAAGGATATTCACATTTATATTTACGTGATAATATTTATTGCTTTAATATTTCCTGTTACTACAGAATAATACAATAAAATAAAAGGTGCTTGTGTTTGATTGTTAATAATATTGCGGTCGAAAGGGGGATGATTTGCGAAAATTATATTTGATTATTTTTGTAACAGAAGAGATGCGAAAACCACGACAAATTGGTTATTTGTGGTTAATTTTTATACTTAAATATTTTTTTGTTTTCGTGTATTTTGTTTATTTGTGTCTGGCTGTCATATTGCAAGTGGGCGTGTCATCATCAAATTACCGACTGAATTACAAATTTAAGTCATGCACAAACATTTACTCATATGCAGGCAGTCAGACAGACAGATAGATACACAGTTTACTTTTGATTAGGTGTAAATCCTCCTCTTAATTTTGCCACAAAAATGAGGTAAGATGTAAGCAAGTGTGCATATAAGTTAATACTTACATATTTTATATGGTTGTGTTTATGCAGAGCAACCAGGAAGGGGGCACAAAGGGGGAGTGTTTAGACACATGTTTTCATTTTACTTACATACATTGATCTCGTTTGGCATTCAACACAAACAACGTTATCAATAGCTGAATAAATAGTCATCACAAGCAGCAGCAACATCAGCAGTTGTGGCATGAACTAATTATGACACGTTACACACTGCATATGCTTTTGTTTGTGCCACTGCCGTCATAGACAAGTGACAAACAAGTGGTACATACTACATATGGATGTAAGTATGTGTATACGTTTGTAAGTGTGATTTGTAAAACGATATTGCAACAAATTGTGGCAATTAACACGCTCGTTATGGTTTAATTGAAAAGCCAACTGTCGCGTGTATTAACATTAAAAAGTGATTTGTTTTAATATTTAACTAAACACAAAATACACACTCATGTAATTTACTCGTACTATCTAAAATTAATAATAACATTTAAGTCAGTGGCCGGTGCTTTTTTGTGATGTTTTCTTAAAAGATACAGCGACACCAAATTATTTTTATTAACTAAAATCTATCATTAGATTATATTTTATAACTAATTTCAACGTCGCCCAGCCCAAACGCCAAAAGTTCCCGTTTCGATATGCAGATCCACCAAGTGGGGATTTTTGGTTTAGGGGGTAAATCCGGGTAAATTCGGTAATCTTATATCTTCTTATTCTAATATATGTAGATACAAACAAAATTTAAAATGCATCTTTATCTACTTAAAAGATTAGCAGACAGGTGTTTGGTACTTTTTTTGAAATTCAAACCATTTAGGACAGAAAATGGGTAAAAACTGTTTAAACCAATAAACATAGAAAACAATTTCATTCGTATTCTTTGCTTATTCGAAAATAACAAAAAGTTTGGTACTTTTCGGAAATTCTAACAATTAAGGGGTAAAAATTTTATTTATTTTATGGTACTTTTTTCATATTGAAAAATAATGTTTTTCTATAAAGTGACATTGACATATGAATATTTTATTATGACTTCCTTATACGATACTGAAATTTATAATTTATTTAAATAAAATATGTATTACTTCAATAGGGACAAAAAAACTGCCAAAAAACGGGTAAAAATGGGAAAACATTTTAAGCATTGGTTCCTGCTGTCTTACAAAATTATCTATCAGGGTGCTATTTGGAACTCTAGTGTGAAGGTGTAGATAATTCCAATCCAAATCAATTTGTGAAATTTCATATTTTCTGCGGCACGCCGTTTAAACATATAATTTGATGAATTTTGGTATCGTATTTTACTTATGTCAACATTTTTATACCCTTCACCTTAGAGAAAGGTATATATAAATTTGTCATTCCGTTTGTAATTCTGAATCCTTATAGATAGCGGAGTCGATTTAGCCTTCTCCGTCTGTCTGTTGAAATCAATTTTCTGAAGACCCCAGATATTTTCGGGATCCAAATCCTCAATAATTCTGCCAGACATGCTTTCGAAAAGTTTCCTATTTAAAATCAGCAAAATCCGTCCATAAATAACGGAGATATGAGCTAAAATCCGAGACAACCTCTATTTTTGACCAATTTTGTTATATATATCTCGATTACTAATTCATAAATATAGACAATATGGATATCTAATGATAGATATTTCAAAGTCCATTGCAACAAAGTTGGACCTACAAAATCGGGAAAAAATATTTTTTAACCCGAATTTTTTTTTCACACAAAACTTTCTTTTGTCATAAATTTTTTTCACAAATAAGTTAAAAATTTTTTTTTTTTTTATAAATTTAAAAAAACTTTTAAAAAACTATTTTGAAAAAAAAAATTTTTTTAATTTTATTTTAAGGTATAATTTGGTGAAGGGTATATAAGATTCGGCACAGCCGAATTTAGCTCTCTTACTTGTTTTTATATACTTTTACTGTTTGCTTGTAATTTGAATTTTCTATATTGTACCTAGTAGGGCATTTAGTGTTTACCATTAATCTACATATTTTCCACTGATTTTTAAGACCTGTTTTATGAACTATTCAAAAATGTGTAAATATATAAACATCCATCAAAATATTCGCTTAGTTCAAATCATGTAGATAGATTTACACAAAAACTACCAAAGATGTTAGGAATCCATTAAAAAACAATATACATATACGCAGAGAAAAAATATAGTTGTGCATGTTTACAGTAACCATTTCAATAAAAAGTTTTTACATGATTATATGGTTACAGTAAAAAAGTATATGTTTGTGAACACCATTTATATGATGAAGGACTTAGCATATTATGTTGCTCTCGGCTAATTGATATCTTAATCTGAGAACAACATATCGAGCCCTTAGCGCCAAATTATCGTAAGCGACAAATCACAAATTTTACAGAAGGTTTTTTTTGATTATTTTAAAATTTATACATAGAATTAAAAATGTTTTGATGCGATAAAAAATTATAGTTTGTTTACATTGCGCATTAATTATGGCGTTTACGATATATTTGTTTGTATTAAGCTACTTTTACGGACAAAACTTGTCGCTTACGATTTTTATATTTTTCTTGTTAATTTCAATTTAAAAGGATAAAAAAATTTAAATCAATACATATTTATGCATTCCATTTCCTTATTTACATTTTTTATTAATTATTATTGAATTCAAAAAATATAAAACAAATTAAATTAGTGTTTCAAGTAAGTAGTTAAATGTATGCATAGATTTATATATTTGGGGCATTTCAGGTCAAGCGAACCAACTATTGAAATCGATGTCTTCCCATAGGGATGAAATTTGCACCGTAGTTAGTTCTATGTAATTCAGACTCAATTTTTCCACAAGATCGGTCTAGAACTTTCTGAGTTAGAGGGGGTCAAAATTTTACATTTTGGCCAAGCAGGTGTTTTTTCTTATCCATGTAACTTATTACCTATTCTTCTTAGCAAAATGTGTCCCAAATAGTTTAGATAGCTATTTCTTCAATCTTTCGAAAAAAATTTAAAAATAAGAAATAAAAAATGTTTGTAATTTTTTTTTCCAAAATTAAAAACATTTTTAAATTTTTTTTCAAAATGGATAGATATCCCACTTGCATCCCACTAAGTGACCAAAAACCTGTTAAAGGAATTGACCTCTTTTGAGCAAAAAAAATTAAAAAAGGGCCCATTTTGAAAAAAAGTCAACAAAGTTTATGATTTTGCAAAAAAAAGTCAAAAATTTAATATTTTGAGTTAAAAAACATTTATTTTGATAGATATCCCACTCGCATCCCACTAAGGGACCAAATAGGTCTTCAAGGAAAATATTTAAGATTTCTTTTGAGGAAAAAAATTACAAAAATTTTTTATTTAAAATTTTTTTTTTTTTTTCGAAAGATTGAAGAAATAGCTATCTAAACTATTTGGGACACATTTTGCATAGGCGTACAAATTTCACGTACGATGACATGGAATATATGGGAAATGCTAATTATGCCGACTTGAAATTTAAGATTTTATTTTTTCAAAATCATACGACTCTTACTATAGTTTATAGAGTTCATTATTATTTATAATATTTTATTTTTTTTTTCCTTACGAGTTTACCACAGAGAATCATTAGGTTTTCTTATACCTTTTCAAAAATAATTTCAGTTTCATTTTAGCTTCAAAGTCCTGGTCCACACTGTGGAACATTTGCTGCAAAACATTCTTATATTCTCTTTTGAAACTGCATTATTGTCCACACAGTGAAGTTTTTGTTTTTCAGTTTTTGACATTTCTGTACAAAACGAATATGAACGAATAAATGTGGATGACTTAACAAAAACTTCATGTACATGAAACAGAGCACCCTCTTCCATTCCTCTTTCCATTTTTATTGTCAAACTCAAATGTTCTGCAGCAAATGTTTCACAGTATGAATGGAGACTAATAACATATTTCGTTCGATTATTTGGTCACAATATTTTCCAAAAATATTTTAAAAATAATGTTTATCAAGTCATTCCTGCTTCATTACATTTGAATTCAGCCTAATTATTTGAAAAAATCTGTGTTGCATAGAAAGCGAAATTTAAATAAACTATAATTTAAAATAAATCATTAAAATTTTAGTCAATACTGAATGCAAGACACAGCAATGAATGTACACAAATTTCTAAAAATAAATCTAAAAGACAAAATGGAAAGAAATATAATGAAAAATTCTACATGAAAAGAAAACCTTAAAACCGAATTAATTAAGTTTCAATATAATTGAAGGTGGCTGCAACATGTATAATATAAGGGTTTATAAATGTACATTAGAGTGTCTCGAAAAAAGCAGTTTTGCTTCAATGTTGATATAAATACGAGAAAGTTAAATGATAATATGATTCGTATTTTGTAATCTACTTTGTATGAGAAAAATATTTCAAATTTGTTAGGTAGTAATTTTTGTCCATACAGCCTGTTTAAAGAATTTGTAAAACCTTTAATGGACAAATTGTAGTGAGATCTTGATTTTCAATCGCAGATAGACCTTATTCAAAATTGGTTTCCTATTCAGAACATCAATATGCTTCGTTTGGCTGGCATTCCTACAACAGATCCCCTCAAAATAAATTTTTTGAGACACTCTAATCCACATAGATATTTTTGTATACTAAATTGAGTGTTATATTCGGCTGTGCCGAAACTTGTATACCCACCATCAATCAACATGTGCCAATAAAATGTATTTTTCTGGTATAGGGGGGTATGTGAAATAATGGACCGTTCCTCACAAAATTTGGTAGAAAGATTTAGGTTCATGTGGAACTTGTTGATGTCCAATTTCATCATGATATTAATTACACTGTTCATCAAAATCAAATTTTTTCCGAAATTACTAGGTCCGGCCTATATATTTTGATAGAGGAGACAACAAAAAAAACACACGTGTATCGGCGTTTTGAAAGTTTACTTCTGAATTTCATTTGAGGGGGGGTTAAAGTTTCCCAGGTCTGGTACATTCTTATTGTTAATCGGCATAAGAAACCTGTGACCCTTACATTCTAGGTATAAAATGTGTTCAGAAAATGTATGTAAAATGTTATAGAGAATATTTTTGTAAAATATTAAAGACCCAGGTATGGGTCTTTTTTGTCCTTCTTTTAAATGTTCCGCAAAAGTATTATCCTTGAAATTTTACTATAAGTCCCTGAATACACCAAAACGAAAAAATCAACCGGAAAGTCAGAAATAAGACACAGCAAAAGAGATCTTAGGGTTAATTTTGCATTTATTAAGAATTTTATTTTAAAGTACCACCAATTGCTTGGAAACATTTGATTTGTTATGCTATATCTGCGGTAAACATACTACACATGAATATATAGTTGATTTTTTCAATAGTAAATTTGAAGACATCTATAAAAGGTATCCTATTCCAAGTGGATAAAAAGCATCCGTACTTAACGTATCCGGCCTGCAAGGAAACTAACGACTTTTAAGTCACAACAGATCAGCCACTTATAGTCTTCATATTTTCGGAGTCCAGTATTAATTTTATAGAATCATAGCTTCTTTAATGTTCATTTCATAGGCAATTGGAATAGGATTTTTGGTATTATCGTAATACAGAAGTACAGTTTTTAGACTCCTCTTAGATGAATCAATAAATATACGCCAGTTCTCGTGGTTATACTCAAAAGTCATTGCATTCATTATTCCTTTAATATTGTTGCAATAAGCATACGTGTTATCATCGTTTACGGAAAAGAACGGCAGAAAGCTGGTAACATTGACACCAAATTCAAGTAGATGAAGACTTTAAAAGGTTCCTGTTTCAGCGATTGTTCCATCAACAAAATGACTAGGACTTCGAAGTTGTAGCACAGGTACTGGAAGTTCGTCAGAATGCGGAACTGGTAGCATGGGTGATGGTACAGCTTTGTATACAAAACTCTTTCGGCTATATCTATTCAACTTTAATTTAGGACTATTTTGGCACACGCAGCGTCATTGTGTTCACCTGGATCAGATATATCAAAACAAATCAAATTTCTCCAAACAATTGGACATTTTTGGGGTACTTTAAAATTAGAAGCGTTAAAAAAAATACATATATATATTCTATAAAAATGTTCTCCGTAACATTCTACATAAATTTGCCGAACACATTTTATACTTAAAATGTAACGGTCACATGGTTTCTTATGTCGATTAACAATAAGAATGTGCCAGAGCTGGAAAACTTTAAAACCCCTGCCCCCTTAAAATGAAATTCAGATGTAAACTTTCAAAACGCCGCTACACGTGTCTTTTCTTTTTGTCTCCTCTATCAAAATTTATAGGCCGGACCTACACAGAAAAAAATAAAAATGAGTTTCAATTACGAAATTGATTATATTAATTAAAAAAATATTTGATTTTGCTCCAATCATCAAAATGATACTATTAATTAATTTGAAAATAAATATTTTAATTGAAAAAAATCCAATTAAAATAGTATTAAATATAGTAATTGAATTCCTTTACAAGTTTCAATTAAATTTTTAATTGAATCAATTAAGTATACAATTGAAATTATGCACTAAATCCAATAAAATATTAATTAAAACAATTGTGCAATTAATTGGCAATTTTTAAATTTTATTTATTTTTTATTTGATTTATTTTACATACATATATATTCACATTTAAAAGATCAAAATTAATTTACGTGTAATGTATGTAATGTATGTAATGTATGTAATGTATGTAATGTATGTAATGTAATGTAATGCACAATATCTATTGTATTTAATGAATTTTATGTATGTAAGTGTACGTTACATAAATTATATCTTATTTTGTACTTATAATCTATCTTGTATGTATGTATCTATCCATAAAATCTGTCATCTCCCACCAACGCGTTACAATCAATTACATGAGCATCGATTTGTCAAGAAAATGTGAAATAATACGAGTATTATACAATATTGAAAAATATAACCATTATATGTATACTCACCTCTAAAAATTATGTTGGAACTCAATTGGTGTTTTATATCCGTTCATTGTTTAGTTTTTCATCCCATAAGCATATATTTTACCCATTTTTCTTTTCCAATATAAATTTTTTTAGGAAATTTTTTGCTTTTTATTTTATATTTTTCAAAAACTGTCAAATTTATATTTTGTTTTAGTTTCGTTTGTTTCTCCAGCAAATATTTAAATATTTAATTATAAAAAGTATTGAATCAATTAAAATTTGTATTCTATTAAAATTCTAAGTTAATACAATTTTTTATTAAATAAAAACTATCAATAATTTTTTCTGTGTATTTATATAAGGCCGAACAACAAGATACCTAGAAAATAGTTTGCATGTGGCTGTGACTGTGACTGTATGCCTAATGGTATTATGTATATACACATGCACAAATTTACGACAAAATTAAGATATTGTGGTAACATCAGTGTTGCTGGAGTTAGTGTATACAGCTAAATTCTCAAAATTTTACAAAATTTTAATATATTTTTATTGTTTCATAAGTTTATTAAATTTTTTTCCTTGATGCTTTGTTTTTACAAACCCAGATTAGATGAAGGATTTTTGAGAGTTGTCTACGATTAAAATTGTTGTTCAATCGAACGATTCGGTTGCACACATAGAATTTATCAGTTCTATCAGCAGAAATTCGGTTGATAAAGAAGAATTTCGGTTGAAGCGACTGCTACTATGAATCTGTTTTCTCTGTGGATTAATGCTGGAAGAGAAAACTTTGAAATTATTGAACGTCGACCATTCGTGTCTTGAGAAGAATGGCAATCCTGATAACAGGAGCTCTAAGAACGACCGCAACAAGGTCGCTCTTTACTATATTGAACTGGATCCCCGTGGATCTAATGGCAAGAAAAATGGCATTTACCTCTGTCTTTAGGCTAAATGCGATTGGGGCGTGGAAACATGCTCCATACGGTCACGCCAACATAATAGGTAGCATCCAGACTCTTCCGGATAATATCGATTATTGCATTTCTGGGCCCTTCTTGGCGAGAAACTTAGATTTCTCAATTCCGTATAATACGGAAGCAATGGACGGACCTTTACTTGAAGCAACGGGTATTTCAGTCTATACAGACGGTTCTATTAAGGGAGATCGAGTTGGCGCAGGTGTCTACATTCGGGAATTCGACATTAGGCTATCTTTTAGACTTCCAAATGAATGTAGCATAATTCAGGCTAAAGTATCAGCCATCAAAAGGGCGACTAACTGGCTCAGTTATAACAAGATATCAGGCAGGGATATTCGTATATATACTGACAGTCAGGCAGCAATAAAATCTCTAACAAGTGTATACACAACATCTAATTTGGTCAAGGAATGTCGGGCATCCTTAAACAGGATGGCGAGACATTCAACAGTCGTACTCAAGTGAGTACGGGGACACGGAGATACTACAGGCAACTGCGTTGCTGATGATTTGGCGAAAAAAGGCGCATGTTACCTGACGGAAACATAGACTTCCTATGTGGAATTCCGCTATCCAAGTGAGCTCAGACAAGATGGGGTTGTGAACCCACATGCACTATAACCAGAATGATATGGCCCCGGCTGAGTCGTGGGCGAACAACATATCTTCTTGGCTTGTCACGCTCACAATTGCGTGGCATAGTGGCGGTCATTACCGGACACTGCACTTTTGGCAACCACGCGAGGAGACTTGGCTTGCCCTACAACGACTTCAGTAGAAGTTGTCAAAACGAGGAGGAGACCAGATATGGGAACCTCTCGAGGGTAACCTAATAACCTCTATCTTATTGATATGCAACTGTTGCAAATCTCCTTCTCTCTTCCTTGAACATCTTCTTTTTAACTACGCAATCTTCCGCTTCTTTCTTTTCATTTCTATCTGCCCCTCTTTCTTTCTAACTTCTAATTTCTGGTAACAATAAGGGATCATTGCTTGGACCCACGTGAGCTGTTCTTCTACTTTAAAATCGCGGCTGCCTGGAAACCTAACCTAACCTATTCGTGTCTTGCAATCGAAACTCTTAGTTCCCACGTGGCCATCTCTTACAAAGAAAATAAAGAACAAAGTCTCTTTTGGCTCTTATTTGGGACTCAATTATAATTTTTATTGGTATACTTAGGTATTGGTATACTTAAGAAGAAGAGTGATTGTCCTGTTCAACAGGAGCGCAGAGTTGTAGAGTTGTGTCACAAAAAACTTTCACAGATCAACCCCCATTATCACAATTCCTAGTTATGTCGTAACCAAAAGCTATACTGATAGTTTTCATGCAAAAATTATTTTAACCAACAGTATAACTATAAGTTAACATACATATATAACCAGACTTTGTGTTAATGGAGGTAAGAGTAATACGTAATTTGACACTACTTCTTATGCCCATTTCTCAGGTAAGATTAGTAAAGTATTATGAATATCAATCTAATATTGTTTTCCGTCCACACATTGAATATTTTCGGAGTTATTTACATTTGAATATGATAAAATTTTAATTTTCCAAGACATATTGACATTTAAACTAAAACAAATTTGTTTCCTGAATATTTTAGTTTATTCATAATTTTTATAAAAGACACTACTGTATTATAGTTAAACAATTTTTCAAATCACAAGCTGGCATAGTTTACAAATACATTTTGAATTTGAGAAATATATATGTATACAAAATTACACAATGAATTCTCTAAATCACAAAGTATCCAAGAAATTTTAAAATATCTCATTTTTCGATAATTACACTAAAATCGGCAACACTGGATAACATGTAGTTGTATAAATATTAGGGTATTCAATCGATTAACCGATTAATTTTTGTCGGTTAACTGTTCGAATAATTTAAAATTGGCGATCTTCAAATAACAAATAAACCGATTAACCGAAATTTTTTCTCTTTTGCACTTTAGCAAAGATATATAAATATCAAAGTAAAATCCATGAAATATGTTTAGTGTGTATAACAACGGACATATTTAGTTTCCATATATTTGTCGGAGGACGACATGATAATAGACGAAACTGGAGACATTACAGAAATTAGAATTTTATCATAACTTAACAAAACTACAATATTAAAAGTATTTAGAATTCATTAAAAACCCAAAAAGCGTCCAAGGGTACTGAGAACTGAGATATTGGATATTCTTTATCATGCCTTGCTTTCGATTTCTCCAACATCTACAATCAGCGAGAGTTTTACAAATCAAGTTTTATTAAATCTAAAGAAAAAAATATTTTAACAAGAAAACATTTAAATTATATTCTTTTTCTAAGATTTCACTAAAATCCTAAAAGAAACTCACATGTGTTTATAAAATGGATATCAAATAGCATATTTTTTGCTCGATTTAACCAGAAACCCGATTAATTGAATACCCGTATAAATATCATTTTCTCTGTCCCTCTTTCTCTTATGTGCATACCAGGGATGGCAAATTACATTTATAAATTGTACCAATCAGCTTTTATAATTGTACTTCTTGAACCATAATTGTACCAAAACTATTTTCTATTTGTAATATTTGTATTTAATACATTAAAATTCTGTGTTACTATAAAACAAATATTTTCACATTTGCTGACGAATGAGTAATATATAATAGTCCTTTTACAATTTTGCAAGTTCATGATATATTAATTCATTTCTAAAGAAAAATGTTATTAAAAAATTGGGATTTGGATAGAATGAACTTTAATTAAATTTTTTTTAAATCTGCTTCCAATTCGTTTAAAGCAAATAATATTGTAGTGATTCTTACTTTTCTAATATTCATTCTATTACTATGTAATTGATTTTTCATATAAAGAGCGTTGCCAATTTCACGTTAGATTCAGTGCTTTTCAGGAATCCAAAAGTCGCATGTTTGTCAGTCAGCTATATTTTGTTTCGGCAAGTTTTTATCTTATGATTTTACCAAATATTAAGGCAAAGTGGTCAAAGCATTGCCGATGTCCAAATGGTTCATTGCAGCAAAACAAACTACTAAACACTAAAATTTCTGGAAAACCTGCAAACAACTGGAGCAATTAATTGAATTTTCTAAAGACTTCAAAAATCTTTCTAGCTAGACTTAATGGATAGATATAAGGAAGAGAAACTGTTGGGAAGCTGCATTTATTAAAATATTTTAATAAATTTATTGTAAGAAATAATTACATATCTAATAGATATGGGTATGAAATACAACTACAAAACTCAAAACGGAATAGATCTAATTGAAATAAAATGTAATTCTATTGAAATCACAATAATGCCATTATACATTAGAGGTTCAAATTGGAGGAATTCAGGGAAGTAGAACAGTGTATGTAGGAAATAGATGTCCAACATTTAATTATAATGAGCGACATTAATGTAAGAATAGGAGAACAACAACAAATACTGGATAAAAATATTGTATCATTTCCTTCTAATACTGAAATAAGAAAATGAAAAGATAGAATCCTAAATGCAAACGGCAGAAAGTTTCTAACTTTTTGTAATAACTACGGTCTACTGATTTTAAATGGAAGAACTTTGGGTGATGAGGATGGAGATTTTACTTTTGTAAGCAACATTGGGAACTCAGTAAATGATTTATGCGGAGTCTCAGTGGATGTACTAAAACTTGTGAGGAGTTTTGAAGTTGGAAACCAAATCTGGTCAGATAACCAACCAATAACACTTTTTTTTGGAAACAAATAACACTCAAAATCAAGATAAAAAAAGCAAATCTGTTACCAAAGCTAAAATGGAATCCAATAGATAAGGACATTTTTAACAGAAAAGTCAATGAAAAACTTAGTATGTTAGAAACACAAACATCCTCTATTAATTTGCAAGAGCTGAGTAGATTACTATTCGACTCGTATGAAAAGCCGGAAAATCAAACTAAATATACACAAAAAAACACCAAAAACAAATGGTTTGAATGTAGCAAAGCGAGAGAGAAGTGTATGAATTTATTGAAATTGTTTCGAAAATCTCAAAAGGTTAGTGATAAGAGCAAATACACAGAAAACAAAATAGTTTTAAGGCCCTGTGAAAACGAAAGAGATTTGAATACTATAAAGAAATTGAAATACAACTAAGCTTTGTAAACCAGAGAAAAACGTTTTGGTCTTTGGCAAGAGAAATAAGACAAGAAGAAAATAGTTTTGGTTGTCATGGCAATGTAGAAAACTTTATGAATGTTTTCAATGTATAAACCGAATAAAGCTCCAGAATTTCCTACGAATTCTTTAAAAAATGCTAGTGACAATTACTTAAAAGCCCTGTCGAAAGTATATACCCAAATATTAGAAGGCCAAACGAGTTATGACGTTTTTAAAAAAAGCATTATATTCCCAATACATAAAAAAGGAATTTCTTTTATGAATGTTATCACAAAAATAATGATGGGAATAATGCACGAAAGAATTGATAAATGGTGTGAAGTTTATGCAAAACTAAATGAATATCAAGCTGGCTTTCGAAAAAATTATTCAACAATTGATAACATTTATAACCTTACAGCAATAGTTAACATAAAATTTGCAGAAAACAGAAAGGTATACGCTTTTTTTGTGGATTTTAAAGCTGCTTTTGATCGTGTTCCACAAAAATTATTAATATATAAACTTCATCAAATAGGAATGTCCACAAAAATGGTAAATTGTATTGAACAAATCTACCAAAATACAAAATCTGCGGTTTAGAATGGCGAGGAACTATCCAACTAATTTGATACAAAAACAGGGGTAAAACAAGGATGTCTGTTATCACCACTTCTATTTGCTATATACTTAAATGATATCCATGACTCACTCAATGGAGGTTTAACAGTGGCTGGCATAAATATTCGACTATAGCTTTGAAGTCTTACAAAAAATGATAAACAATTTGGAAGAGTATTGCCGTATATGGAGAATGGAAGTGAACCTTAGTAAATCAGAAATAACGATTTTCAGAAAAAGTGGAAGACCCAGTGCTAAAGAAATTTGGAAATTTAATGGTGAACCTGTGAAAATAGTAGCCGACTACAAATATTTGGGAATAGTTTTGACCCCAAAAATGGCATACTCCAAACATATAAATCTGAAAAATGATGCTGCCAAAGTTAGAATCAACTTAACTTGGAAACATTTTGTTGGAAATATAAAAATATCGTTAAAAGCTAAATGGAAATTCTTCTTGGCGGTGGGTAGATTGATACAAAGTTATGGGGCGCAGATATGGGGAAACACTTGTTTTGACGAGATTGACAAATTACAACGTTACTTCATGAAACGTGTGATATCTTTAGAAACAACACAACAAGCTGGCCATATTTATACATACAGTCTGCATCTGCAATATATTTCTAAAACGCTGTTTGATTATAAAAATGAAAGACTCCCTCACAAATTATCAAATATAATTATTTCAAGAAATATCTTTTGCCTTTTTGTTTCACTTTAATATGATAATTATTCAAGCTTTTTTATAAAAATATTTAAATTTTTATTTCAATCAGGTATGTGATGAAATTCGATTTCGACATCAAATCGATTTGAAATCAATAAAATATGTGATGTGTTTACTGCCATCGTCTTTTTATATCGATTTCATATTCCATTTTGTTCTATTAAAAAAATCAAATTTACCCATGTGATATAAATCAATAATGTCGATTTCAATTCATTTTCAAATCATTTTATTTTACTTCAACGAAAATTATAAAAATGTAAATTTAGTTTTATAAAGAAAATTAAATAATTGTTGTAAATTTTTTAGGGGAAAACATACAGGAAGATGTATTAATCCAATTTATGGAAAATCATTCTGATATAGCCAGGAGTTTCACAAAATGCAACAAATTAGATGCAGAAAATTTATTGATTTAACTACTGATTTGAATAGCTTTGGACCGCCAATCCATGATACAAATGGTTGGAAGAAAGTAAGTAGGAAGTATTTATTCTAATGGTTTACTAAAAATTTTTACTAGTTATGGCGTGATTGTAAGGCTTGTACTAAGAAAAAAATTACAACCAACAAAAAAGAAGCGATAGCAACAGGAGGGGGACCACGTAACCAAATATACATATCTAAAAAGGTAGAGATTATTGGTCAGCTTTGTGGACTGTACTCTTTAGCTGATGGAGTACAGAACTCCATGTTTATAATTGGATCGGATTTATTGTCATCTGATGAAGAGATTACTCCAGCAAGTAGACTGGACAAACGAAAAGTGGAAGATGACATAACATGTGATAAACCTAGTACTGCTAAACGGGCATCTAAAAGAAATGATGAAGATATAAAAGAAAGCCTTAAAGGATATATTCAAGATGATATAAAAAATGGAAAAGAGCTGTCCGATTCTTTTAAAATACTTGTTGAAGTATGCCAAAAAAGTGATGATAAATTGGATATTATAGGAAGTAATATAAGACGAGAAAATTTAACAACAAATATAATAAATGAAATCAAAAGGCATAATCAACAAATGGAAAAGGCTACTTTTGAAAAAAATAATCTTAAAAAGAAGGACTTGGAAATAAAAGAAAAGCAATTAGAGTTAGAGCTTCTAAAATACCAGAAAAATTAGAAACTGTAAAACTTAAATATCTTCCTTTTAAATAAACATTTATTTATATGTATTTATTTCAATTTTTAAATTAAACTTTCAGCAATATTATCGCGTATTATATTTGCGGAGTTTGTTAAAGTTATATTAGTCTCAAAGCTTTCAATATCATGTTCATCCATTTCATCACTTAAATGTTCTTCCAAATCTTCAATAGGATGCTGAATTTTTAGTGTATTGCACAAGTTGTGCAAAGCGCAACAAATATTTATAATTTGTACTGTTTTTAAAGGAGAATACCAAAGTGTTCTTGACAAACACCTAAATCGACTTTTCAGGACTCCAATTGTCCTTTCGACCACTTTTCTCGCCGAAGTATATCTTTTATTAAATCTTTGTTGACAAATAGTTCTTGGATTCCTGTAGGGCGTCATAACGAATGGTTCAAGCGGATAACCCGAATCGGCTAACAGCCATGAGCCGCGTTCTCCACTTTCATACGATGAAATTAAAAAGTTTCGTGCTGTACTCATATTGAAAATAAATGAATCGTGACTACTCCCAGGTCTAGTTGCATCAACTGCTTTAATATCCATATTATAATCGCAAATCTAAAATATGGACTATTATGTGTGATGATTTTTTTAATTAATACATACAAACTTACAATCATGGCATTAATGCTGTAATACCCCTTTCTGTTAAAAAATAAATGTTCTTCTCCTGTTGGACCTTTTAATGCCACATGAGTGCCGTCAATACATCCGATAACTCCGGGAATGTCTTATTTTTCATAAAAGAACTGTTTGGATTTTTTTAACTCTTCTTCTGGTGTTTTAAGTTTAATCAAACCTGGACAAATTTTTCTTTCCAATAGTTTTAACACTTTTCTAAAGCATTTTGAAACTGTTGTTCGATGCATAGCTATATTTAAATCGTTCCCAACAGACCTTTGAAAACTGCCTTCAGCCAAAAATCTTAAGGTTGCGGCTAATTGTATTGTAAGAGGTATTGATGTACTCTTCCAATAACTTCCAATTTTATATAATATTATAGTGAACCCGTCTTTATTCAAGCGAAAATGTTGAACGTATCTTTAAAAATATCATTAAAATATAAAAAATAAAATGCAAAAACCACGCATACTTACATTTCATCTGGTAAATTTAAAGGATTCGATTTGTCCCTTAAAGATTTGCGTTTAATATTTTCCTTCCTCATTTTGTTTTTTTTCGAAAAGAATTACAGAAATCGCGTAAACAAAGCCATTTTATTTATATTTGATTCACAACACAAATTTATGTATATAAATAAATTTTTAAATTAATTTTTTTGTCTCCACTAGAGTAGAATTTATGACAACAAAATATTGAAATAGAACAAAAATGGAATATGAAATCGATCGAAATTCATCACACTATTGTCGATTTCAAAAGACGATTTACTTTTCAATTCGGTCGATTTTCATCACATATCTGAATATTTCGCTACATCAATGTGTAGGAATTAAATATTCAAACTTTAATCTCTGAAAGTAGCAAAACAAATTGGAATGACAACTGCATAAGTATTAGTAATAAATATGTTTGTCTTTATAAATTTTGTCATTGAATACGAATTTTAGTTTTTTAAGCGTTTTTCGCTTTTGTTGAGTTATGTTTTTAAAATTAACAGAATTCGAAATTAATGTTAAATAGCCTTGCTAAAGTATTTAAATAACGTTAGCATGTTGAATTAAGCAAAAAAGGATCAAGGTAAAAACCCGGCAAAATGCCGATGAATCGGGAATGCTGACAGATCTGATTCTGTACCTTTTAAAATTTAACTGTATTTCATGTAATTCATTTCAGTACAACTAATTACTTTTATGATTTGTTATTTAAAAGGTAACAATAAATAATGTATGTGAAAAAGTTTATAGTTTTATTATTTATGAAAAAATATGACAGGTTATTTGAGGTCATGTAATGTCCTGTTACAATTTTGGTCTGCACTGTGTAATTCATTGATGTTTACAATAAATTGAGAAATTTTAATTGTACCACTGTAATTTACACGTTTGAATTATACCAAGAAAAATAAAATTACGCGAACTTTGCCATCCCTGGTATAAACACAGTTCCAAACAAAATGTAACTGTTAAATACGACAACATATAAAAGTTAAATACAACCGCCACAAAACAACCATTTCAAAGCCAACAAAACAACAACTCAAGTTAAACTAACAGCAGCAACAACAACGACCGAATGAAAAACAAATTATTTGTATACAACACAGTTGGTCCTTCTGCTCACAATAGTATTTAATGCCAAGCTACAGTGAGTTTCATAAAAATGTCTAAACTCTATAAAATTTTGAATTGCGAATTGACAAAAATGCAGAATTGTGACCAAATGTGTAATCACGTTTAATTCTTGCCACTAAGTGTCGTTGGTGGATCAGTCAGTTTACACTTTTATCATTGTAAAATTCATGAATTTTGAGTCGGCGGTCACCTTCGTCCTATACTTTATCGGTTAAAAAGTCTGCAATATATAGCTATCCACAAGAAATTCTTTACAAATGATGAGTTTTATGTATGAAGAAATCACACTTGCGAATCGGTCAACAGTGTGACATTTGTAGTTCCTCCCGTTTTTTGGATAAGTTTATATTTTCTGTAGTCTTTTTTTGGTCCTCATTTTTTAATCCGACCTAACAGATCCAATATTTTAATACTCTCAGTGAGTTGGTTTCTCAAAATTCTTTGGATTTTGTTTTGTTGAGACCGAAAACTAAAACACCATGATCCATTGCAGGATTTTAACTGACTTTTGACACTATTACCAATTTGTTTCTAAAAGAACTTACTGTTTATACAGGACACATTGCACAGTATACAGTATATGGTTATTTGTAAAATGCTGTATGTATTGTGTTTTTGTTTATTTTATTTTGTTTTTTTGGTTGTTTTGGCATGAATAATAAAAGTAAGAAGTAAAACAAAATGAAAACTCTTGATGTCATTAATAAAATTATCACTACGACGGTACACACACCAATTAAGCAACCTGCCAACGTACTTGTATTCAACATTTGACACCACCAACACCTTCCACCACCGCAAATGTTGCCATAATAACCTTGCATCGCCATGAAGTGGTAAACATATACATACATAACTACATAGATTCAAGTGTATACGTACAATCTATAAACGAGAACAATGAGCAACTATAGAATATACTTATTCTAGGTAGAGAATTTAAGTAAAACTTCTAGATTTTGTATGTACATATACAGTTGTATATGTGGGGGTTTGTATCTTAATTATCTTTTCTCTGCTTTTTTGTGCTTTGTAAACAGGTATATTTAAATAAGGACCCATACATGGTATATAATCCTTACTTTTTAAAACGCTGTCTAGTTTTTAATCACGACATTGGCATATTTCAGTTTTCCAGCATTGAGAATTATCGACAATTTTGAACATATAATAATTCAAAATATGACAGGCAATGCATTGTCTAGCTATAGCTCTAAGTTTTCCAGCATTGAAAATTATCGAAAATTTCAAACATCTAATAATTGAAAATATGACTTAACAAGCTATAGCTTTAATATTACGTATGTTGTTATTATATGGTAGGTTGACTATAAATATAAATTGTGATATTGCGCGTCAATATTATTCTCATAGATAAAAGTGTTGCTGCTTGAGTCACTGCGAAGATTTCGGCATTCAGTCTGAAACTGAACTTTCCACAGAAAATACCACTCCGTATCCCATTCTCTTTATTTGACATATCCTCAGTACCTTTTAGATTTTGATTATTGATTTTCCAGTTTTCCCTTGCTGGTATATTTTCAAAGTATATAATTAAGTCGGAATAAATATCGACTTGATGCAAATACACCGAGATGTATACAGACGAAATCCTTGTGGAAATCTATGGGCAACTCGACTCGATTGAATAGAATATTAGGCATGATCAAACCTGAATTTATGATGTACATATGTAGATATTATTACAGGACGTAATGATTTCATATATTTTCTAGGGAAAATTCGATTGCGCGAGGATAATATTTGAAGATTTTCCCGCTAGACTAAGCCCTTTCAAATACCCAAGAGACGAATTTTTATCGGTCAGCGCTTTTATGAAAAAACGTGTTGAAATGGCATTGTTTTATCTTACGATTTTATCAACTAACACGCCATAGCTGATAGCATAACTGAGTGCGTTTATGAGTATTTCTCTTCAATAATCCAGACCAAATATACTCGAAAATTCAATGAAATAAATTAGGTGGAATCAAATCAGGGGAAAATTTTGTTTCAAATTTAAATTTATGTTCTAAATAGTATATATCTTAATACAAATGAAGGCATCTGTGCAAAAGTGGTGTAACCCACAATTTGTTGGTTACTGTGCTGGTGTTACATACATTCCTTACATTACCAACTATAAATATAAAGTGGAGTAAGCCACCTTTTGGTATTCAAAATTAGATGGAGCTAAAAACATCGTTTTTGCGCAGAGCATAATATAATAAAGTAATAGTGCAAAAGTGATGTAAGTTACCTCTACCCCTAAGTAAATTGTTTGGGGTTACATTACTTTTGCGTTGATAGCCTAAAATATGATCCTACTTTTAACAAACGATCTTATTTGAAAACAATATTGAGTATTTTTGGGCTTTCTAGCGGTTTTGGTGGTTATATCATTTTTGGCATAAATAGTTGGCTTCACTGTTTTGCAGTGCTGAAAAGGAGAACTGCCTTCCGTAAATGCTGCCATTGGCTTATGTGTTTTATCTCTTTTCTAACAGTAAAATACATGGAGTTTTTTCAAAATCAAGCTAGTTTTTCCGGTATGTTTAAATATGTAGTGGACTTTCGGGATGCGTATTATCGTTAATAGTAAACGTATTGCGAAATCGATCCATAGCATTGGTAGGCAAATAGAGGCATTTAATTTGTGTGCACGTATGGGGAAATATCAGCAACAACATCAAGCAACTCAATGAAATACATATTTGTAATTTTACGCTTGTTTACATTCGGGTTTTGTACGTGTAAATTAATGAAATTCTTTGTAACCTGAACAATATGAACGCCTACCAATGATCTATAGTTTCTCGAATTAATCGCTCTGATGGTTTATGAGCACGATAAAATGCACGTAATGCTCGATGAGTTTGTCGAACCATGATTTTCAAAAATATTTGAATAATTACCAAACGTTGCTCATGATAAATCGCCAAACCAAACTAACCTTAAAACAACCGAGAACTGTGAAATCAGCTGTCACAAAAAAACAATGCGTTTGCCATTTTGGGAAGGATGGCAAACATACAATTGAAAAATTTTAATTTATTTTAAAGAAAAGTACCTACAGCATTTAAATGTGTTTAATACAACATCAGCCATTTATTGACTGTTTTACCCCGATACACGATTAAGAATTTTTTACCCCGTTACACGATGGCGGAATTACCTTAATCGGCTCATTAATTAAAATAAAACATTAGTGTTTCTTTATTTCAGATCTCAAAACCACTGTACGACAAAGGAATTAATAAATATTACCCAATATTAATTTTCTTAAATTCAGCAACCAATTTAAATTCAAGAAAATCAAAATCCAAATATTAATTCCCTAACAATTCTCTACTTATGTATGTAACTATGTAACAAACAAACAGAAGAAAAAAGAAATCCAAAATAAAATGAATATCAATCAATTAATATAATAATAACGAATCATTTAAACAAAATTCAATTCAAACCAATTTACGATAAAATGAACCAGCAACAAAAGAAAAAGAAAGAAACAACTACAAAATTAATGAAAATCCTCAACATTGAAGTAGGATACACAACTACATACACATACACAAACAGTTTTGAGCAAAAGCCAAACACATAGAATTTATTCATATATAAGTATGTATGTATAACGCTCACACAGCCCATCATCACACCCACAGCAGGAACATGAAGCAGGATACAAGCAAACCCGTAGAAAAGCACTGCGACACTGGATAGTTTGATAACGGGAAGAGAGGCGCTAGAAGAGCATACATAAGAGAAATATGAAATGAAAACCACTTACAGCAACAAATGCACAAATAATAATTTTATGAGGGTAAATTGAAATAATAACGAAAAACTCCGCCCTGCAGTGAACAAAAGATGAACAACTGAACTAAAAAATTATCAACTTGTAAGAAGCAGCGGCAGCAGCACACACACACACATTTACTCAAATTGTAAGTTGTTTGGCAGTAAAATAAAAGCCAACGACGACAACAACAACAGCAACCCTGCAAAGCAACAACCACAACTAAATACACAACAAATTAAATAAGAAAATTATAAATTGAAAAACCAAAAACAATATTGGTACGTACACAACATAAATTTAAGAAGGGGAATGTACTCAGAGAGAGTGAAAAATACCAAATAATTTCCCGTTATTTTTTAAGCACTAGAGTGAATGAGACAATCTAAGAGTTCCATATATACAAGCATCTCTTTTATACGGAGTAATAGAAAAACTTAAGCAGCCATATTGCAGAATACTGTTTGTGGTCGTTTGTGGGGGCATGTGATTGTGCATGAGTGTGAGTGTGTAAATTGAATTTTGTCGTTGCTGTTGTTTTGATCTGTGTTTTTTTATTTTTTTTTTTGCTGTGCAGACATTTATGAATTATTAAAGGTAAGAGAGCCGTTCAGCAGCCAGCATTGACTTCATACTCCATATAGACGGCGGAAGTTGTTAAAATACAGCAACAACTATAAAATAGACTACATAAGAAAACTTTAAGCAAAAAGAAATGAAAAATAAATTAAGCTGCGCTCAGTTTGGTCAAATAGGATTGCCAGACATTTCAAATTAACTCCTTCCGAATTTATGTTGGTTCATTCTAATAAATAAAGTTTTTCTTCTTTTAGCCCCATTAACAATAAAAACTTGAATAAAAGTTAACACTAACCGTAGGTCTTCATTTTAAATATTTTCAGTTAAAAATTAACCCAAAATAGATGTTGTGGTTTAATTTAACTAGACGACAGGGGTAGCAAAAGTAATGAGATTCAGTGAAAATTTCAAATATCTACAGTTATTTATAATGGAGGTTAGACGTTTTATTATACCACAACCAAAAAAGTTGGGGTAATATACCCCCCATTCATGTCATTCGTTTTGTAACAAACCGAAATATTGGCAGTAGAACCAAAAAGTATATATGTATATTCTTGGTCCTTATAAAATTCTAAGATGAACAACATATCGCTCATTTGCTGCAACAACGTCATAATTAAAAAAAGGTCGTTCGAGAAATATGGCTTTAAATTTTTTATGACATTTTACTATTTCTTAAATAAATTTTCAACAAACTATGAGATTTCAGAAACAAAACATGATTTAAATAGTAGATGTTAATATCCTTCAAACCTGTATTTAACCCAAATGTGTTTCTTGTCAAATAACCGAGAAAACATGAATTTTGATTTTGATGTTTACAACAAAAAAACACTCACACGCAAAAAATAATTCACTTTTGTGAAAACTGGTAAAACTTTATGAAAGACTCTAGAACGGCGCAAGTTTTGTATTACTCAGTTAAAAAAACCCGGATTTTGAGTTATGACGTTGTTGCAGCAACAGAGCGATATGTATTATTCTTTTCATAAAATGACAAGCTTTGTTAAAAATGGCAAGAATCGGTCTATGATTTCTTCCAGTCCCCATACAAATATCTTCCCGAAATATTTTGTGGTACATTTTTAGATCCACTTCCTAACATCACTTAAGTACGCATAAATGTCTTATAAATATCATTTTAATATTGAATTTCGACATAAATAATCTGAATATATCGCTCATTTGCTGCAACAACGTCATAACTCCAAATCCGTGTTTCTTGAACTGGGTAATACAAAATATGCGCCGTCTATAGTAAATTATTTTTTGCGTGAGTGTTTTTTTTTTTTTTTGTAAACATCAAAATCAAAATTCATGTTTTCTCGAATACCTATTTGCAATACAGATTAGAATGATATTAATGACTACTACTTAAATCAGGTTTTATTTCTGAAATCTCATGATTAATAAATAGTAAAATGGTATAAAACATTCAAATCCGTTTTTCTCGAAACGACTTTTTTTTTAAATTATGACGTTGTTGCAGCAAATGAGCGATGTGTATATAGACATCGTCGAACGAAATTGTATGAATATCGGAGCATAATTGGTCGTAGTTTCTATATAAATACCACTTAAATACGCATAAATATTTTACAAATATCGTTTTAATGTTAAAATGAAGATCGGCCAATAACTGCTCATAGCTTCTACATCCGAAAAACACATTAACCTATTTAAATATCTTACAAATATAGATTTCAAACCAACTAATGTTAAAATAGGTTTCCATTGTCAATATTTAATAACATGAGCATAAATATTATTTTTGTTATTAAAAAGCTTCAATTGGAACTGTTTTATAAATGTTTCGAACATTTTTGGGCGGAATAACTTTACGACATGTTTTACAGCTTTTTAGCTCTTCAACAATCACTGTTAGACTATAAAGGTTTTTGAAAGGTGTTTGTTATGATTCATAAAGGCATGGATTTAGTTAACTAAAATCCGTAATAATCTTCCTTCGTGAGAAGGGTTATTCACCTTCGTAAGAAGGGTATATATAAGTTTGTCATTCCGTTTGTAATTTCCACAATATAACTTTCCGACCCTATAAAGTATATATATATTCTGGATCCTTATAGATAGCGGAGTCGATTAAGCCATGTACGTCCGTCCGTCTGTTGAAATTAATTTTTTGAAGATCCCAGATATCTTCGGGATCCAAATCTTCAATAATTCTGTCAGACATGCTTTCGAGAAGTTTTCTATTAAAAATCAGCAAAATCCGTGCATAAATAACAGAGATATGAGCAAAAATCCGAGACAACCTTGAAAATTTCATAAAAAAAGACAATTTATTACATGCTTTGACAAAAAAACAACAAAACGTATGTTTGGTTGGTTTCATTGCTTTGCGTATTTTGTTTTTGTTTTTTACACCCTTCACCTTCGTGAGAAGGTCATATCCGGTATATTGTTTCAAAAAAACTATAATGTATTTTTCTTTCTATATAAGTATATCAAATTTTTTAATTATTAAGTATAAAAAATAATAATGCATCCACAACAAAGGCGAAGGGTATATAAGATTCGGCATAGACGAATATAGCACTCTTACTTGTTTTATATTACGATGTTTTCATTTGATTAAAGGAGGAATGAATATAGTCTTATGAAAACTATTTCAGCCTATATAAAATCTCATGAATTTGATGTGTTGCATGTTGGTGCCTCTTTCATATTTTGTATTTTTATTATCGTGTTTTTTTTTTGTGTACTAAAAGTGTACTAAACAAAAATTTACAACAAAAAAAAAAAATCAATTATTTTAGTACTCCTGCTCATACATTCGGTCTTTCTAAGCCAATCAATTGCGTGTACCATAAATTCAGCAATATAATTATGTATGTACCATAAATTCAGTTAGTTCAATCTAATTATGCGATAGACTGAATTCGATTGGAGCCAAATTCGGTTGTGATAATGAATCTCTTTTTTTCTGTGCAGATAAGTTATATGTATGCAAAAATCTAACTGATGGATTTTGTTTATATTTGATCATAGCCCACATATTAGATCCACTTCCAAAAATAACTTAAATATGCATAAATATCTTATAAATATCATAATCAGTTTTATCGACATCAATAATCCTCATGTACAGAAGAATCGCCGCATTTATTTTACGACTTTCGTCGTATCCATAATTAATTATTAATTTATCCATAATTATACATAAACGCAGAGAAAAAACATGGTTCGGCATGGTTACGACAACTATACTATGTTCTTTGTAACAATATATTATTATCGCAAACATATAATTGCTGTTTTAATTTAATTTAATTAATTTTAGTTAATATTTTTATCGCAATTATATAAATATGAATATTGTTCACCGAATCATAATTATTTTTCAAACAACTAAACAAAATAGGTAAACGTATTATTATTATGTACAACCATTAAATGTTAAGTTTCTATAGACGTAGTCATAATATGTTTAAAATGCAAACAAAATATGTTTACTTTTATTAGTCTTTTTTCCACTATTTGTGTGTTGGTGTTTGTCTAAGCTATGTTATTTTTACAAGTAAATTTTAAGTGTCTGTAATTCCCATACGCTCTATGGTTTTATTTGTATATTATCTTTAACTTTCCTAGAGCGAATTACAATAAATTTCAGTGAATTGATCAATAATATTTTAATTAGTACCTTAAAATCAAAACCTAGTAAAATAAAATTTTGTATTTCCAAATATAAATTTTAATAATAATTACTTTGGATCATAATATGATTTAATTGGGTCATACTTTGTCATTACTTTGTCTCATATTATGACTGATTTATATCATAATATGATTGTTTCAGAACATATGATATTTTATGATACTAATAATGATCATATTATGTTTGGACTACAAACATAAATCTTATTATAATATATTGCTCTTAGATTATGTTTACCACAACCATGTTTTTTCTCTGCGTGTAGATCATATGTAAGGCCCAGATCCGGAAAATACATTATTCTCCACTAAAAAAATATGGGGGCTATAATGTTGGGCAAAATCCAACGTCTGACATTTAGAAACAATTAAAATATGAGCAGACCTAGAAAACCGAAATTTATCACAAACAGTTATTGCTAATAGCTCACTTATATATCCGAAAATAGGTTGAATCTGTATAAAGTTGTGGATCGAAATATATAAAAAACTTTGACTTACCACTATACATATCACGTAAAAAAGAAAAATTATATTTTTAAAAGTTACGGTTATTTTCCAGCTTAAAATATCTTTTGATTTAATGTTACCTCTTATAGAAAGATTAACTTTAAAAGTATTTGTTTATCAATAGTAAATATATTAACAATTGAAAATAATACATAATTAAAATGTAAAACTAAGTTTTTATACAAAAAAATTTAATATGAAAAAAATTCACTGAGGGGGTGCTTTAGTTATGGCCAATACTGTATATCATAAGTATGTAATACTTCTTACACGATCGTTTATTTAACCCGATGGCGCGCCATGGCGTTATTGAACTAATAACAGATAATATACATATGACGAACTATTTTTGATGATATTTTAATTAAAAATGAAGTAAGGAGTATATAATCCAATCATGTTTCACTAAGAACTTAAACCTTATTTGGTGTGATGTTTTGCTTTACCGAGAATATCGACGTATAGAGCTAAGAGAAAATAACATTATAGTCACAGGCAACACTCTTTACCACCTAGGCGTATGATGTTTAATATTAACTGTGAACTAACCGACTATTTGTTAGCATCTTTACCTCATGCTACTCCGAGGCAGAAGTAGTCAAAGAATAGAGCTTGAATCAAACATGGTGGTTTAAACACTCCCAGGCTGTGTTTGATAAATATGATATAACATAACCTATTCAAGGTTAAGGAATTTGTACATAAAGGAGTTTTTTAATGAGATTAATTTCAAATGCATTGCGTAAGATTATGCATATTAATGAACCAAATTATAAAATTCAGTTTACTCTTCGAAACAAAGAATCTCGATTGCAGGAAGGAAAATTGGCATGAAACAAACAAATGTGATTGCGTTGTTGTAACAGCTAAAACTGCACATTTATATAATCCGTAAGTGTGCACCGAGGTCAACGACTTTTATTAGGTAAGTCCTTAAATCCATTGGACGAAAAGAAGTAGGATAGGTTGTGCAATTGTAAATACGACATTCATGTGACATGACAGAGTGTATATGGGTGTCATTCATGTTTTTCTTGCATGCACGAAGGTCCTTTTTAGCTTGCCTCAGGGAAGACCCCAATTGTACGGCAGCTATGACATCCCAGGTGGAATTGTTTTCTCAACATGACATAATGTTCAATGGCTGGGATAACTTTCGTTACCTCATGTAGAGCAATTTTCTTGCAGACTGTGATTGTCTTTAATCTTCATATAAGACCCCGATTTGCCTCGTTGATGGGGACCGGAGAATTTTGGCGCAAACAGAATCGTATCACTTTTTTCATATTTTGAGCACTGCAAATCGCCGTCTTAGTGTACTATGTACTAGCTTACTGCCGGCCAGCGCATTGGGAACCTCTGCAATTTGACTAATTCTGTCTCGCAGTAGCATGTGGGGAAGAGGCTATCAAATACTCGGCTAGTTCACAGTTTAAATTTGGACCGCATAGGCTATGACCTAGTATCAAACATCATTCGCCTAGGTGGTAAAGAGTGTTGCCTATGACTATGATGATAGTGATAGTTGAAGATTAAGTACAGTGAAGGAGTTGTATATTTCGTCGAGAATGCCAATTACCTGACTGCAACTTTGTAGCCCGTCAAATATGTGATCAGCTCCTCTCCATGCAGGAGTATTGAAAGGTGCAATTAAACAGAAGTGGAGACATAACTTCGCCCTGAGGAACTCCTTATTTAAATCTATAGTTTTTTTTACATTTCTCTCTAAGCTCTACCAACAATATATTTTTATTTGTTATTAATGTGGAGAATATATAGAAATTGAAACGTTAAATCATTTTGCATCCTACAATCTGGATTATATCGATAAAATTTGATTTATGAAAAGACATAATCTACCACAGTAGAATATATAACAAGATCGAAATGTGCAGATTATTCCAGTCCTCCCAAAAAGAGAAGAAAATTCAATATTTTGAGAACATGTTCTTATGGCAAATGGTGGAAAGTATAGCAAAGAAGTGCTGGAGAAAGGTAACCAAGTGAACTAAAAAACTGCATACATATATTAATCATATTATAATTATACGATCTTAGTAGTTGAAACCTTGGGATTTTTAGGCCTAAATTGAAAATTTGATTGAGAAGCACACAATCGGAACGAAAGCAAATTCATATTTAGATAATTTTCTAAAATTAATTTTATTATCAGTTTTTCAATTAATTTCGAATTTGGAAACAACAAAAAAAACACTATTTCGTGGCAACACTGGTTTGTGTGTTGTAGCGTTTGGTAAATTGAATGTACAACGCCGGAGGAATAAAATTAAATGTTTCTTTTTATGAATTTTTGTCTCATTCTCACTCACTCACTCACACCACGTACTCACTGCCAGTGTTTTGTTTTGTTTTTTCTTTTTAACACAGCGAGAGGAGTTTGTGTGCATGAGTGTTTTTCACTTGATGGGGAGTATTGTTGTTAGTTTTCAATAAGAGAGTGAGTGACCAAAACAGTAAATTGTGTGTGCGTGAGTACGAATGTGTGTTGTATGTTGAGTTGTTTTTGTGTTGGTAGGTTGTGGGCAACCATTGGACATTCCATGCTGATGATGATGACGATAATGAATGCAACAATGGCAACAATCTTGCTGCTCGGATGAACTGAGCAGAGCAGCTCTGCCTTTTAAATAATCTACAATGCCATTCGTTTCAATAACTCAACTCTCTACTCCAGCGGTGTAGTATTGTATTGTGTGTTGTTGTTGTTTTATTTTGTTTTCTTTCTGATACGGGTGTGTTTTGTTTATATTTTGTGCATTTGTTTGAGTGTGTGTGTTTTGAATGTGTTCTTTTATTTTATTATTGTTGTTGCAGTAGTAGTTGTTGTTGTTGTTTGTATTTTGGGTATAGTAGTAGTGGTGGTGGTGGTTGGTTGTTCGGTCGGTTGGTTGGTTGGTGGTTAAACATTTGCGGCTCGTTTACTTGGCTCAATAGTTGTCGTTGCAGCTCTCAGTTCAAATTGAATTTTCATTGTGAATGTTTGTTATTCATTTAACGGCTAAAAACTGTAAATATTCGTTTTCTTTACCGTCGGCGGTTCTGTATTTTTTTTCTTTCTTAGTAGTACGTTATAAATAAAGTACCAACCAAAACAACCATTATTAGATACCCATCAATTTCCAACTCACACACACACTCGCACGCACGCACAACACTCTCGCATTCTCTTGCTTATTTCTTGTTGGTTTATCACGGTAAATCTAAAAGGGAGCAAAAACACAGTTTCTTATTGGAACATAAAACAACAACAACAGAGAAAAGTGATTTTGTGGGGGAAAATTGTATGAAAGAAGAAAAAATAAAAAAAAAACAAAAACAATGAGAAATAACTAAAGTGATTTTTAGTTTTGTTGTTGCTGATGTGATTTCAGTTTAAGGAAAACTGAACAAAAACCGGATTGTAGTGCATAAACGTTTTAGTTGCCCGTTAACAACGTCATTGATTTAACACAACTTGTTTTTTTGTGCGGAACACAGCAATTGAAAGCAATTAATACTTTTTATGAGTTTGTTGGCTAAAACAACACAAAATTATTAATTGAATTTTAATTAATTTATTTTATCGATGGATTGTAAATTCTAATTCAATAAAATCACGTCGCGACATAAACACACACACTCCCCCCCCAGTCCTAGAAAACAGTTAAAGACTTTAAAGAGAATTAAAAGAGAGAGAGAAAACAAAATTATTTTGCATAAATTATTTAAATTATTGAATACAAAAGAAAACGTGTAGTGATTTGTGAATAATTTAAAATATGTAAATATCAGTTATCAAATACAAGTGGTTAATTAAAAGCTATTCATTTTAAAAAAGAAAAAAAAAAAAAAAAACAGAAAAATTCAAAGTAGTTGTTCGTTTTTGGACAAAAACTTAAAAAATAAATTTTTAATTTAAAATACACATACATTTATAGTTACGTTTTGTATGTATAGTGCTCCTAACAAGTTGTACTCCTATTCCATATTGCCCACACAATAATGGTTTTGGAACAACAACAACAACAGCAGCAGTCCTCATCACATCAACACACACCGCCACCGCAACAATTATCACCATCTAACACGGCCGTAGCCCTCAACAATCACAATAACAACAGCAATCACAGCTCAAACGGTATGCCAGCCATGCCGTCGGAGGGTTTACATCCTACCGCTGCCCTGCAACTATATGCCGCCGCCGCCCAATTAGCACCCGGCGGTGTACGAGTACCACCCTGGAGTCCGTTCCTACAGTTTGGTGTTCCGGGTGTCTTTGGCGGCGCTCCCTTTTTGGGACGTCCCCGCTTTGAAGGCACCACACCTCAAAATGCCGCCGCTGCTGCCGCTTCTCAGATGGCCGTTAATGCCAGCAATGCTTTTGCCAATTTAACCGGTCTCAGTGTGGCCATGCGTAATGTTTCCGCCGCACAAACAACGGCGGCCGCCGCTGTAGCCACAGTGGCGATACAACATCGCCTTATGATTGGGAATAGACAAAATATGCCGCCAACTGGTCCACCGAGTGAAGGATCCAACGATGATGCGGGTAAGTTTCGCCAGTCAATCAGAATAACTTTGTTATAACTTAAGACAAAGATTAGGCATTTTCTTAGATTACAAATAAACTTGATTAAAATGTCTCAAGTCCTTTAACGGTTATCCATAAAACAATATACATAATATGTAAATACAATTAAAAAGCGATTTCGTTATAATTGATTTGTTTATAATTGAAAGTTTAAAATAAGTTGAAGTAAATTTATCAAATCATCTCTAAATCTAATAAATTTGATTGGTAATAATATTAAAAATTATTGGGATTACACTAGCCTACAAAAATAGAGTTTACACTAGCCTACAAAACAATTTTAGTTTCAGAAGTTTTCAATAATTTTTTTTTTTAAATTAAATAAAGTGAAAATTGCAATTTGTTTATGTAATCAATTATTTGATGAAACTTATGTTGTCTTATGTTGACAATACATATTTATTAATTTAAACTACAGTGTAGTTTCATAATAACATATTTAGCAAACTAGCTAAGTCCCTTTTCACAAATTTTATAGGATACACAAAAATACTTTCTTAAATCCGTGGTTTTGAATATTTTTGATATCTGTCAATGCAGTATTATAACTTATTTGTTATAATTTATAATGATAAATAATCACAGTTAAGAAGATCTGCAACTTATAAGTATTTTTTTTTTGGACTTAGCTCATTTTATATTACTTGTTTTATTTTGTTTTGAATTTAAAATTTCTTTTGTTACTAAAAGGCAATGGTGCTCGATTTTTGATATTAGTAGTAGAGGTGAAAATAAAGCTAGATTTTAATTTCGAATCACAGTAATTTCAAACATTTAGAATTTTGTATTTACTTTACCAGCGACACAACATTAGAATTTTCTGTCAACTGAATTTATATGTAAACGGTCTAGTCACTCCTGTGGCTTAACGTGTCCATTTGCGGCATAAAGTTGATAATTTATTAATGAATTTTTAACAAATTTGGTAAAAAATATTATAATAACCTAAGAAAAACTAGTTCGTTTTGGTTAGTAGCGTGACCACCCACTAAGGGTATACAAGGTGTCGATTTACTGCCACCTAGGCATCCAAATATGTTAAACTGACAAGGCACCATTCATATAAAGTGTTAAAAAAACGGGAGCAAATAACAACACATTTTCTTTCATTTCTATATAAAAATACCAGTTCAAATATAAATATTTGATTATTTCGTTATAAGTTCTAAAAATGTGAACTGTCGACTTAAATCTGTCAATCTCATGCAAAGTAGAGTTTCTGATTGCAAAATTAAAAAATGACGTACAATACATACACAGACAATAAATTCAAATTGAATACAATAAATCTAATTGATTATTTATTTATATGTACGTATGTACAAATGTATTTTTATTTCTCAATGCGGACAACATTTCACAAAAACTAAAATCAATCAATTTAAATGAGATTTCACTCGGCAACCTTGTTAAATAATTACAGAAATACATTAAAAGTACATTGTTAATTCTTATCAATTGTTGGCTATTACTTATTTTTTATGATGTTCATTAATTGCAAACTGACAACAGATTTCGAAAATGTCAAAATACAAAATGTTTAATCAAATTCAATAAGCGATACTTATTAAAACTGGTAATAAATCAGTGAATTTAATAACAAAATGTTTAATGAATAAAAATACATCACACATAAGTATTCACCTGTCATAAAATACTTACTTTAAAAGCTAAAAATAAACAAATCATTTTATGTCAAATTTGAAAGACAACCAAAATAATTTCTTTTTAAATATTTATTACAATTTTAGTTTTCAAGATATTATAGCATAGTTTTGTTAAAAATTAACCAAGTTTACATTAATATTTTGTATAATATAATTAAACATTGTTAATTTTGTTTAACAAAACTAAGCTTTTTGTAAAATGATATCTTGAAAACTTGTTTTAAACCGAAACAAAGCTTATTTGTTAGTCGTTTAGTGTTGCATGGTTTTGTAATTAATTAAAAATTTCATTATTTGTTTAAATTGTTTTCTTGGCATTTTTTGCTTTAATTCATTTAAAACAAATACATAATCTTCAAATGAGTATTATATTTCAATATAAATATGCGAAAAGGTTATCACGAAATCCAGACTTAGTGTTTTCAATTTAGGTGACTAATCAATTCAGCATTTTATTGATTTCTTAGTGTTTCAGAATTAATTTTCTTTAAGAGGTCATTAAAGTTAAGTGTCTAAATGTTCTTAACGAAGCGCTTTCTAGAAATCCAATTTTGCGCAACTTTTTTGAGCATTGCTGGTCGTATGTCACGAATAACCCGAGCAATGTTGGCCTTCAAGGCGTCAATTGTTGCTGGATTATTAGCATAAATAAGTGACTTCGCATGGCTCCACAGGAAATAATCGATAGGTGTCTAATCGCACAATCTTGGAGGCCAATTGACTGGTACATTTCTCAATGTCATCCATATTTTCATACAAAAAAATCATTGATCATGCATGGTGCGGTTACTATCTCCATTGAACGTAACGAGTGCTTCAGCTTCATTTTTGAAGAAATAAGGTCCGATGATGACACCAGCGTGTAAACCGCATCAAACGGTGTATGTAGGATCTGTTGTGGAATGGTCTCACTCCATTTGGGCAATTTTGTTTATTAACAAGCCCCTAAAGCTTGCTAAGATTGAGGATTATGAGCGCCATAAAAATCATGAAGTCATCTATAAGTTGCGCGAATCGATGACTGATTTTCAAACTAAATTTGTATTATTTGGTAGCGTTGTTCAAGAATCAATATATTCATGATGATTTGCCAGAGTATACTGATCATTAATATCAAAACGTGAGCTCAATATGACAGTTCGTTTGACAGTTAACCCTTTCGTAAGTTCTATTGGGCTTAAAAAATACCATTTATTTTCATTCATTTAATTTCTAATAGACCACAGTTGGATGCAAATTCTGAAAACCTGAAGTGCTCTCCAAAACTAAGGGCTAAAATATGTTGTAGTATATTTTTGGGTTAATACAATATCTACGTTCAGATAATTACTTTTTGGAGATGATATTTGTTCCACTCATAAAATCATTTAAATCTTCATCTAAATATAATGAAAATGTATAACATAATATCTGTTTCACATCTCATTAGGTCAGTGTTATTCTTTTAATTAGATGCTGTAAAAAATATTGTATATTTCATACTGTTAGTTAAAAGTAAAATTTCTATACTTATTCATAGATTTCTGAAGAAATGCATTATAATAATTCTAAATTTAAATTGTAATGAAATGATTTATGCCTATATATAGAACTTAGAGCTAGTTTCTGGGATAAAGATAATCTACATTCTTCGTTTAAGCCTAAATTAAACTAAAAATTGTGTTTCTCACTTATTGTTTATTTTGTATATAATCTAGGTTTAACTGAGTATCATTGGAGAGTTAAACCTAAGTATAAAATGCCAAAGCACAAACAACTGAAAAATAAAATAAACAATTCAGCACAGCAGCTCTTTGTTTTGATTTGCTTTATTAACATAAATATAATTTGTAATATACATTTTATATACTTGAATGTCACTTTTTTGTTTACAAAGTTAAAATTTACAAAAAAAGTTATATACGCGGTGGCTTTTTCTTATAAAATTTAAAGTATTGCCATATTTATATGAAAAATATTGAGGAATGCACATGTGATTTGACTGAAAAGTATGGCAATGCTAGCAAAATTGACAGACGGTAATCCAGTAGTGAGAAACACAATCATTGGTTAAATCCCGGCTAAATATATTTCAGGTTTAACATAACAGCGTGTTAAGCTGAGTTTAACTGACAAGTAAGAAACTAGCTCTTAGTATTTGATGTAGTCGTTGTATTTTTCTTATATCTCAGCCATTTACCGATTTTGATGATTATACAATGTTGAAGAAATTAATTGTAAATTTTATATTTCTTATTAAATCTATCGAAGAATCAATTGTCTCTCTAGTGACCCAAAGTAAACAAGATTGTAGGCATTTTAAACTTTTTTTTTAAATTTCACATACGGACGCAGTTAATTTACTCAATAAGAGTAATCTATTACTTAGTAAATTGCCACAGAGTGTGCTTTTTTATAACGAGTAAAGTTTGTTTTTGTTTTCATTATAGTTACATGTAATTTAGTCACCACAAAAATTCTTCGCTGGGTTCAAGTTTAACTAAACTTTTTTCTTCAGAGATTAGCCATCTTACTGGCCACATGTAACTTATCGACAAGTTAATTGTAACTGTCCATTTAGAAATTACTCTCTTATTGGAAAAGGATCCATAAAACTGGTCATGTGGTTGGGTACCGGTTATAGTTGTAATAATGAATGGGACTCTTTAACGTGTCGTTAACCAGGGTCGGCTTGACGAAACAAACCTAAACGAACTTATTCTGTTTTGGGTATTGGACCTACTATCAGTCTGACTCTGGTAACCAACTCTGACTCTAAATTGTAGGTACAGTGTCTAAAACTAACAAACACAGTTTAACTGGAATACCAATGACTTTGCTATGATTCATTATGTCAAGATTTTGTCGAACTAAAATTTGTTCGGTTTTTTTTCTACTACCATGTATGGTATGGACGTAAAATGAATACACTCAATTTGGAAAACAGTTAAGCTATGGATGTTCTCGTTACCACAACTCAAAGTCAGCTGTAATATTTTTAACTGTTACCTTAAACTTATAGTTCAAACAATAATCGTCTTCACATGTTTGTTTTATGGAAGCAAAAGTAACAACTCTAAAAACGTTTATTATTTGTTAAAAATCAATTTACTTTTTACAAAAATTTCTCTCATTTAGACATGATTTTATTTGCCTGCAATAAAATCTTGATTGAAAAATCTCGTGTATAAATTTCACGACTACAAGTTATTAAAAAAAAAAAATGTTTGTATTTGTAGAAAAATAACTCCACTGATTAATTTGATTTAATATTAAAATAATTTGTTTAAAACTTTCCAAATACAATTTTAAATGTGCAAAAACATATCGTAACAGAGTGGCACATAATAGTTGATACAGTAACAGATAACATATTTTCTATGACTTGAAATTAACTGCAGTTAGTTTCATATGTTTGGATATGCTAAATCGGAAAATAAATCAAAAGAACAACTCAAGCGTGGTATAGCTTTCGATAGTTTACGTCTCAGGTTAGAACTCTAGAATGAATACCCTGCTAAAGAACCATTTAAATATTATATTCTTCTTAAAATTCAGAAGATAACTAAACAATCTAGTTTGCTTCCTGTATGAAGTTGGTCACACTGAAAGTGAATGTTGGTTCGAACTTGATTTGTAAGAATTCGGCATAGATTTCTGATTTATTCGACATAAACTGTTATTGGTACAAAGATATATTTAATCCACTGTAATTTGAGGTTAAAATTTAGACACACACGTAAAAAATAAACATAATCACCTCTATGATACAAAATAAATTAATAAATATTTTTAGGAGTGTTGGTTGAGACATACACACTTATGTATTTATCTATGTACGTGTATGTTTCTATTAATATTTTTTTTTTTTTTTAGTAAATCTATTTTTTATATGTTTTTGATACGTGCATTATAATAAATATGTTTTGCTAGTATGGCTGCCAGAAAGTCATTAATCATTTTGCAAAAACTGAAACGTATGGAAAAAGTGTAAAAAAAAAACAAACGCAAGAAAAATTGAAAATGCCATGAAATGAAAAACTTCTTTTGAGCTCTCGCTTCGAAAGCTTTTTTTTTTGGGAGTTTTGCTCTTAAAAAAAAAATCACAGTGATACCTACGCAAGGCAACGATGCGTATTAAAATGAAACCCGCCTGCTGTCATCCAAAACATTTGACGTCAAGAGTTTCATGTAATAAAGCAAACGTCATTTGGAAAACTCGTTGACACATCCTTTGATAAACTATGAAAATTCTGCGCTGCTCGTGTGAGGAGTTTGTGGAGGTTGATGGTGATGTTGATGATGATGCGAAAGATGATTTGCTTTGTAGCAAACCGATTTTATCCAATAATCGTTTTTGTTTCCACTCATGTGTTTCTATTCGTTTCATCATTTGTTTTATTTCTGTTCTGTCTTTTTTTCTTTCTTCAAACACTAGAGTGTGTATGTGTATTTTTGTACAATTCCATTTAAAGCTTTTTAACCGGAAATGAAAAATGTCATAAATTGATGAAATTCATTCGTCATTTATGAACTGTTTGCCTGAATGTGTTGTGCCAGTGTGTGTCATGAATTTAAATTAAATATTTTCAAAATTATATGTATTTAATAAATATCAAAGGAAACTTGGTCAAACAAAAGTTTGAATCATTTTAAAAATAGATCTAGATTAATATGTTTTTTGAAAAATTTTAAAAGTATTTTTTTTTTTAATTGTATAACTATATTTAATTCTTCGCCCGACATTATCCCCTTCTTTTATATAAAATAAAAGAGGCAGGACCATAACATCTGCTCCCTGCTACTTTTACTAAATAACTAAGAAAATCATAGGCTGTTATCAGATTAGTTAGAAATATTAATAACATTTGACCCATACTTTCATTTACTAAAGATTTCAATCAAAATATTTTGATTTTTTTTAGTTATTTTTATTAAAAATATTTTAAGGTTTTAGTTTGCAGTTTCTTTTTATAGATTATAATTAAAAAATCAAGATAAAATAGTGGCATAATTGGAAATGATTAAAAACTTCACTCCCAATTTGAAGCTTATATGGGTAAATGTCTGCTGGAATTGTAGTTGTTGCTGTTGCCGCTGTCGTAAAACGTAATAGACACATGCTTCTTACTCTCTATTGCTAAGAACATGAAACATGTTTTTTTGGTGGCATGTGGAAAAGTCATTTTCTTTGTCCATTAAGTCATTTGACACTGTGTCATGCAACGTTACAAAAAACAACCAAACAAAAAGCAATAATAAAGAGCAAAACTCCAACTGAATTTCGCTTGAATTGCAGTGTTTTTTTTTTTTTGCTTCTCTCGTTCTGTGTTCAGTTTTGGGTTTGAAAAATAATTTTGGTATATTTTTCGTGTTTTTGCCATGAATTAAAGGTATACAACAGCAAGAAACAAAAAGAAAAAATAAAAATAAATAAATATGCATGTGTTAAAGTAAAATGTTGTACGAGTCGAAAGTATTGTGTATACAAGTGGTTAAATCGTTATATGTTGCATGCAACAACATAAATGTTATGATATGCAACAAACAAACATTAGTAGAAGCGACAGCAACAGCAGCAGTATTAGCAACAGTAGAAAATAACAACAACATCACAGAACTTTTAATGAATTTATTGTCTTGTTTTTCTTTTATTGCATTTTTATTTAATATTTACCACATGTGGCAACACTATTGTTGGCGTGATTAATGTAAGAGCTGTGATTAATGTGGAATATGTGTGGTAAAACTATAAAATTCTTTTCAAAATTCATAAATTGTCATAAAAATTCATTAAATTTTATTTCATTTTTCAAACCATAACTTTCAAACTGTTTAATTAATAGGCAATATTTGGTAAATTTATCTGAATAATTAACAATGTTAAAAAAAAATAAATTAAAAAGTTATAAAATTATCTTCTAAAATTAAACTACTTTATATTAACAACTTCTTTTCACATTGTCTTTCGTTTAATCTTTGTCATTGGATTTACAAAATGTTCGTTCCACACTTTTTGCGTTCAACTGTGTAGCATCCAACTATCCCACAATGATGAGAAATGCCACAGACCTGTAAAAATTCTGTAATGACCAGATATGATTGTGAGTTATGGACTATAGCGAATTATTTCTCCCATTCCTGTAAATTTTTTCTAATCAGTATCCCCAAAACTCTGAAGGAATATAGACTAAATAGTCCTTAATGAGTTGAGTGAAGTGTAAGCGAAGTTAGATTTGTTAATAATCCGAGATAGACGGTAGTGAAGAAATTTCAAGAAGATTGAAGAATATTTGTTAAAATTAAAAAATTATCTAAAATAGTGTTTCGGCTTAAAGAAAATGCATGATATCTGTCACAAATTCTAACATATTCATCCACAAAGACGGAATTTATACCTTATCGTCTTGTATACGCACTAAAGTCCCGGGTGGATAGTCTCATAACCGATATCTGTATTATGACCGGTAAATACTTGAATACCTTCAGTATAATGATTTAAAGACAATTTCCAATGGACTTGACTTGTTATGTAATCAGATTTTATGTTCTCTATCATAGATGAGTGACTGGATATTTAGTAGATCACTATGACTCAGTCTGAATTGAGTCCTTCTGCATATTCTTTGATGGAGATAAGCAACGGATAAAAATCCATGATTCTTACTGTGCCTGAGTAACTCCTGATCTACGAGCTCGTGGAATACTCTAAGACTCTATCTTATTCGCACTTTCTACACGTAAAGCTTTGCCCGTTATCGTCTATTATCGACTAACTTACCAGTGATCAATGTGACAGTATTGCCCTAATTCACTTAATTAATGTACTTTATGGACTCCAACAAAACAGAATTGCTACACAAAAACCCCTGCATATTTTTGTTCGTTCACTTTTGTAGCAATGTGTTATCGCCGTATATATCCAATAATATAGCCCACGTTTTCCTTATAATGCCTGTTAGGAATAACCTAACCGCATAATCCTTTCTAATACATTTACAGTCGAAAACCACGTCTATTAGTTTCTTTGGACAAATTTAGAGATTTATCCACAAGTTAAGAGATTCTGAAGTTCGTTAGTGATAGTGGTATAAACCTTCCAATTCTGACTGTCCAAATTGTTCATAAATTACGCAGTACGACATATTATCACGCAGAGAAAAAACATGGTTGTGGTAAACATAATCTAAGAGCAACATATTATGATTGTAGTTCAAACATATTAGGATCATTATTAGTATCATAAAATATCATAACATGTTCTGAAATAATCATATTATGATATAAATCAGTCATAATATGACCCAAAGTAATTATATTTATGATCCAATTAAATCATATTATGATCCAAAGTAATCATATTATTATTAAAATTTATTTTTGGAAATACAAAATTTTATTTTAATAGATTTTAATTTTAAGGTACTAAATTCCCAATTAAAATATCTTATATATAAATAGGCCACACTTTTTTTGATGGTACACTTTTAAGTATGTTATTGTCCAACAATATTGATGAAACATATACGGTTTAAAAGGTTATTTTCTTTAGATATGTACAATATAAAAAACAGCAAGTAAGAGAGCTATGTTCGGCTGTGCCGAATCTTATATACCCTTCAACAAATTATACTTTGAAATAAAATTTAAATTTTTTTTTTTCGAAAATGTTTTTTAATAGTTTTTTTTCCAATTTTTTTAATTTAAAAATTTATTTTTTTTAATTTATTAGTGAAAAAAATTTACGACAAAAAAATGTTTTTTGTAAAAAAAAAATTCGGGTTAAAAAATATTTTTCCCGATTTTGACCCATTGTAGATCCAACTTACTATAGCTTTATATACATCGTTGCAATGGACTTTGAAATATCTATCATTAGATATCCATATTGTCTATATTTATGACTTAGTAATCGAGATATAGATCAAAAATATTCCAAAAAAATAGGCGTTGTCTCGGATTTTTGTTCATATCTCCGTTATTTATGGACGGATTTTGCTGATTTTAAATAGGAAACTTATCGAAACCATGTCTGACAGAATTATTGAAGATTTGAATCCCGAAGATATCTGGGATCTTCAGAAAATTGATTTCAACAGACAGACATGGCTAAATCGATTCCGCTATCTATAAGGATCCAGAATATATATACTTTATAGGGTCGGAAAGTTATATTGTGGAAATTGCAAACAGAATGACAAACTTATATATACCCTTTTCACGAAGGTGAAGGGTTTACAAATTCATAATTATTTCCATAAAAGTGGTAAAAAGCGTTTTAGAAGTGGTTGAATTTCGACCACCGGGCGATCCTAGTTATTAATAAATTCACTGAAATTTATTGTTATTCGCTCTAGGAAACTTAAAGATATTAAACTAAGAAAACTATAGAGCGAATGAGAATCGTAGACTCTCAACATGTACTTGTAAATATAGCTTAGACAAACACCAACACTCACAAATGGTGAGAACAAAATACTATTAAAAGTAAACATATTTTGTATGTATTTTAAACATATTATGACCACGCGTATAGATACCTAACATTTAATGGTTATACATAATATCATAATCATTATTTAGTTGTTCGAAAAATAATTATGATTCGGTGAACAATATTCATATTTATATAATTGCGATGAAAATATAAACGTTTACAGTAACTAAAATATTGTTGAAATTAAACTAAAACAACAAGTATATGTTTACGACAACAATATATGTTGTTACAAAGAACATAGTATAGTTGTCGTAACCATGTCGAAGCATGTTTTTTCTCTGCGTAATTCTTTCTACCTTTGGAAACTATGCATTCTGTATAACCATGGTCACCATCTCACTTAACATATGATTACAGTCTTGTTCAATTGTTTCCTAATCGTTCGCAATAGTTACCTAATAATAGATGTCCCAATAAATCCCCTTTTCATAATTGAAATCCCCAAATTGGTATCCAAAATTTTATGTTTCTAACTTTTTGTATTAGCAATGCCTTTGTAAAAATATATTTGTATGTAATTATATGTTTTCTAGTGAAAACTAAGAAACAACTGAAATAATACTGCATATAATGAAAAACCGATTAACTGTTTTCTAAACAGTCTATTTTTATATTTTTTAAATGTTTTAGTTTTAAATTTTCTCTAGATACTTTTTTAAGTCTGGAAAACTTTTTGATACAATACTGAATTCTTTATAATACTGTTTGGGTTGCTATAGATTGGTCATATTGTGGAAAATTACATGATAGTTTTAACAGAAGTTATTGCAAAACTTTGTTTACACTGTTTAAACATTTAAAATCCCCCAAAAATTGGATAAAATGCATGAAATATCCCAAAATTCCACGAAATTCTGTCCCAACATTAATCATGAAATCCCCAATTTGGCTATACTGGACCTTATTTTTCAGTACTTTCGGTCTCTCCCAAACCATAGATTGTTACAGAACATACGAGTATCTTAAACTAGTTATAACATCTGCCACTAAAAGTCACGTATGAATACGTTAAAAATGTGACTTCCAGGTTTTGTTACAATTACGAGGCAGCTCTATAACTAGTGGGAGAGTAAAGTCTGGTTGTTTCTTATAGAATTTTTTTATACTACTTTTGCACATTATTTTAATTCTAGAACCGCATTTGGTTTAGTTGGACATAAAATTAAATTTATTATTGAAATTGTTAACAATTCATTTTATATTTTCTCTATTAGTATATTAGCTTTCAAATAAATTTACTCCTTTTGGACTCTGTCCGATTTTAATGTTGGAATGTCAAATTTTAGAATTTTATGCAACAGCAAGTTAATTTTAATTTAACAACTGACTCTAGCACTGCAGTTCACTGTCCGAGTGCTGTAAAATATTATACAGGGCATATGGTTGTTTGCTGAACAACTAAACTATATTTGAGTGTGGTGTGGACAATTGCATTGAATTGCACTTAAACTCCTACCGTTGCATCTGTGTAGAAAACTTGGTGTAGCAGCAAGATCATTTATAACAATCATAATCATAATAAATTTCAATTACCTTTTATGCCAGTCTCTCTTTCTCTGACTCTCGCTCATTTATGTATGTAACTGGCAGCAGAATAGAAAAGTCTTTAATATGAAAATAATGTGGGGAATTATAAACATTAAAAGGCATAAAATGCATTTCTAAAAGTGTTTGTTGCATGCAACAAGGATATACAAGCTGTGTTGTTAAATTCTCGGCAATTGCATTCGTTTTATGTGTTTATATAAGAGCGATTTTTGTGGAGCTACGGAAGAAAAGTGAAATAAAACAGAAAACATGCCACTACTTAAAAGTGACACCCCTTAATTTCAAACTGTAAGAATTATTTGTCTCTAGGGCGTTGGCAATGTACTCGTATGCAAGTCTCCTCCCACTTTTCTGGCGTTTTTGAATTATTTTTTTTCTTGTTTTCTGGTTATTTTAAGCAACAGAGAACTGCATTTTTGTGTTTGGAAATAAATAAAACATAACAACAACAGCAAGAAAAACAACCTCTAACACCGTTAATGACTCTATTATATTTGATAAGATTGTTTGTGCCACAAACCAGGTTTCTGGTAACGTAATTTTTATTTATTTTGTTTAATGTTGGCCGAAGCAGCAACATTCAAAACTGACCATTTGTAATGGAAATACTACCCCAGTTTAAGGTTCAAATAAATGAATTTGTTTTAATGTGTTTTTTGTTGTTTCTTTGTTGTTGCAACCTGTAACCAAAAACAACCAACAACAATAACATCCTATTATCCTAACCATAGTTTTATGTATATTGTATGTATATATGTATGTATTTGAGAAATTAGTTTAACAAAAACTAATGATCATTATCAATTTCATTTCCATATTTATTTTGTTGCTGTTTCTTGTTCCTTTATTTTTAGGCAGAAAAACTTGGGCCCATTTCTTTTATTTATTTAAATGGTCTTTTGTTGGTCATTTTGTTGTATTTATTATGGTTATTTTCAGTTAACAACTTTAGTTACACTCACAGACCCCTTTGGACACATGGTATAATTGACTTTTCTAACACTTTCTAACCAAACCAAACAGAATATTCATTCAAATGTAATCCCCCCACCCGTCCCTAAAAACAACCAACCCATTATCAACAAAATAATACAATTCTCTTTACAAATGAACATTTATGATTACGATTGTACGAGATTGTATTGTTGTACTTTCTCACAATCTGTTTATGCCACTTGTGCTACAATTACTTATATCTACTCGTATATTTACATTTGCCACTCGTACTCCAGAAAAGGTGGTGTTTAGGGCGTGAGGTGGTAGGTAGAAGTGAGGTTCTGTACAACAAACATACATACATACATACATTCATATAAAATGATTTGTAAATAAAATGTTTTCATTTTAACATAATACAAATGACCTGTTTGTATGAATACTATGTAAAGTTAATACTAAATACTACAATAATATGGCTACAGTGAAGTTAAAAATAATCGTAGTTAAAAAAATGTTTACGTTGAAGCAAACTAATTGGTTATCAATTGCAAAAATATAGCTGGAGTAAAAATATCGGTTGAGATAAACAAAATATTGAAATTTTTTTTTTGCTTATCCAACTGGATTTGTTGCCAAACTAACTCAATAGTCGAATTTTCTATTTGAGATCGCTATTCTATTTCGTCATTAATAAGAACAAGTAACAGTCTTATTCACCACCAATATAACAATGACAGCGATTTTTGTACATTTTGTTGATCAGATTTTCAATACCAAATTATGTATGGCATTCGTAATTCAGTTCTGGGTGGAGAAAGATCTTGCGCTTCATTGCCATTATCGCTTAAAAGTAAGCATTCTGTCCTTTTTGAGTTTTGATGTTTGGCGTTGTTTAACTGTACCGAGTTACGTTTTTTCGAAGTTTACATTGGCCACGTGCAATCGTACCAAAGAACTCAGGAGTGGAGTTCGGTAATTCCGGAGTTCGGAAGATATAGATAGAGTGGCTATTCCTGTGTATGGACACCAATATTCTATAGACATTTATGTATCATAGATCCATATCCCGTTAAGAAATTTTTATGGGTGCTAGGAGAAATCATGCACCGATTCTTATCATGTTATTCCGTTCGTAATTTCCACAATATAATTTTCCGACCCTATAAAGTATATATATTCTGAATCCTTATAGATAGCGGAGTCGATTTAGCCATGTCCGTCTGTCTGTTGAAATCAATTTTCTGAAAACCCCAGATATCTTCGGGATCCAAATCTTCAATAATTCTGTCAGACATGCTTTCGAAAAGTTTCCTATTTAAAATCAGCAAAATCCGTCCATAAATAACGGAGATATGAGCAAAAATCCGAGACCACCTCTATTTTTGGCCTATTTTTGATCTATATCTCGATTACTAAGTAATTAATATAGACAATATGGATATCTAATGATAGATATTTCAAAGTCCATTGCAATTGTATATAAGGCTTTACAAAGTTGGACCTACAATGGGTAAAAATCGGGAAAAATATTTTTTAACCCGAATTTTTTTTCACAAAAAACTTTCTTTTGTCATACATTTTTTTCACTAATAAATTAAAAAAAAAAAAAAAAATTTAAAATTGAAAAAAAAACTTTTTTAAAAAAAATTGGAAAAAAAAATTTAAAAAAAGAATTTAATTTTATTTTGAAGTATAATTTGGTGAAGGGTATATAAGATTTGGCACAGCCGAATATAGCTCTCTTACTTGTTTTCAAAAGATATTGTTTTTTTTTCAATAGGCATAACGTGGGCAAAATTTCAATGTATTATCTGCTATATATTTAACTTTTTTTTTTTTTTTAAATAACATCTTTTTCACCTATTTTCAATACGAAACATTTCTGATCAACGAATAATAATTCAGGAAATTTCATCGTCGTTAGTCCTTCCCTAAAGGACCTATAGCGCCTTTAACAAACGGAGGGACATAGCTATATCGTCTTAGAATTTTATACGATGAATATTACGATGTGTTATAAACGGAATAACAAAATCAATGGGTGGTATCAATCAATTGATTGGTACACCTTTTTGGTGGTGGGTATTGAAATATCTGCGAGTATAGCCTAAAACGCCAATTGATACAATCGTTTGTCACAGGGAATATGTAATCAAAGACACCACTTTGTGCTAGAGTCTGTATAAAAATCATTATTTCATTTAATTTCTTCTTTGTTTTACTACTATTTCACCCTCTACTGTAGCATACAATATTTAATGGTAACAAAACAAAAATGTTGATAATTGAAATATATGATTATGAATATTTATTATTGTGGCATAACTTACATATGAGTATGAGTTTGAGTGTGAGTGTGTGCTTGTGTTAAAGTGTTGCACTGTAATTAAAATCGAAATAAATGGGCCACCAGCCATTCCCCCCCAAATAATAATCAACATAGAAATATGTGTTCTTTAGGGATTTAAAATCCCTTTAACATTTCAAATAGTTTTGCTGTTAAATAAAAATTATTAATTGCGTTTTGTAGTTTTATTCATGTTTTTACACCAACTACTAAAAGAAGTCATCTAAATAAATTATTTATTTTCTTTGTTGGCAACCTGAGACTATAATTTTTAATATTTAATTACATTTCCTACTACTTAATTAGCATACATATTTATATTTTAATCTTGATTAATAGTTTGGGATTTTTTTGTTTTTGTTTTGTCCATTTTTTAGGGTTTTCCGCAGATGGTGAGGATGAGAGCAGTGCTGCCAAACGTCGTAGATCTCGTACAAATTTCAATTCTTGGCAGCTGGAAGAATTGGAAAGAGCCTTTTCGGCCAGTCATTATCCCGACATATTTATGCGTGAGGCCTTGGCCATGCGTCTGGATCTCAAGGAGAGTCGTGTTGCGGTAAGTTCAGTTTTAAAGTGATTTAAAAACATATTTAATTGAAACAAGTTAAAAGTTAAAAAGTATACCCTACTCCAGCTATGAATTTTTAGGATATTCATATTTAAGGGCCTCATTTTATAAAACGAAACGTTCAGAAACGTAAGCAATTTCTATGAATAATACTGGGAAAAAGGTTTTAAACTTGAATATTTTCCATACAAAATTTGTTTAACGTTTGTCGTTGCGTTTTATAAAATGAGTCCCTAAAATTAATTTTATTTTCAAACTGAATTCGTTAAGCATTAAAACAGGACAATTTTCCTGTGATCCTCATGTAATCTGATCAAGTGTTATCATTTAAATGCGAAAATTATTCATGTTGAAGTTGTTCTCGATAACTGTTAGGAAGTTAGGTTAAATGCCTTTTTTTGGTACATTTTATTTCCTTGTATTTCCTTGTAGCAAGGGTGATTACCATATTGTAAATTTATTTAATATAACTTTTGAGTGTTTAAAACTGTAACTTTCAATAGGGTTTTCGAATTACCTTCAAAATTGCAAATTATAGTTTGATTGAAAGGATAACATGGAAAAGGGACAGACGGATATTGTTAAATTGACTCAGCAAGTAATTTTATTTCTGAAACGCTGCCCCACTCAGTGCAGATTTTAACCAGCATGATATTACATTCAGAAATTTACCAGGTATCAATACAGCTACATGAGCAACAGTTTAAATTCTTCTATTTTACAGTTTTCCAGTTCAACCAACTTGATTTTCATAGCCAAACTTCACAAAAGCGTAGATAAAAATGTTCCCTGAGGAGTGCCATGGTATGATATTTTTTAAACATTGACAACTCCAAAGTGACCCTTAGCACATATGACGCTATTCTCAAGTATATTACTGATGAATTGAGGTGTATATATCTCTTCATATTCAAGAAGGCGACTCCTTAGTAGAGCCCACCAGCTAGGGTTCCTAATCGGGTAAAATTCTCGGGATATTTCGAGAATTTTTTCTTTGGGAAAGTTTACTTCTTAAAGTTACAATATTATTTCCGCAGAGATAAAACCTATTCTTTGTGATTTGTTGCCAATCGAATAATTCAATTATATCTATAAATTTGTTTCGATTCTAGCACAGAAAATCGAAATTTAGCTGGTGGGATCTATTGATGGGTAGTCTTCTTGAATATGAATAGAGATATACACCTCAATTCATGGGTAACATACTTGGCAATAGTGTCATATGTGCTAGGAAAGAATTACGTTTAAAATAACCAGATTTTTCTCACCCCAACTTAGATTTTTTAGCCACAAAAGAAAAATTCGGTCCTCTAGACTGAATCATTTGTTATGCAATAAATTCGGATATCACAATTGAAACTATTTTCATTGTGTAACTAAAACATAAAAATGTATGCTTGTAATAGGTCGAATTAATACAAATTGTATTTTAATTGACATTAGGAACCATACCACCAGTTAATGAAGAGTTATTTTCACAGTTCTGACATTAGATGTGTTCAGGCGGTAGATTTATTCTCAAATTACTATCATTGATATGTCTCCAGGTTCTCCCTACTACTCAGCGCGTAGCTAACTACTAAAAGGAGTCGATTCTGGTTCTGTGAAACGGTGAAATGAAAAAAACTTTTCATTTTCGTTTTCATAAGAACTTATCATATTATCATTTCACAAATAGCCATTCCCGTTTTTATAATGAGAAAGTGTTTCATTCCATTGTAGCCGTGAAACTTTTGTATCTATGTTAATAAAATGTAAAAGTCAAATGCACATGTCGAAGCTTAGCAGTTTTAAACCGGCGCTAAGCCGCAAATTAGTTTTTTTTAACTGCTGCTTCATTTCACTTGTTCTTTTCATATGAAAACATTTGAATTTATTTATCATTTTTTGACTAAATGAGAATCAGAAAATATGAAAAAAACTTTTCATTTCACCGTTTCACAGAACGAGAATTGGCCCCCAGAATTTCTAATTAAAGTTTGGTACAATAGGAGAGCTTGCTGGTATTTTACTCTATTGCTTGATTTCAGAGGATTCATAGCACAAAGAGCTTTTTGATATTCGACTGATTATGTAAAATATGTCTTTCGATATGTTTAAGTTGTCATCAAGATGTCAGCGTACTTTTTCACCAAAAAGCATTGCCTAATATTATCCACCCTGGTGCAAGTTTCAAAACTTTAAAGAGTTTTTATAATGTCATCAGATTGTTCATGTTATTCCCTATATTAAATACATACATTTAGCACAAAACTAGAAGTGCCAATAAAATAGGAGATAAGGTTGTGTTTAGTGATGTCAAAATTTGCCACCTACGACATTTGTTTCAGTTGATATTTAAACCGTCGGTAAAATGATTAACATTAAAAGAGCATTTAATATAATGTTAGAAAACCGTCTTTAAATGAATTAGAATCATATCGAACAACTTTAACTTCATGTAAGCTCTTTAATGCCTCGCAAACTGTACAATCTGTGCATTTTTACACTCTCGCAAATGAACTGTCAAAAATTGTATGGAAATTCGTTTACACAACTCCGATAAGTTGGCGCTACAATTTAGACTGGCAAACTTGAATTTATTGTGCATTTGATGAATCAGCTGCTTTTGTTTACTTTTTATTTATAAGAAATAAAAATCAAATAAAATACAAATATTTTGTGAAAATTGTGTGATTTTCCAAATCTTCCAAACTATGTTTACCATCGTTTGTTCCAAAGATTTCACTTTCATTAGAAATTTTTAGAATTTAAATTCATACAATTTTTAAAACTTTTTTTTTAAAATTTGTTGAATTTATTTTTGTTTGACATTTTTATCAAATAGACATTTTCTGTATAAAATTGCATAAAATTTAAAAGGTGGGTTCATGAAACACGTCGCGCAAATTTGCACAAATGGGAAACTTAAGCGTTTAAATGAGTACCCTTATTATTTCAAAGAGTTTTGTACCGTTTTCTGATTATTTTGTAAATTTTATTGTTATTTATTTTGTAAAACCTATAAATTCCTTAATGAACTTATTCTAAAAATATACACTTTGTTTCAGATAGGTATGGTTCCAGAATCGGCGTGCCAAAGTTAGAAAACGTGAGCATACCAAGAAAGGACCTGGTAGACCTGCCCACAATGCCCAGCCACAAACCTGTTCTGGTGAACCCATCCCGCCCAATGAATTAAAAGCTAAAGAAAGGTAAGATTTTAAATTGTAACATGTTTTAAAGGAATTAAAGAAAGGATATAATTTCTTATGAATATTTAGAAATATTCTTTTAAAAAAATGCAGATTATTCGAAAGATATTTTTAATATTAAAGTAATATTTATTTTCTTTATGCTTTATTAACACATTGCAGAGCACGCAGAAGAAAGAAATTAGCCAAAGCCATTGATAGACAAGCTAGAAAGCTGCAGGCAAAAGGTATAACCGTTGATTTTGAAGCACTTAAGGCTGAATACATATCACAACACAAAGCCAATGGCACCTTTTCTGATTCAGATCTCGAAGATGACAGCATACAAATCGATGTGGTGGGTGGCACGGAGAGCGATGACGATGATGACTTCGATTTTCGTAGTCCACGCGGCAGTGATTTAGCCAACAACAGCTATTCGCCCAGTGGCAGTCCCAATGGTCTGGGCAGCCCCATGTCCAACAGTGGCATCGATAATCGAGACGATGACAACAATAGCAATCAGCATAATCTGCACGTGGCTGTAGATGAGAAACCGTTTCTGTTTCCCGGTCGAGCAACGAATTTTCATTTGAAATTACAAAATACCACCTCATCGTCATCATCCTCCTCCTCACCGAATCATCAACAAACCTCACCGATTAGTATACGACGTAGTAATCCGTTTAGCATAGAATCTCTGCTCTTCAACAATACATGAGTCTTGTAGACGGACACGCGTGCTGACAAATGTTATACCAAAAAGAATATATCTACGAAAAATAAAACTTAGTTACTAAATTCACCTAAAAGGAGAAACTTAAACAAAACTTAAAAAAAAAACTTAAAAAAACTTAGGAGTTGAACAACAAATTACGAAAAAAGAAACCCAAAACATTTGACAAATGGTGGGACTCATTAACATTTCTGTATGTATACTAATACCATGTACCACATAAATTTTGCAAGGAATTTCCAGCAGCAGCAGCAAACTGTTTTGACAGCCAGCCAGCCAGTCAGTCAGCCAACAATATCGCCATCATCATCATCATCATTACACAAGTGAGAGAATGAGTTTTAACAAAAATAATGCAAAATATCTGGGGTTCATTGCAGTTTAAGTGTAGGGGCATTTTCTTATTATTTAACACCAAAAATTAATGATTTAATTGTATTCTTCATAACAACAACGACGTATGTACGACCGACCATAAAGCAAAATATATTTAAAGTACTTAATTTGAGAGCTGTTTATGAGTGAATCATAAAAGAAATTACTTTATGAAGACTTCAGGCATAATAAATGGAACATGTAGCCTCCTTATATTATTTAATGTTATGTATATGGAGCTGCTGATGGCCAGCCAGTCTGCCCGACAGCCAATTCAATTTCATATACATAACTAACTATCAAGCAGTTTTCTGAAAGAGTTCTTTCGAATACAAAATAAATAGATTATTATTTTCAATTGTGACTTAACTTAACTTAATTATGATTTAATAGAACCTAAACCATTGATTGGCTTTCATAGAATTTTTGGGAAGATTTGTCATTAAGATTCAGATTAACCCAGACAAATATTGAAAACAGCTGTAACTTTTTATTTAGTGTCAATTTGATTACAAAGTCTTTAAATTTTTAAATAAATAAAATCTCAGCAAATTCCTACATCCACTAAATTTTCATATTTAAAAGAGTTTTTAATTCTCATTTGCTTAAATTAAAGTCCAATTATGTTTCACAACATGGATATTCATTAAACTACGTACACACGATTGTCATATTCTTACAATGTTGTCAGAAAATGTTCAATAAATGGTTTACATCCATATGTTTCAACATAAGTTCTCATGGTTGTGTTAACCATTTTCTGAGCATGTTTCTGACAAACTGACAACCGTGTGTACGTAGCTTTAGCAATATAATCATTCGGCTTTCTTTCAGTTATTGTTACAATATTTTAGTTAAAGTAAATTTCATTTTGTTTTAGTTGAATTACACTTACGATTCTATTGAATTTCAATTATCCACAAATACATGTAATTCAAGATTGTTGGAACAGTTGTAAATTAAAATATTTAAGAATGCAATCAAAGCAAGATATAACTCCTTGCAACTTCTGCTGCCCATAAATTGTGACCATAAACTGACATAAAACAACCAAGTAGCCCATCATTTTTGTTTTCGTACAGCCAAAAAATTTAAAGAAAACAAGAAATAATCAAAAAATAATACATACTGATAAATATAAATCATGGAAAATACAAAAAAATATATTAAAAAAAAAGAAAAACAAAACAGCAAGCAGCACATTAAATTTAATGAAAACGAAATTCTGAACAAATTGCGCAATATTAGAGTAATTGACTTGTACTTGTATTATAATGAATGGTAATTTTAATTAAATATTAATTTAAAAAAAAAAAAACATATAACTACACTCACACACACACACAAACACGCAGGTAATACCTCAGCGAGAAAAAATGCTAGGGGCTTCAGTTTGTAGGCCTTCTAAAAGCTACAATACACCTTCTAATCTGCTTCTCCTTCTAAAAAATTGCATACTCATTCAAAATTGATTTGCAAAAATAAGGTCTAACAAGCTTTTATTTAAAATTCAAACATTATTGAATTTGCAATTATTCCTATATGCTGTCTCTCTACAATAGAATTTGTTTAGGTCTATTTATTATAAAAATTCTAGAAATTTAGTCTTTTGTAAAATGTTATGTTAGTAGTTTTTTATACCCTTTTTATACCCTATAAAAGGGTATATATAAATTTGTCATTCCGTTTGCAATTTCCACAATATAATTTTTCGACCTATAAAGTATATATATTCTGAATCCTTACAGATAGCGGAGTCGATTTAGCCATGTCCGTCTGTCTGTCTGTTGAAATCAATTTTCTGAAGACCCCAGATATCTTCGGGATCCAAATCTTCAATAATTCTGTCAGACATGCTTTCGAAAAGTTTACTAAAATCAGCAAAATCCGTCCATTAATAACGGAGATATGAGCAAAAATCCGAGACAACCTCTATTTTTGGCCTATTTTTGATCTATATCTCGATTACTAAGTCATAAATATAGACAATATGGATATGTAATGATAGATATTTCAAAGTCCATTGCTATACAAAGTTGGACCTACAATGGGTCAAAATCGGGAAAAATATTTTTTAACCCGAATTTTTTATGACAAAAAACTTTCTTTTGTCATAAATTTTTTTCACTAATAAATTAAAAAAATTTTTTTTTTTTTAAATTTGGAAAAAAATTTTAAAAAACTATTTTGAAAAAAAAAATTTTAAAAAAAAATTTTAAATTTTATTTTAAGGTATAATTTGGTGAAGGGTATATAAGATTCGGCACAGCCGAATATAGCTCTCTTACATATTTATATATAAAACTACATACGTGATTCTTTAAAGTTCATTTAATAGAAGTAAAATGTAAAAAAATTACTCTCTTTTAAGCAAAATACATGGCAATACATTCTCATGAATTAGGTTTTTGACAACAGACTTGGGTTGTTGGCTCTCAGTTACCTATCTAGTTGTCATCTATGGTTCATTATTTATATTTTATGCTGAATTTATTAAGAATATTTTCTCTAATAACCCTCTTTAAAGGCTGGCTTCAGGAGACCTGCAATTAGGCTTTAATTTTTAGGTATTTTAATAGAAGTTGATATGTAGTCTTCCTATGAGGCATTACGAGGCAGATCTCTATACCTTCTAATATGCCTTCTACCAGCTCTCTAATAGAAGCGAGTATGCAAGACCTTGGCTCCCAATTGAAACGTTGCAAAAGGCCTTAATGGAGGCCTCTTTACCGCATATTTTTCCCGCTGTATACTTAAATTATAATTTCATTACAAAAAAGGCAAAAGAAACAAAAAAAAAAAAAAATTCATTTACAAATGAGAATATTAAATAAAATATCAATTGACTTAATTTGATTTCATTTTTTTATTCCACTCTTTTTTAGTGCGTTTTGTTGTTGTTGTTGTTTTTGTTTCGTTTCTGTTGGTTGGTTCGCCATGTTTAACTGTATTTGGTTTTTTTTTGTTTTTTGTTTATGTTGTTGTTGCGGTAGTTTTTTTTTTAGTTTCAGCCATTATATTAAATGATGTATAACAAATGGCTTATTATACATACTTTTCCATATCCATAATATTGTACAATGTACTCATACAGTAGTACATATTGAAATAATAAGTATGTATTTTTATTTGGGGAATTCACAGAGTGTCGCAATGAGTTATTAAAATAATTAAAAGAAAAGATGGTAAAATTTTACGTTCTTTGCACATTTATTGGTTCAAATCTTCAAAATAAGCTGTTTTAACTGTCAGCAATTTAAAAAAACAAAATTTCAAAATAACCTGTTTTAACTGTCAGCAATTTAAAAAAACAAAATTTTTGATATTTTGTCGTCGTGATTTAGACAATTAAAGCCTAAATCTGTGTAATTTCTAACATAAACTTGGGGCAAATATTGAATTATTTTTGCTATTCGAAACAATTTTTGTTACTAAGTTCAAACAAAATACACCTAATCTTGTAGTCAGTGCATTAAAAATCATCTTATCGTGTTATTTTAATTTTGGGAAAATACTGTATTAATTCTATATTTAGTTATACAACGCATGTTTGACGTTGCTACCAATGATTTTTGCTTGAAATTGTCTCCTTTGGGAATAGGCATCCTTTTCTTGGAACTGGTTCCAGTTCCAAAGAAACAACAATATATTCTTAATTTTATTACAAAATAAGTATATCGATTTTTGAATCCATTCTGCGATCAATATATTTTATTAAGTTTCATGTCAACATGAAATCCTGTTAAAAAATTTTCTTTAACCTGACAGGCAAAACAAAAACATTTACAATAAAGAGCAAAAAGTTTAGATTATTCCAAATTTGTTGCAACTTCATGTTGACACACTGTGAACCTCCCAAATAATCAGACTGTTTCATATTTTATTAGTAGAAGTACATTTTTATTAATTTGTTTTTCCTTTATTTTTTTTTCTGTTTTTTTGTTAAACATATGTACATATATTATTTTACTATTTTTGTTTTATTATTCATTGTCAAACAAGGAAATTTAGTCTTAATATAATTGAGACACAACTCTATTTAGTTTAGTGTAACTAATTGTATTATTTTTTATTTTTTTTACTTATTTACCCGTAATGTATATAAATTTTGTAATTATTATTTTTTTTTTTCTCTCTGTTAAATTTTTATTATTTTAGTTTTTTTTTTTTTAATCCTATATAATTTTATTATATGTATGGCTAATTAACACTTTATGATTCTATATATTTAAACTACACACCCAAATGATCAAGAGACTTGTTTTAGTTGTTATTAAAACCTTAATTTAATTTAGTTTTATTATAAAAATAAAAAAAACATAAAAATATGAATAAAACAATTTGCAAGTGTATGTTGTACGATGTATGGTGGATGGATGATATAGAGAACAAATTCTTCTTAAGAGTTAACTCGTTACTAGTATTGTAATACACAATTCATATTATTTAATTTGTTAATAAAAACATTATAATTTGAATAAAGTATATTTTGTTTAGAGGGTAATTAATTGCTTTATTAAAATATTACACCATTTCCTTTAGGAATACTTTTCCATTTGTCTTGTAAATATTGTACTAAGAAATCGGCTACAAAAACTATAGTTTATTTAATAATAAAGACTTTAACCCCTCAACAAAAACAAAAAAATAAAATATGTTTCCTATTAATGTACGAATGTATGTAGATCTACTTATGGTTGCATAAAGCATATCATACTAAGAACATACATTTATCTATTGTATTGTATTTAACTGTATTTATTGTATATTTAGTTTTATATAATTTTAAGATGTGTATAATTTATTAGAGAATAAAATAAATGAAAAAAAAGAAAATAAACAAATAAAACAGGAAAATACATTAATTAAATAATAATTGTGGCTTTTCATTTATGAGAACAAAATTTTTGCTATCTATTGCATGGATGGTGCTGTAGTTCTTAGGCGCAGGGATGTCAAAAGAATTACAAATTGTTAAAACATTTTAACGTTGTTACAAATTCCCCTGAGCATTAACATTTCTCTTCTGACCACTTGAATAAGAAATTTTGGAACAAATTGTAGAAGGTGCCATCACTCCCTTTAGTTTTATTATTTTTCGGAACACTTCAATCAAATTGAATCTTATACATTTTTAAGATTTTCTTTGAAATGTTGAGTTTCCCGAATTTAATATTATTGGGGGTTAGTCGTTATATCCTATTACTTCATATACTTATTGTCTATGTAAAGAACTTAGTCCTTTATATAATTCTAGACGATTTTGAAGATTTTCAATATTTATTTTATTAAATGGTGCATAAAGTTCGTAACATTTATGAAAGAAATTCGAAAGAATTTGTGGTTTGAATAGAAACGGCAACAAAGCAGTAGTTTAGAATCTAAGAGCCCGGCAAGACATGCGATTGGTCAGTTGTTGTAAGAGCGAAAAGTAAGAAAAGAGAAAAATGTATACACTCATATTCACTACAACACAGGCATGGAAATTTTAATTTTGAAATGGTGGTATTTTAATTAAAAATAATATTTTTAAATTTAAAATTTCTGTTAGACTTCTTTACTTATATCGATTTAAGAAAGCATTGTAGATCAAAATTCGTTTCTTTTTGGAAGTTTATAATTCTAAAAACGTACACCATACGTTTATGTTAAAAAATATTAAGTTTTCCATCCCTGCATTAGCAAGAAACATGCGACAACACAACCTTTTTCAATGAACGCTCAAACGAGACTGAATGAGTTTTTAATACGTGTGAGTACGTTGTTGTAAATTTAAAAAAGCACGCGTGCATAGGAAATGCCTAGCTCCGGTTTAGATGTATTGACCAAATAATATGAGAGTACTATATTCGACTGTGCCGAATTTTATGTATTCTTAGTGATGGAAAATCAGATCATCCCCTTTAACACTACCGCTCCACTTGGTAAGGAGCCTAAGTATCTGGGAATCATCCTGTCCTGGATCCGGAACATCCAAGCGAGGGCTTCTAAGATAGCTATTGCCTTCAATATTCAGAAAGAGGGGCCATAGGGAGGACCTAAGGTATTAACCCAATGCAAGCAAAACGACTTTTTGACATGGTGCAGCTATTGCGGGACTAGTGCATTTGTTTGTTATGATGCACTGGCTGCCTACCGATCTCATGGCGAAACCCCAAATAATCTGGTTTGATGAATCCATTTGGTGGGAGTGTTTTTTTAATTCACTGTCTAGGATTAATGCAGAGTTATCCTTACTGGCGATCTACCTCTTTTCTGGTATTTCCCTTGTTAGGTGCAAGATGGCTGTACAGCAGAAACTATGTGAGACTTCACAAAACAGGTTAATCAACGAGCCTTCCTGTGTTACAACGAGGTCTACTTGGCCAGTATATGATGGCAGCAGGAGGAATCTACTTATGGAATTTCAAAGGCTAAAATAAGGCTAACTGTTTCCTTCATTAAAGGGCACTGTATAATTGGGACATATGCTAGAAGACAAGGCCTACGGTACAACGACTACTGTAGGAGCTGTCCTAATGAAGAAGAGGAGGAGACTGTGTATCACCTATTCTGCCAATGCCTGGCTCTGATAAACCTGAGGAACGCATACTCAGAATCCCATTCCTATCATGCTTGGATGTGCTATCAAGAATGAATCTTAGAGGAATCTACTCTTTCATCAGATAATATGGTTGGTTTAACTTGGTGACAACGGACGTGTAATAAAATACCCTGCTGTTTACCCTTTAGGTATCACAAGAGGATCAGTTTTTAATGAACCCAAGTGAGCTGCTTGAAGAGTAGCTGCCCATTGAACCTAACCAATCCTAACTGAGATTTCCACCACCAAGGGACCAGTTCACGGACTGCGGTACTACAGGATATGCGGTGGGAATATCCGACAGTAAACATGCAATTATTTCTCCCTGGTGTATATAAGTCATTTATATTGGTATAAGAATGCTCTTAATATGATGACGAGACATTATAACCTGGAGTTATTCTAGTTGCTGGACCATTCTGATGTTCCTGGCAATAATGTCAAGGACGAACTTGCCAAAATAGTTTTCGTCTGCAAGACGAGGGAATCGATTAATTTGTCGGTGTTTCGAGTGTTGCGGATCACTTGTGCATAAGTTGGGGTCTCTGATGGTGCTCTCAGCTGATCAGAAACAGGTTTTAGTAACCGTGTTGACAGAGTACTGTTTAATAATGACTTCGGCATAAGTTTTCTTGATGTAGAAGATGTAAAGCCTCCTATGTATTTCCCTGGGAACTAGGACTGTGACTTTGGGCAGTTCATTTCTGAAAGCCTAGTGGACCTATAGAGGGTGTATTTTAAAGGGATGGTTTCGTTAATTGCTGTGTCGGGCTGGTTCATACATTACTTGTTTAAGGTCCTGATTGGAGTACTAAAACTTAATACTTTTGTGGTATCACAGAGGAACCAATTTTTTAATTTTTTTCAAAATTGTTTTTTAAAAGTTTTTTCCAATTTCTTTAAAAAAAATTTTATTAGTAAAAAAAATTTATGACAAAAAAATGTTTTTTGTGAAAAAAATTCGGGTTAAAAAATATTTTACCCGATTTTGACCCATTGTAGGTCCAACTTTGTATAGCCTTATATACATCGTTGCAATGGACTTTGAAATATCTATAATTAGATATCCATATTGTCTATATTTATAACTTAGTAATCGAGATATAGATCAAAAATATGCCAAAAATAGAGGCTGTCTCGGATTTTTGCTCATATCTCCGTTATTTATGGACGGATTTTGCTGATTTTAAATAGGAAATCCCAAAGGGGTTTCAGGAAACCCAAACCCCGCATCAAAAGTATTTTTTTTTTTTAATATTTGCAATTTTCCTTAAAAAATGATAAAATTAATGAATATTTAAAAACTTATTCCATAAGGTCTGCATTTTGGGTTAAATTTATCCAAAACGTTTATATTTTTTGTTATTATAAACCCCACCAAATAAGCAGAAACCATATTAAAAGTATTTTTTTAAAATAAGCAAGAGACTTTCGAACGATTTTTTTATCTATCTTTTAAAATATTAAAATTCCAAAATCACGATGATAAATAACTAAAAGTCTAATAATTTATTAAATACATACAACAAATTTCATACAATAAAACATCATTAATCTAAATATGTAAGTCAAACAAAACCCATTGATTTTTTTATAAATTATTTAAATGTACACTTCAATGAACCCATATAGTTAATTCATATACATGCATACATACATATGTATACTAGTACTTTAATACTAGTATTAAAATTTTTGCATGTGTTTATGACTGTGAATAACAATCTATTCAACACTTATTCACACACTCTTAACTTATGTTTAAGCTTATTTTAACTAATATTGATCGTAAAAAAATAATCAATTGATTTCTAGCAAAAAATAAAATAAAAAAAACTACAATAGATCGACCAAAATAAAAGATCAGCAACAATATAAAAAAATTAAAATTAATTCAAGCATTAATCAATTTGCAACAGGAAATCTTGTTTTTATGGATGTTAATTAAATAACTGAACAAATTAACAACGAATGGAGCGAACTAAACTAAACTCAATACAATAGAAAGATACTTTTAGTACGCAGGCTACATGCACACATCAGCACATCACAATAAAACAGTGGGGTACCTACCAAGCGAAATGTATTTTTAATTTAAGCAAACATTGACAACAATTTGTTTTATCATCTAATTTGATTCATTATCTGAAAATCGGGGATACGAAAGAGATAATTTTCGAATTACAATTTATAAAACAGTTAAATATTTTCATTTTGAATCGTATCAAAGCAGTATCAGCCCTATTCGTACTCTCTTCTAACTCAGATTAAAATTTTTTTTTCTACTTTTGTTAAACTTGCTTGCTGCAATATCATTTTAATTAGCGATTTATTTCCAATTTAGCAGACGACTATTTTTAAGATAAAAACAAATCGCTCTATGACTACCCACAGTGCAATATTAATACCAGCCAACACAACACATAAAAATATAATAAAAATCCAGACTCATATAATGATCTTTATATGAGAATAAAATGGTACAACATTTTCAGTTAATGAAAGTCGACTAATGGGTGTCCTAAGCTAATCGTCATTTGAAAGAATTTCATGAGCGTGGTTATTGGGAGTGTGTCTGATCAATTAGTTTATCTTGATAGTGACATTTAAAAGAAATTTGGGAGGTCTTATATGGGAGTTATTGTTAATTATTGTCCGATTCGCAAGAAATTAGCTTGTATGATTTATGTTTGTGTAAAATGTATTTCTCTTATATATCTATCAGCAATATAATACGAACACCTTTTTTTATCGGAAAATAAAACGGTATTCCATTATGCAACAGATCAGTTCAAGTGTTCTCGATCAAATTTCTGGTTAGTTTTACGACTTTTTTTCGATATAAATGTTTTTTTGATCACAGCTGAAATTGATCTTATTTGTACAGTCCGTAAACTTAACTCTAGTTTGAGAGAATGCATAACGCTTGAAGCTCTCTTTTTTGAACTCTCTCATAATCCGTATATCTTCCTTGGCTGATGAGCAAATTTTTTGACCGTCTCGGTGAATAGTTTCCACTTATTTATTATGTAGCTGATCTTAAATATTTTTCGAAAATATCTTTTTTTTACATGATATTTATTATTTTATTCATATTCGCTCTTTTTAAGTACAATTCATTAATTTGTGATTTTTCTCAAATCAGGGTTGGAACTTTTGTTTTAAATAATCAATAAATACATTCTAATAAATGTTCATGTAAATGTCCTACATTAATAACTAGTAGGTAGCTTTTCTCCTACTATAATTAGGGCATATATTAGGGTGTAGTATAGAAGCAATTTTTATCCAATATGAACGTACAACGTATGTATTTACAATGAATCGAGGTAATTACAATGATTTTATGATGAAATTATGATAAGTGACTATTTCTAATTAATGATGAACAAACTATAGATTTAATTTCAGATTTTTTATATTTTCCCAGATATATTGTGATTTTATCATCTTGGTTCCAGAGCGATACCCACTATAGTCAATAACGAGATTAAAGTTTATATAAAACTTGTTCCTGCTTAATCTGATACTATTCTAGGACAGTGGTCGGCACTCATAGCCAATAGGGTACGAACTCGATGGGTTATTTAGCTGTAAAGAACACAAATATCAACGAAGTTCAAAAAAATTATTAAAAAAATAGCATACAATCACAATCAGTAGCTGGTTAGATTACAACAGAAAAATTAACTGAATTACATGTTATTATAATCCATGTTTCATACTTTCTGAACCGGATTTCAGTTTACATTAATCTAATTACTATAGATGGACCGACGAATATCGTTAGCTCGACATAGATATTGATTTGTATTCAAAAGGTTGAAAGTGCGTGTAATAACATAAGAGGGAAAGGAGCTGGCACTAAACTAGTCATCAGTTCTAACACTAATTCGAAAATACAACAGGGTTAGATCATTTACTTTTAAGAAATATTCCTAATATTGTTAGTTATAGTTGGGTAAATCTGCAAATTTAAATGCATTAAATTCTTCATAAAAAGTGGTTTATATGTAAACGGTGAGATATGTGAGAGATGTGCATGAATACCATTCAAATGACATATTTTTTATTTTGCAAAAATGAATACTGAGTTATCGCTATAAATAAATTAAACGAAAGCTGTCATTGCATGATTCACCACAGCAAGTGTATTGTTACAAAATGCATGCAATTGCTTGCATATTCTGAAAACTCTTACCATTCACAAAATCAGTGAATGAATATGAGTGTTATGAATATAAGAAGAGCTTTTTGAGTAAATATACATACACTTTCCTATATGAGTATGTTTGAATTTATTTAAGACTGTATTTAAAAGGATTTTTCTTGCATATTTCTATTTTTAACAATACGGAAAACACCATTTTCAATATTGTTTATTATTTCGGAGTTTATTGTATGAAAATAAGACGAAATTTAGTACTAAGTATTCTACTTATCATCGAGCTTTTGTGAATCATTTGAATACTTTGCATATAAATCAAAACACAGTAATCATTAATGAACTAACAACAAATATTTCATATCTTATGTTTAATAAACATAATTTAATTAGTTCATCTAGTGCTGGACGAATAATTGTTTATCCATTATACTTGTCTTTGAATTAGGTCTGATGTGTTCCTCCTTCTTATCTAAAATGTTGCGGGCCAGTTGATTTGGGTGGATTTTAAGCTTTTTTAAATATTTTTCAAAATTTTTCTTGACCTCAGTTTTTACAAAGGACACGTTTATTTCTTTGTGTAAATTCGCGTTATTTCTAAATATTTTGAAAACTAATTAACATTAGTGGTTACAATAATTACGATATTCTTCAAACTTCAATTACGATATTCTTAAAATTTTGCCCGAATATCTTCTCTTTTATAATTTTACTGGCCTACCTAAATAAAAGCGTAAGGCGGAACGTTTTTTTCCGCTTAGCTTTAACGCTGAAATGTAATACCTAAATAAAAGCGGCAACGCTACGTCAAACAATAGAAACACGTTTATCAAAAATATATATATAACAACCCGGATTATTTAAACAATAAAGTACATTGCAGTATTGGTGTTTCTGATTTTTGTTTTGTGATTTGTAAACTAAAATTTTACCAAAAAAACTAAATATTAATGAGTTTCTTGCATATTTGTTTCTCCTTTTGTATGTATGTGTTTACATTTATTGTGTTTTGCAACTAACTTCACTATTAAACGCGCTGTCAAAATCGGATTTTCCAATTGCAAAGCGTTGCCGCCGCGTTATTTCGGTATGCTGCATACAAATTGTGTGGGCATGAGAATTTGTGACAAGTAAAAAACGCCTTACGCTCCAATTTAGGTATGCGTGTTACATAGTCTGGCTGAAAATGGGCAGGAGTGGATTAGTGGACGAGGCGCCTCCCATGCAAAGTAAATAGTACTTTTGAATATCTGCAGAACTATAATTGTGAGTCTTCAAACTTTATTCGAATCAATAGGGTGTAGGACCTACATTACAAAGAAACCTGTAATTTCGACAGTCATTTACCTTTTGCCTGAATCACTTTCTTATATTTTTAGAATGTTTGGGTGAAATTGTGAGGGATTGTCTTTATGGGAATGACTTCTTTCATAAAAGGAAAATAGTTATAATTGAATATCTGGAGAATTATAATAGTTAAAGTAATGCTTCAAATTAGTTATTTTGTTACCATTGTAGATGAAATATATAAATATTCGGATATAAAGTGAATGTAATTCAGTGAGAGTCTTTAAATTTTGTGTAACTTACGTTGATGACAGTGTCCTGTTATGCTAAAAATTAAGGAGATCGCAGAAAGGGACGTGCCCCTCCTATCTCATGTAAAGTAAATATTTATTATCGAATATCTGGAGAACTAAATGAGTGGTATCAGATCATGTTAATTAAATAGTTATTTTCGAATATCTAAACAACTGTAACAGGTAGAGTCTTCTAACCTTTTATCAATTGCTTTCATATCATTTTAAGGAGTTTGACTTAAAATAGGCTGGATCGAAACTTGCCCACTGTAAAAACATAGGAAATTATGGCGAAGCAAGTGTGTTAAAAAAAAGTAACAAGATTTTTTAAAATCGCAGGATATGTTTTATACTTTCAATCGCATGGTATGTAATTTATCACAGGCATGGTATGCAAATTCCGGTATTAAGTAATTATATTTAATTTTTTATAAAATCCTTTTTTTATTTTACTACGAAAGGGGGGGGGGTGGCGAAGGGCACCGGGTCAAGCTAGTAAACAAAATATTTATGAGATGAAACAAAATCATAAATAAGTAGTAATAAGGTTTTAGAAATGAATGATGATGATTAATAATGTTAAGATTAAGAATTATTGGGAATTTTTTGTTTTTATAATGTTTATTTAATCAATATGTATATAGTTTTACTTAAAATAAACAATAAGTTTTAACTGCTAGATATATACACAGTCCCCAGACGGTGAATTATTGGGAATGAAACGTGTAGATGGTGCGGAAAAGATGTCGAGAACAGCTTTTACGTTTACTGCGCTATCAAATAGGACATTTAATATATTTTGATCTTATTTCATCCAGAACCTAAACGATGTTAGAGTCATAAATCCAAATTAATATATCAGGTCATATTGATGGAATGCATATACAGTATGTATAAGGAAATATCATATATCATAGTGAGCCTTATTCGCCTCTATGAACGCTGGTTCTTATTTCACATCTTATAACATAACATGAGTAGCCAGTATAGAATTTATTAGTAAATCTATAATGTACGGCTGTCCATCATCTTTCAGACTTTGCAAAAGAACTTCCAGTACAATTTGGTATAATGAACATTAATTGACAATCGATTGTTACTGTTTTGAGCCCATTTGAGTAATTGAAAGGTAAAATGTTGATAAATTTGGTTTTGTAAAATAATGTTATATAAAATTTGGCCTTTTTAATGTGAAACTAACTTTGTTCATTACGGACGTACTTAAATAAACATTTTAGAAGGAAAGATGATGTTTTTAGACATTTTACAAAATTGTAACATTTCATACTACACTGTAGCGTAGGGTACATGGTACATTATCATCATAAAACTGAAAACGAAAGATGAACGATAAAAAAAATGAAATCCAACATGTGAACAGACAACAAGAAACACTTTAAAATCAATAAGAAATCTTTATTAATTTACGAGACGAGTTAACAGAAATCAAAGTCTCATAGGAGTGTATTAAACGAAATGAAATGAAATGGTTACCACCACGGCACAGTTATCCATATAAATATAATTTGACCATATGGTCAAAATGGTCAAAGCTAAATTACCAACTCCGACAACAAGACGGACATTTAATTTCAAGTTGTTTCTTTTTTGTTTTTTTTTTTCATTATACGACTTCGCAGTAAGTAAATGCGATGATGATGATGATGATGACGATGGTGTATTTGGTTTATCCATCCTCATCCATGCATTCATGAGTTTATTTGTGTTTTGGTGGAATGATGAGTTAGTTAACAAACAGTATGTGTGAATATGACTTAATCGAATTATTAACAACAACAACAATAATAAAAGTGAACAAATTTTAGTTACTTTTTTTTTTTCTTCCTTTATTGAAAATTCAACATTATCGTTGGAGTTGGTAGTGATGATGATGATGAAGGTGATCATCATCATCATAATAATGTGGACAGGTATAAATAAAATTCATAAAAATACCTTTATGTGTGTTTGTTACTGTTGGCCGTTTAAAAAAGGCTCGAAACTAAACACAAACTGTAGGAAGATGAACAAAAAATTAAATGATCAAGTTGTTAAACGGATGTGTAAAAAAGGCCAACAAAATCATCATAATAAAAATAAAAAAAACAGTTGTTGCAACAACGTGAATGTGAACTACACAAACAAAATCACTTGGAACAGCAGCCGCATGACCAACAGCGCAATAGCAGCCAATAAGTATCTGAAGCAACTTCTCTGCTTTTTGAACAGTGTTTTATGATTTATGAACCTGGTGCAGTTGAATGGAAGTAGAGAAGATCCCTTCTTTTTTTTTAGTTTTTTTGTTTTTGTTTGTAGCATTTGCCACAACAACAGTAATAATAACATTATTAACAATATTACTGTTTCGTCTTGTTTGACTTGTTGTATTCTGTTGTGTTACTCTGATTATGGCTGCTGTGCTGTGTTTTTCGGAATAATTAAAATCTGACCTGTTACTTTTAATCATCTCGTATAAACAATTTTCAAAATCATCTTGTTAATTAATTTCAGTTAGAGTAGCTTGTCAATTTTCTTTTCTTCTGGTTCTTTCCTTGAGGTTTTTGTTTTGTTTCGTTCAACAGCCAAATTATATTTTAATCGATTGAGTCTGTTAATTATATAAAATTAATTCGGGTTTTTATGGGAAATCTTGTTAATTATCATTATTATTCTGTGTATTTAATTAGCAAATCATATTAAACAACATATTATGGTAGAAAGTTGTTTTAGAATTAAATTTTTGTGTGATTTAGACCAAGGACATGGTTTTATCTCAAACAAAAAATCATGAATATGGTTTCAAAAATATTAAATTTTAATGAAGTTTTAGATTAGCCGCTAGTGATAGGATAAAACAAACTTTCAAAAAAGTGCACTGTAGGGAATTAAAAAAAAATGTTAATAAATCTGTAATTCCTAAGGACTGAGATCGAAAAATTCTTAACACACGTTTTTCATTACAACTTTTAACCCAACTATTATTAGATTTTTTTTTTTTTTGATCATGTTAACTTTGTAAAACATGTCAGTTATTATGTTTAATGTCAATTATATTCATTTGTTGTTAATCTGATTAAAATGAGTGACCAGATAAAAGAGCGTACTAAAATTATTAAATATTTTCAACAAAATCCAACTTGGTCCTACAAAAAGTTGACCAAACAATCAAAGGTCTGCCGTCAAACTAATTCCAATGTTATTAAACAGTACCGGGAGAACTTGTCCGTTGATATAAAACCTGGTTCAGGTAGAAGGAATACTCCACAAGATGTTTCTAAAGCCAAAAGAATAGAAAGCATTTTGAATAGAGCTCCCATAACATCCGGTAGGACAGCAGCCTGGTTAGCTCAGTATTCGGACTATTTGGTACGAAATGTTAAAGCCAATGCAGGTTTCAAAAACATACACGGCTCAAAAAGTTCCTGACAGGAACTCTGCTAAAAATTTAGAGGCCAAAGACAGAGCACGGAAATTGTATGTTAAGAATTTTTCGATCTCATTCCTTAAACTATAGAAGAGGCGTAGATGAGTTTTAGTTTTGAATAATAGATATTAAACTAAAATCTGCTTATGCATTTTAGATCTTAACTGAAATACAACTTAATGCAACTCCTCGATTTTTAAACATGAATCTAAGCAAAGTCTATTGTCATGTATTAACTAATTCTAGTTTTTAAATGTTTCTCACTCATTTATAGATTTGGGCTTCTTTCATTATCATTCATTACAAAATTTTAAACAATCAACCGACATCTCATTTGAAACAGCTACTAAATACCTTAATAATTTATTAATTTCCACTTTGAATTAAAGTTATTCAATATTTATTTGATAACATTATCAAACCCAGAAACAAAAATAAATATTAAAATGAACATCATCGTAAACATGATCATCAACATGATCTTTATGAACGACAACAAATTGGTCGGACAATAAAACGAAATATTTAAACAACTTAATGCTCGTATAAAGTCGATCATAAAAATCGAAACAAGGGATCCCATAGAAATGAAACCCATAGAAATGAATAAAAAAATATATGTTTGAATATGATCGAAACACAAACCAGCAAGAAAGAATTTGTTTTTATTTAGCTGCATGCAACCAGATCAGACACCATATGGAGGCAATAGTTTTGTTGCTTTTAGTATTGTGTTGTTCCACATGGTATTAAAGTTCACGAATTAGTCACATTTCTCTTTTGATTTTATCAGCAGTAACAACAAGAACAATACGAGAATCTTCATAAATAAAAGGATTAATTTAATCTATAAACATTTGATTGCATTGTTTGTTGGTGTCGAGTTTGTGTTTTTGTTGTCATAGCTTTAACCGAATCCACATCTTCCAACCTTTTTTTTTTTCTCTTGTTTGAAATACAAAATTTAAATACTTGTGTCAGTAGCGCAGACAGTAGACAGACAGACAGACAGACAGACAGAAAGACCCTGCTTTTATCTCAGGTGTGAAATATTGTCAAAATGGAAAATAGAATATGACAACTTGTTTAAAGTAATTTGAACGTATTTAAATGTGTTTGTATGGCTGGGTATCTTTTAAATTATTTATAATATTATTTATGTATTATTAGAGGATAATATAGTTTAATTCACATCATATGCCATACAGATTTTTATATTGGGTGTATGACTTAAAAATGCGGGATTTATAATGGATGGCGTATCTTTTTTTTTTGTTTTTAATAACTTATATGTCATTTTGAGGTGTACAAATCTGTCATTTATTCTCACTTAGTTATTGAACATTATAGTGAAAACAACTACGTTTTTATTTTGCTTCGAAAATGTCGAAAAAAAGCGTGATATGCGGGAAGTTTTGCTTTATTTCTTTAATATAAAAAAAGTGCCGCTGTAACACACGGATTGCTTACCAAAGCTTATGGTGAATGTGTACAACGTGCAAGAGCTGGTTTGTGCGGTTCAGAAGTGGAGAAATTAACATGGAAGGCAAAGATCGCCCAAGCAAGCCAAAAAACTTTGAAGACCAAGAATTGGAGGCATTACTCCAAGAGCTTGCAAACTCAACAAGAGCTACTAAGAACGTTTGCAAGGAGCAGGATTCAGCCAAAAGCAGGGAAATTGAGTACCATACGAATTGATGCCGAGAGACCTTGAAAGACGATTTACATGTCCGAAATAAAGTTTGAATGCTATAAAAGAAAATCATTTTTACACCGAATCCTTACTTGCGATGAAAAATGGACGATAACCCAAAGCATAAGAGATCGTATGTGAAACCCGGCCAACCAGCCGAATCGACACCAAAGCTACTTATCCATGGCGCTATTATGAGCGTCTATCTGTAATGAGCTTCTGAAATTTGGCTAGACCTGTAACATACGCAACTGAAACGAGCATTTGCCGAAAAACGCACAGAATATGCGGGCTGACATGAAACCGTAATATTCCATTAAAAAATGAGCAGTACTTTTGGCTCGAAATCAATATGTTGCCAGAAAAATGGCAATGGCCAATACCTTGAATAAATTTTACAAATGTTTCATAATAAAAAAAATTTCGCATTTTAAAGTAATACACCCAATAGATACTTGTAAAATATTTTTTTTTATTTTTTATACCCTTCTCACGAAGTTGCGAAGTGTGTTTTTCGTTTCCAAAAACATTAATGAAAAAACAAACCAACCTTGACATCTACAAACACAAAAATTAAGCAGAAAACTTACGCAATTGATTGCCTAATGTGAAAGGAGTCTTATATTGTAATCCTACCTTTTGTTTTCTCACACACTATTATTTATTACAGTTTATTCTCCTATACTATTGTGCTCAAACAAAATGTGCCTTCGAAGAATCCCAATTTTTTTATTAGGATATTTGCATGACATAATCTGGAAACAGAAATTTTAAATTTACCGTGTCTTCTCTGACTTTCTTAGTTCTTAGCGGATCGATGTAAAAATGTTGTTGGACTGAATTCAAGTGACCCTTTGACCCCATAAAGTATATATGTATACTCTGGACTCTGATAGATAACAGTGTTCCAACATAGGTATCGATATATCAGATATATTCATGAGCATTTTGGTACATTTGGTACTGAAAGTCAGAAAAATCGATCCATAAATGACTCATATATTAGAAAACACCACAACTACCTATAAAAAGTATATCATAAAAATTAATTATACCCTTCACCTTCATGAGAAGGGTATATATAAGTTTGTCATTCCGTTTGTAATTTCCACAATATAATTTTCCGACCCTGTAAAGTATATATATTCTGGATCCTTATAGATAGCGGAGTCGATTTAGCCATGTCCGTCTGTCTGTCTGTTGAAGTCAATTTTCTGAAGACCTCAAATAACTTACAAACTTGATTCATACATCATAAAGTATTTAAAATACTACTGAAATAAATAAATAAAATTAAAATCAATATATCGGGAATTCTTCCGGCTCGGTTGCTATTTAATATCGAGAAAATCGGCCCACAAATGGCTGAGATATAAGGAAAAAACCGGTCCAACCTCGTTTTTTGGCCAATTTTTTATCTATATCTGGATTACTAAGTCATTAATATAGACAATATGGATGTCTAATGATAGATATTTCAAAGTCCACTGCAGCGATCAACATAAGGCTATCGTAATTTGGACCAACAATGGTTCAAAATCGGGAAAAAATTTTTTAACCAAATTTTTTTATTTTAGCTATAAATTTTTTTTCACTAGTAAAATTAAAAAAATAAAAAAAATTTTGGAAAAAAATTTAAAAAAAAATATTTCGAAAAAAAAAAATTAAAAACTATTTTGAAAATTTTTTTTTTTTAAATTTTGAGAAAAAAATTAATTTTGTTTACCTAAAGTATAATTTGGTGAAGGGTATATAAGAGCACAGCTGAATATAACTCTCTTACTTGTTATATATTGTTGTTGACACATTGTTGATTCTAATACATATGCTTCGATTAGTTAATTTTGTAACTGTAACTAGAGTTATGAAAATTTGTAAGATGTCCGTGGTTATGTCCAAATATAGAATCTATTTTAAATTCAAAATGCGTTACACTCATAGTCAACTTCATTATGGTCTAGACTTCAGAAAAATGGCAGTATCTTATTTCTTTGGCAAACACAAAACCTGAACGGTAATGTTAGGAAGTAAAGATAGTCCTATATCTCGAGGTATAGTTGGTTCATAAGCTACGAAGATATACATATATGGGTCATATTAAGGTGTACAGAATTGACACGAACGTCCACTCAGACCTTCTCGGGAAACCTGAAACTTTAACCAGTTATGAGACCGACAAGGTGGTTCTACTAATGTTGGCCTCGGAACCATATAAAGTAGACAAAACCTTGAAGTTCATGACCCTGAAAATGATGATCTGGTACAGAACGACCAAGGTAAGTCGATAAAGGACAAACCTAAAAGGCTTACGGACTTAAGGGCTCTTTCGGGGTTTTAAAAACGTTGAACGAAGGCGATCCAGACTTCCAAAAATATAAAAATCTTTTTAAATCGGATGGGAAACAAGAAAAATGGCACGTACAGTGCACTCGCGGTAACGTGAACTAATTAAAACCAAGGGAGTTCATGTTAGTGAAATTGTTCACGTTAGCGATTGTCGAATTTCATGAAAAAAATATAAAATTTTATAATATAAACCTGTGTTTTACACGCTTGAATGTGAAATAAAACAAAATTATTGATTAAAATGTATTACAAAACAAAACGAGATCACGAGAAACTATAAATTGAAATAAAATTATATAGCAAATAAAATTACTCATTCGTTGCCACTAAAAAAATTAATTTAGAGGATACAAACACATTTTTCTTATAAGGGGATTCTCAAAACTTTAAAAATTGAATTTAATGTATGTATTAAAGTGTTGTCTACATGATTAGAAAACAAATGCAGTGAAAAAAAATTGTTCACGTTAGGCGGTGTTCACGTTAGACGGTGTTCACGTTACCGCGAGTGCACTGTATTTAAAAAGGTCCCTAACTTTGAGCCCCATTAGCTCCGCGCCTGTAGCATCTGTAGTGTCCATTTTAATAACTTAAACTCGAATACTTCTTGGATACGCCAGTGTCAAATTTTATCCCGATCGGAGCAGCCGTTTAGAAATGCCAGAATTATTTCCAAAAAATTTTGATTCTGCCCCACAGTGCACTGTTAGTATTAAGATGTCAAAATCAGAACAAAGCACGATTATCACCTCGCAGTTAGGTTGATTCCTTTAGAGAGTTCGATGGCGTCAAGTGATCAAAAGACGTGAATATCATCGGATGTGTTAATGCAAAGGATATTAGCTTTCTTAAAAACTCAATGCAAACATTTAGTTCCTACCTCTGGATAAATTCGCTTTTCAAACATCGATTAATTTTGGAGATGAGGTCATACGTTGGTTGGAACAGCTTCGGCTAATTTGACTTTCAGAGAAACGCAATGGGGAATTTGAAAGTTTTGCAGATTAGTTTGTATCACTCTGAAACGGCGATAGTGCACATGCTTCATAAACTGTATTTCAAGTGGAGATTTCCTTATAAACATAAATAGTTGCGATGGACTTGTTTTGCAAAAAGGTGGACCTTTGATATTGAACAGTTTCCCTCTGGTGAAGTCTTGTGAAGTACGAATCAGACTCTAAGGCATAAGGGTATTCAGAGAAACGAAAAAGGTGACAAATGCGCGAGGATCGTCTAAGGCTAAAATCGATTAAAAGACGGATTTGGATATTCCTCCAATTGGATTTTCAATTGTAAATAAGAAAATCACTTGAAAAGTGGACACACTGGTATTAAATTTAGGATATCTAAACTCCTCTGACTCTCATATGTAGGTATGTAGTAGAACTAAGGCCTATCTGATACTAGACTCAAATCCACTTACAAGATATAAAATATGTACTTACATATACTTACTTATGTGGAAAGTATATATTATCTAATCCGCTAAATTTCTTGTGAATTTTCTGTTATTGAAACAATACATATTTACAAGACTTGATCGAAGATTTTGTTGTAATTATACCGTTTAAACGATTTAATCTTTAGAAAATATTTCGTTAATACCCACTTTAAACTAAATATGTCAAAATTAAATTGTGTGTATAAATGTTTGCTTGAGTGTGTTTGTGTGTTTTCTACACAGATTCTTTTATTTTTTTCAGTGATTTGATTCTCTTATTAAAACTTTTCGTTTTTTCTTGTTTTCATTTTATTTAACACATCCAACCAGTCAACCAATAAAACCAATAAAACCAAAAAAATGCGGAGCGCAAAACCTTTTTAATGTTGACCGAATATTTGTGCTCCAGCTGATTTGGCCCAGCATGATGTTCACGAGATTCATGGGAATATTAATTTCATGGCAATTTTATTGCTTATTAATTTTTCAACATTTTCCAAAAGTTATTGTACATGTGTGAATGTATGTGTAAATTTATAAATGTATGTGAGTGTGTAGGTTTGAAAAAAAGTTCATTTTCAAACCTTTTTGTTTTGGCCGCATTATAAGCATTTATTGCATTTGTTAACTGAGTTAAGCTGTAAAGTCGTACTTCTCTTGATGTCTGTCTGTCCGTCCGTCCGTCCATACCCACATCTGTTTTTAACCTGTAAATAAAGAAATAAATGAAATTAAACGAACGAACGAACGCATAAAGGAGAGAACGTACGATCAAATGAACGAACCAACAAATGAATTGCTGAAACAGTGTCGTATCATGTGGAGTTGGTGTTTAAGTTAAATTGAGTTGTGTTGAGTTCGTACTCACTCCATCGTATGTTGGCAAAGGCTTCTTTTCTTTGTTAACTGTTGAACTGGTTAAACTAATAGTGTTATGATATGATTATTATTTTATTATCATTATGACTTTTAATGTATGAATTATATTAAAAAAATCTTGGAAAAAATAATAAAAAACAAAACCCTACAGGAAAAAGATGTTATTAAAATGTATGCGGTGTAAAGCGACTACAAAAAGTACCCTCCAACAAACACAAAAAGAATATTAAATAGGTGTGACTATTTTAAAAGTTTTGACATATAATTTGTTATGTCCCCTCATTTGGTTGGCATATCATTATAACAACTAAAATAATAGATATCTTAAGCCCTTCATATTTCGACTGCTTGATGTAAGTTCCTTATAGTAATCTCAATACAAAATTGTTTTGTAACTTTTTTCCATAAAATAGGAAATTTTTTATCCAGGACTTCACAATTCTTAAATCATCCTAAACGAAAACAGTTTTTTTAATAATTTTCAACAAGAATTTTATTATTTTTTTACCAGATGAACGAACATAATAATTTCTTATATTGTGATTACAAAATCAATTTTCGAGGTCTAAAATCTATTTTTTTGTACACACAGGGTTTAATGCTGAAATTAATTTGTGTATGAAGAAAAATGTTTTTGTTAAATATAAGAAAATAATAAAAATGGTAGAACTTTCCTTCACATAAAAAATTAATTGTTTAGTAAATTTAACACTTTTTAAGATACATAAAAAAAGATTTAATTTTAGGTGGAGACCAAAAGTGCAAGTGAAAATTTGCATTTGCATCAATTATCTTTGATATGTATCTTAAATCAATAAAATCCGACATCAGCTTAATAAAATATGGATATTTGAAGATCCACAATACATATTTTTGTGAAATGAAAAGAAATATAAATTAAAATACTCTAGAGAATATGTATTTAGAAACTTACCTTATATATTTACTAACAAAATAGTTTGTCTTTGACATTTAACAATAATAAATACTACTTACTCGCATATATTCCAGTTTCAGTTTCTAAGGAAATGTTAATTCTTTACCAAATTTAAAAATGTGAATGAAAATACCAGCTTACCAGTGTTTCTGTACCTGATTTCTTTAAAGAAAGAAAGGCAAAACATGGACCAGTTTTATCTAATTCACGTACTACTTCATAAGTCCCAATTTTATGTGTAATGGATGCAATAAGATCTTATCTCTGGAAAAAATAAGGGTTTATAACATTTGTTTTTCAAACGTCAGAATATGTAATTTTCTTTTATTCATACCATTTTACAACACAAAATATCAGTCATCAATGTGGTTTTTCGGTTCTGTTCAAATCATAGGTACACCAAATTTCAAATGACTTCGTTTGCCGTTTTCCCACTGTCTTAAATGTTCACTACACATTTACGCACAATGTTTGGAACCCACGGCTTATTCAGGGAGTTAATATCCATCTCGATGTAATTGAAATACGTGTTTCTCACTAAGTTTATAGTTTCTCACTGTTATATAGTGCTATTGGTAGTTTCAGGTTAACAAATTAACTTTTGATAGTTTGGATTGTCGGATTTTGGTATCAAGAGACAAATAATGTCAAAAGAGTTGTAGAAATCCTATATATGTTCTGAAAATAAATTTTGGCACTATTAGCCCACTTTGGCAACATAATTTGGAACTAATATAGATCCACACGTCCTTAAATTTAGTTTAAATTATAATTGTGTATATATATATTATAAAGTATGTATATTCTGGATCGTTATAGATAGCGAAGTCGCTATTGTCATGTCCGTCTGTCCATCTGTATGTTGAAATCAACTTTCCGTACCCCAAAATAACTTACTTATATGATTCATACATCGATTGATATTTAAAATCAACACAATCGGCACACAAATGGTTGAGATATAAGGAAAAAACCAGGACAACCTCGATTATTGACTTATTTTTGATCTACATATATCTGGATTACTAAGCCATAAATATAAACAATATGGATTTCCAATAATAGATATTTCAAAGACCTTTGCAGCGGCGTATTAAAGGCCAAAGTAAGTCGAACGTACAATTGGTAAAAATCTGGAAAAATATTTTTTACCCCGAATTTTTTAAAAAAAAAAAAAAATTTTTTTTTGTTATAATTTTTTTCACAAATAAATTAAATTTTAAATTTTGTTTACCAAAATTTTTTTTTAAGTATAATTTGGTGTAGGGTATATAAGCCGAATACATACTTGTTTTTTGTTATAACTGTCCACTGTGATGTTAATTAACATTTAATAGTAAAAAACTTTGTATGTATTTCAGCAACATATAAAGCTGTACAAATATGGAGCTTCTTCAAGGAGCGGTCCTTTGGGGTTTTTTTTTCAAAATTGGCAAAGGTATGGGGAACTATGACCGCTAAAGTGAGCCAAATTATACTTTACTTTTGCATTAAGTTCTCTTTACGAATCATAAATAAATTGCATATAGTCCCAAAGAATATGAACAAATATAGGGACTTTTTCGGGACTTTTTATAAGGAGGTGATAACTGTTAGCAAGTTTTTTTTATTGTATTTAGAATTTTATCGCATATATAGCTGAATTTAACCAAAAAATCGAAAAAGATCGATTGGAAAAAAGTAACTAAACCAAAATATCTCGTGAAATAAAAATCACGAAGATCTTCTCAAGGACTATTTATATTTTAAATTTCAGCTCATTCGGCTCATAAATGGATTTTTGGAGATTTTTTAAACAAAATGTGAACTCCAGGTTACCAACTTTGAGGGGTCACTCACTGGTCCCCATTCCGCTTTCGAACCTTATGAAATTTCGTTACGATACATCTTTCTAAACCACTGTGTTTTGGTGCATACATTCTTCGGAAAGATCATTACCAAATACTGGAATGGATAATGCTTTGAAATTTGCTATTCCAAGTTTTTAAAATTTTTTGGAATTTATAGATTTTTGGTAATTATTCGAACTTTTTATTTTATAATTTGAAAGTAAATTTAATTTGGCTCAAGTTTATTTATTATAATAACTGTGTAATAATTTAAAGAATTTCAATTGCACTATACGTAATTTCACCCATTTTTGTGGCCAAAACTATTAGGAATCACTGAACAAGGATGAAAATCGGTATACGGGGGTTTTCAAGGTTGGTGATTTAAAATCTGAGGTAAAATTTTTCAGATTTAAAATGGCGGATCCATTATGGCGGGAACTCTCCTATCTAACTGTAATATTCTTACAAAATAAACCGTTTCCTCATTTCTTTTGCTCATCCAACCAAACATCCGCAAATTCGATATTTTGCAGGGGAGGCTGCCTCAAAAAAGTGCAACATAAAATTTACAAATTAAACTCAAAATTCTTCATTTAACACGTTTCTGATTGTTTAAACTCGGCCAAATTATGCCAACTTTTTAAAACCTTATCCAAAATTAATTTATCAAAAAAAAAAAAAAAAATTATAAAATTAAAGGTTATGTTAGAATTATGAGTTTTTTCGCCAAAAACTATTTTTTATTACAAAATCTTTTTCTTAAACTTTTAAGCACTTACTATCACTTTTGTTTTCTATATTTAACTTAAATTTATGTTGGTTTTTTAACTATTAAAATAAACTTAAAAATTCGACTAAATTGCACTGTATATACTGCTTTCAACAAGTTGCTCACAAACAATGACTTCGACCACTTGCTAAGCAGTCGCCGTTTATTTTTTAGAAAAACAAAACTTGCCGTTATTTGCTTTAATATTTTCTTTATCAAATACCAGCAACAAAAAATGCATTCTTGAAAGTGTAAAACATGACATTCTGCCTCAAAAATTTGTGAAATTACCTATAGTGCATTGTAAATAAATTTAGAGAACTGGCAAATTGGAATGCATTTTCTACCCTGCCAGGGGAGTCTTCAGCAATCTTGCATGTCCAATGTCTACTGAAAATATCATCTATTTATCTTACCATTATTGTGAAATAGAGTGTGGAAAACCAATTCATATGTATTTCTTCACAAATCTACCATTTGATATAAGCATAAACCCAAAATAAAGATGTTCAGACTAAAACTATTACTAATTAATAAAAACATTCAAAATAATTATTATCAATAAGATAAATTGAAATAGGTTTTATAATAGTTACTCGTGTCTATTATAATTAATATATTTTTAATTGCACTAAGAAAAAACTAAAGTCTTAAGTAGTATTTTTATTACAATTTAATTAATCATTTATTTAAATTATTAGAAAAAATGTATAAATTAATAAAAAAATAGTGTAACAACAAGAGTAATTATTTATCGATGAGTAATATACTCTTTTTATAATCCATAATAGTTATTATAAGAGTAATAAAATATTAATTGGACAATAATAATTACAAATAAGTAAAAACAAATAAAAATTGATTTATATTACTAGTTATGGTTGAGTAGCTCGTCGTAAAACATATAATATACAGCTTGGTGGCGAACAATTTGCATTCCCTTTGAGTCCAAAGAAATGGAGATACTAATTTTTTATAAATCGTTTCTTAGCAGTTTCTGAACATTATAATTAATGACTTTTCCATTTCGAATCGAAAGAAAAACCCTTTCAGTTCCAATATCCTGAAATTACAATTAAGGCTAGCGAAATAATCGGAAATATCTTACAGCCGTAGTGTAGGGTACATGAATAAATACTTGGTTGGATGGGTGGATCTCAAAACAGGGACTTTATATTCATTTATACTGATTTGTGTTTTTCTTATTTATTCATTTCATGTGGCTGTGAAGATTGAAATGTATATTTTGATAATTGTGCGTGACTTGTGAACTTGTTTCCTTTTTTACATTGTTTTCTTCTCCTCTTCAGCTTCTTCTAAATCTACTCCGCCTTTTTTCTTTTATGATGGTTGCTGATGCTGTTGTTTTTGTTTGATTTGAAATCAATTGGTTTTACATGCAAATGAATTGTTGTGGCCAACCATTCGAGAGAGTATCAACTAGATTTATTTGTTCGTTCCTCATTTCATACGTTTGTTATTGTTGTTGCTTCCTTCACACGTTTGTTGCTTGATTGTTTTCCAATTTTATTTTGATTTTTTCAATAAAGACATCAACTGTTTTGTATATTTTCATTTTAGTTATTGGTGCTGTTGGTTATGTTTTCTTTTCAAATTATTTTAGTTGAGTGTAGGGTATTTAATTGGTTTATATTGTATTTGTACAATAACTTGATATTTTAAGTATCTTATTGTTTCAAATATTTATGTGTCAATACACAATTTTGTATATGATCTTTCCTTTTAGAATCCATATTTATAAATTGTCTTTTGAATCAAGAGAGAGATATTGTTCCAATTGTAAATTAGAAAGTAATTGGAGTGTAATATATTTAATGAAGCATAGGCGCATTTTGTGCTTGATTAATTAATCCTTAGTTAAGTGGAGGAAGATAGTTTACACCACTCGTAATCCAAGGGTTCATTGTTTTTCTTATCAAGAAGTATAATTAAATACAAAAATGCGATAAAGATAAGGAAATACAAACTTAACTCAAAATGTAATGTTAGTAGAAAATAGGAAGGAGTGGAAACAGGAGCTCCTCTAATTCACACTCTCCCGCCTTTAAGCCATGTCATACCCCTAATGAAACAATATACATATATCCCCAGACTAAACCCAGTAAGAACTGAGTGCAATTGTCCCATTTACACTTGTTGAACCCATTACAATGCCAATAAAAATCCTCAGACTGTACTTGTCCAACCCTAACAATATTATGACTCCTTTATGTCTAGTTTGGGCCATATTACTCTTAACATTTTGTAGTGTTTTCTGCTTTCCCATGATCGTTTGGTATCATTGAAGTGTCTCTCAGATTCTCAGATATTATGATAGTAGCAGAATGGAGATTATTTCCGAGCTTTTCACCAACCCCTATGTCTCAGAACCTTGTATCTCGAGTTTGTCCGCATATCATTTTACAGTGCGTCATTTAAGACATACATGATACATGATGTCTGCCTGTAAGATGCTGCGATTTCCGAAAGAACAAAGTCGTGTCTAAGCCTACTCATACTCCAACTAGGTAGTAGGTGTACAAGAATACCCAAAGCCGCCTTAGCCTTATTGAGGCTTCGAAAAGTTATACAGTCTAATCTGCCGATAAGTTTAGCTCCACATCACCGGCATATTAAATCTATCCACCTTGTATCTCCTGGAAAAGAAGACTAACTCTGCCTTTTCTGTGTTTTCTATAATTTTCTTGTTATGTATTGAATCTTTATTTTTATAAATTTACAATAAATACTGAACTCTTAAAATAAAATATAAATGACGTCCTTATTGCCACGGCAAATCTATACAAAGTCGTCCACGAGTAACATCACCTGGCTTGATCCAAAGTTTGCACTCTACTTAAGCTTCTATGTCCCTCAAAATGTAGCAGCTACCTTGCAAGGGAATTATGATGATTTAATAGATTTACTATGTAGATAATACTGGAGTACTTGATCGTATTGTTACGTGTTTACCTTTTAAAAACGGGGTTTATTTCCTTTAAATAAACCGGATACTTTTGATTTCAAATAAAAGCAGTTTTAGTAGTTTAAAATTGTAACAAATCTTTATTTATTTAGAATGTACAACAACAACAGAATTAAATAGTCACTCAGTGTCTTTATACATGTATATCAATTCGCAGAAATACACACCGCCAATGATCAACTCAACTCACGACTGCCAGCTCTGCCACTATTTATACACGCGCCATCTATCGGGAATCTTCTACAATGCTCTTAACGGACATACTAGTACATTCGAATTCTAGAGCTTTCGATGTCATTGTCAGCAGCCCAAACATTTAGTGTTGCCATACTTATAGACCGTTGAATTCCAACCGTCATTGCACATTCGTAACAGTATTATTTAAGTTCATGTCTATACCTAATCGAGGAGCAAGTGCATTTAAATGGATCCAAGATAAACGAACGTCAAGATTGATAATTTACATGGTTTTGTTCTGGTATCTTGATATTGTTAATCTGTATAGAAGAGCTACAACTTTCTCTTCCTAAAGTGAACATAACGTGAACACATTTCGTAGCATGCTGAAGTTGTTCAGGTGCTACAGAGGAATCTTTATGAATGCTCACAAATGCAGTATTGTCTGCAAAGTTGTCAGTGCGCTCGTGAGCATATCTGCCTTGGGGTACACCACCCGAAATTTGTCGACGTAAAGAGACAACATCTTTTGTTATTATTTGGAAAGATATGATACACTGGTTAACTCCCAGCCCTTAAAGTCCAAGTATCATTCCCTTGCCTTAAAAGCGTGATCTTCTTAGACTCTCTGCGAAATAAGAATTCATCCAACAATACCAATCCACTGGGAAATCTTCAGTCATATGTACCTTTAACGAATGCCTAATTGCTGCAATCTTAATGTTACTGAAGGCTCTACCGATGTCAGGTAACATCTGTCAATTTAACAATAGCTGTGCTCCATCTAAACAAAATTTGGGTAGGAAATGGAAATAAAAGCATTCTCTATGCTTTTATTTCAATTACCATGATTTTCTGTAATCAAAGATTTATTCAAATATTTATTGTGACAATTAACAATCATATTTGTTGCCAACGAAAGAATCAACAGGAGGAATTGATATTCATCAATTGATTTTCTTTATCACTTTCTTAAATTTAGTTGCTCTAGTTAGCTCAATTTCGATTCGCCTCTAGCCAACCTTCAGACATCGTTCTCACCTATTTGAGTTTTATTAAGGTAGTTATTTAAATATTATTTCATTTTTAATTTATTTAATTTTTTCTTAAGTCAACACAAATGTTTTAAGCGGATGAGAATCAGTTAATTGAGTTGTCGTATGATCCGTTGATTTAGACACTCACTCATTCAAATGATCATTGTTTGATCGGTTGGTCGGTCCATCAGTCGATCTATTGTTGATTTTGATTATTGTTTTTTTCGTTTTCTTCGTTCTTTCTACCATGTTTTCAGTTTATAGGGCGGGTAATCAATGTGTTTATGGTCGTGATGTTAAATTTATTCACACTTGGTATATTTCATCTCTTATTTTGTTCATTCTTTTTTTTTCATTTTCATTTTGATTTTTATTATTGTTATTAACTTTCATAAACTATTTCATTATTAGTTTTCTGGTCTTAAATGTTTCTTATTATTTTTATATATCTACTTAGTTTATGCTTCCAAATAAATGTGTACATATATTTGTGTGTATTCTTTAATACATAAGTATAACTAAATAAATTATTGATAATTTATTTCATTGTACGATGATTAGTATAATTTTCATTTTCTGCTCTTGCTGTTTTTTCATATTGTTTTTTGGTTCATTCTTTCTTTCTTTTTAATTTGGATTTTGGTTTTATTGAAATTGGACATATTTTATGGCCAACACCTTTAAGCAGCTAATAATGTCATTATGCGTTTAAGAAAATTATAAATTATGGCTAAAATATTGTAGTCTGGATGAATGGTATGGTCAATAAAATCCAAAATATATGAGTATATTTGTATAGTTAGTGATTTAATTAAAATTAAAATGAGTTTTAAACAATAATCCAAAAAATGTGTTAATAAAAAGACGTCATTAGGTATTATTATTTATTTAAATACTGGCAAACACACTATATTAAGTTGGTGTTTTGTGTGAATGGTAGTTTTTGATGATGATACTGTTGATGATGTGATATTTCCCAGACATTTAAAGACATTTCATTGATACAATACTATAAGTATTAAGTATACTCACATCCATACTGGTATAATGGGAATATTTTAATAAAAACTTAACTAAATTCGACTTATTTAAATTTAAATTTGTATAATCTATTAATTTTGGTATGAAAACAATTGTAGTTTTGCAGGTTTTAATTTTAGAACCGGATTTAATGCCAATTATTGTGTCAAAATATTTGGCATTAATTCCGTTAATTTTCAATTATTTTTTCTTTGCATTTTTACAAATATCAATGTGGGATTTGCTGTTTTATATGGAAATAGATTGAGAGCAATACATGTATCTTTACAAATGAGTGACATATTCTTATGAAATATTTGAAACAGGATTCTGATTGTATTTTGAAATTTGTACGTTTATTATTTAATTGAAAAATGCGCTTCAATTCCGCCAGCTCATGATGCCTTGTTCCAAATTTAGTTTTTGTAAGTAGTCTTGTTCGTATAAAGTTGTAGTCAAAAAATATGTATAATTATCTCTTATGAATTTTCCTAAACTTGCATTTCACCAATAATACATTCAAGTCTGTAAATGTTTTCATTTCTTACTTAAAAACCTAACTCCTGTTATGGTTTTTAAAGTTTTGGTTTGTGTCCTCTGTAAAGAGACCCATGAAAAAATGTTCATTTAATTGTTTCAAATTTTACAAAAATAATTGACAGTTTGTCAATAAATTTGGTAAACATTATTATCAATTAATTTTAAAACACTTTTGTGATTAGTATAATTTAGAAAACAGAACAAGATCTTGTGTGACCCTTTACTTAGTGCTAAACCGGTATTTGTGTTGGTGAGCTAAAAAGAACTCCACTGAAAGAAAAGTTTAGTGAACTAAAGAAAGATGTCAATATTTTTAAGGGTTATATTTGTCAATAGTCTTAATCAAATTGTTTGCGACATATAAGCTCTGTTCAATAACTAAAAGTTGTTACTAGTTAGTAACAATTGTTACTGGAAAAGCGTTCATTAACACAAAAAACATGCAAGTAGAGAAAAAATCAAAAGCATATAAATTTTAGAGAGTGTTCTTTCGTTGCAAACTATTACAAGTTCTATTTTGAACTCGTAATAGTTAGCAGCTTATATTTCATATGTTTTATGTTATTGTTTATTTATTTACAATTTTATTTTTCTGGTGAAAAAAATGTAAAAAAAGAATTTTCAATAAAATTTAAGAAAATGTTAGTATTTATACATTTTAAAAGGAACAAAATAAGAAAATTGTGTATATAAATTTAGGATCCAGTGCAGGTCACCGAGATTTGTATGATATTGGGACCAAATTGGATCCAATTGTTACTGGAAAATCGTTCATTTACTTTTTACTATTTTTGAGAAATTAAGAGAGTAATTTTGTAAATTTTGATATTATTCTCTCGTTGCAAGTATTTACTGGGAAAGTAAATGAACAGACCTATTATCATAGCTCATTAATTGAGAGTTCGATATTAATCATTTTCGGCAAATTTGTAAATATTTGTTTTGCTTATTATATTAAGTTGTTTTGATTAAAATCATTTCAAAATTGAAGAAAATTTAGGGAAAGATTCAGACAACACTTCAATGATTTTTTAAAGTTCGAAATATATTAAACAATCCAAATTTTTCTTTCAGTGATCATGAAAATAATGAAAAATAGCAGTAAACCCGCTTAGAATGTCCATTCGTCGCTGTCTCAGTAACGACTAAGCAAAAGAGTATAAGAATATGTGTGTGGAAAGCTTGCACAATTGTGCTATGAAATGGGCATCAATGACGTTTTCTTTTCTGATGCAAAATCTCGTCATCGACCACAATAGAACAAACAGCATTACCATTTATGCAATTTTCTTTTATGTAGCTTCGAAATATTGTAAAACTATACTTTTTGCTTCCATTTTAACACTTTTAACCAAAAAATACAAAAAATTATTTTATAAACACAAACGAACTTCAAAATAAAAGCAATAACAAGAAAAGCTGTTTAAAAAGTGCTGCATTTCTAACCCTTTGATAAAATTGAGTGTGGAACATGTAGCATTTTCTCGGGGTATAGGGCAACATTATTTAAAAAGAACACGTACCAAACTGCAGTTGTTTTTTTAGAAAAGAACACAAAGAAGGGTTAAAGGCAGAATAAAGGCATAATTTATGCCAGAAAAGTCAACGCTATTAGTGTCTAAAAGATGTGACATCCTACACTAACGGCATGTTAGAGTGACAGGTTCTTTTCACATAGAGTCTTAGTTAGAACTACCTGCCATGTTAGTCTGTATGTTCAAGTTGGTTTCAAAATAGCGTTATATATGATGACTGCTTTGCAGACTTATACTACAGCAAGAGTACAGTACTTTCCAGATACGCGATTCATGAGTATTGATCTTGGTGTATTACTTGATAATAAATTCATTTCAAATTCTCTCTATTTGCAAACAGTTTATAACGACTAAAGGGTATTAGATTTCTTCAAAAGCTGGTGAAAAATAGTTTATTGTTCACTAGTCCGATCAATTTTAGCATCTGTTTTTCTGTTGCCTGGAATTCACAATTCCATATGTAGAAAATTAAATCCGTTTACAAATAATTAAATTTATTTTGTCTCCACAAACTTCCATGTTATATTAATCTACATCACATAAAAGTAGTTTGTCGCTTTTTAAACTCCATATTATTTAAAATAGGATAATATGCTTATACAAGGTGGCGCAAAAGTAATCCTCCTATCAGAAAATGCTATAAATTTTGTGAGGCCCTAATGTCAGTTCTGTTTTGACATTTGTGTAGTAATCACATGCGAAATGTTACGCTACACTGCTCCAGAACGCGGAATATTGCTGACTATTTATTTGACCAAAAAACATACAAAAATATTTGTAGCAGACCCACATTTATTTTACTTCTTATAATTCGAAATAAAAATAGAAATTTTGGATAACTTGAGTTTTTTTTAAAAGAGTACTTTTTTTAATTTTAGTAGTATTTTTTAAAAAAGTACCAAACACTGGTTTTAATACATTTTCTTCATATATATAGCAAAAATATAACTTTTTGTGCATTTTCAATGTTTTTGTAAAAAGTACTTTTTTGTAATTTGAGTACTATTTTCAAAATGTACCATTAAGTGACTTTATTATATTTTCTATGTAAACATGTCCAAACTTGTTATATAATTTCAATGCTTTTGAAGAAAGTACTTTTTTTAATTTAAGTAGTATTTTTTAGAAAAGTACCAACCACTGGTTTTAATAAATTTTCTTCTTATATATAGCAAAAATATAACTTTTTGTACATTTTCAATGTTTTTGTAAAAAGTACTTTTTTTGTAATTTGAGTACTATTTTAAAAATGTACCATTAAGTGAATTTTATATTTTCAATGATATTATATTTTCAATGGAAAAATGCCCAAAATATAACTTGTTATACAATTTCAATGCTTTTGAAAACAGTACTTTTTTATATTTAGTACCAATTTTAAAAAAAGTACCAATAAGTTGCTATAACATTTTCCTTACAAATAAAACAAAAATATAAATTTTTGCACAAATTCAATATTTTTGAAAAAAGTACTTTTTTTTAATTTTAGTACCAATTAAAAAAAAAAAAAAAAATTCAAAATGTGATTTTATTATTTTATCTTTGAGAATAAGCCATAGACATTTTGCAAAAATTCAATGTTTTTTAAAAAGGTACTTTTTTCATAATTTTAGCACTATTTTTTAAAAAAATACTTTTTGTGAAATTATGTTATACTCTTAACAATATTGTGTTAAAGATTTTTATTATATTAAGCCACAATGGGTTAATTTTATGATTTTTATTAATTTCTTATAAATAAAATTGATTTATTAGCAACATAAAGTTCTTTTTTTATATAAAATACCATGACTTTTCTAAAACGATAAAAAGTAATTTTGCCAAAAATATTGTTTTAATGTTATTTATTTAATCTTAAAAATGTATTAATAAAAAGTACTTTTATACACAAACTACAAGTTTTGGCAAAATTTCCAAAAAGTGGAAATAGTACTTTTAGGAAAAAAATATTTGAGCATGTTTTTTTTATTCCTGCAAATGATTTGATTTATTTGTATTAAAAAGTTATTTTTAATAAAAAAAATTAGTACTTTTTTTGTAAATACCATTTTGAAAGAGTACTTTTTTGGTGAAATTAGTTAGTACTTGTCAAAAATATTGTTTTAATGCTTTTATCTGTTTTATCTTAAGACTTTGTTAATGAAAAGTAGATTTTTTTACTAAAAATTTTTGCAAATTTTCAAAAAGTACTTTTTGTGTAAAAATAGTACTTTTCGAAAAATTTACTTTTTATGAATTTTTTAATTTATATTGTTAATAAAGTTTGTCTAATTGTATTTAAAAGTACTTTTTTGGAAAAAATACTTGAAGTAAATAAGGTACTTTTTGATTAAAATTAGTACTTTTGCCAAAAGTATTGTTTAAATGTTTTTATTTCTTTAATTTCTTCTCTTAAAAAGTATTTTTTTACTAAAAATTTTTCAAAATTTTCAAAAGTACTTTTTCTGTGAAAATAGTACTTTTTGAATTTTGTTAATAAAATTTGTTTATTTGTACCAAAAAGTAATTTTTTATATTAAAAAAAAAACATATTCCAAAAAGTATGTATCATGGACCGATTCTTACCATTTTTAACACAAATTGTTCTTTTATAATAGGAATTATGTGTGCAAAACTTCAATGTATGATCTGTAATATATTTGAATAAAATTGCTAAAGGTTTTGAAAAATATGAACTCTTTGGGAGGTTGTCTCACATTGTGGTTCATAATTCTGGTTCTACCATTTCTGATCAACAATATTTGAGGAGAATTCCATCTTTCATCTTTTTGGTGGTAGGTATAATTATAAATCTATAAAGTTCAGCAAATCAAACCTTGAAATAAAATATATATGAACTGACCAGTACTTTCTAACACAAGTTAAGATATATCTATAAATATTTCGTTTAATAACAAGATTTATTAGTAGAATTAAAAATTAAACCTCAAATATTTATTAACACATTGTAAATGTGCAAATCCCTACAAAACATTCGAAGGGTTAGTAAACACACACTATTTTGTGGTTAAGGGATGAAATCTTATCTTAAGATAATAATTACATAAAAATTTTCTCTATTTAAAAGTCTCTGCAAATACACGAAATGTAATTAAATAATCTTTAGTTAAACGAACATTTTATTACCCAACTTACTAACTGCTCATTGTTCTATTGTCTCCATACATTCTATTTGAATTTTATTCCATTCTTCTCTATACTTCTTTCTGACTTGTAAAATCAAAAAAATTGTACAATAAAATGTTTGTTGCAATAAAATCTTGTTGTACTTAACATACAAGTATTTCTAGCGTCCACTTGCAACAGTTTAGGAAACAAGTTTTTATCACTTATCAAGGATTCATAGCGCAGCAGCACAGCACAGTATTGAATTGAATTTGTTGTGAAAATTCTTTGTCAAATGTGATCATAAATTTTATATGGGGATGAAAATGAAACGTATATTTTCTTAATTTTAGTTATATATTTTTTTTTATTATACGTTGGTGTTGAAATATTTTTCATTCAGTTTGTTTATTTCTTTCCTCAACGTAATCAACAAGAAAATCTGAACAGATTGTTATAATTGAGTTTTCCCCTGACCGTCTCATTTTGTCTAAAGTCGACTCGTTACGTGTCGCCTGGTGTTTGTCGTTTGACGTTTGGTATAAGGGGCTGGGGGGTGGATGAATGTTTTGTTGTTAGTTACTCCAAATGTGATGATGACGATATAATAATAATGATACTTAATAATGTACAGGAACAAGTATGTAGGTACATTGGAATGAATGTGTGTTTATATGGGGGTGAGTGACTTTTAATTTACTTTAGAATCCTCACCGCAACAAGAATCCCCAGAGGGTAACATCGCTACCACATCATAACACTTCAGACAAACACTCATGAATTTATATGTATGTATCTATGTAAGTATTGCTGAGCAATGACAGCAAAAAAGAGCAACAGTAATTGTAAAATATACAAAATAAATTTATTATTACACTGAAATATTACAAGGGATATAACAACAACAACAACAATAAAAGTTCAAAAATTGTTATGAAAAGAAAAGTAAAGTAAAGGTACCATATTTCAGCAACATTTGATACAAGTAAATATTTTCAAAACTAAGGTCTATATAGAAAGGATTTCTGAAATTATGTGTGGTAAAATTTATTATCCAATCCCTGGAAGGTTCCTATATAACAGACGATCAAACACTTTCAAAGCGACGATTTTAGTTATCAATTTCTCAACTAACTTCCCACATCAGAATTCATCCGAAGAGGCTTGGTAGATGTCATTTTTAAAGTCTCAGCAAAACAAAGCTACATTTTCATCAACCTCATAACTGAAAAACAATATCCCCAAAAAATCACATATTGCTAAAAAATATATTATTGATTCAAATCAAATAATATCTGAACATATTATAATTCGTATAAGTTGTAAAAATATATACATTTTATAAATTAAGTACAAGGTGGCGCAAAAGTAATCCTCCTATCAGAAAATGCTATAAATTTTGCGATTGGCCTAATGTCAGTTCTGTTTTGACATTTGTGTAGTAAACACATGCGAAATACACGTTAATAAACAATGTTATGCTACATTGCTACAGAACGCGGAATATTGCTGACTATTTATTTGACCAATAATCGGCAAAATTTATAGCATTTTCTGATAGGAGGATTACTTTTGCGCCACCTTGTATAGGGGAATACTTGAAAGGTTCAAATCCGTTATATGAGGGTTATACAATGTCTGAAATAACTGATGATCTAAGGTATAATGATACTTTAAACTTCGATGAATTAAAAATCCTAATGAAGCTAATGATTGAAAAGTAATGGAGAGTTCAGTGAACAAGTTCAAACATTTGCTAATGAAGAGCTATCTTGCCGATTAAATTTCCAGGCAGGCGCAAACAACCTAATTGGTGGACCAAAGAACTTAACATTCAAAGTCCGACGGTTAGAAGGTTGTTTAACAAAGCCAAGCTCAAAAGATTACAATAAGTATTAAGGAGACCTTAAGAGAATCCATTGACAACGTAAATGAGTCATAGGATATATTCAAATGGAAGATAACTCATGGACGGAGTCTAGCTCTGAGACACTCTCCCTTCTTATGGAAACACACTTTCCTAGTTGCACGGATACTGATATTAGGGACGGGGTTTTAGCCATATTTCTAGTCGTATAGAGAAGAGAATATTAGAGGATACATTAGAATGGACGGTGAACACTTTTGACCCATATTAATGGATAGTTTCAATGCTTTGTAGTACGATTATCAGCTGAACCCTAGGGGAGGTTAAGATTGGGAGACGAGTCACCAGGGATATTTTCTTTTTAGAATCTTTGAATATAAAGGTAGGAAGATAGTTTTGATTTTGATCAAGGGAAAGATTTTTTAACAATCAGTGAAGTCATGGGCCTGGATAAATGGGCTGGGTGAAAACCCAACAAAAACATAGTTGGTACTCTTCACCAGGAGATATAGGGTAGAGTGTTTTAATTTGCCGAAAATAAATGGCGTTGAGCTGACTTTATCAGAAGGAACCAAGATCTAAGGACCTTCCTTGACAACAAATTTTCATGAAAGAAAAATAATGAGGAAAGTCTAAAGATGGGTCTCATGCAGAAATTCCATTGGTAAGGATTGGGTCCAACGACAAAGAATGGTAAAATGGATTCACACATCCGTTGTAAGACCCATTATTACTTATGGTTGTACAATTTGGTGAGAGACAATGGAAAAAGTGGTTATAGGAAGATACTCAAAAAAACTCAGAGATGTGCTTCCATTGGCATAACTGCCGCTATCGGTAGCTCATCTATAAACTTACTTCCAATTGAAAACTATGTGGGAAGTTTGGCTCTAGTAAAACCAAACTGGGTGCGAGGGTATCGATGAGCTAGAAACAGTAAAAAACATTTTCAATAACTGTCCTATTATAGGATAGGGGCAAACTTCAATGATTTATTAGAGGAATAGTTCTCTGGGAGAATCCTATTCTATACTTAGTTTCTCTTCTTCAGAGCGGGATTTACAATACATCCCAGCAGTTCTAGGAGGCTGTCCCGTACTAGTGGCTTTTCTATCATTTAGGGTGGCAACTAGTTACGTGACTAGTTATTTTAACATGTACATGTCCTAAGCAGGAGATCAATTGTCCATCTTTGATCACAAAGATACTGTCCAAAGTAGTTAACGCAATGGATTCACATACCTGTTACTAGCTTACTAACTAGTTATTTTAACATATACGGATGCTAATTGACCACAAATAGTCAGTTAAATTGACATCTCATAGACAATCCACCAACCGGTTCTCTTGCAAACAAACATTCCTCCGACAACTCTCCAATAGTCTATTTTTAGTGCAGTACAAAGTAAAGGTTTAAAATTTAAACTTTAAATTAACAACATTCTATGTTACTTAAGGTAAGGTCAGACTACGCAAATTATTTGACACAAAATGTTTCATGTGTTTGATCAAAACTACATCAAATAATCCATGGCTTGATTTTGTGGTCACACTGTACACATTTATTTGCCATATTTGTTTAATCTAACTACACCGAAATGCTATCAAACACACGAAAGGGAAAATACATTTGTCTTGTGGTCACATTTATGGTAATATTTTTTCTAAATAATTATTAAATAAAGCTGTAAAAAAACTTTAATTTCTTTCATCATTAAAGAATACATATCTAGAAAGCAAAATACTACTAGATTTTGCTTTACATTTGAAAGAATTGTGAAATTTAAGTACTTTTATTTAAACGTCAAATATTTTATGTTCCTAGTTTGAACAGAAAATATTTTTGCACGGCAAACAAGAAAACAGCTGAATTTGGTCAAACAAATTTATTTGCCGATAAGAAAACTTTCTTGTAATGTGACCAATGTGTGACCACTAAACAGCAAATATTTTCCTCAATTTTTTATTTGATCTTGCAATTCATTTGCAAGATCAAACAGCGTCAAATAACAGCTGTTGCATCATGTGTTATTGCAAAAGTAGTGTTGCTATATCTGAAATTAAAAATCGCTAAATAATGAAAAGAAATCGCGAAAAGAACTCAAGCTTGAACAATTTAACAATATAATTATTAAATGTTTATTAATTAAATTATATTACTATCAACGCATTAAAATTTGTAGGTATAGTTGTACTAAAAGTCTACAAAATATCCCTATATAATTAACAATTTTGGAATTTTATTGTATTTGTTTGGATTTTGAACTAAAAATCGCATTATTAAAACAAAACGAATATTACTATGATGAACTTTACAATAATCAAATAAGCGAACTGTTAAAAAGAAAAAGTATATTTTTAAAATGTTGAAACCAAAGTATATACAAGTAGTCCAACTCTTTGACAGCAGTACCTAACTATATATTGGACGCAAAACGAAATGAAAATGTGCTAGAAGTGTAAAATAAAATTATAAAATTCTGTGTGTTAAAGAATTATCGAGAATTGAACTATATTTAATCGAACATTTTTTGTTAAAAGTTCGAGACATTTATGTGAGAGAGTAATATTGAAAAATAGAGTCGGACTACTTGTTATACTTTGGTTGAAACTATACTTTTCATTCAAAATGTTCACAAATATTATATTTGCATTAAAAAAAAAACAGATCATACTGTTTAAGAATGAACTTTTAATTGCAATCAAATCATAACATTTATGTATGTCTAAACTATTTTCTTTGCTTTAAAATTCAATAAATATTCCATACAATTGAGCAATTTTAAATTTTGTAAATAGAAAAACTCCATGTATAAAAAATAATCAAACTACATATGTTAAATGTATACAAATATAAATCGCATAAAAATGCAAAAATCGCAACATAGACTTTATGTCTTCAATTAGTTTTTCTCCCAGTATGTCATTCTAGGCTGAATGACTTTTATGTGAAGAAGAAGACTTCATTTATTGATGCTATTTTTTTAGTGAAAATAATTTAAATAACAAATGTTCAAGAAATATTGAATATGTATTTATAGTAAAAGAATAAAAATAGTGAAATTGTGTCTTTAATTTTATACCAAAAATATTTAAATAATCTCCTTTTATTTTTCCGCCATGCTGTACAAATAATTTTCAGTTTTCCTCTATTTGATTAAACAATTATTTGATGAAAGTCATTGATATAGTGTGACCACACGGCAAATATATTTACTGATTCTTTTTCGCAGCAGTTTGGTCAAACAAAAAGTGAATAATTAAATTCACTATATGATAACAAAATTCAATAAAACTTTAATAAAATAATTGTTTTACAATTCGAAATAAGTGCGGTAACCTTAAAAAGATTTGTAAGATCAAATTATATATTTTTTATGTATTTATATAGCTAGTGGTCACACTATGTTCACATTAAGAAAATATTTTGTTTGCCGACAAATAAATTTGTTTGACTAAAATCATCTGTTTTGTTGTTTGCTCTAAATTTTATTTGTGGTCAGATTCAGACAATGAAATATTTGACGATAATCATCAAATATTAGCTGTGTCTGACCGTACCTTTAGAGACACTAAACTTTAGTGCAGAGGTGCCCAAAAGTTCCTTATGGAAGAGCAAACACCAATACATTTAAAGAAAAACTAATTTTTATGCAATTTTTTTTGTTGTAAAAACCAAAACATACAAAGAATAAAGAAAAAAATACACACTTTTTGAAACAATACCATACGATAAACAAAAACAAAATCTACGTTGATGATCGCTGTCGTCAATGTTTACCAGCAAAGCATACGAAAGTGTTGTTGTTTTCCACTTGCGTGCAGAGAAGCAAGCCGTATCGGCGCGGCTGATGGCTAGCCGCTCAGCCGATTTTTTTCAACAAGCCACGCCGCCGCCGAATTTCTCGGCTGGTTGGCGGCTCAATTTCTAGCCGATTTTAACTTTTTTCTATTGTATTTTATTTAATATTAAGTTAAAAATATATTATTCAATTAATTTTTGGTTATTTTTTAATGTCAGTGAATATTTACGAAAATCGGTATTTAATTGAATTAGCGGCAGTGTTACCATATATGTAAATACATTTATCTGTAAAATATTTTTTTAAATATTTGAACTCATCTATTATTATCAGGAACCGTAACAGCTATCACTTTTTTATAAAAGTAATATTTTTTCCTAAAGAAATAATTATTTTTTTTTTGTTTTGTAATTAATTATTTATAACCCAACAATTTTTATTTAAAGTAGCGTATTTAGGTATTTATAAAAAGAAGGAATACTGGTTGAGACAAATTGACCTGTAGTAGTGAATTGAAAACATCTTATATTTCGGTATGTATGTTTATGAAGAAATGGATTTTTAAAGTATTTTAAAATGTTAAAACAATTGGTCTATTACCTACACAAATTTTCTTGGTATGTATATATTTTTTATTTTGTAGCTATCGTTTAAAACAAATTTTAAAAATATTTTTCTACACGGAATAATATATTTTGAAAAGTAATTGTATGATGTTCAAAATAACATGTGGCAACACAGTGTTACTGGTTACATTTTAATGTAATTTCGAATACTGATTATTTAACAAGATTGGTTACACGTAATCGATTTTTTATTCAAATTTTATTCAACGGTTTTTTGTAGTGACCAAAAAGTATTTCATATTACAAGTGTTTATATAAAAGCAAGTGTTTAAAAAATTTAATAATGAGTCGAAAAATAGAAAGCTATTTTATGTCAAGCAGCGATAATTCTACAAGACCCAGTACGGAACCTACTTCTACTGAGGCTACCAATAATGATACAGAACCAATCTGTACTGAGTTTGAAGAAATCTTGGATGACGATTCCGACAAATCGAATGATTTCAATGATGATATTATAAATAATTATTCTGATCGTCAGGTTAGTGAATATGAACGCATTCTTCGACGTAACAAAGCCGCAAAAGATGTCGCCAAAATAGTTTTGAATGAACGCAGAGGAAGTGGTTCGATAGTCTGGGACTATTTTGGAACACTGACTCTGCGCGGCAAATCAAAATTCGAAAAGTTTAAATTTTGCAAGCTTTGTTTTGAAATGGAATATACAACATTGAAGGGGTAAGTAAATTTAGAACACATTTGTTTACTTAAATATCAATCGAAAAATACCTTTGGTGTTGTAGTCACATATATATTACCCAGTGTTATTATTTTATATATATAGATATATGCATAGGATGCATGTTACTATCTGTATTTATAATTATTTTGATTTTCTGCAGATTTAGCGTAAAAACATCCACATCTAACCACATAACTCATTTAAGGAGCGTACACGAAATTGAGTTAAAAACAAAAAATTCCATGTTGAGCTTAATGAAGACAAATGAAGCTCTTTCCAGATCGTCTTCAAATACCTTCAAAAAAAAAGGAAGATGAAAAGTTTGCGAATGGCAGAAGAATTGCTGAAATGTGCTGCACCGATCTACAGGCTTTCAACATAGTTGAAAGAAAAGGATTTTTAAAATATGTTTCACATATTAAACCTGGATTGGAATTTCCAAAAAGTCAGACTATTGCCACAACTGCTTTACAGGATGTATATGACCTGTATTTAAAAATTGTTAAAGATGTTTTAAGTAGTGCACCCAAAAATATTGCCTTAGTCCTGGACTTATGGACTGACAATTACAAAAAAAATGCATATGTTAATATAAAAGTTCACTACTGTAAGCAATTTGAGATGATTTCTACGTCATTGACAACAGAGTGCTTTTCACATCCCCATACTGGTTCACGCATTGCCGATACCGTACAAAGTACCCTAACGAATTTTAAACTTAACGACAGAACCATACATGCTGTAAGCGATGGTGGCACTAATATAATAGCTGGACTAAGAATTGCCAATATAAAAAGATATGAGTGCATGGCTCACTCTTTGCATCGCTTTTTAGTTCACGATGTTCTAGATAACTCACAATTTCAATCTGTGAAGGATGTCGTTAGAAAACTAAAAGATGTTTACAAAAAATTATCTTATGCGACAGAGGAATTAGCGACAATTCAAAAGGCGTATCAAGATGATGAAGTAATTGCAGCTCTTTTGCAAACAAATGAAATTGCTGAGACTTTGCAATTAGAAGAGGAATTTGGCATTTCCATTAGCGAAATAAATTCACAAGATCCAACTACTATAAAAAACTCCAATGATACTCGTTGGAACACATTACTTGCAATGTTTAGAAGCTTTTCTCAAAACTTTGATGCCATAAATATTGCCCTAATAAAAGCTGGAAAAATGCATTTATATTTAATGAAATGGAAAAAAAAATAATAAAGGAATTCACAGCATTTTTGGCCATATTTGAAAAGGCAACAGTTTATCTACAAGGACGTAATTATCCAACTGTATGTAGCATAATATTTTTTTACGAAAATATTTTAAGCCAAATTGAAAAAAATGAAATGATAGCTGAATTTGGTATAACAATATCATTATACCACTTCACAAAATACAATTTTAACAAACGATTTCGTATAAAAAAAATCCATGTTGTTGCAGCATTTATGGATCCGTGCCAACGCAATTGGCCAATTTTGTGTAATTGGCTAAAAAAAATTCCTAAAAATAATGAGATGGATCTCAATGAAATTTTAAGTTATGAGTTTGGCGAAGGACAATACATAACGAAAGAGGAACTTATTTATAAAGAAGTCATTAAAATATTAGGCGACTCCATACCAGTTCCCATATCAAATATTTTCGAACAACCTGGACCATCAAAAAAAAGACTGTGAGTAAATCTTGAAAGTTGCTCTGTAATTCGTATATTTTATTCATTATCTTAACTTTTATAATTCCAGAAACTATCAGCAATTAGGAAAGAAATGATCGACTTTGTAGCATCTACTAGTTCGCAAGGACCACGGGATTCAGATATCTCGATGGAAATAAAAATGTATTTTGATGCACCACATGAGGACATTGAGTGTTTGGAATGGTGGAAAAAGAATGAAGAGGTAAGTCTCATAAAACTAATTTTTAACTTTTTATTATACCATTTTTGATTCATTTATTTTTGTTTTAAGATGTTTCCCAAATTGTCGAAATTAGCCGAATTCTGTTTTGGAATTCCAGCTACGTCCGCTTCATCGGAGGAAGCATTTTCTGTGGCTGGAGCTTGCATTACTTCCAAGCGAAGCCGCCTTAATCCATTCACAGTTAAAAGGCAATTATTCGTCCATGACAATAATAATTTGGTTGAGCCCATTCTAAAAAGTAATTAATTCTATCTTTTAAAATATGTACCAAATTTTTAAGAAAATCTTACTGATCTCATATTTTTCTAATTATTAAAAAACCAAAAAAATTTAATTTAATAAAATTTAGTTTAAAAAACTGACTTAAAAAGCAAATTTTATATTATATGAATTCGGCTAAGCTGATTTTTTTTTTAGCCGGTAGAAAACTCGGCGTCGAGCCGACTAGCCGCCGCCGCCGAAAATTGTTGCTCATAAGCCGCCGCCGAAATTTTTTAATCGGCTTGCTTCTCTGCTTGCGTGTGTACATTGAAGAACGACAAAAAAACCAACAAGACAAAGTTGTTTGTGTATTTCATATTACTAGTACCTGAGTGTTCTATTGAGTATAGAAACACACAGCCTATAGCTAAGAGCATTTACAAAAACAAATGAGCACCAAGAGTATAGGGCTTGGGCATCATTGCTTTAGTGACTAAAGCAATGGTGCGCATATTCTTATGCTCTTACATTTTAGTAGTCGTTGTCCACTCAACGAGACAACTACGAATACGAATGAGCACGGGTGTATGACTTTTTCTTTATTTTTTCAGTTTTTGTATTTGTTTGTTTGTAGGTGCACTTAACAAAATAAAGATTTGAATGTGTTGGTGAGAGAATTTACTTTTGCGCACCTCTGCACTAAAGTGATATTTGACTTCACACTAGGTTACATGGGATGTCAGTATACTTAAGCAAAAAGATAATAAACTGTATGAGAATTCTACAGTTTGTATAAAACCAGATTGTACGAATTGCTCACAAAAAAGTGCAGTACAAAATAAACGCTTAAAGTGACAACACTCTAGATTACTTCTAGACAATTAAGTGACAATTGTAACGCACTAGATTATATGGGATGTATAAAATACTACAAAGAGCACATACGTGTCAAATGACCTAAAATATATAAATTGGAGTCTACCAAGTGATCAGACATTAGTTACAATTATTTTCTGGAAAGGATATATTGACTACTTGTTTAACTGCTGGGATATTAAATAGATACACTTATTATATGTACATATCTATGTAGGTACAAATGTGAGTGTTCAGACACCTTTCATAATTTTATATGTAAATATGTGTAGACTGTTTTCTTAACCGCCCCATTTCGCACATTACACTAAAATGTTTACAATGACAAGTGTTTCTTACAAGAAAAATAAAAACCACAGGCCTCTAGTAAAATTACATGTGTGTAAAAGTACCAGTATGGGTTCATGATGTGCGTTGTATCTATGAGGGTAACGAAAAATATAAAATATTTGACAACAACCACTAAAAACAAAACAAAGATACATACATACATACACAACAAATACTACTTTAAAGAACATCATTAATTTGTTAGACGGAGATTATCTATTTTTATTGTTATTAATGGCCAACAATTTATTAGCGCAATAACTTTGTTTGAAAATTCAAAAAACGTCAACTATTTACTGGTATAAATGAAGAAACAATTCGTAACTGCTGCTACGAAAATTAAGGGTGTTTGAAATCAAAATCATTCACAATTCCACTCAAAAGGTGTTGACATCAAAATACGCAAACAGCAAGCAAACACACACGTAACATAATGTAAATGATGGATTTAATAATAAATGGATTTTCAATTCCTCGCAACATTTTGCGCATATTAAATGAATTTAACATAAAAGTGTCAGAAACACCTCAAAAGACGAACGAACATATTTTTTTATTATGCTGGAGTTTGTGTGCTTTTTATTTGTTTTAATTTAGACAATGTCATTTATTATTTAATACAATAGAGGACTTGATATTTTAATTTAAAAAAATATATATTACAGGTATTTTAGATATATTGAGGTATTAGCTAACAAGACATTTTATATATTACCTAAAAAAAGAGCAAATATGAAAATAAGGATATATGTATTCATATATGTTTGTCATTCCGTTTGTATTTGATATATTCTGGATCCTTTAAGATATCGGAGTCGATATAAATCTTCCAAAGCTCCTAGATGATCATATATGAATGATAGTCATACAACTTATTTTGAAAATCACATAAAACTCCCCACAAAATACAGTTCGAAAAAGTCTCACTAACTTGTTAGCGCCTTAAGGGAAAATCATTATTTTAATAAAATTATTTATCAACTAATAAAACGAAAAATCAAAAATTAAAATCTCCATCGACAACAAAATCTAACGATACAATCAGAATGGAAATAAAAAAGAACCACAGAACCAGCAACAAAATCATAAATAAATTCATTATTAAGTGAGCGTAACATAATAAATTTTATTTTAATAAATCCAATTAGTAACGGACAAATTATAGACAGTTTATAGAAAAAAAAAATAAATAAAAACAAAAATGTATTTATTTAAGTCTATAAAATATAGAAATAATGAAATAAACAAGAAATAATCAAGCATTAAGGAAGAAATAAAGGCAACTGTTAAAAATACAATATAACATTTAACACCAGATACTTATTTAACGAAGTTAAAGGGATTTATCTCTAATTAAAAATAAATATTTAAGTGAATGTTTTGTTTTGGTTTTCTTATTAGGTATAACGAATGATATACCAGTTAGGTCTTCACCATATGAAGAGTATAGAAGCAAAGTCTGAAATCTATATTTTTTTGCTTTGCTCCCATTATGAGATGGTCCTCTATCAACAATGTTAGAATTAAAAGTATTTAATATAAGTAAACTAAAATTGTGTTTGTAACATTATTTTTGGAGCTAATCAAACACAATGTTTATTTGGTTATAGCAAACACAGCAAACACAGCAATCTCCAAATTTCTTATCGTATTTGACCAAAAACATCTACTTATATGCATTTGGTTCAAATTTGCTCAATCTGCATTTAATTCTAAAATACTACGTTACAAAACACAAAATATATATTACTTAACTATGAGAATCTTTAGAGATACAGGTTTTTGTTATTTATTACAGAAAAAAGATGGCATACCCCTCATATCTTCGTTTAGAACTTTATAGCCTAAAGCCTAGTACTCTGTTCATATCTGCGAAAAATTATGGTTTTTTCGTGCGAAAACTTTTATATGCAACAAATGATCAGCTGTTGGTTTTAATTTCGTGCGAAATAAGTGCCGCTTATGTTATTTCGTGTGGAAAAATAAGGTTGCCAGATGTATTTCACATGTTTTCCACAATAAAAACAGAGTACTGCTTTTGCGAAATTATTTCGCATGTATTTCATTCCAAACAATTTTATATGTAGTTTGACAGCAGTTCGCACGAAATTTTGAACAGAGTACTTAGCTTAACAAATAAAAAACTGGAAATTAACCGCGATATTGATAAACGGTTACCTCGTTTCTGTTCTCAGGAAAGCTGCATCTGCAACTGTTGAACGAAAGTCCATGCCTACTTGCTTGCTTACCAATCACCCAATGGCCCATTAATACTGTCATTAGCCTAAAAATATCCTTGCATGTTTCCATTCTACTCTGTAATTTAAAAGTCTTCAGAAGATAGTGTCTGAAGATTTCACGCTTTAATACTGCATCTGAGACATTTAAAGCTGTCAGTTCGTTCGCTTACTCATTGCAGATTTTTGAAATTGAAGTTTACCTTCAAGAATGGCCTTAAAGCCGTTCGATCCACATTTCCAAGAGAAAATCGCGTTAATTTTTAACGCCGTAAGCATGCTAGTCGTTCGCAGGGCTCTTGTTATAAGGATTACCATTATTCTTCATAGAAGAGGTCGGTCTATTGTCCGCCTCAAATAGCTAGTTTACATTCCAGATTTTACAGACATACAGTCCTGTCATAACTTTTGATATCCTCGTTGATTTATCAATCTTGAGATTTCTGTTAATAAAAATATCCACTGATTTTACGTTGTTCGAAAATGTCAGTTTCACAAGGTATCCTATCATGTCATATTGTCATAATGTTCTAATATTTCACAACGACTTATCCGACTCCTAGGTATCCGGTGCAGGTCACTGCTGGTTGCTACCACAGCACAATAAACATAGCATACAGAGTAGTATACTTTTGGAAATTTTTTGCTTAAAAGATGATCAAATGAAACACGAGTGGAGTTTTACTTATATAAGAATTAAGTATTGTTACGTTTTTACCTTTTTAAAACGTGGGTTTATTTCCTTTAAATAAACCGAATACTTTTGATGGCAAATAAAAGCAGTTTTAGTAGTTTAAAATTATAACAACTCTTTATTTATTTAGAATGTACAACAACAACAGAATTAAATAGTCACTCAGTGTCATTATACACGTATATCAATTGGCAGAAATACACACACATACTTTATAATGTACAAGTATACCCGTACAAGACAGTTGATGTTAACTCTAACAGCGCCAATGATAAACTCAACTCACGACTGCCACCTCTGCCACTATTTATACACACGCTATCTCTCGGGAATCTTCTACAATGCTCTTAACGGACATACTAGTACATTCGAATTCTAGAGCTTTCGATGTTAATGTTAGCAGCTTAAACATGCAGTGTTGCCATACTTACAAACAATGGTAATAACCGCATGCTATCAACATTGTTGATAAATAGAAGCTTCTACTGATGGACGTGTTTGTAAACATGATGAATGTTGCAGGCAGTCGTTGCGGACCGTTAAATTCAAATCGCTATTGCACATTCGTAACACTTCGTAACAGTATATTTGTCAAAAGCTAAACACGTTGTGTGAACTATAGAAAAAAATACATCGGTATAAGGGTAATGATTATTATAAAAACAAAAAGCTGAATTACATTCGCCAACATGAGTATGATACGTCATCGGCGATGTGAAGATGACACTTGCTTTGACATTACAATGTTTTGAATAAGAAATAAATATCCAATAATTTGCTTATTAGTGATGTCAATTAAACAATGCTTTTCAACAAAAGTAAACAACATTTTTTAACCATTGAGAAATATTGTAACATTATGACAAGATGACCTTGTGAATCCTTTATTTGTAATTAGTACATGTTCAGCTTAGCTCGAATATATACAAAGTCCAGTGTCCAGATACTTTATTCACTTGAGTGTTGTGTCAACATTCCCAGAAAGTGAGGCTTGCCCCTTTTAACCAGTGTTGAGAACACAACCGCTATCATTGTTGAATGGATGATCCTGTAGTTAAGTAGATCTATAATAAACCTAACCTAATCGATTGATCCAGCTGAACATACGGACTGTACAGTCTTCTCTAAGCGTGTCATCACAGATGATTATTAGATTATTGCGAGGACAACTAGATTTTGTGGCGGTATAATAATCATACATAATCTACGACATACGACAATTATCACCAAGTCCCTTGCTTAAGTATTAAGAAAATATTTATATATTCAAAATTTCTTACTTTTTTTACAAATTGTATGAATTTGATTTAAAATTCCATGTTCGATTTCGAAATTTATTTATATGCGTGTAAATATAGTCTGAGATGTAATAATCTTAAATATGAATATGAGAAAATATAATAAGATTTATAATAAATTAAACTAAAATTAAAGCAATATTATTTTTATTTTATGGATTTTATGGATTGTTGGCATTTAAATGATAAGATTTCAAAACGAATTGAAACTGTGAGACGTATTTATGGATCTCTGTCTGTCTATACGTCCGTCTGTGATGTACTTACAAGTTACAAATGAACAGCTAAATGAGGGGCATTCTCACTGGTTGGATGTTGATCTGATGGTAGACCAAATAGTTGGTGGGTTGGTCGGTTTATTGGTTGATTTCTTGTTTATTTATTTATTTGTGTATCTGTCTGTATGTTCATTTACTTGTTCGTTTGTCAACCATTCATATTCAGTTAGACATAAAGGAAAATAAATTTTTGTTTTTGTAAAATGTGCATGAATACCAGGCAATTGTTTTTTTATTATTTATTTATTTTGTATTATTTTTTTCGAGTTGTGTTCCAACAAAATTACACTCTAGAGACTTGTCATACATACAGTAGTAGTAAAGAAATTGCCTTACATACATCCATTCTACATCTGTGTGTATTGATAAATGTCATATGTCTGAAAACCAACAACATAAAAAAGTATTGTTGTTTATTTTTATTTTTTTTTTATTGATTTGATCCATGAAGGGATCATATTTATGAAATAAATTAACAGGAACAAGAGATTATTTTAATCAACGACAAATGAGATAATTGGAACGACAATTTATGACGATGGAACAAAGAACTACAAATACGTATGATGATGGAGTGACATTACATGATGACCCCAACAAGACTCAAGGGGGGGATTTTAGTAGTTGTTGTAAAATATTTGTGATTTTGTTTAAATCACAACATTTTTTGGAAGCAAAGATACATAAAACGAAAAAATATTGTAGATTTAAATTCATATTCTAACAAAAACATCTAATGATATTTTAAAGTTATTTTACGAATAATCATAAAACTTTCCAGTGACTCTTTTGGAAATATAATGAATGATCTTATTAATGAGAAATATTATTTTATCAGTGTAAATCATACATATCCCAATAAAAGAAATTATTTATGAAAATCCGTTTTGCAAGAAAAGTAATTCCAAATTGTTCCCTTATAAATCAACTGATGACATTCTTCAACGGATGTTGCTGAGTGCTAAGATATCCATTATTCCCGGCTTCATAAAATATATTAACTTTATGTCTCTTTTAACTATCTTCTGGTTTAATTATTTTCTCCAACCGCTGCATAGGTTATTTTTATTCCCACTAATGGCCAACAGAAATTACTACACCATTTCCAACTGTATTTCAGAAATGTCAAATTGAATTTCAGAAATTTCCAATTATATTTCAGATATACTTATTTTTTGCAGAATTTTCCATTTGTATTTGTAATCCAATTTGAAAATTCTGAAATATAATTAGAAATTTCTGAAATTGTGGAAATTGTGTAGAATGCAAAAGATTTCCTTCCTGTTGAAAACCTTGGAAAGACTCATATACATATATGGACATTTAAGGCAGTCTATCTAAAGGTTGATCCACGGATACTGCTCTGTATGAGTTTATAAGGACTATTGGTAGATTACTTGAATTCAAACGACATACGGAGCCTTCAACAACTTAACAACTATCGCAATTCAACGGGTACTATGTAATCTATGTATTGATATATATGTACATGAGTTGACTATAAAGAAATCGAGAGTTATTACAGCAAAAAGTCAAAACTAGTTGGACGTAGAATATCACAAAGATGTTCTCTTCTTTAATATGGCTGATTGTTGTTAACTCAACATTAAATGATTTAATGTTGTTTCTTATGCGGACGATGTAATATTAATGGTTCCAGGAAGTGATTTACGATATCATTGCTTTTGTAATTCCCAGCAACTGAGGAACAGAGAGTGGGCTAGGAGTTAACAGAACTGCCTCTGTTTATCGCAAATATCAAGTTACCACGTTTACTGAACTGTGAGATTCTCATATCGAAGAGTGCGAATTATCAAACATGACTGTCGTATAAAAGGGCTACGCTTGATTACTATATCTGACGCAAGATGTTTGGTATAAAATTAGGCTTGAATTTCAGTTGGTTAAGAGGATGTACACCGCAATTATGCGTCCAATATTGACTATGGATCTCTAGTTTCGTTAACCCAAATATATAAAAAATGTGTTGTGAATCAAATGTATATAATTCTGAGATCTAAAAATCAACTTCTGTAGACCTTTTATACGCTGGAGATCTAAAACGTATGGAATCTAACGTATTATGTACAATATATTGTTACGTTTTTACCTTTTAAAAACGGGGTTTATTTCCCTTAAATAAACCGGATACTTTTGATTGCAAATAAAAGCAGTTTTTGTAGTTTAAAATTGTAACAACTCTTTATTTATTTAGAATGTACAACAACAACAGTTCAAATATTCAGTGTCTTCAGACACGTTTATCAATTCGCCGAAATGCACACAAACTTTACAATGTACAAACACACATGTACACGACAATTGATGTTAACTCTAACAGCGGCAATGATCAACTCAACTCACAACTGCCACCTCTGCCATTATTTATGCACGCGCCATCTATCGGGAATCTTCTACAATGCTCTTAACGGACATACAAGTACATTCGAATTCCAGAGCCTTCGATGTCACTGCCAGCAGCCCAAACATTTAGTGTTGCCATACTTACAAACAATGCCAACAACCGCATGCTACTGATGGACGTGCCCTCAAATATGATGAATGCTGCAGGCAGTCGTTACAGACCGTTAAACTCAAATCGTCATTGCACATTCGTAACAATATTATAACACTGCTCTTAAATCAAACCTCTGAATACATAACGCGTCTTGGGGACTTCGAAGGGATTTTCAAAGTTTTTATTAACTCTAAATGGGGCAGGATGAGGGTAACATGATAAATGGACTATGGATATGTGTAAACACTGATAGTTCTATGATCAACTGTGGAGTATTTTGTGATTAAGTTGGGTTAAATGGCAAACAGGCAGGCATATAAAGTTCACGTAAAAAAATATTCCTGATAGCAATGGTATTTTTGTCGAAAGTTAGAGATTTGAGTGACAAAGTCTCATAAAATGTTGACTACCTTAATCAGAGAGTATAATGAAGAGCTGTTAGACTACTATATATATCTGGCATCACCCCTAGTTTGGATCCCTAAACATACCGACAATTACGGTAATTAACAGGGAGACGAAATGGCCAGAGAGTATCCGCATTAGGTGTTTCAGATATAGCATATGTCGCAATACCGCTTGACACTATCAAAAGCAAAATCTTCATAAGGCTGACAATAAATGGCGCAACATGAAAACATGCTGGAAATGGCCTATACACAATATTTCGATGCTAGTGCTAGTGTTTAACGGGTCACTGCGTGATCGATAAGCACTGTAGCAGACTTTGAATTATTTTTAGCAGTTACTATAGAGACAGAAGAAAGAAGGAAACTGTTCTTTAATATCTCAGTGAATGTACTGCTCTTCAGTCACACAAACATATACTGAACGATATATCTGAGGTATCGGGCACCGGATACCTGAATGCGACAGGTTGGATCTAGTACTCATTACACTAGAATCTAGTCTTGATCTAGTTTATAGATCTCATTGAGTGGTGTGGTCCAGTCAAAACAGAATCATTCTACTCAATTGGTTGGGTACAGCATAAAAAGATTTCATGTGCAATATGTTCAAATCCGGTTTTCTCATTTAACTGCTTCCAAATAGTTCCAATTTATATTGCTATTGTTTAACATCGCTTCTGAAAATCGACAAACAAAATTTACTGGGATACAACTCAAATATTAGCAGTAATATTATCTATCATTCTTTTTCAAGAAAGAATTATTCATTTGCATTTTTTTTAGTTTTTCTTATTTTTCGTTTGGGTTTTTTTCTTCTGTTTTATTTTTTGAAATGTGGGAATTATAGATACGTTCGTTATTCATAACCAAAATGTGCATCCGTTGTTAAAATACCAAATTTATTGACCATCACTCACTGAAGCACCATGGCATGAATGCGACTGTGAATGTGAGTGCTTGCACAGACCCAGCAGCCAACCGAGCGACCGTCCAACCAACCAACCAACCGCCATTCTTTACATGTCCAATTGTGTAACGGCCATAAATGACAGACGATAAGCCATTTCGTTTTGCTCACTACACTAATATTGCCATATTTTTTGGAGCAGAACATCATCGAACTGCTCAGATGTGAGATGTTGGTTGCATTTGGCACATTAGGGTGGCATTTATTAAATGCAAATATATTATTATAATCGTGAGATTGAATATAAGCACAGATAGCATCACAGTGTGCTAATGTTGGCAATATCGGTTGTGAAAAACCTTTCGGGAACTGTAATTTTAGCAAATATGAACCGATTTTAATAATTATAAACTTCTGAGCAATTAAATAATGAGATGTGATGTAGGCGCAAATGAACAATATATAGATAATTCTATTGCACTCCTGTCTTAAACTCATACAATTCTTCTGAGTACCCAACATTCCTACTTAATTCTCACTACCCTAATGGTTATATGCACAGCGTGCTATAGCCTACGTATGAACATGATTGAGGGGGAGTTAAAGGGAGGTATTATACGAAATTCTTTTTCCGATATGTGTTTTTGTAAGTGAGTATTCGATATAATGGTGCAATATTATTAATACGTTCGCTCGTTATCAAATGGATTCTTCATGCAAAATGGACATGTTACCATGGAATATTTAAATATTGTATGAACATTTGTTTCATTTCGTTTTTGCTTTCTTTCTTTCTTTTTTCGTTGCCTTTGATCGACACATGTGCCAGGCTCCAAAAACTGCTGTTGCAACATTTGTTTATGGACATGTATGTATAAAAAGTGTGCGTGTATATGCGAGTGCAATATGAATATGTATTCTACCAGGTCCACATCCAATTTCCAATCTGGTTTGCAATTTTTAAATGTAACCAATAAAATTGTAATGTTCAAAAGACACATGAATTATGATTTTAGATTTACACAAACATACATACGCTCACCGATACTTACCCAGCAGCCATTGGATTGCTGTTATCAAATAGGGAATGTTTGGATATCAAATAGTTTAGGGATAAAAACTTTTCAATGAAATGCTGGCTTTCATTCTCAAATTAATTCGAAAGGGTTGTAGAAATGCTCATTTGATACAAACAAGTTTTTGGATCAATATTTGAAAGGTTTTGCCTGAGGACAAACCAATTTTATACAGATGTCTACTTTTTGTTAAGAGACTTTATGCCAACAAGTACGCTTCTAGTTAATATTTTATGGTTTAAGAAGTGATGTGAATATTTCAAGGCTCATTTTATGTTTGAACTTATAAATTTGTGTTTGTTGGGTATTCGAATTTTACGTACATATGTATGTGTATAAAAACGAAATATGACAGGAAATTTCGTCGGTCTAGTTCATCCATATTAAAGCCTACACCTTAGTAATTCCGTGGGTTAATCGCAAGATTGTTGTTGTCATCGTGCTATAAAATATTATTCGGATAATAATAGCTTTAATGAGATATTTATGTAGCTATAGTTAGGCATTTCGATTTGAATTAGTTTACTTTTAGGTTTGTCATTAATACCAATAAAGCGAATTTCATATAATCTTGTTCTAATTTAGTACATATAATGACTGATTGGTTCACCATATCTTAATTGTACTGTAGGGTATAAATATGAAAATGTGTATTATTTTCTTTTATTTTTTATTTTTTTGTTTTTGATGACGATGATGATGATGATGCACCATCGAAAAATGAGATTGTTGCATATTTTAATGGGTTTTCACAAAATTTTATGAGTGGTCATTATCAAGGGAATAGTTGCAATCAAAAGTGCTCTAAATGCTTAAGAATAATATTGTATTATTAATATTAAACAAAATAGTATATCAAAATTGTATTTAAATTGCACTATCACCCATCATAGTAAGGGTGTAGGTCAGTTAGCCGCAGATGATGCGCATTTAAGTACAAAATACGCAAACAGTCTTACCAATTCTTGGTGAAAAAATGGCTAAATTCTTTGCAAAGAAATTAATAAAAAAAAACATACATTGGATAGAATTTAGATACAGTTTTTCAACAATATCGGTAGAAACTGTGAAAAACTGTGTCTAAATTATTATCCAATAACCTTGGTGCAAATTTCATCCCGATCATCGATTTCAAAAGTTTGTTCACTTGACATGAAATCTCCAATATATTAAACTAGACATTTGGACTCTATTTGTGGAATACTTAACTGTTTGATTTCTGAAAGTTACTCTCTGAGTTACAGGGGGTCAACATTTTTTTCTCAAAAGAAAGCTTAGAGCTTTTTTAACGGTTAGTAGGATGAGAGTTGGATATCTATCAAAACAAATTGTTTGTAACTCAAAACATAAAATTTTTGACTTTTTTTACAAAATCAAAAAATTTGTTGACTGTTTTTTTTTCAAAATGGACCCTTTTTTATTTTTTGCTCAAAATAAAGCTTAGGTCTTCTTTCAATATGGGCCCACTTTGAAAAAAATCAAAAAAGTTTTTGATTTTGGAAAAAAAAACTTAAAATTTTTTTTTTCGAAAGATTGAAGAAATAGATATCTAAACTATTTGGGAAAAATTTTACTAAGAACAATAGGTAATAAGTTACATGGATGAGAAAAAACTTCCTGTTTGGCCAAAATGTAAAATTTTCAGAGAGTTCTTGACCGATCTTGTTGAAAAATTATATCTTAATTACTATCCAATTGAACTAACCTTTCTGGAAATTTCATCCCGATTGAAATACATAGGTTTCATAAATATGTTCACTTGACATGAAATCCCCCATATTTATTATCGTTATTTGTGGAAATGGATACATTATTGTTATAATTTTCAAGGATGTTTAGTGACATAAAATGCGAGGGTTAGAATTAGTTATGATATCCAAAGAAAACATAATTTTGAGAAGACTGCGTTCGATCTTTACCTTAGATTAAAACCTCTTGAGTTTAAAGCCAGAGTTAGATCCTATATAATTAAGTCCTTAGCCCTGTTGTTATAAACTCAAATTCGTATCAACTTTGGGATATAAAGGAGGAGCAAGGTATTGATTGTGATAATGGTATAGTTCTAAACAAATGTTAAAATCAAAGATTTTAATATTATCTTTATTTTCTTTAGTTATTGAGTTATACCCATTTGAAAACTCAAATTTAAAAATTTAACCATACCCTGGCCCCATTCCAGTCCAAAAATAATCAATTTTGAAAACTAAGAAAATGAATTTTCTTTTTTAGACCGAAAAATTGCAATTACTTTTTGCATCCTAGAAACAAAGTTTCTTAATTTAATGAAACGTGTCTCAACACGGATATCTTTAAAATAGAAAAAGCCTTAAATATGTTACCAGGATTTCCCTAGCACTTCCGAATTTGTCCTACTTTTTTTATAAACATTTTTAATTTATGCTAACTGTTCTAAAATCTCAAAGTTAGGATCACAAAATGGGCAACATTTTCTCCTACGTGAGAAGGGTATAAATCCTATATAAATCCAAATCCTCAATAATTCTGTCAGACATGCTTTCGAGAAGTTTCTTATTTAAAATCAGCAAAATCCGGCCATAAATAACGGAGATATGAGCAAAAATCCGAGACAACCTCTATTTTTGGCCTATTTTTTATCTATATCTCGATTACTAAGTCATAAATATAGACAATATGAATATCTAATGATAGATATTGTAAAGTCCATTGCAACGATGTATATATGGCTATACAACGTTGGACCTACAATGGGTCAAAATCGGGAAAATATTTTTTAACCCGAATTTTTTTTCACAAAAAACATTCTTTTGTCATAAATTTTTTTCACTAATAAATTAAAAAAAAATAAATTTTTAAAAATTGGAAAAAATTTTTAAAAAACAATTTTGAAAAAAAAAAATTTTTTAATTATTTTTTAAAGTATAATTTGGTGAAGGGTATATAAGATTCGGCACATCTTACTTGTTTTTATTTCTTTGAGAAATTGAGGGATGTGCTTTTCCTAAATCGTATAATGGGTATTTGAGTAGGGAGTTCCGAACATTTTTCAGTTTATAATTGCCATTTTGTTGAAGCTACATCTGCGAAATTGGCTATATTATTCCGTTTGTTTTGCTAAATCATCGTGGATATAGATAGCGTTCGACAACACATGGAAATGATAAAGTTGTTTTACAAAAATCTATTCCGCTCATAATTTTCAAGAAAAAATCTTCTTCAGCGTTGAGGCCCATTTCTGGATCAATGGGTTAGTCAAAAAACAAAATTCTCGAATTTGGGAAGATACCAATCTACATGAGATCCAAAAGAGTCCAATGCATCCCGAAAATTCACTGTATGGTGTGGATTTCGGGCTAGAGGCTTCATTAGTTCATATTAATTTGAGAATGTCGTTGGTCAGGTCATCACCGTCAAGGCCGAGCGCTATAGCTATAGGTCGATGATTACCAACTTATTTTGACCGGAATTGTATGGACACCAATGACATGTGGTTTCAACAGAATGGAGCTACGTGCCACATAGCTCATGTCACATTGGACATATGTTAGATTAGATTAGGAAGGGGTGTACACTCTGTGTACTTCCACTCGGAGACCATGAGGTCCATTGTGATTCCCTTCAATAAGTACATTTTCATAGTTGATGGAGAAGAGTCTGAAAACTGTGAGAGAAAAAGAAAGAGAGTAAGATTTTTTATTGCGGGTTCGGAATTGCCATATATCGGCCCTTAAATAGCCACCCTATTCCCCTAATGAAATCTAGTATGTTGCACAGTTCACAGCCAGCAATATTACTGAGATCGTCCAGAAATCTGTTTCCTAGTCATTTAAGTTTAAGACTCTGTAACCTAGGGCAGTTGCACATGATATGTTCCACTGTCTCTAGCTCCTCTACATCCCCATACACCCTACAAAAATCCTGTGTGTCGTTATCCCATTTGCCTTTGAAGACCTCAATTGCGCAATGGACATTGGACATACTGCACTAGCAATTTGAGGTCATGGTCATTTCACGTGGAGCTCTTGTGAACTGGCCACCGAGATCGTGCGATTTGACCCCTATAGACTTTTTCTTGTGGGGTTTTCTTCGCTCTCGAACAGAGGCTCTCAAAGCCAACATAACCCATGTCATCGATCAAATTCAGCCTGATTTATGAGCCAGACTCATGGAAAGTTGGACATTTCGGATGTGCGGCACTCAGCGAATCTGCTGGCAACATTTACACGATGTTATCTTCCATGCATAATGGCATCGATTGGCCTTTCAAACGAATACGAATTATCGATGAAATCCAGCGTTGCCAATTTAGCATTTTTAGTGCTAGATCTATCACTTTTTCCATTTATTTTGAAATTTTTTATGCATATTTTAGTTGTTTGTCAATTTAATAATTTTTGCAAAAACTTGCATTTTTTTATAATATGTATTACAAACAAAAGTGTAGCAGATGTTGGTGTTTACAATCGATTTAAATAGATTACAAGTTTGATCTGGAACTGTCCTGTTTGCATAGTGGACTGTGTTTAGCTAAATTTATTAGAAGATTTGATGACAATAACAATAATAAAAATTATATTGAAGATAAAGATAATTGGATTTTTTGAAAAAGTTATTACAAAACCATTTACAATTTCAAAAACAACAGTTCTTAGACACTAGTGATACATTAGTTCTAGACAAATTCTGTAGAGTACTACACCTACCTGTAGCATAATTAATTTAAATCATATATTTTTTAAGGAAATAGTTGATAATTTTGAAATTAATTATCATATCGACTCTGACATCACAAATGTTTCTCAAAAGATGCAATATCAGTGTTAAAGTAACACTGGTAAAACGATAAAAATAAAGAAAAAATGTGCTAAATTCATTCAAAAATAAAAAATAGAACGAGTACTGACTTAGTTGTGAAACTAATATATTTTTCATAATAAATATTAAAAATTCCTGGGGTTTAAACAAATTAACTTGAAAACAAATTTACTTGAAAATAGAGTTTCCAATTTGGTTTTAACCGAAACCGGAACCGCGGTTTTTCAGGGCAATTATTCTTCGGTTTTCACTTTTAATCTATTTTCACTAGAAAAATTCAAAATTTTGAAATGGGAAACAAATTTTTTCAACCAATTATTCATCCAATATCTCTTAACACAGATCGGTAAAAATATCTTAAGATTTGTTTAAATTTTTTAAATTGTATTACAATAATTGCTTCAGATGATGTAGCAGGCTACATTTCGCAGGCTAAATAATGCAAAATTTTTGTAACAAAGTCTTAATTATTTTCAAATATCCGATAAAAGTATGGAGTACTAGCTGATCGGTGCGCTTCGCCACCTCAATTGGAATAAAGAAATAGTACTATTAAGTCTCCCTTTGTAAACTAATACTAATTCAGGAAAACATGTCTCTAGTTTCATGTTTATTGATTCATTGTAATGTGGATTGTAGCTCATTCTAGACGTATTATTAGAATAAAAACAGTACCATAAAGACCCACACTTTGTATTCCTTCTCAGCATCATGAATGTTTAATATCATATTTCTGTGTCCATTATTATAGAAAATACAAAAGAAAGGTAAGACTATAATAACCTTTCATGAATTCTAACTTATTCAGAATCATTTGTACCTAATTGTAAGGTTTATTTTTATAAAATATTCAAAAAGTACCTTTACAATAAATAAATAAATAGTAACATTAAGTTTCTAGGTCCATCGTTATAAAATATTCAAAAAGAACTATTAGTTGGAAAAAGTACCTGCAAGTACCTTTTTTATATTCTAACTCAGTCAGGATCATGTGTGTTTAATTTCCGCTTATAGATTCATTATTATAGAAATTTCACTAATAGTTTTTGTTACCTAAATATCATTATGCCTTCTATCCTTGATTCTTTCTTTATTCAGAAGCCAACTATTATGTATATACAATAAGTAAAATAATTTATTATACTAAAAAGTACCATTAGAAGAATAAGTAAAAATTTTCCACACTTATACCACTGTCAAATTTGAAATTTCCAAGTAATTTCCTGATTCTAGGTTCAATATTATAGAAAATTCATTTTGAAGAACGAAAAAGTACTCCTTAGTTTGGTTTAGTTCTCCATTTTTGGTATCATAATACAATTGAGCCCCCTATTATTGATTATTTCTTTACTGAGAAGCATATTAGCCAACTTTAACTAATTTAATATATTAAAAAGGTACCATTATAAGAAAAAGTACCAAATTTCCTTTATCCTCGTAAACACTCGTCAAATTTGAACTTTAAATTTGTTTAGCAGTTCCTATATTATCAACTGATTTAATAGTTAATAAATTATCACAAAACCGAACCGAAACCGATCGGTTTTCAAGATAGGAAGCGCTTAATGAAAGACTCTTTATTTGTTTCCATTTTAACATTTGGAATCAAAAGGTATATAGAACTAAAAAATTTCATTGGTATATTTTAACGAACAAATTTTTTATTGGATATTACATATTTATGTGAAAAGTTTTGTTTAAATATGCAGTATTTTTATTATCGATTCTAAAGAGCAACCAAAGTTGGACTATAGCGGATATATTGATGTATTAATCATGTAAGTATGTTAGTTGTTTGGTGGTATGGCTATATCGACTCCGCTAACTATAACGATCCAGAATATATACTTTATGGGGTCGCAAATGGAAATAAACATCAAAATGGTTGTCAAGATAAAAAATGTTCAGGTATAGTCCACATTTGTCTTGACAAGAAACGTCATCAATTGTTATGATAAATATTTGTCAAGTATAGACAGAGGGTAAGCATTACTTGTTGCATACTTGTTCGGTGAATATTGACCATTGTAGCCAGATGACGGGATTACAAGATTTGTTTTGGATATATTACATGTATATGTAACCAACTCGTCTAAAGTCAAGTGAAAATGATTTCAAATAGGGATCAATTTGAAAAACGACAATGTTGTCGTACATACACGCAAAAAAACTAATTTATTTGAACGCAATATTTAGAAATAGTCAAACTGAATGCTACTAGGCGCATTTACTACGCCCCTTTAAAGTTGCATTCAAATATCCAAGATCTGAACGCTTATTTTGTTGTTTACTACGCGACGTTCAGCTCGTAATAGACCAAGCAAACGTTTTTCTGAACGCAACATATTAAAACCCAATCCTTTCTACTAGGGACCTGAACGTTTTGTTTAGATTTTTAGAATCAACCAAACAATTCTTCGCTGAACACACATTTAGCATAACTGAATGCAAAATTCAGTAAAGTTCTTCATAGATACCGTAACACGTACCGTTCAGCATAGTGGGATATTAAAAAAAACTAAACGCATCGTTCAGTAAATCTGAACGAGACGTGGTAAAAATATTTCTAGCAAATTTTGTTAAAACTTTAATATTATTTCAATTGCTGGCTACAGAAGTAACGGGATTCTAAAAAACCAACAAGTGTTCAGTTTTACCGAATCTCATTTGTGTGTTGATTATTAAAGTTCATATTTTATATAGTGACATCCATACATTAATATTGAGCTTTGTTAGAGTATAAATTTCGTAAGAAGCCTTTTAAGAAGAGGAGTATTTTAAGAAAAGTGTGTATTTTAATAAATTGTGTTACTGAAGGCAGTATAACTTTTTTGTCCTCTAAGTATAGAGACGACTTAATAAATATAAAATATATGGTGACGACAAGATCGACCCCGAAACTTCTGAGGTTAAATCAGAAGCTCCGCAGGATATGGACTGCGCAAAAACCGAGGTTGACGACCCCACTAACTCGGAAGACGAAATGGAGACCCAATCAAACTCCGGTATGGTTGGAGATCTATTCCGTGGTCTGGGTGAAGTGGAGGACGAGGACGCTCTTTTGGACTCTGATCCAGAAGACGTAACCGTCGTCTATGACCCCGATCATGGTGAAGGTGATCCAGGCGAACCTTCACCACTCTAAAGCAGCATCCGCTGCACTACTCCTCCACATTGTTGAGAATGGGGAGGACATCGCGTTGGTCCAGGAGCCTTGGATTTGCAATGGCGAAATATGTGGACTCAACGCATCAGGGTACAAACTATTGTACAATAAGGGCACAGGTAAAATTAGATCCTGCATACTGGCTAAAAACCATCTTAATATCTTCATTCTAACTGATTACAGCGATGGAGATACTGTAACCGCTGCATGGGAGACGAGGTCGATTAATATGTGGCTTCTCTCATGCTATATGGCACATGACCAAGCCGATCCACCACCCAACAACATGGTGAGGAAAATGATGCGGACAGCAAATCGCTCCCGGACTCCCGTGGTCATAGGGGCTGATGCCAATGCACATCATACTATCTGGGGAAGCTCAGACACGAACACTCGAGGTGAGTTTTTATTAGACTTTATATTAGACTCTAATCTAGTGATAACCAATAAAGGTTCGGAACCTACTTTTGTAGTTGCAAACAGACAAGAGGTTCTTGATGTAACGCTTGTCAGTGCAAGCCACTCCTACATGATCAGTAACTGAAAGGTCTCAAATGACTGTTCCTTCTCAGATCATCGTTATTTAGTTTTCTCGATTGAAAGGAAATCGGATAGGGTTGAACCCTTTTTGAATAGAAGGAGGACAAGATGGGACGAGCATCAACGTTATCTATCTGAACTCCTTCCCCAACCTCCCTTAATAAATGATATTGAGGACATTGTAAGGGCTGTAAACACGCTCACAAATTCCATAAAGGAAGCTACTGCACTCACTTGTGCCCCCTCTGTAAGAAGAGGTAATGGACGACCACCATGGTGGTCACCGGAAATAGCGGACTCCAGAGTGAGAAGCCGTAGACTTTTCAATGAGGCTAAAAGATCAGGAGACTGGTAATCCTACAAGTCATCGTTGAATAAATTTAAAAATCTGGTCAGAAGGGCGAAACGGAAGACATGGAGGGACTTTTGTAGCGGCGTCGAAAGTTCCTCTGAGACAAGCCGTTTACGCAAGATTCTGTCTAAATCACCAACCGTTCAAGGCTATATCCAAAAGCAAGACGGTAAATGGACCACAAGTGGACATGAGACACTTGAAGTGCTCATGGACACTCACTTTCCGGGAAGTCTCCCAGTTAACGCGGCATATGAATCCCAAACGCATGATAGAATCTTATCCTCAATTAGGATTAACGAGGACAATGTACTCTGGGCCATTCGGAGTTTTGATCCATACAAATCCCCAGGCCCTGATGGCATCATACCGGCTGACCTGCAATACAATGCAGAATTAGTCACACCATGGCTGATTGTAATCTTTCAAGCCTGTCTCTCATGGTCCTATATACCCAACAGTTGGACCGAATGCAATGTGACTTTCATCCCGAAGGGTGGAAAGGTCTCACATACCAAGGCAAAGGACTTCAGGCCAATAAGTCTATCATCCTTTTTGCTAAAACTGTAAGAGCTATAAGACCGTTGCCTAAGCGGATGACGTTGCGGTTGCAGTTTCAGGGATTCATCTGGGCATGATATCGCAAAGACTGGAAATGGCACTAGGAACATTGAATCGATGGAGTATCGATAGTGGTTTAAGTGTAAATCCCAGCAAGACCGAACTAGTACTGTTCACTCAACGGAATAAAATTCCTAACTTCAAGTTGCCCCGACTTAACGGAACCGAATTGTCACTCTCGGACAATGCAAGGTACCTGGGCATCATACTCGACAGGAAATTATCTAAAGCCATCACGGCTATGTATGTCTGCAAAAAGGCCATAGGCACGAGATGGGGTATTAGACCCTGGAACATGAATTGGCTAGTTGATACGGTTACTAAACCTATATTATTCTATGGGGTCTCTGTCTGGTGGGGGGCAATGGACAGGGCCTCAAATCGTATACTCTTTGAGAGGGTATTAAGAAGCATGGCAATCCTGATAACAGGAGCATTGCGAACAACCGCGACGAAGTCGCTATTCCCTCTACTCAACTGGATACCAGTAGATCTTATGGCCTTCAGGCTAAATGCAATGCATGGAATTACAGACCCTATGGACATGCTTGCATAATAGGAAGTATACGCAATCTTCCTGATCATATAGATTACTGCACTCCCAAGCCCTTCCTCCTGAGGAACTTCGGTTTCTCAATCCCATCCAATATGGAAGCTGTCGATGGTAACCCTGTTGATGAGATGAGGCTATCCATCTATACGGATGGCTCCAAAAAGGGGGACAGGGTGGGTGGTGGTGTATACATCCCTGAATTTGGCGTAAGAATGTTTTTTAGACTTCCAGATGGATGCAACATTCTTCAGGCCGAAGTATCGGCTATTAAAAGAGCGGCCAACTGGCTCAGATATTACAGTGTATCTGGTAGGGATATTCGTATATATACTGACAGTAAACCCGCAATTAAGTCCCTGATAGGTGTTTATACAACATCAAATATGGTCCAGGAATGCCGGGCATCCTTAAATGAGATGGCGAGACATTCGACAGTTGTACTCACATGGGTACGTGGACACAGGGACAATGAAGGCAATTGTATTGCCGATCACTTGGCAAGATTAGGAGCCCTTCTATCAGAAGATGATATAGACTCCCTCTGCGGAATCCCGCTGTCAACTTGCAAGAAACGTATACATGACATATACTACGAACTTGCCCAAACGAGGTGGGGCAATGAATCCACCTGTACTATCACGAGGACGATATGGCCTGTGCTGAACTGCACACGTACGTCGTATCTACTTCGACTACAACGAATAAGATTACGCAATATGGTGGGGATGATCACCGGACATTGCACTTTCGGTCCCCATGCTGCGAGACTTGGGTTACCTTATAATGACTTCTGTAGAAGCTGTCAGAATGAGGAAGAGGAAGAAACTATTCTACACTTCTTTTGTAACTGTCCGGCACTTGGTGATCTAAGAGCCAGACTTTCTCCGGGCTATCAGTGAAGAAATTAAGGTGCATAGACGCCTTTATTATGGAAAGCAGGTGGTTGATAAGACCGGACTTGCAAATTGCACCTCATGAAGACACGATAACTGTCTCATGATGGTCTGCGTCATTGACTCTCAATACCCTCTCCTCTTATACCTTCTCCTCTTACTCCTTCGATTTCTATTTTTTTTTTCTTCTCGTGCTTGACAATCTATAGAACGCCTATCATCTACTTCTATTTCTTTCCCCTTTTCCTTTATATCCTAACCTAATAAATATAATTCTGGAAAACGCCATCATTAACGGAAAAATGTTAACACCATCTGATTTTAAGGTAATTATCGATGGAATTTCCTCAGGAAGAGCAGGTTTCGGTGTGTTTTTAGAAATAGTTGTTTATGTAAACATTTATGTATGAATAATACTTTTAGAATATATTGAATAAATTTTGTTAATATTAAAAAACATTTAAAAATCTTGTATTTAATTTTCTGAACGCAGCTGGTAAAATAATAAGCTTACTTTCAGTAATGAAGAAATTGAACACATCGGATAAAAAACTAAACTAAAGTATTGCGAAAATTAAACGAATATAGTTAAAACCTGAACGCCCGTTTAGTTTTAAACAAGTTGAACTCTATATAGTAAAAAGCTGAACGTTTTATTCGGTTTTCTACTACAGGAATTCAGGGTGCAAAAAACATAACAAATATTCCGAAAAACTAAATGTTTGTTCAGTTTTTTACTATTTAATTTTGTCAATTAGGAATAAATTCATTACATTTAAAATACAAAGGAATTAAGCCTATGAATTAGGGAATAAACATTTTGAAATGGATAATTTTTGGGTATAAATCAGAGAGAGTCAAGATGTCAGTATTGAAATTCCACCTTATACATATAATTATTTACAAAACCTGATTTGCTGGTAAGTGGGTTTCCAACGATTTAATGAAGAAATTTGCAGAAAAATCGTTTTCCTTTTTCCATGATCCTTAATGAACTTAATATCAAAAACAGATCATCCTACTATTGCAAATTTCAATAGGCTCTTAAGTTGTAAATATTTATATAAACTTTATTTAATGATCAATTGCATTTTAAAAATTTTTATTATGTTTAAAATGTTGTCAATTCACACACAATGATATTTACAATCGTTTAACGATTATTTAAATAAAAATATAAAATAAAGCAAAAGGAAATACATAAATACAAATAAAATTTATTTTCATCGCCATTCAAAAATTAACCCCAATCCCGGAACAAAAATACAACAGATCATAAAAAGTTAACAATTCACAAACAAAATATTTTGTATTAGAAAATTGAGCGAGAAAAACTGTTTGTGTTATCGCAAATATTTTAGGACCTAATAAAATTTACAACTTTTGTAATACTTTTATGCAAATTTAAAGAATCTAAAACGATTGAATTCTAAAGAGACCCCAAAAACTCATAAAATAAACCAAGAAAAAAAAAAACAAAAATGATTACAAGTGTTTAGAGGTAAATACGTGTAAATTTTTCGAATAAAATAAAAAAAAATGTAAGAGAAAAAAAGGGTTATAAAATTAAATATTGCAAATGTCAGCATAATATTATTATAAAATTGACAACAGCAGCAAAAAAACAAAAAACAATAGCAACAATATTCTACAATAACAAAAGAATAAAAATAAACAAAAAACGATAAACAACAATAATAAAAATAAAACAACAAAATAAAAATCAAATTAAAGTTCAGGGCCCTTGACACAGAAAACATCTCACCCCACACCCCACACTTTACTCTCTATTCTATACTTACTTTAATAAAGAAAACAACAGAATCATTGGAAATCCCTGTATCATGAAAATGAAAGTAATAAAATTTCAAGGAGTTTAAGTTGAGTTAAAACTGTCAGTATTGCACCCTACATTAGACAACATTTGTTTTTTTTTTATTTATTTCTATAGAATTAATTATTTTAATTGAGATACATAGATTGTTAGTTTTTGGAGTGGAAAAGTGTGATATAATTTAAAATCAATTAAAATTTTCGATTTGCACATGATGCCAATCAATTATTCATGTTTATCAGAAATGGACTGACTAGGCCAGAACTGTTCTATATGTTCTACATTTTATATTAATACGCCTTAAAGTAACATTTGTTAGGACAAACTTAAAAAGTTTTATGTCCCCAAAACTTGTGTTTAAGGTATTGAAAGAAACGCACGCATAAGCAAATAAACCAGAATTTGTGAATGAAAAACCTTTTAACCCTTTTTGGTAAAAAAAATAATCATTTTATTGTAAATAATTTTCACACACATAAGTAAGAGCAGCATACAATAAAAACAAAATCAAATCCTAATCATATTTGTGACTGTCTCCAAAAATTATAGCATTTCATAGCAGTACACACTTCTCTTTCTCTGTCTGTCTTTCATTTACACTTGTTAAATAAAAAAATAAATAAAAAGAAATCGAAGATAAAATACTTACTGGGAGCAACCAAATAACACCTTAGAGGATTCTTTCTTCAGCTTGTAAAATTCTGCTTAACACAGACAGTAAACATAATAAGGATCTTGGCTTTTTTTGGGGAAAAAGGCGTCAAATTGACTGCTTAAACTACATGAAATCAGCAGAAAATTTACATTCCAATAAACTGTAATCGAAATACTACTTAAATAAAGGTTTCATTCTCCATTACACCTTCGAAGGAGAAAATCCCAAAACAAATGCAATTTATGGCTACAATGCGAGTGGGAGAATGTACATTTATTGCTCTTTTATATGATTCAATTATTTAAATTCTAGTGTCTCGAAGTGGAGCATAAAGATACACAGATCTATAATAGAGTAAGGAGAATAATATGCCACTTTATAGGAGACTAAACCTATACCTGGAAAGAACAATAGGCTACCTTTTCTTTTTGAAATTTCAAGTTTACTTACCAAACAAAGTAAATAGTTATTATGGAATATCTGGTGAAATATAATTGTGAAAGCCACAAAACTTCGCGGAATTTACTTCGGTACCATTGTGCGCATGTTGGCTGAAAATGGACTTCATTGTAAATAATGGGCGTTGCACCACCCATAACAAGTAAAGAGTCATTTTCTGCAGAACTACTACTGAAAAAATCTTCAAACTTTATTCGAACCAATTTCTTATCAGTGCATGAAGTTTAATCAAAAGTGGGTTACACTTATAAAAAGTCTTCAAATTTTGCCCGAATATCACCCTTATTGTTCTACATAATTTGGGTGAAAATGGGCGGTATTGGATTAATGGGCGTGGCACCTCCCATATAATGTAAATTGTTAATATACGGAGTTTTGTTGAAATGGGGACGGGAGTGGCTTAATGGGCGTGGCACCTATCATACAAAGATAATAGTTATATTCGAATATCTAGACTACAATAATTGTGAAATTCTTCAAACTTTACATGAATCAATTTCATATCACGCCATGAAGTTTAATCAAACATGGGAAAAATCGGAAAAGGGAGTGACCTCCCATACTAAGTAAATATTTATTTATAAATATCTTTAGAACTATAGTTCCGAGATTCTTTTTTAACTTTGTCCGAATAGCTATCTTATCATTTTACATAGTTTGGCAGAAATGGGTCGGAATTGGATTAGTTGTCCTGAGACCTCCCGTAAAAAGTTTAGAATATCTGGAGAACTATAATTATAAAGTATTTAAACTTTCTATGTATCAATTTCTTATCACTGTACGGTGTTTAGTACATAGTCAATTTTGATATTAAAGAAAATATTTGTAATTGAATATCTGGAGAATTATAATAGTTGCCATATAAAAATGGGTGGAATCTTAACAGTGGAGTGGTATCTCCCATACCAAGTATTTAGTTATTTTCGAATATCAACTGAACTGTAATTGTGAGCGTCGTTAAACGTTGTGTAAATTACGTTGATGCTATTAAGCGGATCGGAGGGACGTGCTCCTCCGTTACAAGGTAAGTATTTATTATTCAATATTTGGTGAACTTAATAGTGACATTCTGAAAACTTTACGTAGTTTCGAATAACAACAACTGAACGTAATTCGGATCAAGGGTGCTGTTTCCTTCCATTCAAAGATAATATTCATTATCGAATATTTTAAGAACTACATACTATAGACAAAAAGAGTTTTCATACTCCGTTTAAATTGCTTTGTTGCCAGTATTTGTTGTTTGTTTTAAAGTGAGCGGGATCGAAACAGGTTGGGTAACCCGTTCCACATTCGGTTAATTGTTATTAATGGATATCTGGAGATCTATAATAGTGTGATTCTCAATACTTTACATGTGTTATTTCTGTATCTGATCATACAAAATAAATAATTATTTCGAATATCTAAAGTCTTCTAGCATTTTATAAAATAATTACCTATCATTGAAAGTAGTTTGACTAAAAATAGATTTTTTAAAATCGCAAAAGCATAAAATACTAAATGGACCAAAATGTAAGAAAACCTCCAAAGATTTTGGTTAAATTCATTGCAGAGAATACCATGAAATATGTCAGTCCATATTTGACCATAGCCACCATATATGACCCACTTCCGAAAATCACTGAAGTACTCATAAATATTTTATAAATATTTATATTTGGTTGAAATTCAACATAACTTATCCTTGGGAAATAGGAAAAACATCAAGGTTTAGAATTTTATAACATGTGACCCAAAGTTGAAATTTTGATAAAAAAAAAAATCAAATTCTGAAGGGCGTATATTTTGCAATTTACAAAAAAAAAATATTTTTATAGTTCTAATCATAATGATGGCATTTTGAACCTTTTTTCGAAAACCCTTCCATTATGGTTTTTATAGTGATTTCTGTCACCTTGTTCGAACAGGTTGTCCATCTCCGTTTAAAATCTATCACACTTTTGGACACCTTTTTTGTGCTCTTCAATTCTTTTTTAACAAGAGCCCAATATCTCTCCACTGGACTCAGCTCCAGGCAGTTTGGATAATTTATTTCCTTGATACAAATACCACATTATTGATATTGTACCACTCAAGACCTTTCATACCATAGTGACAGAAGCCAAATCAGGCCAAAAATAAGTGGACACATTAAGAAGTCTTATGAATGGAAACATTCTTTTTTGTAAACATTCCTTGATGTAACTTTCTGTATTTATAGAGCCCTTTGTAACAAATGTTTGGCTTTTTTGCCGCAACTGCATATTGCTTGCCATACCAAGAACTTTTTGGGAAATTTTGTCTGCTTTTGGGTCCTAAACTTTTCTTCAACAATTCCTCGAGTTTCAGCAACATCAAAATTTTGACCCGGAAACTGCGAAAAATATTTTTTTTATACAATTTGACTTCAATTTTTTTGGCCTCAAAATTTATAGCATCGTTCCTGTCAGGAACTTTTTGAGCCTTGTGTGTTTTGGAACCTGCATTGGCTTTAACTTTTCGTACCAAATAGTCCGAGTACTGACCTAACCGGGCTGCTTTCCTACCGGATGTGTTGGGAACTCTTTTAAAAATGCTTTCTATTTTTTTGGACTTAGAAACATCATGTGGACCATTCCTTCTACCTGAACCAGGTTTTATATCATCGGACAAGTTCTCCCGGTACTGTTTAATAACATTGGAAACAGTTTGACGGCAGACCTTTGACTGTTTGACCAACTTTTTGTAGGACCAAGTTGGGTTTTGTTGAAAATATTTAATAATTTTAGTACGCACTTTTTTCTGGTCACTCATTTTAATCAGATTAACAACAAATAAACATAATTGACATTAAACATAATAACTGACATGCCTTACAAAGGTAAATTGTTAAAAAAAATAAAATAATACTTGAGTTAAAAGGGGATTCAGGGGATTACCCCTACTCATGCAAAACATTGTGTTGGAACTAGGAAAATAGGTTATGGGAGGGTGGATAGAGGGAGTAGTGTTTGTGGACATTTAATTTGAATTGTCCTATATTGAAAGTGACAGGAAAGACTTCAGGAGAAAGCTTATTCCACATACGGACAACACGGACGACTAAGGAACGAATTTTCCCTGTAATGTGTTGTGCGATCCACTGTCCAGTCGACAACGACTGGAGCACATACCATTGTAGTATTGGTAGAACAGTGAAACACAACCCACGTTGCGACGATGTTCCAGTGAGTCAATAGAGCTGGATACCCTACTGTCACCGATAAGCACCTTCGCCCTCTCCTGCACGCGGTCGAGTAACTGCAAAGTAGACTTCGAAGATCAGATGGAGTGAAGTATTTCTTACACCGTTTTAGAAAACCAAGCCACTTAAATGCTTCTTTCGACACTTAAAAAATGCGTTTTGTCCAGCGGCCATCGCACTTATTACTCATGCTCAGAACATCAAGAGCTTCTGATTCCCTAATATTTACACCACCCATAAAAACAGACAGAGCAACATGATCTGTTGTGCATTTGTGTGTTAGCATACAACATTGAGTCTTGCGTGCATTGAAATCGACTCTATTCAGAGACTGTCACAAGATCTTGAATGAATTGAATGAATATGAATGGCAAATGTTACTGTCATCTGCAAAAGAGTAGATTGGGTTGGAGGTTTGACGTAAAGATAAGAAATAGAGTAGGAGAAAAGACGGAGCCTTGCGGTACCCCTGATTTGATCTTGAACTCGTTTGATGAGATTCCATCTAGGTATAACAACTCGTATAGAGCGATCTCTGAGAAAGCTCGATATAAATTGAGAGAAGTTATCACCGACACCAAAAGCAATAAGTCTTAGTGTGATAATGGGATCTAAAATTCCAGTTTTGGAAGCAGTTGTTAGTAAATATAAACCAATGCTCCCTGGCATCCGCTAGTTGTGTAAATATGTGTATGTATATTTTTAATGTATGCATATTTTTAATCTCACGAGGATCACTTACCTAGATCGAGTATTTAATTGTTGGAAAGTCAATAAATGCTGTTGTCATTAAGTTATTTATTTTAATAACAAACAACAATTTTAATTAATAAATGTATTACAAACTAATTAACTTAATGACATGTTTAACCACGAACAAAAAAAAAACAAAACAAAATACATACATTTAATAAAAATAAACACACGCAAAAACACATGAATACATGGTAGTTGTTTGTAGTAGTAAGTAGTTATTATACCGTGACTATAAATAGAAATACAGAGGGACGGACAGATATCATCATCACTAAATCTCATTTAATCATTATTAAATGAGCACTTGAAGCAATAAACCATCAAATGAAAAGTGATCGATGATGAGTGAGATCTAATTAAACCCACGCCATGCGACCCACCAACTGACTGACTGACTGCCTGCCTGCCAGTCTGCCAACCAACCAAGCAAACAAATATTTATATTGTAAATTAAATGAACTAAAACGCAGCATTAAACACTGCTTATTTCTAGTGGCACTACTGGATGGGTTTCAAGTTACAATACAGAGAAGAAAAAGATAAATATCAACACATCACGACATTATAGCAACATCATCAACAACCAAAAAAGAGATACTTTATGTCTAAATAATCAATAGGTTGATGTATCTATGAGTTTATGTGAATATTTATATTGGGAGACTGATAAAGACAACATACTCTATTCATATATTATTACAAGAACATTGTGGTTGATGTACAACAATAAAAATTAAAAAAAAAAAATACTCTTTCTCTCCTAACCAGGAGCATCTATCAGTACAGATCATTAAATGAATGTATATATTTAAGGGTTAGAAATGCAATATCAAACAAAAAACAAATGATTTACACTATTAAGTATTATTTCTTCAAACATTTACAGAATGCCCTTTAGTTTTGGTAGATCTTACTTCTGTTCCCTTTAACAATTCATTCCTTTACACTGCATAAACTTCACATGGTATGCTCAGGCATACATTTAAGTGTCAAATTGTATCTATTGTCACCGAAAAACAAACAAAATAGAGGATTTTCTAAATCGAAACACTGGGTGAATGGTTCCCATTGTTGTGTGCCAGTGTTGGTACTTGTGGAGGGTGTTGTTCATTTATCTACAACAATCTTAAAATTGGTTTTTAAACAAAATTTCAAATTTTGAGAGACCAGTGATGTCGTATTTACGCCGTTACGTAGTGTGAAAACGTCACAATAAGATCGATAAGATAAGAAAACGTGATTTAGGTCTGTACTGACATTGTGGCAGTCGGCGAACAAGAGGGTTGAGTTTCCACACACACACACTTACACACAATTACACACACATATGCATACCTACGTACACACTCTTGAATTTTGTGTTGTCTTCTGCAACTAAGAGTACCACCACTTTTACTGTGATTTCCTACTTGTATTGCTCACTTAACACATCTATTAGTTTATTTTAGATTTTTGGTTTATAATCACAACAAAATACAATAATTAAATGCCGATTTTGCACAATAACAAATGGCCCTGTGCTCTGCCAACAGCCTGAGGAGTGAGTTGCTACCCCATCTACACAAGGACACGTGTGCGACAAGCGACATTAGCATTAGGACTTAATTTAAGTCTTATCAGAGTAAACAAATCTGATGGTTTGATGTTATGTATGCCAACAACAAGAACAATAACAAACGAGAGCAAAATACACAGGTCCCCAAAATGTGGATGGTAAACAACATTTTCAGAAACACTTAATACTCTGCCAACGCAGTTACAAAAATAGCGACCATTGTCTTTAGTTCTGAAATAACTTGTAGAAGTGATTTCTATTTACAATAAACTTTATAGATTAGACTTATTGTAAAATATAAACCGATCGTCACAAAATTTGGAGGAATGATTTCGGTTAGTACGAAACATAGGTTACTTGAATTGGACCCTTTGGTGCATGGTTTGGAGCCGAACAAAGAAATATTTTATATCCTAGCATGCCCACATGTTAAACAATGTCATGGCACCACGTCTACCAGAAGCTGTTGACGATCCCGTTAGAACTCCAACAATAACGCCGTATTTTTATTTATCTTCTTGTATTTTTTATTGTAATTGCAACTGGTATTCATCAATAATATTATTTCGTTATGTCCAAGGTTTCCATTCTTCTAAGGCGTCTGTGATCCTCAAAGTATAACAATGATCTAGTAATTTGTATTTGATCTCCTATGGGATCCATAGGTTGGTTGGTACAAGTTCTAATGTACAAAGCAGCACATGTTATTATTTTTAAACTTATTGACTGTTGTAGCTTTTCGATATTAGAGAAAGATACTGTTCCAAATAGCTGGATGCCATATTGGTTTTATGACTGCCTTACACAAGAAAACCTTATAGATCAGTTCTAGGGCTGACTGTGGACCAATGAGCTAGTGCATTTGAGCAGAGTTTATTTTTATTTGTGTTAGTTTATATGTTATATGAATTCTGATATTATTTATCTGCATTGGAGGACAACTATCCCTGCACATTTGGACACATTTTGTAGCATTAACTTCATCGTGTAGCCATTTATCCAATTCATAGATGTCCGATCAAAGATTAATACTTACAAATGCGGTATCATCCGCGAAGATGGAAGTGTGAGGAACTGATTGGGCGATATGATGTCACTTGACTATCGTATTTTCCGGCTTTGGGATTAATGACTGATACTTTTCATGAGGTCAGGAAGTATATATGGAGTTGAATATAAGCAAAACCATTCTCAGTGCTGATTTAGGCAGGATACTTATCATTGTTGAGGTAATTTTATCCTAATTGCTAAATTCATGGTGGAGAACCGGTATTTTTTTGGCCGGAGCACCACATCATTACTAACTTAATTAGCCCAATTCACAATTCTGTGCAATCATTGTTATGCATTGCATATTTACTTTACACTAACAAATACAAACGCATAAGATTGTGAATACCGCCATTGTCTATATTGTTACGAATATGCAATGACGATTTGAATTCAACGGTCTGTAACGACTGCCTGCAGCATTCATCATGTTTGAAGCCACGTCCATCAGTAGCATGTGTTTATTGGCATTGTTTGTAAGTATGGCAACACTAAAATGTTTGGGCTGCTGGCAATGACATCGAAGGCTCTGGAATTCGAACATACGAGTTTTGTCCGTTAAGAGCATTGTAGAAGATTCCCGAGATATGGCGTGTGTATAAATGGTGGCAGAGGCTGCAGTCGTGAGTTGAGTTGATCATTGTCGCTGTTAGAGTTAACATCAACTGTCTTGTACGTGTATACTTGTACATTATAAAGTGTGTGTGTGTATTTCTGCGAATTAATAGACGTATATAGAGACACTGAGTGACTATTTAATTCAGTTGTTGTTGTGCATATTGAGTACATAAAGAGTTGTTACAATTTTGAAATAATAAAACTGCTTTTATTTGCAATCAAAAGTATCCGGTTTATTTAAAGGAAATAAATCCCGTTTTTGAAAGGTTAAAACGTAACAATATGATTAGCTAAGCCTTGTTTATATTTTTCGCAGATTTGACATTTCTGGCGCATGGGGATTCATATCCAATAGAACATTTAATACTTTGCACGGCCTTCTGTAAACTGTATACAGTTTTCTTAGGTAGGGTCTAAGTTTTTCAAATAGTTCCTCATTATTTTCTTTGACACTGATTGAGCTAAATTTTAAGGTTTGAAACCGAATTTCGGTAGTGGTATTCGGGCTATCTAATCGTCGATATCTAAAATGTAGTAAAATCAAACCATCTAGACTGAGCAGACCCATAAAGTTCATGCTGTACAATTCTTACTGAATATCCTGCAGTACTTCAGCCAGTATAACATTGCATTAATCCGATGCACAATGAACATACCAGCGTAAATTTGCTCAACACAGACCCAGTGCACGTTAATTAATGAATTCATCGGATTTTTACGCAAACACAGCACGAATGCCAACAAAAGTCTCAACAACGAATACAAAATAATTAGACATTGCATTCAGTTGAGAGGCATTATTATCATCAGCTCAGACATCTTCAAGAAATATTTACATATTAACGTTGAGTAGTCCAGTTTCCCTAAAAATTATTTCTACTTAATTTTATTTGTCTTCAAAGCATATTCCTTAAAATGTAGCAGATAATTTGTTGACAATTGTGCAGACAATTTCTGTCAATTGTTTTAAACTTACTAGTTCCGTGGCACAATTGTACATTTCACTTGTACAATTGTGCCAACTTTTAGTTCCGTGACCTGTCATTGAGATCAGAAAATGAAACTATGTTCCCCCTCCTAAAACAAGTGAACAAGTCCTATTCATATAAAGTGTTGAAATTAGAACAGATCTCTATCAATTTGGAACTAGTCACCTGACACGATTTGTGTAAGTTCCCTTCCACCTTTGGGTATAAGATGTACAACCTAGGAGCAATGACCAATATTAGTTGATATCAGAGTATTTTTTCGGATTCTTTTTCCAGTTGTGTGAATAACTAGACAATGTTTTAATTCCCGCGTTAAATTGGCCACACGTGTCCCTGTGCTATATGTGTTTGTAGATCCATCGAGTGTGTGTGTGTGTGTGTGTACTGCATTTGGTCCGTCTGACTGCCAAAGCGACTGAGTGACATTCAACGTTGCGATGATGTATGATATTTGGGTGTTATGTTTGCTTAATATGACATTTCAAATAGATTGTGATTGCAAGCGTGTCAGTGTCTCTGTGTATGGTTTGTAAGTCAGCCCTTTATTTACGCTCTTATTATCACATTAAATCTCTCCTTCTATGTATTTTCCTTTATCCATTGTTGTCTCAAATCTCATGTTCATGTACGACTAGAGTGTGTATTTTAGAATTGGTGGATGGTAGGAGGGAGGGAGGGCAGGCAGGCAGGCAGGCTCACAAGACAACAAAACGATAGATAAAATTTGATTTGAAATAAAATTATGGGAAAATTTTCTTTGTTATCTAAAGGATGAAATTAAAAAGAGATACAATTACAATGAGATATTTAAATATTGAAATATTAATGTTTGTGTGTGTGTGTTTGTGTGTATTTGAATTTGTCATACAGACCATTATTCTCTATTTATGACAGCAATTTCATTTTAAATGTCATTGATAATCTTAATGCTTGTTTTTGTGCGACTGACTGAGTCTACAGGCAGGTAATTTTCTATAACAAATCAATCATTTATTATTATTATTGTCATTATAATTTTATATTTTTTTTTTATTATTTTTTAATCAACTAAATTAATATTCTGCACTCTATTGAGAACGAGTGTTATTTTCCAAATTTTGTTGTTTATTAATACTGAATAATCAAAACTGTATCAAAGTATTGTATTTCCAATGTATGTACGTACACACGAATTAAAAACAAATTAGATTAGAATTGATATCAACTCTAATAATGAGCAACTCTCTACATGTGTTGTTGCCTTAAATCTAATAAATACTTTTGTACAATATTCATTCGTGTATTTTATTTGGGAAATCTACTGTAGATGTGTCTATAATTTATTTTTTTGATAAATTATTTAAATGTTTCAATAGTCTAGATACATTTTTATTAGTTTATACACGTATTTACAGTTGCGCTTACAAATTTAGGGAAAGTGAAATTGAAATTCATTTTCCACAACTAATGTGTTTCACTGCACAGTGGTTTAGAAACTTTTTATTTTAAATATAATTCGGTAGCTCGTAAAAGATTGGAGATATCTTAATAAAACTTTAAACCAGATTTGAGTTGATTTGTATTTACATGGGTTCTAGTGGATGGCCACCAAAGCTGCCCAACTCGGGCCTACAAAATTAAATTTTCAGACAATTTTTAAAAAATTTCATTTGTATTTCTAATATAATTTCAAATAAAATAGAAAAAAGTTCCATACAGTCATCTGGTTCCTATAAAAAGTTACACGCATCCAAATTCGGAACATCTAAAATGGGGCATATTATTCATATTATATCTCTCGTTTATACTTTATATATGTTTCTGAAAGAAAACAAAAAATACGCTTATATACGATATTTTCTTTATATTGATGTGACGGCCCTACCAAGTGTCGGACATTTTGTTATAAATATCATTTCTATACCTGATAAAATTTCAAATCAAATAAAAAAGTTCAATACATAAAGTTGGGAGATATTTCCCAAAAAGGACTATTAGGAGTAGGCCTCTCCAAACTTGGCCAATTTTGATGCTAAATTTCAGATTTATCTAAAAATGTCTAAAAAGGCAAGTTTATGTAGTTTAAATACATTAAAAGTTAGTAAGACATCACATGGTAAACTCCTTACTATGTGATGTCATACTAAGTAAGTGATGACAATGGTAAAATTTATCAGCCCATTGATTAAATGACATTTTAATCTAAATAAGTCCTAAACTTTATTGCAATATCCTGATCCGTTAAAATTTTATTTTAATTCGAGTGGTAATTTTTTCTTGTAGAAAAATCACTAAATCATAAAATTTCATTACCATATCTCCAATCGTTCACAAGATACCGAATTATTAAAAAAATAAAAATATTATAAACCAACAAATTGGCGAAGACTTCCAGATACATATGTATGATTTAGATTGTTATCATGGCTTCACATGGGCCATATTATGATTTTCATCAAAATGTCTGTTGATCTTTTAGTTTTCTAAAGAAAGGGCAATAATCTGTACACAGAGAAAACAGAATCATTATAGCAACCTAATTTGCTGCCAATCGAATGATTCTACCTTAGTTACTGAATTTTACAATTGTGACTACAAAAATTTAGAAATGGTAACAAAAGTTTGGTTGCTTCAACTGAAATTCTTCTTTATCTGTTTGTGCAACCGAATAATTCGATTGGCAACAAATTCGATTGCTACTACGAATCTGTTTTCTCTGTGTAGTTATTAGTTTTGAAGATATTCAATAAAATCGTGGTATAATGAAGTCAGTTGAGCTATAAAACAGCCGGTCCCTATTATCGTGAATTGGTTATAAGTAGGATTATCGAAAGGATGTGTGCTAAGAGAACAATGGAGAATTACTAGACAAATAACCAAAATATAACAATGATGCAATTGGTTGCTTTCCACCTCCTCTTAAAAGTCGGCTGTAATTAAGGTTCCTAATCGGGACTATTTTTTTAGAAATTCCCCAGAAATTTTTGTCGGGAAATTTCGTGAATTTCTTTATAAGTTTGATTATAAAAGTTACAGTATTATTTCTGCACAGATAAGATAGCCAATCTAATAATTTGATTATATCCATAGTTCATGTCGATACTAGCAGAAGAAAATCAGTTGACACAGACAAATTACTATTTAAATAACCGAATTTTTGACACACCAACTAACATTTGTCTGCTTAAACTGTTCTTTAGTCTGAATTATTTGATAATCAATAAATTTGGTACACACAGAAAAAAAATATAGTTGTACATTGTTACTGTAACCATTTCAAATGTGTGCATGGTTACTGTAACAATTTCAAAATTTTTAACAATATTATAGTCACAGTAACTATATATATGATTGTGGTAACAATAATATGGTTAATTTACGATTCACATGACTGTATCAACCATATATATGGTTACAGTAAACATGTATATGTTTGTGACAACCATTTATATGATGAATAATTTTATCATAATATGTTGTTCTCAGATTATGATATGAGAGCATCAAAATATGGTAAGTCCTTCATCATATAAATGGTTGTCACAAACATATACATGGTTACTGTAACCATATATATGGTTGAACTATTCATGTGAATCGTAAATTAGCCATATTATTGTTACCACAATCATATATATAGTTACTGTGACTATAATATTGTTAAAAATTTTGAAATTGTTACAGTAACCATGCACAAATTTGAAATGGTTACAGTAACCATGTAGAACTATATTTTTTTTCTGCGTGTAGTCACAAGCAAAACTATTTTCAGTGTGTGACAAAAACAGAAAACTACTTATTAAAAACTGCTAAATTAACTATTCTAATAGGTCGACTTAACCCTTTCACTACCATGGGGATCATGAATCCCGGGCGAAATTAAAAAAATCGCCAAAAATACAATTTACGCTAAACTTAAATAACATAATGCCCAATTGGTACTTTTAAGTATTTTTTATTTATTATCAGCTGATTTGGGTACGTTGGGTACGATGCGCAAGTGTTTTTTTGGATTTATAAGCGTATGTAAGTGTTTCTTCTTCTAAAAGTTATTTTGTATCAATAATATATGTGTTTTATATTATAATCAAGTAAGTAAGCATCAATATATTTTTATATATTTTTTATTGGGTTTTTTCCATTTAGGATAATAAATACCACTAGTTTTGTTTTAACCTAATAAAGGGGATATATTGTCCCATTGGTATTAAATGGTGAAACATATTATCTTAGGAAAAAATTTAAAAATAATAAAAATTGAGCTTGTGCAATCTATATTCTTGCTGCTTAAAGAACGGTAATGAAAGGGTTAAATTTGAAGTTCTTAAAGGAATTATTAAGATGCTTAACATTAAAATTACTATGTAATTCATATATTTTACAAAGTGTAACTTTGTAACTCTTAAATTGTTTACAAAAAGTATATTAATTATTGAATTTTGATCGATTATTTCAAAAGTGTTGCTGATTTTTGCATTAATAATTGAGTATTGTATTAAAAAATTCCCGGGAATAATTGATAAAGTCATAATTTTGATCACAAGTGTAGTTGCGTATGAAGGTATGTAAGTTATATGAAATTATTAATTATCATTATTAAATGAATAAATAAATGTTTGTCTATAAGTTTGTATCCATGTACGAATACAAAATATTTGATATTGGAATTTTTGTATTACAAATGACATTTATCGATATACAAACATACGAATACATACATACATACTTACATATGTACATATATATTTAGTATGAATATCTGTGATTGTTTGTTTATACATATGTATGTATGTTTGTATGTATATGATTATTATTTGTGTGTATGAGACTTTTATTTATAATTTCATTCTGTTTTTTTTTTTTTTTTTGGTTTCTGTTCAGATATAATTTTATGTCATGAATATTTTAATTACAATTATTTGTATTTCATATTGTCTGAACTGACAGTGATCTTATATTTATTTTAATTGGTTTTTAATTTCATATCAACTGTCGTATGAAGTCATTTACTAAAATTATAATATTAATTTTTTACCAATCAAATTTAATCAATTCTTGGTCTAATATTGTTTTTCATTATTTATTTTTCGCCTGTCATTTTTTGAATTGTGGAAATATTTTCGAAATCTGCAACTCATATTATTAAAATTTATTTATTTTGTGTATTTTTGGTAATTTTCCGATAATTAACAAAACTACAAACACATACCGTGTTACTTAGATGTAAATGTATACATTATGTAAGTATTTACTTTATCGAGTTATTAATAAATATGTCAATCTAACAATAAATATATTTTAATTAAATAAAAAGCAAACAAATTTTAGGTTGGTAACTGAATTTCTTTCAAGTAAAATAACTAATGTGACTATATGAAGAATCCACAACAAAATTGAATTTTCGGATTTATCGGAATTTACCACACATATTAAATATGCAATGTGTTCATCAAAATCATGGAACTTTTGACAGGATAATATTGAGATAAACTGCAAAACTTTATAAAAGTGTACACACATAATTGCCTTTAACTTTTATACTGTACTATCTACAACTTTAATTTAGATTTTATTTTAAATATAAAGTTATTTTCTATTAAAAAAATATATTATATATTATATGGTCGGTGTTAAGCCACCAAGTGTGATAAGGTTCTCGAGCTATAACCTGTAATTTCTTCAACCAAGTTTGTTGAATAAAAAAAGGGATTGTTTTATGCGAATCAAGTTTCTATTTCGTTTTATTTAAATATAAATACTTTCCTTTTTGTTGTTTACAATTATTATTGATGTTGCACAATACTAAATGTTTTATTAACAACTTCAAAAATATTTACTTTACTTTTTAAAGGCCAAGCAACGATTGGCTCGCAAAAACTAATATAAAGTTAAAGTAAGACTTAACGAAAAAACTAACTTAAAGCTAAGGGGTGGATTAGCCGACCGTAATGTAATGTAACCTTAACGGAACGGAACAGCTGATCGTTTCTATTGTGTGTAAAGTAGTTAAAGCAGTTATAGTGAAAAAATGTAACGTAACTGTACTACCTATTGTTCCTTCCAAAGCTACCTATTGTTCCTTCCAAATATGGAGGAATATACAGTAAACATTTCAAGATGATCAGTCAAGTGGTTTAGGCTTTTTTTATTCAGAATAAGAACATGTTCATAAATATTATAATAATAATTTTTATATTATATTATATAAGTTGCATTACAATTGCATTACGTAATGATTTAGTTAAAATACTTTTGTATAATAGCCCTATATTAACCAATCTTTCAAGATGAATCAACATAAAAATATTTTAAAGAATTTCATCTTCTCAAAAAAATGCCGCCAAATTTGCGCATATTTGTTGCTGAAAATCATGAAAAAACATTTCCAAGGAAAATTTCTAATATTTTTGAAATTTGTGTTGGGCATTTTACCACTATTATAAAAATGTCTTCTACTGATATTGGATTCGTACATACATTACAGGCCATTACTAAAGCACCCTCTCTGTGAATTTCTTTAATATTATATTTTTTTTAATAAAAACAAAGTTTTAAATTTCTATTATATATGATTTTTAATTGTTAATATATATTTACTATGTATAAACAAATACTTTTAAAGTTAGTCTTTATATAAGAGGTAACTTTAAATCAAAAAATATTTAAAGCTAGAAAATAAAACGGACAAAACTAAAGCATGACATGAAACATGAATATAATATAAAAATTTTTTTAATTTACATTTTGTTGCAAATCCTTTGTTTGGATGACACAAGTACATCTCTTAGGCATAGAAGATATTCCTTCCCAGGCTATAATAATGGCCTGAAATAAATCGTGAATATTTCGGATCCATATTTTGGCAATTTTCACGATTTATTTCCATATTAACAATCTCCCATAAGACCTCAATAGGATTGAGATCGGGATATTGACCAGGCCAATGACGAACTTGAATCTTATTGCTGTGAAACCAAGTCTTACAAACTTTGGTGGTGTGCTTAGGATCGTTATCTTGTTGAAACCTCCCTATAAGTGGAATCTCTTCACTGGCATTAGGCAACATTACATCTTTCCATATATCACGGTACATGAACCGATCCATAATCCCATTAACTTTATGAATTGGCCCAATTCCTTGACCAGAAAAGCAACCCAAGACCATTATATTGCCTCCTTCATGTATAATTATTCCTTTGCAATACTTAGAATTCAGTCTTTCTATTTTTCGTCTGCGTACACGCCTTATTCCATAGGAACTTTTTAATTTGTATTCGTCAGAGAACAGTACTGTCTTCCATTTTTGGACACTCCAGTCGATGTGGGCTTTGGCAAACTCCAGTCTAGCTTTCTTGTTCTTAGATGATATAAACGGTTTTTTGCTGGTCGTCGGCTGAATAATCCTGCTTCTACTGCTCTTCTACGTATTGTTCTTTCACTAACGTATAATCTTAAACTTGTTCTTAGTTGACTAGCAGATGCTGTATGATCTTTTTGCGTTGCTCCTTTGATCAAGGAATTATCATATCGTGTGGTTTTACGTGGACGTTCTCCAGAATGCCCCGGTTATATACGACCAGTCTGCAAAAACTTTGGAATCATCCGTTGTGAGTCCCGTCATCGGACATTGCAAATATGCAAAAAAATCGTAAAATTTTTAAACATCTTATAAGGGGGTGCTTTTGTTTTGTCCGTCGCGTTTTGTGTTTTTATATGTTTTATCATTTTAAATCAATTCTTCATAAAATGATCCTTTACCAAATGAACATTATATGAACATTAACAATATAAGTTAATAAAATATATACAAAATACATCTCAAAAAACTTTTTTATCAAAAAAAATTATGATATGAAAAAATCTATTGAGGGGGTGCTTTAGTTATGGCCGATACTGTACTTATACAACTAATTTGGAGCGAAATTTGTATAGATGCCTATATAAATTCAGCATTTATGGCATATAATGTCCTTATGGGAGTCGATCGGTATACTTAAAGTTGGGTGTTAGACTAATACAGTCGAACTTCCCTATAATGAATCTTGACGGGACCAGAAAATCACTTCATTATATAGAAACTTCATTATATAGAAATTATATTTTTCCCCCACTTTTTATTTAAAATAATTAGGCATATTAGTTTGGGTTATACTTTTCCATTTTTCTTCCACATCAAAACCTTGTAATACCAAATAACAAAGCCATTATATAAAAATTATATTTTTTCCATTTTTATTTAAAATAATCAGGTATTTTAGTTTGGATTAGACAAAAGTTCGAAGTACATCTATTGATGAAGAAACGTGCTCCAATATAGGTATCGTCTTATTGACGTCAGCCAATTCTTCACCAATCAGCCAATTCTTGACTCTATAAATGTAAAATTAATGTTCATCACACATTTATTTGGCATTAGGATTAAAATATGTATGTATGCACACAAAACTAATAAATAAATATGTATGCACCTGCCATAGCCGAAACTCAACGAGTTTCCAGAACACTAATGAGAATATTCTCATCGGATGGGATGCCCATGGTCTGCACATCAATATCAACATTGACATAATCTTCAAATGATGCATCAACGTTCGTTACTTCCCTAAATGAAGCCTGGCAAATCAGCTAACGGAAGAAAGTCCCAATGAGTCCGCAGGACTTGGAAAATCCTGCTTTTCTGGAACAATTCGCAATTGTTTCTGATTTTACAAAGGCATTCCACACTGTGCAGAATTGTTATTGATGTGGCTGTCTTTTTTTTTTTTTTTTTTTTTTTTTTTGTTCTTATTTTCCTCTTTTGGGAATCCCCTCATTATATGTGGAATCTTTCTCGGTACACAGAGTTGTTAGTATGCGTAATAGAAAATTGTTTGAAAAATTCATTATATGGAGACAAAAACGCATGTGAGTCAAATATTACACCTGCAAAATTGCTTCATTGTATAGAAAACTTCATTGTATGGAAATTCATTATAAGGAGATCAAAAACAATGAAATTGGAAGGGAAAAAGTTGTGTATTTGAAATCAATTCATAATAGGGAGAGCTTCATTGTATAGAAGTTCACTATAAAGAAGTTCGACTGTATTCTAAAAAAAAACGCATACTCTACACCCCATTATAGTAAAATTAATATTTTACGTTTTAAGCGCATTTTGTATGCACATAAAACACATATTTTAGAGCATATACTCCGATGAGATTGTTTATTTGAATTACACAGATGGCCCGATATCAAAGTAAATAATAATAAGTATATAATATCTAAACTACTGGTCAAATTTCATTGAAACATGGAACGTCGATAGCAGTATTTGAAAATATGTATATTCTATCTTAACTTTCACAAATTTGAAAAATTTTTAAGATGTTTACAGCTGTTGATATTTTATATAAAAATATAAAAATCTGTTGGCACATATTTCCAATTTATTTTTTATTTGATTTTTGTTTAACTAATTTAATTTGTAATTTTTTTTTTAAATATTGCTACTTTGACAGAAATCACGAGACTTCTACTATAATGTGTAACGTTATATCATTTTGCTCTTTTAGATGCAAGAGAACAATTTTAGGTCTTGGGAGCATTGAAAATCTCAAAATTGCTAAATAAGGGCCACCTTAATATTCACATGTCTCTGTTTGCATAGAGACATATGAATAGACCTAATAAATGTATAATAAATAATTCAATATGCCTGGTATAAAGGAAGAAAATGTCCTAGCAGAAAGTAACAAACAAATACTGAAAAATATTAAAAGATTTTATCAACTTTTTGTGGAAAATAGAAAAATGATAAAAATAAAACAACAACAAAAAACTTATTAACGAGGAAATTAAACAAACAAACAAAATGAAGGAAACAAATTAAAAAATGAAAAGAAATACTCTACGAATTGCCACAAATGAAATAAGTACATACACATACATAGTAACACAAATCTAAGTATATACATATGTATACCAGCAGAGGTAGCAGCACCAAAAAAGGGGAGTTGATTTTATTGGGTGTTGGTTGGAAAAGTTTTTCGACTGTCAGGATGGTTTCATTTATTCAATGTCTAGATGTCTGTTTGTTTGGCAGCCCAACCAGCGACAGAACCAACAAAAAAAAAAAAATAATAAATACCAGCAACAGCACCAGCAGTAGTCGCAACGTGAGAAGGCAGACAGTCAGGCAAGTGGAAATTAATTGAATTGAGTATGCGTTCATATAGATTCGTGCAAAATGATAATGGAAAACAAATTATTTTCAATGTCTTTATATATATATGTATGTATGTTTGTAAGTACTTATGTATGTATTTGAATATAAAAAGTCCTCATGGTATTTGTTACACATCTATGTATGTATGTATGTGTATTAACACTATTTCCAATTTAATGCCTTAGACTTTTATTTAAAATAATATGTCAAGGGAACAGACATCTCTCTAAGAACCCTTTATTATTTCATTATTATTTATTTGGGAATTGTATGTATGTATTAGGATAACGGAAGAAGTTTTAAAAATTGTCCCGCTTTTGGTAGATATAAACATGCAACCCTATTCTGGATATTTATTAACACATTATTTAGAATAAAAAAAGGCTTTGCCATTGAGACTGAGTCAGAGTTGAAATATACCCATAATAGCGAAAATATCTTAACTAACAATATATTGGACTTTCGTTTAAAAAAATCAATAATTTTGGAACATTTACACAATCTGTACTTACACCTTGGTCCGTGATGTCTTTCAGTGTATTTGGTATTCTTAAGAGATTCGCTGAAATGCCGCTACAATTTGAATGGCTTTCTTGTGGAATGTTGTTAGTATTCCACAAATTAAACATATTTTATAAGTTACACGGATTTTAAAATTTAAAGTAAAAATTTAATATGGAAATGGTTTAAAAGTATATTGCCTGTAGCAGTAAAAAAGTTTTCAACCGTAAAAAGGAAAACTTAAAAGGACAAGAAAATTAAAACGAAAAACAAATATGGCGCTGAATTGAAAATACGTTTTTTTTTATTTAATACCAACAAGAAAAATCTTAATTAGTACTTGTGGAACAGACATTAATTTCATTTAAGGTGAATTACAAAAAAGGCAACGATAGAAAAACCAAAAAAATTCAATTTAATTAAATAAAATTAAAATTATATAAAAATTTAAATTCTGCAAATATTATTTTAATATTTATGTCACTCTTAACATGAATAGTGTCCTTAATCAAATGATTTTATTTAAAACTAAAACAACAACAACAACATAAAACAAAAGAAACAAACAACACATTATTACTTAATGAACACATAAAACAATCAATGGCTCTTAAGGTCCATGAGTGTAAATAAAACCATGAAAGTGGAAAAGGAAGAAAAGGCAATTTTTTAGTCAAGAGAGTAAAAACTACTTAAATTATTGGTAACAATAATTCATCCTTAACACACACAATAAAGAAAGATTCATTCATACACAGATACACACACATATAACCTTAAATAAACTTATAAAAATGTCCTGGATACACTCACATACGCTTTAATATGTATGTGAGTGTACTCAGGACATTGTTGTTCTTAGGAGTTGATATTTCGGTTGCTGGATTTCCGAAACGAAGGATATTAAACATAATAAAAGCAAGACTGTGAAGACAATTGCACAAGAACAAAAGATAACAAGAAATTTTAAATAACTATGATACTTCAAACACTTGCACAACAAAACACTTCCATCTGATGCATTTGTATTGTTTCTATACAATTCTTTTTACAACTGCACAGCACAGGATGTAATATTTTGGTAATTTTCGTTGGAATTTAAAGCCGTTTTCAATAAAAATACATTTAAATAGCCAAGTGTGTTGCCATTAAATATTAGAAAACCATTGATATACCTTTATATCAAATGAATGGACAAGTGCTAATATATTTTTTACTAGCTTGACCCGGTGCGCTTCGCTACCCTTGTCGATGTAAAAATCGGTTCATCCGTTTAGTAATTATTGTTTAAAAACTAAAGGTACCAATTTTACCCGTTTTCCCCCTTTTTATCCCTTTCTGGTCCAAGTATTGAAAAAATTTATAGCCTATTGACGCTTCCAAGTAAGGATCTATCTACGTTCCAAATTTCAATAAAATCGGTTCAGCCGTTTAGGCGTGATGCTCAAACAAACAAATAAACAAACAAACAAATAAACAAAGACATTTATATATTTATATAGATATATAGATTCTCGTTAGTTTGCAACCACACTATTTTTACAAAAAATACGACTTAATAGAAACATTGTATCTTTAGGTACTTTGGAATTCCTTTAGTCCATAATTAATAATTGACTTTGGCATGATCACAAATAATCATAATATGCATGTCATACAATAGTTTTAAAAATAATCATATTATTGGTATGAATGGTCATAATAATATTGTGGTTGTGCTACTATGTGATCATTGATATCACTGATATAATTAACAAGGGATTAAATAAAATAAAATATTGTTACGAATGTGCAATGATGATTTGAATTTAACAGTCTGTAACGACTGCCTGCAGCATTCATCATGTTTGAAGGCACGTCCATCACTAGCATTGGTTATTGGCATTGTTTGTAAGTATGGCAACACTAAATGTTTGGGCTGCTGGCAATGACATCGAAGGCTCTGGAATTCGAATGTACTAGTATGTCCGTTAAGAGCATTGTAGAAGATTCCCGATAGATGGCGCGTGTATAAATGGTGCCAGAGACTGCAGTCGTGAGTTGAGTTGATCATTGTCGCTGTTAGAGTGCGAATTGATAAACGTGTAAAAAGACACTGAGTGACTATTTAATTCTGTTGTTGTTGTACATTCTACATAAATAAAGAGTTGTTACAATTTTAAACTGCATTTATTTGCAATCAAAAGTATTCGGTTTATTTAAAGGAAATAAACCCACGTTTTTTAAAAGGTAAAAAAGGTTTATAATTCTACACATTAAGTAGTAATATTATGGCCATACAAAATCTACAATATAATGAGGCAGGAATCATAATATGAGATTTCCAAAAAAAACCTTACTTTCAAGTAAGCCGAAAATAAAGGGAATTTGACAATTAGACTACTTATTTTTCGACTGGAGAAGTACTTATTTTTGTTTGCGATGTCCCAATAGCAATCCTTTATTTATATTTTAAACGGAAGTAAGTTGTTTTGTTAGCAGAGTTATTTATAGAATTATGTATTTACAAACAAAAAATAAAATAAGTTGCAGCCACGAGTCGAACCAACAACTACCCGACAGCTAGTAAACTGTTGCTCTCACTACACCACTGCTTTGTTATTTTATTGTGCGTCAAAAAATGGTTTCCACACAAAAATGCTATATTCCTTTCTGTTTTTCTAAAAATAAACATGTAATAAACTTGTTATTTGTTTTGTTTGTTTATTTTGATTTTTTAGATATTTCTACCTAGAAAGTAAGTTATTAAAAAAGACATTGGTTGTAGCTTTGTAAGCTATGTTTTTGCTGGGTTTAAATATTCATACAGGAAGACATTGGTAACTTTTCGACATAGCGAAATAAAATATGACTTGGAAGAATGCTGCAATTGGAGGAGTATAACAGTACTAAATATGATGAATAAAATATTAACTCATATGGTGCATAAACGTACTTATTAACTCAATTCTCTAACCACAACTATGATAAGAACAAGCTATGTTTAGAACAAATAAATCAATCCTACATAGATCAACATAACAATATTAGAGTGGCCCTCGAACAAACTGTTGAGTGGCGATTTCCCCTATATCAGTTGTTCATGAGGCTAGAGGTGGACTACAAATATAAATCATCAAGTCGGGTTGTGGTAGAAAGTAAATATTGGTAGCGTTTTGCTAAGCTTAAAATGACTTTTCATCGTGCATGTTTAAATAAAGTTAAAATTCTTTATTTTTAAATGGGATTTGCGCCCCCTGTTGTTTGTGATTTTTGAATTTTTTTTAATGGTTCAGAAAACGTATTAATTTTTGCTGCAGAATCGACTGGTGAAATCAGATATGCAATATATTCAACTGTTTTTGCTCTTCAGAAAAATTAGTTCAAACTACGCGTCTTTAGGTAGGTTAAACCGCCTTATGGTGGGAACATTTTTTCAAAAAAATATCGCTATTATTTTTTATTGACGAAAAAGCCTTAAAAAATTTTTTTTTTTTTAAATTTAGTTGATTCTTGAGAAGTCTTTAAAAATTTCGTAAGAACTTCTAATCATAAATACGTTCACAAAATATAATTTAGCTCTAAAATCTGTAGAAGCGTGAAATCGGATAAACTCTCACTTGATAACTCAAATCCAGGTTTCTGTGTGAGTAGGGGCTTCTAGATGGCATGAACTAGTAAGTATATTAGAAAACATAATCTGTGCCACTAATTTTGCAGTGTGCACTAATACTTAGTGATATTGCAAAATTAGTGCATTTTGTTAATGTTTAGTGCTGAGTTGAAAATTAGCAGCCTCAAAAATTTTACTTTCAAAATAAAATTATTTGATTAAAAAAAGCAATCATCAGTTTATTGCTTCTTTTTTTCCTGTACTAATTTGAGTGCAACTTCAAATTGTGAACTAAATTTTAAAGTTTAAAATGGTTTAAGTTTATTTTTGTGCACTAATTTAATACTTAAGACTAATACTTTATTAAAAATAACAAAAAGTATTTAAAATTTCTTTTTTTCGAATTTGGATTCAACAATTTCATGACCACTAATTTTTGAAAATTTAGTTACAGTATGTTAAATGCAGCTTTTTGTTGATTGAAAGTTAAAATTTTGGACTAATTTAGTTTAGTGCAGATTTTTGCACTAAATCTTTGATTAGTGATAGTGAACAAATTATAACTATCAATATTTTTTTAGTGCTACCGAAGAAATAGCCATTATTACTAAAGCTGATGAAAAATAGCGCAAACAAAATTTTTTCAATTTTATTGAGTGATAGTGCAATGCTGATTTCAATCAACATTTAGTGCACTACCACCAACTATGATCTGTGCCGTATTCTTTAGTCTGAGATCTCAGTCATTAAACGGGGCTGGGAGAGATTGGAGTCAAAAGGCTCAATGCCTGAATTCGTACTATTGCTATTTCAGGTGATCCGTTCATGGATATCAACAATCTCTGATCCGTAATAAAAACTATTTTAAATTTCACTAAAATCGAAGTCAAATCTAACTGTTGTGCCTCTTGTCAGATATTCATTTAATAAAAGTACAATTCAGAACAATTATTAAAATACTCGACCAATCTTTGTATATATTATTTAATTTATTTGTTATGGCAACACTGACAACTCCTAAACTTAATGTAGTTAATCATCATAATGTAGTTGTGTTAAATGAGTAATAATAATCGCAATAATAATAATCATTTTACAAAATGTCTACAATACAATGAAGTACCCATTTATACATATAGGATGTACAGGGATGCAATAATACATACATTTTTACACAAATTATTATTATTTTTTCTAAGTGTTGGTATAAATGTGTAACCCCGCCAAGTGGATATTCTCCATAAATTTATAAGAAAAACGCCAACAACAAACATAACACTTTTACACTTACAATTAGCAAAAGTTTATATATTTTTATTTCCATCTTTGTTGCCTTTGCTTTCTTTCTTTTTATTTGTTTTTTTTTTTTTTTTTAATTTAAGATTTAATCTATTTGAACTTTACATTTCCACCCCATATAGAGCGCCATACAAGCAAACATACATTATTCAGTTTTGTTTTTGTTTCCTACACAAAATTTCTATATTGCACACACAAATAAAAATTTCCCAGTATTTTTATTAACCACACCCTTATTTTAAGCCACTATTACTATATTGCGCTCTTTCACTCTACCGTATGTTTGCCTTGGGTACTTTATGTTGTTTGGTAAATTGATTATTTTCTCATTTGTTTTCTTTGGTGTGTCATCGTCATTGTAGTTGTTGTCTTTTGTATAATTATTTTTGTTTATACACTTCTGCTTGCTGAAGCAGAAAAATATTTCATTTTTTGCTGCTGCTGCAGTTGTTGTTTTTGCTGTTGTTAGTTAGTGTCTTCTTAAGTGTCGCTGTTAAGTGAAACCATTTTTTTTCTAATAGAATTTCATTCATCTTTTATTGCTCTGCTCTTTTGCACGATACAACAATTTTGCATTGTCCACGTAAGAGGTTTAATAATTTTCCATCTCTGTTACTCTTGTGCAGAGGAATGATAGTGACATTGTTGCTTTTCTTTCACTTTCTTGTTGTTGTTTTTGTGCATGAAAGTTAGTACATCGTTTTTATTATTTGTGTGGGAGTTCGGTTAAGGTAAAATTTAAAATACACTGCACAAAATATAATTAAGTAAACATTTTGCAATATTTAATTTTAATTTATTGCATGAATAAATTGTACCTATACATAATTTATAAGTTTATAGAACAGGCTTGTCATTAATAATAAAGAACAAGTAAGAAAGTATAGTCGAGCAAGCCCGATCATATGATACCCTACTCGAGTATATGATTATAAACAGTTTTTTTTTTTTTTTTTGATATGAAACATATTTGTATTGAATCTTATTTGAATAGGTACCAACATTTTTAAGAAATATATGCTCGATAAAGTGATTTTCGGAAGTGGGCCTTATATGGGAGACATATTTGTGTTGAATTTTGTTTGGATACTAACATATTTCAGATTTTAGTCCTTGGGGCAATATAAAAGTTTGTGCCAAATTTTGTCGAATCATCTTTAAAATTGCGACCTGTAGTTTGATTACAAAATTTACATGCATGGACGGACGGACATCGCTTAATCTACTCAGAATGTGATCATGAGCAGATTGGTATATTTTAGGTGGATGTTCGTGCAATGTTTTTGGACGTTACAAATACCAGCACTAACCCAATATACCATCCCCACTCTGGTGATAGTGAACTTGTACTCAACTCTAACCATAGGTGCAAATATTGAATATGAACATATGTATTTGCATATAAAATGTTATAGCTATTTCTAGTTTGTAATGCAGATAATTAATTGATTTTTAAATAGGTACTTATTTCTTACGGTTACAATATTGCGGCTATTTTATTTAATTATTGAGTTTTACATTACTATTGTTATCACTACAATTTCAACGAACTCCTACAACAAGCAAACCTTATTTTGTATTCAGTTTCGTAGTTTAAATTTTAAATAATGTTAAGAAATTTAAACAATACAGTACACCAATTTGCGCAACAGATAATTATTTCAAATAAGGACTCAATAAGTTTTACATTTTAAAAAAATCTATGAAATTAAAGCCTTTTGAATACTTAGTGTAACTACATATAGGCAATTCCATGAATATGTCAACCATGACTGAAAAAATAAAAAGAAATTAAACTTTTTTTAGGATGAGTTGAATAGGACAAAAACACTATAATTTTACTATGTAAAGGCATTTAGAGCATATTAAAAGATGACAAATTGGGGCGTACGGAATAAAATGTTCCCGAATACTGGAGTAAATTTTTAAATAATGATTAAAATATCTTAATAAATTTAATTCTAAAGTATATACAACCATATAACTCCCCAGGGAACAATGAAATAACCCCATTACAATTTTCCATACAAATTGGGACATATTTCATAATTCTTTGTTGGGAGTTATTGCATTATAATATAACTCCCAATGAAACAAGTAAAGCTTCGCTCAATACAATATTTTCGGAGGCTTTCTCCTTTCAGATGTATCCAAAAACGGCTTCGATCAATAAAAATTTCTTGCATTGTCGGCTTTTGACCGGTTTCACTTAGTAAAAGGGGCTGATGATTCGGTTTTCCCGTTCATTACCAACGTTCCGATAAATAGGGTCTGAATTTACTGGGCCATAAGTAGTTTCGAGACGGTCGAGACGGTATTACTCCTGCAGACCAGAGAAAATTGAGAATCTAGTGAGACCTTGGCCCATCTCCAAATCCCAACATGCCTATACTAAGGACAGATCTGTGGAAACAGCTCTACATTCGCTAGTAGGCTTCATTGAAGAGTCGTTGGCTTCTTGGATATAGAAGGTGGTTTCAATAATATCAAAAATACGGAACTGGTACTTTTCAAAAGAGGTAGACAATTTATAAATTTAAACCCCCGAAACTGAATGGAATCAGTCTGGATATCACAGATTGTGAAAAGAATCTTGCCATCTTTTTAGACAGAAGATTATCCTGGAAACTGAACATTCAGAACAATAAGGCCTATGTGACCATTTACTAATGCAAAAGGTCAATTAGTACTAATGGGCCGAAAGGTATAAAATAAATCACAAACCTTATTGAAGCAAAATGTTTTGAGATGATAATTTTCAATTACTGAAAGAAATAAAGAAAACCACTGCGTGTTTCTAGATGTCGAAAGAACTTAGTCGACAAATATTTGATGTAATTCTATAATGGATAATGGAAATTTGCATTATCAATAAAATATACAAAAATATGCTCCAATAAATCGATGATATTTTACAGCAAAATCAGTGATTCGGCCAGATAATTAGTCTACATGGTTTTTGGACGTTCAACACCTATACATTTATTTCTATATTAAATAAAATGGATAATATCGTTTATTATTTCCAATTATTAATTATTTGGGCAAATTACACACATTTTTATTTAACAAGATTTTTTATTTTAAATTAAAATTGATTTTTTAAATCAATAAATTTTTCTAAATTAATAAAAAAAATCGTTTGTTTTATTACGGTGTAAAAACTCCATAGTTATGGTGGCTGTTGTTGCTCGAATGCAAACGATGGAAGAAGGCAGACAGAGAGGCAAACAAACGGACATGCAGGTGGATAAAATTTAATGATGGCCAAGTAGTATTAGTAGAGCCAGCGTTGTGTTAGTGACGAATTGTTTTCTTTACGAGAGAAGCTTTTTCCACAGTCGCTATCCTGTTTTATGTCTCTTTCCCACATGCAGTGAACGATAAAATGTGGTTTTGCAACCAGCAACCACACGAAGGGGAAGTTGAATTGAGTTGTAAATTTACATTTAAGTTAACAGCTCCTGACTCTACCAAAGAAGTACTGCGTGTTAATTGCCATTGTAAACGTTTATGGTAGACGAGATGATGTTCAAGAAGTTTATACTCTTGCAGAATATATTTTATAGAGTAGTTAAGTGTGTATGCATGAGTTTTTTTATTTGGTTCAATACATGAATAATATGTATATTGAATTTCTCTCATTAGAGAGAAGGACTGCGAGAGAATATTTAGAGTTTGCGCTTTTATCATTGAAAAAAAAGTTATTTTAAGAAAAAAAAACATATTATATTGTTGCCATTTCTTAAATTGTAAATGATTCCATGATGTTATACGAATTTGGGTATTTAAAGGGTGTGTTTTTTTAAAGGCGGATAGCTTTAAATTGGCAGCACTGTTTTCTGTGACAGCTAATTTGACAGTTCTCGGTTGTTTTGAGGTTAGTTTGGTTTGGCAATTTATCACGAAGAGAGTTACGCCAGAGCAACGTTTGCAAATTGTTCAAATTTATGTTGAAAACCATGGTTCAATTCGAGAAACTCATCAAGCATTCCATCAGAGCGATTAGTTGGAGAAACTATGGATCGTTTTCGCAGCACAAAACAAGCGCTTGAGGGTGTGCAGCGTGGTCTCATTCTGCTCAACAATTAAACTTTATAGATAATTTTGGGCAAGGATCTTAAATTGTACGTTTACAAGATTCAACTCGTACAGGAATTAAAGGAGGATGGTACCACATAACACACACCGCCGGATACAATGAATTTACTGAGAGAAACATTTGACCACTGAACAACTTCAAGAATTGGCAATCTCATTCATTTGATTTGATGCCATTCGATTATTTTCTCTGGGGATATGCAAAATTTCAGGTCTATGTAGATAACCCAAAATCGATCGAGAACTCGTTATTCGTATGTCCGCAATAACGAGTCGATTATCGTTATTGCGGACATTCGAAGGGTGCGTGAAAATTTATCCTTCGGCCACATGCCCAAAATTATATTTAAACATTAATGCCATAGAATGATGTAATTAATAAATCCAATTGGATGAATATTAAAAACGTTATTCTCTGTTTTATTTCAATTTAAAGTTCTCTGCCTCTATAAAAAACATCCTTTACTTGTGTCTTAGTTACATATTTATTTTGTCAGGAGGTTTTGGAATTTTTGTATATTAAAGTGGGAAAACTGTACAGCATTGTGGTAGCACTACTTAAAAAAGAGTAGAGCTTTTTATTGTAAAATATTACAAAATGATCGTTTGGCATGAGTATTAATATATGTATTTCTATGGTTGTGGGAGTAAAAAAAACGGTTTTATTGTTTTCTATTTTACACACACAGCGATGCACTCTTACTTCCTTCTGCACACACATGCTTTATAAATCGCATTTTTTGTCTTTTCCTGTGTGATTGTTTTTGTAGCGTAAATTGTAATTTGAATCAATTTGTAACGGCAAGTTCTGCTTCAGTTTTAACTTCAGCCACCTACAACCTTTCGGTTCGTTCACTTCATTCTCTCAGTTCGTTTAACTGTTCATTACCAACTTGCAACATATTATTCTACTGTTCTATTTGGATTCATTTAACCACAATATATGTACATGGAAACATACCAATACAGACTAATCGAATACAAAACTATAGAGTGGCAAGTGCAGAAGAGAAAGAAAACAAAAACATCTTGCGAAACGTAAAGTAAACGGTGGCACATTTGGTTTGTTGGCTAAACGTAGCAACATTCTTCATACGTGCTCGCTCTAACATTTAACGGTGCGTTATGTTGTGTTGTTTATGTGCGTTATTCGAGTAATAACGATCGAATCGATTATGTCGCAAATTCATAACTTTTACAAAAATTTAATAAAAAAATAAAAGTGTATAACTGCTAGTGTAAATGAAATAAAATAAAACAATTAAACGTAAACTTAATTAATTTAAAGTTGATTTATTCAATCATTTAAAAACATGGCTATGGATCAAATGGGCGGACGTCACCTGCTGCAACATTTAACCAACGGTTTGGTCTCAGTCGCTTACGCCCATCGTTTACCTCAACATAATACTAGTTCGACTCATACTTTGCCCCCAACATCGGTTCTAAACTTGTATGCAGCCGCTACAGCTGGTTCTAATTTGAGTGTACCTCCTTTAGCGTCATTCTTACAACTGGCGAATGTTAATGCTGGTTCTTTTCTAACACGTCGGCGTTTATTAACCAGTTCGTGTGCACAAACTGCTCTCCAGTTGCAGCATCCAACTAATGCCATGCTAAATGCTTTGCCATTTTGTGCCAGTATTTTAAAAGCTCAGTCAACGCCAATTGTAGCTGCCGCTATTACTGCTGCCGCCCAGCAACAGCAGCAGCCACAAGCTTTGCTTAATTTAAATTTGCCAAAGACTAATTTGCAACATGCTGCTAAACACAATGTACCACAAGGACCTCCAGCTGCCGACGGCAATGTATCGAATGCTGATGATGGTAAGTGATTATTTTTTTTTCAATTTAAACCTGTTTTCTATATCTAAATTGTTTACGAGTAATAAAAATAATACAAAATTAATTTTTAAAGCCAATGCTGGTTATTTGATAATTTGGCAAAACAAAAATTGCCTGAATTTGGTTTAAAGCTAATGTACAGTAAATATAATTTAGCGTTAAAGTTTTTCAATGAGATTGAGAAGAAATGTGCCATTAAATTACGCTTGGAGCTGGAATTGGTTTGTGTTCATAAACATTAAAACATTGTAGAAAATTTATTAATTTTTTGTTCAATGGGTTACAACTCCTATTGTAATAAGCACATGGGTTGCTTATTACAATAGGATGCTCCAAAGTTTTTCAAAAAATATGTTATATAAAGTTCTTAAAAACAGCTTTACGCTTTGTCTTTCCTGTACAATTTCTTACCCTGCTTACTTTTTTCATGTTTTGGAAACAAAGATTAGTATCCAGACCTGGGGGCTTGAAAAGTAATTCGTATTTAAGGAATTTGACGAATTTAATAAAATTTTATTAAATTCAAAAATAACAAAACTTTTTATACACAGAGAAAACAGATTCGTGATAGCAACCGAATGTTTTGCCAATCGAATAATTCTACCTTAGTGATCGAATTTTACAGTTGTGGCTACAAAATTTTTGGAAGGGGTAACAAAAGTTTGGTTGCTTCAACTGAAATTCTTCTTTATCAACTGACTTTCTGTTGATATAACCGAAAAATTCTATGCGTGCAACCGAATCATTCGATTGCCAACAAATTCGGTTGCTATCACGAATCGGTTTTCTCTGTGTAGAATTCATATAATATCTAATTGAGTTCTAAATAAATTCGTTTCGAAAGTTTGTATCTAAAACTATTGACACAAATTTTACTTATCGACATAATTTTACGTAAGTCGTCAATATATTTATGTATATTCCAAGACAAATCAGATGTCGAACGGAAGTTAAATACATCGATATACATCGCGATCGTTGTCTTATATGAAAATGATACAATGTTTAATACAAAAGTAACGAAATAAATTTAGTTTTCTTCTTTATTAAAAGGCAAAATTCTTTGAATATTTGAAATTTTTACACAAATAAGTAAGGGACGCATTAATTGTCCACTTTCAGCCTATAGCATCCTAAATATATAAAGAAAACTTTTAAAAATTTTACATTTAATTGCTGACGAACAGATTATATTGTAGAAGTTACAAACGAAATGGCAATATTATATATACCATTCTCACGAAGGTGAAGGGTATAAAAACAACAACGCCAAACGAAAGGAAACATAAAAAAAAACAAAAACGCAATAAAACCAAAACACATCTAAACATACGTTTTGTTGCTTTTTTATCAAAGCATGCAATAAATTGTCTTTTTTATGAAATTTTCAGAGGTTGTCTCGGATTTTTGCTCATATCTCCGTTATTTGTAGACGGATTTTTCTGATTTTAAATAGGAAACTTCTCGAAAGCATGTCTGACAGAATTATTGAAGATTTGGATCCCGAAGATATCTGGGGTATTCAGAAAATTGATTTCAACAGACAGACGGACATGTCTTAATCGACTCCGCTATCTATAAGGATCCAACATTAATATGTAGTTTTGAATCAGTTATGGTTCAAACTGTGCAGAGTTTCATAATGATTAATTTCATAACATTTTTTATTACTTATGTCATTATTTAGTGAAATAAAATATTTTTCTGGTATAGGAGTTAAATGGGGGGTAAGGTCAATTATGGATCGAACCTCACAAACGTTGGTAGAAAGATTTATGTTCATATAAAACATGTTTATAACCAGTTTCAGCATGATATTAATTACTATAAGCCAATTATGATTAGTAAAGTCATTTTTAGAGGGGGACATTGTATGTAATGAAATTTGTATGGGGGCTAGGTGAAATCATGGCCCGATACTGCCCATTTTCCGCCAGCTTTCTCCTTTCGTTTGGGCCCTATCGTGATTTCAACAGACAGACAGACGGACTTAACTAGGTCGCTTTAGAATCTTATGAGGACCTAGAATATATATACTATTGTGGGTCTGCGATGAATATTTAGATGTGTTACAAACGGAATGTCAAAATTTTTGATGGTGGGTATAAAAATAAGCTAATTTTTCTGATTTATTTTACAATATAAAACCCAAATTTGTATCACATTCGTTTGTTGGCAAATCTTTCGTTCAGAAATTCGTTCATTTTATAAAAACAGACTGTAAATTTGATTGGGCCCAAAACATTTGTGTACTGCCTGCAATTAAACGTTGTTAAGGTTTTCGTAAGTATATGACTTCAGTACCCAGCAGTTCTAGGAGACAGTCACGAACTAATAATTTTACTCATCATTTAGGGTGGGAATTAGTTACTTCAATAGCTGTCTAGATATTTTAACACGGGCATGTCCTAAGCAGGGAGTCAATTGACCCTTTTTGACTTCAATGAGACTGTCTAATAGATGGTCCAAAGTAGTCAACGCATTAGATTCACATACTGGTTGAAAAGCTTCAGTTACCTAACATACAGTCCAATAACCGATTGCTTGTAAACAAACCGTTCTTCTCCAATTGATTGCTTCTGGTGTGTAAGATAATTACTTTCTAAAGAGTAGTACAAATAAACGTTTAAAGTGACTTCTCTACAGGTTACTAAGAGACACTAAAGTGACTATTGACTTCATGCTATGTTACATGGGATATCAGTTTACTTAAGCAAAAATAAAAATTTACTGTATGAGAATTATATCAACACAATTTGTATAAAACCAGTTTGAACGAATTACACACAAAACATTTAAAGTGACTACACTCCAGATTACTTAGAGACACTTAAGTGACAATTGTCTCCTCGCTAGATTACTTGGGATGTATAAAATAACCAATTGATTTTTCTCAGCACTACAAAGAGCACATACGTGTCAAATGGGCCAAAATATATAAATTGGAGTCAGCCAAGTGATAGGACATTTGTGACAATTACTGTCTATAAGGGATACATTGACTGCTTGCTTAACTGCTGGGTATATTCAGGATTCTGGTGGGACTTTAAGATCGGATAAGGGTTTTGGTGCATGTGTTTGCATATACTAAACTGTAGAAGTTGTTATGTTGTGAACCAGGAAGAATCGATGAAACACATTATTTGTATTTGCCCAGCTCTCTCAAGGATCACGGTAGTCCGATTCCACACGACAAAACGGATTTAGATATTCGGAAGATGTATTTGTCCTTATGTGCATCGGGTTGGTTTGGTATCGAACCATCCAGATTGGGCTACCGAAACTTGATCCTATTCGGGTATCACAAAGGAACCAGATTACGGACTCAAGTATTCGGAAGTAGCTAGCTGCCTTTATGGCCTAACCTAAACGATATGACATTAATAAAAGTAGCGGATACGCATAATTTGCTCTATATTAGAGTGATAATGCCTTCCTTCAAATAATAATTAACTTGAAAACTACATACATAATTTTTATTTGTCCTAAATTTAATCAAATCATAATGATTAAACAAAATATTAAGTACTACTACTAAATTAAAAAGATCTAGATTTAATTACACTCTACTTTTAAATGAAACAATTTCATTATTTCATTTTTTTTTAAAGTTGCAAGTGATGGCTCAATTGTTTAAACGCCAACTTCGACGCGCAGCTCATGAAAATCCCATTAAGTCTTTTACTCGTAATAATATGGCCCAAAGCCAAAAATGTCTTGATGATAGAAAGAAAAAATAAAATTAAACCAATTTTTTTTTTTTTGTTAAATTTGAACTTGTTATGAGCATATTTGATAGAATGTTTGTATGTTTCTGTGTAATTATTCACAATGTTCTACTGGTTGGCCACTTTAATGTTATAATTGGTCTTGGAATCTTTCTCTTATTAAATCTGTGATGAGTTGTTGTACAGTAAGTACCCGCTCCTAGACTCGTGTAAGTTGTGTGTGTTGTGTTGAGTTAATGTTGTCTTTAGATTTTTTTTTTTGGAAGGGAAGTCATCAGCGCCCATGATTAAACATCATTATAATTGATCATACAAAGTAAATGGTGGGTAAACAAGATCATGTGGCCAGTGTCTAGTTTTTGGTGAAAGAAAACAATCAAACTTTTAGGAAATACAGCTACTTAAATGCACTTAAAGAAATTTTGAAAATTGAAAGCAATTCTTAAGTATATGAATATAAAAATGCTTGATCACAATAAATGTACTAAGAATAAATATATTTACAGTTTCATGCTAGAATTCATTTTGAACAACCTGCTCCTCCCTCCACTTTGGCTTGTCATAATGACATCAGTGTATTATTATTATCACTTATTTGTTCAGTGTATTACTTATGTTTCATTTATAATTGTGGCATTAGCTTCCATGTTCAAAAAAAAAACACTCGTCAATTAATTTCTCTTCAACTTGCACAGATTTCACTGGGAACATTAAACGAAACGAAAATACGGTCGATGAAATCTATCAGTGCATCATTAGAAAAGTGATGAATTGTTGTGGTACTTAATCATAGATTATGTTACTCAATTAAAATCAGCCTCAGTGTTCTGCTATGATATAAAACAATAACAAATTAGTCTCCATCTTCTGGTATTGTTAAGAAACCTTAATTAAATTGTAAAATGTAGCTAGAAAAAAAGGGAAATATTAATACGTTTCATTATTTTCTTTACTTTTTCTTTATAATGTTTGTAATTTAAAAATATTTGTTTTAAATGCTTCTGCCTTTTCTGCTTATAATTATTTTGGTCTTAAGTTGGTTGTGGCTGCTGTCTGTCATTATGGCCCAGTTACAAATTGTTTCGGCGGTTAAGAACAAGATAATTATTTAAACTACTTGTATTTTGTATTTGTTCCAAATGAAAACATTGTTAAATTATTTCCAACTTAATTATAGAGAGAGTATATTCTTTATTATTTTCGAGTTTTTTTTTTTTTCATTTAGTTTAATTTTAGTTTATTTTTCTGTTTTTTTGAGGGTTTTTTTTTTTTGGAAAGAAACCAAAACAATTCTCAAATTAGCCGCATTACAATAAAAAATGACTAATGGCTGTTAATTTCCTTTTTCGCTCTTTTTTCTGTTCTGGCACAAATATACTACATTATTTTTGATACGACGAAATACAGTACCTGACCAAAATATTATAACCGGGGCAACCATGCAATATTATATTTATATCTATGCATTGTAGAGACAGAGTTAGTTATATTTTGCCCTTAAACATTGACTTTGGTTTTACCGACATAAACAAATTGATTTTCTAATTGTTTCCACTAATCAGTGTTTAGTATAAGATACTCAACATCATCACTTAGTATAGCTTCAACCCCAAAAATTTTTATTTTTTTCCTATTCTTTGTAAATATAGGTACAGTCATGTTTTTTGTTAGTTAGGTTTGGTTACGTGGGTTGCTCGCAAGTTAGCCAGTTCACTCGGAGGCCTTGTGGCCCATTGTGACACCCTTAGAATTTTTTGTTAATTTATTTAAAAATTTTAGCTACAAAATTTAGATGAAAGTAGAAAATATTTAGCGGCAACTCCGAGAAATTTAATAATGATGGACAAAAATCGAATGTCTTTAAACATCGAATACTAGCCGATTGGTATACATGAATTCAACTGTATGTTGAATAAAATGTTTTCTGCTGAGCGAGAACACATTTTCTGTTTTCTTTTTCAGGTAATCATGGTTCCCAAAAATGCAACAATATACGCTGGATCAAAAATCAATCACAAAAAATAATTCGGAATGGTTTCCACTATACACATTAAATATATATACAAAACTATCAAACCATTTAACCATAAAATCCGAAGATTTCTTAATCCAAAAATTTTTATAAATATATATGAATCTTTCATACAAAGGAAAACCATTCCTAATTAGATTATGAAATAAACAAATTTTCTAATTAATATTTCACAAAATTCACCATTGAATTCTTATGAATATAAAATAAATAAATCGGCTTAATACCAGATACTAAATTCAAATGACCCGGAAACGAAAGTTCACTATCGACATCCTCTCCTTAACATTGATGCTGGCATACACGCTCAATGGCTACATCAGCAAGATAAAAGCTTAATTTCTCAGAGACATCATTCCAAGGACCAAACATAATTGCTTCAGTTTTGGATGAATTGAGAGCATATGAATTATGAAAATACCCGTTAAAAAGCTCCAGATCTAGATTCCCAGATCTAGCACCTATAAAGTCAAATACTGTGGTCAGTAAGGAGAACCAATAAGAATGTAATAATAGATCTCCGACGGAAAACATAATGAGACAGATAAATACTCGAAGCCGCAGATTAAACTATCTAAAATTTTTTAATAGAGGCGGCAAAATAGATAAACAGATTGTTATGATCATTAACAATATACACGCAGAAAAAAAATATAGTTGGACATTGTTACTGTAACCATTTCAACATTTTTAACAATATTATAGTCACAGTAACTATATATATGATTTTGGTAACAATAATATGGTTAATTTACGATTCACATGAATATTTCAACCATATATATGGTTACAGTAACCATGTATATGTTTGATACAACCATTTATAACTATATTTTTTTCTGCGTGTAGATTTCGGTATAGGCAAAACACGGGGAGTTTTCCAAGAGACTAAAAGAACAGACTAATTATAATTAATCAAGTCCAATTCACGCTTGAATGTTCTCAGTATTGTTTGAAAAATTACCATGGAACAACATCTGGAAATTATTAAGCTGTATTACAAAAATCAGCGCTCTGTGAGAAATGTGTTTCGAGCAACAAAGGCTTTATTGAGAAATCATTTTGGTGAGCAGCTAATTTTGCGTTCCGCACCTGTCAACTGGCCGCCTAGACCATGTGATATGACTCATCTGGATTTGTCTTTTTGGGGTTATGAGAAGTCAAAAGTCGTAATACTGGAAATAGTGATTGAAAGAATTTAAATTAAAAACAAGTAAAAAAGTATGGTCGGTCAAGCCCGACCATATAATACCCTACACTAAGTAAATGAAGAAAAACATTTTTCTTTCAAAATTTCAATAATTTATATTCGTGAGCGATTTTCGGAAGAGGGCCTTTTATGGGAGCTATGACTAATTATGGACCGATCACTATAAAATTAGGTGGTGTGATTAATGTCTATATGAAAGTTGTTTATGTTGCATTTTATTTGTATACCAACATTTTTAGGAGACTTATGATCGTTAAAGTGATTATCGGAAGTAGGCCTTATATGGGAGCTATGACTAATTATGCACCGATCATCATAAAATTTGGTGACATGAATTCCGTGTATATAAAACTTATTTGGAGAAAAACTTGTGTAGATACATGTATAAATTAAACATTTATGACCGATAAAGTCCAATTTCGGGAGGACATTTGTATGGGGGCTAGGTGAAATAATGAACCGATTTCAACCAGTTTCAATAGGCTTGGTCCTTGAGCAGAAAAAATCACATGTACTAAATTTTGTCGAAATATCTTCAAGATTGCGACCTGTACTCTGCGCACAAGGTTTACATGGACAACCAGCCAGCCAGACGGACGGACATCGTTTAATCGACTTTAAGGTGTGTGTTAGACTAATATTTTTGGGCGTTACAAACATCTGCACAAATCCAATATACCCTCCCCACTATGGTGGTGTAGGGTATAATAAAACAACTGAATGAAACACCCTATACTTATGAACTTATAGGAATAACATCAGTGCAAAGGTATCCAAATTTCACACTATTCAGCGCTACAATTATCTCATCGACGAAATGAGAAACAGAAAAATTGACAACAGCAACAAAATTAAATTCAGCATCGTCAACCAAAATGCTGACATCACCATTTAATATAACATCATAACCATTTCCGAAACATCCGTAATTTCTATGAAACTTCTTCCGAAAAAAGTCTCGAAAATTATTTATTTTTCTTGCTGCAAATCACACTCTCAGCACTAGTTATTCTCCAAAGAAGGGTCCAACCGAAATGTATAAAAGTTATGGTATCGAGATAAAATTAGAATTTCACTTGTCATCAGAACTTGTTTAGTTGATCTAACATAGATAAAGGATTATAAATATTATAGAAACTCAATTTCAAAACTAACATCCTGTTGGTTATAATTCTTCGGGCTTGACCTGTTTTTCTTTAGTGTTGGTTGGCAGTTTGTGATGGTGTGAGCTGAAAACGATGTACGAGTAGTTTTCATCCTAAAGGGCGTGTTGCGGTGGCGGCAGCATAACAAACTGTAGCTCATATTAGGTACAGGAATTTAATAAATACACAAACACACACACACATACAACTGCTTCGGACTCGTTGAAGAAAAAAACCTTTAAAGCGAGCGGTGCCGGCAAGCAGGCGCTTTAAACACATCCATACACGAGTTCTCTCTATTTGTTAAGAAGATTGATATTTTTCGTGTTTGAAAAACATTTTGACTTCTTTATTTTCGGTCGTTACACATTTGAGGATGCCCAACAAAAACAAACCGAAAAACAAAATAAGAGTGTTGTTGTTGTTGTAGTCTGAAGTGTTGCAGCTGAAAATGACTTTATTGTGTTAGAGTTTATTGTATTTAATTTAGTTTTGTTTTTTTGTTTTTTTTTTTTTTGGCAACGGATGTGTGGTTTAACTTTCCAATTATTAAATGTAGTCTACGGTTTTGGGTTTGTTACAAACCAATAATTAAATTTTAATAAATAACCTGAATATACATAGTTTAATATTCATTAGTCAAGATCCAAGATTCATTGAAATACATCCACAATAATTACTTAATTTTGTTTATTGATACCAGTTTTCAGCTGAGTTGTGAGTTGTTGCTATTCTAATTGCTGCTAAACTGAAATACATTTTGGTTGAAATTTATGACTTAAGTATTATATGTATGTATGTTTTTTAATAAAGTATTTTTTTTTTGTAAATTGAATTGAAAAAGGATAACTTTTGAAAATTGAATAAAAAAAACAAAAGTTGTTTTATTTCAATACTTAATAAGAAGGTGTTAATGTATCATCCTTTGATTAAATAAAAAAAAAAATTAAAGCTAGCTCTATATCTTAATGGATTCATGGATAAAATATTCTAGAAATAAGAAAGGCTATTCCTAGAATTAGAAGTAAATAAAATTCAAATCGAAGTATATCTACCCAAAGAGGGTTAGCATTAAATTTCAACTGAAACCTAAAAGTAAAGTTTTTGCTAAAGTATTTACTTCTATAAAACATATCAGCAATTTGTTAAAAAAAAATAAAAATTAAACAATAAGTCTCATTGAAGGGATAGTATGTATTCCAGTCCTTTAGCAAATTTTTATACAATGCCTATGAATTGGAAGGTAACTCTCTGGAAAAACATGGTTATGACATATTATTATTATTGTAATTGATATAACTTGTAGTGAGTACTGCGTGTCATCTACATTAAATAGAAGTAGTTTAGTAGTTTCATATCTTATATACAGTGCACTCGCGGTAACGTGAACACCGCCTAACGTGAACAAGCTTTTGTTTACATTGACTACTCTGTAACGTGCACAAACTCAGAAAGCTCTATAAAGTGAACAATTTTTATCACTGAAATACATGCATTAAATTCGATTTTTAAAGTTTAGGGAATCCCCTTATATTAAAAATGTGTTTGTATTCTCCAGATTAATATTTATTGTATAATTTTATTAGCTATGTAATTTTATTTCAATGTATATTTTCTCGTGATCTCGTTTTGTTTTGTAATGCATTTTAATCAATAATTTTTGTTTTATATTTTAATAATGAAAATAATAATAAAAGAATTTCACGTTCAAGCGTCTAAAACACAGGTTTATATTATAAAATTTTATATTTTTCCATGAAATTCGACAATCGCTAACGTGAACAATTTCACTAACATGAACTCCCTTGGTTTTAATTAGTTCACGTTACCGCGAGTGCACTGTATTGTGAATCCACAGAGATTAGTAGCTCCCTTCGCATCTTCGATCCTTCCAGAAAAGTTTTGTTAGCATCGTATATTTTACTGTACCAATGTGTCCAAGCCCCTAAAGTTTTCTCGATTCAGAAAGACAATATCAGCATTGAATCTTTACTAGGAAATGTTTAAGATTATGATGTTAATACATCCTCGATTCTGGTGTTCTCATGCTTAGTATTCACTTTAATATTTTGTTGCACCAAGATTTCATGTGTATACATATCGGATAATTATTCCACAGTGTGTTTGCATCAAGTCGGAATATATTACTAATAGTAATTGTGTACCCAATTTGTTTGTCATTTCCAGATGGATTATATCCCAATCATCAGATGAGTTTAGCAAATTATTATGTGCATGTAGCGATATTTGAGGATGATTGGACTTGTAACAAACTCTTTAAGATCATCAATGAGTTTAGTAAAGAGTTATTTCCCCTCTGATATGTTCCTGAGTTTAGCTAAATTTTCCACCAACTACTTGAAGATCTCTTAGTTTTTGCATTTCGGTATAATTTCATTAACCTTTACGCATTTGGTAAACTCGGTGAATTGTTTCTCTGGTCCTCTTTGTCTTTTGAACTGTTTTTATCAGCTCCATGCGACAGTTTCCCCATTAGCATATTTTATCATTATACAGTGCTCCGGTTCCTTTGTTTTTTGGTTAAATCGGAATTAGCTCGACAATGGGATCAATTATTATAGGTTTATTACTCGGCCAATGCAAAAATCATGGAAATTTATATCGCTTAATAAAAGCACAAATCAAACATTGTAGTTTTATATACCAATGTTTATACAATCGTATATCAATTCGTGCAAAACATAAGAGCTGCTTTAATGACTCTGCACAGTGGGGGAGTATCAAAGTATGCTCACGTGAGATATTTACTACCAAAGGGTAGTAAAACCTTATACTCACTTTGCCGATTTTGGTGACCAATTTTTTTTATGGGCCTAAAAAGATTCTGAAAATCAGTGGGCCTTCAAAAGAAGGTGTCATCAGTTTTTGACCAACAGCTAATTCAAACTTGGTGCTACCGCTTAACTATATATGGAAATAATATAGCTAAGAGTCCACCAAACAAAATATAGAAAGTCTTTTTAATCTAATTTTTTACTAACAATATTTAGCAAAGTTGTAGCTACGGTAAAGCTGAACAACCTATGAACATATCAATGCAATGAATGAATGTGGCTAGGCACTTTAAATAGCTCAAAAACATCAGCTTTTACCTTGAAAATTTTATATTTTTTGACGAGAAAACAAAGATTTTTTGTTAAAAATGTATGATCAAGTGCACTTCTCTATTGTGCTGCAATAGTGAAGAATATTGATCACGCCAGACCGGCTTGATGCAATATATGAAAAAACGTTAAAATTTTTGAAAGCGGGAAAGGTTTGTGAAGCTTCTGAAAAGTAAATGTAAGGTTTTTATATAAGTATTGGTGAAATCCTTAGGACTTGAAGATAGATGTTTTAGTAAAATTAAATAATTGAAATTGTTGCAATTCTTTGCTTTCAAATACCGAAATTCCTAAAACGGGAAACATGTGTTCCAAAAACTGTTTTTTTTTAGATAAGTGCCTTATTTACAGTGTGATAGTGAAAAAGCTTTACATGTATTTAAACAACAGATAGGGCTATACAAATATGGGACTTTTTCGAGGATCGGAGCTTTGCGTTTTTATTATTTTTTACACAAACCTAAAATTCTGTTTTAAAATTCGTCAAGTTTGGATAGGGCTGAGGAGGACAATGTCCGCTTATGCGAGCCATTAAGTTCTCTTTCTAGGTCATATAAAACTTGTATATACTTAGTACCGAAGACAATTTTTTTCTATAAAAGAAAAAATATTGAGACTTTTTTTGGGAAAAAACTTAGAAAATACATCCATTCAAATTTGAAACATGTAAAAAAAAGGTTCAACTTTGGATGCGTCTAACTTTTTATAAGGACAAGTTAACTGTTATCAAGTTTATTTTATTTTCTTTAGAATTTTATGGCAAATATACGTGATGTTTTAAAAAAATGTTCGTCCCTCCGTAGGTGCGTCATAATTAAACAAAGAAAAAAAAAAAAATAGAGCTAAATTAAAAAAATATTAAACCTAAATATCTCTTGAACTAAAAGAGATAACCTACACATGTAAGCGTATTTTTTGTAGACCTTCCTAAGGACTATCCATATTTTAAATTTCAGCTCATTCAGATCATAAATGGATTTTTGATGATTTTTTTTTTATAAATGTGACACTTTGAGGGGCCGCCTACTTATCCTCATTCCGCCTACGAAGCCGAACAACTGTAAATCAACTCGAAAACACCTCAGCCGAGTAAATAATACAGCAAAACATATAAGTATGGACTTGATCATACTATTTTAACAAAAACCGTTGTTTTAGCGTCAAAAAATATTAAAAAACGAAAATTTTTAAGGTACAAAGTGGTATTTATGAGCTATTCAGATTGCAGCGTTCAGATTGCATTGACATGTTCACAAGATTATAAAAAAATCGCCAAACTGAGTATAGATTCTTACTACCCGTTGGTAATACAATCGAATCTATATTGTTCAGTCTGCGTGTTTCTCCAAAAGTCTTCATTGTATTACGATAATTGCGATTTTTGTTTGAATTGCTTTTCCAACATCGTATGCATCAAAACATTTGCTATCAAAAGGTGTACCGATTTAAAAAATTTCATTGCGATATGTTAACGAACAAAGCTTTCATTAAATATTGTTATGAAAATCCATTCATCAATTCGAATGTAACGGCTAGTTTGAATATTCAACATGTTCAGCCTCTACAATGGTAATATAGTTGATAAGTGGAGACTTCTACTTATAAACGTTTTTGAATTGTATGACCATTCGAGAAGTTGTCCGGTTATAACAAGCTGGAAATTGCCAGAAGATGCCGCTGCTGTATAAAAATAGTGAAAGCGAATTGGTGAATCAGTCAGCTGGTCGTAAGCATTTAACATTAAACCTTGAGTTAACATCAAAGAGTATTAGCAGGGTGGTTTTAAAGTGTATAATATAAGTGTGTGTGTGCATTAAAAGAGGGTGACTATATAAACTGTTGAGCAAATTTTTAACAAATAAATTTAAAAAAATGTTAAACTACTTAGCGCTTTTATTTGCAATTTATTTAAAGGAAATTTACTTCCGTTTTTAAAAGGTAGAAACATAACAATAATTTATAAAATTTATGAATTTTTAAATTTTTGTGTAAACATTCAGTATTTTTGTAATAGGAAACAAATTTTATTCCGACTGGCACTAAAATTAACTTTTTTGTTTAGAAAATGCTCATCCGATCGGACAAATAACATTTCAAATCAATATTTTGTACAAGTACAAAAATATTGTTACGAATGTGCAATAGCGATTTGAATTTAACGGTCTGTAACGACTGTTTGCAACATTCATCATGTTTATAAGCACGTCCATTAGTAGAAGCTTCTGCTCATCAACAATGTTGATAACATGCGGTTACTAGCATTGTTTATAAGTGTGGTAATACTGAATGTTTAAGCTGCTAACATTAACATCGAAAGCTCTAGAATTCGAATGTACTAGTATGTCCGTTAAGAGCATTGTAGAAGATTCACGAAAGATGACGTGTGTATAAATAGTGGCAGAGGTGGCAGTCGTGAGTGGAGTTGATCATTGGTATACTTGTACGTTATAAAGTGTGTGTGTGTATTTCTGAGAATTGATAAACGTGTATAAAGACACTGAGTGACTATTTAATTCAGTTGTTGCTGTACATTTGAAATAAATAAAGAGTTGTTACAAATTTAAACTACTGAAACTACTTTTTATTTGCAATCAAAAGTATCCGGTTTATTTAAAGGAAATAAACCCCGTTTTTAAAAGGTAAAAACGTAACAATATGTGATTTTAAATTTAAATATTGTAGAAATTTTGAATTTCATAGATTTTTAGTCAAAAACTCACATACAAAGCTTAACTCCTGTAAAAAGTATTTTTACAACAGTACAATATTTTTAATTAATTTCTCAAAGATTGGGATTTCTAGAGAACGGCTGCGGGTGCTATGCTAGGAACATGAATATTCCTGCCAATTACTTCTTAAAGGTTTCATACTTGACCAATTTTATAGAGGTGTGCTGTTCTTGTTTTCTTAATAGAACACATCATAGATAAGATACTAATTTTTGCTAACAAAAACAGTAGAAAATTCAAATTATTTTTCCCCCACCCCAAATCATCCATTATTTAAATAGAATTCCATTAAAAATTGATTATTTGATGGTGGGATTAAAAAACAATTCCGTTGTGATTACGAGAAACAAAAAAACCTGATTATTAAATACGAGCATGAACAAAACTAATGTGTGTTCAGTCAATTGGAAAATAATGCAAAATAATTAAATGAAAACAAAATTACTAAATATTTAAAACACACAGTCCTCCACACAAGTATGTATGTACATTTGCACGCTTTTAGATACTAATGGAATCCACACGCATAGATACAAAACAACAATAACAAAACAGATATTCTCATGCGAATACAGAATCTGGTATAAATAAATGTTTTGGTCTGCGTGTTGTTGCAAAAATTTCATTACTATTATTATAATTATTATTAAATGACAATAAACAATAAAAATTTAGTTGGCTGCAATAAATTTTTAATACAAAATACTCATGCAACAACAACAACAACAGCATTCAAACAAATTTAACAAAAAAAACACTCACTGATTTTCAATTTACCAATAAAGTTAAAATCGCCATTTTAATCAATTCGCAAATTAAAATTTGTCCATTGCCACACACAACACCACAGTGGCGTCTGCTCCAATGGGTGTAACATTATTATTAGACAACAACTTGTAGTTTTAATTCCAAATATCTCCCATTTGTAGCTACCGCCCATGACATTAAAGTTGCAAACTGTTTTGTATGTTGCCACATTTGTAAAACTTACCACACAGTGGAATTGTAGTGCGTGTAGTGTGATGGCTGCCATAAACAGGGTGGGTAATTAACCATTAAAATAAAAAGTACTTAATCAGAAACAAAAGCAACTACTACTACTACAAAAAAAAAGAATTGAATTTTAATTAAAACTTCACATAATTATTATAAAAAATAAAGCACTGCAAAATTAATGAGTTTTTTTTTTTTAATTTTACACCAAAAATGTTTTAAAAAAAAACAGTAACAATATTCACTCCAAACATTATGTTAATGAGAAACACCCATTATACTCGTATTGTGGAAAAGTGTACACTACATCACAATATTTACTGTACGTTAGGCTACTTTGTCAGTAGAAGCCATGGCCATGGATACGGTCGCCACATTTTTTTTGCTACCGAATTTTTGAAACCATTGGGGGCAGTGAGCAAAAGTATAAATTCATTTTTAGATATTTCAATTGACATGAAATAGAGCCTCAAATGAAAGATGTTTCAAAAAGAAACTTCAGATGAAATTAACACAAAGTAATCTCTCACTTTAATCAGTAATCAGGAATATTTTTTTTATAAATTCCGGGTAAATTTCTCTAAAAGTCTTATTTCTGCACAGATCAGCCATCTTGGCGATGTCAATTGGCCCCCACGGAGCTTCGACTTTACCCCTATAGACTTTTTATACCCTTCACCTTCGTGAGAAGGGTATATATAAATTTGTCATTCCGTTTGTAATTTCCATAATATAATTTTCCGACCCTATAAAGTATATATATTCTGGATCCTTATAGATAGCGGAGTCGATTAAGCCATGTCCGTCTGTCTGTCTGTCTGTCTGTCTGTTGAAATCAATTTTCTGAAGACCCCAGATATCTTCGGGATCCAAATCTTCAATAATTCTGTCAGACATGCTTTCGAGAAGTTTGCTATTTAAAATCAGCAAAATCGGTCCACAAATGGCTGAGATATATGGAAAAAACCAGGACAACCTCGATTTTTTACCTATTTTTTGACCTATATCTGGATTACTAAGTCATTAATATAGACAATATGGATATTTAATGATAGATATTTCAAAGACCTTTGCAACGACGTATATAAGACCATAGTAAGTTGGACCTACAATGGGTTAAAATCGGGAAACAATTTTAACCAGATTTTTTTTTTCACCAAAAGTTTTTTTCGTTAAATATTAAAAAAAAAAATTTTAAAACTTAAAAAAAAAAAATTTTAAATTAAAAAAAAAATTTTACATAAAAAATTTAAAAAAAAAATTCGAAAAAAATTTTTTTACAAAAAATTTAAAAAAAAAACAATTGGAAAACAAATAAATTTTGTTTACCTAAACATATTTAAAATTTTTATTTTGAGGTATTGTTTGGTGAAGGGTATATAAGATTCGGCCCAGCCGAATATATCTCTCTTACTTGTTCTTGTATAAAAATAAATGCATTATTTATCTTAAATGCGATCTTGAGAAAGATTGGCACACAATGATCTCATATTTACGGTCAGCGCTTTTATTATTATGTCAGATTCTGAAGTCATTCCAGTTGCATTTATGAACTAATTCCTTTTAATCTCTACAAGTAATTATTATATTCCATAGAACAACTAAAACAAATAAACAACAACCAACACATAGGAATAAAACAGAACATAAACGGCAAAACTGCTTGTTATGTTAATGAAAATGTTTGCAGTCAGAAACTAAAACTCCTCATCTCATCCATTTAATACACGTTTCTACGTACTACATTATTTTCACTTACAAAACCGAACAGTGTTAATTCGCTTCTTTTGTGCCCCTGCAATTATTGGCTGTCAGTTTGTGAGTGTCTACAACTAAAATAGTATTTGGCGGCATTGAGGAGAATGTATAATATCCATTCATATTCCTAGCAATATGCACTTTGTTGCATGCATAGTTGTAAGTAAGTTGTGGCAGCTGTTGTTTTAACCAGCCAACCAACCACACCAACAAAGACCTGAACAGAGCAACAAACATGCAGTCAGTCTTCTAGTCCGCCGCTTTAGCAGGCGTCTGTTGCCATTCATCCATCCCCAAAGCACCGATTTAAATGTAAAATTAATTTTTAACACGATAAAAAATGTTTCTCATTGTGTTTTGCAATTGTTGTTTGTTATTTTTGTTGTTGGCATATTAATGTTAATTTAACAAGATACATTTAATAAAATATTAGAAAAATTCATTAAACTATTTTCAACTTTAATTAATTTAAATTAAAAGTGTTAAATAAATCCGTTACATTGAATATAAACTTGATAATTAACAACTAAAATAAATTGTTTTTGTATTAAATTGGTTACATTTTGAATGAACTATTCTTATTCAGTTTAAAGTAAGTCTTAAGATATTTCTAGTCATAGAATAAAATATACATAGAAGCATTACTAAGAGGAAAAAAGCCTAAATCTTGCCACAACAAAAAACAATTCAATGAATTTATTTAAATAATTTAGAATTTAAATCCCATAAAACTAATTTCATAAAAAATTTGGTTGCATAATTAAACCTATCAATTTCCTCTGTGTATAAACTTGAAAGTGGTCCTTTAAAATGTCGCTCGATTCAGCATGTAGTGAAGTATATTCATTGTGATAGTTTGGTATTCTGATAGATATCTAGAGGTCAACAGATTCAGTATTTTTCTCATAAGTGAAGACCGAGATTGTTAGTATGTTAATAATGATGAATTTATCGAAATTCATTCAGTGGAATATGTAATCCGTTTAATAGTATGAATACAAGAATCATACATCTCCTAATAAAGACTACCTAATCCTTCTTTATCGGATTTATACTAAGTAGTTCATAAGTGCCGATTTCATGACTTCAAAAATTCGACAACATTGATGCCTTTGACGCTAATCCTGTAAAAGATTTTATTTACTTATAGATTTTATGGGAGTGGAAGAATTTTTTCCCTTGTCGCAACCTTCTTTGCCCTGTCCATGACCGAACTGAATACAATAACCTTGCTAATGAACATGACCATCGCTCAGTTTGTTATCCATCTAGTTGCCTCTGTAGGTTGATAGATTTCGTCGTTATGAATCTTCTCTTCATTTACATCAAACTCAAATTAGTGATATATTACAGATATTTCCAAATCGAAGTCCTCATATTAATTGTCTTTACATATCGAAAAGTGAGTTTCTGTAAACAATTAAAAAGTATTTGTGCTACTTCCAGTACACCGTCTGGATTCATCATGAATCCTGATATCTTCTGACGATGCATTGCTCAGATGCGATGATTCCATGGCACTCTTCAACTTCTTCAAAAAAATTTTTTTTTTTTTTGCTTTCTGCCTTTCCTCGTAAATGTATTAAGACTCTGACGATAATTTTCCTAGTTTCCATATTTTTAAAAAGTTTGTTTAATTCGATCAGTAGCTGCTTTCATAACTCTAGGGGTCTACATTTGTTGTAGAAATGTCCTAGGATGTTTTAACTACACATCTTCGCTCTATCGTTCAATTATCTATACCAAGTCCCTTATTCCACTTGATATGAGGACTTCGTTTGAAAAGTTAATGCTCGCTCAACACAGAAAAAATTATTACTAATTTTTTTCAACTAAATTGTTATTTGATTTTAAATTAAAATTAATTAAAATTTCTTATTGGTTTTATTATTTATTTTTAAAAAATTTGAAAACAAAGTATACCAAGTAGTCCGACTCTCTATTTTTAAAATTACTCTTTGACATTTTATTTTGTTTGTGGTAGAATTTAAAATGTAGAACAGAGTTTCAATTTATAGTATTGAAAATAGAAGAAAATTTAAATAAATAAAAATTTCAACATTTTTATAGAACTCTGTGTGTCTGGTGAAATTTAAAAAGGCACCAACACATGTACATTTTCATTACTAACATATGTTTAGAGTTAGGTACTTTTTCACTAACACATGTTTAGAGTTAGGTACTGCTGTCAAAGAGTCGGACTACTTGTTATACTTTGTTTGAAAACATTACCCCCTGTCTATACTTGACAAATATTTATTAAAACAATTAATGACGTTTGTTGTCAAGACAAAGTTGTCTAAGCAAAATCACTAACAATTTTGTCAGAACGAAGCAATAATACTAATAAATGGGGACTATACCTCATAATTTGATATCTTGACAACCATTTTGACGTTTCTCATGATAAAAATTTATCAGGTATAGACAGGGTGTTATATAAAGCAAAAACAAATTATCAATCTACGAGTAAAAAAAATTGGTTTTCAGTTTTTGGGCCCCAGTGCTGTATTAAAAATTTTTTCGCTTCAAAATAGTGAAAACTGTCTTTAGACAACACTTTTTTACATTTTCTTTTTTACATTTCCTTTCAATATATTCATTCAAGTGCAAAAAATCATCAAATTAGCATCGAAAATAATTTCGCAAATTTAACTATTAAAAAAACAACATTTAGAATAAAATGTTCGACATACAAATTTTACTGTAATTAGATAACATTTTATATTTAAGTTTCAAAACGTATTTGAAGTGAAAAAATAAAGAGTTTGATTTAAAAACGAAATAGCGAAGGCCTCCTCAAGGCGGTCTTGCCGGTATGCGTGTACAAAAATATACTCCTCTTTTACATTGTAGTTTTCACCTTTTGTTCATAAAACTCTATTGTTTGCTTATGGTTCTATTATTTTTCCTTTTATTTTACCATTGTGTTAAAGATGGATATTACTAAACGTCCTTATACGAAAAATATCAATTTGAAGTAAATGCCTGATGAACAATTTCTCGAGTTCGTCGATTCTGTAGAGTTCTGTAGACAGCACAGGGTATTGATAGCGATGACAGTATTGCTGATTTCACTTATGTTCCAAAGACGAAAAACCATTTCCGAAAATACATGCCCAATAAGCCGTATAAAAGGGGTATCAAATTGTTCGTGCTTAGTGATTCAATAATAAATCTACAATGGGTTCGAAGATAATATCATTTTACCTGTTATACCGGACATTGAAGCTAACTGAAATGTTTGGAGATTCCTAATTTCATGCATCACATCCTGTATTTTGATAACTTTTACAAATCGAAGCCGCTATTAGTCTATATACGAGCCATAGGAAATTATGGTTTGGGCACATCATTTGCTTTTGTGTAGTCGATGTGAATACTGTATTATGGAAGGATAACAAATATGTCTTCCCGATTCAGAAGAATCAATCCTGGCGAAGAACAATCAAAAGTTCCTCGGTATGATAGAAAGCAGAAGAAATTCATCGAAATCAACTGCCCTCACATTATTTGAGAATACAATGATCGCATGGGTGGAGTAGATCTCATGGATGGTCTCCAGGGTCGATACCATATTTGTTTCCGATTAAAAAATTGCTTTTACAGCTTCCAGATTTGCGTGAGGAAATAGCTGCTGGACGTGTTTCCTTCAAAAATAGATCGTCTGTAGGATGACCATCTGTTCAAAATCTCGGTGAGTCTTTATCACTACTGATCATCAAGTAGCTGATGTTCAGTTTGATGCTGACGATCTTTTTTTTGTTTGGGTGGAGACTAAAGCCAAAAAAGGTGCACATTGCAAAAAATGTGACACCCAAGTCGTTTGTTCTAAATAAGACCTGTCTTAATGCGGTCAATTTGATAACAATTGTTTCTGGAACTACCACCATCGAAAATAATGCGTATATTAACTTTGTTTGTTCCCTTCTCTCAATAAAATTTGTTTATATAAAAAATTTACCTTTGGTGTCATATTACACGTAAACTGGCAAGACGGCCTACAGGCGGCCTTCACAATTTTTTACCTGGCGTTCGTTCAGAATGATTTTTTCTCCTGAAAATTAAAACTTACGGTTCTATTGACTACATCTACTTAAAAAAAAAAAAATATTGGCTTCATCGGATAACTTTTACGGTCTTGCCAGTTTGAGGGTTAAGTTAAAAAAGTAATATCTAAAAAAAAAAAATTAAACATATGAAAAAAATTTTGTATTTTATAAAATTTCTTTCATAATTTCATGTAAATTTCATTTCTAAGAGGCTCATTATCCAATTGTAAATTGCACATTAATATCCGGTCTTAACGGTAAGTACAAGTTTATCATGCTGTGTAGTTTTCTTAAGCTTTTAGGGCTTTTTATAGATTTTCCCGTTGATAAGAAAGGATTGCTGCGTTTTTGATGATTGCAACTTCGGAGTTTATTTCGGGTAAGCATACATATAAGCAACAGGTATATTGATTTTCCAAACCACTGCTTATTTTGAACATTATGTTTTGTTGTGTCATTCCCCAGTGCGCGAAGACATGTATCGATTACACATTTGGCCTATTCTGTACCTGTAGAGAAATTCAAGCAAATCCAATGAAAGTCTCTAGTTTTTAAGAGTTACTTATAGCTTTAAGTTTTATTTGCTTAAAAAACAGACGTATAGCATACATTCACACATTAATATATTCATATTTTTAATATAAAGTTACATAAATACATCTGCATATACATATCAAAGTCGGAATGTAATTGAGGTTTTCCAATCACCTTAATTGACATTATGAAATGTAGATCATAACTACTGTCATATATAATATATAAGATACACAACTAAATTAAAACACTACTTAGTTTTATATCACCATTTTAAAATATTGCCGACCTAGTGTAGGTCAAAGGACAAAAAAGGCCCTAAATCTAAAAGGAACTTAAAGAGGATATTTTAGGCAGCTCATCAATGGCTAGGCTAGATACAATTGTTGAGAAATGGTATCATAACAAACTTTAAACTTTTATTTCAAGTATAAAGTTTGTTATACCAAAGATTATTTACACTGCACCTTATTGCACTACATTACTGTAAAATTCTTATATTTACATACTTATAAGTAATTATTTGTAGGAAATATATGTAAGAGCTTTTTAATAAAAAGTTTAACAAAATTTTTTTTATTTGGTCAATTCACAAGGTCTCATGTCATATTGTCATAATGTCCTAATATTTTACAATGGTTTAAAAATGTTGTTATTGCCTTTCAAGCAAAAAATGACCTAAAATAATACTACTCTGTATGCTATGTTTATTGTGTTGCCGTAACCAATCAGCAGAGATCTGCGCCGAACGCCTAAGACTCCGTTAAGCCGAGCAGCCGATTCGTGAAATATTAGGACATTATGACAATGTGACAATATATGAGACCTTGTGAATTGTCCAATTGATTATAAACTGTATTTTTTATTAATATTTTTTATTGTATCAAAAATAAAAGATGTTTTGATATCTGCTCATAATCAATCAAAAAAATTTTTGATTTTATTAAAACAATTGTTTGAATTTTTCGTAATAATATATATTGATTCATTAATAGTGATAATATTTAAATAAGAAAAAAATGAAAAATTGTTTAATAAAAGGTTTACGAATTTTAGTGTTTGATTTTACAATTTCTGTGATAAGTCCTATTTCAATAAAAAATATATTAGATTTTATAAATTTTGTGATTGAATACGAACTTCAGTTTTTTCTGTGAAGAAGCTTCTGGATCTGTTAGTTGTGTAGCACTTAAACTCCTGGGTAACTGAAATATTAGAGTAGAGCTATCGACCTAATGCCGTCTTCTCTATCATTCATGGCCGGTACTTTGGTAGTTTCAGTCTCTACCATAGCACAGTGTGGTAGATCGCAAAACTAACTGGACAAAATTAATAAATCTCGTTGGGTTCACTTCTCACTTATGAATTAAATAAAAAACGAGTTTAAAGATATAAAGGATTATAAAAAGTCAACTTTTTTTTGCGATGTACTTTGGGAGTTTTTACCCATTCTTCAAAAATTTTCTTTCGGTGAAGAGTGGAGGTCATAATGAAAAAGTGAAAAAAATGTATGTCGGTCGTAAAAATGCGCAAGATGTTTTTGATTTACCTTAAAGTGAACACTTGAAAGATTAACCCAAATATGGTTTTACATCAGAAATATCCGGAATAAATAGCTTTAAATCTACTTGAAATAAGGAAATATATATTCTTTTTTACTTTCTGAACTTCTCACAAAAAACACATATTTTTTTTTAATACTTACAATGGAAATAATTAAAAGAAAATTGTAACATATTTCCTTGAGATAAAGCTTAATAATAAAAAAATTATGACAGTAAAATCACCATAGCCATAGAGAAATATACATAGAGTAGAGACTCTCCTGTCAAAGACCTAACTCAGTTGTCAAAAACCTAAGTGCTGAGAATGTATTAGTAAAAAAAACTATGTGAAAACAAAAACAACACTCGTATGTGTGATTGTTTTGAGTAAAATTTTTGTTTGAGTTTTTTTCTAGTTTCCCCTCTTGTTGTTTCTCTATGACTATAGCCTTTATAATCATACATCAAAATCACACAAAAAATATACTTCTCTTTGAAATCTAAATGTACTTGTTGACAACAACTGACTTCAAAGCTTACTTTTCCTAAGAAGATCAGAAGGAATCTTGCACGACATTTTTTTTTTAATTTACCACAGTGTGCATAGCACAGAATTAGGAAATTGTCATTCCTATGCTGTTAAATGCATATCGGGATGCCGCTCACTATGAGTCAGTCTTATCAAGAATTTAGGATAACCAGATTATTTGGAGTAAACAAAACGAAACCGAACCCGCATCAGCCAAATTGGAAACAGTTGTTTACATAGGTAACGTCGTTTTTTAGTGACCGCAAATGCCACCGAAAAGGTTATGATTAGGCGAAAAGGTTATGATCAGGCGATGGTCAGGCGATAACCCCTACTCATGATGTACATTGCGTAAGATCTAGACAAATATGTTATTCAATCGATTTGAATTGTCCTACAAAGTGTCCAAAAATACCTCTGCATTAAGTTTATTATTCATACGTATAGTACCTCTGAAGAAATTTAAAAACAAAATATTGCCAATATCGGGAACAATTTACCTATTTTCACCAGCAAACTTTCCATTGCTGTATAAATAAAACAGCAAAACTCAACACACAATGACCATGTTCCAGTCAATAGATTTGGTTAGCCTACTTTGGTAGGCAGCTAGAAATAATAACTGCACATATATAATGCCAAATCCTCCGCAAATCAAAGGAACAATATCACAAAATCCTAGATTATATATTTAGTTTCCTGGAACATCAGGGTACTAATGAGCAAGTTCAACATTTAATGACCATGTGTTCCTCATGGCACAAATTATTATTTATTTAAGAACAACAAGTAATTAAGATGTAATAGATGAGATAGATGAGTATTGTGGATAAAAAACAAATGTTTTTAACAACCAAAATACACTCGTAATTGCAGACATTTAATTATAAAATAAATAATACAATTAATGACACCATCTCTACTAAATCACCTTCTTCTGTTTGTTCATTGTTCAACTTAAATTAGGAAGAACAACAATAATAAAAATAGAAAATAATAAGTATTTGAGGTAATTTAGCCATTTAACTTATTATCGCGACAAAATCTTCACATAAACGAAAGTTACTAAACAGAAAAAACACCGAAATATTATTCAAACCCCCCCAAAAAAACACAAAAATTAAGTAAAATCAAGAAATAAAACATGAAATAATCTCAACAAAAAAATCTTTGTGTACAACTAAAAACAACACAAAAAAGAAACACATTATTTTAAAAGAAACTAGAAATCAAGTTAAGAAAAAAGCAGCAACAACAAAATAATGTTTATCCTTTATTAAATGTTTTCAATTTAAGTTTAGCCAACAAAAACGCCTATTTGTGGCTGGCTGACTAACTGGATGAATGGATAGAGATGGCTGACTGGTTGGTTGGCTGGCAGTCTGGTGGCTTTGGTTCAGCTTTTTCGGAATTTTTGTCTGACTGACTGGCTGTTGGCCGTTGTTTGTTGGTGGTGTTGGTGGCGGTTAAGTACCGGCACAGTAAATAAATTGCAAATATTCAAGCATTATTTCCCTACCAAATGACTCTTAACGAAACAATTTAGTTCTTCCATATTACGAGAATTTCTTTTTTTGTTTTGTGTGTTGCCAGTGTTTCCACTCATTATGAACGTGTACATTGTATTCAATGTGTAAAATTTACATACATTAGATTCATATGTACATTTGCATTTTCTTACTTACCTACTTACTTACAGCTATGTACAAAAATACATTGTCAAATAAAATTTAAGACTCCCCAACAAACATTTAGGTATACAATAGCCTTTAGCAACAATATTCACTACCATTTTTTGTGTCAATCCCTTAAGATTTATATTATTGGGTGTATGACTTAAAAATGCGGGATTTGAACACAGTTTTTGTTTTTAATAACTTGTATGTCATTTTGATGGCTACATATCTGTCATATATTCTCAGTTAGTTATTGATTATTCTAGTGTAAACAACAAAGTTTTTTTATGCTCCGAAAATGTCGGATTTTGTACTAAAACAGCGCCGTATGCGGGAAGTTTTGCTTTAGTTCTTTAATTTGAAAAAATTGGCGTTGAAGCACACCGATTGCTTACCGAAGCTTATGGTGAATGTTTTCCATCGGTTTCAACATGCAAGAGATGGTTTGTTTGGTTCAGAAGTGCTGATTTTGACATGGAAGGCAAAGATCGCCCAGGCCAGCCAAAAAAGTTTGAAGACCAAGAATAGGAGGCATTACTCAATGAAGATTATTGTAAAACTCAACAAGAGCTTGGAAAATCATTGGGAGCTACTCAAGCTGCAATTTCTAACCGTTTGCAAGAAGCTGGATTCATCCAAAAGCAGTGAAATTTGGTATCATACGAATTGAAGCCGAGAGACCTTGAAATACGATTTTGCATGTCAGAAGTTATGTTTGAACACTATAAAACAAAAACATGTTTGCACCGAATCACTACTTCCGTAAGAGATCGTACGTGAAGCCCGGCCAACCAGCCGAATCGACACCAAAGCCAAATATCCATGACGCTAAGGTAATTCTCTGTATTTTGGTGGGACCAAAAAGGTCGTATGTATTATGACCTGCTGAAATCTGGCCAGACCGTCACATGGAACCTGTACCGAACGCAGTTGATTCGTTTGAAGCTAGAATATGGGGCCAGACATGAAAACGTAATATTCCATAATGCAATTCCTGTTAATAACTATTTAGAAAGAAGTGGTTGGGATGTTTTTCCTCACCCGCCTTATAGTCCAGATCGTGCCCCGTTCGACAACTATTTGTTTTGATCTATGCAGAACGCTCTCTCCTTAGAACAGAGTATCCGATATTAGCTTGAATCGTACTTGGCCTCAAAATATGAGCAGGACATAGCCAACAATTGTCAACACTTTGAATAAATTTATATTGTACAAATGTTTCAAAATAAAAACTAAAAATTTACAAAAAACCCCGCATTTTTAATTCATACACCCAATATTATAGGTTCGAAACGAAACTTAAAAGGTAAAGATGAATAATACTATCTCCTTAACGAGAAAAACAGAGAAAATTGCTTTTAATTTTAAGTGAAAATGACTGTAAAAAGCTGGGTATTACCATTTTGATAGAAAATATAAGTAAAAATCTATATGGACATTTAAAATTAAGTGATACGTCCAATAAACGTAGAAACATATGTTAAATTGTAGTCTAAAAATATATACTTAATCTAAATCTTTAATAGTAGTCTAAAAGACAAATTTGAACCCTTTATGGATTTAAATTGTGTTTATTTTAGGTACTTTTTTCATAAAATATGTTTTTCTATAATTTGACATAGACATATTGTTACGAATGTGCATGCGGTTATTAGCATTGTTTGTAAGTATGGCAGCACTGTATGTTTAAGCTGCTAACATTAACATTGAAAGCTCTAGAATTCGAATGTACTACTATGTCCGTTAAGAGCATTGTAGATGATTCCCGATTGATGGAGCGTGTATAAAATAGTGGCAGAGGTGGCAGTCGTGAGTTGAGTTGATCATTGTCGCTGTTAGAGTTAACATCAATTAAAAAGCTTGTGTGCATTTCTGCGAATTGATAAACGTGTATAAAGACACTGAGTGACTATTTAATTCTGTTGTTGTTGTACATTCTAAATAAATAAAGAGTTGTTACAATTTTAAACAACTAAAACTGTTTTTTATTTGCAATCAAAAGTATCCGGTTTATTTAAAGGAAATAAACCCACGTTTTTAAAAGGTAAAAACGTAACAATACGAATATTTTATTATTAAATACCCACCACAATAATGAAATTTATTTGAATAAAATTTGATCAGCTCATTACGGAACAAATTTCCAAAAATTTGTAAAAACGGGAAAATTCGTTTTATTTGAAATTAATAAGCCAATATTGATAAAAATTGATGGATTTTAGACACTCTAATTTAGGCATTAACGATTTATTTCCATGTTAAGAGCCATTTTAAGGTGACAGATCTCATTCACATTATGTGTTGAAACTAGAACTGATCCCTACACCCGATTAACCAATCACGGTACCAGTTCTGTATCGGCGTCTTTACCGATTAGGGTATTTTTACCAAAAAGTCGATTTAAAAATGTTTAACTAAAAGTCGATTGTTTGAACAATAGATTTATAATAATTTTCTTATTCATTACATCACTGTTTACTGGGTAACAAAGGGTGGCAGTGGTGGTGTTGGCAAAACACATGAAAAAAATCAAAGAAACCGAAAAAGGTTTATTTTTATTGTTCCTGTTTTATGTGGCAAATGGCACAATCATTGGGTTGCGGAAGGCTGGCATATTGTAAACGCCTCACTTCCTTACATTATGCAAATTAGTTTAAAGAGATTTGCACTCCTTGCTCCTTTTATTACATTTTCTAGTCGCAAATGAAAGAATTAGTCAGTAGCTATGTACAAAATACAACAAATAATTTACCCTCTTTAAATTTGTTGTGTTTGTCGTTGATAGTTAAAGTTAATTAGTCGAGGGTATAATCAGTATTGTTCTTATTATTTGTACGACAGTCAGTATTATTTATTTTAGCTGATGTTGTTAATAAATAAAAGAATGAATTAAAAAGGAAACAACTCTTTACTTTTAAGGACTATTGAGTTTTATTTGATTAAATTCTGTTGCTGTTTACACCACCATTGTGCTTGGGAGGAGAGATATGTACTATTAATACATTTGATATCAGAAAATTATGTAAACAGTTACAAAAACTATTATTATACCATTCACCATGAGTGGCAAGGGTATATATAAGTTTGTCATTCCATTTGTAATTTTTACTTTTTTCATTTGCGACCCTACAAAGTATATATATTCCCGATCGCTGTAGATAGCGATATAGCCATGTCAGTCTGTGCGTCTGTATGTTGAAATCAACTTTCCATAGCCCCCAAATAACTTACATACATGATTCATAAATTAATATATTTCGGAATTCTTCCGGCTCGGAATGAATGTCTGAGATATAAAGAAAAAACCGGGACAACCTATTTTTGATCTATATCTCGATTACTAAGTCATAAATATAGACAATATTTATATCTAATGATAGATATTTGAAAGTCCATTGCAACGATGTATATAAGGCTATGGTATGGGCCAATACAATGAGTCAAAATCGCGAAAAATATTTTTTAACCCGAATTTTTTTAAAAAAAAAAAATTTTTTTTGCAATAAATTTTTTTCACTATTAAAAAAAATTTAATTTTAAATTAAAAAATTAAAAAAAAATGTTTAAAAAAAATGATACAAAAAATTTTCAAATATTAACTGTAGCCATTTTTATCAACTATTTATGAAGGAGTAGATTCGTCTATGATTCATCCTTGAATGGAGATCCGAGGATGCGTTCCCCCAGGTTTGTCAGAGCCGGGCATTGGAAGAAAAGGTGATACATAGTCTCTTCCTCTTCTTCATTATGGCAGCTTCTACAGTATATACGGGCCAGGTCGACCTCGCTATAGCACAGGAAGGTTCATTAGTCCACCTGTTTTGTGCAGTCTCATATAGTATCTGCTTAACAGCCATCTTGCATTTAATAAGGGAAATACCAGAAAAGGGGTCGATTGCCTCATCATTCATCATCGCACCCCTTTTGGCCAAATCGTCTGCTATACAATTACCCTGATTTCAATCGCGTCCAGGGACCCATATATAAGCGTTATCCTAGAATGTCTCGCTATCTCATTTAGGGATACCCGGCATTCCTCGGTTAATCTAGATGTCGTGAGGACACCTGCTATTCCGTTAACGGCAGCCTTGCTGTCAGTAAATATATACATACATATATCACCAGATATTCGATAATACCTAAGCCAGTTGGATGCACGCTTAATGGCAGTAGTTTCCGCCTGAAGAGCATTACTGAAGTCAGATAGCCTAAAGAAGGATTTAATACCAAAGTTTTCAATATAGAAACCTCCACCGACCCTGTTTCCCCTATTAGAGCCGTCAGTGTATATCCTTATGACATCATCAAGGGGAAGGAGTCCGCTATGCCATGAATCCCTATTCGGAATCATAATATGGAATTGCTTATCGAAAAAAGGTTTTACCTTCTTCCGAAAGCATGGGTTTGACATCATCTACAGAGGAGGTATCGCCTTTGTTATCGCTACGGTATACACGCAGGATGATCGTATCAAATCCATAGTAGACCTTCCCCTGTGTCTTTCTTAGCGGCCCCAAAGAGTGCTTATTCAGGACAACGATCTGAATAAGCCACCAGCCGCCCAATGTGGGAAACAGACGCTGGTGGATTTCGGACGGACATTGAAAAGAGCCCTTACGGACCAGCCGGACCACCAACAGAACCACCTCTCTCAGTGAGGGGAAAATGGTTCGATGGCAAACAGACGCTATCAGACAGAGGGGGAGGGTAGTTCTTAGTGTCATGCTCAACATGTGCCCTTCTGGAATGTGAGACCCTACCAGAGACAGCCAACTCAAGTTAAACTGTCCCCTCCAGCATGACCAACACGAATCATCGCATTTAAGCCTCTACATCGCGTCAAGATGACTACCCATCTTAGAGGAAGAAAACCACGACTGAAAAAACAAAAACCCTTGAAACTTTTTTTTCAAGATGATTTGAATAGGAAGAAACACTAAAATGTTACTAAAGCTACATATACACGGCTGTCATATTCTTACAAAGTTGTCAGAAAATGTTCAATAAATGGTTAACAACCATATGTTTCAACATAAGTTCTCATGGTTGTGTTAACCATTTCCTGAGCATGTTTCTGACAATCGTGTATACGTAGCTTAAGGATAAAAATAATAGTTTAACTGACTATATTTAATTTTTTAATTTAATTGGTTGTATTAGGCTAAGATTTCAGCGAAAACTAAGCTCCCAATTAGCATGTAGTATAAAATGAATTTGATTCTGATTGTTTTTTTGCTATTATCAAATTGTTTATTAAAACTGAATATATATTTTCATTTATTTTTTTTAGTTTTTGTATACATACATGTTTAGAGAATATATATTGTTTTACTATAAGAGAAAAATCTGTCACGTACTATATTAAATTTTATTTATTATAAAATCATCCAAAGATTGTTTTTATTTAAATATGACGGATTGTAAAGGAAAAATATTTGGTTTAGTGTAAGAAATTGAAAGAAAACATAAGCCTCACGATTCGCAAATGTTTGCATATTTCTACATGTACCTTAAAATTACTTCCGTTTTATGTCACTAAAGAACTTATTATTTGTTTAAAATATAGTATGCTCTGAATGGAACATAAAGACCAAATGATTTTTCAGATACTCTTATTTTTGCAAAATCTATTCCATTCTATGGGCGTACAAATGTCACGTACGATGACATGGAATTGCCCATATGTATGTAAAGGGTGTTTTTAATAGAGGTGATGAACTTTAAATTCTAAAGGCCTTATTCATAATCAATTTTTAAATTTATTACAGGTTTATAAGACAAATTTTGTATGGAAATTCTGTTTTGTAAACCTTTTATAAAATTAAAAACTGATTATGAATAAGAGGGTAATAAAACAAGGAAAAACGTTTTAAATATCCATCCAATTGACTTTATTAATTATGTAGTTATATGGCTTTAATGTTTAAATATGATTTCGGGCATGTGGCCGCCGCGGCTAGCGCGTACATGGCGTAACATGGAGGTCCAATTTTCACATACACTTCATATGAAAATTTTATTCAGTGAAAATTTTATTCAGAATTGTCGCATATGGAGCGATGATAATCCTCAAGGTATTGTCGGAACACAATTACATTTAGAAAAACTGAATTTTTGTGCGCTTTATAAGCCGGTGGAATTAATGGTCCATATGTCCTCTAAAATAACGACGGTCAGAAATGAAAATTGGACCTCCAGGTTACGCCATGTACGCGCTAGCCGCGCGGCCACATGCACGAAATCATATTTAAACATTAATGCCATTAAATTATCCAATTGACTTTATAAATTAGATTACTTAAAAATAGATACTTATTTACTTATACATACTTATTAAAAACGTGTTTCTCTGTGTTCACCTCTATTAAAAACACCCTTTATATGACACTCGTCTAAGTTTTGAAAAATACGGGATTTTTTGAAATATTTACAAATTATAAATATTTTAAGTTTAAAGCATTCATGAAACATTGATTTATGAAACATTTCAAAGGTAATTAAGGCTCTTTAAAAGCCTACTACATTTCAGTACTACTTGATTTTAACCTGCTGACATTTGAATAAATGTAAAAACAAAGCAGGGCAGGTGAAAAATTCAGCAGGAATGTAATTTCCAGCTGGGTTTTATATATTCAAATATTTTTAAATTGATTTTAGTTGAATCTTTAATACAAAACTCAAAAGATATTTAATTTAATAAACATATGTAGGTACATATTCATGCACTAATACATTTTTGTCTATATACACATGTTTACTAGACATCTACATATATATATATACCATCATACATATATTTACAAACAAACCTTGTATCGTTCTAAACGGCATTTAAATCTTTTTTAGCTGAATAAAAAAAAAAACGAACAAAAATACTATATTAAAGTGTGTTCAATTTGGTTTTATTGTTTCTATATAAACCCAAAATAGCGCCACAATATTGCCTTCATTTAAGTTTATTACGGAAAGAGAGAGAGACAGAAATCAAAACAGAATGTAGACATTTGTGGTGGGGATACCAGTCAGTGGAAAATACAGGCAATATGCCAACAACCTTATCCTTCCAAATACGTTTTATTTTCTCTCGGTTTTTTGTTTTCTGTTATTGTATGTGAACAAGGGCGTTTGTGTAGGAAATGTAGGAAGTATAGGAAACGGAAGACAACAAAACAAAAAATTAAAATGAAAACAAATGAAATGAAATAATGGCAACAAAATAACACCAATTTTCCAATTTACAAGCGGCCTAAACGTGTATAATGATGGCATGTATAAAAAACACCCACTCCTAGACACATACACAAAAGGACGACAGCAACAACCACCCATAATGTTGCAACAACATGTAGTCACTTACAAAAACACTATTCCAATGGCTACAAACATAACAACAACTTCAACTACAACAATAACAACCATCATTAAACAAGTACGACAGCACAAACAACAACAATAAGCCACAAGTATACATTCATATAACAAGGATAAATGCCTGACAAGGCAACAAACAAATTATCCATGTTCAACATGTACACAACTTCTCTCTAGGAAGCAAGAACAAAAAATATGTAGTTCTATTTTGAGATTTACACTTGAAAAAAAATATGTGTATGCTCACGTCTTCTCCACTAGCCTTAAAATAGTTGTAGAATCCATTGTTCAATATTGCCTCAAGGTTTCATTCAGTAATGTAAAACGAAATATTATTCTGAATAAAATTGCTTTAAATTTTAAGTGGAATTAAGGACGAGAAGAAAATATATTTAAAACAAGTAAGAAAGTGTATAATACCCTACACCGAGTATATAAGCAAATTTTGGGCTGAAAGAATTTAGAAGCATGATTTCAGTGCATATTGTCAGAAACTTTTTCGGGAAAACCCTTGCAGGATGACCGGATGGCAACGCTAAATAAAATAAAGATGATAATGCCTGGCTAAGCTGGTAGAGGGGCGTCAATTATACCACCCAATCACCCTCAAGTCCCTAAACAAAGTAAATATAATTGACCTCATTTGACCTAGTATGTGCCTAACTACACCCTACAGTATGAAAATTAAATCAATTACCTTATTTCTCTCTTACTCCAACAACATATTTCTCATTTCCTTGGAAACACACACAGGGATATATATATGATGTATGGAAATTATCGTTCGTCTGCATTGTCGTCTAGTCAGTCCAGAACAGTCCAAAACTTCCCGTCACCGTGACGTTTCCTTATTGTGTATTTATCTTCCAATGTGAGCAATTTCGTGGTGTTTTAAATTTGTTTTTAATTGCATTTTCTTATGTTTTATGTGTATTCGTATGTTTTAAATATTGTATATTTTTGTGTTTTTTTGATATGTAAATCTGGCTCTCAAAAACGTTCATCACCATCATAATCAAAAAATTCAAAAAAAGCTACTGCTCTTCTCCATTTCTTACCCGAACTTTTTCCCGCCATCCTTCATATTTTTCCCCTGAACACCTGATTTCAAATGTATTTCTATGGATTGTTCTGAGCTACTTATTACTTACGTTTGAATGCAGCCTCAATCCTTTCAGGGTGAGACACAATAAAACTTATTTGAGTTAAATCTTGAATTGAATTGGGAGCTATGACTAATTATGGAGCGATCGTCATAAAATAAGGAGTCATAAGGCGATTTGGCTGCCAAAATGTATGTAAAACTTATTTTGAGCGAAATTTGTGTAGATACCTACATAAGTTAAACATTAATGACCGATAAAGTTCTATTTCGGGAGGAGATTTGAATGGGGGGCTAGGTGAATTCAACTAATTTCAATAGGCTTGGTCCTTGACCGAATAAAATGCATGTACCAATTTTGTTTGAAATATCTTAAAATTGCGACCTGTACTTTGCGCTCAAGGTTTACATGGACAACCAGTCAGATGGATGGACGGACGGATCGATTTGAGGTACTAGACTATAATAATTTTGGTAGTTACAAACATCAGTCTAAATAATACCCTCCCCACTATGGTGGTGTATAGTATAAAAATTGTATGAAAATCACTCAGTTTAAAATCTTTTTGTGAGTGTTTCTGATTTGGGGTTTGTCTACAGTCAGGCGACGCGCCGTGGCAGTTCTATCATTGAATTCATAAACTGTTACGTCTTCATTGGTCATACAGTGTAAGAATATGTTGTCCAGGCTGGGCTGTCTATCAGATATTACATTAGTTTGAATCCCTGCGCTTAGGGACTACTATGGAAAGGAACAGGCAAATGCTTTAGCCAGATTGAGATCTGCTTTGCCAACTGGGTTTCAATAATCTAGTATCTCAGACACTTTCTTCAAAAGGCTGAAAGTAGTTGGCGCAATTTAGATACATGTAGGGTGGCCAAGTTAATGAGTCCGTCTTTTGATTGAAAATTTACTAGGCAACATGTAAATCGTAATAGAACGGATATATATAGGTTCCTGACAGTATTAACGGGTCACTGGGTAGGCACTAGGTAAGCAGGCAAGTCGACTTGGACTCACCTTCAACTACCACTGTCGTAGTTGCTAGGTTAGGAAAAATTAGGAAACGGTTTTCCACCTTCTCTGCAAATGCTAAACCCTAACTATTAAGAGACACAGATTCCTGGGCAACTACTTAATAACCAACTGGTGATCTAGGTCCAGACTTAATGACCTCCTGATATATTGCAGTGAACAAGCACAATAACCACCTTTTTTGTTTTTTTTTTTTTGGTTTATCTCAATTTCAAACTTGAACATGTGACAATTTTAAGTATGTTACGATATATTTTTAATGACAGCTTCCCCAGGCTTTCAACTGTATTTATCTCATAGACCTAGAGTCTTATATTTTAAATTTTCGATTTTGGTGCACCGCAATCCAACATAAGTATTAATTTGAGAGTTGTGCAACTTCTACTGGATAATGCCTCCAAACGTAGTAAAATATATTCGATCGTGCAGATAAACATATCGAATAATGAGCACCTAATTACATGCTGAGCATTTGTTTGGGACGACATAATCATTGCTATGTTCGAAATGCATGCGGTAACACTTGTGGGATAATATTTTGAGAAATTGAATAAAATGCAGTTTGTACGTTATTTTTTCTGCTCTCCTCATATTCCCTAACATATCGCGAGAGAATTCTTGAATTAAACGGCATTAATTTCCGAATAATTGCTTTGCATACAAACAGTCGCTGTCGCTTTTGGATATTTCTCCACTGGAGCTTACATGCAAGCAGGTTTGTAAGGGAACGAAGCTATTTTCTCCCTTACAAACCTGCTTCGATAAGGCATGATTTTTATATAGCGAATTCCCACTTGGAAGCATTACTTTTTAAAAAATGAAGCGTGTTTTCACTCATTACATTCAGCTGTGAGTAACAGCTATAAGTAAGCACTTATTTCAATTTTCTATGGCATTACTTCTTTCATTGTTTACAAAAAGCTCTTCCCTAATGCTTAATTAATGTAATGTATTAATTAATTAAAATCACTTTATCATTAAAATCACTTAATCAGATTTATATTTATAATAAAATCTTTTTATATTTTCTAAGAATTTTTTTTACACTTTTATTCACGTCTTATCTGCACAAATGCAACTCGATGACTAAACATTTTATATTATGTAATTTAAAATGTGTTTTTTTGTCGGAAAAGACTCGGTAAAACTGCCGATTTCAATAGTCTTTGCAATACAACCTGCTTCCTTGTAAGGGACAAGAGTAAGCTTAAATATTATTTAAATACTTCACTTACAACCTGCTTCTCTGTAAGGGATAGTAGTAAGCTTTTAATTTTTTTCAGCTTACATTATAAAATTACTCCTATCATTGGTATTCCCTTATTTCCTGCTTCTCAGTAAGGCTTAATAGTAAGCGAATACAGATGCAGCTAGGTCCCTTTTTAGCTTCCTAAAGTCTAAAAATTTTTTACTGGGTAGCTACTCAATAACCAAATGTTTTGTAGGTTTTCAATATGGTTTAATTTTCCTACCATACCTTGTTCATGCAGAATTCAAAGCTAAATTAAGGCGATGAATAGTGTTGTCGATAATATAGCTGGTGATAAGTATGGTTTGCATGTTATTATCATTAACATTTGCAATAACATTGACTATGACAGTAATCCTTCTGGTAGTGATCTGGATGAATGTGAGAAATACAAAAACCTCAGGTACTCGGTCTTAATTCTCTATCACCAAAATAGATAAAGGGGTTTTCGCATAAAGATTTGAAGCGATTTAAAATCAAAAGTAACACTAATATAATTTTTTCAAGGGGCAATGGTAGCATAACGCTAACGGTAGCCAACCTTGAGTAAAGCTATTAATAAAAATTATTTTCACATGATTTCTTGAGGTTTAAAAATCTTGCAGAAGGAATGCTAAACGAATTTACAGCTGTCAGCAAATCTGAACACGACCTCAACATGGTCGCTTGATACGTGGATTTCTTAACGCTCATTACGCTGCATTAGCGTAACGCGGTCAATCGATCAACAGAGATAAACCACTCAGCTGAACTTAATTCTAGATTTTTGTATCTTTGAAGCAACCAGGAATGAGGAATAATGTAATGTAAATCTACGCAATGTTATTATTACTTCTTTCAGTCGTAAATTTATACCAAAATTTTAGTGCCTCTCTAACTAGAAGTGGATAATATAAAACAAATGTGATAAAGGTGGAAAATTCTGCTGCAAGTTTCAAATACAGATTTTATTTTAAATCAAATTTAAAGTTTTCGCCATAAGAAATTATGAAAATTCCAAACGTTGGTGTATGTAAAAAAAAATTCAACTAATTCTTAAAGATCCACTAACTCAGAAAACAAAGTGGTCTAATATTTTTATTTTAGCAGTGTATTTTCTCAGTTGGAGCAGTTTAAACATACATATTTATATTCTTAAATATAAATAGCAACAAAAATAACTACAACTAACATTTGACATGCGCCAAAATGAATTAGTTCTTCTAACTACAAAAATTCATAAATACATACATACATACATATGTATTTGTTTAGTTTCACATACATATGCATATACAGTGACGGCCAGCTATAGGGAGACATATTTTCACTTTTTTTATCGACTAAATTTTAAGTGCGATAGTAACAAAACAAAAGGACCTACAAGTATAAAATTTAGTATTAATATTTTTGTTACTTAAAAATTTTTGGACAAATCGGTACACATATATGGACAAAGATATGTGGTAATACGTTGACCCGCCTCAGCGAACATCCGCTGTTAATAACATGATATGGCCGAAACAAATGGAACTAAAAATACGAAATTTGGTCTGAATATTTTCTAATAGTAAAAATAAAATTATATAAAGGTTAGGAAATATGTTTATTAAAAAACAATTTTTTTTGTCATGTTGTGGAAAAACCGTATGTGTTCGTGGTGAATATGTATGAATTGTCACAGCTGAATAAAACACACTTGTGTGTTAAAACAGTCCTTTTATATAAATATTTGTGGAAATATTTGAAAAATCCTAATTAGCTGGCCACCACTGTAAGTATATGTGTCTGAGATTGTATTTGTTGGAACATTGATCCGGAAACAAACAAAAACTTTCACCCAACACCACCCATTTTGATAGTGTGCGGTAGATATACATATGTATAACAGGGAGATTATAAATTGTATAAAAAGTACCAAAATAGTACCAAAATTAAGAGGTCTTATTACAATTTGTCCACCAAAACCCTAAAATAAACTTTCAGCTCATAAAATAATAAATAATTATAAATTATGAAAATACACATTTTTATGGTTCATAATAACTAGAATACCGAAATAATCAAAATTTGCGCTACTGATCGAATCAGTAGCCAACCTTAAAATATTGTTACGAATGTGAAATGACGATTTGAGTTTAACGGTCTGTAACGGTCTGCATTTGAGGGCACGTCCATCAGTAGCATGCGGTTGTTGGCATTGTTTGTAAGTATGACAACACTAAATGTTTGGGCTGCTGGCAATGTCATCGAATGCTCTGGAATTCGAACATACGAGTTTTGTCCGTTAAGAGCATTGTAGAAGATTCCCGAGAGATGGAATGTGTATAAATGGTGGCAGAGGCTACAGTTGTGAGTTGAGTTGATCATTGTCGCTGTTAGAGTTAACATCAATTGTCGTGTACATTATAAAGTTTGTGTGCATTTCTGCGAATTGATAAACGTGTATAAAGACACTGAGTGACTATTTAATTCTGTTGTTGTTGTACATTCTAAATAAATAAAGAGTTGTTACAATTTTAAAGTATGTACTAAAACTGCTTTTATTTGCAATCAAAAGTATCCGGTTTATTTAAAGGAAATAAACCTACGTTTTGAAAGGTAAAAACGTAACAATATTTTGGCTGTGATTAAACATTACAATGATGGGTCTAAAAATATTTAAATTTACTACCAGTACTTATAATATATAACAAGTAAATCAATTGTGTACCAACAATAATTTTTCAATCGTACCAATAAAGTACAATTTTCGTAAACTCTTTCGTATATTTAGAGCCTAAAAGAAACGTGGACCCAAGCAACATCATTGTTTGTTTTAAATAATTCTAATTTTCCAAATAGACCAACACTGGATGGCCACTTAACGCCACAGGGCACGGGGGGATGAATGAGTGACTGAAGGACTGAATGAATGTTGTGTATCCCAACCACAATTGAGCTTTTTTTTTTTGGTTTTTTGTTGTTTGGTAAATTTAGTGTTTGGCAGTCATTTGTTTCAAATACTAAAAACCACAATGCTGTTTAAGAGTTGCAATCTGTTTCAATATAAACGAACATAAGCGATGATATTCTTGGGGGACAATTCCCTATAACAGGCAACATCACTCCCACCCACAATCCTTCAACCTTTACAATACATTGTTGTAAGTGGATGTATGAAGAAAATGATGATGATGTTGGGTGGTTGGTTGTATTTACAACATAAGTAGAAAAACATTTATTTTATTTGTATACATGTATGTATTTTGGTATGATTTTCATCATCTTCGTCTTCCTCATCCGCCTTGTAGTTGTTAATAATAATAATATGTATTGTAGTATTTTTTTGTGTAACTGATTTTTTTTCTCTCTGTCTCTCTTGTTTGTTTGTGTATTCCCCAGAGTGTCATAATTCTTGACGAGCTCATCTTTTACTTAAGTTTTACATAATTTCATGTTGAATTTGCTCAAAGTTGTTTTTGTTGCTGTTGTTGTTGTTGGTTGCTGTCTTCTGAGGTTGTCCCTCAGAGACCTTATAATCGAATCAAAGCCCACAAGTATTGTTTTTTTTTGTTTGTTTTGTTTGTGCTTAAGGATGTGTGTCTGATGGGTCTTCCAGCAAGTAAATAGAGACTTTGTCCTTGATATTCATACTCGTAGAATTAGCCAGTTTACTAAACCATATAATTGTCTTGATATTGAATTTAACAGATTTCATTTAAATTTAATATAAAAAGAAATTTATGTATGCACATTGTCCATTATATTTAAATTGAATTTGATATTTATATGTTTAATTAAATAAAATAATTTTATTTTTAATACAAGGAAATTGTTATTGAGGAAATACTGTAGCAAAGAGAGAGTACTAAATACTCTATGGGCTGGAATATCAAATCGTGATGCAATACAGTCCATTACAAGGTCATAAATGTATTTGAAAAACAGACGTAACTAGCATAAGTATAACCAGAGCTTTGATTCATATTACGATCAAAGCACCATAATATATTTATAAATATTTATTCAATACATAATAGGGTTTTAAATTAATTTTATCTTCCATTTTTTCCACAAATGTTTTAACAAAAACTGTATATGTTTAGAGAATTTCAGATTTTAGAAAATGTAGGCATATCTCAGCGGTTTCTAATTAAACAACCAATCGGCTGTAATAATATAAAACCAATTAAACATGTATTCGCTTATTTTTATACCCTTCACCTTCGTGAGAAGGGTATATATAAATTTGTCATTCCGTTTGTAATTTCCACAATATAATTTTCCGACCCTATAAAGTACATATATTAAGGATCCTTATAGATGGCGGAGTCGATTTAGCCATGTCTGTCTGTCTGTCTGTCCGTCTGCCTGTCTGTTGAAATCAATTTTCTGAAGACCCCGGATATCTTCGGGATCCATATCCTCAATTATTCTGTCAGACATGCTTTCGAAAAGTTTCCTATTTTAAATCAGCAAAATCCGTCCATAAATAACGGCGATATGAGCAAAAATCCGACACAACCTCTATTTTTTGCCTATTTTTTATCTATATCTCGATTACTAAGTCATAAATATAGACAATATTGATATCTAATGATAGATATTTCAATTGGTCAAAATCGGGAAAAATATTTTTTAACCCGAATTTTTTTCACAAAAAACATTCTTTAGTCATACAATTTTTTTTAATAATAAATTAAAAAAAAAAAAATTTAAAATAAAAAAAAAACTTAAAAAAACCAATTTAGAAAAAAAAATTTAAACAATTTTTTTTTTTTTTGAATTTTATTTTAAACTATAATTTGGTGAAGGCTATATAAGATTCGGAACAGCCGAATATAGCTCTTATACACACTATTCCAGCCAAAACTTATCCCTGGTCCAACAAATTAGTCGAACAACTCTTTCGAAGAGCACAGAACACTTCTCTCAGAAATGCAGCTCGTAAAGTTAAATGCTCTGATTCTATTGTGTGTGCAGAGCCAAAGCTAATGCTGATTTCAAGTAGTATAAAGTTTAGAAAGTTACAGATATTTGAATAAATTTACGTAATTTTGAGAATTTTTGTATTGACCGGTTTAAGTTTTATTTAACTTAATACAAGTATACATTTTTTCTGTCCCACTCTTTAGTAAATAGTACACGAGTTTGATGCCATCTAGTGACATCAAGGGATCCTTTGTGGTTCTCTCGAAAAAAAAGAGAATAAAAAGAAATATCAAAACTAAGAATTTAAAAGTGCGTCAAACATGTTTTTCCAATTTTTATATTGAGAATTTCTATTTATTATTTAATAAATGCGAATTGGCATAGAATTTAGCTTTGCATCGCGCCAAACATTCAGAATTGGCATTTTCAGTTCTTCAACCAAATTTTACAAAATTCTGAAAAAAAAAACAAACAAAAAAATAATAATTAAAAAAGTTATAAAGAATTCATGCCATATAACTCATTCTGCGCCACCCTGTATTTAATAACAAAATTAATTGTGCAGCTACCTAAAATCTTCTATAAACAATATAAAAAAAAACAGGTAAGAAAATCTTGAAAAAAAAATCTATATGAAAGAAATTAATAAGCACAGGAAGTGAGTGATGTTCAACGTCTAGATATAATCAGTTAATACGAGTTTTATTATTTTTTTTTTTATAAATACAACATAAATTGAAATTTAGTTTGGCCCAACCCAAAATATTGTTATTTTTCAATCAATATCTGCAATATTTAGTAGGCAAAGTTTTCAAGTTATTAAAATTAAAAGTAACATCATGTCTGTATCACACTCAACTGTACTCGAGTGTCTAAAGAACTCGATGTACATTAGAGATACTTTGTATACTTACACATACTTACATACATATACAAGAATATCCCAGCAGTTAAATAAGTAGTCTATATATCCCTTATAGACAATAATTGTCACTAATGTCCGATCGCTTGGCTGACTCCTATGTACTAGTATGTACGATTTGTAGTGCAAAGAGAAGTCATTTAGTTACTTTATATGTCCCATGTAATCTAGAGTGTGGTCACTTTAAACGTTTATTTTGTACTGCATTTTTTTGTGAGTAATTCGTACAAACTAGTTTTATACAAATTGTGTTGATATAATTCTCATTCAGTTGATATTCTGTTTATACTTACTGACATCCAATGTAACCTAGTGTTAAGTCATTTGTAACTTTAGTGCCTCTAACTAACCTAGAGTTTAGTCACGTTAAACTTTTTAAAAATCTATTAGAAAGTTGTTGGAGGAAGGTTTGTTTAAATGCAATTAGTACCCGTAAATGTTAAAATAATTAGTTATGTAGCTGATCAGCTAACCAGTTAGGTAGCTAGTAAGTTAAATGACTATATGTAACCGGTATGTGAATTCAATGCGTTGACTACTTCGGACCAGCTATTATAATGTATTTTTGTAATCTATGTAGTGTAAAGAACACGCCATGTTATAATAACTAAGTAGTCACATAGCTAGTTATGAAACTTGTTGTCACCCTAAATGGCATGTAAAATCACTAGTTCGAGACACTCTCCTACAACTGTTAGGATAAAATGTAGTTTGCAGGTAAAAATATGGGGCATTTCGAAATCGATGTCTTCCAGCTGGGATGAATGGATAAAATGGTTGTCATAAACATATAATTGTTTACTGTAACCATATATATAATTGATACAATCATGTGAATCGTAAGTTAATCATATAAATAGTTACTGTGACTATAATATGGTTAAAAAACTTTTAGAAATGTGGAAATGGTTACTCTAAACATGCAAAACTATATTTTTTCATTGCGTGAAGATAGCTATTCTTTAATATTAGTTCCAACGAGCGTTCGACCCTGTTTGTAATTTAAAATCCCTGGATATTTATATTTAAGCGGTCTATAATTTCGAATATAAATAAAAACATAGCTCATCTATATTTATCTGAAATAGTTACGTTACTGACTGAGTGACTGACTGATTCATTAACGCCCATACCAAACGCCTACAACTATACATTTATACATACATACAATTTGAACTGTATGTTCCTTTCTACTAAATAGATTTACTGAGGAAGAATATATCAGGTATATATAAAGGTACTAACAAGGGATTAAGCACAGACAAGTCTTCTAATAAAACACATACAATTTAAATATGTTTTCCTTTTTTTGATCGAGATTATCAATCATGATACATCTATTTTAATAGGTGTTATCTATATACCGAGTGGTCATCTTTATGTAATGGCAGATACTCTGGGTGAAATATTTACGCAGTACGAGAATATAGTTATAATGGGCGACTTTAACTGTAATTTGTTTGATCCAGTTAAAGCTTCTAATCTTAGATCTGTTTGCAGGAGGCACAATTTTTAGCCCACCCACTGCGTTATTTGTCATAATACAACATTATTGATTGACCATTTTCTTGTGAGTGGTCAAGGTAATATTTCCTTATCAGATCAGGCATCAGTTTTGTTTCTTCTATCTCATCATGACTTGATTTGTATTCATTTGCCTTTCATCACAATACAATTTATAATACCTAGAATAAACTGAATATTTTGAATTCGCTTCTGTCTGAATTGAAAAAAAAGATCATTGGATGAGAATAAGAGAAGTTATTGTAGCAGGGTCTCTCAGAAATCGTGCTTATGGGGCATTTAGAGATAGTAGAACGGAGGAGGATCTCAGAATTTACTTTTGGACTGTTAATAAAGACAGTATCTAAAACTCCTTTATTTAATATATTTTTGCAATGTTATTAAATATGGTATACCAAACTAGTTTTATGTTTTCAAGATCTACGAGAAATCCACAACTTATTATACCGCTTATAACATGTTCTGTTTTTGAACGATCGTTCCTTGTAAGATTTGCAAGATGCTGGAATATTTTCATTAATGATTTACAAGTGTTTTCTTTTTCATGTAGGTTATTTAGAAAACGTTTTCTCGATCATTTTCCCAATATAGCCAATTAATTGTACATTTATTAATTATTATTTTTAGCTCACTTAAATACTGATAGTTACGCAAATGTAAAACAATTGAGATATATGTAATTTAGTAAAGCAGTAAAATATTAAAAACAAGTAAGAGAGCTATATTCGGCTGTGCCGAATCTTATATACCCTTAACCAAATTATACTTTAAAATAAAAATTTTAAATATTTTTAGGTAAACAAAATCAAAGTTTTATTTTATAAAATTGTTTTTCAAAATTTAAAAAATTTTTTTTTCAAAACGGTTTTAATTTTTTTTAAATTGTTTTTTTATTATTTTTATTTTAAATTTTTTTTCCAATTTTTTTTTTTTAAATTTATTAGTGACAAAAATATTTTGTTGTGGTAAAAGAAATATTCGGGTTAAAAAATAATTTTCCCGAGTTTGACCCATTGTAGGTCCAAATTACTACCTTATATAAATCGTTGCAATGGACTTTGAAATATCTATCATTAGATATCCATATTGTCTATATTAACGACTTAATAATCCAGATATAGATCAAAAATAGGCCAAAATTCGAGGTTGTCCCTGTTTTTTCCTTTACAGTTTGTTCCTTTACAGACGGACATGGCTATATCGACTTCGCTATATATAACGATCTAAAATACATATACTTTGTGGGGACGCAAATGAAAAATATAGAAATTACAAACGGAATGACAAGCTTATATATACCCCTTGCCACTCATGGTGATGGGTATAAAAATTAACGAAAATATGATTCAACATTTTTTGAACTTCTGGCGCTTCTGTCGAGAAAACGAAATGTCCATTTAAAAAACCCATTTGTATTGGAGGAGAGCAGATTGTCAGCTTCCGAAAAAGCTTCGTTTTTCCAAATTCTGAAGATACCGATTTTTATAATTTTGTCCACCTAGATTTTGATTTGAACCCAAAGTGACACGCAGAGATAATACATGGTTCGGCATGGATATCACAACTATACTGTGTTCTTTGTAACAATAATTGCTTTAGTACACATGTAATTGTTATTATAATTTAATTTCAACAATAATTTAGTTACTGTAAACATTTTTATGTTCATCGCAGTTATAAATTTGAGTATGGTTCACCGAAACATAATTATTTTTTAAACAACATTATTATGTACAACAATTTAAACTTACAAATAACCATTAAATGTTAAGTTTCTACTTGTATACTTATAATATGTTTAAGATGCAAACAATATATGTTTACTTTTAATAGTATTTTGTTCTCACCATTTGTGGAATGCTTTTACATTAGTGTTTATTGTTGGTGTTTGTCAAAGCTATGGTATTTGTACAAGTAAAGTTTGAGTGTCTGTAATTCTCATTCGCTCTATAGTTTTTCGCTTATAGCTCTGCTAAAGAGAACAAAATATATTTTTCAAAAATATTTTTGGGAATAATTGAGAATTTGTATTAAAATTTGTATTCCGAAAAATAACTTTTAATGATAATATAATTACTTTGGATCATAATAAGATTTCATTAGGTCATAATATGATTACGTTAGATCATATTATGACCATGCATGACAATAATATTACGACTACTCTTGATCATAATATGATATTTTTTGATACTAATTATTATCATAATATGTTTGGACAACAATCATAAATCTATCATAATATGTTGCTGTTAGATTAAGTTTACCACAACCATGCTTTTTGTCTGCGTGTAGTATTTCGTATATAGACATAATGATACACCACGTACTTATTCCTACAACATGCCTTATAAACTGACATATTTATTACTTCAATTATGAATGGTAAGTGTCTGTCTGTCCGTCTGTATGTCCATTTTCTATAATGTAAAATGACTCAAAGAATATTTGTACAAATATACTCAGATATTTACCCACAAATACCTAAACATGTTTATTTCATTAAAAAAGAAAAAACACAATAATAAAACGTTTGCATATAGGGATCTGTACTCATATACAAAATATGCCTGCTAGCTCTTTATGTGGCAACGTATACCCTTTTGACAATACCAAATATCTGTATTCTGGGATAATTTATATTTTATGATATCGATATATTTTATGAGTTGTCCCCAGAACTACAGAGTATACAAAAATTACAGCAATTTATGGTAGCGGATAAAAATTAAAGAATTTTAATAAAACCACATTACATTGTGCAGAAATAAGCAAGGTCTTGGTCGCAATAACACATCATGTGAAATAAATATTAATTTGGAGGTCGTTTTAAAAGTAATCTTATATGTTGTCCATGTATAAGATCTATTTGCGATGCTCCCAAGATCGCAGATATTAACTGATGGACATTTAAGCAAAATCAGTCAAAAATTATAGACTAACCTCCATATGCATAAAGAATTTATAAATTTATCAAAGGTTTATAAAACAAATTTTGTATGGAAATTTTGTTTGATAAACCTTTGATAAATTTATTAACTGTTTATGTATATGGGGGTGAAAATTTGACTTTAATTCGAAATTGTCTAGAGTCTACACACATAGCCAGCGAAGTCGAGGCTAGTCAAATAACTAGCTCGTTACCAGTTCCATGAACTACTGGGTCGTATAAATTTATATTTATGTTGTGTGTATTTATACATATATACATATGTATTCAAACAAAGACACAATGGCTGAGAGCAATGTAGATGTAGTCGTAATGTTTTTATTAATTGAAAAGTTAATTAAAAGCGCTAAAAGTTACACATGCCACCGATTTTCTCGCCGCTGGCGCTCAATTGTTTTTAAAACAGAAAACACAAAAACAGAATTAAATTAAACCCGTTTCATGTTTTTAGTCTTGTTTAGATATTATAACACTTTTTAACTAAAAACTCAGCAAAAGTATTCATTCTATTTAAGTATATACACAGTTAAAACGAATTGGAAATGCTCTTCAGTTAAAGTTACTTTTAATAGAACTATTTATGGAACGTTTATACTGATATTTGTAGCTTTTACATAATATTATGAACCAATATCCTCATTTTACTACACCAATCACAATATGCAATCACTTTCTGAGTGGTCCGAAGGGGGCACGTCTGTCAGAGTCCGTATATATCTAGTTACCGAAGTATTTATGCAGGTCGCAAAATTAATATAAATTTTCACATAATTTCCAAATCTAATCGATAATTCTTAATTCTCTCCTTTCTTCAATATACAGTTTTATGTATGTAAGTAATATTAGTAATGGTTTGTAGATGGCACTATAGATGGCACTAACACTTTTCAAATTTAAAATATAATTGAAATCATTCGGTATTTCAAGAAATCGTTTCGAAAAGTGGCTAGTGTCAGAAGAAATAAGTTTCACTGGTCACAAATATATACGCTTCTCGATAAAGACTAAAATAATCTAACGGAATTTACTCGAAAATGATACAGTAAGTAATTGATATAATCTGTTTCGAAAAAACTCATGTATGTTCCCAAATATTGGAGTAAAGTCAATGTGGTTTTTATACCAAAGTCTGGCGAAACTCAACATTATACTGCAAATGATTATCGACCTATTGCCTTTATGTTGAAATCTCTAGAAAGAATCTTGGATGCAGGTGTTAGAATTTGAATGTTTAAGTATATTAAAAGGAAATCAGATGATTCGGCACTAAGTTTAGTTGTGCACCATACCGAAAAATTTGCTTCGATTAATGATTATACCCTAAAAGCTTTTCTGGACATCGGGCAACAAATTGGACTGAATGGGCAAATAAAATTGAGGATAACTATCACTTTTTATGTGATTGCCCTGCGCTATCAAATGGACGTTTTAGCATATTTGTATCTTTGGATATTCAGAACCTAACAGATAGTATTGACATAAGTCCATGGTTATTATTGGCATGCAATAAAACATATAAATGGAATGCATAGACAATATATGAGAATTTTACTATTATGGCTTTCAGAATTGGAAAGGACGCGAAGGAGAAGAAAACAAAAAAGGAATCATAATGGCCCTTGTTGGCCTCTATGGGCACTGGTTTCTTATTGGAACCCATGTTATCCTTATAACCTAACCAAGGTTGTCTACAGATTCCAAACTGTTAAAAGGTAACGGCAACGCGAATTTTGATTGTTTCGGTAACGGTATTTGAAATGACTTCAGTAATTGTAGCTTAGCGCTAATGGTATTTGCTGTATAGAATAGCTTAGCGTAAACGTTAGATAATCTGAAAGGGTATTTTAGCCAACCTTGAATCTAACCTAATACTAGCTATTATTATGTCAGATTACGACTGATTCTATCATATGCCTCAGTCCCAAGCCATCATGATGTGGATACCATCAATCTAGAATCGAACGAAACACTGGAACATTACCTTTAGTCTTATTAGAGAAACTTTATAAGGACACCATGCCAAACCAGCAATATCTTAGGAATTCTGATTGAGGAAACAAGGTTTTTAAAATAGCTGATTATGGTTTTTCAGGCTTCTGAAAAATCGGGGAACAATTCCTCAAGAGCGCACAATATCCCGAGATGGGCATACCCGAAATGGACATGGGACATATGTATAACTGTACCTTCACTCAACCTAACCTATAAGTTCGGAAATCACTTAAACTGCGTATAAAGTCACATGCTAAAATAAGCCAGTGCCAAATCTTATAAAGCGTGATCCATTTCGAGGTTTAATGGGGAATGTTTATTATAATTTGAAAGAACATTCTTTGGCATTTATTTTTTGAAGATTAGGTCTATCAAATGTTGGCCGTTGCTACGTCCGAGATGGTCCATGTGTTGAGTCCAATTTTCGATGACTCGATCAAGCATTTCGACTGGTAATTGAAGATTAGGTCTATCAAATGTTGGCCGTTGCTACGTCCGAGATGGTCCATGTGTTGAGTCCAATTTTCGATGACTCGTTCGAGCATTTCGACCGGTAATTGGCGAATGGAACGCGTGATGTTTTCCTCCAAGGCCTGAATCGAAGAGGGTTTGTCCGCATAACTTTAGACTTTACATATCCCCACAGGACAAAGTCTAACGGTGTGATATCACACGATCTTGGTGGCCAATCGACCGGCGATGTGTGGGAAGTGGCGTCGTATTCGGTCGAATATTATCCAATAATGAATGCTGGGTCTCAAAATGGGTGATGGTGTTGCGAATAGTGCGCTCAATAGGCCGATTATGTTGTCAAAAAGTTAAGCGAAGTGCATGAAACACATTCCTCACAGAACGTGAATTTTCGTAATAAAGTTGAACGATTTGTAAACGTTGTTCAGGCGTAAGTCTTTCCATTATCAAATGCCAAACAAAAATAACATGACAGCATGACACGACTCACACGTGATCTGTCAAAAAAAGGCTATTACAAAAAGCATCTCTTGCTCCACATGGGCCTTAATGTTGGTCATATCGATGGCCACATGTTGGCTCCTTGTAACTGACAATGATTTTAATATGAGTTGATGATGCAAAAAAAAAAACTTTCGATATATCTAACTTCTAGGATAGCAAAGTGTCTTTCAAGTCTCTCATTTTCTTAGTATTTTCCATCAGGACTGATACCAGACTGGTTCCTATGGCATGCAACTGACAAAAATAAAAAAATCATAATCAAAAAATATCTTTAATACATAAATACGGGTTTACTTATTAGACCTCTGGGTTCAAAACATGCTATATCGGATTTTGGGAGAAATTAATTTCTGCAAATAAGTAGTAATTAAAATGCATTCAAATATTTCTTATTTTGATTTTATTGATATTTTTTATTCGAATGACTAAAAAAATATACGTCAGAACATTTTGAAGCTTAACTTACGAAAAACTTGTGACAACTTAGAACTAGGTAAGATTAAAGTATCTGCAATAGAGTTAGAACGATTTTCAAATCATACAATATAGATACACACAGAAAACATATTAGTTGGACTTCGAATTGATAGTCACTGAGTGTATATTTAGACTGTTGATGTTGTACATTTTAAATAAATAAAGAGTTTTTACAATTTTAAACTACTAAAACTAGTTTTTTATTTGCAATCAAAATGTTCCGGTTTATTTAAGGGCAATAAACCGTTTTTATAAGGTAAAAACGTAACAATATGTATTAACAAAATTTTTCTGGTTTTAAATATATATTATTTTATTATTCGAAAATTATTTGTTACTCTTTATTCGTTGGAATAATTGAAGAAATTTTAAAAATTAATCGATCACACGAATAATAAATAAATCCATTTACATGTGTCGGTCGCTCCTGGTGAACTTAATAAAGTTTAATGGTCAAAATTGTATAATTTAATTGACATATATGTAGTTAAATTATTTAAAATAAAACTTTTAAATACAACAGTAAAAGCGAAAAAATATTTAGTAACTGATTATAAGAATATAAATCTTACTTGAATTATATTTACCTTGAGTTTATTGCAGCTGACATTTAGTGCATAAACTACGAGTATTTTAAAAACCATTTAATTACCGCTCTCAATTTTTGAACACATAATTAGTTTAAAGTGAACGCAAAATGATTTCGTTTTTAAATCCTTAAGAAAAACAAGTGAAACAACTTTATTTACTCAGCTGAAGGCATAAGTATGTTAACAAAAATAGCCTTATAATTCATACATTCTCTTTTTGGACCAGTTTAATTTAACTAATTAAATTTTGAAGTATTAATCAAAAACTCATCTTTAAGATTCATTTTCATGTTTTGTTCCTTTTTTTGGGTCGTAATAGCATCAGATATAAAATAATTAGTTTGAAGTTTTTTAATAACTTAATGTATGTGGAAGATTTTATTTGTGAATTTCTTTGCTGGTGATCGATGCACTTACCAAGAAACATTTTGGTACGGATTTGGTACTTTTTTGTAATTTGTGTTTTATTTTGTAATAGGGGTATAATATAAAACCACTGGAGTTTCACATAAATGTTGTTCATAATACTAACGCAGCTAGTACTCGTCTTCGTTAGTATTTTCAGTAAACACAATAGTAAATAACATTATATTCAAATTTAAACATATAAGTATTAAACATTTTGTATTCATGAGTTTAAAACATACGCTTTTGGCACCTCTTTAATATGTCCTACATCCATCTTTGCTTTGTATGTCTGCCTAGTTTTGCTTATGTACAGTGTCGGATAATACACATTGGACAAAAAATTGATTCTAAATACACTTGTTCTAGAGGGAAAACAAAATAATATATGAAAAGTTCCAACCCTGATTTAACTAACAAACAAAAATTTAAAATATTTTAGCATATTAATAAAACAAAAAAAAACAAATTTCTTTAATCTGCATTTTTTCGTTGGGAAAAAAGATAATCACCTAATGAGAAAACGGCCCTTAGTAGTTTAAAATTGTATTAACCCTTTCGCTACATAGTATCCATATGGATACACGTAACTTTAGGAGCACTTTACACTCTCCAGGACAAAAAATAAGTTTGGGATTTTTTAGTTTATATTATTTTAAGACCTTTTTAATTATTTAAAATATTTTTTATAAGTTTTGTTATAGGTTTTATTCAAAAATTTTTTATTTAAAAAAAAAGATTTTTATTTTTTTTTTTTTGGTCAAAAATTGATTTTTTTATTATACTAAAAATATACATAAATTTGTTTTTTTCTTTATGAAAACATATCAAGCACCTACAGAAATCTTCATTTTAATCCATTCCGTTAAAAGTTATAAGTTTTAAAAATTCCGAAAGCCGTAGGAATTTTTTAAAAGTTGCATGTATCCATATGGATACAAATTAACGTTTTGGTGTAAAAAATAAACAAACATTGTCATTTGAATTCACATGCTGATACGGTACAGACGTTTATTTTCATTTACGCTTGTACTTGTTGAAATAAAAAAATGCCTAGAAAAATAAATGATTCTGAAATTGAAAAAATTTTAACTAATTTCGTTGATTCCGATATTTCTGATGATGAAACGGAGGAATCAGATATTATTAATAATTTGTTTGATGCTTTTGAAAGTAATCAAAGTTTTATGTTGGAGGAGCTTTCTCGGCAGGGCCCATATGAAATAAATATACAAGATATTGATCTAGACAATGATAATAACCATCCTACTATATCTAAAGATATAGCAGAGCAAGGATGCTCAACAGGAATAGTTGAGAACAATCTTTCAACTTCTAAAAGTTTTGAACCGAAAAAAGTAGATCAATTTCGTTGGAAAAAGACAACGTGGGACTGTCCAGAAAATATTTTTTCAGAAACAGAGAAACAGAAAGTAAATAAATTACCTGTAGAATATTTTTTAGAGTATTTTAATGAAGATTTTCTTGGAAATATTGTTTCGTGGACAAACCAATTTTCTCTCATAAGAGATGGAAAATCTATAAATATGAGTTATGAAGAACTTCTAAAATTCATAGCGTTACAGATATTTATTGGTACAATTGGATATCCTAGATTAGAAATGTACTGGACAATTGGTACGGAAATCCCTTCGTTTCCAGACAACATGACTAGAACTAGATTTCACTTATTGCGCAATAATTTAAAATTTTCAGCAAATGATATTCAAAATGATAAATTATATAAAATCCGTAGCATTATAAATATGTTTACTCAAAAATCGTATTCTCTTCAAAAAGATGAAAATCTTAGTATTGACGAAATGATGGTTCCTTTCAAAGGAAGAACATCACTTAGGCAATTTATGCCAAAGAAACCTACAAAATGGGGTATAAAAATATTTTGTTTGTGTAGTTCGAATGGTATTGTTTATGATTTTGAAATATATCAGGGAAAAGGAACAATTATAAGTGAACCGTCTTTTGGATTTTGCTCAGATATAGTTATTCATCTTTCAAAAACTATATCTGAGCAAAATAATCACAAACTATATTTTGACAACTATTTCACAACATTAAATTTAGTTTTATATTTACGCGAAAAAGGAATTTGGTCAACAGGAACCATAAGAGGAAATAGATTTGGAAAAATTGATCTACAATCAGAAAAAGATTTAAAAAAAGAAGGCCGTGGAAGTTTTGATTATCGCATAGAGCGGTCAAACAATATATTTCTTCTGAGGTGGCTTGACGGAGGAATTGTTCAACTAGTGTCTTCAATTCATGGTTCTGAACCCCTAAATTCAGTGCGCCGATTTTCCGTCGTAGAAAAAAAAATATTGAAATAACACAGCCAAAAATAGTAGCCGAGTACAACAAAAATATGGGTGGCGTAGACAAAATGGATTTCCTTCTGTCTTTGTACAGAATTTCGATTAGATCTACAAAGTGGACTCTAAAAATTTATGATCATTTCATTGATATGGCTATTTGTAACTCTTGGTTAGAGTACAAAATGGACAACGAACACAATAATATCAAAAATAAATGTATGGACTTATTGAGCTTTCGCAATGACGTTGCAAATGGCCTCATTGCTCGATCCAATCAGCAAGCATGCTCTCGTAAACGTGGGCGTCCAAAAGCGTGCTCAAATGATATTTCAGTAAGTCCTTCAACATCCGGTAAAAGTCGAAAAATAACTCCAGCAAATTCTGTGCGATATGACGGAAACCAACATTGGCCGGAACATGTGACTGATAAAGGCAGATGTAAATATAAGGACTGTAAGGGTCAAACAAGATATAAATGTTCCAAGTGTGATGTTCTTCTATGTGTACCGAATGGATCCAGAAATTGTTTTAAGGATTATCATTATTTATCGATGGAATAAATTATATTTTATTATATTTTATTATATTTTATGTATTAATCAAAATTGTATTTATGTTTTTTAACTGCATGAATTATTTATTTTTATTTTATACCAAAAATTTATCTTATGTTTATAAATAAAAAAAAACTTTAATATCAAATTAATAAAATTTTTGCATTTTTCTTTCCCTTATAGTAAATTTGTATCCATATGGATACATTCTAAAAAACACATTTGGGGTAAAAATTTTTAAAATTTTTTTAATGATTATTGTTTCTAGGGTCAATAGTAGCATAAATCCAAAAAATTAGATTTTTTGAACCTGCCAATAAAAACTTGTAGCGAAAGGGTTAATAGAGAATGTACAACAACAACAGAATTAAATAGTCACTCAGTGTCTTTATACACGTATATCAATTCGCAGAAATACACACACACACTTTATAATGTACAAGTATACACGTACAACACAGTTGATGTTAACTCTAACAGCGCCAATGATAAACTCAACTCACGACTGCCAGCTCTGCCACTATTTATACACGCGCCATCTATCGAGAATCTTCTACAATGCTCTTAACGGACATACTAGTACATTCGAATTCTAGAGCTTTCGATGTTAATGTTAGCAGCTTAAACATGCAGTGTTGTCATACTTATAAACAATGCTAATAACCGCATGCTATCAACATTGTTCATAAGTAGAAGCTTCTACTGATGGACGTATTTATAAACATGATGAATGTTGCAGGCAGTCGTTGCGGACCGTGAAATTCAAATCGCTATTACACAATCGTAACAATATATTTCAATGACAACAATAGAGTATCTTATTAGTTCTATGCTTAAAAGATGTGGGGTAGTAATGATTGGATTCACATACCGGTTACATAGAGTCAGTTATCGTACTAGCTACCTAACTGGTTAGTTGATCACTACATAACTATATATTTTAACATTTACGAGTGCTAATTGACATCAAACAGTCAGTTAAAAACACATCTCATATAAAGTCCTATAACCGATTGCCTATAAAAAAAACCTTCATCCGACAACTCTCTAATAGATTATTTCTACTTACATTCTATAGTGCAGTACACAATAAACGTTTAAAGTGACTACAATCTAGATTACTTAGAGACACTAAAGTGACAATTGACTTCACTCTAGGTTGCATAAGATATCAGTATACTTAAGCAAAAAGAAAATTAACTATATGAGAATTATATCAACACAATTTGTATAAAACCAGATTGTACGAATTACTCATAAAAAAGTGCAATACAAAATAAACGTTTAAAGTGGCTACACTCTAGATTACTTAGAGACACACGAGTGGAAATTATCTTCACTACAAGGAGCACATACTGTCAAATGACCCAAAATATTGGAGTCAGACAAGTGAACAGACATTAGTGATAATTACTGTCTATAAGGAATATATTGACTACTGAGATGTTTTGACCGATACTGTATGTATTTGTGTGTGTATGTAGAATCTTTTAAGCGCTTGCGTGCTTTTGGTACCAAATTAATTCGTTCATAATTTGTTTTGATGTGATGAGCGAGTAAAAAACAACAAAATTGATTGAAATTTCGCAAAACAAAAAATTAAATCAACACGAAAACAAACAACAAAGATGAAAAAAGGAGGATAATCATCTAAAACGTAAAAAAAATATTCAATTAAATATATGTATTTGTTTGTATTTATTTCAATAAATTCATGTGAAGTTTTTATCTTTGGGTTCCTTTAGGTACAGGAATGGATTTCTTATAAAATTATTTTCTTTATAGGAGTACAAACCTGGTATCGTTAAATAATCCTGAACTTGATTTTAAGAACAATTCTTAATCAAATTCGAAATTGGTTAAAGTTAAAGATGTTTAACATAAATTAAGATGTTAAATGTATCTTTTTAACTAAATAAAAATCTTTTCAGTAAAATATATATAATAAACCTCCATAAATTCACTCAACTCAAATAATTTTAAATCATTGTAAAATATATGACAATTTAATGCAATCATTAATGATAATTATGTTGTAAATTTCCAGAATTATTTACCTATACAATAAATGTTGCATTCATTGACGTATCGGTAACCATATTGAAAAACAATCATAAAATTTAAGTTAAATAATGAACTTTGAGCTCATTTTTACACTCAAAACACTCTTCAGCCCAACTAATGATGGCTGGCTGGCCAAATCAAGCCAAACCAAACAACACTCAACTGAAATGATCAAGAATATACGATCGTGCGACGCGACGTTCAAAAAGAACGATCGCGCTGCACATAATTAATGTTGGTTTTAACGCTAAAACGAAATGGTTATTTGCCTTGATTATATACAATAAAAATCTACCAACAACAAATATGAAAACAACTTAAAAAAAAGGCATCAGATCAGCAGTAAACGAATGAAGAAGTCATGCAGCAGTTTTGCAAACAAACAACGAGGAAGAAATTAAAATAAGATTCCAAGCAATGGTATAATGTTAGGGTCTTTTGCCATTGGAATACATTTTGGTAATAAGTATACGATTAATCGGTTACTTTTTTTTATAAACACGGATTTTATTAAATAGGAGGAAGTGTGAACTCACCAAAAAATTTGTCAATCCAATTAGAACGTGTTATGAATACCACGATTAATTGTATCTGCAACATAACTGAGAAAGCAATGAGTTTGAATAGCAGGTCTATCGTTTGAATGCATTGCAAATAATAAATAGATACATTTGATCTCTCTTAATTGAAATCAGATGTTTTCAGTAAATCAAGTTTTACACAAGTCATACTGTTAATATATCTTTAAAATATTAATTAATCCATCGCAGAGATTCCTTTAAAACGACATTTGGGATATCATTTTACCGTGACTCAATAAACTACAAAAATGCTTTGCTAATTTTGGAAGTGGTGGATTTCTAGCAACTAAACCGTATATATTGTTACGCTTTTACCTTTTTAAAAGCGGGGTTTATTTCCTTTAAATAAACCGGATACTTTTGATTGCAAATAAAAGCAGTTTTATTAGTTCAAAATTATAACAACTCTTTACTAATTCAATATGCACAACAACAACTGAATTAAATAGTCACTCAGTGTCTCTATCAATTCGCAGAATATCAATTCGCAGAATATCAATTCGCAGAAATACACACACACACACTTTCCAATGTACAAGTATACACGTACAATACAGTTGATGTTAACTCTAACTCCGCCAATGATCAACTCAACTCACGACTGCAGTCTCTGCCACTATTTATACACGCGCCATCTATCGGGAATCTTCTACTATGCTCTCAACGGACATACTAGTACATTCGAATTCTAGAGCTTTCGATGTTAATGTTAGCAGCTTAAACATACAGTGTTGCCATACTTACAAACAATGCTAATATCCGCATGCTATCAACATTGTTGATAAGTAGAAGCTTCTACTGATGAACGTGTTAATAAACATGATGAATGTTGCAGGCAGTCGTTACGGACCGTTAAATTCAAATCGCTATTGCACATTCGTAACAATGTTATTCGAATCGGAGTGTTAAATACAACTTTATAGCTGAGTAAACAAGTTGTATATTTCAGACATCGAAATAACCGTCAGATTGAATATGAAGTAGTTGTTCAATGGTTATCCTTAAGGTGAGGTTAATTTTCCAGAGTGTTTGGGTAGTAATATGTCTTGGTGCACTGTTTCTCCACTATTTGGAAAAAGAAACATTTTGTTGGTAGTAGTCTTCAGAATGCCTTCCCACACATTTTCTATTCGAGATTCAATGGCATTATTAGGAAGAAAGAAACTTGTGTCAAAGGTTGTCTTGTTATGAACTGAAAAATGTCATGCATAGTTGAGGCAAATACGAGAATATTCATACTTTCTTTTATTCTCTTTAGAAACTGGCTGCGAAAAATTACTTTTCCTTGTATTGGGCATTAGTGTTGCTGATCCAATACCTTCTTCTAGTATAAAGTGGACGACATTAGGATGCTTAATAAAGGGGAAATATGGACCGCTCAGGATGTTTGGTCAAACTCAATGTCAAAAAAGCTTTTTGAACATTTTTCATATAAACTTGACTTCATATCAATAGAATTGTTATACGACTCGTCATTGGCCTTTTATGGAGGAATAGTAAAAAAAATAGGAAGTGTTTTCGGTATGAAAATGTTGATTCATATTCTGATAAAGCTATTAAATGTGAAATTTGGGTTGGGCATTACAGTTTTTATTACTGATTGGTAATTTATGTTCAGAACAAATAAATGAACAAGTTTGTTCTTATTGTTCAATTGATCATTTTTATTTCGAGGAGTTTGGTAGAAAACGATATCTCTGTGAATGTTTTTGTAGACAGTGAGCAAAACGATCCGTTTTTAACATCTATAGTAATGTCAAAAGAACAAAAATAATAATAAAGAAAAAGAATACTGAACAACTGAATTGTCCATTTCAACTTGTTCTTTCATGATCAACAATAATTAGAAAATTGAATATTGTTACGAATGTGCAATGACGATTTGAATTCAACGGTCTGTAACGACTGCCTGCAGCATTCATCATGTTTGAAAGCAAGTCCATCAGTAGCATGCGTTTATTGGCATTGTTTGTAAGTATGGCAACACTAAATGTTTGGGCTGCTGGCAATGACATCGAAGGCTCTGGAATTCGAATGTACTAGTATGTCCGTTAAGAGCATTGCAGAAGATTCCCGAGAGATGGCAGTGTGTGTATAAATGGTGGCAGAGGCTGCAGTCGTGAGTTGAGTTGATCATTGTCGCTGTTAGAGTTAACATCAACTGTCGTGTACTTGTGTGTTTATACATTATAAAGTTTGTGTGCATTTCTGCGAATTGATAAACGTGTATAAAGACACTCAGTGACTATTTAATTCTGTTGTTGTTGTACATTCTAAATAAATAAAGAGTTGTTGCAATTTTAAACTACTAAAACTGATTTTATTTGCAATCAAAAGTATCTGGTTTATTTAAAGGAAATAAACCCACGTTTTTAAAAGGTAAAAACGTAACAATATATAAAATAATGGTATTCGTAAAATCCTGGTATCTCAAAATATCTTGAAATCCTAGTATTATATAGTTTTATAGTTATGAAAACCAGTCGCGTTTGGCACCCCAAATGATGATATTAATTAGTGCTGTATTAAGAATATATAGCCTATATATATATATATTAAGAATATATATCCAGCTTAGTAATTTAAAACACCTTTTTAATAAATCTGGTTATCTAAAACTAAATATTAATTATTAATAACCTTACATCAGAAAATATCCCTACTAAAAATCATTACGGATAGTTGTTAAATTGAATGTATGTAAAACATTAATTTTATTTAATAGGATTTTATACATAATGTAATTTGAAAAGAGAGTATCCCTCATTATCGAATACTTGTAAACACTAATAAGATCGCGCAATGCTTGGTATTGTAGTACGAATGTTTCTTCGTATGTATGTAAGTATGTACTCGTATGCCGATAATGATATTTGACTTGTTGTTGTTTTACGGCGACCTGTGTCGAATGAATGGATGAATAGATGGATGGTTGGTTAGTTGGTTGGTTGGTTGGACGACTGACGCTGGCTGATTTAAATTCTTGCGCCTGTTACTCAAGGCAGTCATGGGGAAACGTTTTATAACGATTACTGTAATTCGTGTACCACAAACAATAATTACTTTCCATTACGAAAATGGCGGGTATATTATCACCTGAACATCACACAAATACACACTCACACTCCTATGGCCAATAAACCAACAACTACTGCCACATCAACCTGTGTAACCAACCGATCGCACCACAAAATTCTCAAGCAGTTTTTGAAATGGTTTGAACACAGAATTCGTGTGCCTTCCACCACTTTTAGTTTTGTTTTACTTTTTGGATACTTCTTATTTTTTTTTTTGTTTTTGCTTCACTCACACCTTTGATGTCTTTATTTGTTTCCACTTAAATAAAATAAATTCATGGCTTAAAAACACTTACAGGTGTCGGCCCTTTTATTCGCCATATAGAAATACTCGTATTTCAAAATAAATACAATTTTTGGTTTTGTTTATTGAACAAGTCAGAGCAGCGCACCGTGTTGCCACATGGTTGATATCACAAATTATACAGATATGAATCAGCTGGTTTCACAAATATTTCAATAGAAAACAAATAAAAGAAAATGATTGTGGCACGGTTCAATATTACTTTTAGACAACTGTCATTTGTTACAAATCTGTAATATACTTATGTGGTAGATATTGGAAATTTATTAAGACTTCATGTATCCTTTTTAAAGTTTAGAAACCGAAATAGTGACTGTCTTCTGTAAGTTTATTGATCTCCAGTGTCTCTGTGTTTCATGCATAGGTATTAGCGTAGTGTTCCTTCAAAGTTTTCGTTTTATTTCTGTTGCTGCTACTGGTAATGGAAATTAGTATCTCAGTCAACTGGAACGATGTCAATCACTTTTAGTTTAATCTGGCAACTTTAAATGTCTGATCGTCAGTCTTAAAATGAAGAACTGTCTGTTTTCTGGCTTATTCAGTAATAAAGACATTTTGTAAATGATCCTTTATTTGTGTGCTTTGTTGCCTGTTCTGCATTGCAATGCATGGCAATGTTACGTTGAGTTTGCGCCGGCCGATCTTGGCAAAGTAGTCATTTACGGTGATAAAATATGACAACTCAATCATGCTCCATAAAAGTGTTGTAAGCCATTTATTTTAACGACTTACATACACCACATACTTAAATGTGAACATGAAAGTCATTCATTTGGACAAACAGACAGATAGACATACATGTTGGAATACCGACCGCATTCAGACAGAATGGCTGTGGATGCAACAAAATTGATTGGTTTAATGTTTGATAATTGTTTTAATGCTCACAACCGGTTGGAGGATTTGCGTGTCCTCATGTTTGTGATTGTCTTATGAACACACATTTTAAAATCATGGAATTTTAACATTCTTAATAATTATTGCAATTAAAATTACATAATGCAAATATACTTATATGTATATTTGAATTATGACATTGTTTTCTTTTACAGTTTTGTGATTTTGGTTTAACACTTGTTGAACAAAATTATAAGAAGTATTTTTCGGTTTTTAACTAAAGTATATTATACAAGTATTTATATAAGCAAATACTTTGTAATCAAGAAAATTTATTTCATCCTTAACCTTAGACTGTAGAATATTACATTGAGAGTAACTAAAGTCTAGCATGAAAATTATGCTCTTTTGTCTCCATCTAAAACCTCCAAATTATGCTCTTCCAACATTAACAGCTTTACTTATGGCCATTTCACCCCCATCCAGGAACACTTAAAATCAATGCATCAATGTTCTGTTCTATTCCATGTAACATTTAGGAGGCCCAACCTTGACTTTCCTGTGAATCTCATTCCAAACATGAACGACCGATATCCGATATATAATTCCGAAGTGTGTATCCTGTCCATGACCATTCTCTACGGGATACTTCTGTTATCTGGAGATAATACTGAAGATGTTATTTCGGGCCAAAATTTAAACATTTAAGTATTTATGAATGTTTGGAATGAAAAATGCAAACACGAGGACACGAGGACGAGTCCTCCAAATGGTTGTGAGCATTAAATCAATTATTTCGACTTATTCCAAGGTGTCGCTACATCGTGATTTGTATTGTTGACCTCAAAGAATAATGGGGGAAATATTGTTGTTGTGTATTAAGTTTTGTTTTCGACACATTTAATTTTCGTGGCGTCTAACATAACCAAGATCGTGAAACTGTTGGTTCACATGTCAACAGATTTGGTCATATTAAGCTTGTTGATGTGTCTGTACAATTACATAATCAGAAAACGGTAAAGCTGGCGCTCTCATGATCTTTTAAATGATCTACATGATGCATCACAATAGAGTTCTTTGATTACGGAAATTATCGCCAGCGATACGTTAAAATTCAGCAGGCAGTACTAATTGGGGAAGTTCATTCTGCGGATTACTCCATGATTATTGTCAGTGAATTGATTTAATTGATACAGCTGTTGTTGGTTTCGAAATGCAATTCAGTAAGATAAAATCCAATATCATAGAATAAACGCATAGAACGGAAGGAGAGAGAAATATCAATGGAAAAAAGTACTCTCTTTTCACATATATGGGTGATACAATAACAAAATACATGCAATAAATTCTCATGAATTGGGGTTTTGACAACAGACTTAGGTTTTTGGCTCTCTGTTACCTATCTAGTTGTCATCTATGCTTAAAAGCAAATACCTCTCACATTTATATTCTCTGATATTTGGGTATTATTGACCAGGTATTTTTTAATATAGGCAAAATCGTCACGGCCATGTTGTTAGGTGCTTTGGTTTTGATATTATCTAGACAAGCGGTTTTGTTCTTCTTTAATTTCACAATTGCAGCCTTTGTCTTCAGGAGTGTGTGGTGTTGTCTCCTTGGAACTGAGTGGAATAGCTAAAAAAGAGTATCTCATTTGTTGACTATTGATTGAATTTAATGGTAGTCTGTTGTTGCCTTTAATACAAGGAGTATTTAGAATATTTTTACTCATTTCCGCCTCGTTTGAAAAGTATTGTGGAACTGTCTTGGTTTATAAATTTTGTACTTCCAATAAATAGTTTATGAGTGGCACACAAGTCTACCAATATTTCGCTATTGTCATTGTGCGAAGTTCCAATGTACTGATTATACATTGTAAATTGTAAGTTTTTCGTTTAGAGAAATGTGGTATTTCTGGTTTCAGTATAAAACTGAATGATTAAAACGTTATGAAATTTAGTGCAAAATCGTGAAACTATTATGCAATCCGATACGGGATTGGATGTGAAGAGATTGTCGACGCCATTTGAGTGACTTACATTATTACCACTGCACAAATAAGAATGTTATTTTATCATGACATTTTCTTAGCATTTTGCTTACATCAAAAAAAACTAAGAGGTATCGGTCCATTTTCTTATATGACTATTATAAGCCAGCCTTGTTGTTCTACTGAAATTTGGTAAAACAAATCACTCAATGATACAATCTAAAACCGAGATCGTTATATTAGGATTTTTACAACTCCTGTTGGGCCAACAACTTATTTCAGCTTATAGTGGTTTCTGAATCAAAATTGTAGAAAATATAGTTTTTTCTTTAATTATTATTAACTAATTTCAACAAAACCCAACTTTGTCCTACAATCAAAGGTCTGCCGTCAAACTGATTCCAATGTTATTAAACAGTATCGAGAGAACTTGTCCGTAGAACCTGGTTCATGTAGAAGGAATGGTCCACATGATGTTTCTAAAGCCAATAAAAAGGAAGCATTTTCAAAAGAGCTCCCAACACATCCGGTATTAAAGCAGTCCGGTTAGCTCAGTACTCGGAGAAATGGTACGAAAAGTTAAAACCAATGTAGGTTTAAAAACATACAAGGCTCAAAAAGTTCCTGACAGGAACGCTGCTGAAAATGTATAGGCCAAAGACAGAGCACGGAAATTGAAATCAAATTTTATATAAAAAATATACCTGCTGCATAATGAATGACGAAACGACGAGGGAATGTTGTAGAAAAGTTTAGGACCCAATAGCAGAAAATTTTCCCAAAAAGATGTTGGCATGGCAAGCAATATGCAGTTGCGGCAAAAGAATCCAAATATTTATTACAAAGGACACTATAAACACCTAAGTCCTTCATTTAAATTTCTCTCTCTTTCCGTTCTATGTATTTATTCTATGGTGTTAACAATATATAAATTCATAGGAATACCTTCTTAATACATGTGTTAAGTATATCGAAAAATATCGACTAAAATGAACCATAGCTACCAGTTAAAACCGCAACATACAAATGAATCCACGCCAAGTGAATAAATTGTTTACGAGTGCATTTATTTCAAATTATATGACTTTATTAAGACTTTGAAAAAATACAATTTCATTTAATTGAATTATCTGAAATTGTTCTTCTTCCCAGCTTTAACCAAATATAATAGGTTGACGTGTTTAAGCATCAGTTGGTAAAATTTTGTGGTATTTTGTTCATACTACATTCTGAAGAGAACAGAAGGTATTAAATTGAAACATCTCTTTTGTCGAAAATAAAGACTTTAAATACGTGTATGCGCTGCCAATAAACGAAGCCACAAACGGGAGATCGTACGGAACTAACATCTTTGCCAGTGATCGATTTGTGTGTCTGAATGTCTGTTAGACTGTACGTGTGTGCTTTCGTGTTGTACTTTTTTGTTGCCAATATGTATTATTGCTGTTATTATTATTGATGTTGAAGTTGCTGTGGCTGTGGCCGTGGCTGTTGCTATTTGAGGCTGTTATTGCGTTTGAGGCAACGTTAATAAGAAATTAATGTCTTGATCATTTTCGATCGTTATGTAAATCAATCAGGCAAATTATACCTCAGGGGCTTGCCACAATAATTAGACCCTACATAATATGAACAAGCGTTGTACGAATAACACTCGAAGTTTGTTGCAAGTAAATTTTTGAGAATTTTTCATTAATTGAAAATTAATATGTTTAATTAGATAATTTGGCTTTTATAAATCGAATTATCAGGGCTTTTTTACAACGGTCATGATTAACACAGACTGCAAATTGTTAATTTTGAATCTATATCCTCCAATTTTAAGAATTTGTCACGTTCTGGAAAATATTATAGTGATAGGATGACGTTCGCAATGTGGCGCAATGACTTTGGAGATACATTTACTAGGGGAAAAATTTTTTTTTTTAGTTTTTGTAAACATTTTGTTATTAAATAATTAGTTTTACATTTTAATGTAAAAGTGTCGTAATGTCAACGCAATTACACTTATGGCGTTTTCTTTTCTGGCATAAATGATGAATTTATTCTACCTTTTACCATTATTTGTGTTCTTTTCTGAAAAAAAATTTGTTTGGTAAACGTATACCAAGTTTTTTTCAGATAATGTTGCTCTAAAACCCCGAAGATATGCTACACGTTTCACCCTCAATTTTATCAAAGGGTTAGTAATGCAGCTCTTTTTAAAAAATGTTTCTTGTTAATGTTTTTGAATTTTGTTTGTGTTAATGAAATAGTTTTTGTATTTTTTAATTAAAAGTGTTAAAAATGGAAGTAAAATGTATAGTTTTACAATATTTTGAAGCAACATAAAAGAAAAGTGCATAAATGGTAATTGTTTTTGTTCTATTGTGATCGTTAAAAATGTAACACATTATGAGGGTATGGGTAACCCTTAATAAATGGTACAAAATATGTTGGCAACATTTTGTGTCAGAAAAGAAAACGCCATTAGTCGCAAAACTATGTAGTGTTTTGCGACTGTTACGTTTTTACCTTTTAAACCGGGGGTTATTTCCTTTAAATAAACCGGACACTTTTGATTGCAAATAAAAAGCAGTTTTAGTAGTTTAAAATTTGTAACAACTCTTTATTTATTTAAATGTACACCAACAACAGTTCAAATAATCACTCAGTGTCTTTTTACACCAGCGAAAGGCAGACTCACACCACTACAGTTTTTAGATATTGTAGTTGTATGAGTTGAGTAAAAAGTTGAGAAAAAAACAAAAACAATAACTGAAATAAACAAGCATAAAAAGCGAAAAGCGTAAAACAACCTGCTTCTATCAATGCTCATGCGAGACTGACTGCTTGTGAAAACATAAACAAGAGAGATCATTTGAGAGCTCAATGCCTTTCGCTGTTTTACACGTCTATCAATTCGCAGAAATGCACACTCACACTTTACAACGTACAAGCTATACGTACAAGACAGTTGATTTTAACTCTAACAGCGCCTATGATCAACTCACTCATGACTGCCAGCTCTGCCACTATTTATACACGCGTCATCTATCGGGAATCTTCTACAATGCTCTTAACGGACATACTAGTAGATTCGAATTCTAGAGCTTTCGATGTTAATGTTAGCAGCTTAAACATTTAGTGTTGCCATACTTATAAACATTGCTAATAACCGCATGCTATCAACATTGTTGATAAGTAGAAGCTTCTACTGATGGACGTGTTTATAAACATGATGAATGTTGCAGGCAGTCGTTACGGACCGTTAAATTCAAATCTTTATTGCACATTCGTAACAATACGATATCGACATATAATTTAATTTGAAAATAATTTTATATTTAATGCTTAATCTTTGAAAATGACCACTTGTAAATTTATTATCAGGGTATACTTTATATCACTGTAATAGAAAATTTAAAAAAACTATGGTCACCGTTTGTTAAGATTGAAATTGTTGCAATATGCTACATATGAAGCGTTGCAAAAGTCTACATAATTCTATACAACATTGCTACGACAAAGCCGTTAATATCAATATTCATAAGTTGATTTAGTTCTATAGTAGCTGTGTGTGTGAGATTTTGTGCTAATATTTTATTCATTTTAATACAACGTCGAAGCATTAGTTGTCAAATAAAGGAAAATCTACGGCAAAAGTGGTGGAAATCGTTAGTTTGTCAAAATCTATACTTCAAACTATCCATAGAAACTATAAAAGGTTTACAAGATATGAAAGTTACCAAACAAACAGGACGTCCATTAAAGTTGGATTAAATATTAAGACGTAAACTTGTAAGAGAAGTCCTAGAATTTCTAAATAAAGCAGAGTAGAATTAAGAAAAAAGATATCTAAAAAGGTTATGGAATCGATGTTGACAGAGATACAATTAACCGCTGCCTAAAAAAATCTGGACTTCAGTCATGCATGACCAGAAAAAAAACGTTCATTAATTCCACCAAAAAGTAAACGTTTCGACTATGCTGTTCAGTATAAAAAAATTTAATTTGTAACGGTCATTTCAAAACTCCATTTAAAATTTTGTTAAACAAATTTTAGAATTTTGTGAACATTTCTTTAGGATTTATTTAGGATATCTAAATGATAATGAAAATACAAACAAATTATGTCAACACATTCCGTAGTTTAGCCATACCTGCGATTTGAATTCTGCGGATTTCGGGAAAATATAATTTTTGGAATAGTTTGACGAATAATCTGTTATGAATTCTCAGAAAGTTTTATAAAATTTGGACAATATTAATCCCTGAATCGTGAAGGTCAAATTTTGAATGGCAACATTGCTGAATAATATATATTTTTAGGCCGATTTTTATGAAACTGGAGAAAAATATATATATGTATTGAAGTTCAGTATTTACTATGACAGCCGAAAAATCGAAATTAACCCTTTAACGCACTTGGGGCAAAATGTACCCCCAACTTTAAAAACCGTAAAAAACCCTCTTAATTTGAATGAACCTAAAGAAACCCTGATTATTATTGGAAGCTGACTTAAAAATTGTGTATTAAAAAATAGTAAATTAACTGATGTTGCAGTAACAATTCTTGCAAGGTGACGGTTAAAATCCGGAAATTATTTTTTTTAGCTTTTTAATACTTAGAAAAATTTAATTAAAACATGAAAGTTCAAAGTTGAAGTAATATTCAATTTGTTAGAAGTATAATTCTTAAGGCCTCGTTGGACTAGATCTAAATTATATTATAAGCTGCTCCATTTCTTCATTCTGCTGTTGGGTAAATTGTTTCAACATAAAACTAGTTGTGAATTAACTCCTTCAGGCTCTAAATGGTTATAATCCTAACATAAGTTGAAAAATTTCATGGTTGATTTCTTGAGTGTATTAAGATACTTTATTAAACAAAAAAAAAAAAAAAACTAAAACCGAAATGAAAAGACATGCAACCTCAAAAGATGAGGAAGACGAAACACAGGCTGAAACACAGAGCTTGGCATGCAACAGTATAAACAACCGATCAATTTGCACACGTATCAGCAAAATACAAAAAAACATTACTGACGCAACAACAGAAATGAATAAACATTGCAACAACAATAACAGCAACGTCATCACAAGAAAATATTTATGCAACATGTTCAAAAATTTCAATTCTCCGTTTAATTTTGTCTTATTTAGAGAATGTTCAAAAGAAACCACAGAGGGTCTTAGAGAAAAGGAGTGTTTTATCTCGAAAACGTCTTTATTAAAACAACAAAACATTTAGACGGCATTTTAGGCACCAAACACTGTCTTCCGCATCATCAGCATCATCATCAACATTGTAGAAAATTGATACTTCTTGCAAAATATCGATTGAAAACTCACATCACTAACATGACGCTTATTGCTGATATTCTTATTCTTGTTATTGCTGTTGTTGTTGTGGTTGATTTTCATGTCAGTTAGAAAACAAGGATTGGCCGGTGTTTTATCATTTTTTTTTTCTTGTAAAATTTTCACATACAATCCCCTACTTTTTTTAATGGAATATTGAATACAGAGTGTAACAAGATGCGTAAAACTTATTGATTTTTCATTGTTGCTATTGTGGTTGTTGTAGTTGTTTTTTATGTGGTATCATCAACATTTAATCGCTCAACATGTTGTTAACTCTTTCATGCATTAATGGTTGTTGCTGCCGTTGCTGATTAAAATGTTCAGAATGCGAAAAAGATACTGAACGTGAGAGTTTAAGTGTTACAGAGTTTAACAAATGTTTCCTGTATCCAAAACCACAATGAAGAAAGGGTTTAACTTGTAATAAGTCCTGTACTTCAACGACTAAGAATGTAATGATTTGAATCCCATGATTTTACCATACAGAAAAGGTTAAATTTTACATTTCTGATTCTCTGAGGTATTTCATGGTTAGTAGAAGTTCCTCATATTTAACACATACCACAATACGTTTAATTAAGCTACTTTTTTAATTCTCTGGTCGCCAATGAACCGGATATACCCCATATAGGTATATTATAACAAGCTGCTTAAATAGTTGAAGTTATTCTGATCTGCACAGATCAGAATAACTTCCGGTTCCCGGGCGAGATTTTGAAAAAATGTAAAGCTGTCAAAGGTAGCAAAGTTTCTAGGTGGCAAACTCAAATGGACTGTATTAAATGGAGTGTCAGGACTGTAAGTTATTGAAAGGCCAAAAATAGAGACGAAATAATTTATATATTCGAGGGACTGTATTCAAAACCCTTTATGTTAGGAAACACAAGTTTTCAGGACAAAATGTTGAAGATAAAAAAGTGACCTTAGTTCGGATACATGTATGTCTGTTTATTTGTTTGTTAGTAGCTTATAAGAGTATAAAACACTGAACCGATTTTCTTGAAATTTTCACAGTATCTTCCTCTATAACTGGAAGGAAGTATAGGCCACTATTTATTTTGAAATTGTAAGTGGGCGTGGCAAAGTAAATAGTTATTATGGAATATCTGGTTCAGCTTGGCTGAAAATGGGCATGATTGTGTAAATGGGCTTGGCACTACCCATACAAAGTAAATAGTTATTTTCGAATATCTGCAGAACTATAATTGTGACAGTCTTCAAACTTTATACGAATCAATGTCTTATCACTGTATGAAGTTTAACCAAAAATAGGATTGATCGCAGCAGGGTGTGTGTGTCACAACCAACACAAAACACTTATTGCTTTTGGTGTGGGTAATAACTTCTCTCGATTTATATCGAGCTTTCTCAGAAATCGCACTATACGAGTTGTTGTAGATGGGATCTCATCAAACGAGTTCAAGATGAATTCAGGGGTACCGCAAGGCTCCGTTCTTTCTCCTACTCGTTCTTTCTCCTACTTATTTTTCTAAATGACCTTCTACGTCAAACTTCCAACCCTATCTATTCTTTTGCAGATGACAGCAACACTTGCCATTCATATTTATTCAGTTATAGACCAAGCCTGTAGGAGATTGGGGCAATCTCCTTGTGACAATCTCTGAATGAGGTCGTGCGAATAGAGTCGCTTTCAACGCCCGCAAAACTCAGTGTTGCATGTTGACACAAAAACGAACGACAAACAATGTTGCTTCATCTGTATTTATGGATGATGTAAATATTGTGAAATCAGACGCTCTTGATGTTCTGGGCATGAAAATACAATGTGATGTCCGCTGATCTAAACACATTTTTCAAGTGTCGAAAGAAGCATTCAAGTGTCTCGGTTTTTGGAAACGGTTTAGGAATTACTTCACTCCATCTGATCTCCTCACTATTTACACCACATATATCCGACCGAAAATGAAATACAACTCCCATGTATGGGCCGGTGCTTCAAAGTCTATTTTGGAGCTGCTCGACCGCGTACAAGAGAGGGCGAAGGTGATTATTGGTGACAGTAGTGTGTCCAACTCTATTGATTCGCTGGAGCACCGTCGCAATGTGGGCTGCGTTTCGCTGTTCTATCGATACTACAATGAAATGTGTTCTGATGAAATAAGGAAACTTGTTCCTGATACCCGCAGACTTTTACGTATTACACGTTTTTCGTCAAGAACACATCCCATTGTCGTCGATTGGCTAGTGGACCGCACAACACATTACAGGGAAAATACATTCTTTAGCCGTACTGTACGTATGTGGAACAAACTTCCCTCCGAAGTGTTTCCTACCATTTCCAATGTGGGAAAGTTCAAATCGAATGTCCACAAACACTACTCCCTCTTTCCTCCCTCCCATAACCTATTTTCCTACTTCCAACACAATGCTTTGCATCAATAGGGGTCATGCCCTGAGTGCTGGTCCAAGAAGAAAAAAAAAATAGTATTTTCGAATATCTGGAGAACTTTAATTGTGGATAAGCGTCCGAATAGCACCCTTATCATTTAACATAGTGTGGATGAAAATGAGCAGTATTGAATTAATGGGCATGGCACCTGCCATACAATGTAAGTTGTTAATTTCGAATATATGAAGAGCTATAATTGTAAAGTATTTAAACTTTGTACGAATTAATTCCTTATCACTAAAGGGAATTTATCTAAAAAATAGGAGAGATTGAATTAGTGGGCGTGGCACCAATCATACAAAGTAAGTTGTTATTTTCGAATATCTGGACAACTATAACTGAAAGTCTTCAAACTTTATATGAATTGATTTCTGATCTCTGTATGAAGTTTCGAATATCTGGTGATCTATAATTGTAAATGTATTTAAATTTTTAACGAAACAATTTCTTATTACTGTACGGAGTTTAGCTGCAAATGGTCGGGATTGGTGAGGGGGTCACCTCCCATACAAAGTATATAATAATTTCAAAATATCTGGAGAACTATGTATAATTGCGAGATTTTTCTAACTTTGATCGAATTCTCTCTTATCATTGCTAAAAATGGTATGGATAGGAACAGTGGATGTGGCTCTTCCCATACAAAGTACATAGTCAATTTTTAATATCCTGAAACTTTGAATAATTTTTTATAATTTTACGTAACTTGGATGAAAATGGGCGAGTTATTATTAGTGGATATGATACCTCACATACATAATAAATAGATACTGTTACGTTTTTACCTTTTAAAAACGTGGGTTTATTTCCTTTAAATAAACCGGATACTTTTGATTGCAAATAAAAAGCAGTTTTAGTAGTTTAAAATTTGTAACAACTCTTTATTTATTTATAATGTACAACAACAACAGAATTAAATAGTCACTCAGTGTCTTTATACACGTATATCAATTCGCAGAAATACACACACACACACTCTATAATGTACAAGTATACACGCGCAAGATAGTTGATGTTAACTCTAACAGCGACAATGATCAACTCAACTCACGACTGCAGTCTCTGCCACTATTTATACACACGCCATCTCTCGGGAATCTTCTACAATGTTCTTAACGGACAAAACTCGTATGTTCGAATTCCAGAGCCTTCGATGTCATTGCCAGCAGCCCAAATATTTAGTGTTGCCATACTTACAAACAATGCCAATAACCGCATGCTACTGATGGACGTGCCTTCAAACATGATGAATGCTGCAGACAGTCGTTACAGACTGTTAAATTCAAATCGTCATTGCACATTCGTAACAATATCAAAATTAGGCAATAAATACATATATAATGTCAGAGTAACAATAATTCGTATGGTTTTGCAGTTCGCTCCAAATTATCAGTAATGAAAATTGTAATGTGATTATTTAGCACATATGAGATACTCATTCTTCATCAAATCTCTTCCTTTTTGGAACAGACTGCTAAAATATGTATGTATGTATATACAACAAATTCAATGTGGTTGCGGTTTTGAAGTTTACGGATTTGAATTTAGCATTCCAGCTAAATTCCAAAAGATTTCAATATCCGTTTTATTATTAAAATCGCGCATTCTAATAACATATACAAGCAAAGTCTGAATTTGTTTTTCCGAAAATTGTTTATGTAAATAATAACAAAAAAATCATCCACAATGTTGTTGTTTTTTTAATTTCAAAGGTCGTTAAACAAACAAACTGAAGTGTAACCAAATCAAAACACAGTGTAGACGTCGTTAATACATTATTACCATTTATTATTGTTGCCCCCTCATACCCATCATACCCTTCATCATCATAATCACCAACCACCAGCACCGAAGTACACAACTACCCCAACACCTTGAAATCCAAAAAAAAAAAAAAAAAAAAAACAGTAAAGCGTTAAAAATTCATTTTAAAAATTAAGAATTTTTTTGTTTGTATTCTGAACTACGCTGAGGTGTTGCAGGGTGAGCAAAAGGAGGTGGTGTTGAGGTGAGGTGAGACGAAGCAAGGACACACACACACATAAGAACACAATTTAGGTGATAAAATAAAACAACCCTCAAATTAACTAGAATCTTTCCCAAAGGGACATTCCGTTCATTTCTTCAATTTACAAAAAAAAAAAGGCATTAAAATGTGGAAACTAAATAGAAAAGGCCTGATTTAATTTTATTTGAAGGCTTGTTATGTATAAAAAATAAGTAAATTAGAAAAAAAGAATCACAAAATAAGTGAAAAAATTTAAATAAAAAAAATTACACACACATTGTGTACCCATATTTTTTTTTTAGTTTTAGAGATTCATTACCTTTTTATTTTTTTAGGAGTCATTATTGTGGGCCAATTCTGGCATTTTGTTGGTGATTTTTTATTTGTTAAATATTTACCATGGGTTAATTAGAACTTTGTCAGTTGATTTGAATACATTTTTTTATTTGTTTTCCAGTTTTTTTATTTACAATTTATGAGCAAAAAATGTAAAACTGTTATATATTAGGGTCTAATTAACGTAAATTTTTTTGTAAAATCACTGTTTTTTCTTCTACAAATTAGTGTGGAAATGACACACGTCTAGTTTAAAAAAAAAAAAACAAAAACTTACCCCTGTCATTTTTTTTGTCCATTAAATCTGGTTGCAGCACCTTGACATTTAGTGAACTGTTGTCGTAAATGATTGATGCATTTTTGTTCAAGGCGTTAAATTGTCACTGTTCAATGATGACTTGTATGACTTTTAAAACGTGGGAAACCCTTTACTATCAATCTTAAATAACATCTATAACGAGGTAAACAGAAGCTTATTGCTTTCAAATTTCAAACTTTAACACTTATTTGTTAAATTTTAAGGGACTTTTCAAAATTGAATGGTTCTCATGAAAGGCCGTAACTAAAATTCGCAAATTAACTTATTTAAGGCATAAGAGACTTACAACAATTACATTCATGCTTTTGTTTTCACAAAACTTTGGGAAAGGTTTAATGTCGCAATTCGCACTATATTTGGTCGAAATACATATATATGTATTCTAAAATATTTCGACCCAAAAATAGGGTTTTGATTTTGTTAAAATTCAAATCATGTATTCAAAGCTGGTTTATATTTTAGAGCCCTCTAAAGTTGGACATCTCGGACGTATTTGTGAAACATTAGCAATGTTAAGTATTGGATAACTTTGAAACGTGATATTTGTACAATCTGTGAATTTTTACAATCTCGCAAACGAACTGTCAAAAACTGTATGGAAATTCGCACATCTGATAAGTAAGAGATTCCGAAAATAAATGTTTATTTGTACTTACAACTTATAGAATTAGAGATGAGAGTCAGACGGATAAATATTATTCGTAGGAACGGAAATTAATGTTGAAGAAATAACAAACGGAATGACTAACACTTACCACTCATGGTGAAGTATTCATACGTTATCAATGTCGTTTAAAGCTGTAAAGTACGAACAGTGATCAAATGGATCTAGCACATACCTATATACAGTATCGGTCATAACTAAAGCACCCCCTCAATGGATATTTTCATATCATAATTTTTTTAGTTGAAAAACATTTTTTTGGGCTTTATTTTCTATATATTTTATTAACTTATAAAGGATCATTTTATGTACAATTAATTTAAAATGACAAAACATATAAAAACACAAAACGAGGCGGACAAAACAAAAGCACCCCCTTATAAGATGTTTACAAATTAGACTATGCTACTTCATATTTGCAATGTCAGTTAACGGGACTCACAACGGATGCATTTACAAATTCCAGAATATAAAAATAAAGTAAGGCGTAGTCTGCATGATTTGAGTTTTATATAGTTTATTGTGAAAAAACAATGGATGGCAAGGACCAACTACTCCAGTGAATTAAAAATTAAATTTATCGAAGACTGGAAGCCGGGCTTATCATGGCATGAATTGATTAAAAAATATTCAATTAACAGATCAGTTAATTCCAGGCTGATTCCAAAGTCTTTGCAGACTGGTCGTATATCACGTTCTCGTAAAACCACACGATATGATGATTCTTTGATCAAAGAAGCAATGAAAAAAGATCCTACAGCATCTGCTAGTCAAGTAAGAACAAGTTTAAGATTATGCGTTAGCGAAAGAACAATCTGTAGAAGAGCAGTAGAAGCACGATTATTCAGCCGATGACCAGCAAAAAAAAAAAAAACGTTTATATCAACTAAGAACAAGAAAGCTAGACTGGAGTTTGCCAAAAGCCCACATCGACTGGAGTGTCCAAAAATAGGAGACAGTACGGTTCTCTGACGAATCCAAATACAAATTAAAAAGTTCCGATAGAATAAGGCATGTAAGCAGACGAAAAGGAGAAAGACTGAATCCTAAATATTGCAAAGGGACAATTAAACATGGAGGGGCAATGTAATGGTCTGAGGTTTCTTTTATGTTAAGGAATTGGGCCAATTCATTAAGTTAATGGGATTATGGTCCGGTTCATGTACCGTGATATATTGAAATATGTAATATTGCCTTATGACAGTGAAGAGATGCCACTTATAGGGAGGTTCCAACAGGATAACGATCCTAAGCCCACCTCCAAAGTGTGTAAGACTTGGCTACAGAGCAATAATATTCAAGTTCTCAATCTCCCGATCTCAATACTATTGAGAACTTGTGGCACATTGTTGATATGAAAATAAATCGTGAAAATTACCGAAATAAGGATCGGCAATTCTCACGATCTATTTCAAGCCGTTATTATAGCCTGGCAAGTAACATCGCAAGACACCATAAAAAAACTTAATATCTTCTATGCCTAAGAGATGAGCTTGTGTCATCCAAAAAAAAAAAGGATTTGCAACAAAGTATAAATTAAAAATATTTTTATATTATATCCATGAAGGGGTGCTTTAGTTTTGTCCGTTTTATTTTCTACCATTAAATATCTTTTGATTTAAAGTTACCTTTTATTGAAAGATTAACTTTAAAAGTATCTGTTTATCAATAGTAAATATATTAACACTTAAATAATACATAATAGAAATTTAAAACCTCGTTTTTATAAAAAAAAATATAATATGAAAAAAAAGTCACTGAGAAAAAAAGTTATGGCCGATACTGTATGTATGGTCTCTTCGTACGTAGGTCCAGTTTGACATGCCTCTGCCAGCAGAACCTTTACTTTCTCATTAAGCTGTCAGTGGCGATCCTTAGAGCTACAACGAAGGTGATCATATTAAATAAGTTAGATTTCTTAATACATAGTAGTAAGGTTTCTTTATCCATACCCCAAGTATTGCAGGCTAGCGCTATTCCTATTTCGCTATTTGTGCGTTGCTGTAGCGAACTTCAAAATTTTTGGAGTGGTTGTGTTTTACTTTTCTCGTATAGGTAGTGGAGAGTCTTTTCGATTATTTCGTTGGTGGTAAATCCAGTAAAGATATTGTGGATTTTTATGAGATAAATTTTCACAATACCACAAAGCTCATTAACCATTTGTATTCCATCGTAATGATGGTGTCCGCGTCCGCATATGTAATCACCTTCAGAGGCGCAGGGATTTTAGAGAAGTAGAAGTCAAACATTCGTCGCGGTCTTTAGGCTTAGATGGCTTGACTTGTTGATGGCTTCTCCAACTTCTGTTGAGATATAAAGTTGGTGTCCGACACTGGAATATACTGCTCATGCCAGCTTGGGATCGTCTATATGCTTCATGTTCGTAGGGGGGTATCGGAAGATGCAATGCAATAGGACGATTAAAAGCTTAGAAATTCTATTGTATATTAATTACTATTTATTTTTCGATTGGCCCCACTGTATGGATCTAAGTATTTAATGTACATACATAATTATATTTATACATACATATACTTATGTATGTACATACATTAAACATAATATTATTAACTCCACTATGGTGTTCACTTTTAATACACAGACTATAATGAGGAGGAGCTCATACACAAGCGAAGTGTTTGGAGTAGTCAAGAGTTAGCAAAACAAACACCAACTGCCGTTTAGGTAGACACAATTAGAAATAATTGCAAACAATTAAAGTCTATTTATGTAAATTTAAAAGATACCAACCATCTACAGTGTAAATTAATACAAACTCAACATTCATGTATTCATATATGTATGTATTTATGTATGTATCTGTGGAGAAGTTTGTATGCATTTCCACTAATGTTTGTGAAACGCCTAAAAACTAAATTATAGACTGCATTAATACAAATTTTTATAAGTTTGTAGACTAGTTAATATTCATATGTATGTTAAGTATACTTAGGGCCACTATTACAACTTGCCTTTAAGTTCATAATAGTAAGAGGTAACTTTAAGTAATAGAAAAGGTTTGCTTTTACCATTGGGAACATAAAGGCAAGTTATAATAATGGCCTTTAGTTGAAGATATACCGGAACAAGTAGTTTTAAAAGTGTTCGAAACATATATTTTGAGATTACATGGTGAAGCCGGTCCACTTAACTTATATCAGGCCTATCACACATGTCGTTCTGAATGGTATTAATACTGTAATTATATTTCAGATCGATATTGTTTTAACTTCATCTAAGTCCATTTGTATTAATTTGCAAAAAAAAACTGAAATCATCCCAATAAGCTTTTTTAATGAAACGCAAGTGCTAATCAAAATGAATTCCAGTCATACATTCAAATTTCAATGATTGAAATATACTTTAATTCAATAGCAATCTCAATAGCAATTACAGTATTAATACAGTTGAATTAATGCCTTGAATTACAGTGAAATATAACTTGAATTCAAGTTTTGAAATATAGATGAATTCAACCCTTGAGTAATAGTTCAGTTCAAGTCGAAAAAGAAAATAGAATAAAAGCTTTGATGAAATCCTAATCTAAAATACAACTTTGATTTTGATTATTTTTATACTCTTCACCTTCGTGAGAAGGGTATATATAAATTTGTCATTCCGTTTGTAATTTCCACAATATAATTTTCCGACCCTATAAAGTATATATATTCTGGATCCTTATAGATAGCGGAGTCGATTAAGCCATGTCCGTCTGTCTGTCTGTCCGTCTGTCTGTCCGTCTGTCTGTTGAAATCAATTTTCTGAAGACCCCAGATATCTTCGGGATCCAAATCTTCAGTAATTCTGTTAGACATGCTTTCGAGAAGTTTGCTATTTAAAATCAGCAAAATCGGTCCACAAATGGCTGAGATATAAGGAAAAAACCAGGGCAACCTCGATTTTTTGCCTATTTATTGACCTATATCTGGATTACTAAGTCATTAATATAGACAATATGGATATCTAATGATAGATATTTCAAAGACCTTTGCAACGACGTATATAAGACCAAGTTGGACCTACAATGGGTCAAAATCTGGAAAAATTTTAACCAGATTTTTTTTTCACCAAATAATTTTTTTCACCAATAATTCGAAAAAATGTTTTTTCCAAAAAATTAAAAAACAACTGGAAAAAAAAATAAATTTTGTTTACTTAAAAATATTTAAAATTTTTATTTTGAAGTATAGTTTGGTGAAGGGTATATAAGATTCGGCCCAGCCGAATATATCTCTCTTACTTGTTATTTTTCAAAAATAAATAAAATTTTTATTTTGCAACAATAAATTAACATTTAGAAATATTTAAATTAAATCGGAATATAGTTACATTTAATATTAACATTCTTATAAACTTGTTTGTTTTCTTGAAACAATATCGTCTTCAAAAACAAAATATTGGGGCGCTTTTTCTACGTGCATACAGTTTGGCAATTTGTGGACTTTGGAGGGAAATATTGAAATCTGAGTGATTTTCAAAAAAATTGAACAATTTTCTGTGGATATGTTTTGATTTTAGGACTTGAATTTAAGTTTCTTTTTCACTGGAGAATGCTATTGAAGTATAGTGTAAAAAAAATTGAAATTTGAATGTATGACCCGCAAAAATGCTTATTGGATACCAATCAGTGTTTTAATGAAATGATTTTAACATTTTCAAATCGGTCGCCATGCTAACCCATAACAAGTTAAAAATATTTGCATTTCTACTGCTTATTTAGCATTTATTAAAATCAAGAACAATTTTTTCTAATTTACAACAATTTTGTGTAAATATAAAATTTGAGATAAGCTAACATTTTATTCTATTATTTTTAATCGAATATTTTTTGTAAATATTCGCAAATTGACCCAAAACTCGAACGTTGTCTGATATGGCTCTAATTTTCAACATTTGGGTTTTAAATTACTGAGATATTGGGAGCACCGATAATCGAAAAAGTCCAATATAGGGGCCGCTCTAATGAAGATGTGTTATAAATGGCTCGACTACAATCAATAAATCCATTTTTTTGATATATATTCTTTATTGAATCTTTCTTTTTAGAAATTTACAATAAGTATTAAAACTTTAACCTAAACTAAAACTGTTATTGCCAATGCAATGTTCAACATGAGTGCTCGTTAAAATGAGGAATACAAAAATAACGACTGAGATCGAAAAATTCTTAACACACGTTTTTCATCAAAACTTTTAACCCAAGTATTATTATTTTAATTTTAATGGAGATGGACTTCCTGTTCGAACAAAGTAACAGAAAACTCAATAAAAACTTTAATAGAAGGGTTTCCGGAAAAGGTTCATAAATTCATCACTATTGATTATAACTATAAAAATAATATTTTTTGTAAATTGTAATAATAATTTCAATCAAATAAAAAAAATCAAAACTGTAAGTTTAGTGGTTTCATTTTTATTAACATATATGTCTGTTAAGAATTTTTCGATCTCAGTCCTTATGTACATATATATGTATGTTTGGATATAACATTAAAATACATAAAAATTGTATTATTTCATGATAAGTTTAAAAGCAGTACCAAAAGACAAATAAGAAAGAGATAAATGAATTTAAAATTAGTTAGAGGTAAACCACTAAATAATAAATAAAATAAGAAGAACGTGACACATCCCACCGCACTTGTACATGATTACAAGCTACAAGAGTTTCCCAACAGATATATAGATAGCGAGAGAGAGAGTCAGACCAAAAAGATTCTATTACAATTCAATACATCACACATCTGTGATTCTTAAATATGTATTACATTGCAATGTTGTTATTACATGTGTAAATATGTATGTAAACTCGTTGTTGTTATTGTTTGTGACCAAATAAAAACAAACTTGAAAAATAATAAGAACAAGAACACATTCATTATCCTCTAACAACAATAGAAATTCTCTCCCTTATTCTTACGCCTTTTTCCTTTTTTTTTTTGTTCTCAATTTCAATGTCGAGTTGAATATTTAACGTGGATGTGTGTGTGAGTTTGTATATGTTGTTGTTTTGTCTGGAAATCAATGGGGAGTAGAGGCTCATCGCACTTGAAAGAGTAAATAATAGTCCTCGTTTTCCTTTCAACTACATGTTGTTACTGTAGTCCTTGTTGTTGTTTTTCTTTGTTCATCATTCTCTTGGGCATAATAAATAAAATTATCTAAATCATTGTCATTGTTGACTTCTTGACTATATATCTACATGTATATCTACATGTATAAGACTTTATTGTTGTTGCTGCTGTTCAAATGTGGACCGCTTGTTCATTTCTTTTGTAATTTGAATGTTAAAATTTAAATTGATAATTCGGTTTATTATGCAAATTCGTGTAAAATATATAAAATTAATTAGTTTTGTAAGCGTATGTTAGTAATGGTCCTTATAAAGGATTATAATGTTTTAAATCATTCATACTGTTACTGTTCTGTAACGACTGCCTGCAGCATTCATCATGTTTATAAACACGTCTATCAGTAGAAGCCGCTACTTATCAACAATGTTGATAGCATGCGGTTTATAAGTATGGCAATGTTTATATGTATGGCAACACTAATTGTTTAAGCTGCTAAAATTGACATCGAAAGATCTAGAATTCGAACATACTAGGTTGTCCGTTAAGAGCATTGTGGAATATTCTCGAAAGATGGCGTGTGTATAAATAGTGGCAGAGGTCGCAGTTGTGAGTTGACTGTTAGTGTTAATATCAACTGCCTTGTACATTTAAGTTTGTACATTATAAAGTTTGTGTGCATTTCTGCGAATTGATAAACTGAGTGACTATTTGAACTGTTATTGTTTTACATTTTAAATAAAGAGATGTTACAAATTTTAAACTACTAAAACTGCTTTTATTTGCAATCAAAAGTATCACTTTTAGGTAATATAAAATAATAAAATAGTACGAAAAATCTTATGTAAACAAAAGTAATATAAAGTTGTATTATGGGATGGTGATGTCACATTATTATCGAACTCTTCTTCCAGAGACTGTCGCGTAGGCTGCAGTTCTTTCACTGGATGTAGCTGGTTCTTCAGAAGTTGTGATTGTGTCTGGTTGTGATTGCTCTCTACAAATATATGCTGCACCCGTATACTAGTTTTTGTCCAGCAGAACTAGTATACGGGTGCACACCCGTATACTAGTTCTGCTGGACAAGTTTTATGTGCTGTTTTTTTAATACAAGCGAGTACTTTGGGTGGAAATTTTACATGTGTTTTGTTATTGTAACAAAAACAAAATACATGTAAATTTCCACTCAAAGTGCTCGTTTGTATTACAAAAACAGCACATTAATGTCCTCTTTGTAGGATATTCGTAAACCAAGTAATATGAGTGGCAACACTTCCATTTTTCAGTTTGATAGCACTTAGTTGCGGATTTAATAACTCGATAATATCGCTGCATTAGCGGCAGGATGGTATGCAGTTGTTTTAAGATGCGTAATACCCAGGAGACGGATCAGATCTCGGAACAGGTTTGACTCGAACTGCCTGCCCTGATCCGTGGTATTTTTTTTGCAGAAAACCAAATCTCTGTTATCTGGTGATAGGCTCATCGTAGACGAATGGTGGAAAAAATTTCACAGCCATGTAAAAAATGTGTAAAATCCTGGATGTGGGCAATGGGATAACGATCAGGCTCCATTACACTGTTGAGCCGCCGGAAATCACCGCACGGTCTCCACTCTCCATTCTTTTTTTGAACCATGTGTAGAGGTGAGGCCCAAGGACTTCGTGATGGGCGACATATACCCAGATCCATAAGTGTTTGTATTTCGGAATTGGCCACTTTCAACTTCTTGGGGCATAGACGTCTTGGTTTGGCAAAAACAGGTTACAATATGATGCGTTATATCATGCTCTACAGTTAATCTAGTCGAATTAGCTTGTATGATGTCCTTGAACTTATTCAAAAGACTTTTCTTTGAACGTTGGTTAAATTATCTACGAGTTTGCGCTGCCGTATGTTAACCAATAAGTTGTAAAATGATAAAAAGTCTGCGCCGATTATTGGCTAGGTGACATCGGCTATTATGAACATACATTTGAAATCTCGATGAAGACCCAAGTTCAATGTAATTGTTTTTTCACCAAACATTTTTATTGGTGAATGGTTAGCAGCATATATATATGAATTGGTTTGTGGATGTTTTCGTTGTATGGGTGAAGGAGAAATGAAACTAACTTCGGCAATTTCTGTCACTTATAATTAGACGGCAATTGCTTGTAACTTGTCTGCCGGTAGCCGTAACGTCGGACAGACTATTTAGTTTTTTGCGTCTCGGCAGGGTTGGCGACACTTTTTCACCTTGTCGCCGTATTTGCGATGGTACCAGCATACTTCATTTGATTCGGTGCCACGGGAGCGAGATCTGCTTCGTGGACGATGGGTAAACTTTGTTTTCAACTCAGCTGATCTGTTGTTCTAGTGTTGACTGTGCTGCAGATACTTTTTGTGGCACAGAAACTGCATTGACGTGTGGTGAGTCGCTTACTTCAAATATTTTGTCGGCGAGTATTGCCAATTTATTGAGCAGATCACTACTTATTGAAATTACGGTACGCACATTTGGTGGTAATCAGCTCATCCAGACAGATTTGAGCATCTTGTCGTTCATTTCGTTGCTAGCTAATTCTCGCATCTCGCGAAGCAATTGTGTTGGACGCATGTCACCAAGTTCCAAATCCTGTAAAAGCTTCTGCTCTGAGACAGCATAATGTTCCAAGAGCCTTGTCTTTAATGTGTCGTACATGTTATCCACAGATGGATTTCGCACAATGTCACTGATTTGTGATAAAACGCTGCTTTCGATGGCTGCTACAACTGTGTGATATTTCGTCTTGCCGTTGGTTATAGCAGCGACAGCAAACTGAGATTCTATTTGTGTGATCCATAGAGCGGGTTTAGCATGCTAGAATGGAGGAATCCGTACTGACACTCTTGCAGTTTGGGCAGCTTCGTTATCGGCGTTGTGGGCAACATGTTGAGGTCTTTTAGTGCCGGCGATAGCCTTTTCTGCTCCGGCAGCACCTACAACTTCGTCACCGTCCATAATAATGTATACTCCTTTATAATTTAAGATAATCTAAATAGTTGTGATCGTTCATCCAATTGCCTAACGTTCCAAACAAAAGTAATGTAAAGTTGTATTATAAAGTATGTGGGATAGTGATGCCACAGTTTAAAAAGGTTACAACTTAACAATATTATATTTATTTGGGAACAACATTGGTCAAGCTATCAACGTATAGCGGTCGATGATTACAAACTTCTTTTGGCCTGAATTGGTTGACATTGATACCAACGATTGAGGGCGATTTGAGAGTCCTCCCACGTGGAGGTAGAATGAGCTAGCCACCGAGATCGTGCGATTTGACCCCGTTGGACATTTTCTTTCTTAAGACGCAGGTCTTATGATCGCTTCATCAAGCCCCTATACAAATATCCTCGCAAACTAGGGCTCCAACGAATCTCAATTTAATGCACACAATTTCTCAACGCTTTTGAACATCACTTATACACCAGGTCGGATTTCAAAATAGATTTAATTAATTGAAACGCATTTTTTCTGTTTTCTTTAAAGGCAGAAAAGTTCTTTAAAACAACTGATATGACGATTTGGGGAAAAAAAATCTAGTATTTATAATGAAACCCCGCCATTTTTAAGCTGTTTTGAAAATTGTCTCGTTTTTTGACAAAATAAAACTATGTAAATATGTAGAAGCTTGATTGATTACACATTAATTTAATTATTTTCTTTTAGAATCCCTTTGTAATAACGATGATGACGAAGACTATTTTAATCCATGGCAACTTGATGAACTGGAGAGAACATTTTTAAGAAACCATTATCCAGTTGTGTACTTATATTTGGGAGGCTCTTGCATTAACATTGGATCTTAAGGAGAGTCGAATAGCGGTAAATTTTTAGACAATTATGAAGTTACAAGTAATAAAAAGAAGTCCCATTTAACCGAATTGCTTTCAGTTTAGTCTCCGATTTTTTCAAAAGTTTTTTAAAGTTTAATTTCATTAAAATTCATATACAACCCAGCAGTTCTAGGAGAAAGTCCCGAACTAGTGATTTTGCCCATCATTTAGGGTGGGAACTAGTTACTTCAATAGCTACGTGACTAGTTATTTTAACACGTGCTCTTCCTAAGCAGGGGATCAATTGACCCTTATTGACTACAATGAGACTGTATAATAGTTGGTCCAAAGTAGTCAACACATTGGATTCACATACTGGTTAAAAAACGTCAGTTACCATACTAGCTTCCTAAGTGGTATATATGTAAGTACGTCAATCAACCCTTTTTATTGACAAAATTTCATAAATTTTAATAAAATACAAAAATAAAAAGAAAAAAAAACTACATTTCAATTGTCTGCAATCCAATTATGGTGTTCTCTTGCATCATTACAACATTATTATCTGCCATTACATTTATTCCATTAATGTTCCACAAATTAAATAATTTCAATTGCTCCACATCACAAAAAGAGCAAAGTGCATCTGTGTGTGTGAGTGAGTGTGTCTGATTGTTCATGCCACCACATGCAGGTTACAACTGTGATCATCACTTGACGTTTGCTGTTTTCGATTTGTTTTCTTTTTTTTTTTTTCAATCCTACCTACAATCATCGACAAGTTCATGTCGATTGTGATTATGGGTAGAAATGACATTTAAGCTTAAATTGTTTCTTGGCATGATACATCAATTTCTATGATAGGAAAATTCAAAGGAATGTCTACGAAAAGGGTTGAAAGATAAGTACACGGGCTGTTTCATAAATTTTAGTATTGAATGTAGAAAGATGATGTTGTTGTAAAGCAAAATAATAGTTTATGTAAACATGTCCTCGGAACAACTGGAAGATAAATAGAAACAATGTGTTATGCGGATTTAAAGAAATCAAAAAGTTAAATATTTGCTAATAAATTCCTAGCGTTTTAAAAGTTTAGAAATCATTTAGTAAAATGCGATTATTTCATGCACATACTACCACTAGTTAGTAAATGTTTATTAAATAAAATTTGTTATACTTGGGCTAAAAATTGCATGTCTTCAGCTGGAAAAACAATTTTCAATGTATGGAAATTAAGTAAATGGAAATTACTATAAAACTATTTAATATTGAATTTAGTCATTATACGAGTGTGCACAGAGATACACTCCATATACAACATACATACATACATATGTATTTATGTATGTGTATATAAAACTATGTTTAAATTTAAATAATTCTATGTATAAATTCTATATAAAAGCCACATGCAAACTAAATAAATAAGTAAAATACTTGTTAAACTCATTCAAATTCGTTGTGCTGCACAAAACCATTTAAGCTCCACATAGTGCACTGTGAGCGCCATTATTGTCAAAATGAATATGAATTTCTATCAAAGTTACAATACAATACGATTTGCTACAATACACCTATTATGGATGAATATATGAGTGAAGTGAAGCAGTTTTGGAACAAGGTAGATTAGACAGGCTCACGAAAAAAAAGTTACTGTGGTCAATCCCTGTAAATGATTTTAATATACCATTTCGAAAATGTTTGATCTAGGACTGATAAGCTAGAGCTCAGAATAAAATGGTACTTTTTAAGAGTGGTAATTAAACTTATTTTAGAAATTATTTTAAAAGTTTAATGAATACCTTTTTATATGTAGAAAACATAAAATATCCAATAAAGTATAAATAGCTTTAAAATGTTTAGTTTTTAGTAGTCAAGAATGGTTAATATTTAATAACTATAAATATGTGAAAGAAGTTAGGTCCATTTAGCTATGTTACTAAATATATAACACTTGTTTTAATTATTGGTTTATTCATTAAATTTTAACCAAAAACTGTAAATCATAAATCATTTTGATCATTTTGAAATTTATTATCACCTCAACTTTCTGATATGAAACAGAAAATGTTCCAAGTCCCAAAAAGGACTCATTATAAATCATACCAAATAAGTAATAAAACTGCATTAAGAGATTTCAAAAATATTTCAGATCAAGATTTAGCCTAAACTTCTAGAATTATGAGGAATTTAATTGTTTATAGTTTCACTGTGTTTAATTGATTCTGAAATAGTTTTTAAGTAAACTCATCGTCCACTACTGTTAACAATCATTGTAATTCTTGAAATTTTTTATCGAAATAGCTTTATATTGTATATCAGCAGTTTCGGTTTCAAATCAGACCAAATGTTTGATATAAAATATACACATTATAAAAAATTCATAAAAACATGAGATTTATTGATTTTAGTCCCAAAATTTAAAAACTGGTTAATTTGAAATTTTGATTTTCGGTTAATCGGCTTATCCGGTGAATATAAGCCGATTAACCGAAAATCAAAATTTCAAATTAACCGGTTCGGTAAAAACCGAAATGTCAAAGATAACCGGTCTATAAACACTAGTTTTAACCACAAGTACATCAAAGGGTTAATTTTAATGAATTATATGGTCAACTCACAAGGTCTCTTATCATGTCATATTGTCATAATGTCTTAATATTTCACAATGGTTTTTATTGGTTTTCAAGAAAAAAATTTCCCAAAATAATACTTCTTTCTATGCTATGTTTATTGTGTTATCGTAACGAACCAGCAGAGACCAACGCCGAATGCCTAAGAGTCGGTTAAGCCGAGCATTCGAGTCTTGATATATTAGAACATTATGACAATGTGACTGATAAGAGACCTTGTGAATTGACCAATAGTCTTTAAACATTGTTTACTATTCTATTTTTATGTAGTTTTATTAAATCCGCTAATAAATACATGCAAATGTGAAAAATGTTTATGAAAAATCCCAAATAAGTATTCACAAATTATGCCTTTGACCAGAGTGTTGAAATATTGTAATGTAACATAAATATTTAATATTAATAAAAACTGTTTATTTCAAAAATCCTTAACGTTCAAATCGCAGGTACTGCAAAAATATGAGAAGTTGTGGCCTAATTATTTTGTTTATATCTTAAATAATATTCAAATGAGCACCTTTTAGATTTGTTCATTAAATAATTGGTCAATTCACAAGGTCTATCATGTCATATTGTTATAATGTCCTAATATTTCACGAATCAGCGGCTCGGCTTAACCGACTCTTAGGCGTTTGGCGCAGATCTCTGCTGGTTGGTTACGATAACACAATAAACATAGCATACAGAGTAGTATTAGTTAAGGACAGTTTTTGCTTGAAAGGCAATAACAAAATTTTTAAACCATTGTAAAATATTAGGACATTATGACAATATGACCTTGTCAATTGACCAAATATGTATTGAAACATTTTCAAACCTATTTTTTTTTTTTTTTCTTTTCAAAACTATAATTCTGCATAAATTACGATTCCGTTATAACTGAAATTTCATGTTCAATTATAGAACAACTCTGAAATTTAAAATTTTCAGAATTGGTCTAATAGATCAAGTGCAACAATAATAAAAAATGTAAATAAAAATAGCACTATAATGAACATGAACATTTATGTATGTATTTACAGCTGTACATTATTAACATGGAATTTAAATAATTGCTGTTATTTACAGAACCACTCGATTGTATATTGAAAACAACCAAGATTGGCCACAATTACAGCTATGCTACTGTTACCCCTAAAATAATTGAAATTAACTTTACCACTAATATGTCGTAAACGAAAATCCCGTTCTACAAATATTTTTAAATTATGAAAATTCAAATTTTAGATTTCCATAATATTGAGTTTATTGAAATCGATTGAAGTGAATACCGTTACCGAAATAATAGTAAACACTGTTACGAAAATAAGTTAAAGTAAGTTGAGCGTTACCATAACCTTTTAATCGTTTCGAAACGGTTGGTAACCTTGTGCACTAGAGTAGTGTCGCTCTGAAATAAAAACCATTCTTATTTCGTAATTCAGTTAAAAGGTTATACTACGTCTACAATACAATTACAAAAACAACAGCTAATTTCTTATTTTGTTTGTGATACTCTAAACTTTAGATCTAGAGTCTAAAGCATTGTATCTGCTGTTTTTGTAATTGGTTAGTAGTTGTAGTACAACCCTTTAACTGAATCACTAAAAAAGAGCGCTTTAGTTTATTTTAGCACAACTCTATTCTTCACTAAAAAAGGATTTATTGTTATATTACACCCAATTTAATGAAAATTATTTGTGGATCCACGCTTCTTAATGGGGGAACATGCAAGAAAAATTTGATATAAATCTGTAACTTCAAAACGGATAGTCCGATTTTAATAAAACTATCCATGGATATAGGAGGTGTAGAGAGTTTAATTTTTGAATTTCGGAATATTAAAACTTATGTCATATATTTGTTTGTTGATTAAAAATAAATATTTTTTTAAAAAAAAGGGAAGATTAGGATTCGCTATTAGCTAAAGTAAGTAAAAATAACTGAATTTTTAATTTTTTTAATGTGAATATTTCGTTAACTATAAGAGATAATATTTTTTGTAGTAGATTCCACATATATAAAATTCTTTCAAATCGGATCGAAAACATTAATTTCACATAATTTTTTAGTTTTCATATACCTCCTTGAGACTCCGTCCTCGTTGAAACGTTCGTCAAAACTTCTCCATAAAAAAACTATTTGAAACCTTTTCCATTAAAAACTAGTTGAAAAGGTTTAATAAAAAAATCGTTGAAGCAGTCTTTTAAAAACTGGTCCAAAATTTTTTCATAAGAAAAATGGGAAAACTTTCTCTTATTTTCTCTAGAAAACTAGTCGAAAACTTCTACAAAAAGACATATTCAATGGAAATCTGATTTTATCAATTTCAAACTCAAAATTTAAACCGAAAGGTACGATTTTCTTATTTTTAGGACTCTCTTATTCGATATCGAATAAAATGTACAACTTCTATACGTATAGAAATTTATAATGGTTGTGCTCGATAGCAAGCGAGTTTTTACTCAAATGCTAAAAAGCGTTCGAAATTTATTTCGATCACTAATGCGAGAATTAACCCTCCTGATTTGATTGATTCCAACTTATCTCATTGAAGTTTCCAGTATATTTTAACTAGTCACAACTATTACATCCTTAAAACAGGACATACAATAAGAACATGAATATCTGCCATCTAGATTACGATTAAATTAGAGTTTATGTGAACAACCAACATAAAAACATATTTAAAAACATTTGAATTAAATTAAACAGAAATAAACATAAAACAAATTGAATTTAAATAAAACGAATAAGAATATCTATTTTCTGAATATAGAATCTTAATCTTTTTTTTATTAACTGAATATTTATGTATTAGTTTGATCTTATAAATTGTAATAAAATGTTTTTTGTTATACCTATACATGTTATGGTTCCCCGCCGTAGTGTTAATCATGGATTTAATGACTTAAAATACTTCTCTACAAAGGTATCGTTGCTGCTGATTACTTCTCTTACCACTGTGTGGATGAAATTGAGGTGTCTTCATTGTCGAATAACTACTTTGCCATAATATATTAAAAAATATGCGTCAATCTGGCGAATAACGATATTATTTGATCGATAAATTACATTCCGACAACGCTATTGGCTTTGGATCCTCATAACATTCTAAGACGATATAGTCTTGTCCGTCCGTTTATCTGTTGAAAACAAAAGCAACTAGCAGACTGAAATTTTCCGCAAATACTCTCTGTTGATAAGGTTTGTTTGGTATTGAAAATGGTCAATATCGGTCCATGATAGTCCCCATACAAATGTCCCACCGAAATACTAATTGTGCAGCCATAAAGATGTTATTATACAATTTTGCACAAATTATGTTTAAGTACTATGAAATTATACTGTAAAGTATAACAAAAATCGGGGCAACATTTGTCCTAAGTCCCCATACAAGGCCCCTCTCAGAAAGTGACATGAGCATTCATATTTCTACCAACCTTTTGTGAAGATCGTTCTGTAATTTACCCTACACCCCAAACAACCCCCATATCAGAAAAATATGTTGTTGTCAATAAATAAGTTATATATAATGATACGAGGTTGGGTCGAAATATCCGTGCCTTTTTGAATGAAACACAGGTTTTTGGATTAAAAATTATTTTATTTTCAATATCGTCTGCTTTTTTTCCCTTCCACAAAGTAAGATTTGTCGAGGTCATCAAAATAGGTAATTATTGTGAGATGATTTCATCGTTGGAGTCATATCTCTTTCCGCCTAGACATTTCTTCAGGTTTGGAAACAATAAATAGACACTCGTGTCTAAATCCGGAGATTAAGGAGAATTTCGTTTTGAGATTTGATATGGAGACTGCACATGTGTGCACCCAATTGTGAGCAAAAACGCGGCAGTCCTCTTGCGGAAAGCTTTCTCATACCCAAGTGATCATACAAAATTGAAACCACTGAGCCATGTGCGATGCCTCTCACACATTCAATCTCCGATCGGCCAAAACCACATCGTGATTTGTTTCAATTGTGTCGGGTGTAGAGACCTCAACTGGGCGACCAGACCATTCGGCACCTTTCGTGCTTCTACGGACACAACGAAATTCAGTAAACCACTTTTTTACCATTGAAATTGATGGTACTGAGTTCCCATGGTATTTATCAAGCTTAGCCTCTATTTGAGTGTTGGTTTTTTTCCGCAAAAATTAATGCTCAATGAGTACTTTTCTCCTCAAGTCACACAAACTAACCGATGCAGCTTGTTCAAATTTTGACAGGAGTCTACTGACAGATGCCGGTTGACAGGAGCAGTGTTAGGCCTTCTATGATTCTAGTCCCCATTAAAGGCCTAATCTAATGGTGGGTATACAAGATTCGACACAGCCGAATATAACACTAATACATGTTAAGATTCACATATGCCCTGATATGAGTTTTTATACCGGGTTTTAAAATTACAAAATAAAGTTAAAGTCATCTAATTTGTTTTTGCTTTTCTCAGATATTTATTTAAATTTTATTTAAATGATACTTCTTATTTGTAACCCCCTTTGTTAGTACATATGTATGTACATTGAAATTTAATACAGTAATTGAATGTATTTATTACTACAATATTATTATAATTTTAGTTGAATTTTCAGTTGTAATTTTTATTATGGCAAATAAATACCTAGTATATTTTATAAGTATTTTGATGTTATGCTATATGTGTATGTTTATACATTTAACAATTTTTCTACATTCTACGACATTGTTCAAGTGTTATTGAATGGAACGAACGTATTATTAAAAACTAAAAACAGTTTGTGACAAATTGCTCGATTTAAAATAATCATTCAACATGAAATTTATAGTTATTATTTAATCATTATCATTATTAATAATTCACAATTTAATGCATTAAACTTGTATTAAAATAAAAACAGAAAGCTAAAAAAAAACATGAAATCTAATATTCTTGTAAATTGTATTTGAACGTACATATGTGAGTTTTAATCAATAAGATGTCTGCGAACACTGCAAGAAATATAAAAATGAGAAAATATGCAAAATTAATAAATATCATTGATAACGAAACATGTATTTGAATTACATAAAGGCAGAGCTTTAAATAAGACTACTAGAAGAAAAAATTCCTGTTAATGCTTATAAGTAAATGTATTAAATCAAATATGAAGATTTCTCCGAAATGTATAACAGGGTCCATTTCTGAGAAATGCATTCATATAAGCCTTGATGTCGAGAATGTAGTTAGAGTAGACCATCTGATCTCAGCAGACTAACTTATTTCGCCGCTGTACAAGAGATTCGCAGTTTATAAATCTTTTCATTGGAATTTTCCCTTTCGGAAGGCGACTACAGACCATTATAATTCTCTTTTCATTTCGCCCATCTTCTAGGTATCCATTCCAATTATATATATTTTGTTTAAGGGTTTTTAGCCTCCGATATCTGTCAGGTTACTAATGCATTCAATATATTAATAAAGAGTATACAAAAACTTTCGCTATTCATTTCCATGCGTTTCAATTTTAATATTAAAATCGATTAATATACAAAATAACAACTTAAGTTTAAGTTCTACATGAATTAAAAATGACACCCATTAGTTAAAGCAATTACCAAGGTTGTCGTGTTATTAGTTAGTTACTTTTAAAAGTAGTTATTAACTGTTGACAAAGTTATTAGTGCTTAATAAAAAATAGTTTGCTATTTAATAAACTTTAAAGAAATTATTAAAGAATAGAGCGAAGTTTACTTACTGCATGTTAATTACAATAATATCAGTTGCTGCAAAATCAATCATGTCAATCAATTTAATACAATACTATTTAGTACAAAAGAAAGTATACACAAAGTTTTTTACATTTTATTGGAAATTATTTTTTGCAGTTATGGTTCCAGAATCGAAGAGCCAAATGGCGTAAAAAGGAATACATAATGCTCATCCCCAGACATGTTTGGGAGATCCTCTACCTCTAAAGGAATTAAAACCTAAAATAAGGTGAGCTTTTATTAAAACTCTTTAAAAAAATCTTAATTATAATAATAATGCTCCATATTTAATTTTTTTTAATAATAGAGCTCGTGGTGTCATATGCCTCTTTGAGTAGAGTTTGGGATTCTTCCTAAATTTCTAAGCGGCACAAAATCAAACATCTTCAACACGCTGCGTAAAGACATCTCCAACATAGAAGTTTACAATGGAATCAGCAAGGGAGACGAAATGTTGGACGACAAAGAACAACATGGAAAAGATCTGTAGAAGCAGAGCATCGACAACGAGGACTCACGTGGCCTCAAATCCGACATATGCACAAGATAGAAATCGCTGGAGTGCCTTCGTGAACACCTTTCCTTAACATATGAATATTAATTTTCTATTCATTATTTTATGGTAGATAACGTAAAGCATTAGGAATGAAGCTCAAATTAGTCTAAATCAAGAACACTGATTTAAACTCAACTTTGTTTTCATATAGACCTAGGAATAAAGCTCAGCTTAGACTACCTAAAGACCTAGGAATGACGATCAACTTGGAGTATCTTGAATGCTTCGATTAATCCTAAACTTAGACCACTTAAAGATCCAGGATTATAGTTCAACTTTAGACTAGATAAATTTATACGACTGAGGCCAACTTACATATGAGGAGCCGCAGAACAAACGGTACTTTTTCGCATTTTTTGACAAATTGGTTTTTTGGTGTTTTTATAATGTTAAGGGTCATTATTACAACTTCCCTTATGTTCGTAATAGTAAAAGTCAACTTTAAAGCTACCTTTTTCTATTACTTAAAGTTACCTTTTACTATTACGAACATAAAGGCAAGTTATAATAATGGCCCTTAATATTCTAGAAACAATCAAGTTTGCATAAATTGTTTACAAAGTAAATGGGTTCTAAAAAATTGGTGCTTAAAAAAACAAAAATCTATTTATATAAAACACAAAAAATGTTTCTACCTATGTCCGTTATAGACTCTAAAACTATCAAACCGATTACCTCCAAACTGGTATCATTGGAAAGGAAATTTTCTGAGGATGGTTTTAGACACTACATTAGATACATGTGGTCCATTCGTAAAGCCGATTTTCGAATTTTCCCATACAACCATTTTTCCCAATTTTGAATATCTATATATATTAGAAAGGCAATGGTGTGAAGATGGGTTTAGACAGGTTAAACAATACATTAGGTCTATTCGTGAACCGGAATTTCGAATTTTCCCATACAAAATTTTTTCCAAATATTAAAATTTTGTATCTTGAAATTTTGTATGTAAGCACCTCTCCCGAGGAGTAAACTAATGGGGTAAAATTGGTATATCTATATCTCCGGAACTGACACAGCTAGCACCAAAAATCCAACTTAATCTAAATTTATGCAAGAAATAAGTGTGTGGCACGTTTTGTACTTTTAAGGGGATAAAATGGGCGAAACTCGAGTTTTAATACTTTTTTGTCCTTCCTTCTTAAAAAATTACAAATGGACTCTGGCACTATTTTGAAATTTGAACAAACTTCTTTTTGGTAATTTTTTTTTTACAAAACTATTTTTTATGTACATTAAAATGGTAAAAAAATTATGCAGAAATGCACACAAACTTTATAATGTACAAACTTAAATGTACAAAACAGTTGATGTTAACTCTAACAGCGCCTATGATAAACTCTTTGACGACTGCAACCTCTGCCAATATTTATACACACGCCATCTTTCGTAATCTTCTACAATGATCTTAACGGACAACTAGAACATTCGAATTCTAGAGCTTTCGATGTTAATGTTAGCAGCTTAAACATTTAGTGTTGTCACACTTACAAACAATGCTAGTACCCGCATGCTTTCAACATTGTTGATAAGCAGAAGCTTCTACTAATGGACGTGTTTATAAACATGATAAATGTTGCAGGCAGTTGTACAGACCGTTAAATTCAAATCGCTGTTGCACATTCGTAACAATGTATTAGATCAGGTTTAAAACCATACAGTCAAAATATGATTGTTTAAAAAAAAAAACGTAATTTTATTATTTTTTTAACAAAACGTTCTTTTTTTAACAAAAATTTATTTTTCCGATATAAAATAGGTTTTATATCAAACATCCTTAACACTTAATGTGGTGACTTATAGCAGTTAGATGTATCTATTGATAAGTAAGAACTTGTTACCATTTCCAGGTTCATGCAGTTTTTTAAGGGGCGAAATAAATAAAACACAATTTCCCAAAAATTTTAAATGAGCTAAAAAGTACATTTAGTACTGCGGCTCCTCATATACATATGTATGATATTCACATTAACTCGATTATCACTATATAACCATAAAGTTCGACTTAATTTGCTTGACATTTTATTTATAATATATTGCTGAAAATGCCTTCAAAATTTGATAATTTTTTAACTTTTTTAATTTTGTTTTATTATTTTGTATGTATTTTATTACATAAATCCTAATAATCACAAAGTCAAACATGTTTGAAGTTAATATTAATATTATTTGAAAAACAAACTACATATGTATTTGTTTAAGAAATTTTAAAAAAAATGTTATATGTTTGAATCGAAGTTTATTGGGTTGTTATACCTAAGTATTGCCACAGGTTGGTATTGGAACTGCAGGATTTTTACACAATTTTTATCTTATCAAGGTAAATTTAATTGATTTTGTTAGAAACAAATTATGGACAATCACATGATAATTACATTTAGATTATCGAGTCAATTTTCAAAATCGAGTGAATGCGAATGGGCTATTAAACTACCAAAAAACCTAGGAAGCTCCATTTATGCTACAGAAAGACCTACGAATGAACCACAACTTAGAGAAAATAAAGACCGACGCACAGTGGCTCAGAATCGTTTTTCATCGGCCAAAACTCTGTAACATTTAAATCCATACAGATATTTTAGAAAATTTTTCATTAAAATTGTTTCAGCAGTTGTTGAGATATTTAAGGCTAAAGTTGAACTTCTAGTTCTTTTATAGCATTTAGTTACACAATAATAAAAAATATGATTCATTCGGTTCGAGAATAGGCTGCAAATATTCAGTTCTCTACTATTTCTGTCCTCTAACAGCCCTACTGCTTCTTTATCTAGTTCCCGATGTTTTACTTTCCATTGACTTTAAATGCTAGAGATGAGCGGATCTGACGTTACCAGTAATATATAATAGTTCTTGATTTGTAGAATTGCGTGATTGTGCTTTTTCTGGTATTGTACTCTCTATAAAATCTGTAATCCTTATTCTGAACTGTTGCAGATATATTTCTCCATGGATATTTTGTTGTATATATTCCTTCCAAATTTTCTAGCATCAATTTGTTTATTGCTCACAAGTACATCTAATTGGTAGCTTACTTCAATTGTCTGGACGTCAATCTCTAACTCGAATGCCTGTAGTGTTGCAATTTGGGCTCTAATATCACTGACCTTTTTAATGGCATCATCAAATTTATTTGATCTGCAGTATTTCGTGGAAGATTGTGTTTGTTTTGTTCAAAAATCGTTTGTTTACATCATACTGGTTGAAGGCTCCGAGTCTTCCAAATTCTTTATCAATCGGAATGGTACAAATTACACCATGAACATATCTGCGTCTGAAGTATTTTCACATACATACATATTGCTTGTATTGTTTTTGTCCAGAAGAACCATCACATCTCAATTTGCAAAAGAGAGTTAACTTGCAGATTCCATATTTTTTCCAATCATTTCCTTTAAATGATAGTAGCATGCATTGAAATGTATGATTAAGTAGATCTTGAAGTTGTACCTCTGCCGAAATCGGTGTGATTATAATTAGTAGTGTTCCTTGGTAGCAAACAGTTATGTGATTTTCAATCGCACGCAATCTGAGCTGAGCATATTGCTGTCTTGTTAACTTAAAATCCAAAAATAACGCTAATGCACCTACCTTTTAGACCGGGTTTTCATAACTTTTCGTACGAATACTTTAAGAATCCGTTTTGATCTCACTGGACGAGCATTATACATTTTTTTAATGATATCAACTTTTGTGAGTTGTTTCTGTGATCGAAATTGATATAGCAAAGTTTCTTGAATATTTTCACATTTTATATTATTATCAATTAATATGTGATTATTGATAAGAGTATTAGACTTGATGTTTTTTAAAGAGTACAATTTTATAAAAAAAAAACCTTGTAGTCTTTACAACGCAGACTGAACATTTTCTTCACTTTCAACTATTTAATTTAATAAATAAGATATGGTTTCGAATGTGCAATAGTCATTTGAATTTAACGGTCCGCAACGACTGCCTGCAACATTCATCATGTTTATAAACACGTCCATCAGTAGAATCTTCTACTTATCAACAATGTTGATAGCATGCGGTTATTAGCATTGTTTGTAAGTGTGGCAAGACTAAATGTTTAAGCTGCTAACATTAACATCGAAAGCTCTAGAATTCGAATGTACTAGTATGTCCGTTAAGAGCATTGTAGAAGATTCACGATAGGTGGCGCGTGTATAAATAGTGGTAGATCATAGGCGCTGTTATAGTTAACATCAACTGTCTTGTACATTTAAGGTTGTACGTTATAGAGTGTGTGTGTATTTCTGCGAATTGATATACGTGTATAAAGACACTGAGTCTGTATTTGAATGTTGTTGTTGTACATTTTTAATAAAAAAAGAGTTGTTACAATTTTAATCTACTAAAACTGGTTTTATTTCCAATCAAAAGTATCTGGTTTATTTAAAGGAAATAAACCACGTTTTTAAAAGGTAAAAACGTAAAAATATACATGTCTGTGCCAATGGAAAAGTTGGCCACAGTCGTATCAAAACTAGAAGCAATTATTATCGTAGCCTAGAACTAATTTATTAATAATTCAAAGATGTAAATGTGTTAAAGTAAATACAATAAATGCTTTGAAACATCTTAATTAACTTGGCCAAACAACAACTTGTTTGTCTATAGTTAAAATTAAATTAAACAAAAAAACAATCCAAATAGTTCTCATAACATTCATTCGTACACACTTCAAGTAAATAAATTGTTAAGGAAACTCCTTCACAAACAAACACGGGCGCAGCCATTAAAATCGCATGGATGGATGGATGGAAGTGTTTTCTTGTATTTGACCGGTTCAGACTCATACAATCGCTTGCAATCACTTTCAGTTGTATCCTCTTACCTGTAAGTATTTGTTGTATAATGCACCATGTATGTATTTTGTAGGTTTACGTCTGTATTATTTAATGTCTTAAACCACAAATGAATACATGCAATCCGTCATGCAGGTGTGAATGATTCATTAATTTCGCGCCTTCAGTTCTTAACGCGCCATAACAAACGCGCACCAAACACATTAAATGTTAAACAAAATTAAAAGAAATGCAACAAAATATAAAAAAAAGAAAAATATTCTTTAAAACAGATTAGTAACAAGTATCAGAAGTTTTAAATAATTCATTCATTTAGTGTTTTAAGCTTGAAAGCTAGCATTAAGCTCCTGAATTTTCTGTATACAGCAAAACTAAAATTAAGCTCTTCACGCAGGATCACACACATACAAGAGGTTGCAACTTAAACTAATGTTATATATTGTTAACATTATCGATTTTAACATTTCCATCAATAGAAACTTCTACTTATTTTAAACTGGCTGAAATCGGTCCATTATTTCACATAGTCCCTAAACTCGCAAAGGCCTTGTAATTGCACATTAGCATTTTTAGAACAGAAATATAAGAATAAATTCTATCTTTAATTGGAGATTTTGTAGCTCAAATTTTTCTACACGTGTTTTTCTTTAATTCTGATTGTCTATAATACGTGTGCTGATATTCAAATTAGTGTCGTTTGGATTAGACACAGTTGGAGAATCCTTGAATGGATTACTTTAAAGCACTGTCACATACGCATTCCATACATTTATCGTGTGTGTATTTTGTGTGGAGTCACACCAACAACTATTCAATCCTGGATACAAATTGTGTGCTCAAAACAACTACAACCGTACTTGTATGTACTTAAATACATACGAAATTAACACGGGCATCATTTCCAGATAACGTCTTCATCTTCATCTGCAGCATTGTGCCAAGTCATCATCACCTAAAGGCGTTAATTCATTCCATCACAAAACAGTTATTGTATTTTAGTTTTCATTTTGTTGTTGTTGTTGTTGCTGTTGGTATTGTTGGGTTTTCTTCGTTTAACACATTTGTGTTGTTGTGGCCTGTAATGGAAACTAGTAATTTTTACTATTAAATACCTGAAGACTCTTCTGACGTATATTAATTTAAATTTGTTTGGTATCATGTACAAATTGTGTAATTATTATTATTTTTTTTTGTTTAACTGAATGAATGCCATCAAGAAAAATGGAAAAGAAACATAAAATTGTTGAAATGTTTGTTTCTTGGAGTATGGCAATTACAATTATACTGTGTTTTTTCTTTACCAAATTTCCAACACATTCAAATTCATAAATTCATCTAAAGAAAATTATTTAAGGTGCTATCTGACTATCCATAAGGGCACTCGGGGCCTCCTACTGAGAATAAGTGTAATTTCGAAATTTAAATGTTAACTGATCATTTTATATTTTCATCAAATTTATTATAATTTAGTTTTCTAATTTCTAAAAAAAAAAATAAGTATTTATACTAAAAAACAAAACCTTGTTACAAAATTGTACTTGAATTCATATATAACGTTTTCAACGACTGGTTTAAAGTTGCATAATGTTTCTCAACCTTTCTGTTTTAACAGCAGTTAACATATCTGTGGATATTATTAACATAGCTGTTGAACATACAACATTTGGGTTGAGCATTGTTTGTAGTATGGCAAAACTAAATGATTAAGCTGCTAACATTAACATCGAAAGCTCTAGAATTCGAATTTACTAGTTTGTCCGTTAAGATCATAGTAGAAGATTCACGAAAGATGGCGTGTGTATAAATAGTGGCTGAGGAGGCAGTCGTGAGTGAGTTGATCATAGGCGCTGTTAGAGTTAACATCAACTGCCTTGCACATTTAAGTTTGTACATTATAAAGTGTGTGTGGATTTCTGCGAACTGATAAACGTGTAAATAGACACTGAGTGACTATTTAGACTCTTGTTGTTAAAGAGTTGTTACAAATTTTAAACTACTAAAGCTGCTTTTTATTTGCAATCAAAAGTATCCGGTTTATTTAAAGGAAATAAACCAACGTTTTAAAAAGGTTAAAACGTAACAATATAATTTCTCTTATTATATTATTTCATTATGGCTAGTAAGATGAGATGCTGTATTAAAGATCCTAATATGTTTTGTTACATTTGTGGCGAATATATGTTAAAAGCTAAGCGAAAATCAATTACATGCACTTTAGCTTTGTATTTAGCTTAGCTTGGTATTCAAATTCGCTACTTAGACAATTCCTGAATATATAATGTCGATAAATATTAATATATATGTGTGTAAAAATTAATTTTTTGCCTATAAAATAAACTAGTGTTTTTAATAAAAATTTTAAGGTATTTTCACCAAAGAGAATGTATATCACGTAAATACAAAATTCGTTATATGTATTTAAAAAACGTCAAATGAAGTATTTTTATTGCTGTAGTTAAATTTAAATGTGTATTAAGAAATAAGACTAATGACTACCTAAAAATTTATTTATAAAAAAAATATTTTTTTATGATGTAAAAGTTCGGAATATAGTATAAATATTTCAATAAATGTTTAACTAGTTTTTAGTATAATATAGTAATGAGGGTTCATCAACATGTATAAAACTTAGTTCAAGTCACGGGCTCCAAAATGTCTGTTCGGCAGTGTAATTAATTTGATTTGTATCAGTTAACCGCAATAAATACATACATAAAATATAATAACATAAAAATGTTTTTTCTGTTTCAATTTGTTTAACTGCAAAGGTTCAAGTCGATCGGCGCCAAGCCGGCTTGGCACCGCCGCCGAAAACATTTTTCGATGAAAGTCGCCGCCATGTCCTTCGGGTGGAACCGGCTAACTTTATGAGCCGACTTATCCAGCTTAGTTGATAAAAATTAATAAAAAAATTTAGTTTTTATTAAATTGTTATTGAAGTTACAATCAATTTTTACAAAACTTAGTACTAGTGTGAAATACTGTAATCTATTGACTGAGCTTGCAAATAAAATATATGAATTGAGAAAAAATTTTTAAAAAAAAACAAGTAACAGAGCTAAATTCGGCTGTGCCGAATCTTATATACCCTTCACCTAAGTATACACAGAGAAAACAGATTCGTGATAGCAACCGAATTTGTTGCCAATCGAATGATTCGGTTGCACACATAGAATTTTTCGGTTCTGTCAACAGAAAGTCAGTTGATAAAGAAGAATTTCGGTTGTAGTAACCAATTTTTTGTTACCCCTTCTAAAATTGTATAGCCACAACTGTAAAATTCAGTCACAAGGTAGAATCATTCGATTGGCAGCAAATTCGGTTGCTATTACGAATCTGTTTTCTCTGTGTACATATTTACATCCATTGCCTTTACCCATGCAAAACTCTTCATATATAGCAACAACAACAAGAAAAAATTTATATCAGATGCAATTGCAAAACATCCGATATTCATATTCACACATTGAGTGCTCACTGATAACTAACCAAATAAACGCAACAATTATTTTGCATAATTGTATGTTGAAAAAATAACAACAAAAATTAAACTAAACGAAATTATGCATGCGTGTGTTTGATTTATAATTCTTATTCATTCCATATTGTAGAATAGAGGTGCGCAAAAGTAAATTATCTCACCAACACTTTCAATTCTTTATTTTGTTCAGTGCACCTACAAACAAACAAATACAAAAACTGAAAAAATAAAGAAAAAGTCATACACCCGTGCTCATGCGCTTTTGTAGTTGTCTCGTGGAGTGGACAACGACTACCAAATTGTAACACGCATACCTAAATTGGAGCGGAAGGTGTTTTTTACTTGTCAAAAATTCTCATGCCCATACACTTTGCAATTGGAAAATCCGATTTTGACAGCGCGTTTAATATTGAAGTTAGTTGCAAAACACAATAAATGTAAACACATACATACAAAGGAGAAACAAATATGCAAGAAACTTTAAACTTTAATATTTAGTTTTTTTGATAAAATTTTAGTTTACAAATCACGAAACAAAGATCAGAAACACCAAAACTGCAATGTACTTTATTGTTTAAATAATCCGGGTTGTTATATTTATTTTTTTGATAACCTTGTTTTTATTGTTTGGCGTAGCGTTGCCGCTTTTATTTAGGTATGACATTTCAGAGTTAAGGCTAAAGCCTAGTACTCTGTTCATAGTTGCGAAAAATTATAGTTTTTTCATGCGAAAAATTTTATATGGAATAAATGATCAGCTGTTGGTTTTAATTTCGTGCGAAAAAAGTGTTGCTTATGTTATTTCGTGTGGAAAATTAAGGTTGCCAGATGTATTTCACATGCTTTTCACAATAAGAACAGAGTACTGTTTTTGCGAAATTATTTCGCATATATTTCATTCCAAATATTTTATATGTAATTTGACAGCAGTTCGCACGAAATTTTGAACAGAGTACTAAGCTTAAGCGGAAAAAAACGTTCCGCCTTACGCTTTTATTTAGGTAGGCCAGTAAGAGCATAAGAATACGTGTGATTTACACAATTGTGTTATGGGCTGCGCACCATTGGTGTAGAATGTTGTTGTTGGGTGTGTGTGGTGTTTACGTATGATAGAGTTGCTCATATGAAAACTCATTATAAACAACTCTGTCTTTATATATACCCTTGCCTCTCATGGTGAAGGGTATAGAAACAAAACAAAATACAAAACAAAACAAACACATACGCTTTGTTGATTTTGTGTCAAAGCATGCAATAGTCTTTTTTTGATGAAATTTTCAGAGGTTGTATCAGATTTTTGCTCTTATCTCCGATATTTATGAACGGATTTTGCTGATTTTAAATAGCAAACATCTTGAAAGCATGTCTGACCGAATTATTGAAGATTTGGATCCCGAAGATATCTGGGGTCTTCAGAAAATTGATTTCAACAGACAGACGGACATGGCTAAATCGACTCCGCTATCTATATGGATCCTGAATATATATACTTTATAGGGTCGGAAAATTATATTATGGAAATTACAAACGGAATGACAAATTTATATATACCCTTCTCACAAAGGTGAAGGGTATAAAAATTGGAAACTCTATCTTAAATCTTAAAACAAAAAATTAAATATGGTAACATTTAAAATATACAACTCTAAGCTACGCATATTTTCTCCCGTTATTTTTGGCAAAAAAAGTAAAATAAAATTAAAAAATTACACAAAAAAATATTCGGAGTTACTTTTTAAAAGAAACCCAAAATATTCCAGAAATATCTTCAGAATCTGATGATGATAATTATGTGAAATATATATCTCCATCATTTGATATTGACCATTATAATGATCTCTTTAAAAGAAAAGCTATTGTAAAAAATATGGTAAAAGTTATAATAAACCCAAATGGAATATCTGAATGCTGGAGGTATTTTGGCGATATGTACATAAGTAACAGACAAATTCTGGAAAAATATAAATTTCGCAAAATATGTTTTGAAGAGGAGAATATGATCTTAAAAGGGTAAGAAACTTTAATATACAATATATGTATGTATATAGAATTTGTCTTAAGTACAGATTATATTCTCAAGGTTTGGAAAGTCGACATCAACAAGTAACTACTTGAATCACTTGCGATCGGTTCATAATATAGAAGTAAAGTCTGCAAATTATCAAAAAAACGCAGTATTAACACAAAAGGCGTTGAATCAAAAAGAAACAAAAAATGATAAATTTCAAAATGCTCGCCTTTTAGGCGAAATGTGCTGCATTGATTTATAGCCAAATCTTTAAATAGCAAAATATCCTTCCCCAGGGCATACAAAGTATCATCCACCGCATTGAACGATGTATATGATTTGTATCTAAAAAACCGTTAAGGAAATATTAAAGAATTTCCCCCATAATATTAGCTTGGTGTTAGATATGTGAACAGACAAGCACAGACATTTGTCGTATATAAACATAAAGATCCATTACTGTAATACATTTAAATTGGAGATAGTAACGTTAAAAACTGAAATGTTTCCTCGTCCACACACGGCTAATGCGGTAGCTGAAAAAAACACCATAGATGAATATAACTTAAATGGAAAAAAATATGTGCAGTCACTGATGGAGGGACAAATATTGTTGCGGCTTTGAAATTAAGTAACATTGTGCGTTATGGTTGCAGTGCTCATGCGTTGCATCGTTTTTTGTCTCAAGATGTGTTAAACAATGAAAAATGTAGCCATATTAACACTATAATTAGAAAACTAAAAGACATTTTCCGATCTTTAATGTACAGCACTGAGGAGTTTTCAAGATTACAAAATTTGGAACAGCAAGACGAAATAATGAAATTTTTATTGCAAACTGAAAAAATTATAAAGGAACAGGAAATAAATGAACAATTTCCGAGTGGTGACGATAGCTTTGAGAAACAATTTGAAAAAGAAATGAATAAGAAAAATGCACCATCGTTAAAAAATTCCGTGCCCACAAGGTGGAACTCCTAACTGTTAATAATGCATAATAAAGGAGGCTGTAACTTTTTTAAAAATTTTTGAAAAAGTTACAAATTATTTACAAGGCCAAAAATACCCTACAATATCATGCCTAATATTTTTTTTACAAAAAAATAATTAATTCATTGGAAAATGTCGAAAATGAAATTTCATTCGACTTAGTAATTAAATTATGTAAATTTTCACTTGAAAATTTTGGCAAACGATTTAAAATTTTAAAAATCCATGTAGTGGCAGCATTATTGGACCCGTGCCAAACGAATTGGAACAGGCTAGAATACTATTTAAAGAAAGTTCCAAAATATATAGACATGGAAAATTCAGCTGCATTGGAGGAAAACTTTAGCACCCATATAACAAAGGAGAAACTACTGTTGGATGAAATAGAAAAAATAAATGGTCACGCAGAAACACCAAATATATCAGATGAGCTGCCGTCGACCAGCAGAGTCGCGTTAGAAACTACCAGAAAAAGACAGGTAGTTGAAATTATAAATAACAATATTAAATTAAAACTAATAGATTAAAATTTAAAATAGCAGACAGGAATTGTTATCATTTGTAAATAGCGGACTAACAATTGGAAAAAACGACACATTGGAAACTGAAGTAAAAAATATTTTGCAATTAATGTCGAAGAAACAGAAAGTATTGATTGGTGGCAGGAACACAAATCGACTCAGAATCACTTTCGATTAAACGATGCATCGTTTAATCGACTCAGAAAAATATTGACTCTTTACATTGCAATGTAAAGAGTCAATATTTTTGCTGGAAAAAATAATAGAAACTCGTAAAAGGGTTCAATTTTAAGAGGCACATCTTTTTTTTTTTTAAATTATGTTATTTTAATACTTCGAGGCTTTACCTTTGTTTTTCTCAACTTCATTGCATCTGCGACTAATGGAATCAACAAATTTTTTTGAAAATGTCCTTGTCAGTGGAAAACCACTCTTCCACAACTTCCTGGGTTTTTCCCCCACAATTCCGCTTCCTCTTGAGCACTCCCCAAAGGTGTTTTGTTGGGTTATGGTCCGGTGACTGTAAGGGCCGTTCCATAAGAGGTAATTTGTAGACAGCAAACCAATCCTTTAACAATTTTGAAGAGTGGTTCTGATCATCGTCTTGCTGAAACTCCCAGCAAATGGAAGTATTATGCTTTTCAAAATATTTACGTAGTCCGGAGGGCATATTTTGTCCTTTATCCAAAATATAGAACCTACACCAGAAGAAGAGAAACACCCCCATATCATGATGGATCCAGCGCTATAACCAATGACTTTAAAATTCATAAATATACTGGTATTATTTGAATTTGTCGAAAACTAATGTGTAGAATTATTTAAATACAATTTTAGAAACGTTATGATACTTTCTTTTAAGAAAGAAGAAATTTCAGAAAATAAAAACATGAGAACGCAGTTCTACTAAATACGATCACTATTTGCATGTGTTTTTGGTCTAGTTCAAGTCCAATAAATATTTTTATATTTGACAAATTTTGAAAAAAAAGACATTATATTTTCGAAATAACAGAAAGTTTTAATAGAATGAATTGAACTATAAACCATAGATAAATACACATATATCGGAAACTCTCCTATCAAAGACCTAACTCAGTTGCCAAAAACCTAAGTGGTGAGAATGTATTAGTAAAAAAAACTATGTGAAAACAAAAACAACACTCGTATGTGTAAAATGTTTCTCTATGTTTATAGCAATCTTATGAATTAAATTTCTAATAAATAAAATAGTTTTGTTAAGAACAATATTTAAAAATATTTTTTAATTTGAACGAAAAACTTCTTCATGAAAAAAACGCAATATATAAATATGTGAACGTTCGTGTTTTAACAGACCCTATAAAGTATATATATTCTGAATCCTTATAGATAGCGGAGTTGATTTAGCCATGTCCGTCTGTCTGACTGTCTGTTGAAATCAATTTTCTAAAGACCCCAGATATCTTCGGGATCCAAATCTTCAATAATTCTGTCAGAAATGCTTTCGAGAAGTTTATAAGTACATTGCAACGATGTATATAAGGCTATAGTAAGTTGGACCTACAATGGGTATAAATCGGGCAAAATATTTTTTTAGCCCGAATTTTTGTTCACAAAAAAACCTTTTAATAAATTAAAAAAAAAATTATATTGACAACAACAACTTCGAACTTAATTTTATTTTAAAGTATAATTTGGTGAAGGGTACATAAGATTGGACACAGCCGAATATGGCTCTCTTACTTGTTTTAAACAAAACATTATACAGAGTGTGTATGAACTTAGGCCTTAAACAATAAGCAGCAGAATTAGTTAATATTTTCAAATTCCAAATAAAATATGTACAATTAAAATATATCTATGTATCTACACAAATACGTCCTCTAAGCATTTTTTACTTAAGTACCTACATATATGCAGAGATTTTTGGAACCCTCAGTGCCTTGAAGTAATTAATTAAATAAGCATCAATTACAAAATGATAAACACTCAGTGTCGCGAGCTAACCCAAACGAACCTAAACTTTTTGTTGATACTACTGACTCAATATATACTGAGGTGTCACGACACGGAAGATAAACAATTTTTATATTATTCTTATTTTCTTTTTCCATGAAGGCTGCCCTAGCAAAATAATTTTTGCTTTTTTGAAACGTTAAAATTGTCAGCTCTGTATACTGTGTTGTCCATTTTTTACAGTTTTTCGTTCGTACGCTTTTGATGTCCAAAGAATATAGAAAACAAATCTTTTCCTAGCATTTTTTTGCGATTTGATAGCATTTTGGTAGCTCTATGTTTGGTCAAAAGATGGATTTCATGGAGTTTAAGTTTTCATAATGATAGTAATAAACATGTGGTAACGAACGTACGCAAAATATAAGTCAACTTTGGCTGACGGCAGTGAAATGTAAATATCTGCGTAATGGAACGGAATATTTAAAAGCGATTAATTTATTTTAAAAGTGTATTAATGTAGGTCTCTATTTTACACAATAAAATATCTCTATTTGTTTTTGTTTAATTGGCTTAAGTACCGGTCGCGAATGTATGGGTCGCGAACGTACGGTTTTTCAATATGATTTTTTTATTATTATCACCATGCATTTTCCCACAAATATCTTCAAATTTCCTTAACAAACAAGTAAGAAAGTATGGTCGGTCAAGTCCGACCATATAATACCCTACACTAAGTAAATGAGCAAAAACATTTTTCTTTTAAAATTCAATAATTTATATTCGTGAGTGATTTTCGAAGTGGGTTTTATATGGGAGCTATGATTAACTATGGACCGATCATAATAAAATTTGGTGACATGAATTCGGTATATATAAAACTTATTTGGAACAATATTTGTGTAGATACCTACGTAAATTAAACATTAAAGAGCGATTAAGTCTAATTTCGGGATGACATTTGTATGGGCCGATTTCAGCCAATTTCAGTAGGCTTCGTCCTTGGGCCGAAATATCTTCAATAAAACACGATGATTATTAACATTTTATTTTTTGATCCTGGTTGACTAATCGGAGGAAATGCCCATATATGATATAAATATAAAAAATAAAAAGTAGTTTTTGCTTGGTATAAAAGGAAACTCTGAAATTTTTAGTCAAAAAGGGAATTTTTTTTTTAATTTTTTAAAAAATATTCAAATTTTTTTTTTTTAAATTTGGGGTAAAAAATATTTTTCCCGATTTTTACCAATTGTAGGTCCGACTTACTTTGGCTTTATATACGCCGTTGCAATGGTGTTTGAAACATACATTATTGGATATCCATATCGTCTATATTAATGACTTACTAATCCAGATATATGTATATCAAAAATAGGCAAAAAATCGATGTTGTCCTTATATCTCAGCCATTTGTGAGCTGATTATCTCGATTTTAAAAAGCAACCATGCCGGAAGAATTCCCGATTTGTATATAGATGTATGAACCATGTTATTTGGGGCTACGGAAAGCTGATTTCAACACACAGACGGACATGGCTATATCGACTTCGCTATCTATAACGATCCAGAATATATATACTTTGAGGGGTTGCAAATGAAAAATGTAGAAATTACAAACGGAATGACAGACTCATGGTGAAGGGTATAAAAATACATCTCATAAGCAGTCCAATAACCAGTTGCTTACAATCAAACCTTCCTCCTAAAACTCTCCAACAGATTAATTCTGGTTTTTAAAATAAATAAATTCTAAAGTGCAGTACAAATAAACGTTTAAAGTTACTTCACTCTAGGTTACTTAGATATACTATAGTGACAATTGACTTCACGCAAGGTTACATGGGATGTCAGTATACTTAAAAAAATAAAATAAACTGTATTACTCACAAAAAAGTACATAAAGTATATACAGTGTTGGAAAAAATAATAGAAACGAAAGCATTTTTTCCAATTTTGTAAGTATATTAGACAAGTTTAGTTTTGTTAAAAAAAAAAATTTATATGCAGTTTTGTTTATCAGACATACAGCATAAGAAAAAACATAATCAGTCCTCTTTTCATTAACATTTTGACTAACATTTTGACTATATGACAAACAATGTAAAGAGTCAATATTTTTGCTGGAAAAAATAATAGAAACGCGTTAAAGGATTCAATTTTTAGAGGCACATCTTTTTATTTTTTGTTAAAAAATTGTTTTATTTTAATATTTAGAGGCTCTAGCTTTGTTTTTCATAACTTCATTGCATCTGCGAATCATGGAATCAACCAATTTTTTTTGAAAAAGTACTTGTCAATGAAAAACCACTCTTCCTGGTTTTTTTTCCACAATTCGTCCTTATTTTTCCGACTGATGCCCTCCAGCTTCCTCTTGAGCACTCCCCAAAGGCGTTCTATTGGTTTAAGGTCCGATGGCTGGGAAGGCCATTATATAAGATGTACTTTGTTGACAGCAAACAAATCCTTTGCCAATTTTGAAGAGTGGTTTGGATCACTGTCCTGCTGAAACTCCCATCTCAAGGACATTTCTTCCTCAGCAAATGGAAGGATTATGCTTTGCAATATATTTACGTAGTCCGGGGCGCATATTTTGATCATTATCCAAAATATTGAACAGACACCAGAAGAAGAGAAACTCGCCCATATCATCATTGATCCACCGTCGTCTTTTACGGTCTTCTTGGTGTATTTTGGATCATATGCCTTATTGTGTGGGTGCTTAACATAATGTTTCCCATGGGATCCAAACAAATTTATCTATGTTTCGTCTGACCACAGCTCAAGAAGACCGTCAAACACAGCGGTGGATCCATCATGATATGGGGGTGTTTCTCTTCTTCTGGTGTCTGTTCAATATTTTGGATAATGATCAAAATATACGCCCCGGACTACGTAAATATATTGCAAAGCTTAATCCTTCTATTCTGAGGAAGAGATGTCCTTGAGATGGGAGTTTCAGCTGGACAGTGATCCGAACCACTCTTCAAAATTGGCCAAGGATTGGTTTGCTGTCAACAAAGTACTTCTTATGGAATGGCCTTCACAGTCAACGGACCTTAAACCAATAGAACACCTTTGGGGAGTGCTCCAGAGGAAGCTGGAGGGCATCAGTCGGAAAAATAAGGACGAATTGTGGGAAAAAAAACAGGAAGAGTGGATTTCCATTGACAAGGCATTTTTCCAAAAAATTTGTTGATTCCATGTGTCGCAGATGCAATAAAGTTGTGAAAAACAAAGCTAGTGCCTCTAAATATTAAAATAACACAATTTTTTAACAAAAAATTAAAAGATATGCCTCTAAAAATTGAATCCGTTTACGCGTTTCTATTATTTTTTCCAGCAAAAATATTGACTCTTTACATTGTTAGTCATATAGTGTATTAAAATATTAATTAAAAGAGGAATGATTATGTTTTTTCTTATGTTGTATGTCTGATAAACAAAACTGCATATAAATTTTTTTTTAACAAAACTAAACTAGACAAATATACTTACAAAATTGGAAAAAAATGCTATCGTTTCTATTATTTTTTCCAACACTGTATATTCTGGATGGTTATAGATTGCGGATTCGATATAGCCATGTCCATCTGTCCGTCTGTATGTTGAAATCAACTTTCCGTAGTCCAAAAAACTTAGACTCGGTTCGGTTGCTATTTAAAATCGAGAAATTCGGCCCACAAATGGCAGAGATTTAAGGAAAAAAAACCAGGACAACCTCGATTTTTGACCTATTTTTTATCTATACTTATTTGGTTACTAAGTCATTAATATAGACAATATGGATATCAAATGATATAGATTTCAAAGACCTTTGCAACGCCATAATAAGACCGACCTACAATGGGTCTAAATCGGGAAAAATAATTTTACTAATAAAATTAAAAAATTAAATTAAAATAATTGAATTTGGAAATTGTAACTATTAGTAATTGTATTTATGTTTCGCTATCTATTTTTCAAATGATTTAAATCTTTAAACATTCTGTAGAATTTCCAAAATGATCATACAGTAACACGATTAAGAGCCACAACAAAAAAGGAGGCAATCACGTTTTAATGTCAGTCTTTAAAGAAAAAAAAAAACTATATTACCAAACAAAGATATAAGCGAAGTAAGTATTAATTAATTATAAAAACAACATCTTTTTAAGTCAGAATTTCATGTAGAACACATTCTTACACGCAAACAAATGATCATGTGAAATAGTAGCGTTTTTTATTGTTTACTTTTTCATACAATTACCACAAATGTGGGTAACATTGGAACCAATTTTTTATATATAAAATAGATTATAAATAGAATTCAGCATAAATACCTCAAAACTAGTTCTCAAAATCCCATATTTGACCATAGATCTGTTATGAGCAGACATGACAAAAATGCTTTTAGCTATTTTTGAATTTTTTTATTATTTTACCATATTTTATCTTCTCTGTTTATGAGCCATTAGATTAAGTAAAGTGAAGTAATACTTTTTAATAGTTATATATTTGTAGACAGTTTATTAAAAAAATTTAAATCATTTCGGAAATATTCATCTCAAACTTTACAGTTTTTTCAAACTAAACATGATAATATTTCAATAGTGAACCTCTAACACTCACATTATGCATTGATCTCGATGAAACTCAACAATAGATATCTACGATTCCCTAAAAATTTTAATAACTTTAATACGTTTGGAAAATTTACATTCTATTCTGAAATCATTCATTTGAAACCGTTCTAAACTATTTTTTTTAACGTGTACAACTCACCTCTCATGCAGAAACAGCATCATTATCGACTGCAAACGAAATGTAAACGTGAACGAAGGTGAGAAATCAATTTTCAAAATCTTTTTTTTTTTCACACAAAAACATTAACGGAATTGGATGAATTTATGGCCAGGCATGGAAGAAGGTTGGCGGTTAAGTTAAGCCTTATTCGCTGGCTAGTTGGGCTGGATTAACACAACACAGTGGAGCACACAAGGCAACAGACAAACATAAAACACAAGACATGTCGGGACAGCAGAATATGCAACAACATGGCACAAACATTGGACAGAAGTGATTCTGAATGTCTGTTTTGGTTTTTAATGGCGTGCCCTCATTATTAGTGCTGGCGGCATTTTCATACACGCAAAAATGCATTCAACTCAAGTATGTGTATTTGGATTTCAACTGGAGGTGGTAGTCCAAGAGTAACAAGGAATTTATTGCTGACCAACTTAATATTGTTGACTGGCTAAGGAAGGGGTAACTATGCTCGAATAAACAAAAAATACAATGCAGAACAAGAACATGAACAACAAAACCAACAACGACGATGATGATGAAGATGAGGATCATCATTTGGTTGTGAATCTTCCAGCTTAAAGTCTTTTAAGTAAAATTGTTTTTAAGTTTGCGCGTTTTCGACGTAAATTAGGATAACAACGTGAAACATAATTATTACCTCCATAGCTAGAATTGACGTTCAATGCACTATGGCTCAGATTGTTATATGTGCGCAGTGTTGCCAATTTAGCACTTTTGGTGATAGCTCTTTTTAAATTCGTTTAGCCCAAAAAAAGGCATCTAGTACCTACCTTTTTATTTTAGTTTTTCTACTTTTTAGAATTTTTTGCAAAAATTTGTAGGTTTTTAGTTTGCAGTGCAGGTTTGATTACTCTTATTACCTATATACAAAACGGTGTATTTTAGGGCGATTTCTCAATTTGTACTGATAAATTTCAGAACTTGTTCCAAAATAACTAGTTTTAGAACGAATGTAATCAGAACTATTTAAGATTCTTTAATGACATCGTTCAAACTAATGACGTAGCATTTACTATTCTTCCATTAAGTTTTCTAGGAACAAGTTCTTTCGCACTTGCGATACACTATAGACTACGTCTATTGTTCACTTATTAGTTCCGAAACAATTGCATGCATCCGCTTTAAAAAATACAACATTTATACAAAAATTAAAACCAAATAAATATTAACTATACAATTTTCATTTTAATATTTTAATTAAATAGTAATGTTGTTCAAAGAATGCACAGGAAATTTGGGCACCGTAATATTACGTTTGGTTCACCCCACAGCGCAGTTCTGCTTACCATAAGTGGCCCACTGAGCACATTATCTCTAGGTATGTATGGGTGATTAAAATATAATGTAGTAGTATGAGCGTTTTTTCTGTACGGAAGAAACAATAAAAATTTCCCAATTGCTTCTTAGAACTAGTTCCAAAATCACTAGGTTCACCAGTTCTCGAAGAATTCTTAAGAAGGTTTGTTGGTAAAACTTATCTAGAATAAGTTTTGAGTTCATTAAAATTAAGGCCAAACTAGAAGAAATACTGGCTAAAATAATGCGTTATAGATTTAGTTACAGTAGTCATGTACAGCCATATTTTTTCTCTTACATGGGTAATCGTATAAAATGCCACACTCCTCAGCAGTTGCGAAAAGAAGTTCAAGTTTGTTTACTTGATTACTTATTATTCTGCTCACAAGAAACTTAATTAGGCCTTGACAATTAAGTCATCCTGTATGTGATTATTTTTAAATCAATTTTACAGAATTCAATTATGGGGAATGTAATAGTAACACTACGAGTAGCATTGATCTTATACCGAGAGCCTAATTCAATAGTCTTAGCACCAAGACGAAATGAGATCATCCATAGTGACTTGGACATTAGTAAAGGACGAGTTCGTACCCACTTACACCTACAAACTCGAACCCACGACCTAATAAATGTAAGACCTCTTTTTAATATTTGACTCACAACAAAAAGCAAATATCTTTAGTTATGAGATTTTAATATTTATTCTTAGGTCTATGAAATAAAAGTTCAATAATTAATAAACATGTTCGTTAACATGGAACTTATTTTTACCATCTATAAGACATTTATATTCGCTAATGTTGTCAGTTATGGACCTATTCTCACAGAATTACGTAATATGAGATTTATAATGCTGGCCCATAACCATAGTCAAGCACTAAAGTCGGTTCTTTTTAAAAACAACTTTAAAATAAAAACCAGCTTTTAATTAGTTTCCAACTACTTATATTCAAAATTAAAGTTTGTTTTAAATTGAACCGATTTTATGTTGGTGTCACCTAAAATTTAGAAAATGTTTTCATACAATGAACAACAAAATATAGACAAATGAACAGCAGACATAGAAAATTAAACAAAAATAAGTAAGAGAGCTATATTCGGCTGTGCCGAATCTTAAAAGTTTTTTAAAAGTTTTTTCCAATTTTTTTAAAAAAAAAATTTTATTTTAAAATTTTTTTTTTTTTTTAATTTATTAGTGAAAAAAATTTATGGCAAAAACAAGTTTTTTGTGGAAAAAAAATTCGGATTAAAAAATATTTTTCCTGATTTTAACCCATTGTAGGTCCAACTTAATATATCCTTATATACATCGTTGCAATGGACTTTGAAATATCTATCATTAGATATCCATATTGTCCATATTGCTACGTTTTTACCTTTTAAAAACGTGGGTTTATTTCCTTTAAATAAACCGGATACTTTTGATTGCAAATAAAAGCAGTTTTAGTAGTTTAAAATTGTAACAACTCTTTATTTATTTAGAATTTACAATAACAACAGAATCAAATAGGCACTCAATGTCTTTATCAATTCGTAGAAATGCACACACACTCTATTACGTACAACCTTACGACTGCCAGCTCTGCCACTATTTATACTCGCGCCATCTATCGGGAATCTTCTACAATGCGCTTAACGGACATACTAGTACATTCGATTTCTAGAGCTTTTCGATGTCATTGCCAGCAGCCCAAACATTTAGTGTTGCCATACTTACAAACAATGTCAATGATGGATGTGCCTTCAAACATGATGAATGCTGTAGGCAGTCGTTACAGACCGTTGAATTCAAATCGTCATTGCACATTCGTAACAATATTTATGTCTTAGTAATCGAGATATATATAAAAATGTCTGACAGAATTATTGAAGATTTGGACACCGACGATATCTGGGGTCTTCAGAAAATTGATTTTAACAGACAGACAGACAGACGGACATGGCTAAATCGACTCCGCTATCTATAAGGATCTAGAATATATATAATTTATAGGGTCGGAAAATTATATTGTGGAAATTAGAAACGGAATGACAAACTTATATATACCCATCTCACGAAGGTGAAGGGTATGAAAAGCAAAAAATGGTGAACAATAAAAGTAACCGGGAAAACTAAAGGAAAAAAGCAGTTTGTGGTGGAAAAATATGAAAGGATTAGTATCAAATTTATTCTATTTTGGTACTATTTTTATTGATTCAATATTCAATAATTGAAAAATCTCTGCCAATATCTTGTAACTTTTTACATGGCGGAGAACAGCTGAGAACATGGCAGAGTTAAAACCAGCTTCAGCTAGTTTTATATTTACAGTCGACTTTAACGTCAAAAGTATACTTCAGCTTGCCTATGGTAGACCTAAAGTCCATTGTATGATTATGGGCCAATGTATTTAGTGACTTATTATTCCAACTACATATTTAATATTATGGAATTTAAACAATTTATAGTTTCCATTCCATTGTGCACTGGCTGCAAATCATTTTTCAGAGTTTTTTTTTTTTTTGTAGTTATTGCTGTTTCTGTAATAAATGTATTAAACTTGGTAACGCCCCCAAAGTGAGAATACTTTTGATCTTGGCAAGTATTTCAATTCGTTAAGTTTTAGTTGCTGTTGCTGTTAGTATTCTTCGTATGCGCGTCTTTAGCGACATGGATTAAGATGCACACGTTTCCAAGCGTAAAGTATTTAATACTGATTTCTCTATTCATTTCATACATTGGACATATTTTGATTTCAATTCGTACGCCCTCCATAAACTTTTGGATTTTAAAGCGCGAGACGATAAATAACTTTACGATAATTGAAAAATTATGAACACATTCTCAGAATTATTTACGTGAGCATGCATGTCCGTCTCTCTACTAGTTATGTATAAATATGCAACTAATATTTAAAGGCATATACAACTCAGTCAGTTTCAGGTTCAGGGACTTATGACTTATGTCTCTATCTTTATTGAATATCACACTGGCAAAAAGTGTGAACATAATTTCTGCGTTCACCTTCCGGCTTATTCAAGAGTAATTATTATTCAAAATGAACCGCTGCAAAAGCAACGAAGTTTTGAACAGTTCATTCAACTTTATTTAAATATTATATTATTAAAATGTAAATCATAAAAATTTATAGAAATTTAAAAAATACGAGTATTATTGAAGTTAATAAAATAAATGAAAATAATAATCAATTAATATTCAATGCTTAATTATAAGGCTGTCGTTATCCTATTAATAATATCCTAATATTAATTAATTATAAAACAAACATTTTTGGTTTTCCTAAATGAGTTTTTTTAATTCTACAGAATTAAAAATATAATGTAATAAAGGGGTTTCCAACAAGAGGTGTTATTTTGAATCACCCGGTATTTCGGTAGCTGTCACTTTTGAAGCTTTTATTCTTTGTCATTTGACAAGTAGAAACTACGCCATTACTGAAAATGGAATAATACACGCTTCAACAACCCATTGAAATTATTGTCCATTCCTCGTCGTGTCCATTCCTCGTCGTTCTTTGGAATTGGGCATTCCACAAACGTCATTCCACCGTATTTTGCAGAAAGACTCAGGTCTTAAGGCTTATAAAGTTCAGTTAACACAAGAACTCAAGCCGGCTGATCATCAACAACGACGTGTCTTTGCTGATTTGGTCCTTGTTATTATCTCTCGAAGAGGGAATCACAATTGGCCACAAATGGCCAAAATAAAGTCTACGCCAACAGCCCAGCGTCGATTCAAGACCTCAAAGATTGAATTCGTGAGGCTATCGAGGACCTGCCCTATGCGATTTGGTTATGGAAAATTTCATGACCATTTGGCTGATGTTTTTTCATTATTAACGGCATACCTTCCTCTTTATTATGAAATAAATATCCGATCATTTGTCTCAAAAAATGCCATTTTTCTTTGAATACCAAAATAACACCTCTTGTTGGAAGCCCTGTACAACCTTTGTCAACTTATTTTTAATGTTTGTAACTTTCATACATGATTCATACATTGATATATAGGGAATTCTTCCGGGTCGGTTGCTATTTAAAATCGTGGAAATTGGCCCACAAATGGCTCAGATATAAGGAAAAGGGACAATCGGTACATTGCAACGATGTATATAAGGCTATAATAAGTTGGACCTACAATAGGTCAAAATCGGGAAAAATATTTTTTAACCCGAATTTTTTTTCACAAAAAAATTAAAATCAAAGAAAAATTTAAAAAAAAAATTAAAAAAATAAATTGGGAAAAACTTAAAAAAAAACAATTTCGAAAAAAAATTTTTAACATATGTAAAAAAAATTTTAAAAATTTATTCGGCACAGCCGATTATAGCATACTTGTTTTTAAGTTAAAATTAAAAAAAAAAAAAAAAAAATAGATTATATAAATAGTAATATCGTTGAAAAAAATGTTCAATATTGGAAATTTTATTAAAAACATGTTTCTACATTTAGTTTTCATAGATTTCCAATAATGATCTCAAGATCACAAGATTATCAAATTTAACTAAAACGCGAAAACCATGTCGCAGTTTTAAAGATAATGTGATGCGAAATGTTTGTTTATGCATATTCCACTACAATCATGATACAATTTGTTGTCAATATCTCTTTATTATATTGTTAAAATTGTACTCTTATAAAATATACTCCTGAAATATGTATCGAGATAATATTGAAATTTAGAAAAAATGTTGCTTAGATTTCACATATCAATGGAAATTAAATTCGTTATAATCGTAAATAAGTATTTTAAAAGTTGATGCAGGGCACATTCGGGCATGTCCGTCTATACTTTCTTACTTGTTTTTCATTATTTGCTTGCATATTTTATTAAATCAGTATTTTTTCCAAAATTAAGTTTTTTGCATACTTCGATAGATTATCCCCTAATACACCATTGATAAAATCAACTGCCACAACCTTAAATTGGTTTAACCCCTTCATAAAAACGTGTGTTAAAAAAAAAAAACTTTAAGTTTTATTTAGTTTTTTCCTTCTCCTGTAAAGTCTGAAAAACGTTTCTACATTAAGGTAGCGATATATTATAGCAAATTATTGGAATAATATTTTTTATTCGTTCGAATAATCGAGAAAATATTAAAAATTAATCGATCATTCGAATAATAAAAAAGTATAAGCTTTTAATCGCTCAAATTTAACTCGAATAGCTGACATCCGTAATGGATATGTTAGTTGGTAGAGTTCTTATTTATATGAGTGTACTGTCTGAAGTTTTCGTCACTGAGCTTTTCATCCCTCTCCTGAACGGATTAATGTAGCATTCTAATGTAACAAGAAGAAAATGAGAAAAAACAGTACATTATAATGCAACCATGTAAACTAATAGACTGTATCCGCTGCAACCAAAGAAACTAAAAGTCGTGTTTATTGTTTGTAACGCCATCTTTATCGGCATAGCCGGGCCTTATGAACATTTTTTAAATTATCTCGTTACCATTATGTTTCCCACATGTTTAGACATGAAATTGTTGCCAAAAATGGCGCCCAACAATGGGTGCACCAAATTCGGTTCCACTTAAATCATATTAATTTTACTTCTTGCTTTTGACCAAGTAGAGATCACCAGTTCCAGCATAAGTCATACCTAGATTAATCAAGGTTTGTCAGTATCAGCCACGTCAAAATGGACGATCCTATTAACTGAAAAACAGTTAATAGGATCTGCCTTGGTAAGACACATTATAATATGATTAATATTGTAATACTGGCCCTTACAGGACTTACAACATTCATTTCGTGAAAGCTAACTCTTTAGATGGGTGTATTTCATCGTTGATTTGTTTGAAATTTTATGTTCTGGGCAAAGTATAACAAGTAGTCCGACTCTTTGACAGCAGTACCTAACTCTAAACATGTGTTAGTAACAAAAATGTACATGGTGCCTTTTTAATTTTTACCAGACACACAGAGTTCTATAAAAATGTTTAAATTTTAATTTATTTAAATTTTCTTCTATTTTCAATACCAAAAATTGAAATTCTGTTCCATAAATTAAATTCTACCACAGATAAATTTAAGTGTCAAAAATTAATAAAAAAAAAATTCATTGGGGCAAAATTAACGTGTTTCGGAAATAAAAAAAATTGCCAAAAATTGTGTAGAAGCGTTATAAATCAAAGTTAAAATTTCAAGTATTTTGATGTGTTTAATTCTCTCACAAGTATGTTGAATTCACATATCACAAGTACGTGTGAAGAGAGCAATCATTGCAATCTCAGCTTACTCTCAGTTGCGCCTCTAGTTGTACCCAATGCCCTATGGTTCTCGGCTTTAAGATCAATTTTAATACTTACATAAATATTGAAATTTTAATGTTTTTCATTTGATTTAATTATTTGAATTGTATTTTCCTTAATAATGTTAAATACTTAATGTTGCATATTGAATTAGTACATCAATTGTATTTGGATAATCATATTTGTATAGTTTACTTTTCTTTTTAGATCTTAAGATATAAATTTAATTATTTGTTTGTCGAAATTACTTTTAATCTAATCTCTTTTTAATCCCTAAATCCGCTATTACATCATCTAGTTCTATCCTGGGGGTGGTAACACCCAAGTACCAACCAGTTTAACGGCATTAACAACAGCAACTGCGACCGTAGCTTAACATAATACTTATACAACTTAGCCGAGCAGGACAAGAATTACAGGATATAATTGAGTCAACAGTAAGTCTGAGGCTGGTAGAATTGATGCGCTATATGAAAGATAGACACCGTGAGATCGATAGTAGCAGCAACCACCACCAATATGTCAAGACCATCAATTCGTCCCGACAGTTTAATCGCTAAAACTGCAGTCACAAAATATCCAATTTGCCACCATCAACCATATGAAATGTCCTCCATAAAGGCAGGGCTGGAGAAAACTTTGGGCGCACCTCCGCACCTCCTCCAAAAGAATTGGTGCCCAAGAGTTTGTCTTAGGATGGAAGAAATTCGGAAAGATTATGAAAATAGTTGGTCGGAAGTTTTAACGCATTTAAACTAATTGCTTTCTGGCGATGCTCTGGAGTGATATTGAATGCAAAAGCGCTTTCACCCAATACAATCGTGCGAAAAAATTAAAGGAAGAGTCATCAATCGCTTCCGCTGATATAATAGTGACATCGAAATTCACCGGAAAATAATGGACCTTCAAAAATATCCTCAAGAACTGTTCAACGATTTCTACAATGAAGTTCTCCGGCTAAAGTCAGCAAACCAATCCAATAAATGGAAATGAACTAATTGACAAATTTACGTGCATCGATGGCACATCTCATATTTCCCATTCGAATGTTTATTTTTACTCATTACCGCATCTAATGCAAAAATCTGAATCGCTGATACACAGCCACAGACAATTATATGGTAATCGAAAGTTTGCTCCTACACAGAGAAAACAGATTCGTGATAGCAACGAATTTGTTGCCAATCGAACGAGTCGGTTGTACACATAGAATTTTCAGTTCTATCAACAGAAAGTCAGTTGATACAGAAGAATTTCGGTTGAAGCAACCAATCTTTCCAAAATTTCGTAGCCACAAGTGTAAAATTCGGTTGCTATCACGAATGGACTAATTGGTCCGTAAAAATCTTGGTTAAGAATAAAGTTACGATAAGTGCAAAGGTAGGAGAGCTTAAACTTAAGAAATCATTGCATTTGAGAGTCAAAGAGTATGATGAGGCTATTAAGAGAATTTTCAGAAAAATGTGGATAGAAAAGCGGCGAGAACAGCAGATGCCAGATCTCACACCACTCAAGGTCGGTTTATAGCTGAAATTAAATTTAATAGAATATGGAAAATAGTTATTTCTGGGCGTCGATTTTATGAAAATATTTTGACTTATTGTTAATTTAGATAGCTCTCCTTCCGCAAGGCCTTTCATGCATAATCTTTGTGATCGCCAAGTTTATATCTTTCGTGAAAAACCATATTGGGAATACCGATCTAGAGATGCAAATAATTAATACGCCTATAAATGTAAAGCAGATACATTACCCAGTTTAGCCAAATATAAAATAGCTTATGTACGCGAAATTGGATAGATGGGAGTAATTGATACGAGTCAAAGCTCCTGGGATAATTCATTACATAAGACGCATGAAAGCTCAATTATCTCACAGTCAAGGAGGCTTATTCTCTTCCACATATAGAAATGTTTCTCAGTAGACTGGTTGAAACTCACTTTGTATCTAGTGCTGTTTTAAAAGATTTGATACACAGTGCCGTGACAAAGTAGTATGTGTAGTGTAGCTCAAAGGCTATGTCGCGAGATCGAGACGATTTGCTCATAGTTACTACCCACATAAATATACTTGAGCGATTTGCTCTTTACTTTATAAAGCTAACTTAACAGTACATGACGAAAAATCATGAATTGATGGTAAGTAACTACTGCCTAATATCAACTATTTATTAAAGATTTCGATTCCGATTTTTTAAACTTTTAAGAAACCGAAAACTTTCGTACTTCCGAACGAAGCTAACAGACTTTAGATAAACTAAAAGCGGCATCCAGATTTTGCTGAATGAAGCGTCTGGTAGTAGTAACAGCAATCAACTAGTCTGAAATTACCGATGTTTAACAAATAGTTGATTCGTAGATTAAGTAGTACAATGGCGTCTATTACGACAATACAATAATTTCGATATCGAACGCCGCCAGTGAAGCAAAACATTGATGTAGACGCTCTATCGCGATACAATATGAATGAAATCGTTTCTCATTATTGATTTAAAATTTACAGCTTTTTTGTCGGTTAAATATCGTAAACTTTAAGCTGAAATAATTGATAACAGTGATCAATTACACGATTTTCCGATTGAGAATAATTACATTTGCAAATTATTGCATTATTGCTGCGATGAACTATCAGAAGATTTCTCGTGGAAATTTTGGATATGTGAGGACATTATTGCCAAGGCTTACAATCCACCGCCGGTCAGCCGAGAGATAATTCGACCACTATTGGTATCTAGGGAAGAAATATTTATGCCGATTTGATTGAGCTTTTCAGTGAAGTTTGTAATAATTTTAGATTACTTTGGAGAAATGTCAAAACAAACCTGCATCTCAATCGATACAACCTGTTCTCACTAAAACACTAAAAGAGGTTAACAGCACAAACATACCGAATTACTTTATGCGAAGACAAGATAAGAGTGTTGTTATTAATAAACCTTTGAGAATCCTTGAACTTTAGTTAATAAAAGATGACCGACCAACTGTTGGTCTATACATAAGTATTGATGTATCTGCACATATTTAGTAATTTCCGGTGGCTTAAAACACATGTTATCAAATTTATAATTTGTGGAAACTTTTTCGATTTGATTATTAATCGCAAAAATACTATATTGTATGTGTTGTTGCAAAAGTAAATAAATGAATTTTTTCAATATTTAATTATTTCAAAAAGTGCAACAGATGGTTTAATAAACTGAAATGAGTGCAAGAGAAGCAACGAAAATAATGAAATGTTAAATTATTAAAAAAAAATATGTAACAACTAAAATTATCTGCATAAAACTAAATTTAAATGCATATAAGATATTAAAACCAATCATGTTTGTAAGTTATTTGGGATTCGGAAAGTAGTTTTTAGCAGAATACACTATCTAAATGGCCTTTCATTAAGCGATGTCTATTTTTAAAATTAAATAAAATAATGTGTGTGTGAGATATCATCCACATTTTTTATTTATAACATCGCGGAAATGAAATCGGAAAATCGGAAGGCGCCTGTTTATTAACTTACTATCAATTTCACCGAAATCTAGGACTCTCATTTCTGCAGTGCTTTTTGATTTATCGTGTATTTATTGAATGATAAGCATGTTATAGCGCGCTCAACGAACATCTGCTTTAATGCGTCTATAGTCAAATGTGGTGCCGTTCGTTGTAAAATTGGTAAAAAAAATGAAGTTTGACTGCTGGATGAGACATTCTTGCAAGCAAGGCCAATTCTGCCTCTTCATCTCCTTTAAGAAAATGCGTAGTGAATTATTATTTATTAGGATTAATGTATTTATTTCCTTTGAAAAATACATCGAATCTATGCATTAAAGCATTTACTAATTCCCCACACACTCCAGTTATCTCTCCAGAATTTCGCTATCCAAAAGTTTTTGGAGCTTTACTCTTAGCGATATAATAGCAATAAAATGCAATAAAATATCCGAAATACATATGATTCTCCCCTTGCAAAAAATCGGTAAACTTGCATATCTATCCAAATACTCGATATCTAGAGAAGACAATTTTGTAACACCTAAATCTGTACCCAAATCAATAACTTGCCTTTATGATTTAATAAACATTTAACACTAAGCATACATATTGGGGTTCCAGATTAATGAATCTGTACAGGACTCTAGTTGATCGTAAAAATCACTTGGTCAGCCCACTTATTGGCCTTCTGATCCTAGAAAAATCCCTGATCTAATAGATTTTGCCATATCAAAGAATTTAAATAGAGACTCTATTACATATACATAGAAATAGCATATGAACCACACTGAATACAACATACAGTGTGAGGAAGATATCAACGATTGTATCAGAGACTTCAAGTCTGTAATCTTTTCGGCCTTGGACCACTCTAAGTGCCAAATTCCTCCTAAACCTAAAATGTGTATTTCGAATGCAGAAATTAATAGACTCCTCCTCGAAAAGAGGAGATGTAGAAGAGGTTGGCAACACAACAGATCTCCTGCTGCTAAGCAGAGGCTGTCCAGTGCAAGTAAGAAACTTAAATGAGCCCTTCAGTCTGAAGAGGATCGCAGAAATCGAAACTATATTGAAAGTTTAACCAGTACTAAGCACACAAACTTCTCCCTTTGGAAGGCAGCTAAGAACATTAAGCCACCGCTAGAGGGTCAAATTACGATATGAAAATCTGATGGTACCTGGGCACGTAGTGCAAAGGATAAAGCCGTAGTTTTCGCTGAAGATTCAAGTAATGTGTTCCAACCAAACCCCCCAACAAATAATTTTGTATTGGAGGATTTACCGGTTCGCATAGAAACAGACTCCGAACTAATCAATGTTAGTATAGAAAATGTTCAGAAGATCATAAAGAACAATCTTATACTAAGAAAATCTCCAGGTTATGATTTAATTACACCTTTCATGATTGAAAACCTACCAGATGTGGCAATTATTGTACTCACAGTATTATTCAATGCAATCTTGTCTCTAGGACAAGCCAGGAAAGGATTAGACATTGGCATCATCCTACAGACCTATTAGCTTATTGCCTTGTTTGTCTAAACTATTTGAGAGAATAATCAAGGGAAAATTCTTAAATTCTTAAATAGTCAAAACATTATCCCAGATCATCAATTCGGATTCCGTAAGCAACACGGAACAATTGAGCAAGTTAACTGCCTAACTGGCTTTTGACAAGGTTTGGCATAAAGGTCTAATACACAATATTAAATGCCTATTCTTCACTGAGAGAACAATAATTGTTTAGTTATAAGATTTAATTACTTATTGTATGGCCTAGACATTAAAGGCAGAAACAATAAATGTGTAAATAACTTCTGCTGTTTTCGGCCTATTATTTTTTTCCATATACATATTAGAAAAATTTATTTTTTCATTACTCTTTATAATTTTAAGAAAACCTGTTGTTACTAACAGATTGAGAGTGTGACTAGCGTACCAAAAATGATGAGGCAATGTCCAATTGGTATTGATAATTTCATCATTGTCCGAATCACTATCTTCTTGTGTTACAGTTTCTACATAAAATAATATATACATGTCAATAACAGAAAGTCTGAAAGGACGATATATGTTTTACTTGATATGCCGAATTCTTTATAAGCATTGCAAAAGTTAGATCCATTGGCTGTTATTGAGAGCATAATCTTACTAATGTCTAAATATGTATTTTCTTTCAAGTTAATTAAATTGTATAATCGTATTTAATACCCACAAACCTTGGTTTTCTTCCAATATATTTGCCATTATTCGTCTACTTTTTAATTTTACAGAAAATCCATTAAACAGTTCGTGAAATTCAGCATTCAGAAACATTAAAACTTATCTGTCTAAATTTTTGGCTGATGTGTTTTCTCTACTTTCTATTACTTACGTATATTAATGTAGCTATTAAATAAAATGGTATACGTTCATCTGCATTTGGATAGTTTATTTCAATTTGGCTATCTCTAGATCTGGAATATTTTAAGATGTAACAGCCGTATGCATAAAAATTTTCAAGAGCTTTATAAACCAATTATAAGCAAATTTTCATAAAGTTGTATTCATAAACGATTAATAGCTCAAAATACATTTGATAAACCTTTAATAAGTGTACAAATTTTAAAGTTCGTTCGACCCTTCTTTAAACCTACTATAAAGTATTCTTTTTACATTTTATCTTGAAAAAAGGGAATTTTAAAGATAATTCTTTATAAATTTGCAATAATAGTCGATACTATTGCAATTGATAAACATAATTTTAACTCCGCTGGGAAATATGGTCCACTTTAATAATATAAGATTTTGTTCCATATTTCTCCGGCAGTGAACTACATGTTAACCTGTAACGGCATTTAGTAACTAAATGTGTAAACATTGTGGAAAAAGGTCCACACAATCTAATATATCCACTCCGGAATTAAAATTATGTGTTTCCTCATAGAAATTCATTAAATTTTGTTAAAATTTAACAAAATGACAATAAAAAAAATTTATAAAACAAGTTATACAGTGATGTTTATTTTATCACAGAATATTCGTCATTCGAATACTTTTAATAATAATTGAACTAAAATATATAAAAACATTTGTATATTAATACATTTTAGCTTAATATAAATTTACTAGAATCAAATAAAAATTTTTTCTCGAAATATTAGTTTTTATCTTCAAAAATGTATTATTACTAAAAACAAACAATGAAAGAAAGAGAATTAACGAATATTTTATCCTAATTGCAAGCAACACTAACAACGAAAAATGGGAAATAACAGAGAAGCATTGCCAGCTTAGACAAAAAACAGTACATTAGTTATTGTTCCTTTAACAAACGTTTATGAATACTATACTTTTATAAATGATTTTTAAAGCTAAAGTGTTTGTTAACAAATTTGTGTTTTAAATCTACAATAAGTTTTTTTTATGCATATAGCCGTAAATATTTTAAAATTATTTAAGCAACAAAAATTTAATTACGATGTTGGTGATACAACTGCTCCTCCTTTTAAAAAGCGAGATGTAGTTTGAATGTCATCGTTTTCATGAGTAGGGTCTAGGACGCTATCATCACTATCAAAATCGGAATTTTCCAATTTAAATAATTATTTTTAAAAAGTAAATTTTCACAAATTAAAATATAAACCACTGTTTAAACTCACGTGCTAGTAAAACTTTATTAAGTATACATATTACGCCACCTGCAGAGAATGAGCACTCGAGTGATAAAAATAAACTAACAACTTTAAAACATTTAAAATCGAGTTTGCAAATAGTGTCGTTAATCAGGAATTGTTTTCATTAGTTAGTTATTCGGAAATAAAAATTTAATTCACTGTTTATGCGGCAAATTTTTCTAAATGCAATATATTTACTTTCTAATAAGTCGTGCGTATAAACGTAGAATAAAATAATTATGATAAATTTATGTTGACGAGTCATCAATTTGTTCGGTTAGCAAACAATTTTTGTCCCCACATAAATTTTTCTGGTGTGGTCATATCTAGTCGATGTTATTGTTGAAACAAACGTCCTTTTCCTAAAGTTGGCATCACTTTTTTACTTCCGTATAATCAGTAGTACCAACATACATTTATTATTTTTACGTTTTTCAACACCGCAGTAACGGCAAATTCGGTTAAGTATGCATTAATGCAGTGAAACTTGGCAAGTAAATTGTTGTGTCTGTGGTAATACATTTTTAATGTTACAAATTAATTTTGTATTTTAAATAAAAATTATTTGGGTTAAGCTTAAATAATTATTATTTAAAAGTACAACTTAAATGTAACTTGAAAAATATTTAAACTTTGGTACTTTTTTTAAAAAAATACCTTAGATGGAATGGTTTGAAGTTATACAAAATTTTAAAAATCTTAAACAATTTTTATTTATTTCCAGATAAAATAAAAGCAGTTTAAAATGATAAGTAATAAAAAATAAGAATAGTTTTATACTTTATTAATAACTAGCTTGACCCGGTGCGCTTCGCTACCCCTGTCGTCTATGTTGGAAATTTCAATAAAATCGTATCGGCCGTTTAGTATTTATTGTTTAAGAACTAAAGGTACCAATTTTACCGGTTTTCCCCCTGTTTACCCCTTTCTGGTCCAAGTATTGAAAAAAGTTATAGCCTATTGACGCTTCCAAATAAGGTTCTATCTACGTTCCAAATTTCAATAAAATCGATTCAGCCGTTTAGGCGTGATGCTCAAACAAACAAACAAATAAACAAACAAATAAACAAACAAAGACATTTATATAGATTATAATTTTTATTTTCAGAGTATAATCATCCCAATTATTTAGTGTGGAGCAGCAGGCTTCAGCTGTGCTAAAACAGCATTTAAAAAAAGAGAAGCGTGGGAGCAGAAGAAAATTATATTTGAAAAAAAAAACGTAGACCACAAGCAGCACCACAGCAACAACAATCAGCAGCTCCAGAATCAGCAGCACCACAGCAACAACAGTAAGCAGTACCAAAGCAACAACAGTCAGCAGCACCACCAATACAACAGGCTGCATTCAATCCACAAATATCGCCAACTCCACAACCGATAAGAAAGCGGCTGTATTCAGCGCCTCCTCCACCACTTCCTAGAGGAGTATGAGATTTTTATTTAGAGAGGTTTTTTATTTATTTTTAATAATTTTTTTTTTTAATAATAATTTTAAATAAATTTAATAAACTTTTTTCAATATTAATTAGCATGAAAAAATAAAAAACTGGCCATTTTGGAGGAACCCATTTTTCTCTGGAACCATTCACACGGTTTTTAGCACGATTATCTCATTTTGTTCCAAAAACTGTCTACTTTCATAATATATATGGCAAGTATCGAGCCACTTCCTATGTTTCCCGTAATAAATCAGCAACGACTTTTTTTGACCATTTTGGAGGAACCCATTTTTCTCTGGAACCATTCACACGTTTTTTAGCACGAATGTCTCATTTTGTTCCAAAAACTGTCTACTTTCATAATATATATAGCTTGTGTCAAGCCACCGCCCATATTTCCCGTAATAAATCAGCAACGATTTTTTTTTTGGCCATTTTGGATGAACCCATTTTTCTCTGGAACCAGTCACACGATTATCTCATTTTGTTCCAAAAACTGTCTACTTTCATAATATATATGGCAAGTATCGAGCCACTTCCTATGTTTCCCGTAATAAATCAGCAACGATTTTTTTTGGCCATTTTGGAGGAACTCATTTTTTTCTGGAACCATTCACACGACATTCACACATTCAAAAACCTAACTATAAGAATGTATGAGTAACATTTTGTTTATATGTATTGGTGATCAAACCACTTTCACCACACTCCTCAAACACACATAGTTGTAAAAAAGCGACCTTAAAAATTATAACAAAATTTTATTTCAATTATATTTGATTTATGAATAGATTTTTCTGCTTTTTAAATTTAATTTGTTTGAATATTTTTTTTATTAATTTTCAATACAATATTTTACAAATGTGTTTTTTCAGTTTTAATTTCAAACACCAAAAATTTAATGTAAAAAAATAAACAAAAAAAATATTTTTCGTTTGTGCAAAATATGCATGTTTCGGTTACTATAATGGTTTAAATGTGTGGAAAAAAAATTACGAATTAAAATTAGAATTGCAATTTTTAATAAAAAGTTTTGAAGACAACTCTCTCTCTCTCTCAAGTGTGTTGAATTCACATACTACTTGTTTGTGAGAAGAGAGAGAAGTTGTTGTAGAAAAATTGAGAGGCTTCCCTTCTTGTTATTCTTTGGTTTGTATTTTAAATAAAAATTATTACAAAATTTTAGAAAACCTTAACAATTTTTATTTATTTTCAGAAAATTAAAAGCAGTTTGACATGGTAAGTTGTACAAAAATATGAATAGTTTTATATTTAATTAATAATTATTTTTATTTTTACAGTATAATTATCCCGATTGTATTTAAAATTATGGTGGAGCAGCAGGCACCACTACAACAACAACCACCACCATCACAAGAGGCTGCATCAGAACAACAAATATCGCCAACAGCATGCAGCACAACCACAACCGATGAGAAAGCGGCAGTATTCAGCTCCTCCTCCACCTCTGTCGAGAGGTGTACGAGGTTTTTTATTTAATTTTTAATAAATTTTTTTTTTAATTAAAATATATTTAAGAAAATGAATTACTAAACTATTTTTTTAATTACATCCACACAAATATTAACTGACAGAGTGTTATTTGGAACACGAGTGCCAGGGTGTATATATTATATTTTTTATTATTTATCTTATCTACATTAAAGTTAGCCGAATGAGGACTAACCCATAGCTACTATTTCGTTCTTCTAATTGTACTTTTTGAATATTCTTGATTAATGGACCTAGAAATATGAAATTATGATTCTGAGTGTGTGAAAAATCAATGGAGAGACTTGGTTATTCGCATATTTTGTTCACTAATGAAACTGGAAACATGCAATAAAGCACGAGACGATACCAATATCACAAAATAAAACTGCTAAAAGATTTTATTCGAGTTGCATATTTAACCAAAAATAATGCTTGTGAATTAATAAATATTCATTTGTGGCTTATGGTTACTGTACCGATTTTGAATGTATACAATGGCGATATGAATGGCAATGTAAGTGTATTTCTATCACAAAAAGAAGTAAAGCATTCTATCAACAAGAAAAAATACTTCTCAATATGGAGGTGCGCAGAGATATTTTGAAAAATCGGAGCTTTCTAATGAAACCGCTTTAACGTACCAAAAGAAAAAATTTAATAAACAATCGAATGAACTGCAAACAGTCGGCAGATCACAAATGTTAGTCTCAGCACGATAAACATTCTGATACATTCATAGATTCATATTTAATGTTTGGGCCTAATTATAAAAACTATGTACAATATTTGTCAACAAAATTATAAACTTTTTTTATATTGAACAAAATTAATTATACTCTACATGTTGATGCAACAGGACATGTAGTAGATGATATGGCATTTCCAATCAAACGAATATTTTTGTATTCGTTGTTTGGTCATATTAAAGAAGAAAAAAATTTATATTTTCTGTGGCTGATGCAATATTACCTAATCACACTAGTTATGATATTGGCAGATTTTTTAAATCAGTCCATACCTATTGCCTAAATAATAAAATAAAATGCCCAATATGCAGACGAATCGTTACAGATGTAAACTTCGCTATTATTGGTGCAATGGTTAAAGATATAAAGGATATGACAAGTATTTTAGACTACTTGAATCCATGTTATAATAAATTACATACCAACAAATGGAAGATCTCATTTGTTTGTATTCAGTTTTGTGTTAGCCACTAGTCGAAATTAATATGCAAAGACATTGATAATGTTATACCATTGACCAATGTTTCATTACGTAAATTCTTACGTGAAGCATACGGAATAGCAATAAATTTGAATGAACTATCTCAATGCATCATTTCATAAAGATAGAAATAGAGGAAAAAGAACTTTCGTATAGTCAAGATGACAAAAATATTGGAAATGTGTCTAATCTAAGTCCATTTCTTATATTATTTAAAGAGTATAAAGCAGATATAGATAATTGCGATGAATAGAAGCTAAACTAAATATTTTGTTTGTCCTGAAATGGCACAATTTGTGTTGGAAGCACAAATTGAAACATATTTTAAAGATGTTAAACTAACATCTTACGTAAAAAAACTAGACTTGGCCGATTATTCGACATATGGAGAAATTCTCAAAATTTAGAATACAGAAAATTAAAATTTTGTTATTCATCAGAATTTCCAAAATATATTTCTCCCGGCACATTAATAACGCCTTCGAAATCTAATCGTCCAAGCATAATAAAGAAAAAATAAAATACAACCATATTGGGAATAGATTTTAAAAAAAAATTCTTAAATAGCAGAATCTTGGAAAAAGAAAATGAAGCGGCTGGCATTCTTTCGAAATGGTCAACGAGTACATGAAGGAGTTCGAAAAAGACAACTCTAAAGAGAAAACTGTAATAAATATATTAAGTGAAGACCAAGGATTGAACAAGCAAAATTTTCCAAAAGTTTCTTCCTTAGTTCAACGCGTTAACGATGTCTCCACAGAAGTATGTAATATTGATAATATAAACATAAGTAATGAAAGGAAAACTACAATTACACAAAAAGAAGATATATCATTTTGTAATGACAATCTGTCAAAAAAAAGTTTTCAGTTCAATGTGATAAAGACATCACGACCGAACGTAATAATAATAAAACTTCTGAATATAAAAATCTAACAAGATTTGTTAGAAGTGATATTAATTTCTATTTGCTAAAATAAGAGAATGTATTTGAGCAAACTCATGGCAAAGACTTTTCATTAACATCTTATATAACGTTAATAGATTTAGACACATTAAATGGTAAAAACTGTTTATCAAATGTTATTGTTGATGTCTGTATTACATGCCTTATCTTTCAAAATAAGGTTTTTGATTTCCCTTCAACTTGATGATTATGGTTTTAAAAATGAAAATTTAATAATAAACAAACTTTCCAAAAGACCAAAAAAACTTATTATTTTAATATATGGGGCATTTCATGTCAAGTGAACCAACTTTTGAAATCGATGTCTTCCGATTGGGATGAAATTTGCACCATGGTTAGTTCTGAATTACTATCAAAATTCAGACACAATTTTTAAACAAGATCGGTCGAGAACTTTCTGAGTTAGAGGGTCAAAATTTGGCACTTTGGCCCAGAATGTGATTTGTCTCATCCATGCAACTTATTACCTATTGTTCTTAGCAAAATGTGTCCCAAATAGTTTAGATAGCTATTTCTTCAATCTTTCGGAAAAAAAAATATTTTTTTTTTCAAAATCAAAAACTTTTTTTTCAAATTGGGCCCTTTTTTTCTCTCAAAAGAAAGCTTAGATATTTTCCTTGATGACCTATTTGGTCGCTTAGTGGGATGCAAGTGGGATATCTATCAAAATAAATGTTTTGCAAAATCAAAAACTTGACATGAAATGTCCCATATTTTCTTTTTTTTTATTATATAGCGGCAAAAGAAGGAATAGTAAAGTGTTGTGTGTTAAAGAAGAAAAAACTTTTATTTAAAAAAATCTGAAACTAGAGGAAGAAAATATTATACGTGTTATACAGAAAGATACGAGTGATTTTGGATAATATGCAGTGTCGTTAGCCTATAGATTTCATTGAACATAATGATGCTGATCTAGAAAAAATGTATGATGTAGTGTGCACCCTGTGTACACGACACATAAACAGGAAACACATAAACAGGACATTTTTATTAACTGGGGGGTAAAACAAAAAATAATTAAATAGCTGAATAGCAAAATTGATGGGCAGGAGATCATATTGGTAGCCGATGTTTCTTGGCACCAAAAACTCAAAATGTCGGCCCTTTTTACTACACCATTTCCAATTGTATTTCAGAAATTTCTAAATATGTATCAGAATTTACCATTTATATTTCAGAAAATTCTAATTGCATTACAAATGGAAATTTCTGAAATACAAATAGAAATTTCTGAAATTAAACATTTAAAATTTTGTAATATAATAGCTTTACAAATGGCAATAAATCGAAAATTTTTTAATAATTTTCATACGTTTTATCATTTAATATGATTTGTCAATTCAATATTAAGTGGCGGTAAGTAGGGGAAATTAAGTTTTCAGGTATAGTTTAGTACGTCGATGAAGATGGCGTCACGGCGTGGGTAAATCTCGACAGGGAGATTTGTGTGTCCATGGTCCAGATTGCCGGCAAGAACCATCACCATCCGGCGAGCTTTAGCCGTGCTCAACGCAGGTATACCAGCGCCGTTGGCAATCTGGCTTGTTTTTTGTTTTGTTCGATTTGTATTTGTTTCAAACAAATGATCCACCACACCACTACAATGATGACTTTAAGCCCTTAACCAAATAAATAACTCCCCAGGAAAAAATTATATACAGCCAAACAGCCAACAAATTTTTCATACAATTTGGGACTTATGTTTTTTATTATGACTGGAACAATTCCCAATGGAAATTTTGTTGGGTTTAATTTCATATTATTTTGGGAATCAGGAGTTATTTCATTCAAGAAAAAATATCTACATATTAGGAGTTATTTCATTTTTGTTGGGTTCTAGTTTGGGTTATTTCTTCGAAGACCGGCTTTCGCTTACCAAAATTTGTTTGCAAAGGTGTTTTCCTTTAAATACCGGCTTCGCATATTAAAAACTGTTTGCATTAATGGCCTTAGGCCGGTCGCAAAGGTTTTCTCCTCTGAGGTGTATCAAAGCCTGGCTTCGCTCAGAAAAGATTATATTTGCATTACTACACTGGTACATCCCAGATGAGCATAAAAACTTTTATGATTTATTTCATTTGGAGTTATTTATTTGAGAGTTATAGTTATTTAATTTTTTAAGTTTAGTTCATGTTCATGTTTTATGGGAGTTATTTCATTGAGAGTTATTTCACGGTACCGCCGCAAATACTTTTAATGCATTTGTCGCTGTAACCGGAGTTCTTGAGAATTTTCGGAACGTTTGAGTTGAGTTAAGTTTGTAATGTTTTACTGCTAGAGGGTGTTTAAGAATATTTCTTTATGTTAAAGCCACCAGGAAAGTTAAACGTAGACTGCAATATTTGTGAACAAAATTGTTTTCGGCTTCTCCAAAAACTCCAACAGAATATATTTTCAAAGATGTTGGTCTTACTTTGCATGAGAACCAGGATATAATACAGTTTTTTAAAGTTTGTCACGACTCGAAGGACTTTGCCTATTGTATCTTTGGATCTGATGAGATTGTGGAGCTTATAAGGGAAAATATTCCGAACAACACAAATAGAAAGATTTTGATTGATGGCACATTTTCAATAGTTCCAGTTAGATGTTTTGAACTAATGATTTCGCTTCATATTGAGTATTATAAAGAAGTATGACACCTATTTTCTTAGATATATAACTATTGTTCAGTAACAAAAAACGATTACGAATTTTGGAAAACTGTTACAAACTAAGTATATATTATAATATTATTATTTATATTAATTTTTTCTACTTTTATAATAAATATATTTTTTTTACATTTAACAAAGATCTTTTCCTATGGAGTGTATCAAAAATTGGCTTCGCTCAGTAACAATTTTATTGCATTGCCGGCCTTTTACTGTGGGCAAAGGTTTTCTCCTCTGAGGTGTATTAAAAAACCGGCTTCGCACAGAAAAGTTTTCTAGCATTATCGGTCTTCTGCCGTTCGCAAAAATATGAGACATACTGTTGACTGGGAGTGGAATTGGCACGCAGATCTTGGCACGGTATTAGCTCTTCGGGATTGGGTTCGGTTCTTTCCAATCTCATCATTTAAAAAAATGTCGTGCCTTTTCGTTTTAAAACAGTGGACAATTACGTCAAGTAGATGTAGGAAATCAGAGCAAACGGGCGGACATTTGTCAGTATTAAGGACAGTAATAAAAGTAGGTGGATGATCCCTAGAATTGAAGGTTCTCGAGTTGCCCCTGGTATGGCACTATTACAGCCTTACATGGATTTGTATTTTAGTTTTTATTCACGTTTTGTTCTTTCTTGTCTTTGAAGGTGACCTTGTTTTTATACAATGACCTTCAGAGGTCGAATAGGTCGTGAAATGTCACGGTATCGTTTAACTATAGCTATAATTTAACAGCTTACCCTTTTGTATTTAAAATTTCATGTTAAGCTTAGTACTCTGTTCAAAATTTCGTGCAGAATACTGTCAAACTACATATAAAATATTTGGTATGAAATATATGCGAAATAATTTCGCAAAAGCAGTACTTTGTTTTTATTGTGGAAAACATGTGAAATACATCTGGCAACATTATTTTTCCACACGAAATAATATAAGCAAAACTTTTTTCGCACGAAATTAAAACCAACAGCTGATAATTTTTTGCATATAAAATTTTTCGCATGAAAAAACCATAATTTTTCGCAAATATGAACACAGTATAGGCTTTACAGTTTAGAATCGAGTGTAGTTGTTCGGAACTATCCTGTTTTTATTTAGGTTCCTGTCTGAGTTATAATAATAGTATTTTTTTTCCTAAGGTTATCTTACACCGAGCACTTGCATGGCTGTTGTTGTCCTTACTAACTAGAGGTTAGTTTTCATCTTCAGATCTAGATGGCTCTGTGATATGTTGTTCCTTTATGAAACAATTAAAAGTAAATCAATACTGATATAGGCAATAATGAACATAATTTATACTTTATATTAAAAATACTTTAATCTTAAAAATAATAATTTATCAATATACTTCCAATTTTGTAAATCAAAATGAAATTTATAAAATATACAAATTTTCAGTCTAAAATAAAATTTAAAAAGGAAACAAGCTAAATTATTATTTACTCAAATAAAAAAATTTCAAGTTTTCTCGTAGTCAATTCAAACAAGTAAGAAAGTATGATCGGTCAAGCCCGACCATACAATACCCTACACTAAGTAAATGAACAAAAACATTTTTCTTTCAAAATTTCAATAATTTATATTCGTAAGTGATTATCGCAAGTGGGACTTATATGGGAGCTATGACAAATTACTGACCGATCACCATGAAATTTGGTCATGTGATTAATGTCTACATGAAAGTTATTTATGTTGAATTTTATGTGTATACCAAAATTTTTAGGAGATTTATGCTCGTTAAAATGATTATCGGAAGTAGGCCTTATATGGGAGCTATAACTAATTATGGACCGATCATAATAAAATTTAGTGACATGAATTCAGTGTATATAAAATTTATTTGGAGAAAAATTTGTGTAGATACCTATATAAATTAAACATTTATGACCGATAAAGTCCAATTTCGGGAGGACATTTGTATGGGGGCTTGCTGAAATAATGGAGGTATGAAATTGGGCTTACAAAACCAAGAGGGGACCGAGCCACAGTGCCCCAAAGTGGGGAACCTCGGGTATATCAAAACTTAAAAATTATGCGAAATTTTTGTTTGCGATTCGACTTGAATGATTTTAATATATATGGAATCTACTCGACGAGATCTACAAAAAACATTGCTTTAGCCATATACTATCTCTTATAGTTTACAAGTTATTTGCATTTGAAAAGTAAAATTCTATTTTTTTTTAACCTACCCTTGTCTGCTTTTTTGCTAATAACGGATCCAATTCTTTCTCGATTTTCTTAAAATATCTTCTTTTGAATTAACAACAAATTTATTAATAATAGTGAGAAAAACTAATTTAAAAATTTGTCGTGTGCACTCTGTGTATGAATGAAAAGGAGTTGGGAACGCGAGATGATGAAAGATGTCAAAAAGATTTTGACGGATAAACAAATAAAGAAAACAGACTAGAAAGATGGATAAAAAACAAACAAAGTGGAGGCGCCAGGTAAAGTAGATTGCTGACAATCTGTTTTACCTGGAAAAGATGAAATGACATCGAGGTGATGAGTGAGCGGTTAAACTTGAGCTCGATCTCTTTGCTGTGGGATTGGATAGGAATGTGGTAAGTTGGCGCACCGTAAAAATAAAGATAGTGATAAAGTTTAGTGCAGTAAAATAATAAATGAAAAAAAAAAAAATCCGCCATCCTTCTGGTCTGGTCATCCTCCATCATTTAGCCTGGTCATCATCCATCACTTGTTCATCCGTCATCATCCTCCATCACATCGGCAATTGTCAGCCTCTTTCACCATCATCTCTGCAACCATCATCATCATAGTCTGCATAAATAGCACCAGGTATCTGTAGCTATAAAAGATCAAATACGTATACTTATATATATATATCTTTAATTTTTTTAATTGGTCAAATGATTATGATTAGATTTGACTTTTTAATTTACCTTTTTAATTAATCCCTATTAAAATTTGTGAGGGAATACGTAGGGACAGTAAAAGTGAGCTCATTTTCTAGGGCCCCTTTGTTTTTGTAGGCCACAAATTGTGCAAAAAGAAAAAATAATAATATAATTTAGTCTTAAGTTAACTTTGAATTAAATATTTCACTAAAAATGAAAGTTCATAATGTAAATCAAAGAAGTTGAAAGTTTTTAAATTATAATTAAAATGAAAAAATAAAAAGTAAAAGGTAAGTGATTGGGGGAAAATAATCTAGTGGTGTTTGTATGGTTAGTTAGGGGCAACTACTTAACAAATCAAGTTGCCATGAAAGGATAGTAGGATCCTGTGGGAGGAAATAAATATGTCGATCAGCCAACAGATGACTTGTTTTTGAAAGAAATTTGTTAAGTGTATTTTCTGTTTCTGTTTTTTTGTTTTCCACTCACTTCGGGTTCCTTTAAATTTTTTTTTCATCAACTCCCCCAAAGCTGGTATGATATTTTTTGTACTCAGGAAAATGTTACCGGTGACATCTGGTAACCCCCCAACAACACAACAGATGATTCTGTTGGTAATTTTTAATTTTTTTTTCTTATTCCTGGCCAGTACAGAATGGCGCCCAACGTGGGGGCCGAAGTGAGTGTTTCCTTACCTGTTAGTTTTGTGTTTTTGCCGAAGAAGTGTAAGTCCCGTTCGCGTAAACCAAGAGTCCGTAACGCGTTGCGACATATTCTTGGCAAAAATATTACTTTTATTAGCTTTGTTAATAAAACCTTAACCAATCTTGTAATGTAACAATATGTTTAATTGCCTATTAAATAAAGTTAATAATAAGTTTTTTTAGATTCAATAGACCAGTTGAATTTCATTCGTTTTTTTATAATTTTATTTAAAATTTCTAATATCAGAGACTTAAATAGTTTATTGTCAAATGACAAATTTAACTGCTCCTGGGAGATGAAAATAAATATTTTGTTTAAATAGTTTTGTTTTTTTAGACTTCTTTCTGGCTAGTCCTGAAAAAGGGAAATGAAAGAATATTTCATTTATTTATTTATTTATTTGCAGCCGCAGTTCTCAAGTCTTTCTATATAATAAAATTCCAAATATTAGTTTTAATAGGGAAACACGAAATCCTTTAATCTAAATTATACCACAAGTATACATTTAATTTATGTCAAAAATAATCATCAATTTGTTTTTCTAATCCTACACACTCACGCAGATTTAAACCCCAATCACTTATTTACACAATATTATAATTTTTTATAAAAAATTTGTCGGTATTATTGCGGTATCCGTAAATACTTTATTATTTTTGCGTTAATTTTTTTATCATTTCTATTTTATTATTTTTTTATATATTATCTATTATTATATTCTTGATTTTTTTATATTTTTTGATTTTTTTTATTATTTTAATTTTCATTATAACCATTATTTCATATTTTGATCCATGGTGTAGTACTTTCTACTCCGAGAGAAAAACATAATTTTTAAATTTTTCCAAATAATTTTTATTTTTGTTGAGTATTTTGGTGGAATATGGTTTTAAATCGTCGGGGTAGCAAAATTTCTAGTAATTTACCAACCAGCAGCAACATGGCAACCACTGAAGCAGGTGTAACTCGTACTACAGATGCAGTCACTACAGTTGGGTTTACCACGACTACTTCATCCATAGCTCCAGCATCGCCTCACGATGTTTCACTTAGTCCAGACGACTTTAACACCACCATTATTTCTCCAGAGTATAGCAGCCTCACAGCTCAAAGTGTTTGCCGCGAAGTGCGCGAAAATATGGCTCATCAGCAAAACCAGAATAGTAATATTCAGGAAGTTGTTAACGCATCTATCGGACTTTCTCAGGCTCAATTTATGAGGTAAGTTGCCGACAAACTATATAATGCATTAAATGACATTAAAATGGCCTTGAATGCAAATCAACAACGACAAAATCCAGCTCCGACTGTGCCATTTCATGATGCTCATGCAAGAGGACCAGAGCCTGTACCTAGCCCGATGACACAAGCCAATTCTTTACCTCCAGGTACTAGAAGCTTAGTGGCACCGTTATGCTCACAAGCATCAAATTTAGATAACAATCCAGGTGGAAGAGAGGTGACATTAGTCACGTATACACAACTTGATTTGACCAAGGCGCCATTATGGCCAGCATCAAATTTTATAGCTCAGCCTCCGGGTAATTCACACCAGGCTTACTTGCAGCAACAACAAGGCTATAACAACCAGCAACAAGGTTATAATCAACAGCAACAACAAGGTAATAATAACCAGAAACAACAAGACTACAATCAGCAGCACAACCAACAACAAGGGTATAACTACCAGCCACAACCACAATAGAATTTGATACCAACCCCTAACTATGCTTGGCCAATGTCCATGGTTTTGAAATCACCAACAAGTAAATTGGTACAAGTGGGGGATAAAACTCGAAGAGACAAACAAATCCATGAATGATCAGGAGTTCATTTTCCGTGTCAATGAGCTACGTAGGGATTATAACTGCTCGGACATTGATATTTTGCGGCATTTCCACCATTTGCTAGAGGGTCCAGCCATAGACTGGTACTGGAACCATCGCAAACTGTCCCAAATAAATTCTTGGCAAGAGTTGGAAAATGCCTTTTTGATTCAGTACCAGCGTTTCGAGAATAAATTCCAGGTGCAGATGCAAATACTTCTATAACGTCATAACAAAGCTACGCCATCAACAAAAATTTCTATACGACGAGAACTCTCTGATAGATATAATGAGGGGAAATTTGAAGCCATCCTTAGCCCAACTGATGTTCTCCATAAAAGTATACAATTTACAAGATTTTGGTCGGGAAGTAAAAAGGGCGGAGAATTTGTTGGCAAGCCAGAGACAGAGCTACCAACAGCGTCCCAATTATGGTAGAGTGAGTGAGATAGAGGTTCAGCAGGAAGAAGTTATGCCTACACTGGAAGTGAACGCGAGTAGATACACCTGTTGGAACTGCAAAGAGGTTGGCCACGGTTTTTTTTGATTGTCCTTCGCCCAAACGTAGAATTTTCTGTTTTAAGTGTGGAATGGACAATGTTGTAACCCCGAAATGTCCTAGGTGCAGGGAAACCGGAACCGGAACCCGTCTCGAACTGGGGAGACGCGGACAACCGAAGTGTAGGTCCAGTTAGACAGTTAACGACATCAACTAATGAAGAAGGGAAAGGGCAAATTAAGATTTTAAAAAATAGTGAAGCGAAATTAGAAGCAAGTCCTGAGCCTCGGCTCTGGGAATTAAAACCTCTGCATGTTAGAATTCGTTCATGCAAAAATTAGAATTTTCGGTCAAGTTTCAAATAAAATAAAGAAAGCGCGCGAGAGATATAAGAAACGGAGAAACGCTGAGGGCGGAGATTCACGTTTTTATACTAGGATTGTTAAAACGGTCAGGAAATCGAGGGATTGTTAGATAGCGGTACTACGGTTACGTGCTTAAGTCGTAATTGTATGGACTTTATACAAAAGACCAGTCTAACAATCCACGATTTTAAGACCAGTATAAAAACGGCGGATGAGACCGAACACCCTATAGTCGGTCGAGTGAAAGTCAGAGTTGAGTTTCGTGGTATGTCACATGACATCAACTTCTATTTAGTTCCTACTCTGAGTCGTGAGCTATTCTTGGGAGTTGATTTTATAAAGGCTTGCAAATTGTTCGCCAATATCGATAGTTTAACAACTAATGGTATTAATCTATGCGAAGACGAAGATGATACACTAGATGTTATAACTCATAAGTTGAATTCCGAACAGCGACAGAAATTAGATTTGGCAATATCGATGTTCAACTGCTATACAAAGAAAGGACACATTTGGAAATGCATTCAATAGATACGCGTGATGCAATTCCAGTGAAAGATTGCTACTACCCTGTATCCCCGCTGGGCAAAAGGTAATGTTTGCTGAGCTGGATAGGATGCTTGACCTTGGTGTAATTGAACTTAGCGAGAGTCCATGGAGTCATCCGGTTACTCTCGTACGAAGGGGCGAGAAGAATCGGTTATGTCTGGACGCTCGTAAGCTCAATGCACTGACAGTTAAGAATGCTTATCCTTTCCCGCATATTGAAGGTTTGCTCAGACGACCACTTTATCAATTTACGGTTATGCTTTTTGGATTGTGTAATGCAGCTTAAAGGTTATGTCAGTTTAATGGATAAAGTGATCACCGCTGCACTTCGTGAAAGAGTTTTTATCTACTTAGATGATCTTTTGATAGTATCTCCAGAATTCGAGACACATCTGGAATTGTTGAAACGGGTAGCTACTTGTCTAACAGAAGCAGGTTTGACCATCAATGTAGCTAAATCTAAATTCTGTTTTAAGGAGTTACGATATCTAGGGTACATTGTCGGCGGCGGCAAATTGAAACCGGATCCAGCCAAAGTGGAAACGATTACTCGTTTGTATATCCTAAAACAGCAAAACAAGTGAAGAGCTTCATGGGAGCAACAGGCTGGTATAGACAATTTATACCAGACTATGCTACCATTGCTGCACCAATCATTGAAACGCTGAAGAAGGGTCAACAATTCAAGTTTTCGGAAGAAGCTAAGGTTGCTCTTGATCGACTCAAGAATGCTCTGATTACGAGCCGACTCCTTAAACACCCGGATTTCTTCAAGCATGTCTACGTTCAGTATGATGCGTCAGATTTAGGCATTGGGGCTGTTCTTTTCCAGAAAGATGATTCTGATGGAGAACACCCAATAGCTTATTTCTCACATAAGCTGACACCAGCTCAGACAAATTATTCTGTCACTGAATGGGAATGTTTGGCAGTTGTCTTGGCGATTAAGAAGTTTAGAGCCTACATAGAATTGATGCCATTTACGGTGATCACGGATCACAGCAGTCTCAAGTGGCTTATGTCACATAAAGATTTTACTGGTCGATTGGCGAGGTGGGGTCTCCATTTGCAGTCGTATAACTTTTCAATAGAGCATAGGCAGGGGAAACAAAATGTAGTACCCGATAACCTATCGCGCTACGAAATAAAGGCGAATTCCGAGCAATTGCCGGATGTGAAGGTAGTTGAAGAGATGGTCTACAAGAGAACTAAACCATATGACGGTGTTATACTTAATGAAGATTTTTCATGGAAGCTTTGGGTTCCTCAGGAACTTACAGCAGACATCATTAAGCGACGTCATAATTCACCCCAAGCTTCTCGCGGTGGCATCCGTAAAACACTTAGTCGTATTAAAGAATATTTTTATTGGCCAAATTTGAATGTACAAGTACGAGAATTTGTAAGAAATTGCCAGAGCTGCAAGGAGACTTAACCCGCTAATATGACGCTTAGACCACCTATGGGTGACGAGACACGATGCGAAATACCATTTCAGTGTCTATTTATAGACTTCCTCGGTCCCTACCCGCGTTCAAAGAACGGCAACGTGTATATTTTTATCGTGCTTGATCATTTTACGAAATATGTCTTTTTGAAAGCTTTGTCGAAGGCCAACACCAAAAATGTAATCAAATTCCTAATCTCGGAGGTTTTCCATAAGTTTGGGACTCCTGAAACCATTGCCTCAGACAATGGAAAAAAATTCATCAGCAAAGAATTTACTGATATGATTAACAATTTTGGTGTCAAGCACATTCGTGCGGCTACACACTCACCGCAGGCGAACACGTCGGAGCGTGTGAACCAATCGATTCTGGCAGCCGTAAGATCTTATTTGAAAAATGATCATACAGAATGGGAGAAACAATTTTGTTACTCACACATATTTATTTACTGTTATTTACTGTTGTCAAAGAGTAGGACTACTTGTTATACTTTGGTTACAATAACAAAACATATGTTAAATTGTCACTCAAAATACTCCCATGTGAAATAAAAACAGGGGTTGGTTAAATCTACCTTAAATGTATAAATAAAAATATAATTTAAGTCAATTAGCAATTCTGGCAACACTGCAATTTAAATACAATTTCATATAATGTGTGGCATACTTTCAGGCTTCGTAGATTTATTGCAGTGAAGCCATTCACCTTTTCTAATAATTCACAATAATAGCATTGCATATTTTCGAAACTAGATGTCACTAAAGTCAACTGCAGTCACCAACAGAATTTTAAATTACACATGACTGAATGATTCCCAATTTACAAATCAAAAGAAAAATTTTATATCGAGCCCTGCTGCTATCTCGTGCAAAACCATTTTTTTATATTGGGTTTTTCGTAACGAGAAATCGGGGGTCTTTAAACCACTCTGTCCCATAAGAAATTCATGGTGTGTTTATCGTGTTTGACGTGAGCCGGAATACAAAGTTGAACAATCTTCCAGAATTTTTTATCTAGATTCTTCTTCTAGTTTTTTGTAAGAACTTCTTCATTTTTGGGAAAAAGCGCTACTAGCAAAACCTACCAAATTTGTAATTACATATTTGAAATGTATATTGTTACGGATACTTTTGATTGCAAATAAAAGCAATTTAGTAGTTTAAAATTGTAACAACTCTTTATTTATTCAAATGTACATAACAACACTCTGTTTTAATACACATACTTATATTACACAATGGCTATGTAGTTTTTTTTTTTTATATTACACAATGGCTATGTAGTTGATATTAATTCTTACAGCGCAGTGGGTTGTTGCACTTCCTACACTATTAATACATAGCGACATATTTTAGATAATTCGTGAATTATCTTAACGGAAATAACTGGAATGTTCTATTTTCAGCAGATTTTTTAAAGTTGCTTCACAGTTAACGTTGCTATACTTATAAACAACAACATCGTGTTATAAACATTGACTATAAGTCAAAGTTTCTAGCAATGGAAGTGTTGATAAACATAATAAATGTTTCAAGCAGCCGTTAGAGACTGTTAACTTCGAATTGATAATGCAATTTCGTAACACTGCCCCCCACCTAAGTTTGTTCGACCCGAATAGGCATAGATTAACATTTTCGGTAGACAGCTAATCGTTCTAAATGTACAATCTTTATTTTAGATATCGGGCTCTTGTGTTTCTGTAGACCACGTCGTTTAAATTCTTAATCACCAACCAATGGGTTTGTAGTTTGGGAGACAGTCATTCTTACGTTGTGGGTTATACAATAGTACAAGCTGGCCTTTGTTAAATTCTTCAGAGTTCACAGTTCGATCGTATCGTGCCTGCGCACGTTGGCTCAAAAGTTTATTCATCAGCCAACATTTTTAGTTAACACCGTTATCCAAAATCTAGTTCCATTCGATAGTAAACGTATTGAAACTAAGGTAGCCAAACAATTACATTAAAAAGTTGTAATTGTGGGCGTGGCCTGCTGTTAAAGACAAATATTTTGGTACAATCTTTTAGTCAAATTTAAAATTTAGTGGAATAGAACTTTTGAGGGTCAAAAGGGGTTAAACAAATTTTACTACCAGAATGATGGCGAAAGTGTCCTCTTTAACTCCATATATACTTGTTTGGACCTGTCTGTAGAACACTTTTTCCATTTTAATGAAATTACTTACTAGCTAAAATCGGTTCATTATTTCACCTATACATATGTCCTCCCGAAATTCGACTTAATCGGTTATAAATGTTTATTTAATATAGGTATATACTCAATTAAGTTTTATACATACGGAATTCATGTCACCTAATTTCATGCCGATCTATCCTTAATTAGTCATAGCTCCCATATAAAAATCATAGCTCATCCGAAATCATTCAGCCACTGTGCTGCGCTCAGATTCATCAATTATCGCTGTCCGCTCAAGTTGTCCACGACTTGTGGCTGCTATGCATTGGGGACAATTTGATATCCAATCGGCAACAGCTTGTTGACATCCGACCCAACAGAATCGTTGTTTTATCTTTTCTAGAGATTTCGTCGCACCGAGGTGACCACCACTTCGTTGATTTTAGGGGACGGCCCCACAATTAGATTTTTCGCCGATTTGCAGTCACTACTTTCCCATGCAGACATTTATCAACTGGAGACTGTTCTACAGGGCCCAATATGATTTCATCAATAGACTTTCACCTGAGATTTCATTGTTTTTTAGCCAGTACGGGGTCATTTCTTTGCGCCACACACCAATCGTAACTGGAATCCGCACGTATCAGTCTAACATTAATGACGCATTCCATTTCTTCGACCTTTGTACTCTGATTGTCCTCTTTGGTGTAAAATTTTCTTAAGACCGTGTCCCCATTAACGTGTTTTTCAGCATTCCTGTCTCTTCCTTGCCTTTTTCTCTTAATTGAAGCTTTGCAGTTATAATATTTGATTCTGGTTCTGCTACGCTTATCATATAATGCCTTTTTAACTGCCTCTTTTACAGCGTTATCCATATTTCTCCTCATGTCAGCAATAGCTTCAAGATCTGGCTTAACGCATCTTTGCTGCGTAGAGATTATCTTGGCGGTTTCTTGTGTCAATGCGAATGAGACGGTTTCTGCAAACAATGGCTTGAATGAGGAACATACCGCTTGTTTTAAGATCAAGAAAGACCACATATGCGTCAATCTTGTATTGATCCATCAACGGATGGGTGTCGCCTGCATATGTACCTAACGTTCAATATCCATCGCGAAGTTCTCTCTACCACGTAATTCCATTCGGTATATTTCTTTCTAGCGTTCGTTGTTAATATCACACCGCTTAAATTCATCTATCAGCTTCTTTTTCTGCTTTATTACCTGCTGTCGGCAATTCCAACTTACACAATTCTCTCTTGAGTTGTTCCACTTTAAGTACTTCAAACCTCATGCTTATTATTTTGCAATCTTACTTCTAAAACCAATTGCTACGTTTTTACCTTTTAAAAACTGTGGTTTATTTCTTTTAAATAAACCGTATTCTTCTAATTGCTAACAAATGCGATCAGTATTTATTTCGTTAGAATGAGATTTGTTATACCGGGCTTTTACAGTATACAATAAAAATTACAATTATAATAATTTTCGATAGTATCATGTAATTGATTCTGGAAAAGTTTGTAAGTAACACCATTTGTCTTCTACTATTGGGAATTATTGTAATGCTGTTATAAACAGCATTTTAGTTTTAAATCACGCCGAATGTTTGATATATTTGGTCAATTCACAAGGTCTCCTATCATGTCATATTGTCTTAATATTTCACGACTCGGCGGCCTGGCTTAACCGACTCTTAGGCGTTCGGCGTAGGTCTCTGCTGGTTGGTTACGATAACACAATAAACATAGTAAGTAATACTATTTTAGGACATTTTTTACTTAAAAGGCAATAACAACATTTTCAAACCATTGTGAAATATTAGGACATTATGACCTTGTGAAATGACCAAATGCATATTTACTAATCTTAATCATTGACAAAAACCAGTTAACCGAAAATCTACATTAAACCGAAATTGCAAAGAAAACCCGATTTTTCGGTTTATAAGCACTAATCAACTGATGATTTTCCGATTTTTTTTATATTGTTGCGAATGTGCAATAGCGATTTGAATTTAACGGTCTGTAACGACTGCCTGCAACATTCATCATGTTTATAAACACGTCCATCAGTAGAAGCTTCTACACTTAGTCGCAAAACTCTACATACGATTTAATATCATAAATAAATTTCACTTTTTAATAAAAAAAACTTTAAAATTTTTTAACGTTTTTTATTAACAGCATTAAATATAACAAAAGTAAGCAAAAACAATCACAATTCACATGGTTTAAAAGCATTTAACGAAAAAAATAATAAAATTCTGCATTTCTTGTAACAGCAAAAGTCTACATACGATACATATTTGGGATGATTTGAACAATATTTAATGGCTTGTATGTCCACCTTTTGTATCGAAGACTTCTTTAAGTCTTTTAGGCATCGAAGAAATTTTTGTGTTACTTGAGCAGGAATATTTTCCCATTCTTCTTTTAACATAATTTTTAACTGGGAAATTGAGGATGCCCTTCTATTTCGGAGTTTTTGTTTTAAATGGGCCCATAAATGTTCGATTACATTTAGGTCTGGGGATTGCGGATGATGTGGAAGCTTCGATTTTACGTTATAAAGCAACCATTCTCTCACTAGGCCTGAGCTATGTTTGGGGTAGTTGTCGTGCATAAAGATAAAATTATTTTTAAGATTTAATTTATCGACACTCGGTAAAAAATCGTTTTTTAAAATGTCTATATAGCCATGACTGTCCATAATAAATCTTTGTTTTTCCGACTCCATCAGCACTCATGCACCCCCACACCATCACCGATCCACCACCATGTTTTACAGTACTGCATAAATTTTTTTGTTCTAAGGCAGTACATCGCTTTCTCTAAACTCTTGAGCGACCGTCGTTTCCAAAAAAGTTAAAATTGCATTCGTCTGTAAAAATAACCCTTTCCCAAAACGTAGGATCATTTAAATGGGCCTTGTTTAAGTTAGTTTTTATATGTATGTGTATACTCCCTTTTGTTCACCCTTGGTTGGGGATATTTTTTCTAAAATTCTAACGAGTAAAACCGTTAACGGTACTTTCTTAAGCATTGTTCGCCACTTTGTTTTGCTTATACAAATCTAATCGTAGCTTGATCGCTTACTTGTTCACACGCGAAAAAGGTAATATTTAATAAAACAGCGTTTTATTTCTTTTATTTCACGCACAAACATTTGGTCCAATCGAGCAGGATTTTTTGCCGCACAAATTAATTTGTATCTCCTATCTTTCTTTTATCATCATAAAAGGATCGCATTTTTTTTGGACACTTTCCCCAAATATCATCGTCTTTTTTTATTTTTTGGATATTTACAAAATAATAAGGTGCGTATTTGAATTTCTTTATAGAAAAAGTGCAGTGAATTTTATAAAAGAAAAGTGTTTTAATTTATTTTGTTTGTTACAAATAAAAGTGTTTAAACAAGCACTCACATATACATATTAGTAAAAATATTACTGTGTGTTTGTTGTAGTTGGTCGATTTTCCAACCCTAACTTTATTTGACACTTGTTTTGTGTGTCGTTTTCTACTACTCAAAATTATCAACTGCGGGTTTGTTTACGTGGACGGAATAATATAAAATAATTTTATTTGATAATTGGCTCATTTTTTTGTAACAAAATAAAGATCTCTCGCGTCGTAAACTAAAAATTTATTAAAATTAATATTAATAACTGAGCTTACTAATAAATAACAAGTGGTGAAAATAGTTGTGTTTTTTCTTGTGGTATTAAATACATACACATTAGTGTTTGCTTTTTCTTCTTCTTCATATACAAGTGGTCACTCTACGGTCGGTCAGTTTGACTGTACTCGCGTTTGATTAAATTTTACAAAACTAATTTTTGTGTAATATTGATCAAATTTGTGAAAATTAATTACAATTTAAAAGATTTTTTGAATTTTAAAACCAAAAATTTTGGAAATTGTAAATTAATAATAAATTAAAGTTGTTATATTTAAACTTGTGATTTATATAGAAGAAAAAGTAAAAACCATGTCTATTACACCACTTGACCGATTTATTAGAGCTTCGGATGCTCCTATCCGTTTTGAAGCTGAATTTAATAATACTCGGCAAGAAGTACATACTGCGTTCACAATAGGTTTTCACGGAGATGAATTGAAAAGGTTATGGGACCATGTTAGGTCGACATATGAGATATGTCTAGATTATTTGTCGACTTCTGAAGACACTGAACCTAATGATACTGAGGTGACTAGCTCGAAATATCAGACGACGTACCGATCGTTTATTGAATGTTCCGGTAAAATTGCTGAGAAAATCCATCAGTTTGATTCAGTGACTAAGTCAACTGATTCGCCAACATTAAATCAGAATATTTGTGTCGGTCATCATAATTTGACTTTACCACCTTGTGACGTAGATATTTTTCAGGGTGATTATCTTTTATGGCCTGCCTTTAGGGATTTGTTTACGGCCTTATATATAAATAGTTCCCGTCTTACAAATATCGAAAGATTATGCCACTTACTGCGTAAGACTAGTGGGGACGCGAAGGAAATTGTGTCGAAAAGTCCGCTTTCTGATATAGGGTATGAAATGGCGTGGCGAAATTTAAAAGACGCATATTAATAATCAACTAAAGACGCTTTTTAATATTCCAATACTGGAAAAAGAGTCTTTTACCGGTCTCAAAAATTTGCAAAGACGAATTAATAGTTGTCTCGCATCGTTATCGGTGTATAAAGTTCCTACAGAGAATTGGGATCCGATTCTAGTGTTTCTATCTGTACAGCGACTTCCTGACTGCACTGTAACTTTAAGGACAAATTTGCGTTGTCATGTTGGAAGGATATGGATGCTTTTTTGACAGAAAGAATTCAAACTTTGGAATGTCTTCGTGATATTCGGGAAACTCCGCAGGCAAAAAAGCCATCGGTACAAAAAGTAAAGACACATCATGCAAATTCTGCATCAAATTCTCATTTTTGCGTTTTATGTAAGAATCAAAGTCATTTCCTACGCGATTGTAGGCGATTCATGAATCTTCCAATTTCGGAAAGATTTTCTACTATAAATAAACATCATTGTTGTGTCAATTGTTTATCAAGGACACATGAGGTTAAAAATTGCACAAGCGCTCATAGCTGTTCAACGTGTAAGAAAAGACATCACACTTTGCTGCATAGAAGTACTTCATCCTCTGACGATTCGACTGAGAATTCCAACACAGGCGCGAGTTCTGTCGTGGTATCTCCCCCAACACACTCCAGGCCAGTGGAATCTTCTAGCAGAAATAACCCAGGTCCCTCAAATCGACAGGTATTCCACGTGTCAAATAATCGGACTGTACTTTTAGGGACTGCTATGGTGAATATACGTCACCAAGGTATGACATACCCGGCTCAAGCCCTCATTGACCCTGGTTCGGAAACGTCGTTTATTTCTGAACGCGTGCAGAATCGGTTAAAGATTTCGGGGCATTTGACAAATGCTTAAATCTCTGGTGTCAACCAGACGATTACTGCGACCTCTTCTAAACTTTGCTCGATCGAAATAAGCTCTGCTTTGGACACTTCGATTAATTTAAGGACTACGGCTCATGTTTTACCCAATATATCGGGTAATTTTCCATCTTTTGTTATGTCGGATGAACTTTTTAGGAATTTACCGAATCTCCAATTAGCTGATTCTCAGTTTTTCAAATGCAGACCGGTTGATCTGCTTTTAGGTGCAGATTTGTATCCTCAAATTATATTAGGGGAAATTCGTACGAACTTTTTAGGATCGTTATTGGCTCAAAAAACGATATTCGGATGGATTATCACTGGTCCTGCGCCACCATCTTCTGTTCAGGTATTTAATACGAGAGTTGAGTTTTCCTAAGAAGACAATTTAAACAGCAGCTTACTCCGCTTTTGGGAACTAAAGGAGGCGCCGAAAAGAAAAATAATGTCCCTTTATGATCGGATTTATGAGGAGAATTACAAGCGCACAACTCGCAGGGAACCTGATGGACGATATGTGGTGACACTTCCTTTAAAGCCTGAATTTTCAGAAAAGCTTTCCTTAGGTTCTTCAAGACAAAATGTTAGGGTGCTATTTTTGAGAACAGAAGCTTCACTATTGAGAAAACTACAAATCAAGTTAATGTATGACGCAGTACTTAGGGAATATTTGGTTTTGGGTCACGTGAGGACAATAATGGAAACATTGTCTTCCATTTCTTCATGTTATTTGCCGCATCATCCTGTCATAAAACTGGATCGCAAAATTACTAAATCGAGAGCAGTTTTTAATGCGTCAAATAAAACTTCTAGTGGACTTAGTCTTAACGATTGTTTGTTTGTCGGTCCTACCCTTCTGGCAGATTTAGTCCTACTGATTTTACGTTGGAGATTTTTTCGTTTTGTTTTTAATTGTGATATTACTCAAATGTATAGACAGATAAGGCTTAACCAGTCTCATACTCCTTTATAGCGGCATTATCATCTGCAGGGTTTAATCTTCGAAAATGGGCTTCGAACGATAGGGCAATTTCAGCCGGGTTTCCCCCTGAATATTTGATAGATGATAAACTTTTCGTTTTTGCCGAATCAATTAGTTCGAAAACGCTGGGACTCCAATGAAATGCTCATTTGGACGCTTTCTATTTTAAAGTGAATCCCATAGCACGACGTTTGCACTACACTCAGAGGGAAGTTCTGTCAACGATCGCAAAATTATTTTAGTAGGTTGGTTAGGTCCAGTGATAGTAGTAGCAAAAATGCTAATGCAAAATATTTGGCAGGATCAGATAAATTGGGACGAGGATCTAAAAATGTCAACGCAAGCCGAATGGGAGAAATTTGTGGCTTCGTATCATGAAGTCAATGGTATACAAATTCCTCGATGGGTTCATTATGAATCCTCAGTAGAGCTTCATGTTTTTTCTGATGCCTCGGAAAAGGCATATGCGGGGGTAATATATATTCGGGTGGAAACACCTAGAGGAGAAATTTTCACACATTTGCTAACCTGCAAGACGAAAGTGGCCCCTATTAAATCTGTTACTTCACCTCGTCTGGAACTTTGTGGTGCAGTGTTAGCGGCAGACCTTTTGAAGGCAGTGTTGAGCGAAATTGATATTCCATTACACCAGGTTTATTGTTGGACTGATTCTACGATCGTCCTTTCCTGGTTAGGGAAGGACCCATGTTCTTGGGCAACGTTCGTTGCAAATCGAGTTTGCAAAATACAAGAAATTGTAGGCAAACATAATTGGCATCATGTCAGATCTGAGGACAATCCGGGAGATTTAGGAAGTAGGGGAGCTACACCTTCCTTTTTGGCTCAGAGCTCTCTTTGGTGGAATGGTCCACAATGGCTTCGGGACTGAAAAATCTATCTATGCTTGATACTGATCTTGAAGCTCGAAATGTAAAATCTCATGCCTCTTTTTTCACGAATTACGAGGATGTTTTGGAGTGATTTTCGTCGCTTGATTTTTCCATAGAACTCATTCGCTTTATAGGAACCGATATTCGTATGACACCATAACGCTGTCTGATAATGAATTGAGACATGTGAAACTACGTTTGGCCATTGTGGCTCAAAAAGTTAATTTCGTGGAGGAATACAAGTGTCTCTTACACAAGTGGCTCTTACACCAGGTCATTTCCTAATAGGGTCTCCCATACTAGCTCCCCCCAATTTATGAATCGCCGGTTAGTCTTCTAAATCGTTATAGGAAAGTTAAGACGCTGACTAATCACTTTTGTCGTCGATGGAAGGAAGAGTATTTGTCAGGCCACACAAACGATATAAGTGAAATATCCAGAATAACTTAGTTGTTATTCGAAATGAGCAATTGTCACCCACTTCTTGGAAAATGGGAAGATCACGTACGCGTCGCGGACATACGTAAAGAAAACTGGGTAATAAAGCGACCAATTACAAAACTGGTTGTTTTAACCAGTGAAACTGTTTAAAAAATGTTTGTTAACCTTCATTGTTTCCTAGTATCATGGATCCTCTGACTCATCTATCGGAAGACGCTTTGCTTGAGGATTACGATGAGACAATGGAGGTGGACTCAGCAGCCACAACCACTACAAGCTCTACCAGCAAGTCTGAAGTTGTCGCTGTCATCGAAAGCTCAACAGCAATCGTAGTCGCTGACCAAGAGGTCCCTTTGACCTCACCTGAAAATTCCGGTCGGGAATTCGCGTAACGTTCGTCACAATTGTCGCATTTGTGGCCGAAGGCATCAATTGTCTTCGTGTCGTAAATTCATACATATGACTTTTGAAAAAAGAATTAGGATGGTGCTCCTACACCATTATTGCTCGCGGTGTCTTTCCGCAAGTCATATTTTCCGCGATTGCTCGAGTGAAGGGTGTTGTAAAAAATGTAAAGGAAACATCATTCGATGTTACATTCGGATAATCACGTAGCAGCGCAACAACTTAAAACTAAAATGCGCTCGCGAACTAGCGATCCTCGACCTGCCGTTTCTAATCAACTTCCGTCGTTGCCTTTATTTCACCCCGTGTCTTTTTCTCCTACGGCTACCGTTTTGATGCTCATTTCAAATAAGAGCATTCGGGTACGGGCAGTCTTAGACATTTGCTGTAGCATGAGCTATATTTGCTCATTTTTAGTGGCAAACCTGAAGCTGCTTGTCTCCACCGTTGAAGAAGAAAAATATTGTAAAGTCAATATATGTTCTCTTTACGATGCATCGCGACAAATTTCGTTGACGGTGAAGGTAAAAACCATTCATGGCATTAAAACCCCTATAGAGACGGTTTCGGATAGGGTAAAATATGACTTTGAGGATATGCAATTAGCAAATCCTGGTTTTAATGTGTCCGGAAAAGTCGCGCTCGTGATTGGTCCTGAGATAGCTCCACAAATTATGGGAGCTAAAATTTATTCACCATATTTGGTTGGGTCATTTCTGGCCAAGCCCCTCGTTAAGGGCCCAGTTCATGGTCTGATTCAAAACCATACTCTCTTGAGTGCAGTATGTAGTCTGTGTAGAACTACATCCCATAGGCCTTGTTCTATGGAAAATTATTATATACCAGCTGCTCTGGTTTGGTCGTATGACCAAATTGTTTTTTTTAAAAATAAATGAATTGAAAAAAAAATAAAATCATATATATATATTTACTTTTACGTTTACATTTTTTTTGTTAGTATTACCTATTTAGTTTAAGATTTGTTGCAACGTTCTGTCGTTGCAAGGTGGCCGGCAATGTTTAAGTTAGTTTTTATATGTATGTGTTCACCCTTGGGTGGGGATATTTTTTCTAAAATTCTAACGAGTAAAACCGTTAACGGTACTTTCTTAAGCATTGTTCGCCACTTTGTTTTGCTTATAAAAATCTAATCGTAGCTTGATCGCTTACTTGTTCACACACGAAAAAGGTAATATTTAATAAACCAATTTATTTTACTATAAACAAAATTATAAACACAGCGTTTTATTTCACGCACAAACAGACGTCTTTGTACTGAGCAGCATAGTCAAAACGTTTCTTTTATTTGTAGAACTAATGAATGGTTTTTTTTCTTGCTATGCACGACTGATGTTCAAATTTTTTTAAGAAGCGGCGAACTGTATCTGCATGCACATCAATTCCATAGTCTTTTTTGATATCGTTTTTCAATTCTACGCAACTTTTTTGGACTTCTCTTAAAATTTTACGCCTTAATCTTTCATCAAGCTTTCGGGGCAAACTTTCAAATCTTCCATTCCTAAGGATAGTTTGGACTGTAAATTTTGACAAACTGACAATTTCCCCCACTTTTGCCATAGATTTTCATTCATTTGACAACTAATTTTCGGACTTCTGTTGATATTTCCTTTCTTTTCGATATTTTCATATTTGATATAAAAAAATTGAAAAAATACCACAAAATTTCACACACGCAGCTTCTTTAAAAATTAATCAACTTATTAATTATGAAATTAACGGCTTTACCATAACAATGATGTATATAAGTAAAAGACGTATGTAGACTTTTGCAACGCTTCCTATGTTGGATATTGCTAAATTTAACAACAGTGACCATATTTGTTTAAACTTTTTTATTTCAGTGATGTAAAGTAGACCCTGATAAATATTAACAAGTGGTAATATTCAAAGATTAACCCTTAAATCCATATTGTTGTCAATTGTCTACATTCCAGTTCCTCTTTATTTTAGACGAACATAAGCTTTATACTAATTCTGATTCTCCTTCAGCAAAATCAAATGGAGTACGATAAGTTTCAGCTAACGAAATTCTAAATCAAACTAAAGCTATAGGAAATGTAATGAATAAAAATCAAATAAATATTTGATACTTTAGAGAAAAATAAAAGTAAAAATCATGCATTTAAGGGTTAAACATTAAATCTGAAATAATTTTTAAATTAAATCAAATTTCGATATCGTATGTAGAGTTTTGCGACTAAGTGTACTTATCAACAATGTTGATAGCATTTGGTAATTAGCATTGTTCGTAAGTATGGCAACACTAAATGTTTAAGCTGCTAACATTAACATCGAAAGCTCTAGAATTCGAATGTACTAGATTGTCCGTTAAGAGCATTGTAGAAGATTCCCGAGAGATGGCCTGTGTATAAATAGTGGCAGATGTTGCAGTAGTGAGTTGAGTTTATCATAGGAGCTGTTAGAGTTAACATCAACTGTCTTGTACATTTAAGTTTGTACATTATGAAGTGTGTGTGCATTTCTGCTAATTGATAAACGTGTAAATAGACACTGAGTGACTGTGTAGACTGTTGTTGTTGTACATTTTAAATAAATAAATAAAGAGTTGTTACAAAATTTAAACTACTAAAACTGCTTTTATTTGCAATCAAAAGTTTCCAGTTTATTTAAAGGAAATAAACGCCGTTAATTCGAATTATTTGTTGGTCAATTTTATATGGAACTAGCTTAACTCGTTGCACTTCGCTACTCCTATCGTAGTAAAAAAAAAAATGTGAAAGGATTTTATAAAAATTAAATAAATACAATTAATACCGGAATTTGTTGTTAGCTTTATTTGTATTATAAGCTTTTGCCATTGAAAGTATAACAAATATCCTCCGAGTTAAAAAAATATATTTTTAGTCAAACTACTTACAATAATAAAGTAATTTATAAAAAGTTAGCAGAATCTAGATATAACAGTTCTTTAGATATTCGAAAATAATTATTTACTTTGTACGATACCACCATTTTTTAATACTCACAATGGTACCAAAATAACAAATGCAAAGCATTGAGAATCACAGTATTATAGATCTCCAGATATCCATTAATAACAATTAACCGAATGTGGAACGGGTTATCCAACCCGTTTCAATCTTGCTCACTTTAAAACAAACAACGGATACTTGCAACAAAGTGATTTAAACGAAGTATGAACCATAGAGAAAATATCATAGAGCGGAAACTAGAAAAAAGCTCAAACAAAAAAAAAAATTACTCAATCATTGTCTCTGTTAGAGTTAAAATCAACTGTCTTGTACATTTAAGGTTGTACGTAATAGAGTGTGTGTGCATTTCTGCGAATTGATAAACGTGTATAAAGACACTGAGTGACTATTTAATTCTGTTGTTGTTGTAACAGGTGGCGCAAAAGTAATCCTCCTATCAGAAAATGCTATAAGTTTTGCGATTGGCCCCTAATGTCAGTTCTGTTTTGACATTTGTGTAGTAAACACATGCGAAATACACGTTAATAAATAAGAACGTGGAATATTGCTGACAATTTATTTGACCAATAATCGGCAAAATTTATAGCATTTTCTAATAGGAGGATTACTTTTGCGCCACCTTGTACATTCTAAATAAAGAGTTGTTACAATTTTAAACTACTAAAACTGCTTTTATTTGCAATCAAAAGTATCCGGTTTATTTAAAGGAAATAAACCCCGTTTTTAAAAGGTAAAAACGTAACAATATTTACTTTACCTTAAGCTAAAGAGCATGAAACCCAAATTTATATCAATTTATCATTCCAGAGAACATATTTCATATATTATTCGAATGCTACAGTAGGAAATCCATGATCAAAAATCTATGTATTTTATTCATAGTATGTAACATTTAAGTAGAAATTGGATTCAGATGACATTCTATAGAAGTCTAATATCAAACAATATAATTCTTTTAATTATTTAACCAAAAACTGTTTTGGTACTTGAATGTTGAAAATTTTACCTTTAATAGAGGATATTATATTGTTATTGATGAAACATTTCTTGGATTTAAATAATTAAAATTTTGTTCTCCTAATGGTCAGCTAAAATTTATATGTATTTTTATTTAAAAGCTTTCTTTTTTAATACAATTTCTAAATATCTATAAATATTTTTATTTCGTGTGGAAAATTAAGGTTGCTAGATGTATTTCAAATGTTTTCCACAATAAGAACAGAGTACGGCTTTTGCGAAATTGTTTCGCATATATTGTTGTCTATAGCTAAGTACTCTGTTCAAAATTTCGTGCGAAATGCTGTCAAACTACATACAAAATATTTGGAATGAAATATCTGCGAAATAATTTCGCAAAAGCCGTACTCTGTTCTTGTTGTGGAAAACATGTGAAATATATCTGGCAACCTTATTCTTCCACAGGAAATAACATAAGCAGCACTTCTTTCGCACGAAATAAAAACCAACAGCTGATCATTTGTTGCATATACAATTTTTCGCATGAAAAAACCAACACTTTTGGCAAATATGAACAGAGTACTAGGCTTATGAGATAAAATGTGACGGTACGACAAAGAGAATATTGGGGTTAAGGAACACACAACTGATATTGAAAAAGGAAAAATTACGACGACATTATCTCTGTATGTAAAGGAATGCAATCATAAGATGGTTTTTGATAATATTAAGATATTAGACAGAGAACAAAAAGAGAAAAAACGATACACTCTTGAAAGTTTAAGAATACAACAAAAAATACACAGTACAATGAATACAAAAGAGGACAAGGATAACACAAAACTGCAACATTCTGCTGCAATATTTAATTATTAAATCAGTTGAAGTTCTGTGATACTAGTAAGGAGTGAGATCGTAAAATTCTTAACACTCGTTTTTCATTAAAACTTTTAACCCAAGTATTATTTGATTTTTTGGTTAAGTTACCTTTGTAATTAGTTATTATGTTTAATGTCAATTATATTCATTTGTTGCAGGGCACACTTATTTTTTATTTTTGCGTAAAGTATGCTTATTGTCAAAAGTTGCTATTGTAGGTTATTTAAAGTTAAATTTGTGTATTATATTGACAAAGGTGTTTTTAAAAACATATAATATGGTTAAATTTGCCCTGTGTAACAAAAAGGCACACCCAGGCAATGGCACATTCTTCACCGTTCCAAAAGATGAAAAGAGGCGGATGAATTGTAGTGTGATTTGCCAAAAGCGACTTAATCCAAGTTCTCGCATTTGCGTGGATCATTTCAATTCGTCCCAACTAATAACGGCTGGGCGAAAGCAGCTCTTATTACCAATAGCGGAGCCAAAAGCACAACAGTAAGTAAAACCTAATGAACCTATATTTATATGTTGAATTTCATGGTTAAAGTTATTTTCTGAGGGGATTTTATATGGCAGGTAGGGTCAATTAAACTTAATGATGAGCATTTCTTAGTTAAAGGCACAGGTATTGATGCATCCATTTACTTATTATATAAAAATAATAATAAATAAACAATTAATTTACAGGTAGACAAAAGGTAAAACTGGCTGCTCAGTTATTTTCACATACAACTGCAAGTGCAATCCGGCGTTGTTATGCGCACGGATTAGATATTTATAAATCAATTGAGACTGCTGAATTTATTCAGACAGTTAATGATTGGTTCGGCGTCCTTAACTCGTCGATGAATACGTCTGGACTCCCTGGCAAAGTAAGTGATTTCTTTTAAGTTTTTAGATAATATTAAAATAAACGTAAATACCTATAGGAACCATACGGTAATGATTTGGAAAATCAGAAGGAAATGTTAGATAAAATAAATCAAATTATGTCCGTTCAAATCGTGCCAGGAAATAAAAGCCTTGAACTCTTCCAAAAAGGCATTCTTATAACTAATTCTGCCTTAGTAATGCTCCACAAAATATCTGAAAAAGTTTGGCATGTCGTATATTTTAACGAACAGACTGAATCAGGACATTCTAGAGCACTTTTTTGGAGCGATTCGAAGCAAGGGTGGATTGAACGATCATACTTCTCCGCAAGATTTTAAGTATAGGCTAAGGAAGTATATATTAGGTAAGTTTCATATAACATTTAATGCTATATAACCCTTTATACCATTAAACATTTAGCCCGAAATACCGAACAGTTAAGTGCCAGAGGTAATGTGGAAAATGGTGAAACGGAATGGCTCAGTAACAATTTAAAACGCTTCGAAAGTTTGACAGAAGTTGTCTTCCAATCAGAAGAAGTCCTCACAGACGATTTCGAAACTTCGTTACCATATGTGACGGACATATGGCAGACCTTGACGGCGAAGATTTAGAAGACATTGGTATTCTTCAAGAGGATGCTCTTGTGGAATTACAATGACATGAAAAACATTCACTTTGGTCGACGAAGTTTCTAAGGGTTCTTTATAAAAACCATCCACCTATTTATTGGAAAAAGTGAAGCAGTTAGAAAAGGTATTCTACAGAATCAATGGTAGAGAAATATCCGACTTGTTAAATCTTCGCCAGCATTTGGTGGATCAAAGCTTGTCGATAGACCTGCCGGATCATGTAAAGCAATTCTATTTCAAATGTAGAATATTTTTTCGCATACGAAATTTAAAAAATCGCCTCAAATTCGAAAAGAAATCAAAAGCAAAAAAATTACAAAAATTGTTTCTTAAATGTTAGTATTATTCATTAATTTCCTATCCCTATATATACACAAGTTTTATTTAAGAAATTTTTCTTATATTAAGATTCATTAAAAACCAAAAAATATAGTTAAAAACCAAAATTATTTTGTTTATTATTAATTTGATGTTCTATTTTTCATTTATCAGTTTATAATGCACTCTATATGCTATTAATAAATATTTTAATATCTCTTTATTTAACTTTTTTTCTTCTTTTAGTAAACTTTTATTATTTTGAAAGAAGTTATTCACCCCTATCGTGTAAAACATGTGAAATTTATGTTCCCATGAAATATCCATTTCCCTCGAAGGGGAAATTGCTATCGTGCAATTCTCATGAACTTTTCATTCACAATAGTTGATTTTGTTCGTAACAGCTGTCTATTGTTTACAAAATTCCATCTAAAAATTTCACAACATGGGGAATTTTTTCACGTGAACAAAATTCATGAACGAAATATGGGAAAAGGGAACAAATTTCATGTGAAATATTGACTCACGATAGGGGTAATTATCATGCAAGTTTTAAAAATTTTCTTTAAAAAAAACTTATCTGCGCAGCCGTCACAGGTTTAACAAAAATCACATTGTTACCTCTTTGATTCGCCTTTTATAGTCTCATTCACTTTCCATATTCAAACTTATTCCAAATACCTACTTGTACATATATACTGAGATTGCCCTTAAATTACTTTGCTCCGTCCACCATCTTCAATAAATTCCCTCCTAAATTATGTATGCTCTTCTATTATGGCTCCTACCCAGTCCTATGTCATTCCTCCATTTTGTCCTGTATTATAATTTAACAGGAGCTCATCAAAATGAAATAGTGTATTTGATTCATTCAAACAAAAATATAAAACCGTAAAATTTAAATTTTACTTACAGTACCAACAACAAACGTCTCTGTGATTTACGCAACTTCATTGCATTGCCAACCCTACTACTACTTCATTCATTAAACGTACCGCATACATTGAATCGAACAGCTGTAGAATTGTAAACAAAATAATAATACACAGGTAGGTAAGAACAACGAAAGAGTTTTGAATTTGTTTTAGTTATTATTTATTTTTGATTTACTTTCTTTTCAGGATATCTTTAAGAAACTTATGGACTATCTGGTAAAGGTAAAGTATCGTGCCCCACTATTTTAATATCATCTAACATATTTCTCTTTTCAGATAAACAAATTTGAGAATCGCAAAAAATGCGGTCATGCTCAGCCGCCACCATAATAATTTGGGCGTAACATGGTTCCACTGCGGAAGGCCTCCCGCATGCACAAGGTGGACCATACAGTAATAAATAATAAAGAAAAACTAAGACTCTAACTTTACTAACACCAAACAAAACTAACATCCTAACTATAAAAAAATATAATTTGAACTGGGACTTGGGCTGGAGATTGATTCCTCCAACTGGTAAAAGGCCCCCCCCCAATTGATATGATTAGGGACTCGAAGCAATAGGTTATTAAGTCCTCCTCCCGGCGGTTTTACTAAGGGGCCGCTACGCAAAAAAGGTTGTTGGTCTCGACTTATAAAAATTTATAGCACGCCGCAACACAAGCATTCAAAGGTCAAATGGTACACATGATGTTTCTAAAGCCAAAAAAATAGAAAGAATTTTCAAAAGAGCTCCCAACACATCCGGTAGGAAAGCAGCCCGGTTAGCACAGTACTCGGACTATTTGGTAATAGTGTTTTCACACCTAAAGTTAAAACCTGGTTTTAACGTTAAAACCATAATTAGCTGATTTTGCGTTCACACCATAAATTTTCATAAATCTGGTTTTAACATTTATTGGTTAAACCCTATTTTTTCCTCCCACATTTCAATAAAACCTTTTTGTTCTGTTCTGTTCAAAAGCTTATTTGTCTCTTGTATTTTTTTATTGTTGCTGTTGCGTTCGTTATTTAATTTGTTTAAATTTTACTCTTTCTTCTTTTCTATATTTATTTTGTTTTCTTTTATCAGCTGTTTTCAACATTTTCATGTTGGTAGCACTGTATTTAGTACATAGAAAACAAGATTGTATTTCATAAAACCTACTTAAAACCAATTCAAAAAAGGTTTTAAGATGGTTTTATCATAATAATTTTGTATGGTAAAACCAGGTTTTAATAATGGTTTTAACGATAAAACCAACTTTTGCATTAAAACCACTCAGTGTGAAAACACTATAAGAAAAGTTAAAGCTAATTCAGGTTTAAAAACATACAAGGCTCAAAAAGTTTCTGACAGGAACGCTGCTAAAAATTTAGAGGCCAAAAACAGAGCACGGGAATTGAAGTTAAGAATTTTTCGATCTCACTCCTTATTAAGTTTGACTTATGGTATATGTTGTGTTATAATGATTCTTTATTTATTTATTAATTCTGTGTCGTGAAGTCCAGTTTTTTAAATAATAAGTTAATTGCCAAACAATGTAAACAATAGAATTTCGTAAGTTAAACTGTGATATCTTAAGTTTTTCAATGATTTATAATAAAAAAATGTATATGTTTTGTCGCTAGAATTTAACAATAAAAGGAAACCCTTGAAGAAGTTTGAAACAAACAAATGAAACGTTAGCTGAAGAATGAGAATGGAAATATAACAAATGATTGACCATAAATAGGCCGTAAGATTGGAATCTTAGAAACTAAAATTGTCAACATCATTGATCATAAATAGAAAACTAATAAATATTCCATATTAATTCGACAATTTCATAAGATCACAGACATATTTTTCAAAATAAATAGGGTACATAGGACTTCAACAAGATAGGTTCTTACAGACCTACGCCATGTATTTATGGGTCTTCCTGTTTGTCTACTTCCATGTGGGTTCCATTCCAGAGCCATCCTTGTTACATTATATACCGGCTTTCTTAAGGTGTGTCCTATCCACTTACACTTTCTGCGTTTTATCTTCATGTGTATGGGCTCTTCTTTGGCCAAGCTCCAGAGGTTTTCGTTTGTTATTGTGTTGGGCCAGTATATGCCACATATAATGCGAAGGCTTTTATTTATAAAAAGGGTCGACTTGACACATGCGTTGAAAATACGGATCTTTGTTGTTCTCGTGATTTGTGGTGCCCGCCATATATATTTTAGTCCGCCAAATGCACTTCTAGCTTTATTGAGCCTATTCGTGATGTCCTCATTAATGCCACCGCTTGACGACATTTTGCTCCCTAAGTAGCAGAAGCAGTCAACGTATTCTATTCGATGATTGTCGATGTTGATATGAGCGTTGCTGCTGTTATGGCGTACGTCTTTTTTATATTTATTTTTAAGCCAACTCTTCTGGCTAACTTCACAAGATCGTTTGATTTATCTTGCATGTCTGAAAGTTTATGTGAAAGAAGGGAAATATCATCTGCATATTCTAAATCTTCCAGATGTCTTTAAAAACTCTACGCAATACCCCTTTTCTTCTTGCACAGTTCCTCCATAAAACAGTCCATTACCACTCCAAAGAATAGTGGTCATGAACGTATCACTAATTATGCCATTGTGTAGAACCTGCAGTTCCGCTTTGATGACTTGTATTATTTTGTTTGGCACTCCTTTCCTATTTAGAGCTAACCATATAGCGTTTCTATTGACTGCATCGAAAACCAGGTACAGTGGTGACTTCCATTCGATCGACTGTTCAATAATTATTCGAAGTGTATTCACCTGATCGACACAGCTACGATGTGGGCGAAACCCAGCCTGTTCGTCTCTAAGACCAGCCTCTACAGTTTCCAACCTTTTAAGTATTATTGTGGCTAATACCTTGTATATTGTATTGAGCTATGTAATACCCCTCCAGTTGTCACAATCTCTCAGGTCATCTTTTTTAGGTTGTTTTATTACATTACCTCTAGTCCACGAACAATTTATAGTGTCTTTTCTCCAGGCTTGTGCAATATGTGGTTGTATGATGTTAGTTGCAATTTAAGTGTTTTATATATGCAGTTTTCTAATAATAGTGGATTTTCTTTTCGAGCTGTAGACTTTGATGAGCTAATTGCTGCCTTGCAATCAATTAAATTCGACGCTATTGGCTGCGATGGTATATCAGTTAAATTTCTGAAATTAGTTTTTCCCTATATTGGGACTTTTAATTTGCATCTAGTCAATAATATTATTACTACTTGTACGTTTCCTTTAGGTTGGAAAATTGGTAGAGTAGTACCTATAAGGAAGGTTGGTGAATCTAATGAGATTTCAAACTTACGCCCTATTTCTATTCTACCTGTTATATCTAAAATCGTAGAGGTTCTGCTGAAAAATCAGTTAACGGATTATGTTGATGAAATTTAATTTTTTATTGATGCGCAATATGGTTTTAGATATGGTAGAAATACAACATCTCTTTTATTATGAATGACTGATACTATAAGGCAATCTTTGAGCCATGGTAATTATAATGTTCTTTTATCAATGGACCTTACTAAAGCATTTGACAAAGTTGATTATAGCATCTTAATTTCAAAGCTACATCGAAATCTAGGTCTCTCGTTGTCATCCTGTAAACTTTTATATTCATATCTTATGAATTGATATCAGTATGTTTCGATTGATTGTAAAGTATCGCGTATTTTACCCGTTAGAAGTGGTGTACCTCAGGGTTCAGTCCTTGGACCCATATTATTTATGACATTTTTCAAGATTTTGACCATATTCCGTCTTGTATACCATTTGCATATACAGATTATTTGTTTTTTATTTTTTGTGGTGAAAGACAATTTTTTGATGTAACGCAACAGATGATTAATTACATTATTTCTAATATAAGTAATTGGCTTCGGAATAACATGTTACTCGTAAACACTTTGAAAACAAAAGCTATGGTTTTTGGTTTACCTTTGGCGAAATTTTCCCTGACTATTGATGGTAGTTCAATTCAAATTGTTGATCATATCAAATGTCTTGGATTGTGGTTGGACAATAAGCTTATTTTTGACAGACATATTAATTTTGTTATATCCAGGGTGAATTACGCATTACGAAGGATTTATAATACTAATTTGATTTTACCTATGTATATAAAAACAATGATAATTCATTCATTAGTTATGCCCATATTTTTGTACGGCGTTGAAATATACAGTGGTACTTACCATATTGTTTAATAGAGTAAATCGTTACCTTTTCTCTTTACGACGTCGTACTCATGTATCGGTGCATGTTTTAGGTTTTTAAAATGTTCATTTTAAAACTTTATAAAATCTAGACTTTTATTCTGTTTTTTATAACATGTTCAGAAATGGTAATATTTTACGGATGATTTCATTATTTTTTTCTTTTAGTCGATCTAATCGCAATCGCCAAATTTTAATACCAAAACTGACATCAATTTTGGAACGCTCATTCCATGTGCGAGTAACAAGGATATTTAATAGTTTGCCAAATTCTCTTAAAACATTTGAGTATTCGTATAATACCTTTAAAAGCAAAATTTTTAATCACCTTGAAAATAATGATTTTTATTAACTATTATAACTAAATTGATACAGTACGCAATTGAGATTTGTTTTTGTTTGGTTTCTATTTATCTTTATCAATACTATTATATTTTTTCTATCTAATATCTGTATTCCCTAGTTTTTAAGTTTAGATATAAGTTTGCAAAATTTTTATTATATCATTATTATTAAAATTTTTTTTCAAATTAGCTTTGTTTAAAAAAAGGGCTCAGTTATAATTGTATAATAAATAAATAAATAAATAAATAAATAAAAAAAAAATAGAGTGTCTATTAAGAAGAGTTCCGGTGGAATTCCCTCTGCACAGCAAGCCTAAAAAATATAGTATAAATTTAACTAAGCGCAAGGGTAGAATGGCATTTACAAAGTTTCTTAGTTAATATGACTAAAATGTTAGATAATTTCAATGTTCGAAAAATCAACTAAATTTTTTTGTTAATATTCCTTATTAAATTTTTTAATTTACCAATGAAAGAAAAGTAAATTTATAGTTTAATTTTTGATAATTTGACTATGGAACAATTGTTACATAAAATTAATTTATTTACAAATAATATTTAGAAAATCTTTAGTTTTTATTTAAAAAAATGTATTTCTAAAATTAATTTTATGTGTATATAAATCAGTGTTTAAAAAGCTACGATAACTAAAAATTTTTAACTATTGCTACAACTACTGCTTCAGAAAATTTTCTATAGCGGTAGCAATAGCATTTGTCTTTTTTCGTTTTCTTGGTTTTTCTATAACTACTACTACCTTCAAAAAATAAAACTCTAAACAGAGCAGTAGTAATAAAACATGAATTGTAAATAGAGTAGTAGCATAAAAATACAAAAAATCATTACTACTGCTCTACATCGAGTTTTAATTTTTATTATTTAGAAGTAGCAGTAAGGTAGCAATAAGGTAGCAGTTGACGTAGTAGAAGAAGTAGCAGTTAAGTAGCAGTTGAGGTAGCAATAGAAGTAGTCAAAAAAGAAAATCTTCAGCCAATAACACCAAAAATGCTAGAAATAAACATTGTGTGTTGTTTTTGTTTTGAGAATGTTTGAAGAAATAATTCATTTTTATTCGTTACCATCCACACAAACAAGTTATTTCTTACGTTGCCATATTATTTGCAGGGGAAATATTAATGTTCTACATAATTATAAATGAATTTTCGTACATTCAACAATGAAACAATTTATTAAATGATAGAATTAATTTTTGTGGGTATTTTTTCTCTTCAGGGATAACATTTTGTTATAAAAGTAGTAAATTTAATTTCTTAAAAGAAAAACTAAATTAACAAAATCCACTAAAATTTAATTTTATTGTTATTGAATTTCTAAAAACATTTTATTTGTTAAGTATATTTTTTATCACAAACAAACAAATAAATAGACATTTTGTTATATATACTTAGATGAAAGAACTTTAAAACCATTACATTTATTTGAATATAATACAGAATTCGTTCTTATTTCAAGTAAATAATACGGCAACGCTTTGCAACAATGTTTATGTAAAAATATGGTAACTATGTGAATACAAACAAAAATAAACATTCACAACAACAACACACAATATAAATTTTCGACTGAAGATTTTTATTTTTGACTACATCTATTGCTACCTCAACTGCTACTTAACTGCTACTTCAACTACTACTTAACTGCTACTTCTACTACTACGTCACCTGCTACCTCAACTACTACTTCTATTACTACTAAACCTTAAAAGTAGCAGAAGTAATAGAAAACAAACGACTCTGATACTTTAAAACCGTTTCTTTTTTTAAGGTAGCAATAGAAAACAAACTGCTCTGCTACTTTTAAATTTTTCTTTTATTGCTACTACTACAACTACTGCTACTAAAATGTGAAGGTAGCAGTAGTAGTAGTAATTGATTGACTCCGACTTTTTATTAATTTTTTAACTAGACTACTTGTGTTTTTCGTTGCTACTGCTACTTGTAGTCTAGTTATTTAAACACTGATATAAATAAATGAAATTTAATGAAAATTGTTTGCAGATGCTTTTTTGTACGTGATTCGCATCAGAATCACTCAGACCCTTGAACTCATGCGCTTTTGAATAAACGTTCCTTTTGTTGCTGGAGTAAGACACGCATAGAGCCAATTCCGACACTGCATTGGGCGTCGACATACCGGTTAGTCCCAAATAATTACATATCTCATGCTTCTAATGATAGAGACCAGCTAAATCATCATTATCTGTTTGTTTTTCTAACTTTTCGTAGATTTTATTGATGAATTCAAAAGTTGAGGACTTGCCTTGTAGGTGGATTTGACGGCAGTTATGTTACAATTGTTCCATAGTCATAGTGGGCTGCTTGATTTTTTTAGTTTTGAAAATAAAAAAAAAAATTTATTTAAATTTTTATATTTTTTAAAGTTAATTTAATAAATTAAATTAATTTTGCACCAAAAATATTTTCAATTGACAATTAAATAAACAAAAAACTTCGAAGAAGAAGTTACTAATTCCAATATATGTATATATTAACATAGTTTTTACGTAAAGTGTATTGTTTGAATTACCTTTTGGCCTCGATTATTTTTTTGTGTGTAACATTTATTCATAATTCCATAAATAGTATGAGTTTGTTCATATTTTTTGTCATAGAATAAAAGCGGGTGATACAATAACAAAATACATGCAATACATTCTCATGAATTAGGTTTTTGGCTCTCAGTTACCTATCTAGTTGTTGTCTATGTGTTTTGTTTTCAAACAAAATCTAGGAGGCTTGAAAAAAAATATTTAAATTTTCATTTATATTTTCGTATTGTTTAAAAATGTTTAATATTTCCTTGGAATTTTTTTTTTTTTATGATTTTCAGCTACAGATGAAATGCTTTAATATTAATGCTTGTTTAGTTATGTTTTTAACTAAATCATTACGTAATGCAATTGCAATGCAATTTATTATAAAATATCAACAGATTTATATAAAAAAACCTAAAATTTCCATCATGTACAATTTTATAATATTTATAAACATGTTCTTATTCTGAATGAAAAAAGTTTGGGCAAAAAGTCATGTTCGATTAATAATATTGTTACGTTTTTACCTTTTAAAAACTGTGGTTTATTTCCTTTAAATAAACCAGATACTTTTGATTGCAATTAAAAGCAGTTAAGTAGTTTACAAATTGTAAAAACTCTTTATTTATTCAAATGTACAACAACAATAATTTAAATAGTCACTTAGTGTTTTTATACTAAGTGACTATACAGCAGTACAAGCTGGGCTTCGTTAAATCCTTCAGAATTGGCTGCTCGATCATATCTGGCTTTCATTTTGCCGCTGGTTATTTTTATTCATCTGCGTACGAATTCATGAAGTTCGTTAAGGTCATCTTGCTCTTTGGAAATATTAATACCGAATTCTATATCACAAGGCAACTTGAGTTCTGTCCCTAAGACAATTTTTGCAGGTGTTCGAGAGGTTGAGTCGTGAACAGCTGATGTGTATGCCAATAAAAATGTCGGTATGTGTTAATCCCAGTCCTTCTGATGACCACTTTTCCATCCCATCGGATTGAGAATTCTGTGGCATTATTCTGGTTTTTCTTATTCCGTATAAATCGCACATTTCTTTGAATACGGCAGACTCAAAATTTCTACCCTGATCCGATTGCAACTCCAGTGGAACACCGTAGCGACACACCCAGTTGTTCACAAATACGCTTACAACCGTTTTAGCTTCCTGATTGGGTATGACATATGGGTAATTACACGAGAATGACTACCACGACTGAAAACCCAAAAACCCTTGAAACTTTTTTTCAATATGATTTGAATAGGAGAAAACACTAAAATATTACTTTGTTAAAGTATTTAGAGCTTATTACAACATTTTATTGGCAAAAATAATAGTTTAAACTGACTATATTCAATTTTTTAATTTAATTGACGTGTTTTAGGCGAAAATTGAATTTGACTCTGATTGTTTATTTGCTATTATAAAATTGTTTATTGAAACCGAATGTATATTTTCTATTCATTTTTTTAGTTTTTGTATACATATATTTACAGAATATATATATAGTTTTATTATAAGAGAAAAATCTGTCACGTACGGTATGTCACGTACGATATTAAATTTGATTTATTATAAAATCATCCAATGATTGTTTTTATTTAAATATGACGGATTTCATGTCATCGTACAAATGTCACCTCTGGCCATTTGCTGAAATAATCCATAACCACCAGAACGTAACGGTTTCCGACATCACTGACTGGAAAAGGGCTTGCTACATTCAGTGCAATCCGCTCGAATGCACAGTGAGGCAGAATCAATATTTTTTGGAAACAAATCTGACATTTCTAAACGGTTAGTGCGATCAGGATAAAATTTGACGTGGGCGTAGACAAGGAGTATTCGAGTTTAAGTTATTAAAATGGACCCTGCAAATCCACGGGCGGCTCTATTAGAGCCATTTTTTGTTTCCCATCTGATTTCAAAGATTTTTGGAAAGCGCTAGCTCTTAAAAAAACATGCTTGCGTGTTCTATTTATCTCGTATAATTTCCGATTCATAGGCATTTCAAAATTGAAATTTTTAAATTTTGTTTTTAAAAATATAGGTCGTCTTACTTTTGGATATTTATTCCGAACTATTTTTTATTTTTTTGTTTATTCTTTATTGACAAAACTCAATAAAATTCTCAACGTTTTTTAAGTTAGTCATTCTAAATAACAAATTGTTAAAATACTGGTCAAGAGATCAAAGGGAATCCCGCAATTCCTAAAATTTTTTATTTTTTACAATTTTACCCATAGGGTCCACATTTCTTTTGGGGCTGGGAAAATACGTTGAGGATACAAATGGAACACATCAATGTTTTCAAAGCTGCTTTCTGTTTTCTGATCCCAGCTTTAGGATTTTAGAACATGTGGCCCAAAGTTGAAATTTTGATAAAAAAAAAATAGTTCAAATTCCGAAGAGCGTAGGGGCGACATATTCGAAAAATAGGACAAGTTTTTTTACACCAATATGTTTTCCGTAAAGATGCCTTACAGAATAACATAAAATTGTGATATGTTCTTAAAGAAAGTTTTTTTCCGATAAAAAAAAAGAGTTAAGTCACCTTTTCGCCCAAAAAACAGCAAAAATGTACTATTTTTTGAATATTTAAATTGATAATCGTTTTTTTTTTTGGATTCATAATTGATGGTGCTCTGAAATCTTTTGTATATTAATGGCAATTTATTTGTCTAACTAACACAAAAAATTCGACTCCATTACGTCCAAAAGTACGACCTATATTTTTAAAAAAGCGGATCAAGGTATGGCAAAATTTTAAATTTTTAAATGACTATAACTCGGTAAAGCCAAAAATATAAAAAATCTTTGAAATCGGATGGGAAATAAAAAATGGCACGTATTTAAAAATTTTACATGTGAAAGGTACCCTACTTTGTAGGGTAGTACGTGCAAAGGCCTAAAAAAACTGCGCAATTCAATAAAATGTTTTGGACGAGGCCAGTCCTATACGGCTCGTACTTTATCTTCATCTGTTGATATGCCGTCTGCTGTTACGCGTTGCCCTAAATACTTAATTTCTTTCTGGAACAATGCACATTTCTTAGCGCTAAGTTTTAGTCCAGCCGTAGATTATAATATTCAACTTTGGCTTTACTATGTTTCTCACTAAACGCCTCTAAAACCTTTTTTAAATCGTCGACTATAATTTTCTCATTATCAGCAACTTCTATATTCCTCACCTTGCATATTTGCGGTTTAGACATTAATTTCGCTGTTTCTTGTGCCAACGCGAATGAAACGGTTTCCACAAATGTTGACTTCCGTGTGGCATAAACCGCTAGTTTTACATCAGAGTCACGTGCCATTTACGAATGCCTCAATCTAGAAATGATCTAATAACGGATGGTTTTTATCTGGGAATGTAAGCTGCATCAAACGTTCGATTTCCGTCGCAAAGTCCTGTAGCGTCTCATTGGTTTTCTACTCTAACATGCAATTCCATTCGGTATATTTCTTTCATGTGTTCTCCACCATACTTACGTTGTAGAGCATCTATTATGACTCTGCTGTTTGTGACTCCCGAAATTTGCTGAAGTTTCTTGTCCGTCCCTCTAAAAGTTTCTTGAAATTGCATTTCCATTATTTTATTTTTTTCTTTAACTTCAGCTAGACGTTTCTCGTTATTGACCTTAGAAGTTTCTTGAAGTTCAGCTTTAACTTCAGCAAGAAGTTTCCCGTTGAACTTCTCTAGAATTTTCTTGAACTTAACTTCCTTCAATTTGTTTCATCATAGCAGCAAACATTGTGCTTAAATCAATGCTGCTTGTTTTTGAACGGTCAGACTTCCACTTCTTCTTTATACTCAAACTCGTAAGTTCCGATGTTAATGTCAAGCCGCTTGAATTCATCGATCAGCCTTTTTTGCAATTCTGCTTTATTACCTGCTGTCGGCAACTCCAACTTATTCAATTCTTTCTTGAGTTGTTCAACTTTTAGTTCCGCAAACTTCATGCTTATCTCACTTCTTGTTACGTTTTTAAAAAACTTTGGTTTATTTTCTTTAAATAAACCAGAAAAAATGTGTAACAACTCTTTATTTATTCCAATGTACAACAAAAACAATTTAAATAGTCACTCAATGTGTTTACACATGTTTATAAATTGGAAGAAATACACACACTTTTATATAACACTTTATAAACTGGTAATGCAGTTGATGACTTTACATTAAAGATGCTTCACATTAGACTGACTCGTTTAGTGTTCTCACGGCCAATTTACATATATACGCTGCATTACCATCTAGAAAGCTCTGTTTCTACAATGATCTTTAAACTAGAACATTCGAATTCTAGAGCTTTCGATGTTAGTCATTAATCATTTATCATACTTATCATTAATCATACTTACAAACAATGCTCAACTCAAAGCTTTTATTCAATGTTGTATGTTCTACAGCAATGGTAATAATACCCCCAGATATTTTAAAGTTAAGAGGCATTATACAACTTTATACCAGTCGTTAAAACAGTTATATTTAAATTCGAATACAATTTCGTACCAATATTTATTAAAAAATTCATTCCAATTATGAATTTCTTTTTTCTGTGATGGTGCTACTATTTTGACTGCACAAAATCTGGGTATTTTTAAAAAATACCATTATAATTGACCATTATAATTTTCTTAAAGAAAACTTTACTCATAGAAGAAATAGGGACTAATTAACGATTTTATATTATTATACCCTTCACCTTTGTGAGAAGGGTATATATACATTTGTCATTCCGTTTGTAATTTCCACAATATAATTTTCCGACCCTATAAAGTATATATATTCTGAATCCTTATAGATAGCAGAGTCGATTTAGCCATGTCCGTCTTTCTGTCTGTCTGTTGAAATCAATTTTCTGAAGACCCCAAATATCTTCGGGATCCAAATCCTCAATAATTCTGTCAGACATGCTTTCGAGAAGTTTCCTATTTAAAATCAGCAAAATCCGTCCATAAATAACGGAGATATGAGCAAAAATCCGAGACAACCTCTATTTTTGGCCTATTTTTTTATCTATATCACGATTACTAAGTCATAAATATAGACAATATGGATATCTAATGATAGATATTTCAAAGTCCATTGCAACGATGTATATAAGGCTATACAAAGTTGGACCTACAATGGGTCAAAATCAGGAAAATATTTTTTAACCCGAATTTTTTTTCACAAAAAACATTCCTTCGTCACAAATTTTGTTCACTAATGAATTAAAAAAAAATTTTAAAGATTGGAAAAAACTTTTAAAAAACAATTTTGAAAAAAAAATTAAAAAAAATTTTTTAAAAATTAAAAAAAAAATTTTTTAAATTTTATTTTAAAGTATAATTTTATGAAGGGTATATAAGATTTGGCACAGCCGAAATTAGCTCTCTTACTTGTTTTTAATTAAAATTACTATAGAAATAAAAATGTTAATTTTTGTAAGGTTCTGTGGAGCTATTTTTTGACCGGCACTGTACATACTTAGTATGGGAGATACCACCCCACTGTTCTGATTCTACCCATTTTTATATATTCTATGTACAATGGCAACAAAAAAACTCGTTTTAATTCTCCAGATATTTAGTTATAAATATTTTCTTTACTTATTTTCTTAGAGTAGTCATTCCCATTAAAATGTTCATGCAAAGAACCTCGCAATTTCAGTTATCCAGATATTCTAAATTACCTATGTACTTTGCATGGGGGGTGCCATGCCCACTAATCCAATTCCGACCATTTTCAGCCAAACTTATGTAAAATAATAAATTTCAATTTGCTTCGATTTCGCGACATGATATGATATGTGCTTCATTTGATTTGAGTGTTGAGTATGTCCAAGAATATATTCAGTTTCGTGACTATAGAAATGTGAATTGCAATGATCTTCTTCAGTTTTTATCTGAATGTGATTCCTCGATTATTTTTGCCATTAGTATTGTTGACCTATTGTTTTGTCGTATTTACTCTTTACTTAACAACTTATTAGATTTTTGGATAATGTTGGTGTATGGTAGGTTGTAAAAGGTACTGGTTGTTTGGGTGATAAGGGACCTACTTGTGATATTGATGCTGATTGTGTAAATCTTTTTTTTTTTTTTCGAATATTTCTGGGCTGAGTAGTGACGAATTAGTTGACTTTAATGGCTTTGATGATTCTGAGATTGCTGGGTCGTTTAGATGTGTTAGTGAGGTGGATGTAATTATGGCTGTGAATAAAGTCAAATCAAAATCTGTTGGTACTGATGGCATTGATATCTGATTTTTAAGATTAATTTTTCCTCATGTTTCGGGCTATTTAGTTCATTTGTTTAATACAATTTTGACTACATCTATATTTCCTAATTGCTGGAAGACTGTTTGGGTTGTTCTCATACCTAAATCGAAGGTTGTGAATAGTCCCGATGATCTTAGGCCTATTTCGATTCTTTTCGTGCTTTCGAAAATTTTTGAACACTTGATTAAGGTCCAGATTTTGGAGTCATTTAGGATCAGTTTATATAAGTCACAATTTGCATATCGCAAAGGACACAACACTACATCACTTCTACTAAGTATGACTGATGCAATTAAGAATAGCATTAATTATAATAGGATGACCGTTCTTGTCTCGCTTAACCTTTCTAAGGCATTCAACTCTGTTGATCACTCTAAGTTGATACAGAAACATCGTGGTGAATTCAAGTTTTCGAAATCTGCCTGGAAACTTATTTATTCTTATTTGACTGGAAGATCACAGTTTGTGACTTTGAATGATTCGTTTTTGTTGCCTCTTGCATCGGGAGATCCGCAGGGTTCGATCCTAGGTCCTCTTTTTGTTTATTCTTTTTATTAATGACCTGCCTAGTGTTGTTGAACCTTGTGTATGTAGGACATATTTGTATGCGGATGATGTTGCCTTACTTTTTGACTGTGATTATGACTTTGTTGGTGTTTTGGAGGATAGTATTAACTTTAGCCTCCAGTCTGTTTCTGAGTGGGCTTCATTGAACCCCTTGTCCATTAATAGCTCAAAGACTAAGGCGATCATTTAAAATCCTTTTAATAGATTTAATTATGACTTAAATATTTCAATGGGAGATTTGACGATTGACATAGTGAATCAGATAAGGTACCTCAGGATTATGTTGGACAGCAAACTGGATTTCGTTTCGTTTGAACGGAAAGATTTTGTTTACCTTACGGTGACTTTTTCGTACTTACGTATTTTTGCCGGAGTATATTAAGTATAGGTTGGCTTATTCCCTCTTGATTTCACAGATTATGTATGGATTAGAGGTCATAACTGTTACGATTGCTGGTAATATAGTTAAATTGAATCGTATTGTTAATACGATTGTACGCTTTGTGTGTGGGGTTAAAAGGCGCGAACATATATCTGAATATGTTGCTAGACTTTTGGGATGCTCTTTTCCAAATTTTATTAAGCTTCGTTGCATGATTTTATTCTACAAACTGATGAGATTGGGTACGCTTTTGCCACTATATAGGTTTTTTGTTTTTACTCGATCATCTAGAAATCCTCAGATTCAGATCCCCAGGATATCATGCTCAATTTTTGAAAGATCGTTTTTGATAAGAATAGCTCGATATTGGAACTACTTATCAATTGAATTACGTATTATCTCACATTCTAACAATGCTTTCAGATTGAAATTTATTTCTTACTTATTGAATTCAGGTACCCGAATGACTTATACGTGTATTGGTCAATCGTTTATTTTTATCAAACTTTTATAAATGTATGTAATTGCATATCCTAATTATGTGGCAATGTGTTATTAGTTGTTTGTTTGAATTATCAATTTCAGTTACCACTTGTTGTTATTTTGGTTCTAGGTTTTTACTACATTTTGTAATGCTAATTATTTTGTTCTTTTTGCTTTACGGCTGAGGAGCCGTAATAAAAGATTTGTGAATTTTCTGAATTTTTGATTAGTTTGTATTTATTAGTATTCTAAGGCATACTTTTTATTTACCCTGTAATATTGTTATTTTGGCCTTATAGGCTTTATATTACATATATGGAATAATAAAATAAAAATAAATAAATAAATAAATAAGAGAGCTATTCGGAGAAAGTTTGAAGAATCTCGCAATTATAGTTCTCAAGATATTTAGAAATAACTATATACTTTGTTTCACCCAAACTATCTAGAATAATAAGGATGATATTCGGGAACATTTTTAAGACTTCCATAATTATAGTTCTCCAGATATTCGAAAATAACTGTTTACTTCATATTTTGTTAAACTTCATGCACTGATGAGAAATTGGTTCGTATAAAGTTAGAATACTTCTTCCAATTTCGCCAATTTCCAGCCAAGTTTTGCGGCTTCCACATTTATAGTTCACCAGATATTCCCTAATAACTATTTATACTGTACCTCTGCGATGGGTAGTCATCTTGACGCGATGCAGAGGCTTAAGTGCAAGGAACCATGCAGGCCGTGCTGGCAGGGATATCCATACCAGAGGGGCTCATGGTGAGCACGAACTAAGAACTACCCTTCCCTTTGACAGGTAGCGTCTGTATATCCCCTATGGGGCGGCTACCTGTTGTTTCTGTCAGAAGGTTTTCCCTTTCACTGAGATGGGGCCTTCTTGACAGAAAATGTCCGTTGTCCCTTACATAGTCTGAAATCCACCAGCGTCTGTACCCACATTGGGCGGCTTGGTGGTCTGTTTGATCCCAGTGGGACGGCAGTATTAAAACCTGGCAGTTAGGTATAAAATGCAATTTTTACGTCGGTCTGTCCGAAAAAATGAAAGCAAACAAATAGAGCCCTATGTATCCGGTCGGGGGCCTTATAATCTCCGGAGACCCTATTCCCGCGGCGGCGATTTCAGGTCGCGGTGAATCGAATGCTACTGAGATTCAGTTTAGTTCGGTGGATACACCGGGCCGAGCTAATCTGCAAGCTACTGGCGTCCAACAATCTGCAGGAGGAGACTTGGGGAAACATAAAGCATCCAAATGCGCACAAAATGCCTCCCCTAAAAAAGGAGGCAAGAATAATTGCAGCGAGGTGCCTCTGAATTTCAACCCAAGCACCTCGAAGGCTGACCTGGCCCGTACCGACAGAGGATCGGTAGAAACCCCTGTTTCGGGAGCTGCTAGCTTGAAAACTCAGGCTACAGCTAATCCAGTGCCTATTGTGTGCAAGGGAACTGCGAACAAAATTTCGGGTACCCAAGCTACACCTCTCCCTGCCAGCAAAGGAACTGCGAACAAGATTTCGGGTTCCCATGCTGTTCCCTCTGCCCAACAGGGCGGATGTCTGAGAGAGGGGAGGAGCTCGCACTCATCCAAGAACCCTGGATCTATCGTGAAGGGGTTCGCGGACTAGGTGCCAAAGGCTATAAGTTACTATACATGAAAGGCTCAGGTAACATAAGATAATGTATAGTAGCCAGCAATAATCTCAATATCTTCATTTTTTCTGATTACAGCGATAAAGATACTGTGGTAGCGGCCTGGGAAACTGGTATAGGAACTATACTAGTGATCTCAAGCTACATGGCAGATGACCACAGCGAACCACCATCGAATATAAAGGTCCGCGACATGTTGAAAGAGCAGGAGTAGAGAATCTGCCGGTCATTATTGGAGCCGATGCCAATGCACATCACGTTGTATGGGGCAGCTCGGATACAAACGCGAGGGGTGAGTCAATTTTCGAATTCATTCTTTGCAATAACATAGACATAGTCAATACTGGTTCAGAACCAACCTTTGTAGTTACTAACAGAAGGGAAGTTCTTGATTTAACGCTAGTTAGTTCTAGGCACTGAGATCTTATCAGTGAATGGAGGGTATCGAGTGACTGCTCGTTCTCTGATCATATGTACATAGACTTTGTTATTGAAGTTCGTGAAAAGGGGGCCATGCCCATCCGTAACAGGAGCAGGACTGATTGGGTTGGGCAACATGCTATACTCTCTCGCCTTCTTTCCGAACCTCCGATCATAAGGGATCGTGAGGACATCGAAATTGCGGTCAACAACTTGAATAATGCGTTCGACAGAGCGATTTCAGATTCATGTAGACCTAGCATCTGCAGAGGTAGGAAAAAACCACCTTGGTGGACTTCCGAGATTGCGAACACTCGCAGAGTGTCGCAGACTTTTCAACGAGGCAAAAAGACTGGGCAACTGGTCTGTCTACAAGTCCTCTGTGAACAAATTCAAGAATCTGGTAAGGAACGCAAAGCGCAAATCATTTAGGTCCTTCTGTAGCGGCGTGGAAGGATCCTCTGAGGCGAGCCGCTTGCGCAGAATCTTGTCTTCTTCTACCGCTGTCCCGAGTTACATTCAGACATCGAGTGACAGCTGGACTACTAGCGGGAAAGAAACCCTAGAGGTTTTGATGGACGCTCACTTTCCTGGCAGTGTCCCCCTATCCGAGGGTAACACTGTGGTATACTCTGCTGTGCCTCTTGAAGTCTCAATTCTCATAAATGAGGACAGATTGAAATGGCCACTGCGTAGTTTTGACCCATATAAATCTCCGGGTCCTGATGGCATCATTCCGGCTGATTTGCAAAGGAATGAGGATTTAGTCATACCCTGGTTGACTCTCATCTATTCGGCCTGCTTAGCTTGGTCTTATATTCCGGAGTCCTGGACCAGATGTAATGTAGCCTTCATTCCCAAGGGAGGGAAGGCTACTCATACTAGACCAAAGGACTTTAGGCCTATTAGTCTATCGTCCTTTCTCTTGAAGACCATAGAAAGGTTAATTGATCTGCACCTGCGTTTATCGATTGACCCTGACCGACTTTCTTTGTCTCAGCATGCCTATATGAAGGGCAGATCTGTTGAGACGGCTCTACATTCGCTTGTGGGTTTTGTAGAGAAATCACTCGAGCACAAGGAATTTGCATTGGTGGCCTTCTTGGATATTGAAGGGGCCTTTAACAATGTGACGCCAGAGACGATTCTTTCGGCTCTAGGTGGCCTGGATATAGATCAATCTATTATCTGCTTCATAGGTAGACTTCCCCATTTTCGAAAGGGTATGTGTTTCAGACTACATGATCAGTGTAGTGTAATTCAAGCTGAAATTTCAGCGATCAAAAGGGCGGTACACTGGATGAACTATAGGCTATTTGGTGTGAATATCCGAATATGTACTAACAGTAAGCCTGATATTAAATCCCTGTCTGGTGTCTACTCGACATCAAGATTGGTACATGAAGGCCGGGTATCTCTTAACGAGATGGCGAGACATTCTAACCTGGAGTTATTCTGGGTGCCGGGTCACTCTGATGTACCTGGCAATGTTATCGCGGATAAACTAGCCAAAAGAGGCTCTCGACTACAAGTTGATGAGATAGATCCCATGGTCGGTTTACCGCTATCTTGCTGTAAATCACTCATACAGCGTAGCTTATTTGAGTCCGCTCAACTCAGATGGACTAATTTAACAAATTGCTCGATATCGAGGCTCACATGCCAGGAGACTGAACACTCCATACAATGACTTCTGTAGAAGTTGCCACGATGAAGAAGAGGAGGAAACGGTTGAACATCTCCTCTGTCTTTGCCCAGCTCTATCTGATGCTCGGTCTGTACATTTGGCAGTCCTCTGGCTGCCTTTATAACCTAACCTATTTACACTGTATGGGAAGTGCCACGCCCACTTGAAATTTCAAAATAAAAAGTAGCCTATTGTTTTTTCCAGGTATAGAGGTTTAGGCTCCCTAAACAAACAGACATACATTAATTATACCATTCACCTTCGTGAGAAGGGTATATATTAATTTGTCATTCCGTTTGTAATTTCCACAATATAATTTTCCGACCCTATAAAGTATATATATTCTGAATCCTTATAGATAGCGGAGTCGATTTAGCCATGTCCGTCTGTCTGTCTGTCTGTTGAAATCAATTTTCTGAAGACCCCAGATGTCTTCGGGATCCAAATCTTCAATAATTCTGTCATAGATGCTATCGAGAAGTTTCCTATTTAAAATCAGCAAAATCCGTCCATAAATAACGGAGATATGAGCAAAAATCTAAGACAACCTCTGAAAATTTCATCAAAAAAAGACAATTTATAGCATGCTTTGACAAAAAAGCCACAAAACGTACATATGTTTGGATGTGTATTGGCTTCATTGCTTTGCGTGTTTTGTTTTTTTTTTTTTGTGTTTGACAAAAAAGCAACAAAACGTACATATGTTTGAATGTGTGTTGGTTTCATTGCTTTGCGCACTTTGTTTTTTTTTTTGTGTTCGTTTCCTTTGGCGTTGTTGTTTTTATTATTTCTTTTGTAACTTCTACAATATATATAAAATTTTTAAAAGTTTTCTTGATATATTTAGGATGCTATACGCTGAAAATGGGCAATTAATGCATCCACAACAAAGGTGAAGGGTATAGAAGATTCGTCATAGCCGATTATAGCACTCTTACTTGTTTTTATATAGATCTTGTTTAGAAAGTTCTGAAAAATATATTTTTCGAACTATAGCGGAATCTATTTATAAAAACTACAATATAATAAATTATAAATCTCAAAAAACAAATTCTGCAAAAAATTAAACACCATTTGGATTGCAATTTTCAATTTCGAACGAACTCGAAACTTTTAATAAAATGTGCCCCTCTACGTTATCCGATTTTCAGATAAAAGCAAATGAAGACAAATTTTTGTTTTAAAAAATATTTATTAATAGAATTATTTACATTGAATTATTTGTTATTATTATTAATTCAATTTCTTATAAAGTAAAGTTATTTAACCACACCCCTCAACAAAAGTCGAAAAATGTTTCCACGAGTATGACAACCGCTACTGAAAAACAAATACAAATACTATAATTGTACTATAGTAAAGGTATTTAGAGCTTATTGCAACTTTTTAAGAGCAAAAACAATAGTATAAACTGACTATATTTAAAAAACTAAACCGAAACCGAATATATATATTTGTTATTTATTTTTTAGTTTTACAGTACAATATTAAACTTTATTTATTATAAAATCATCCAAAGATTGCTTTTTTTATTTAAATATAACGGATTGCAAAGGAAAAATATTTGTTTTAGTGTATGAAATTAAAAGAAAACATAATTCCTCTCACGATATTTTTACATTTACCTCAAAATTACTTCCGTTTTATGTCATGTACGATATACCCTTATTTTGATCGATATTTTGGACAACAAACAATGTTCAAACGTACTTATTTATTTTTATTTTTTTTTTAAATATAAGTAGTACCAAGGCGTATTAACAAGGTGAGTGCATAAGATCAGCTGTTTCTTAATTCGCCGTGGCGTACAAATGTCACGTACGATGACATTGAATTAATTGCCCACATGATAAAGTCCATATATGTACATTTGACACTTCATATAGTCATACTACATTTTCAGTTTTTCATCTCGTGATCGTGATTATATGCATTTTTTTCCATCAAAAATAACCAAGTTATATGCACGATTTTCTTAAACAAAACAACGTATACGTTTTGTGTAATTAATTAATAAATAGTATTTTACCTTATTTTAGGTAGTTTCCTAATATTTTTTAATAAATTTGTTGCAATTAAATTTTTTTTGCAGACTTTATGAACATTTAATGAAGTTCCTTTTTTAGTTTAAATAAGTAGTTGTTAATTATTAAAATAAAAAAAAAACATACAAAATATAAAAATATCTATAACTGCTTTTCTTTAAAATAAAAATATATAATTTTATTTAAATTTTCATTTTTTCATACAAAGTTTATATTGATGATACGTTATTTTGATTTTAGAAAACAATAATTCAAAATAAGAAAAGACACATACAAAATATATTTCTAGTGTCATTGTAATTCAGATTTGAAAATTTTGTTTTTCAAGTAGTTTTCATTTTATATCGTTTTTTGCTTCTCCTATAAACTTATGAAAAGTGACGATACATTATTTTCCATTTTAGGTGACGATACATATATATTATTTTTGTGATAATGGAATATGAACGTTAAGATAATATGATTTTGAACATAATTCTTTAAAGAACCTTCCCTTAAATAGAGATGGATAAAACAATAATTTCGCATCATTTTGAAGAAACACTTTATTATAGTTTTCTTCATGTAGATTTGGTATTGGAATTTCCTGATATTAATATATCGCTCATTTGCTGCAACAACGTCATAATTCAAAAACAGTCGTTTCGAGAAAAACGGCTTTGAATATCTTATAACATTTTACTATTTCTTAAATAAATTTTCAACAAATCATGCGATTTCAGAAATAAAACCAGATTTAAATAGTAGATGTTAATATCATTCTTATCTGTATTTAATCAAAATTTTTACTTGTCAAATATACCGGAAAACATGCATTTTAATTTTCATGTTAACAACAAAAAAAAACTCTCACACAAAATATAACTTACTTTTTTCAAAACCGATAAAACTATATATAAGACTATAGATAAACACGGATTTTGAGTTATGAAGTTGTTGCAGCAAATGAGCGATATGTATATATGTTTGTATTACAGTAGAACATGGTTATAACGAACTATGTACATTCAAAGATTTTATTTAAAATTTAGCATATACATTTCTAAGTTTTTTAAGGTATTTACAGACGACAATACTGAATCAAAAACGTATGCATCAAAATACTATTTCTTAGTCTACCAAAAATTTTACCTATTGTATTTTCAAAAAATACAAATAATTTTTTTGATTTACGGTCGGTATTCATAAATGTTTTAAAACAATTCAAACACTTTTTATTTGTATATGTATCGGGTATGTATGTAAATATAGCAAACAATAAAAGTTAAGAAAATATTAAAAATTAATTAAAATTGCAGAAAAATATTAATAATCAACAAAAAAATATTTTGAATATTATCGTGTAAACAAGAAATGTATTCTTCGAAATGATTTCTTGTCAAACCGGATGGATTTAATATTTGAAAAGTATTAATACACAGTATCGTCGTCTATAAATACCTTAATGAACACTGTTGTTAGGTATGGCGAAATTTTTATATAACGAACATATTTTATCAGATTTGTGGAACTTTTAAATTACGAATACGTTTCGTACACTAAGTAATTGAGCAAGAAATTTTTCTTTTAAAATTTCAATAATTTATATTCGTGAATGATTTTCATTTTCAATGACCAATTATGAACCGATCACCATGAAATTAGGTCATGTGGTTTATGTCTATATGAAAGTTAATTATGTTGAATTGTATGTGTATACCAACAATTTTAGAAGATTTATGTGCGTTAAAGTGATTTTCGGAAGCGGGTCTTATATGGGAGCTATGACTAATTATGGACCGATTATAATAAAATTTGTTGACTTGAATTTCGTATATATATATAACTTATTTGGAGCAAAATTTGTGTTGATACCTATATAAATTAAACATTTATGACCGATAAAGTCCAATTTCGGAAAGACATTTGTATGAGGGCTAGGTGAAATAATGGAGCGATTTCAGCTAGTTTCGATAAGCTTTGTCCCTGGGCCAAAAAAATTATATGCATAAAATTTTATAGAAATATCTTCAAAATGTTTACATGGACAGCCAGCCAGACGGACGGACGGACATCGTTTAATCGACTCTGAGTCGATCTGTATACTTTAAGGTTGGTGTTGGACTAATATTTTTGGGCGTTACAAACATCTGCACAAATCCAATATACGCTCTCACTATGGTAGTGTAGGGTATAATTATTATTAAAAGGAACTACGTTTTTAGCGAACTAAATTAATCGGCCACGTTGAGTTCGATAGAACCGTATTCAACTGTATATGTATATAAATTTAATCCCAGTCATTAAATAGCATGTGATCGTCAAAATCATAAAAGTTGCTCTCTTCATAATCCTCCATTGACCTAAATGACGTATTCCTCATCCTCGGATAAAGTCTAATGTGATTTTGTGGTATTGGTCGACCTAAAAGTCTATCGACATCATTTCTATTTCTTATAGCTATTTCACCAATATCATTACGATTCTTTTTGGCAAAAACTTTATTGTCTTTGCAAATAATGTACTCATATCCATTGGCTCTTAGAAGCCTATTGGCATACATAAATACCGGATATACGGCTTCATCAATGTATTCTTTTAACTGTATGAACTTGGTTGATGAATTGAATTTCAATCGATTTCTGTTCGAAAGAAATTTTATTTTTCCATCAATTGTCTTGAATTCGACTAATAGTACGACTTTATTTGAGCAGTTCTTTATTTTGTTATGCTCTACAATACTAACTTTTGACATATCTTCGCTACTGAGTGTCAGTGACATTTTAGAAGCCAGTACAATCACTGCATCTTTTAAAGGATACACTATATCATCTAGGGGGAAATCTTTAATTATAACTTTGCAATCGTTGGGTTGTGTCAGTTCGAATTGTCGTGTACGTTTAATATTGAGTTCTGTTGAATCTGCAGTTTTATGGTTATGCTGCATGTTACCGTTCTTAAGCTTTGGCTTTGTTTGTGGAGGTATAGGTATTTTTTTATCCAAAGATATGTCGACATTTTGCTTTCCTTCTAATGTATGAACAGCATTGGATTTCCGTTCAGTCAATATAGTTTCAGGTGCCGCTGTATTATGTTTGTTGTTATGGCGCTGTCTACCCTTATTACGTTTTGTCTGTTTATCTGTAGGTATTGGTAGATTTATTTTGTCCATGGATCTGTGGACACTTTCTTCAATTTGCTTTTTAAGCTCTAATGTAACATGTTTTAGTCTTTGCTCTTGCATTTCTATTTTATGATTTAACATTATTTTCGATGATTCGGCCTCGTTAAGGTTCTCTTTAAGTCTTGAATTTTCGGTGGTTAATCGGGTGGTAGTGTGTTTCAATTCCTCTTCCAATTTGTTGATCTTTTCACACAGTTCGTGGACACCTTCTGCTCGTTGCACTGTTTCGATACGACTTTTTAAAGACTGAATTTCGTTTGATTTCATGGTCAACTCTTTCGTATGATTTACATTTTGAACTTGAAGTTCGTGGGTTAATTTCTGTATTTTATTTTCCAGTTCTGCTCTCCACTGTTCAGAAATATTATACAGCCTTTTAATGTCATCAATTTTTTTATCTTTTTTATCTACTTCTTCTTTAGTTCTTTCAATTTTATCAATGCTACTCTGCAGCTTTACCTTTAAGTCGTTCACAATTGTTTCATATGCGCACGTGTCCTCAAAGTTCAAATAAATGCTGTGAGTAGTGGGGTTGTAAGTTCTGCATTGAGGGCAACTGGTGGATCTGTAAAACAACATGAAATTAATTAACATTGTGAATAATACATTTACCTAATGAAAACAAACTCACTTGGATCTCCACTGGTTCATACAAGAGAAATGGAATATGTGGCCACAGCTAGTACTGTAAATGGCATCGGAATTTGTGAACGCCGCCTTACACACTGGACATGCAACATTTAGTGGAAACATTTTATTTGTTTAATTATCCACTTCTTTTATTAACAAGTTCCCATCAACGACGTCAAATCGAATTATTAAACAAAGGCGTACTAAAAAAATGTATATTGTATTGCACATACATACATAGCTATTGACACATAAAAATAGATTGATATAGATATGCATGGGGTTTTTATAAGATATACTCGTCGCCACAACAAATACACAAAAACATCAAGCGTTTTGTGTTTCTTAAAAATCCAACATGTCATAAAAATAATGAAAGGAGAATTGACAAATAACAAAAAGTCGTGCTAGAATATATAAAAACGTGTATATTTCGTTATACTTTTACACGCATGTTTTAAAATTTGCATAATTTTTTTACCTTTTTTACACTTTTCTTAATTTCAATCAAACATAAACACAAATTTTGATAGTTGGAGTGTAAAGAGCGGATGATCAGCTGGGCTAACGAGTACACCTTATTAAATATTCTTTGAACATATGTGTGTGTGTTCTCAAGTATGATAAGCAAAACCAAGGGGATTACCCGAATTTTGTAAAAGACAATTATATATTTTGTAGTTGCCACATCTGTGTTCATTATACACTCAAATCAGACGATGATTTTTACAACTTCAATTTTTCTTAATAGACATTTTGCTGAAGAATTCGAAAATTCGATTTAAATAAAAAAGTCGGAATATGTTTTGAGTTTTCCTTTGTTGGAATTTTATTTGATTTTCAACTCAGTCCTGTAATTAAAATTCTAAAGGGTTTTCCAATAAGAGGTGTAATTTTGAATCACCCGGTATTTCGGTAGCTGTCACTTTTAAAGCTTTTATTCTTTGACATTTGACAAATAGAAACTACGCCATTACTAAAAATGGAACGATACACGCTTCAACAACGCATTACAATTATTAAAATTCACTACAAAAATGGTGAAAATCTTGCAGTCACAGTTCGCAAAACTATAGCATTTTTGGTTCGACGTGAAGCACCTTGTCGGACCGCAATACAGAAATTGATGGAAAAATTCGATCTGTTGGGACTAGTTAGTGATGTAAAGAAAAATCCCGTGCACGTCGCTCAGGAACAACTGAGAATATTGCTCCTGTAGCCCAAAGTGTTGAAGAAAACCCAGGTTTGTCCATTCCTCGTCGTTCTTTGGAATTGGGCATTCCACAAACTTCATTACACCATATCTTGGTCGGGGTTGGATGATATTGACCTGGACAACGTTTACTTTCAACAAGACGGCGCCACGTGCCACACAAGCAACGAAACCATTGCTCTTTTACGGGAATCGTTTCCGGACCGTGTTATCTCTCGAAGAGGTGATCACAATTGGCCACTGAGATGTTGTGATTTAACACCTTGCGACTGCTTCCTTTGCGGCCACGTGAATGATATGGTCGACGCCAACAGCCCAGCGTCGATTCAAGACCTCAAAGATAGAATTCGTGAGGCTATCGAGGATATAAAGCAGCCACTTTGCGATTTGGTTATGGAAATTTCACAACATGCCATTTTTCTTTGAATACCAAAATAACACCTCTTGTTGGAAAACCCTGTACAACAAACAAATTAAAATGTCGAAAATTAATATTTTTTTTTAGTTTCTACAAAGTGGTCATGTTTCGAAAATGTGATAAAAGAGCTGAACAAATTTTAAAGTAGTGTATGTTAATAAATAAAAGTGTATCGAACCTATTATATGCGGTAGAATTTATATTATATAACAGAGTTTGAATTTTTGGTTTTAAAAACCAAATATAATTTAAACTTATTAAAATTTAAAACAAGTTTATTAAGCTCTGTACGTCTCTTTTTGTTACTAACACATAGTTAGAGTTTAGTACTTTTATACTAACGTATGTTTAAAGTACTGTTGTCAAATAGTTGGACTGCATCTATATACTTCATTAAAAAATAAATAATAAGCAGAGTCGAAAAGTCGATATAAATAATAGTGTAAAAAAGTCGACTTCTCATAAATTATCAAAAGTCGAATAGTCGACTATTCAAAAATTTTAAAAAGTCGAAAGTACGAAAAGTAGACTAATGAATAATCAAAACTGAAGTACTCCAGTTCACTTCTTTTTTAATGATAACAATATTTTTATGATTCATACAAGCATTGTTGCCAGATAATTTTGGTATAAAGTCGTCAAATTTGGAAAAAAAAAATCGGCAAAAGACTTGAAAAAATAAAAGACTTTATTTTTGGTCGGTTTTATTAGAGACACAGATTATTACAGATAAGAGACCATTGACAGATGTCAAAAAAGTAATTTCGAACCGTATGGTTTTGTTTACATTTGTTTTACCATTTTTTCAATTCCGCCATTAAGGGAGATCTTAGAGCGAGAGAAAAAATAAAATGTAGTAAAAAATCGAGACGAGATAGAAAGATAATTTTATATGTTTGTCCCTCTTTTAAATCTTCCGTGGTTTCTTATACATTTTCTTTTGTTAATTTTTCGTAAATTTTTTCTTGTTTGCCTCCGCCATATTGCTAAAAACAGCTGATTGGGGTCTAGGTTAGTCTATCACTAGTCGTAAAGTAAGTCTGGGTTGATTAACAACTCGAGCGTCATTGCAATTATTTCTTAAGTGCAGTCAGGTCCGTTTTCGTTTTTTTGCCTTCGACAATTTTGCGTCTCACTCTGGCACGTGTGTGATGTAAGGCTTCGTATAACGGTTCATGTTCTACGTCGTTTACACCAACCGCGTGTCTTTTAATTTTGACTAACCCTGGTGGAGACCATTAAAACTCTTTGATACTGGTGGAGTATCATTTAAAACTCTGCTCGGAAATTGTTTTAAGCGTTCCGGCTCCCTATATGAAGATATAGGTCGTCTAGGGACTTACTTAAATCGAGTGGGATACCCTGGTATTTGGGTTACGTACCTTGCCATTAATCGGAGAATTCAAAAAAAAATAGTCTATGATTAGAGAAAAATGAAAATCAAATAGAGCGTCAAAAGAAACTGTACACCATAGAATAAACGAGTAAAACGGAAGGAGAGAGTAATATCAATGGAAAAATTACTCTCTTTTCACACATACGGGTGATAAAAATAACAAAATACATGCAATACATTTAAAAAATAGAACTCGGGTCTTTCAGCAAGACAACGATCCCAAGAACACTGTCAAAATCCTCTCCAGTCACTCCATCACAACCCCATCGATCATTTGTGGGAGCATCTGAACCGGCAAATAAGAAAAAGGAAAGGATTCTCTCAAATACTTAGGTGGTAATGGAGGAATGACAAAAAATATTCCTAGAAGTAATTAAAAATCTACTGGAATCGATGCTCAGAAGATTGCAAGCTGTAATAAAATCAAATGGAAATCAAATTAAATCCTATTTTGTTATACCCTTCACCATGAGTGGCAAGGATATATATAAGTTTGTCATTCCGTTTATAATTTCTACATTTTTCATTTGCGACGCCATACAGCATATATATTCTGGATCGTTATAGATAGCGGACTTGAAATAGCCATGTCCGTCTGTCGGTTGAAATCAACTTTCCAAATCTTCCATATATAACTTGCCAACATGATTAATACATCAATATAAGGGGAATTCTTCTAATTCTATTTGAAATCGATAAAATCGACCCACCAATGGCTGAGATATAAGGAAAAAACCAGGACAACCTCGATTTTTGATCTATGTATTACTAAGTCATTAATATTGACAATATGGATATCCAATAAGAGATATTTCAAATACCTTTGCAACGGCGTATATAAGACCAAAGTAAGTCGGATCTACAATTGTTAAAAATCGTGAAAAAAAATTTATTTTTTTTTTTTTTAAATTAAATAAAATTGTTTGCCTTAAAATGCTTTTCGGTAATAAATTAAAAAAATTTTTATTTTATAAAAAGTTAAATCTAATTATAAAATATATTAAGAAAATAAAGTTGTAAATATAATAGTTTAAGGTGTACAGTTTCTTTTGACGCTCACAGTACATATACACAGTGCAAGCCCGGTATTCGCGACTACCCATTATCGCGACGGCTTATTTTTTAACATTGCAGGTTCTATAATCGCGACAGTTTACGAAAAACATGTTCTATTTTCGCGATTTTTATCTGTTTGTTTTAAATTTGATTACAATGTCTATAACCAAAAAAGAGAAATCCCCGTGTTTTGGTATATTAACCTTTTTGGTTGATTTTAATCTTCAATTTTGTATGTTTATTCGTCTCATTTGTTGTGTAAATACATCTATTAATATGGGAAAAGTTCAACATATTGTAAAACCAACGATTTCTCAAAAATTAGAGATTTAAAAAATAAAAAATAAAAGTGGAGATTCCATATCAATTTGTGTGAATTACAAGTTACATAAGTCTTCGATTTACCGCATTATACAACAGAAAGTGGCCCTGGCAAACGTTGCACCTTAAAGAAAGCTGAGTACCCAAGAGTGGAAAAAATGCTTTATAAGTGGTTTCTAAAACAAAGAGAAGAAAATGTTCAGCAATATCAGCAGCGATTTTACGAAAAAAAAGCTAGTCATTTGTTTTCAAAAATTTATCAAACCAATTCATGTTTTAATGCCAGTGAAGGATGGTTGAAAAAATTTAAGCGTCGACGTGGAATTAAATTTTTAAAAAATACGGGCGAGAAATTGTCTTTGAAACCTCTACTTGTTGTTCCATTTGTGAAAGAGTTTGAGTTTGACTCTTCACCAAATGCCGTCGAATCTGGTTTATATTGTAGGATGCTTGCAAATCACACTCTTGACAGCGCCCGGAAGAAAAATATGTAAAGGTCGAATAACTTTTTTGACCTGCGAAATGCACTGACAAACTGAAATTGTTGGTTGTTGGAAAATTGGCTTTTTCAATAATCTTGTAATATACAACTCCAGTAATAACGCCTGGATGACATCATTTATATTCAAGGACTGGTTCCATCACGAATTTGTTACCCACATAAGTTAATTTTCACCATTTAGTAAAAGTAAGTTGTTCACAAGTAAACATTTTTTAGGTCTTCAAACAATTTTGGCTTCAAAAGGTCTGCTACAAAAAGTAGTTTTGCTTTTAGATAACGTGACGTGTCACCCAGTTGAGGAACTAAAAAGTGATGACGGTTTAATTATAACAATGAATCTACCACCCAATTGCACTGTGCTTATTTAACCGTTAGATCAAAACGTTATGAACTTAAATTATAAAAAACAACTGCTCACCCACCCACTTGCCTGACCAGAAGGGAATAAATTTGGAGCTCAAACTAAAAAACTTCAATCTCAAAAATGCAGTTCAGATTCTAGCTACGTCCTGGAATAAAATATCAGTGTCCAATATCCGAAAATCCTGGAACGCCTTGCTCAAATTCGGTACTGAATGGAGTGAAGACGCTTAAATTTTTGACAAAATATTATTCAGGAAGAAAATTGATTGATTTTTGGTAAAAAAAATTACCAAAAATCAATTAAATCGTTCCCTTATTAAGTCTGAATTTCAAAAAAGTAGCAAAACACATTCGATATGTTTTTAAGAAGAGACAAATTCGATTTCAATTTCATTCCTATCTTTTACCTTTTAAAAGTACAATTATCAAATAAGTATTATATTGTTACGAAATTGTACTTGAATTTAAATATTACTGTTTTAACGGCTGGTTTAAAGTTGTATAATGCCTCTCAACAGCAGTGTTTCTCAAACTTTAACAAATGTGTGGGTATTATTGAAATTGCTATAGAACATACAACATTGAATAAAAGCTTTGAGTTGTGCATTGTTTGTAAGTATGGAAACACTAAATGATTAATGCCTAACATCGAAAGCTCTAGTATGCGATATTCTAGTTCAAAGATCATTGTAGAAATAAAGCTTTCTAGATGGTAATACAGTGTATATAAATAGGCCGTGAGAACACCACAGATCAGTCTAATTTGAAGCATCGTTAAGTAAAGACATCAACTGCATTGCCAGTGTATACTTACATTATAAAGTGTGTATGTACTTCTGCGAATTGATAAACTTGTATAAAGACCCGGAGTGACTATTTAATTCTGTTGCTGTTGTACATTCTAAATAAATAAAGTGTTGTTACAATTTTAAACTACAAAAACTGCTTTTATTTGCAATCAAAAGTATCCGGTTTGTTTAAAGGAAATAAACCCCGTTTTTTAACGGTAAAAACGTAACAATATGTACATGCGTTTGCTTATTTTTTGACGGCATTCATTAGCTTTTTGAATTTTGATTCCATCTGCCTTAATTTCGGAGATATTAAGTTACAGATTTTAAGCATATAAGATCACCGAATTTCAACTCTCTAGCTTAAACCTTTTGAGCTGGGCGTTGATGCGTGAGTGAATCAGACCACCATAGTGGGGAGGGTATAATTCGTTTGTGCTGATGTTTGTAACTCCCAAACATATTAGTCGAACTTAAAGTATACCGATCAACTCAAAATCACTTTCTGAATCCATTAAATGATGTCCGTTCGTCCGTCTGGCTGGCTGTCCATGTAAACCTTGTGCGCAAAGTACAGGTCGCAATTTTGAAGATATTTCGATAAAATTATTGAAACTTATTTCACCAAATGTCCTCTCGAAATTAGACTTTATCAGTCATAACTGTATAATTTATATAGGTATCTACACAAATTTCACTCCAAATGAGCTTGTACATAATCGGTACATAATTAGGAGCTATGACTAATTATGTACCGATATAAAGCCAACTTCCAAAAATCATTGACGATAATTAATTATTGAAATTAAAAACAAGCACTTACAAATATCACAATCAGTTTAAATTTGGCATTAATAATCCTCATGTCCACTGGAATTGGTCATAGGTACCTTATTGAGAAAATCACATTAACCTAAATAAAGATATTATAAATATCGTAACAAAATTTTACACAGATCAGTTGTTATCAAAAATCATACTATTGGTTTTTGCGACGATACATATAATTTTTGTATAAAAATTTTAACTTTAGGTTAAAACATAAATATACATCGTTAAATTTTATCTCGATATCAATAAATTTCTGCATGTTAATATAAGTGATCTTCGGGCCTTATTTGGAAGTATGACTAATTATGGACCGATCGTCATAAAATGAGATCCCATGATTTATATATATAGAACTTATATCAGTGGAATTTTATTTCGATACCAACATTTTAAAGAAATTGTGATGATTGTTTGAAGTGGGACCGATCGGTTCTCAAATTGGTAGTGTGAGTTTGGTTTATATAAAACTTATTTTTGCTGAATTTTGTTTCAATATCTATATAACTAAGATATTTATTAGAGTTTTTTTTACTCTTTTCATATAAGGCAGTTGTATTGGGGCTAGGAGAAATAATGGACTCAGGAAGTGATCCTGAGCAGATTGCTATACTTTAAGGTATATATTTTTGCACGTTACAAACGGCAGCCCTAGCCTACTAGGGTGGTTAGGGTATAAATACTTTCATCAAAAGGTTTTCCAGTTAGAACAGATAAATGTTAAACTTGAATTTCTTCTCTTGTCGCAAATGAGCGATTTGTTTTTAAACAATCTTAAACTATTACTATTTTCATTGCAATGTTGTCTAATGTCCTTTACAAACAAGTGTTATCCAACTTCCAGAATTTGTTTTCCCACCGATACAAAAAAAATATTTAAATATTCAAAGTTTTTAAGTTGCCTTACTTTGTTGTATAAGAAAATACCAATATTAATGTTGTAATTTCTAATTTGTAGTTCTACTCATGATAAATTTTCTAAGAAATTAAATCAACATGTATCTCGATCGTGTCACATTTATTATTGTATAAAAAATGTATAGTTTGTGTTGAAAATATACAAAATGTAGCAAAAACATTTCAAGAAGAATGGTAATATTTTGGAAATTATGTATGTAAATATTTTTGAGTATAAAAATAAGACAAAATGCATTTATGCGTTTATCGTAATCTTTAAAGTAATTTTTGTATAAAAACTAAAAGTTACAAAATTGTACATAAGTTCCTCAATATTATGAAAATTAATTGTATGGCGAAACTATTATTCTGTTCGATGGTTTTTTATCGACAAATCAATGGGGATAATATTTAGGGAGTCATTAGTTCATCGACATGATTCTCGGACTTGATTTCTATTATTTCGGTATCAGAATCATTTTTTTTAGCAAAAACTTTATCATCTTTGTACCAAATTCTATTATATCCATTAACTCGAAGTTTTTTGTTGGCGTAAAGGAACAGGGAGTAAATTTCATTATCAGCAAATTCTTTTAATTGAATAAATTTTGTAGATGAATTTAATCTCAATTTACTGCGGCTTGAAAGGAATTTTGTTTTCGTATCGCTGGTTTTAAATTCAACCAACAGTGAGGCATTTTTGGAAAATTCCCTCAAACCTTTGCGCTCCATGATACGAACTTTTATTAGATCATCCCGATTTATGCACATAGACATTTTGGAAGCCAAAACTATTACTGTATCTTCTACTGGTTCTAGTATTTGTTCGATGGGAATATCTCTAATCAGAACTTTATAATTATTGCTATCATTCAATTGTTCTTGGGAATTTTTCAAACTTTCCATTGACCCTGAAGTTACTTTTTCTAATTGAGTTTTTGACCTGAATCCGCGAATGAGGCCATCCAACTGTTTGTTGTATTCTGTAAGAGCGGTATTTTTTGCTATTTCTCTTTTAAGTTCTGAAGACAATCGATCAAGCTGTTCTTCAAGTTGTTCAACTTTAATATTTCCCTTCATATGTTCTGATTCAGATTCCTTTGCTTCATTCAAAGATTTAAATTTCTGATTCTCCGCAATTAATTCAGTACACTCCGCAATTTCTTTTTCCAACTCTGCAGTGACATATTTTAGTTTTTGTTCCACTTTGTTTACATTCTGATCGAGCATCACCCTCGTTTTATCAGTTTCGTCTTGCTTCAATTTCAATGATGAGATTTCCAACATAAATTTTTCGTTTTTATCTCTAAGTTCATCATTTTCTAATGAAAGCTGGGAGCTTTTTAACTTCAAGTTATTGATTTCATCATTTAATGCAGCAATTTTTGAATTTTCCTCCAGTAGCCGATTGCAATTCGCAGTTTGTTCTTCCAATTTGTTTGCGGTTTGTTTCAATTCAATTTCTATGTTTTTGTTCTTTTCATTTATAATCAGGAGTGCTGAATTTTGTGTCGTCAGCATCAAGTTTTCATCTGAAACTTTTTTAAATTGTTCTTCCAAATTCGTGTATTTTGTTTCTAAATTGTTTAATATTTTTGACAATTCAGCGAATACATTGTGAACATCTGAAAAATAAATTAAAATTCTTTATATTATAGCTAAGTTTAAGAAAATATGTAAAATGACTAGCATTTAAAGCAAATGTCTAGGTTTAGTACTATTTGCCACAGAAGTACCATTTGTTATATTTTCTCGACCATTTAAATAGAAATTGAGAATTTCAATTTGCAATTGCGGAAATAGCAAGTTAATTCGAAATTACGAAAGCTAATTATTTTAAGTATTCCAATTAAAATTTTTTACAATTTCTAAATGAAGTTTTGAATATCAGAGATTCTAAATGAATTTCAAAAAATTTTAAATTTAACAGAGAAAAAAAAAATTAATTAAAAAACTTTCAATTCAAAATTTATTTTTATTGACATTGGTGAGACATACTTATTTTATGTATGTAATTTATATGTTCAAGGTGTATGTTACTACGTTTATACGCACGGCTTATTCGCAAATAAAAATATTGCAATTATAAAAATTTGCCGCATAAACAGTGAATTAATTTTTTATTTGCGAATAGCTAACTCACGAAAACAATTCCACGACACTATTTGCAAATAAGATTTTAAACATTGCCATATGTTTTAACTTTTGTAGTTTAATAAGACGTTTTTTAAATATTTCATTGTGTTTTTGCATTAATTGGATTGCAAGGGAAACAAGAATTTTAGATTCTTTAATTTTTTCATTTAAAAATATAAAAAATCTATCATATTTGCCAATAACATTGCTATAAAATTATTAAAGTTTACCATCCGGCATCACATAAAAACAAGACTTTTCCGTAACTGTAAATAATTTTTGTTTCCGAATAGGCTACGTATAAACGTAGTATGTATTAATTAACAACCCTGCCAGCAATTGGAAGTTATATTTTCGATATATATACAAATGTTATTCAGCATATAAAAAACATTTTACAAAAACAAATTACATTACTATCGAATTATGCTCATCTTAATGTACAATTTAGTTATAAACAAAGATCCATCAAAATTAGCATAATAGACAATATTAAAAAGTGCATTACGATACAAAAGCGATCCGTTTTAGTATACAAAATAATATAATTTTTGGTTAGTAACCAATTTTACAATAACAAATCACATTAGTATCGACTTTTTACTGTTTACATTTTAAAAGAAAGAAGTATATTTATGAATTTTAAAATCATCGGTTGTGTTAAAAAGGTTAATTTTTTTTATTCAATTTTTTAATTAAAGTCATATGTAATGTAAAAAGGTTAATGCATAGTGTTTTCATAACTGGAATGCAATAAAATATTTCCATTTTAAAGCAAGAAGCAGAATTAGAAACATTATCTTCTCTCTGGACACTTTTTAGTTATAATAATAAATAATGCACGGTGACACTATAACGATAAGAAAGCGATATCATATTCAATGAGTTTCAACTTCAAGATGGTACGTTTGGGACACTTTTTGGATAGTTATTGTTGGCAGGGAAGGTGAAGTTACGAATACAGCTGATTATTATTTGATTGTTTATGTTGTGTTTTCGACTGTCAAACTTTCTTTATATTTTTTTATTGACATTAAAAAAATGTATTTAAAATGTAAAAAAATTGTGTTTTAAAGAAATAATTTCATAAATAAATGCAAGAAAATATTTAAAATAGTGTATTCAATAAAATCAGGTGAGTAGCAGTGAGATTGAAGCCTCAAAAATCCAAAATTACTTAATTTTATACCCACCATCATAAAATGTATTACAAATTCCGTATGTAACATATCGAAATATTGGTCGTAGAACCAAACAGTATATATATTTTTCGTTCTCATAAGATTATCAGTCCGTCTGCCTATCTGTTGAAAAAACGATAGGGCCCAAAAGAATGGAGCTAGCTGGCTGAAATTTTCCACAAATACTCTCTGCTGATTAGGTTTGTATGGACAATATTGGTTAATGATTTAACCTAGCCCCCATGCAAATGTCCCCTCGGAATACTGTTTTTTCACAAATTATCTCTATGTACTCCAAAATTTTTCTGTAAAGTATGCTGAAAATCAGTCAACATTTATGCTCAGTCCAGATACAAGTTCCCACTCAGAAAATTACATGAGCATTCATTATTATACTAATTAATATAGTGATGAAATTAGACATAAACAAGTTTTATATGAACCTTAATCTTTCTACCAACTTTTGGGAGGATCAGTCCATAATTTACCATATCCCCGATATAACCAGACATATTGATAGTGGTTGTACAAGATTCGGCACAACAAGGTGAGTACGACGTGGCAACAAATACAACAATGCATTTTGTTTAGACATGCCCTTAAAATAGATTTGCTTTGGATGGGTCTTATTTTGTTCATTAGTAGCTAAAACTAACTAATGTAAAATTTAAGTGCAAAAATTGGGTAAATACTGGTACTTTTTTGGATATCTTATAAAATTCCCTTCTTAGATAATATTTTCTAAACGTTTGAAATAAATCTTATCTTCTAGAGAAAATTATGTTTCTAACAAAATATGTATGGAACAGTATGTCTGCAACATTTCACAAGATCCTATATCATGGATAAGTTGTCCTTAAGCATCATTTAGTACCACTTGGAGATCTATCTGAGGAAGCCCAGGATAAAAAGAATAATGATTCAGATTTTATAGAGCGCACAATACCAGAAAAATATCACGAAATTCTACAAATGAAGATCTATTAAATATACTACTGGCAACATCAGATCCGTTCATCTCTAGCATTCAAAGTAGAACACCGGGACTTAGATGAAAAAGCAAAAGGGCTGCTATAGGACAGAAATAATATAGAACTAAATATGGAATATTTGCAGGATATTATCCAACCGAATGAATAATAATTTTCATTTATTTAATTGTTATTTATGTAAAAAAAATAAAAATTTTGTTCTTAATGTTATTTAAATAAAAAACAAAATAAACTTTAAAAAATCTTAATTTTTTAGTCCAAAAAGAATGGATAGTGAAACCTGTTAGAATTGATAAAGTGGGAACCTGTTCACAAAAATTCGCAATTTCATACTAAATGCTATAAAAGTTCACTTTGTCCTTAAATATCTCAACTGCTAAACCGATTTTAATAAAATTAAATCTGAAGAAAAATTCAAGAAATAATCACTACATCAAAAAAAAAAATTCTAAAATATCTCTATTAATTCAAAAGTTTTCACACGCTGTTTGTGCATTGTCTATTTACATTTTTATATCGTTTTTCAATTGCCTGCTGTAAGTGTTTAATTTTATTTTCAATTTGTCTCAGTGATGTTTCAAATTCCCTTTTGTGTTCTTTTGAGTTTTATTAATTATTCGTACGCCATCTTGAATTTCACCTAAAACAAGATCAACGTTTCTTATATATTGCATGCAATAGTCACAAATAAAGCATACAAAGTTGTTGGATTCAAGCAACACGATAGAATATTGATCTATACCCGAACATTTATTGGTGCAGTTGTATATTTTGTCGCACACACCATTGCATCTTATTCCCGATTCACATCTAATTACCGACTTGCATGAGCAATTATTTTAATTATTCTTATTCTGCAGGAAATTAATCATTTCATACGTTTATGTTGATGTTTTTTTAACTTTTCGACAAATACAATATTTTTTAAATTTATTAATTGAAGTAATTGAGTTTTTGTTGTGGAAAATCTTAAAAGAGCAAATCCCGCAAAAATCCGAACATTTGGCAACACTACTGTCTGTAAATACATGAATTTTGTTTTGTTTGTACAAGCCGAATTCATTATAAGGTGAGAGCGATTCTACAGCAAGTACATTTACAAAAACTACATGAAATTGGTTTTTGTTTATTTTAGCTTGAACTGTCAAAGTCTGCTTGTAGTTTTTGTTGCTTTTAAGTTCGTTCTAGTATTCGCAACAACAAACAGTGGTGAATTTGACAGTTTGAGCCTCCAAAAAAGTTAAGATAAAAATAATCAGCTGTGCCATAGACATCACCTTGTATAAATTCGCTTTGTATTGTATTTATGAATCATTTGACATTTTTCATATAAAATTTTAGTTGTTAATACATTTCGCATAAAACATTTACCTGTCGAACTGTTCTGCTTGTCTTCACAAATGTTTTGTTGGTGCATGTTTCGTTGATTCAGAATAAATATGAACACTATTTGAATATCCGAATAAGTAAATAAAAACAAGAGTGTCAACAACTATTGGCTGATAAACAGAACTGCCAGAAGACGGAATTTAATAAGATTTTTATCTTTACTTTAACACACAATAAATTGACCACAAATTACTCCATCTCTCTCTTTCATCACTGAATCAAAGCGAATTTATAGAAGTTGACGACAGTAGTACAAAAATAACAATATTTACAAAAACAACAGGCGCTTTGTTTTTGAAAAAATATAGTTGAACTGTCAAAGTAGCTTGTTGTATTTATTGCTTTTGGGTTTGTTGTATTATTCGACACAACAAACTAGTGCATTTGATAACACAAACATTTAAACAAGTAAAGAAAAAATAATCAGCTGTTCTTCTGAGGTCACCTTCTATAAATGCTCTTTGCTTTGGACTGATAATGTCATACTTCCAAAGTTGCCAGATAAATTGAGTACAAATCGCACAAGTTTGGGGAAATGACTTTTAGAAATGCACTTAAAAATAGTTTGGTTTTGTTTGAAATTCAACGTTTTTTAAATAAGAATTATAAAAGACTGAACTCAAATTAAAGTTGGTCGGATTAAATATTTGATTTTTGATAGTTTGATTCAATTCAAGTTATTATTGAAGAACTAGCGATTTTATAGATTCTAGAAACATATTTGTATGGGTGCCAGGAGAAATCATGGACCGATTCTTACCATTTTCAACTCATTTTTTCAATAACAGGAATAATGTGAGCAAAATTTCAATGTATTATCTGCAATATATTTAAAGAAAATTGCACAAAAGTTTTACAAATATCAACTTTTTGGTCCATACTTGACCGATATTTCAAAAGAAAAGTTTACGCGAAAATTCCCTTTATCTGTTTTAGAAAATTTTTAACCATTATCGTAAGTTATATATTATTTTGGTCAACGTAACCAATATAAATGAGAAATATGTTTTTTGGTTATGAATAACTATTATGTATAAGGAGACCAGATTTTGAAAATGAAAATAGATGACATAAAGAAAAAGTCAACAATTATTTTGAATTCAACATTTTTTTACATATTTTACAGAAAAATTTACGTTCACATGTATTTATGTATGCGTAAAATAAATTAAAAAAATAACGTATCGCTCAAAAAATTTTAAAATTTACTATTACAACTTTATTATTTGCTTCACACAATTAATCAATATATTTCTTCTTTCTTGGGTCTAAACATTCTCACCACACCTGCACTAGTTCCTGGGAGACTAAAAGCAATTTGAACAAGTTTTAAACTTTCTGTAAAGGATATTAATTCTGTACTTATAAAGCTTACAATAAGAAAATAAGTGTTACCATTTATTTTCAAAGTTCAGTATGAACAGAACAAGCACTGCAAGACATTTTCCTTACGATTTAACAGAAAAAACCGGTGACCGGCATGAAATAAAATTTGTTTTAATTTACAAAAAATTAATAATGCTTTTAAAAATCAAGAAAACATAAGATGGCAGATCATGGAAAAAGATGACAGAAAGAGGACACACATTTTATAGATGACAGCCAGTTAAAAAAGATGATTGTCCTCTAAAAAATAGGACATATGGTCACCTTATATTATGGCAACAATAAAATTGTTCAAAACCATTATTTTGGTTATTTAAATAATATTTTATTTATAAAAATAATAAACATTTCTTATAAAAATGCGCGAACAAAGAAAATTGATATTAATAAAAGTATTCAACAATTTTTTGTTAAATATTGAAATATTTGTCTTTTTTTTTGAGAAATAAAATTGTTCAAAGAAAACAGCTTTGAATAAAATCTATCAACAAATACCGAATAAACATTTTAAACATTTTTCTGGTATGAGAAATGCTATTAAAACACATACCTAATGATATATCATATTTATGTATCATTTAAATAAATGATTATATTTAAAAAGAACATTTATACTATGTATGTACATTTTATAAAAAGGTATTAACATATTTCAATTCTACAAGTCATGAAAATGACAATGAAAATATTAAAGCTATTTATTTTGCTAGGTAAAATAGTCATTTAATTTTGTTTGTCGAGAACTGTTCAATCTTTTTTTAAAGTTTGTATGAAGTCCGGATTTTGTAGAGTACAATGTAATGAAAACTGATGTTCGGATTACCGAATAATCCGGATTAACGACGTCCGGATTATCAAGATTCTACTGTAATGTTTTATTCATAATTTATTGAAAAAACTAAACTAAATTTTAATTTTTGCTATAAAAATACAATATGAAAATAATTGATTAGAATATTTTAAAATCTATTCACCACATAATAAATAAAATATAACATATTCTTACTAAAATACAAACACAATTAGTTTATAATTTTATAAATGTTTATTCAAAACGTATAATTTATTTAATTTCGAATTCTATTGAAATCAAATAATATTGAATGCTTTGTATTGCAAATAGATATATGTTAATTAGTATCATATTTTGAATAATATAAAATTATTTCAATATAAATTTATTTTTTCAAATATAAATAAAATCCAAAAACAAATAAGAGAGCTATATTCGGCTGTGCCGAATCTTATATACCCTTCACCAAATTATACTTTAAAATAAAATTAAAAATTTTTTTTTTTTTAAATATTTTTTTCAAAATTGTTTTTAAAAGTTTTTTCCAATTTTTTAATTTTTTTTTTTTTTGAATTTATTAATAAAAAAAAACTATGACAAAATAATGTTTTCTGTAAAAAAAAATTCGGGTTAAAAAATATTTTTTCCGATTTTGACCCATTGTAGGTCCAACTTTATATAGCCTTATATAGATCGTTCCAATGGACTTTGAAATATCTATCATTAGATATCCATATTGCCTATATTTATGACTTAGTAATCGAGATATAGATAAAAAATAGGCCAAAAATAGAGGTTGTCTCTGATTTTTGCTTATATCTCCGCTATTTATGGACGGATTTAGCTGATTTTAAATAGGAAACTTTTCGAAAGCATGTCTGACAGAATTATTGAGGATTTGGATCCCGAAGATATCTGTGGTCTTCAGAAAATTGATTTCAGCAGACAGACAGACGGACATGGCTAAATCGACTCCGCTATCTATAAGGATCCAGAATATATATACTTTATAGGGTCGGAAAATTATATTGTGGAAATTACAAACGGAATGACAAATTTATATATACCCTTCTCACGAATATATACCCTTTTAGAAACAACAATTCAACGTTTTTTTTTAATTCTAGGATGGCGACACTATATTTTTTATGTATCACTTCAACGTAATGCAGCAAAACAGTGATTTATGTTGGTCGTGCTTGATATAAAATATTGTTTTCATAAAGTAAAATGACAAATTTATATATACCCTTCTCACGAAGGTGAAGGGTATAAAAATAATTACATAAGTTTTTGGAAATATTTGGAATAAAAATATTCACAATATACTGCTATGCTAACAATGATGTAGGTACCATTATTTCAATTCATCAATATTAATGGTTGAATATGACCTTATTGTCATTTATCTTATAACTGTTACGTCTCTGGTTCAGAATATAAAAATATGTATAAGATACCAGGTAACAAATTAGCTTAGATATCTATTAACAGATACATCTATCAGAACATATTCCATTATTTTTTAATATGCTTAGATATCTATTAACAGATACATCTATCAGAACATATTACATTATTTTTTAATATGTATGGCCCACGTAACTTTTAAAAAACCTCGATATTTAAAACAAAAGAAAAAGTAATATAATTATATTATTTATTAAATTTCTTAGAACTATCATATACTTTTCTTCTCCGAATTTGTTAAGTCTGGGATCGCCAATTGGGTTTTATTAGTTCATCGACATGATTTCGTGACTTAATTTCTATTATTTCAGTATCAGCATCATGTTTTATGGCAAACACTTGATCGTCTTTGCACCAAATTCTTTTAAATCCATTATCTCGTAGATTTTTGTTGGCGTAAAGGAATAGGGTATAAATTTCGTTTTCAAAAAAATCTTTTAATTGGATATACTTAGTAGATGAATTTAACTTCAGTTTGCTGCGGCTGGAAAGAAATTTTGTTTTCGTATCGCTGGTTTTAAACTGAACCAACAGTGAGACATTTTGGGAAAATTCGCTCAAACCTTTACGCTCCATAATACGAACACTGACGATATCCTCCCGATTTATGCACATAGACATTTTGGATGCCAATACTGTTACAGTATTTTCTAATGGTTCCAGTATTTGGTCGGTGGGTAAATCTCTTATGAGAACTTTAAAATTGTTACGATCATTCAACTGTTCTTGGGAATTTCTCAAACTTTCCTTTGATCCTGGAGTGACCTTTTCTAATTGAGTTGTTGATCTGAATCCGCGAATGAGTCCATCTAACTGTTTGTTGTATTCTGTAAGAGCTTTATTTTTTGCAATTTCCCTTTCAAGATCTAACGACAATACATTTAGTTTATCTGATTCTGATTCCTTTGCTTCATTTAAAGATTTTAATTTCTGATTCTCCGCAATTAATTTAGTACATTCTGCAATTTCTTTTTCCAACTCTGTAGTGACATGTTTTAGCTTTTGTTCCACTATGTTTACATTATGATTAAGTTCCAATATTGTTTGATTAGCTTCGTCTTGTTTCGCTCTCAATGTTGAGTTTTCCATCGTAAGTTCTTTGCATTTATCACCAAGCCTTTCATTGTCTAATGAAAGCTGTGTACATTTTGAAATTTCGTTTTCTAACTCTAACGATGTTTGTTTTAACTGTTGTTTCAAGATCGAGAGTTCGACATTTAATATCGTAATTTCTTCAGATAATTTAGAGCAATTTGAATTCTGTATATTTAGGCTGTTGGTTATCTGTTTGACTTGTAGTTTTAATTTATTGATTTCATCATTTAATGCAGGTATTTTTGAATTTTCTTCCAATAGCTGATTGCAATTTGCAGTTTTCTCTTCCAACTTGTCCGATAATTCTTTTAACTGAGTTTCTGCATTTGTGAGTTTTAGATTTAATTTGGGTATTTCTGAATTTTCTATCGACATACGATTGCAATATAATGTGTTTTTATTTAACTCTGCGGATATATTTTTAATTTTTAAGTTTAATTGTGAATTTTCTTTCAAAAGTTTATTGTAATTTGTATTTGTATCATCAAAATCTTTTGAGCTTTTGTGCAATTGCATTTCCAAGTTGGTGATTTTTTCATTTAATAGCGATGTTTTTGAACATTCTTTCGTTAACGCTGAATTACGTGACTTAAGTGTCAACATTAAGGACTTGTACTCAGCTTTAATTTTTTTATTTTCTTCTAAGGTTGATTTATATTGCTCTTCCGAATTCGTGTATTTTGTTTCTAAATTGTTTAATATTTTCGACAATTCAGCAAATACAGTGTGAACATCTATCAAGAATAAATAAAATTTTTTATTGTGAATAAGAAAGTTATAAGTTTAATCTTATGGATCTATACATATATGCAAAGTTTTCCAAATATTCATTTAAGAGGTCAAAATCCAAACATTTCCTAAAAAATTTGCATTTTTTATTATTTATTTACTTATATTAAGAAACAAATAGCAACATGATTATGAAGCACCGTATCAAAATACATGTTCCTGCTAATTTTACACTCCTACCACTAAAAACTACGATTTTATTATCAAAATTCTAAGAGACTTAAGTGCAAGCACAAAAAAAGTATCTCACGCCTTTAAAAACATTTAGTTCTTTATTTGTTGTCTTTCTAATAAAATATCTTTCTTGAAGGAAGCAGTTTATTAATGTTAAATAGAGAAACAATCGCGACTAAAGTAATTTAATAAAAAATTAACAGTGAAGATAATTTAAAAAAATCAGTGAATAAAAAAAGGTTTATAAAAAACATTTACATGAGAATTACCGAATGACTTGCAAAATGTATTTATGGAGGCATGGAGTTGTGTCGGAAAAAAATTCTCGAAAAATGGGGTTAAGATGTCAGTCTAAATATTGTGAAAATAGCTCATTGCGTCATTGCTCCCACTTTACTGAAAATATGCTTATAATAAAATACCAATATATTTTCTTATTTAAACAAAGGAATGATATGTGTGATTCTTGTGTATCATACGAAGCAAAAGACATAACTCGGAATCAATATAGCAGTCATAGGTCAGAAATTGACCACAAATTTGTTCCAAATATTTTTTTTTTATTTTTTTTTAAATTTTTCTTTTTAAATTTATAGTGAAAAAAATTTATGAAAAAAATGTTTTTGTTAAAAAAAAAAATCGGGTTAAAAAATATTTTTCCCGATTTTGACCCATTGTAGGTCCAAATTACTGTAGCCTATATACATCGTTGCAATGGACTTTGAAATATATATCATTAGATGTCCATATTGTATATATTAATGACTTAGTAATCCAGATATAGATAAAAAATAGGCAACAAAAATAGAGGTTGTCTCGGATTTTTCCTTATATCTCAGCCATTTGTGGGTCGATTTTGTCGATTTCAAATAGCAACTGAATTGGAAGAATTCCCGATATATTGATGTATCAATCATGTTTGTAAGTTATTTAGGGGATTTGGAAAGTTGATTTCAATCGACAGACGGAAATACGAACATGGCTATATCGACTTCGCTATCTATAACGATCCAGAATATATATAATTTGTGGGGTCGTAAATGAAAAATGTAGAAATTACAAACTTATATATACTCTTGCCACTCATGGTGAAGGGTATAACAATTTTGAAAAAATTTAATTTTTTTTTTTTTTTTCATTTTAGGATGTTTTTTGCTTCTCCTGTAAAATTTGTAAATATGACGAATGAACTGGGGTTTCATTTTTACAAAAATTGTCTGGCTCTGTTAGTAGTTTTACGAGGTCTTTCTTCCAAATTTATCATTCTTGGGCGTTGCCAATTACTTTGTAATTGGTAATTGAAAAATACCAATTACACGAATTGGTAAAGTAATTGCACGTAGTTGATAAAAAAGTAAATCTAATTACATAAATGGTAATTACATTTATTTTTATTTTTTTAATTTCTAAACAACAATAAATAATAATTTAAATGGTATTTTAGATATATTTAGTTTATACACCCTGCAAATGACGAAAGCGATATAAAACTTGAATTTCAACAATATATGCGTAATCCAGATTCAACATTAGGAGCATTGAAAAACAATATTAAAGGCATTCGAGCGATTTAGTTTATCCTTTATAGTGTTTAAGTTTAAAGTTATAAATTTAATAAATTTAATAACGTATTTTGGTTTCTATTCAAACTTTTTATGTTTTGTATATTGTGTTGGTAATAAATACTTTAAAAGTAATCATACACATTATTCATCAATTACTTTCAATTACAATTATATTTTACCAATTTCATGTAATTGGTAATTAATTTGTAATTGGCATTCACCAAAACAATTACAAAACAACAGCCAATTTGTTGTTTTTGTAATTGTTTGGTAGTCGTAGTACAACCTTTTAACTGAATCACTAAAAAAGAGCGTTTTAGTTCAGAGCGGCACAAATCTACAATTTGTTATTACACAATTATGTGTAATTGGATCTGTAATTGCATAATTACAAAATGTAAATGGTAACGACCAAGTCTGGTATTTATCACAGATAGTTTTTTTGCACAGATTATTACAGATATGAATCAGCTGTTTTTAAGAATATGGCAACCAAAATACAACCAATAAATAAATGTCGAAATGGTAGTGGTTTGAAGAGAGGGACAAATATAATAATGTTTGTTTATTCCTCTTTTCAAAATACGTTACTATCAATTCATGCACATATTTCAAAAAGAAATTAAAATATTTATTGTGAATAAATTAAATTTGTGAAAAAAATTGTGTTAAAAATAAAACAAATTTAAGACTCAAATTCCGCAAGAATGAACTTCCAACAGCATCAAGCCAATATAACAGGTAATAATAGAACTTTTCTAATAGCAACATTAAAAGTAAGAATGGTAATTTGTGTAGGGAACAGCTGTTTCGAACAAATTTCGCCAACAGACCTTTTACAACACAAATAAGAAGAAACCGCTGTGTTCAACTTTATCGAAATGCCGTAAGTGAAGCAAATACACTCCTCCGTCCTACAGCACGCTAAATGCAAGAAGTGTGTTTTCTAATATTTGTTTATGATATCTAGGAAACGGTATATCAAAAACTTTATAAAAAAAAGGCCTTAATGACAGGTATGATCAAGTATTATCTGAATACATGAATAAGATCCAGTCCTCTTTAAATTAGCAGTGTAATTTATATGAAACATATAACTATACAATTTTGTGGTATTACAACTTTAGAGTGTTTTTCGGGAGCTATGAGCAAGTCGTTGGATAAATTGGCAGCATTATTTCTGTATATAACAACTAAGGGTTGTTGTTATAAAAAGATAATGACCATTAACTAATTATCGAATATGGCCCTTTAATGGTAGCTACATACTATATCCAATTGTTTTTAAAATTTTTAAAAAAGTCAATTTAAATAAATAAGTCGAAAGTTCGACTTTTCACAAATTACCAAAAAAGTCGAAAGTTCAAAGAGTCCACTTTTAAAAAGTTGACTTTTTGCTTCAACTATAGAACCCTAAACTACAACTGTCAGTTGCACTTCTGGCAACACTGAAGTACTGATAAAACTCTCTTTGTTTGTATTTGACTAAAAACCGTATTGGGTATTCCCCTTTGTATCGCACGGCATAAATGAATTTAATCTGTAATATATCACTTCTGAATCATTTCATATCTTTAAAATACGAGTACATTGCATATTTAAAATGTTCGATACATTTCGGATAAAATATTTACCTGTTAATTTGCTCGAAGAAGAATCTTTTAAACGGACGGCCGCTTCCTTAATGTTTTCTTGATTCATATTTCGTTGTTTCAGAAACAATAATTACAAATGCCAGTACCTCACTAAATGGTTATACAGAAACTACTTCTCACAGATATAAATAAAATAGTCAAAACAGACGTATACAAAAGTAGTGTATCAGCTGTGCTTAACGCGGTAATATGATTAAGAAAAAAAACCCAACATGCACATAATAACGTAAGCCAAGATAGCGTTGATTTTTGTTAAAAAAATAAACCGGGAAGTAAAAATACCCTATTAGTGGGTATTTTCAACTCAGCGTTGAAAATCAGCACAGGTAATGGGAACTAAGAAAATGGGGAAGTAAAAATACGCAATTATATGTAATATTAATGCAAATGGAAATAAAAGCAAAAAACTTAAAACCTAAGAAATACAAGAAAAATATTAATTTATAATTGAAATCCAGGTATAAGAAGGCTAATCTAAAATACGGATTTATTACGGAAAACATGGGGAAAACATTTTGGAGCAAAATAAGACAATCACGCAAATATACTTTTATGTTACCGTAAAAAAGTTAAATACTGCTTTTGCAAACGGTAAGTTCGTTTCGGTAAGTCGTGTCAGATTTTTTATATACCACTTACTAAGTCAGCTGTTCTTCTGCTGGAGCCTGTGTTAAGCTGCCTTGAATACTGACTTTTTATTTAATTTGTCAACTTTCAAATTAAATAAAATTTAATCGGAGCGTGAGGTATTATTTAATATTTTATTAAATAATTCAAATAAATTTGCAAAACTTTGCATAGGAAAATGAACAGAAAAGGACTAGCAGATGTAAATAAATTTACAGCAACACACGAAAAGGAAAAAAAATAGAACAAAAAAGTATTGCAAATTTCAACCAGATTGGTTAACATTTTTGGATTTCTAGAGTTGGTTAAGAAATACTGCTTTTTTGTAGTATTAGCAAGTTTCAATGATAAAGAAACATACAAATACCAAAAAACATATAAAACTCATAAATGCAATGAACGTTAGTACTAAGTTGACAAAGTGCGTTTAAGAATTTAAAACTTGTATTCATTTTTGAAAAAAAAAAAGATCTTATACTTTCCAGAAGTCTCATTACTGGCTTCAAAATATATAACTCACAGTAATTAACTTCATGTATTGTTCTCCGATTTTTGGTAATGCAGTGCAACAATATATATTACAAAATTTCAAGATTCTGTAAATTTTCTGTTTGTTGATGATTTTGAATCCATAAAAAAGGTATTGAGATAGATGTGTCATAAAAACAGGTGGGTATATAACGTATCATCTAATCTTGCTTAAAATTATATAATTTTAGCGCACTCTGGTTAAGGTTTGCTGCACAATATGACTTCCGTATTATAACTTTTCACTATATCTTTAATCAAATTTAAGATATTTATATTACTTCATATAGCTTCTATCATCACTTTAATATTATTACTCTATAAAACATAAAGAAATGTCCGATTTTATACGATTTTTTCAAAAAATCCAACAATTAAAAAAAATTAAAAAAATAAATTTATTTTTTTTGAGCGATAAAAAATAATGTTAGTGAAAATGTTTAACCAAATTTTGACTACTGCCAAATTTTGAAAATGCTGAAGAACACAAAAAAAGCGACCTCTGGCACAATCTCCTAACAGCTTGTGACATTGCTGCTCTGATGATATGGTAGAAATTTTGACAGTAAGTATACATGTTTGTTATCATTTCATAACACTTACGTAAATTTATTTTGAACAGCACATAATGGCCCATAATCATAGTCGAAAATAAAGTATATTTTAAGAGAAATAAAGTCGTCTTTACTTAAGAGTGGACTTTAGGTCTACCATAGACAAGTTAAAGTATACTTCTGCCGTTAAAGTCGACTGTAAATATAAAACTAGCTGAAGTTGTTTTTAACTCATTTAACAACAGCATCAGCTATTCTTCGCCATGGAAAAAAGTCAAAAATGTTTAAGTTGCAAGATATTGGCAGAGATTTTGCAATTATTGAATATTAAATCAATAAAATTAGTACCAACATTTTTTTCTTTAGCTTCCCGGTTAGATTTATTGTTTGTCACTTTTTGTTTTTTTTTTAATTTTCTAAGTCAGCTGTTCAGCGATGCCACTTGTCTATATATTCAGCGATGCCACTTGTCTATATTTTATTGTATGAAAACATTTTCTACATTAGAGGTGACACCCAGTTAAAGTCGGTTCAGTTTAAAACTTACTTTAATTTTGACTATAGTTAGAAAATAATAAAAAGCGGGTTTTTATTTTAAAGTAGTTTTTAAATAGAACCGACTTTATTGTTTGACTATGATTATGGGCCAATATGATTACTACAAAACTAACATGTTCTTAAATCTTCAAAATTCTAGATAAAGAAACACCTTTTACTGAAGTTTCCAAACGCTGAAGTTTCTGATGTTTCCAAATTCGTGTGTTAAGCGATCCCAGTTTTAACAAACAAATTTAGCATTAAAATACAATTCAACAATCATCACAATCTTTTGTTTCCCGAAAAGTTAAATTTCTTATTTAATTATTTTTACAAAAGTAATTGTTTATATGTTTAACTAGTATTTATTTATATATCTTTTTTTGTGTAATTAAAGATGAACAAATAAAGTAAACAGTTATCTGCATAATATTTATTTAATAAAACTATTCTTTTGTTTATATTTAACTTTTAGTTAATTTTTATTATTTTTCTTTTTAATTTTATTTCTCATATAGGTACATATGTATGTATAACTAACTACACTTCATGGACCACACAAATTTATTAAAAAATTATTTCATAAACATTTTTCCAAATTAAACTCAATAATCTCGCTAATCTAGTCAGTCGTATAGGCATGGTTTAGACGATAGTTTAGTCTATTGTCTAGTCTATAGTCTAGCCTAAAGTCTAGTCTGTATTCTAGTCAATAGTCCAGTATATAGTCTAGTCTATAGTCTAGTCTATAGTCTAGCCTATAGTCTAATCTAGTCAACAGTCTAGTTAATAGTCAAGCCTACAGTCTTGTGTAGTCTTTAGTCTAGTATAATCTAAATAAAGTCTTGCCTAGTTTTTTTTACGTACTTAATATCATCACAAAAACTTACTCGATCTCCTTTGGGCATATTCATTTGTAAACTTTTTATTTTAACATCAGCAGAAATTAATTAATTCATTAAAATTATATTTCACATTTAACAAACTTACTTACCTTCTCAGAAATTTCATTAACTTCTTCAAATTTAGTATATTCCAAAAATTTACTTACATTACTTGTTTTAACCATTTGCAACATATTATTATTGATTAATTGTAAAAATTCTTCCATATTACGAGCACCAAGTTCCGTTACCAATTTATTCTTAAGTTTAGGTTTAACTTCTTGTTACGCAAACTAAGAATATGATCACATAACATGTATTCGGGTAGACCAAGGCGAATTCATACAAGGTGCAGTTCTACAAAAACAACAATTGGTCTTAACAAATGTCAAAAAACAAAAATTAAACAAATATGTATTAAAACTTAATATAGTGTAGATAATTGAATAGTGAGGGCTTTACTTATTTATGTAAAAAATAAATATTTTGTTAATAAGCTTAGAATATGTAGATATTTAAATATAAACAAATGCTTTGACAACTGTTAGAACCAAAAACCGAAAAAAAAGTTAAAAGCTGATTGACTGACTCCACCTTGTATAAATTCGCCTTGGGGTAGACTATAATGCATTGAACACATTGAAGACAGCAGACTACCAACTGCAATCTGTCAAAAATAAAATACACACGTTTATATGAAGACGATTCTTTTGACGACAGCACAGCTACACAACCCACATGTTTTGGGGTATATATGTACGATTATTACGGAGCATAATGCATTAACTATGCACAGTAGAGCAGAATCGAAATTTTTTGGATGTAAATCCAAAAAGTTTTAGATTTGAAAAAGGACCCCACATGCGGCGTTAAGGGGACACTAAGTATTGCACCTTCGATATAAAATATATAGTAATAACAAAATGAAAAAAATACATATTTTATACCTATAAAAATAGTCAACGCGTTTTAATTATAAGTAAGCGAACGTTAGGAATTTAATCAATAACTTCCAACACAACATAATACAGATTTATTTAAATACTAAATTATAAATTACACATTTTTTGTAAAAAAAACGTCTCGAAAATCAAAATCATTTTTAGGAATGTGGCAACGCTTTTTATAATGCTCACAAAAAAAGGAAACTTCAAAAAACATTATTTGAAAAAAAAAATTATTGGAACTACCTTATACAACAAACACAATATTCCTTGCTGACAAGTGCATAGGTTTTGTAAATAATCTTTGACAAAACCGTTACCAATGTAAACACAAATCTTTTGTTATTTTTGCATATTAACTAAAAACGGCCGTTAAATTTAAATTATATTTGATAAAGAACAACGGTTTAATAGTGCTTTATCCAAATTTCATTATATGAAATTTTTTTATTCACATTTTCATTCATGTTTTTTATACCCTACACCACCATAGTGGGGAGGGTATAATGGATTTGTGCAGATGTTTGTAACGCCCACAAATATTAGTCTAACACCCACCTTAAAGTATACCGATCGACTCAGAATCACTTTCTGAGTCGATTAAACGATGTCCGTCCGCCCGTCTGGCTGATTGGCTGTCCATGTAAACCTTGCGCGCAGAGTACAGGTCGCATTTTTGAAGATATTTCGATAAAATTTGGTCCATATAATTTTTTCTGCCCAAGAACGAACCCTGGCTGAAATCGGTTCATTATTTCACCTAGCCCCCATACAAATGTCCTACCAAAATTGGTCTTTATCGGTCATAAATGTTTAATTTATATAGGTATCTACACAAGTTTTTCTATAAATAAGTTTTATATATACAGAATTCATGTCACCAAATTTTATGATGATCGGTCCATAATTAGTCATAGCTCCCATATAAGGCCTGCTTCCGATAATCACTTTAACGATCATAAATCTCCTAAAAATGTTGGTATACACATAAAATGCAACATAAATAACTTTCATATAATCACACTACCTAATTTCATGGTGATCGGTCCATAATTCGGATTTTTTAAATTATGACGCTGTTGCAGCAAATGAGCGGTATAATAAATAATATAAATATGTAAAATTAACTAGTTTGAAAAAAAATAACGAAACTTAAAAATTCATTGTCTGCTTTTACACAGGGCAAGTTTTCTTGCCGCAAGTTTATAGGAGAGAGATGCAAGAAGAAAGAAGAGGGGTACACACTTGCTTGTACTGGCAAGTATCTTCAATTCTCTTTTGTTTTCTCACTTTCAGTATGGCGTCTATTAGGTTTTGACATACAAAATTCAACACAGACTTGCTGTGTGTCAAAGTATATTTATACAAGTACATGCAACTCTACAACAAATCAACAATAAAAAAAACAACATTAATTTTGTTTGTGTAAAACATTGTGAGATTGTCAAAAATAGTTTACAATTTTTGCCACAAATTTCACTCCCGTTGCCTTTTTATTGGCTCTTTTCGCACATAGAATAAGTTACCACTGTCGCTGATACATTTTTTTTGCACAATAAACAACAACACAGTTTTCCAATTGTTATTTTTTACTTTTATTATGAAAAGTTTTCAAAATTATTTTTTTTTATTTAATATTTTCACATACAAAAAATGTAAACAAACAGAAAGAAAAACAACAAAGTAAAAAATTTTGACAATCTCAAAAATATTTACAAAGGAGAAAAAAATGAACAGCTGATCACTTGCATGTACTTGTATAAATATACTTTGGCTGTGTGTAAACAGACGAGCAAGTTTAAAAGAGAATCGAAGAGACTTGCTACAAGTAAATTTGCCCTGTGTAAAAGCAGACTTGTACTGGCAAGCAGTGTTGCCATATATTTTTTTAAGAAAACTTTTTATTTCTAAAAAAAAACTTTTTCTCAACAAAAAAAACTTTTTTTAAGTACATACATACTAAAATTACAAAACCCAATGCGCACATGAAGCAGACTTAGATAATTTACGTGTATTTAGTACTTTAAATATATTCAAATTAATCTCCCCATTTAGTAAATGAATTTGGGGACATTCATTTTGAAATAAACGGTTCAACTTATTGATATCATAAATTTACAATGTTCCAAAAAACATTTAAAAAAAAAAAATAAAACTTTTTGCATCTTAAAAAACTTGCAAAAAAAGGGAAAACTTGACAAATGGTAACACTGCTGGCAAGTCTCTTCTCTTTTGTTTTCCCATTTTTACTATGGCGTCTATTAGGTTTTGACATACAAAATTGAACACAGACTTGCTGTGTGTAAACAGATGACCAAGTTTAAAAAAGAATCGAAGAGACTTGCTTCAAGTAAACTTGCTGTGTGTAAAAGCAGACATTGCACTTATTCAAATTTTCATATTCCATTATCTAATATAATTAGCATATTGTTTATTGTACTTTTCAGATTCGTGAACTTTCCTTTAAAAAATACTGCTTTTGATTCATAGTATTTTGCAAATTCATACAACTTTTATTAGTGTTTCACTTGGTTGTTATTATTTGCTCCACACAATTAATCAATATATTTCTTCTTTCATTAATTATTGAAAAAAAATTCTCTCCACAGCTGCACTAGTTCTTGGCAGACTAAAAGCAATTTGAACAAGTTTTAAACTTTCTGTAAAGGATATTGATTATGAGCTTATAAAGCATACAATAAGAAAATAAGTGTTACCATTTATTTTCAAAGTTCAGTATGAACAGAATAAGGACTACTCGACATTTTCCATACGATTTGACAGAAAAACCCGCTAACCGGCGTGAAATAAAATTTGTTTTAATTTATAAAAATAAAAATTAATAATGCTTTTAAAAATTAAGATGACAAAAGATGGCAGACTATGGAAAAAGATAGCAGAAAGAGGACAAATATTTTATAGATGACAAATAGTTGATATAAATGATTGTCCTCTAAAAAAGAGGACGTATGGTCACCTTACACATAGCGTGCGATACAATCAATTTACTGAGAGTAACATTTGGCGAACGTGTAATTTCATGAAATGGACTTGTAAACTGGTCAACTTGTTCATTAATTTAACGCCATTATTTTATTGTCTAGGGGGATATGTAAAGTCACGGGTCTATGCAGAAACGATCAAACACTTGGAAGCGAATATTCGACGCGTTATTGCCGAAATACTGCCTTATTTATTGCGAAAGATGTGTGAAGATTGGACCCGAAATCATGTTTAAACATTAAAGCCATAAAAATATCTAATTAATTAAGACAAATGGATAGATATTTAAAACGGGTTTCTCTGTTTTATTTCAATTTAGAGTTCTCCGCCTCTTTAAAAATCATAGAGTCACGATTCTAAATTATCTTCCACATCAATTAGTTGTCCGTGCCATAACGGAAAAGTCATGATTTACAGCCTAGCGTTTCAGTCCTGTGACACTTTTTCATCTATATTGATTAAATTTTACTATTGTGATCAATTATGTATATGTGTTTGTATTTACAAGAATCTAAACAATGCAACGGCAGCCAAACATAATCTGAAACAAATTTTTGGCATGTTTTTAAATATTTATTTTACCCAAAGGATTTTCCCAACAATTTCAGTATTTATACCTACCTGGTAGTGAACATTTCTCAGATGGGAAACACATTTCATTAAAAAAATTCCCATGTTCCTTCAATGAACTTAATGATAATGTCTGTACATTCCTCATTCATACATACATGAATCAATGAATATGTACGTATGATATCGATATTAGCTTTAAAAGCAAAAGGACATTCATTTAAATGAAACAGTTCGCAGTTGTCTTGAAACAAAGTAAGTCCTGCTAAATTTAGTTACTGTAAAAATTATAAAATAAAATGTTCTGCAAAAACGTGTATTCATGGACTGTCATTCTGCTGATAACTATCTTTTATAGAACTAATGGAAGTGCCATCCATTTTTCAAAAGATTCAACGCTGTGGAAGAGTTTCAAAGTCAATCAGTGTCGTCATAAATGTTATACTGAGGTAAGATTGTACAATGCAATACATGTATCAAATGCAAAAATGTTAATTAACATAATTATTTAATTACAGACACTAAATGAACGTTATGAAATGGGAAATTTATTAAATTTTGATAAATGTCTCAAAACTCCTGATTGTTTTATGTGCCACGATTACTGTCAGGCTCTGTCCAAGGCTGCCGTGGATTTGGCCCAGTCAATGTGTTCCGACCAGATTTATTGTTCGAAAGGATGCCGCATTGCATGTATTTATCATAATATTTATACATTTAATGAAGTTAAATATCAAATTTCTTATATATAATTAATTTTACGTACGAGTACATACATATGTAATGTGTAGTTGTTATAAATTCGATATTTCAATAAGAAATATGATTTTTTTTTAAATAAATACATGCATAATTTGAAATAGAAAATCAAAAAATAATAAAACAAGACTTTTAAACAATATATGGCATTATAGAACTATACAGGTAAAATAACACTAATTTACAAGATTTTTGTTCACGATGGGAAACATGTAAGGATGGGTCAATAAGTCCGCGAATTTTGAATTTCTGAAAGCGCAACACTGCTCTTGTGAACAGGCATCTGTCAGTTGATAAACTTGATAAATACTATGGGAACTCTGCACAATCACTTTCATGCATTGAACACATTGAAGACAGCAGGATACCGACTGCAATCTGTCAAAAATAAAATACACACGTTTATATGAAGACGGTTCTTTTGACGACAGCACAGCTACACGGCCACTTGACTACTTTTGTCGCTGCAGCCGATTTTTATCAACCACAAAACAGAAATAGTGCTGTTAATATAATAAAAAATGTAAACAATTTTAGTGCTTAAAAAATATTTATTTTTACTTTATTAAGAGAAGTTCTGATAACCATATTGGAAAAATTTAATAAAAGGTACATAAATTATTACCACATATACATTTTTACTCAAAATAATTGTTTAAATCTTAATTACTTTGGAATTTTGTACGGTTATTTTGTATTAAAGTAAAAACCAAAAAAAATTAAAGTGACATCACTGAATTATAAATCAGCTGTTTGCATTGTGGCTGTCGTCTATAAAATAATTCAGGAGCTGTCACACGACTACAACTGCTGTCAGTAGCATTTGTGTTCTTGTAGTCGTGTAGCCTGCTGTCTTAAATGTGTTTGATGCATCAATGGTAAACAAGTATACAGAGGCGTCACGGCAAAAAAAAATATTTGTCTCTTTCGCTCGAAACCATTTCAACTGGTTTTGTTTTGTGCTTATTTTTTATTATTATATAGTGTTGTTTGTTTTAACGCACTGTCTGTATTAAACCGCAAATTTGTTTTCTCTTTCTAGCAAGACTATTCATAAAAAACTGATTTTAGTGTTTTTGAACTGTCAAATATGTCCCCTCTGTATACTTTGTGCAAGTGGTTTACTGAATTTCGTTGTGGCCATACACGCACGGAAAATGTCGAATGTTCTGTACGCCCAGTTGAGGTCTCTACAGCCGAAACAATTGAAAAAATCACGATATGGTGTTGGCCGATCGGAGATTGAAAGTGCGAAAGATTGTGGAAACCATAGGCATCTCACATGGCTCGGTGGTTTCAGTTTTGTATGATCACTTGGGTATAATAAAGCTTTCTGCAAGATGGCTGCCGCGTTCGCTCACAATCGGGTGCACAAATGGGTACACACATGTGCAGTTTTCATAGCAAAAATGCATGAATTAGGCAACGAGTGACTATTTCCTGTTTTGAAACCTGAAGAAATGTATCGGCGACAAGAGATTTGAATCTAACTATCCATATGCTGGTCCCAAAAACCATGATAATTTTGTTTGAATGTGGCCTCTTCTAAACTACTGACCCGAATTCAAAATGGTGTACAAACAAATCGTAAAGGAATATGTACAAGGTGAGATACAGGGTGTCAAAGTTGACCAACTTTAGTTTGCAAACTACTGAAGCTAAAAGCATGAAATTTTAAGTGTCGGTACCTCCCTCCTCAAAACGATCCAATAATCTAATAAAGATACAACAAAAATTTAAAATGGAGTAACACCATTTAAAATAAGCCGACAGGTGTTCGGTACATGTTCCAAATTCTAACCTTTTAGGGGAGAAATCAGGTAAAACTGTACTTTTTTGGCACACTATGTATCTTTTAAACCAATAAACATATTGTTACGTTTTTGTAATGAACACAAACAAAATTTGCAAATTTTAATCACTGTATTAGATTGTAAACAGTGGTGAGAAATTGCTACGTAGAGGACTACGGTAGCCATTGATAGGACTAGCAAACAGTCGGGCATGGGGGGGTTCAGTCCTCTCGCAGTCAAAATCCTATTGAATCACAGTGTATTTTATTTTAGACTCCCTATTTAAACATAAGTTGATATAATAACAAAATTTACTGAAGAAAAATGGACCAGAATAATCATACCTAAAATCAAAAGCCCGCGTATGACTATAAATAAGAAGTTAACTAACGAAAGGTTTATTTTATTCTCTTATATTTTATCCCATTGTAAAAATTCTTGCCAGATGTAATTGGCAAATTGGTCTCTTAACCCTTCCACAACCATGGTCCTATCGACCAGATAGATTTCTTTATAGGACCCCTAAACAGATAGCTATTTTATACCGAACCTTTAGGAAAACAATTACACGAATTTATTCCATGTTTTTATGTAGTAAAATATTTTATTTATTTATTTATTTCAAATTCATAATTCAATAATTAAATTTGTACATGAAAATTTCTTTCAAACTTTTAAGTTACATTATTACCGAAGTGGAAAAATATAAGTGTTTAGATTAATAAAAAAAAGGTGAATAGCGAGAGCATTGTTATCGCATAAATATACAATCTTACGCGGTTTTTAATATATAAATTCATACAAAGTTATTATATCAAATATACAAAATTTGGGTAACTCACCAAAGTTTCGTCGAAATTCTCGAAGGCCTTCCAGAGTTCGATGTTGGATGAAATAAAAAAAATTTACCCTCAACCTGTACCCTGTTCAGTTACAGAAAAAATATATATTTCCGAATTCTAAATCTAATATATAAAAATCTCGTGTCACAATGTTTGTGTTTGAAGTCCTCCGAAACGACTAATCCGATTTTTATGAAATTTTGTATGTATATTTGGGAGCTATGAGAATAGGTCGTAAAGTATATTTCATACCGCTAGGTCATGAGGGTGTCCCTATCCAGAATTTGTATTTACAATTTTTATTGCCAAAAACTATTTATTCGCATTTTTTTATTTGGCATTCAAAATTACCTATAATCCCAAATTTTCAACAACCGACCCTCACCAGCCATTTTTTAGCCGAGATTTTAGTATTTTGTATGAGCAATATCCAAATATCAATATATTTTTACCATTTTTATGAATTTTTAATACATTTTTGGTAGGCACGAGAATAGGTCGTAAAGTACAAGGTCATTAGGATGTCCCTATCCACCAAAATATTCACTAGAAATAATTTGTATGACAGGACAACGTTTGCCGGTTCAGCTAGTATTATATATTTATTTACACAAATGCTCACACCAAAAACAAAATGTTAATTTAAACTATTGTTAAATAGAGTAATATCTTAAAAAAAAATTTTTTAAATTTATAATTTTACCAATAATTGATAAAAGCATATAGATTAATAGAATTATTTAAATTTAATAAATATTTCACTATTTATATTATTTATAAATTATAGGATTATTGTTAGAAAATTAATGTGAACATGATTTGTGAATTTACACAATCATTTATGCATGTGTAAATTTACACACGCATGTGTGATTGGGTTAGTGCAAAAGTATGAATGTGTTGAGTTTTTCGAACTGTTACTTGCATGTGTAAAGGCTAGGTAAGAAAATTTTTGGTAATTTGGTATAAAAAAATAATTTTATGAAATTTTGTAACCTTAACAAAACAAAAAAATATAGGAACTTTGGATTATACGTAAAACTTATTAATTTGGAAAAAAAAAAATAGGGAATAATTTAGACTAAAAAAAAATGCACATCGAAAATTGTGGATTTTGGCCGGTAGACAATGACGTTATCAACCAGGTGCTGGGAATAAAGTTGGCTTTACTGTTTTAATTTTTAAGTTTTTGTAGAAATTTTAACTTTGTGATTGTTTTAATTTTGTAATTTTAAATATTGGTTTCTGTTTTAATTTTTAAGGTTTTGTTGCAATTTTAACTTTGTGAATGTTTTAATTTTTAAGTTTTTTGTGGAAATTTTCTTCTATTTGTGGCGGTTTTTAATTTTTTTTTAAGTTCTTCTGTCGACTGTACTTGTATAAAAAAATTAAAAATGATTTTTCTAGAACAAAATGTATGTTCTGATCCCTTTTGCAGCCACCAGTCGAATCACGCGTTGCTTTCGTTATCCCTTGCTTCTTACCATCCATACTCAGCAACAGACCAATTTCATCATCTTTTACCGTTAGAGTTTTTTTTTTTTTTTTTTTTTACGAAAGTCAAAATAAAGGAAAACACGTATAAGAATGTGAAAAGATCCACAGCGAGATTCGTTCATAAAAAGAAACGAGTAAAACAATATAAGTTCCACAAAATATTGCCAGATGATAGTTAAATATGATAGTTGGCAATAACAGATCTAGACATTTGTAACTGCCACCAAAGAGTAATCGATTACCCAAATCAATTTTTAAATTTGAAACAAGGTAAAATACAATCGAATTTGGTTATAATTTGAATTTCACTTTTCTTTTTATTTTACCAAAAATATATAAAAAAATCCTTCAGCAATTATTTTGTATCTTCAAATTTTCGAAGAAGAGAAAAAAAATATAAAAATTAAAAAAAAATTACAAATTTATTCAAATGTTTTACAAAATTCGGGCAATAATGTGAAAAATTAAATACATAATTCTCAAATGATTTTGGGGTATCGAGGTAATTTTCAAAATTTAGTTTGAAAAAAAAAAAAAAAACAATAAATATTTGTTATTTTAAAGCTACATAGTTGCTTTGGGAAAGAAAAACAATAGATCAAACAATAGTTGATGGGAAAAAAAATATTGTGGTGAAATTATAAATCCAAAAAAAAAAAACCTTGGGTTGGGTAAATCGCTGACCTATTGTAGCTAATGTTTAAAACCGATCACTACATTTTTACCTTTTAAAAATGGGGCTTTATTTCCATTAAATAACCCGGATACTTTTGATTGCAAATAAAAGCAGTTTAAGTAGTTAAAAATTGTAACAACTTTTCGCAGAACTTTATAATGTACAAGTACACACGTACAAGACTGCTGATGTTAAAAATTATGTTTTAATTTTAATGAAACAAACAAAAATATCCTTTTAATTTTAATTTTTATTTTATTTTATTAATAAAATTCGTATTTAATTTTATTTTTTATTCTATCCTTTACAATTTTATGTTTTTGTATTTTAAAGGTCCTTACAGGATCCTTTTTTTAAATATTTATTAATTAAGTTGTACACACTTTTAACACTAAAGACTGACTGAACTTCTTGATAACATTTGACATGGTATAAAAGAAATCGAAGCAAAATAATATACATATGTATATTATTTACTTATTTACAATATTGGGAATTCAGAAATACATTACGCCTGGCAACTAATTAGTTTTACAATCAGTGATATAAAATGCGTAAACTGCAATTGCTTGTTACAATCGTACATACTAATGTATGTACGATCTTACAAACAATGGTATGTTATTTACCTATTAACAAAATTGGGAGTTCAGAAACTCATTACGCTTGGTAACTAATTAGATTTACAAGCAGAGATATAAAATGCATAAACAACAATAACAAGACATGTTCAATCGTGATCCACTTGTCTTATGTACACATTGTGTGTAAATAAGAAAGAAGACACGATTGTGCATGTCGCATCATGATTTCTGTTTTCACTTAGCAACAATAATAAAACAATAATAGAATAATTGTTTCTTATTTTACATACACATTATGCGTATGTAAGTAAGAAACATTATTGGGTGAATTTGATCATGTTGTTGCTAGAGAACAATTTTATATTAGGGGTATTCATAATTTATCGCTCACTTATACATACATACATATAACTCCCCCATCGTTTGACTGAGGCTCTGGCGAAGTTATTTTTTTATGATTACTGATCTAATTAATGGTTTCAGAAAATATGTACAGTGCAAATATATATATGTGTGTATGTATATAGCGTTATGATTATTCTTTTTGTACCTTTAATTAAAATTTTTTTTTTTGTTTTTACAAAAAAAAAATGTTGTATACTTATAAGTAATCTTAGTGTTGTTTTAATAATAACAATTTTTCTTATTGTAGTTTATACGATATACATATGTGCATATATACAATATATAGCATGTAATTTTATTTTTGTATGTGTGTACTTAGGTTTTAGGGTTTCGATTAAAATTAAATAGTATTAATTACACATTTTTTTTATAAATTTTATTTCATATTTAGTTACAATTATTCTTATTTATGTACATATATGTTTAAAGTTTAGATATTTAACGTTTTGAATTTAGTAAATTCTAACAATGTCTTTATTAGAATTTATTTTATTTTTAATACTTTGCAATATTTACAATAAAAACTTTGTTGAATATTATTAAGTTATTTTTTTATATTTTTACTAAATATATAAATAATTTTGGAACTTATTTGTTTTTATTTTATTGTTTTACATATACTATTCTTTGCAGTATTTACAAAATGTTTTTTTTTTTTATTTCTTTAGTAAAATAAAAAAAAATTAACACAATTTTAAATCACAATTATTTAATACCATATTGTTTAAAAGGAAAGTTTTTTTGTGGAATCGTTAATTTTGTATGTTACAAAGGCTTCATCCATTCATTGATCTACCAATGTTTTTTTTTTTCGTTTAATATGTGATTTATAATATTTATGTCTTGTATGTGTCATTAGGTGATCGTCATCTAATCTATCAACTGTAACCTTCCTAAACCTTGCGTGGTTTTTACCACCTCTTTCATGTTTTAAGTATACCTGTCCAGTTTGGAGTTCACAATTTTCACGATTTTCATTTAATTTAGATATAGAGCCTTCCCTTGATCCTATCATCTTGTTCCTTATCCGTGGGTAATCTTCTAACGTAACTTGGCCATTATGAAAATCAATGGGTTTGCATCCAGTGGTCGAATGGATCGAATTATTATAAAACATGATTACCTTGTAGATTTTCTCTTCTACTGTATCCGTGTCCTTATCTGGATCATGCCTAAGAAGACGAATGTGCTCATTCATAGTATTATGAAGGCGTTCTACGTCCGCGTTTGAGGTGTGATTATTGTTAGACGTAAAGTGAATTTCTATGTTTCCTTCCCTCAGAAATTCCATTAATGGAAGTGCCTTAAAACCTAGCTCATTATCTGTCACAATTTTCCCAATATTGCCAACAATACTTAAGTAATGCGTTAACGCTTTCTTAAATTCAACCCATGACCTATTTCCAATTTTTATAGCCTGTGCAAATTTAGAAAACTTGTCAATTACAGTAAGAAACAACGTTTTCTGCAAACTGTAAAATACATCAATGTGTACAACTTGTCCTGGTCTTTCAGGTGTCTCAGTAATCTTAAATTGTTGTCTAATAGGTTTCCGATCATACTTTTCAACATTGCAGATGTCACAATTATTTATAAACTGCTGTATCCTAACTTTCAATTTTGGGTGATATATTTTAGTCTTGAGCTGTGAGAAATTTTCAATTATACCACGATGATTATTTCTGAGGTGTTCATTCTTAATGTGGTCATTAAGAGAATTTTCATCTAAGATGTCATTAAGAAAAGTACTGCATCTGGTTATTTTTAATTTTGAATTTTGGAAATATTTAGAAAAAGTGTTTTGAAACAATTGGTAAAGATTTTCATCATTCATGAAAATTGCATTTACTTTGGTTGGATGAAAATAATTTTTTAATATAGCCAACATATCGTTTTCATCGAAGCTATTTGCTGTAATTATTTTTCTATTCTTATTAAAAACTTTTTCATTGACTATTTTCAGAGAATTAGAGTTTCTCTCTATAATAATTTGGTTACGATACGCATTTAATGGGATATTACTTTGAAGAATAATATTAGGATGTTCAATTAAATTTATTTGCGGTTCGATCCGAGATAATGCATCAGCATTTCCGTTATTAATTCCACGTTTATACATAATTTCATAATCATATTCTTCTAACTGTAATCGCCATCGAATTAATTTAGAATTTGGCTCTTTTATAGAGAATAGCCATTGTAGTGGCTGATGGTCAGTTTTGATAATAAATTTTCTGCCAAAAAGGTACGGGCGAAAATACTTTACAGCCCAAACTACCGCTAACAATTCCTTTTCTACTATACTATAATTCACCTCATGTTCATTCAGGGTCCTGCTAGCATAACAAATTGGGTGATTGTCCTGCGAAAGAACAGCTCCAAGTGCGAAATTGCTTGCGTCCGTATTTAAAACAAATTGCTTGTTAAAGTTTGGGTAGGCTAATATTGGGTCATTGATGAGAAGGGTCCTTAATGTTCTAAAACTCTCAATATACTCCGGATCATTGATATTCATCCTAGTGTCCTTTTTTAAATATTTGGTCATAGGTTTCGCAATTCTTGAGTAGTCCTTGATAAATTTACGGTAATAGCCGCTGAGGCCTAGGAATTTCTTTATTTGTTTGGGTGTCTTCGGCAAGGGATAGTTAGCAACACATTCGACCTTTTTAGGATTTGGTTTTATGCCTTCATGCGTAACAACGTGTCCTAAGAATTCTGTCTCCCGTCTTAAAAATTCGCATTTATCTACCTGAACTTTTAGGTTGGCATCTAAAAGTCTATCAAAAACAAGACGCAAGGAATTCATATGCTCCTGGAGAGAAGTAGAATAGATTATAATATCATCCAGGTATACTAAACATACTTTATTCACTAAATCACCTAAAATATTATTCATTAGCCGCTGAAATGTTGCGGGTGCGGTTTTAAGGCCAAAAGGCATTCTTAGAAACTCATAGTGACCACCCTCTACAGAAAAAGCGGTTTTATGGGTGTCTTTTGAATCGATTTCAACTTGATGGAATCCTTTTGCCAGATCCAAAGTGGTGAAATACATGCACCTACCGAGTTTCTCTAAGATTTCTTCTATATTCGGGATTGGAAAACGGTCATCTATAGTCTTTTCATTAAGCTTCCTATAGTCCACTACTATTCGCCATTTTCTTAACCCACTGGCGTCATCTTTTTTGGGAACAATCCATATTGGAGCAGAATAAGGTGAATTTGAAGGCTTAATTATTTTGCAGTCTAACATTTCCTGTATTTGCTTATTTACCTCTTCCTTATGTACGTAAGGGTATCTATAAGTTTTGGCAAATACAGGTATATCATCCACAGTAACTATTCGGTGTTTTATGGCATTCGTGAACGTTAGATTTGAATTTGCTTCATAAAATAGTTGACTATAATTTTCCAAAATCCCCACTAAGTTATATTTTTCTTCCTCATTCAAATGGTCCATTCTAATTTGTTCCATATAATTTAGTTCGCGATTACGTTTCTGACTTAAGTTGTCATCGACTAAATAGTAATTTTCGGGAGATACTGGCCATGAACTTTCTTCTGTAAGGTGTATCACGTTCGAACACTCGGCGGTGGTTTCTGCTTCTACCTTAAAGTTATGTGCATCATAAACACCTTCATAAATAATAGTTTCTCCTAAACAGTTCTTATGTTCCCTAATGTGAATTAATCCACATTCAGTAGGTGTAATAAATTTAACTCTTCGATTCTTTCTCAAATTCAATAGAGGAACGTTCTTATGGTTGATTATCAATTGGTTCTTCTCATAATCTATAATAGATTTGTACTTCCGAAGAATATCGTTTCCTATGATCCCGTCATAGTAATGGTGAAATTTACATTCAATTAAAAATATACTGTCCTTACTATCTCCTATTTCCGTAAACATTGGGACTTGATAAATGGTATTTGTAGTTATATTGTTCTGTAAAGATTTTAAGGTCAAAGTGTGAGAATTAATTTTCCATTTCGGATTGCATATTCCTGGATTAACAATTGAATGGGTGGCTCCAGTATCCACAATAAATTTAAGACTATTTTTTATTATTATATGTGGTAATTCTCCACCGAGGCTTGAAAAGGAAAATTTTGTGCAGTTACACTTGGATTCGACAAAATATAATTAGAGTTTCGTGCATTACCTGGACTATTGACACAAGAATTATTTTGTGGTGTACTATAATTTTCAAGAGTGGCTTGAAAAGGGTGAATAACTGATCTATTGTAATTAAGGTTTTGTAGATTATTCAAATTGTTTATTTGTGGATCATTTTGTAGATTACCTGAATTGTTTATTTGTGGATTACTTTGACAAATAGGCAATCCTTCTAAATTTTCCGAATTTTGCATTATATTAATATCCATAGGTTCTGAAATGTTTTGTCTATTCTGAGAATTTGGAAACCTATTGTTAAAACGTTGTCCGTTGTGATTGTAGGTAAAGTTAGTCCGATTGTTGTTGTTATTATCAAAATTATCATTATTATATTGATACCTTCCGTTATAAGTTGGTCTACTTGTATTATTTTTATTGTGTTGCCCCTCCCATCTAGGGTAAGATTGGTTGTTCCTCGGATAAAAATGCTGGCTTGCTACATTATTTTTATTTACCTGATAATTCTTGTTGTTATTTGTATTAGGTTTATTTTTAGCATTTGAATTATTAGATTTACCAAAATTATCATTTCCATTTTCGCTGCTATAGTTAGCATACCCTGAGGAAAAAAGGATATCCATTGCGTTCTCAATAGTATCAGGATTTCTACAAGCTAAAATTGTCTTCATGGGTTCTGGAATTTTTTCCTTAAAGATTTTAAGAGCTGTCCTCATATTATTCCTAGCTATTTGCTCACTATTTAAATTAATTCCCAGATCCGTGGAAGTTTTATTATTTAAACTTCGAAGTTTGTCCTTAATTTCATTATAGAAATCAATGGTATTCGTCTTAAAAACTACCGATCTAAGTCTGTCATATAATTCCTCAGTACTAAACTTCTCACCAAAATTATTTATCAAAATAGTTCTTATTTCTGTCCACGACTGGGCATGGAAATTAATTTCCAATGTCTCTTTTGCCTTACCCTTAAGTTTACTTTTAATAAGGTCAAAAAATAAAAGTTGTGAAAGTTCGTCGTATTGAATGAGAAGTGGATTAATTCGATCGACTAGTGAAATGAATGAATATAAATCTTTTCTATTTCCAGAAAATTCTGGCAATCTTTCTAAAAATTTAAGTGGATCTAATGTTAAACTACGTGGATGATTATTTTCTAGAGCCATTTTGTAAATTATTGTTATTAAATTTTTAATTATTTAATAATTATTTTTATTAAATTTGTGTTAAAATTTTTTTTTATATGTTGTTGTTGACTTTTTTTTTACCAATTAAGAATTAACTTTTCTTTATATGAAAAAAAAAATTGATTTTTATTTTAGTAAATTTGATTTATAATAATTTCATTAATATTATTATATATTTAAAGAAAATAGTTTACAAACTTTAAAGATCGAAAATAAATAACTATTCATCAATTTTGATGATAGCAAAAACAATTTACATGAAGGAAATAGAAAACATTAGAAACTATTTTTTTTAAAAAAGAATAATAGTTTTTCTTTTTATTTTAAATTTTATAAATAAAAATAAAAAACAATAACTGAGAAAATTTATTTTTACTTTAAATGTAAATATATTTATATGTAAAATAACTGTATACTTAAATAAATGTTTTAATGATGGCTCCGAATTTTCCAAAATGTTGTCCTCAGGACGTTCTTTCCAAAATGGCTTCCTTAAAAATTCATCAATGGCGTTGAAAATTTTTTTTTATTTTTTTAGCAACACGATTTTTTTTTTATTTGTAGATCATATGTTTATAAAGTTTTTCCTTTTGAATCACGTTTTAATTAATTTTTTTTTATAGAATGTTTTTTTTTATAGTTAAATGTTTGTATTATTTTTCTCAAAATGTTTTTTTTTAGTTTTGGTGTGACTTTTCACAATGTAATTTAAATTTAGCACAATTCTTACTAAAAAGGTAAATTCTTTGTTTTTGTTAGAAGTTTTTAAACAAATTCCTTTTAATTTAGTAGTAGTATTATGTTTTTCTTTTTGTTCTAAATTTTGTTGTCTTTAAATTTTAGCAAAATTCGTTCAAATTTGTAAACTTTTATAATAAAATTATTTTTTGAGTTATTTTTATCAAAATGTTGTTTTTTAGTTTTGATGTAACATTTCACAACGTAAAATTTTTTGTTTTAAGTGTTCTTAAAATTTTTTTTTTTGTCATTTAATTAATTTTTTACTTTAAGATTATCAATTAGTTTAAAGTGAACACTTTAATAATTATTTCTTTCACAGATTTTTTTATTATTTAAACAGTTTGTGTTTTCTTTTTTTTATAAGGAAATATCCTTCAAGTTCTATATATATATTTTTTTTTTTTGAAAGGAAATGCCCTCTAAGACATTAAAATGTCCAGTATCACTTTTCACTCGACAAAACTTTTCTAAGGATACCCGGGCATCCTACCGACTGCGCCAATTATGTTTTAATTTTAATGAAACAAACAAAAATATCCTTTTAATTTTAATTTTTATTTTATTTTATTAATAAAATTCGTATTTAATTTTATTTTTTATTCTATCCTTTACAATTTTATGTTTTTGTATTTTAAAGGTCCTTACAGGATCCTTTTTTTAAATATTTATTAATTAAGTTGTACACACTTTTAACACTAAAGACTGACTGAACTTCTTGATAACATTTGACATGGTATAAAAGAAATCGAAGCAAAATAATATACATATGTATATTATTTACTTATTTACAATATTGGGAATTCAGAAATACATTACGCCTGGCAACTAATTAGTTTTACAATCAGTGATATAAAATGCGTAAACTGCAATTGCTTGTTACAATCGTACATACTAATGTATGTACGATCTTACAAACAATGGTATGTTATTTACCTATTAACAAAATTGGGAGTTCAGAAACTCATTACGCTTGGTAACTAATTAGATTTACAAGCAGAGATATAAAATGCATAAACAACAATAACAAGACATGTTCAATCGTGATCCACTTGTCTTATGTACACATTGTGTGTAAATAAGAAAGAAGACACGATTGTGCATGTCGCATCATGATTTCTGTTTTCACTTAGCAACAATAATAAAACAATAATAGAATAATTGTTTCTTATTTTACATACACATTATGCGTATGTAAGTAAGAAACATTATTGGGTGAATTTGATCATGTTGTTGCTAGAGAACAATTTTATATTAGGGGTATTCATAATTTATCGCTCACTTATACATACATACATATAACTGTTAAACTCTAACAGCGCCAATGATAAACTCCACTGACTAAAGCAACCGCAGTCACTATTTATACGCACTGCCATCTTCATCCGAGTAGTCGAGATTGTTCTTAACGGTCAACTAGTATGTTCGATTTCTAGAGCTTTCGAAGTCAACGTTACCTGCTTATACATTTACATTTACTTACAAACAATGCTAGTAACCGCATGCCATCAACACTGTTGCTAAGTAGAAGCCTCCACTAATGGACGTCTCCATATACATGATGAATGTTGCAGGTCGTTAAATTCAAATCGCTATTGCACATTCGTAACAATATAAACAGATTTTAAGTAGTATTCTTTATATATCAAAAAATAAAAATTTTAATTTAGTACTTTTTGGAAATTCGAATCCTTAAGGGATAAAAATTGTGTTTATTTTTGGTACTTTTTTCATAAAATATGTTTTTCTATAAATTCACATAGACATATGAATATTTTATTATGAGCTCCCACCACGATACAGAAATTTATTTGAATAAAATTTTACCACCGCAATGGCGATACAAAAAGTACCAAAAAGAAGGTAAAAACGGGAAAATACATTTTATTTGAAATTATTAGGACAATTTTGATAATTTTTTTAACATTGGGTTATGGATTCATATAAAAGTTAACTAACAGAGTACTATTTGCAACTTGAGTGCCAAGGTGTATATTGGGCCAAATACGGAGAAACAGTTTGATACTTTTTTCAAAACATACTTTTTCTTGAGCACATTAACACAGATTTTAATCGTATGAGACATGTCTGTAGCACAAACATTTTTGGTAAAATGGAGTATTTTTTAAATTCCAAACTTGAGGAGTGTTCAAGAAGGGAAATTGGTACTTTTCTCCTAATGGTACTTTTTTTAATATTTTAAATTATTAACTTATCGACATCAAAGTTAGCTGATATGTATCTAAATGAAGTTAGAGTTAGGAATATGGGATAATATTTAGGTACCAATATGTGAGAATTGAACTATAGGTACTTTTTCGTTTTTCTAATGGTACTTTTTTAAGTTTCTTTAATAATGGACCTAGAAATATGAAATTAAGCATATATATGAATAAGAATCCAATGGGGAGACTTAATGGTACTTTTTTTTATTCCAATGACACTTTATCTATATATATAAAAGAGTAACGTTACTGACTGACTGATTCATCATCGCACAGCCCTAACGGTTGAAGATAGAATCATGAAATTTTAACTGTGGGTTCCTCCCTCCCTAAAACGATCCGATAAGAAGGGATTTTTGGAAATTCAAACGTTTAGGGGGTAAAAAAGGGGAAAACGGGTAAATTCGGTAACCTTATATCTTCAAAACTATTAAAGATACAAAAAAACTTAAAATTGTATGTTACTCCATTTAAAAAATAAGCTGACAGGTGTTTCTTTTTTTTCTTTTTCGAAATTCGAATCTTTTAGGGGAAAAAACGGGTAAAAACTGTATTTTGGTACTTTTTTGGCACCATATGTATATTTTAAACCAATAAACATACAAACAAGTTTAAAATCATATTCTTTACTTATAAAAAAATAAAAAATATAAGTTTGGTACTTTTTGGAAATTCGAACCCTTAAGGGATAAAAATTGTGTTTATTTTTGGTACTTTTTTCATAAACTATGTTTTTCTACAAATTGATATAGACATATAAATATTTTATTTTAAGATACAGAAATTTATTTGAATTAAATTTTAACACCGCAATGGGTATAAAAAAGGCACCAAAAAGGGAGTAAAAACGGAAAAATACATTTTATTTAACATTTTAAGCCAATTTTGATAAATTTTTAACATTGGTTCCTGGATTCATGCAAAAATTAACTACAGAGTGCTTTTTGGAACTTGACTGCCAAGCTGTATATTTTCCAAATTCGGGAAACAGTTTGGTACTTTTCTTAAAACGTATTTTTCTTGAGCACATTAACACAGATTTTAATCGTTTAAGGCATGTCTTTAGCATAAACAATTTTGGCAAAATGGAATATTTTTAAACTTGAGGGGTGTTCAAGGAGGAAAAGGGGATTTGGTACTTTTTCTTAGAGTAGGGGATAATATTTAGGTACCAAAATGTGTGAACTGATCTATAGGTACTTTTTTGTTCTTATAATGGTACATTTAGAATTGTCTTTAATAATGGGCCTAGAAACATGAAATTAAGCATATATGGTAATAAGGGAGCGGGAATTTTAGGGGGAAACTTTATTGCAGTGTTTCTATATTAGAGTGGTACTTATGGTACTTTTTCTTCATTCTAATGGTACTTTTTGAATTTTCTATAATAATGGACCTAGAAACATAAAATTAAGCATATATGGTAATAAGTTAGTGAGGGTAGACTTTTTTGTACTTTTTCTATATTCGAATGGTACTTTTTGTAATTTCTTCACGAATGAACCTATAAACATGAAATAAATGTTATATGGACCCGAATGAGTGGGAAACCACAAGTGGGGGCTTTTTGGTACTTTTTCTATATTCTAATGGTACTTTTTGATTTTTTTGTAATAATGGACATAGAAGTACGAAGTTATGCGTATATGGTAATAAGTGAGTGAAAATTCAAGCGGACACTTCATGGTACTTTTTCTTTATTCTAATGGTACTTTTTGAATTTTCTATAATAATGGACCTAGAAACATGAAATTAAGCATATATGGTAATAAGTGAGTGAGAATTTTAGGGGGAGACTTTATCGAAGTTTTTCTTTATTCTAATGGTACTTTTTGAATTTTCTATAATAATGGACCTAGAAATATGAAATTAAGCATATATGGTAACAAGTGAGTGAGGGGAGACTTTTTGGTACTTTTTCATTATTCGAGTGGTACTTTTTGTAATTTCTTCACCAATGAACCTATAAATATGAAATAAAGGTTATATGGACCCGAATGAGTGGAAAACCACAAGTTGGGGCTTTTTGTACTTTTTCTATATTCTAATGGTACTTTCTGATTTTTTTGTAATAATGGACATAGAAATACGAAATTAAGCGCATATGGTCCTAAGTGAATGAAAATTCAAGCGGACACTTCATGGTACCTTTTCTTTATTATAATGGTACTTTTTTAAATTTTCTATAACAATGGACTTAGAAACATGAAATTAAGCATATATGATCCTAAGTGAATGATAATTCTAGGGGGAGACTTTTTGGTACTTTTTCTTTATTCGAATGGTACTTTTTGTATTTTCTTCACCAATGAACATGATATAACGCTTATGTGGACCTAAGCCAAAGAAATTCTACAAGTGAGGACATTATGGAACTTTTTCTTTATTCTAATGGTACTTTTTAAATTTTCTATAATAATGGACCTAGAAACATAAAATTAAGAATATATGGTCAAATTAAGCATACATTCATGCTACTTTTTCTATATTCGAATAGTACTTTTTGTATCTTCTTCACCAATGAACTTAGAAATGTGAAATAAAGCTAATGTGACTTTATGCTACTTTTTCTATATTAAAAAGGTACTTTTTGAATTTTCTCTAATAATGGACTTAGAAATATCAAATTAAGTGCATATGGTTCTAAGTGAAAATTCAAGGAGAAAACTTTGTACTTTTTCTTTACTCTAATGGTACTTTTTAAATTTTCTATAATAAATCTAGAAACATGAACATAATATTATATGGACTCGAGCGAGTAGGATTCTATAACTGGGAACATTATGGCGCTTTTTCATTATTCTAATGGTGCATTTTGAATTTTCTATAATAATGGACCTTGAAATATAAAATATATTTGTTATAATAGCACTTTTTAAAAACATTTATAGTAGAGTTTCCAAAAAACCGAAGAATTTCAAAACCGCGGTTTCGGTTTTAAAAAAATGAAAACCGATCGGTTTCGGTTCGGTTTTGTGATAATTTATTAAATATTAAGTGTTATAGAAACCAAATCAGTTGATAATATAGGAAATGCTGTACAAATTTAAAATTCAAACTTAACGGGTGTTCAATAGGATAAAGGAAAATATGTACTTTTTTAATATATTAAATTAGTTATAGTAGGCTAATATGCTTCTCAGGAAAGAAATAATCGAGAATAGGGTGCTCAATTGTATTATGTTACCAAAAATGGAGAACTAAACCAAACTAAGAATTATTTTTTCGTTCTCTAAATAGTACCTTTTGAATTTTCTAATATAATATTGAACTTAGAATAAGGAAATTACTTTGATTTAAAACTTGACGTTGGTACTTTTTCCTTTAATGGTACTTTTTATTATATTAAATTATTTTACTGATATGCTTCTGAGTAAAGAATGAAAGTCGCTAAGCCATCTATATGACACCATAGAGTATACAGAGGTGTCAGGAGACAGAAAATAATCTCGTTTTCTATTCGTCTCTTTCTTTATAAACTGCCTTTTTCATTGTTTTGTTTTGGTTATTTGTTTGTTTTGATTACATTACTTTGTCTACCATATTCGCGTTGTATATAGCGTTTTGCTTTAACACATCACTGATATTGTAGTACAAAATATTTGCTATCCTTTTTTAAGAGAACTGCCCTTTCATCTGATTTTGAGTTTTTGAAACGTCAAATTTGACACCTCTGTATACTTTGTGATGACACTGAGGATACAGAAATTATTAGTATTTTTTCGTTCTTCGAATGGTATATGATCCTGACCTAGTAATAATCTAAAAAAGGTACTCACAGGTACTTTTTTCCAACTAATAATACTTTTTGACTATGTATTTTATAAAATAAAACCTAAAAATTCAAAATTTGGCAAACATGATTCGGAATGAGTTAGAATTCACAAAAGGTGACTTTAGTGGTACCTTTCTTTAGCACTTTCTATAATAATAGACCCAGAAACATGATGTTGAGTGGGAATACAAAATGTGGGTGTATGTGGTAATTTTTTATTATAATAATACGTTTCGAATGAGTTAGAAGCCACATTACAATGATTCAATGCACATGAAACTAGAGACTTAATATAACTTTTTCTTTCGTCCAATTGGGGTGGCGAAGCACACCGGGTCAGCTAGTATTGAATATTTTTATTATAATGAACCTTGAAATTAGACACATATGATCCTTAATGAGTAAGAATCAGCAAAATGTTTATTTAGTTTGGTACTTTTTCTTCGTGTAATGGTACTTTTTGAATTTTTTATTACAATGAACCAGGCATGAAATTAAGCATATGTAGTCCTATGAGAGTGGGAATTCTAGAGGGAGGCTTTATGGTACTTTTCTTTAATCTTTACATTTTTTATAACAATGGACCTGGAAATATGAAATTATGCATATATGGTCCTAAGTGAGTGAAAATTCTAGGGGGAGACCTTATTGTACTTTTTCTTTATTCGAATAGTACTTTTTGTATCTTCTTCAGCAATAAACCTAGAAACGTGAAAAAAAACTTATATGACCCCGACCAATTGGGAATCCACAAGTGGGGACTTTTTGAATTTTTTTAAGATAGGATATTTGGTAGTTGGATTTCAACTAAATTTAGCTTGATAGTGTGTCTCAATACATTTACAATGAGGTCGCGATAGCACTTGTGGGCAAAGAATTTGAAAACCATAGTAAGAGATTTATAATTCTGGAACCATGGTTAGTGTTACCGTCGCCACTGTTTATTTATTATTTACATATTTTCTTATTTTATTTATTACATTTTGTTTGTCCTATTTCACTCAGAACAAATATATGTACATACATGTAGTTAATAAGTACATACATACATACATGTTTATGCATATGTTTACTCTTTTTTTCTTATTGTACAATTGCTTAATAACGGTTCTATCTGGTGATCGTCTACTGCTTTAAACGGCATTGTAGTCAATTATTAAGGGCTTTGTTTTGAGTTTGTAAAAGAGACAGTGAAAACAAATTGTTTTAAAGCATCGCTAAATATTGTACTTTGTTAAAATTCTAAGTAAAGAAAATAAAGTCAATTTATATTTGTTGCTCTTAAAAGTTGTTTTTTAATTAAATCAAACTCGGAAGCCACAGTTAGAGATTTATAATTTTTGTCAGTCAAGTGAAACAGTTGAAATACGATTATACAATTTAAACAATTAAATTAGTGAAAATTAAAATGACAATTTCTTTCCTGTGTTCGGTCGCTCACTTCTTTCTACTCAATACAAAAAATAAAGAGGCAAACATTGTTTTTCTTTTTTTTTTAATTGTGTTTTGTAAATAGTTTTTTTTTTTATTAAAATGATTCAGTTGGTTTTTGTATCATTCGACATTTTACATAGATTGTTGGTTGATGTTTTTCTTTCTTCTATTCTTTAATAGATTTGGTGTTCTTCATAAATTGTTTATGTTGTTGTTGATCTTGTTGTTATTAATATGTATTATTATTATTATTTTTATAGTAATAAAATAATTTACTCTCTCTTTTTTTAAATATTATATTATAATAGTATCAAGTAATAATAGTAGTAGTATTATTATGCCTTATTTTAAAAAAAATATTAAATACATTTTTGTTTTGTTTTGTTTTTTTTTTTTAAAGATAATTTAAATAAAAAAAAAAAAAAATATTTAATAATCGTAATGATATTGTTATATGCAAAACTAAAAAAATAAAAACAAAGAAACTAAAGGAATCAAATTAAGATGAAAATTATATGGGCGGGTAATAATAATAATAATAATATAATTGTTATAATAAATTAATAATTAATTTAACAAAAATCATAATAATAGTAAATAAAACAAATATATATATAAAAAATAATAATAAAATAAAACCATAAAAATATCAAAGTTTAGTATAATATTCTTATTTAAAAGATTCATCTCAGATGAAAATGTTGAAATAAAAATATTTAGAATTAAAATTTTGTTGTTGTGGATGTTGTTTAGCGCTCCCTTTTCGCCTTCAAACATTCGTATATGTATTTATTTATTTATATATATATATATATGTATATATACATACATACATATGTATGTAGTATATAAATTTTATATTTAAAATAGTATGTATTAAAAATGTGATTTAATAATATTAACTAAAATTTCTTCCCTTTGCTTTTATGCTAAAAACCTTTTTGTGGTTCCATTCACAATGCCCGTCATTTGTAGTCGTTGCTGTCAATTCTTGTTTATAAATCGGTAAAAACTAAACAGGAATTGAAAACATTAACATTAAAACAGTGAGCAGAGCAGAGCAGTGTAAATGGAACGTTTCATTAAATTCTCCACAAGTTGTGTTTCATCTTAAGTATGAACAGAAAAATAGTATGTAAAAATTAATAGAAAATAAATATGTAATTGATAAAATTTAGTAAATAAATAATAAATAGGCCGAGTTAGGTTCTCTCTCTATATTTTTTTGCAGTCGGTGTTGTTGCTGTTTGTTGTTAAAAAAAACTCTCCCATAATTATTTATTTGCAACGATATGCATGTGTGTGTACTGATTGATAACAGATGATAAGATTCGGATATTGTTCGGTTAATTGTGGGGAACTTAATGTGGATGTTAAGTAGTGGTGGGTTTGATGGTTTGATTGATTGATTGATTTTGTAGTGCCTTTAAATCCATAATTGTAGTTTGTTAATCAAATTTTGCGTATTTTGCGTAACTTTGCTTTGGATTTGGGGGTGGGTGTTAGTATTTAAAGGACATTTAGTTTTTGCATCTCGAAAACAAATGTAACGTAAAAAATGAATTATTGGGCGGGTTAGTATTAAACAAAGAAACAATATTTAGACGTTTTTTTTTTTTTTGCAATTTAACTTAAACATTATAGTTTATAGAGGTTGGTTGTAGGCCAATCGAACGGTCCGTCGGTCGCTCTCACTCTTTGTTAAGTAGTCAGTAGAGATTGGTGAATTTTATTTTATTTTATTTGAGTTGAGTGATAGAATAAATTTGTATTTTGTGGCACGTGAGTGGGTTTCTTTACAAATCGGTTTCACCGTACAAAGCTGTACTGAATGACATGTAATCGAGGGCACCGGGTACACCGTTGGGTCCCTTGTATGGTGGCATACGTTGAATGCAGTATTCAGCTTGATCTGGTGGCAATTCACGGCGCAATTCATCGGGCAAGATGTATGGCTGTCATTCGGGAAGTAAACATAAATTAACTAACTGTATGCTGTTCAAAGAGGAATGTTGTACTTACCTTGTCGGCTGCCAAGATTCTGAATGAATCAATAACTTGTTCGGCAGTATCGGTGTCGGTGCTTTCGCGTGTCATGAAGTCAAGGAAGGCATCGAAGTGCACGTAGCCAGTCGAGTTGGGATCAACGACAGCCAAGATACGTTGGAAGTCCATTTCGCCTTGACGATCCTTGCCGATGGAGTAGCCCAATGAGACAAGGCAGGACTTGAATTCTTCGGGGGTCAAACGGCCAGTGCGGTTCTTGTCAAAGTGGTTGAAGCTGGAACGGAATTCGTTCAATTGCTCTTGACTGATGCCCTTAGAATCACGGGTGAGGATTTGGTTCTCAACCTCGTTGATATTGCGGTTAATGGAGGTTAGCAATTGTTCCCAACCGACGCGGAGAGTCTCCATGGTGTAGTTGGTGTAACGGTTTTCAAAGATCATCGACTCTTGGACGGCTTGATGGATCTTCTCCAATTCTTCAATATTGGGTTTGTAAGCGTACACGGCTTGTTCGTACTCCTTGAGGCGGTGCAATTGATCTTCCAATGAACCTTGGAGACCCATGCCGATAGCGGTGACAGCATCCATTTGGCGTTCGATCCAGGGACCGACAACGTTGGCCTTTTCGGCAAATTGTCTGCGCAACATTTCGTTGTTTTGTTGTTTGCGCAATTCGTTGGCCAAAGTTTGGTCACGTTGTGGCACCAATTGACGAACATCGCTCCACTTGCGAGTCATTTCGTTGGCGGTAAGAGTGGTGTAGGGGTTCTCCAAACCACCAGGAATTTGATGTTGCTTAACGATCGATTCAACTTCACGCACCAAGTTGACAATCAAATTGAATTCCTTATCAGCTTCGCCCAAAGTGGCCTTGAACTGATCGTGAGCTTGAATGAGACCTTGGATTTCTTCCATGGTATGGACAATGAACATATCCACAAGATCTTCGCGAGTGCCGTCCAACCAGTTGTTGAAGGGAGCGGCACGCTTGGCGAATTCAAGATGTAAAATGTCGATTTTCTCCAAAATACGCTCAGCTTCATCCAAAGCGGTACGACGACGTTGAGTCAAAGCACCCAAACGATCCCATTGATCGCAAATGCGTTGACAACGAGCATTCACAGAGATGCAATCGTGATATTCAAGAGTGCTTTACAAAGAAAAAAAAAAAGAAAACACAAAATATAGAAATTTTATTAACTATTTATTTATGGTAAAAACTAGTTAAAATGCTGCTTTGAATAATAAATGAATGATGATCATGAGCTTAATTACAATTGCGTACAACAATAAATGCAATACAAAATTATAGTTAATAGTAGTAAAAGGACATTTGGTTCTGTGTAAATGAAAGGCGATGATAATTTCTAGATTTTGCAATTACTTCAATTCTATTTAAAATGTATGAAACATTTTTGTTTCTTAAAATTTTATTTCTGATTAAAACGTGAAAGCAGTATGTTTTTAGATGATAACAAAGATATTTTCTATTTATTCTAATTTGGTTTTCATCACATGCAATAGAAAATTTGTTAGAAAACTCCAAATTCAAGAATTTCTAGGATAATTAAACTTTGCAATGGTAACAATTATATTAGATTAGTTGTTTGTTTAATTTCAAAATACGGATATTGTAAAACTTGATAGCTGGCCAAAGAAAGAATACTTGAGCTTTAGATTTTTAGGACTCATTTTCAATTACTTTAGGTTTTGTCATAATACCTTAAAAAACCATTTGAAATTTGGCCATCAGTTATTTCAAAATGTTAACAAAAAAATAATTTTTAATTTTTTCGATATTTTTTTTTTCTATTTGCATCGGTAACAATCTGTCATAATTTACCACAGGCGCCAATAGAAGTCATAGAAGTGAATTTTTTTTGAAAGGAAATAAACCTATTATTGATAAAATAAAGAATATGGAGCACAGACAGTTTTACTATAAAATTCTATGGTTCTATTGTGCCAATATGGTGCTGTGATGCCAATGCTTTTAAATTAAAAGGAGTTAATGATTTTTGGACTTCATTAAATAGAGTTTATCAATTATATTTAAATTAAAACCTTAAAGTACAAGATCATCAAACTCAAATCTGTATTTTAAACACCTGTAGAAAAAATCCTTCAAAACTTGCACATAAGAGCATGGTTGATATCCATTTTTTGCTTACAATAAATTAATAAAATGTACTTTTTTATAAAGGTTTTATATATTACTTATTTGGTATATCGTTAGAAAAAAATATAGCGTGTTTTGTTTTTTTCCGTATACATTAGTAGTAGTGTTCCTAATTTCCCGAACTATTTCCACTCCCGTTATTATTATTTATTATTAAAAAAAATTATTAATTCCCGGGAATTTGTTAATATCAAATTAAGCCACAAAGAAAAAAAAACGTGTATACTTTTATGAGAAGATTTAAGAGGTCCGACTATGTTTAATCTAGTTTTAATGCTAAGCATCTTAAAAAATTCTTTAAGAACTAAAAACTGTAATTGGTATTAAGTCCACATACTAAAAATTTAATTTTCCTGTTTTAAATAAAAATGTTTCTGCTTGGGAAATATTTTTGGTTATAGCAACCAAAAATTTATTGCTAACCAAATGATTTAGACAAAATTAATGTTTTGGCTGAACAATTTTAGATTTAGCGACATAAATTCGGTTATTAAAAGCGTTATTCTTCAGTGTCAACTGATTTTCTTTTGCTAGTATCGACCAATCTATGGATAAAATCGAATAATTCGATTGGCTACTAATCACAACGAATCTATTTTACCTGTGCAAAAATAATACGGTTACTTTAAGATAAAAAAATTTTCGAAATTTCCTGTCAAAAATTTCCACGATTAGGAACCCTACTTAATAGCCTAAAGCTACGTACACACGGTTGTCAGATTGTCAGAAACATGCACAGGTTTACACAACCATGAGTACTTATGTTGAAACATATGGTTGTTAACCATTTATTGAACATTTTCTGACAACATTGTAAGAATGTGACAACCGTGCATACGTAGCTTAACACTGGCAATATCTGTCTAATAGGATAATAAATCGGGTCTGAAACGCGTTTACAAGAGGACATCTTTTAGAAAGGTGAAAGTAGCATCGGGCTACAAAATTTCACAAAACGAGTACAATTTCGACTGAATTTTGTTTTACATTTAGCGTAGGATATGCAATGGTCGGGGGAAATTTTTAGTTACTCAAACATTTTTCAAAAGATATGATTCGTTATAACTACATAAATGCAAAATGTAATATTCTTTTGCAAAAACTGAAATGAATTGTTCCCCTTGCAAATGATAACATTGTACGATTTCTATTAAATATTCAGGACTGCAGTTTATACTAAGTGTCATTCTAATTGACATGCACTCTACGAAATTTGGAAAAAAACCTTACTTCAAGACTTTCATAAACAAAGAGAAGTTTTTGAGTTAATTATGCAGTATTATGCACTTGTACACTAATCTCTTGAGAAGGGAATGTCTTCTTTTTGGTGTTAATGAGAGTTGTGTAATTTCCTAATTACGTTTGGGTATGTTATACTTTCTTTCGATAAACTAATGAAACCAAAATTTTATATTAGGCAATATATATAAATATTACATGAATTTTAAACTGAATTTAAGAAATTCATACAGTCTTCATAATAAAAATTATAATGATAAAAAGCTATATTTCCCTTTGGGAAATTTACACACAAAAAATAGCGCCGGAAATGAAAATAATAAAAAATTATAGAAATAATTGTTGATGTAAAAAGCGTTATTTAAAAAATTGATGAAAACATTTAGATGACATGATAAATGTGGTATACATTTGTTACATTATCAATAAATATATTTATTATTACAATCGAACCTCACACTTATTAGGTACCATTAGAAAATATTTGTTAGCATGTAAGATTATTAAAAAAAAAAAAATAAATGATAATAAATAGTAAATTTAATAGCCATACTAAATAAATATGTAAATACCTTACAAATGGTTTAAAGAAATAGCTAAAAGTTGTTGGTCATAAACTTACTTGAGCTCTTGGGCAATGGCAGCAATTTGCTCAACACGATCCTGGTGGGCGGCCAAATCGGATTCGAAAGCTTCGTGTTTCTTCTTCAAAGCCTTTAAGTCGTTTAATTTGCATTGACGGAAATCTTGCGATTGCAACATCTCCTCCTTGCCACGTGTCCAATCTTCGTGGGCATCGGCCTTGTGCTTGAATTTTTGGGCCAAATGCTCCAAGCGTTCCAAACGCATAGTTTCAGCCAAAAGCCATTCTTCAAATGCCTTTTCGGCGAGTTCCAAACCCTTCCAGGCATTGGAGATATCACCAACGGTTTTACCTTCAGTGGGCAAGTAGGCGGGACGATTGGAGAGGCGCAATTTTGTTTGCAAAGTGTTGAAATTAGTTTCGAGCTTAGCTTTTTGTTCAACACGTGGTGGCTTGTGCTTGCGACGGTAGGTACGGTATTCCTCCAATTTCTTTTGCACACCAGCCAAAGAGTTATCAGCCTGGCGAGAATTCAACCAAGGCATAGTGCGGCGAATCCATTCCAACAGCTAAATAAGACAATAACGATAAATAATACTGTTGCCGATATTTATAATTCTGTATTATCATTCAAACTTACATCGCTGGCAAGACGTTCATACTCTTCCATAAGACGTTCATTCTCCTGGTTGACTTTCAAAACTTTGCAAATGCGATTAGCAGCAGTTTCCGCCTAATTTTCATAAAAAATTTTTCAAAATTAGTTCAAAGTTAATACATTAAACAATACCATATAAATTAAATATAGTATCAATAAAAAATACTTCTCTTTTGAAGAAGTATTAAAGAAAAAACAAAAAAATAGAACACAACATAAACGAACATCATTGACATTTGCATTAGTAGCGATTTTTTTAGTTGGGGCAATTCAATCAGTTAACATTTAGCAATATGTTTAATCTTCAATTCTGGATTATTAAGATCAAAATAGCTGTATGTATCCTTGTTTTAAGAGAGTTTATATGTATATGTTTTTAACATTGACCTTTTTTAATTATTTTAGCATCATAAATCGTTTATTAAATTAGACTCACGGCAAAGAATTTAAATACATTGCTTTAGTTTCAAGACATATCCATTGACACGGCAATTTCTAAAGAGGATTATTCAGACCAAAGAACCTGTACAAATCCATGTATGGAGTTTTCTTTCTTTTTCAAAAGAATGTTAAAAATGGAATGTGTAAAAAAAAACTTAAAATTCCATTGGCAGCATAGCACATTTGGTTGTTTTAATTAAACTGCCACTTCAAAATTTATTAATTTTTTTAATGCATTTGGTCGAATGAATTTTTCTTGGGGAATATCGCAGGTTTTTAGTAACAGTGAAATCTAAAAAATGTATAAGAATCTCAGGTGGGTACAGGTGCAATTATGTCGTATTGGTCTATATTTTATTTCTATTATAATTAAATATCTATTCCCCTGGTTCAAACTCAATATAGTTTTTAATTTGTTTCTACATTTTAATAAAAAATTAAATGTCCAAAACCTTTTTTTGGATTTTCCTTAGGCAAGGAGTGTGAAAAGGAACTAACCTTTTGGGCACCACTGAAGCAATGATAATATGATGAAACATATGTCATGACAGCCCTTTCATCTGGCAAAGCGGTATTCTGCAGGTCTGTTAGAATGGCATATTGAAAAGTAGAAGAAAAAAGCAACAAAACAAAACATAAAAAACATGTTAGTTATTCAATAATAAAAAAAAACAATAAGCAGGCATAAACTTAATTAGAATTCTAATTAAATTCAATATAAAAAATTAATAACATAAAAATAAAAATGCAGGCATGCACAACAATTAAATTAGTGTCATAAGTAGTATATTTACAATATTGTAAAGATCTTTTTGTTTCAAATTGAAAGACTTGTGATAAAAAGGCTTTATTTGGTACAACTTCGTAGGGATAATTTTAAAAGTTATTGACAAGAAAAAATTAACAAAAATTTACACAAAATACAACGTGTTAATAAATCTTTTGATGAACTGATAAATTTGACTGTTGTTAAATGAATTAAAATGTAATTGTCTATTAAACAGTATGGCGTATTTTATTTTTTTATCAATTACCAAGTTAATTTATTCTTTAAATCTATTTATGATCATAGTAGTAAGATTGTGGTTCATATGACAATTCACTACTATGTAAATATATAAATGAAAGGACATGTTCGTTAAGAATACGATTGAAAATGTCACATTATATTTAATGACTTTGTTGGTACACAGTTTTTTAAAAATTAAAAAAAAAAAATCATTTTTGGAGTTATAATACAAACATATGTGTGTATGTCAATGTCATACAAACTGTTGATTTATTTAAAAACATTTGCGTTAATAGAATAAAAGCTATTTATGTATGAATGTATATCTATTTGATTAAACCAAAACGGACAGAAAATAGATTTCTCATTTCCGATGGTTTATTTTTACCAAAAAGTGTTTTAAGTCAAAATGTTTTTCAGTATTTAAACTGATTATTTATAATCCATACTTCCATGGTAAGGTTAAAAAAATTATGCCATACTGTTTATTGTAATTGTTTTTTCATGTAAATGTAAAGGTGAAGGTCGTGTCTTAAAATTTGTCTTTTGGAATTATACTCAAGTAAACACTTGCTCTGATCCAGTTCAAGGTTTTACTAAAACAATTACAGCAACTTATAAACAAATTTTGGGTATCGGAAATACTTCCTTTCAATTCTGACTAAAAATTTAAAATCTGATAGTACAGGAAGATGGAAATTAATATAAAAAAAGAAACATATAGTTTTTAATGTAAAATATAACTTATGAATCTTAACTTACAATATGAATCCTTTTAATCACAATAAAAGCCAAATATTGCAATATACTATTTAGAAATTAAAGCGATTTTTAATGTTAAAAGATATTTGTAGTTTTAATAAAGCGCTTCAAAGGGGTAAAAAAAATTATAGAAATTCATGAATCGATTAAAAATTAGTGTGACTTCACATCAATTTCTTTCATTTCTTATAGTTTTAATGACTTTGAAAAGGAATGCATCAATAATTCACAGAGATTAATGCCACTAAAATCTCAAAGTTAAATTGCGATTGCTATTGTTATTAAATACTAGGAAAATTATTTTAATAATATTAAAAGAGGAAATAAAGAGAGAGAGAGAGAAAGAAAAATTATACGATTTTCCAAAAAACAAACTGCAGTAACGAAAAATAAAATAAAAAATAATAAAGAATGTATCAAGTGTATTGATGTGAAGTTTAGTCACATTGTAATTATTCGGGACGTAGGTGTATTGTCTTGTGGGTTCGGGTACATGCGTCACATTTCCAACCTGTTGAGCTCCCTGGAAGGCGTGGTAATAGCAAGAGACATATGTCATAATAGCACGTTCATCCGGCTTAGGAGTGTTGATCAAATCTGTATTTGTTTTTTTTTTTTTTTACATTTTGTTTTAATTGCCACCATCACCAATTAATGATACATAAAATAATAGATTTTTTTGTTTGTTCGAAGGTTTTATAAAAAAAAATAAATAGAAATAAAAACAAAAGAAAGAAATAATGTAAAAGTGTTTGGAAAAAATAAAAGAAAGGTGCTACTAATACTAAATAATTGATAATTATAATAAAACTATACTAATTACATCATATACATATATGTACGAGTATAAGGAAATGTAAGAAACATAATAAAAATATATTAACTTTAGAGAGAGAAACTCACCATCAGGATCCAACATTCTAGGAATATCTAGATATTTCTCAGCAACATCGAAGGCAGTGTTGAGATTTTCCAATGGATTGTCTTTGGAGAGTTTGGAATAGTCAATCAAGTCGGGCCTGTGGCGATGGATCAAAGCACAGAAGGCTAAACCGTCCTATTGGTACAGCAAACAAAAACAAGTAGAGTGATTGATAATGATTGTATCTATGTATAAATTTTCTATGAATTTTATTTACTAACCTTGAATGAAAGATGGAAGTTCTGTACATTGACATTCTTGTAGGGGGCGGTTTTGCGTTGGCACCACAACAACAAGCCCTCCTTGGCGGTCATCTCTTCAACAGAGATATCTTGAATGGCAAAGCGCAAGATGATGGTCCAGATCATACCAAGTGTCATCTTTAAATTGCCATCGACAATTTCTTCGGCACCAATCGATACCAAATGTACACCTTTGGAGGCAATAAAGTCCAAGGCTTTGTTGACATTGGCAATTTTATGGAAACGCATTTTACCACGATCGGGCTTGGGCAAAGTTTCGCCGGAGATAACTTCCAGCAACAACATCAATTTCAAACCATTACGGAAATCATCTTCAATATTGTCGATGCCGGTGCCAGCTTTGCGCAAATGACTGTTGCACCAAGCTGTAAATGTCTGAAATGCAAAAAACGATACACAATAAATACAAATTTTATAAAACATATACACTTTGTAGCAATGATCGAGAAAATATTCCTCCACATAGTTACAAATACATTGTGATAAAAAAAAAACTTTATTAGAAATGTGCAAAAAGACTATATATATTGATCGTAATCGTTTTATTTATTTAACGCTCCTACGCAATCGCTTTTCCTAAGACCTCTTTTTCTAAAATAGAACTTTAACTTTCATACATATTTTGAAATAAAACAAGTAAGAGAGATATATTCGGCTGGGCCGAATCTTATATACCCTTCACCAAACTATACTTCAAAATAAAAATTTTTAGGTAATTTTAGGTAAACAAATTTTTTTTAGTTGTTTTTTTTCATTTTTTGGAAAAAAAATATTTTTCGAATTTTTTTTTTAAAGATTTTATGTAAAATTTTTTTTAAATTTAAATTTTTTTTTTTTTAAATTTAAATTTATTTTTGTTTTTAATATTTAGCGAAAAAAAATCTGGTTCAAAATTTTTCCCGATTTTGACCCATTGTAGGTCCAACTTACTATGGTCTTATATACGTCGTTGCAAAGGTCTTTGAAATATCTATCATTTGATATCCATATTGTCTATATTAATGACTTAGTAATCCAGATATAGGTCAAAAAATAGGTAAAAAATCGAGGTTGTCCTGGTTTTTTCCTTATATCTCAGCAATTTGTGGACCGATTTTGCTGATTTTAAATAGCAAACTTCTCGAAAGCATGTCTGACAGAATTATTGAAGATTTGGATCCCGAAGATATCTGGGGTCTTCAGAAAATTGATTTCAACAGACAGACAGACAGACGGACAGACAGACAGACGGACATGGCTTAATCGACTCCGCTATCTATAAGGATCCAGAATATATATACTTTATAGGGTCGGAAAATTATATTGTGGAAATTACAAACGGAATGACAAATTTATATATACCCTTCTCACGAAGGTGAAGGGTATAAAAATGTTAAAAAAGGTAAGACAAAATTTAAGAAATTTTTACATTTATAACTTCATAGCTGCATAAGTTAAATTATATATAAAGAAATTTCAAAATCTAGACATTGATTTCTTTAAGTTGATTGATTTCAAAAATTCATATTACTTAGGGAGGATTTGCAAACCGCTAATCAGCCCTCATTTGCTTCGAGTTGTAAATCATCTCGAAACACAATAATAACAAAGGCTGGGACGACTAAGCATTAGTGTAAAATCATGAGCTTTTCAAATTAATAATTTAATATTGTTTTGGATTAGAAAAAAATTAATAAATAAACTGATTTACATGATTCACACTCGTGTAACTTATTCCCACAGACATTGTGATAATTCCCAATAAAAAATATGCACACAAAAGAAAAAAGAAAAAAAAAAAACAATGAATGCACAAAACAACAACAACTAAGGTCATACTAATACTATTGTAGATACATAGATACATCTATTTATATGAGTGTATGTAATGATCGTTAGCCAGGCGGTCGGTCGATCGGCTGGCTGGTGGGTTCGTTAGTTGGTTTAGTGGCTGGTGGAGGTACATAAGTTGCCTATTTGGATGTATGGCTGGAAAAAGTTGTTGGCAAAAATAAAATAAAAATCATACACACATAAAAATTGCAACAAAGACTAAAACAAAGATCTAAAGATCTTTGTACTGTGTGTGAACTGGTTTAGAAGTAGTTTTGTCCCCGTTCGGTGTATAAGTAAAATAACTGCATCTTAGAAAATTATAAACAACAACAGCACTAACGTCAACATCTATACAACCAGTGTTAGAAACTTGCCATGCTCATATATTATTCCTTTTTTGAAAAAAAAAAACTAGATTTGATGTCACTACTCTTGAATTTGTACACTGAAAATAATATGAAATAATAGCTAGGGTTGTGTGAATAGTTTCAATTCAAATTGATATATTTTCTCTTTTCAATATATTTCCTTTTGCGTAATTGAAAATACATAAGAAACTTTTTCTATCGTTTTTTTTATATTTTATTTATAAATATTTTTTTTTTTGACTTTATCTTTTTTTATTGTAAAAATATTGTTAAGAAAACGATCAGTTGTTTGGACTTAACTAGTGAAGATTAACTATACTAGCATTTTTACCTATTACTTAGTAACGAAAGTTTTTGCTGGGACAATTGAAAGCTGATACATTTTGAACTTTAATTCGATTTTTTCAAACAATTTTAATTATAATTTTTAATCGCAATTCAAACTAGACACCTGTGTAGTAGCCAAAATAAAAGAATTTATTCGGTTTAGGGAAGAATTATTCCAAATAATTCTTGATCATTCTTAAATAAGAGAAATTGTAGAGACTTTTATAATAAAGAATCATTGTAATAGTAAATAAATCGCGATATTGTTATTGATTCCATATTGATATCGTTATCGAACCTGAATGATGATTTTGCTGTCACAAACTAAGCGAAACTTTCATTTCGAAACTTCCATTGCATAAAAATTAAGAACTTGAGAAGAATTTTCTTCAAGTGTTTAATAAATGTACTTTGTTTGTTTGTATGTGCTTTATTATTTAAAGACGTCATTGTAATCGGTGTTTTTGTTATTGTAGATACATATTTCTGTGATATTATATCGTGTCGGTGTCACATCTGCATATTAGGCGCATGAGCACACGCCACTTTTCTTTCATTCACCATACATACTACATTCATACTTATAAGTATTTTTTATTTTCAATATTATTTTTTTTTTTTTTTTTATAAATTTTATAATTCCCATATAACTTTTTCTCTGATGTACTATAGATACATACATACATATGGATGTATGTATGTAGATATGTGATTGAATAACTGAAAACTGCCACTATGGCAAACAGATGTACAAATATCTCTTGTAAGTAGTTAATTTAATAAATAAGGAGTTAATTAAAAAATAATGTGCAAATATAAAATGGTTATTTTTGAAATTTAAAATAGGAATTTCTTTTAAATTAGATCCTTAATAGTAATTCGAATCAAGTGCAAGTTTTGAAAATGTTAAACATTTTTAAATGTTAAAGGCATCACTAATTGATCTCATTTGATTTCTTTTGTCAGAAATGTATTATTTATAAGGTGTTTATCAACTGTCAAGCAAAAAGCTATATGTATATAACCTACAATATTTTAGTACATCATTTGACAACGTTAAATTATTTACATAATACATATGTAGCTACATACAGTTAGAAAGAAAATATTTTCATGGAAATCGAAGTACTTTTCCCAATTATTTAAAGAGTTTTTTGTTTCTTTTAATTTCAAATTGTGCTATTGATTTAATAAAAATAAATAATTAACACAACGTAAACAAAAGTCAGTTTCGTGTATTTAAACTGAAGCATCACTACTTGACTCTTTCCATAAATTACAAAACATTTAGATAAACATTTTCTAACCACTTCACAAATGATGCTGCATCGTCAGCCAGTCAGTCATTCAGACAGTCAGTATGCGTTTCACTTCTTGCTCTCTAAACAAATAAAGAATAAAATAAACTGTAACACTATAATAAATACGAAGAAACTGTAAATTTAATTTAAAAGGTGATCTTTCTTTTATTTGTATTTTAGAATGTTTATTATGGCAACGAACACATAAAACAACTATTATAATTTGGTTACGGATATAGAATGTAAATACGTAGTTCGTTTTAAAAGTATCAAAAGATAAACAAACGTTCATTCAATCAATTGCATTAATTAAAAAAAATTACTCTATTCCAAAAATATACATAAATAGCTATGTACTTTCAAAACATACAATACTTGACAATACAATGGAAACTTTCTTGAAAACTATATTTCGTAATTTCAGTTTTCAAAAACATGATGTTTTACCATATATAAACGGAACATTAAACATAAATACTTTTATAGAATATAAAAGTATATATATATTATATTTCTTAGCATTAGCAAAACAATGGAAACATTTAAACGGCTGCAAGAGAAATGACTAAAACAAAAAGAATATATGTATAAGATAACAAAGTAATGTTTTGCCGTTTTTTCGTTAAAAATTTCGTTACACAGGTTTTACAGTACCTTCATATTTGGGAGGAATGCCTAAAAAATTTCCAAAAATGACTCCCCGGTAGGTTATCTAAATCTAAAATTGGAAATTAGTTTTCGATCTCTTAGCCGGAGAGGAAATGTGGCTGATCTTGGTCGCTATCGCAACGCAGCTTGGTGTGATCTTGTCTGATCTTGGTTCTTAATAACCGTACTGCTAGAATTCTATTGCCAAAGAAAATTTAAACTGGTCGAGACAGAAATGAAATACTGTTCTCTTTACGGATGAATCCAAATACAAACAAGACTTTCGAAGAGTAAAATATTCAATTAATATCATAAAATATACTAGGATTGGAATCGGATACAGATCCATTTATCCACTGTTATCATATGATGAGGTACGTGTTTCGAAGTGGCTTACCCAATCGCCAGATCGCAATCCTATAGAAAACCATGGGAAATTGTAGATCGCTGAGGAAACTTTATCAGATGCGGCAAACTAAGTATTTTAAAGGAGATGATAGAATATTTAATTGGTTCAATGCATCATCGCTGTGAATCAGTAAAAACTCAACAAAATACTGAATCACTAAAAGTTTCCATTGTTTTGTCAATACCATAACAATAAATACTTTTTAGTTTGTTTTCTATTTTCAGAATTTAATCATGCTTTAAATTTTTAAATTCAAATCTAGTAAATTAATCCACTTATATGGAGGTATTGTAAATGAACTAGAATACAATGGTTTCGGTTCAATATGGCTTGTATGTATATGGTTTAATTCGAATAGGAAAGTTCAAAATATTTTATGCTTAACGCTACAATTTGGATGATATAAAAGACACCTAGGATCGTTCTTAGCATGATATTTATACAGTATTTATTTATTTATAAACACATTTAATAGTCGATATATTTAGTCAATTAAAAATATTTGGTATATTTGGTAAGAAAACATATTTAGCAAATGAAAATTATATAAAATAATGGAATTACAAAGTAATTACTTAAAAAGATAGAGGGTTTTGCATTCAGAAATAAACTTTTTAAAAATAGAGAAATTACAAAAATGTTAATAAAATTGTAATCAAAATATATTCATGAAAATATTTTCATGAAAATCTCAGATAGAGGATATTGAATATAATCCCTCGATATATTAATGAAATACTAAAAAAATACAAATTTATTGTATCAAGCTAAATGGAAATTAGGTTAAAAAATGTCGTTGGGAAGAAACTTTCAGCCTGCCCTCGAATGTGTATATTAAACATAAATGGGTCTTATTGCATTAATTTAAATTTACAATCAACAATTTGTTGACTAGAGTAGTAGAAACTGTATTTATTTTGTTATACGAGTACATATTAGTAATTCAGTTCTAAAATACACAGATATATTGTACTTTCAGAATGTTTGTATGCATTTTCTTTAAGAATGAAATTTACGTCATGTGAAACTTGTATACAGAATTGATATTTGTTTATTGTCTTTCTAACAAAATAATTGAATGAAAAGAAGATGTTTAATAAAACTTAAAACAGTATATGGTAATTAAAAGAAAACAAAAATCTGTAGAAGTAACACGTTTAATATTAAAATGCATTATAACGGATCATCATCATCATACACACTCATCTCTACTCTTTCCCAATGCGAGTGAGTGGCTACCAACACAGAAACACACGCACACTTCTGTTAACGTCATGAGCGTATGCCGTGTTTATGTTGCTGAAAAACAACAATAACAACAAATTAGAAGAAGACGAAATTTCTATAAAGAGGAATTGAGTCCAGCACATTGGTTTCCAAAGAATTAAAATGGATTATTGAAATTATTGTATATGGCCAGAAAATGCATTTCACAAAACCATCTCCGATAGAAAAATAAAAGAGAAGAGAAGAAAACAAAACAAGTTAATGCCGTTTCAACCGCTATTTTTTTATGGCAACACTATTACTATTACCGGCTTAATTTTTTTATTATTTGTTTCGACGCACACACGAACACAGCCACTCTATGGATCACCTCAATAAGAAGTGACACAACATTTAGAAAATCTGCTAAATATCTGACATTAGATTAAACAAATATTTGATTTGATATCTTTACTAAATGCTGCTTTGAGCATTTTTCTTTTTGTTTGATTTTCTATTTGAATCCCACACTTTTTATGAGCTCTAAGCAAATGAATCGAATAGAGAGGTGGTACAGTGTTTGACAGATGAAGTCGAATTGTTTTATTTATGTACATATACTCTGATGTTTTTGTTGCTGTAAGCGTATTAAAGAATTCAGAAAAATTATACCTATTTTTAATTAAATTTTTTATAAACCCTAAAAATTCAAGCACTTGAATATTGATTATGATTTTTTAAACTTGAAAAATATTTGAAAAAATTAAATATTTTTCAAATGAAATACATGAGGCTTGAATATATGTATGTTTCCTTTTTACTGGAGGATGCTATTGATATAAAGTGTAGTACAACTATAATTCAATTGCTTGACACAGATTCAAGGCTTGAATTATACTTGCTTTCAACTTAAAATCCAGCAAAAATGCTTATTGGGAATTAATTAATTAATTAAAAAATTATTTTTTATAGACTCACACAGAATTTAATGGTCCACTACAGACGTTTTCATCACTATTTTGTATTGTATAGTGCATAAAAAGCAGTAAACATCACCTATTTAATTTATTTTTTATACCCTTCACCATGAGTGGCAAGGGTATATATAAGTTTGTCATTCCGTTTGTAAATTCTACGTTTTTCATTTGCGACCCCACAAAGTATATATAATCCGTAGCCCACAAATAACTTACAAACTTAATTTATACATCAATATGTCGGGAATTCTTCCGGCTCGGTCGCTATTTAAAATCAAGAAAATCGGCCCACAAACGGCTGAGATATAAGGAACAAACCGGGACAACCTCGATTTTTGGTCTATTTTTGATCTATATCAGGATTACTAAGTCATTAATATAGACAATATGGATATCTAATGATAGATATTTCAAAGTCTATTGCAACGATGTATATAAGGCTATAGTAATTTGGACCTACAATGGGTCAAAATCGAGAAAAAATATTTTTTAACCCGAATTTTTTTTAACAAAAAAAATTTTTTTTCAATAACCTTTTTTCACTAATAAATTTAAAAAAAAAAATTTTAAAAATTAAAAAAAAAAAATTGGAAAAAAAACAATTTCGAAAAAAAAAATTAAAACAATTTTGAAAAAAAAAAAATTTTTTAAATTTTGAAAAACAATTAGAAAAAAATTTTTTTTTTTTAAATTTTGAAAAAAAAAAATTTTATTTTAAAGTATAATTTGGTGAAGGGTATATAAGATTCGGCACAGCCGAATATAGCTCTCTTACTTGTTTTTATCTAAAAATAGTTTTCACTGAAGTTAGAAAATAATAAATTAAGTATCAAAACAAAGAATTAAAAAACCATTTCGATTTAAGGACGATGCTTAACGTAGATCTCATGTTATCCAAATGGCTAGCTATAGAAGCAAAGGTATCAAACGCTAGTTTTTTAGTTTCAGTAATAAATAACAAAAACCTGTATCTCTAAAGGTGTTCATTCAGTATGTACTATACATATGTATATAGGTTATAATTAGATGAAGATATAAAGCAAGTTTGAAGCAAATTCACATAAAGGTTTACGGAAAATTACGATAAGAAATTTTGGAGATTGCTATGTTTTAAATCAAATGGACATTTCTACACTTGAGGTAGTTTGATTTGCTCTAAAATGAATTACATTTAAATCTAACACGAACTAAATATAAAAAAAAATTGTTGAAAATATTTTACTTTGGCTAAATTCAGCCTATTTGGTATTGAGAACAGAACTGTTTGCAAACAATTCAACATCAATATGAATTTTGTTTTGAAAAATATTGTACTATAACTATCTCCAATGGATACGACAGTAGTTTCTTCAATTGGTAGTTTTGGCCATTGATTTATATTTGTTTAAAGACGTAATTGGTGTTGGCATATTGACTGATCACAAGCATACATTAAATGTTATTAGATGGCACTATTAGCAAAGTTCACGAACAAATGGAGATTTATGACTTTGCTTCTATCTATAAACCTCAAGTAATGCAGAAGCTATGTCGTGGAACGAACCTAGTTCTAAAACTCTTCCAGTAACCTATCCTATCCTAACATAACACATATCTACAAATAAAATTAAAATATGTTACATATTACCTATCTATATTCTAATAAAAACTTAATTTAAATTCACTATCTAAATTGGACAAGTAAATTTTTAAGCAGTTAAAAATCAAGCTAAAATATACAAGCCTCGATATTGCGAAAATCGCTCAGGAGAAAATATGTTTTTAGCATGGGGCTAATTCTGTGTCAAACGTGTAAGTTTTTTTATTTGTATTTTTGGAATTTCCTTATTCGATATCTAATATCTAAAACGCATTCGAAAGTTATTTCGATTACGAATGTGAGTACGAATTAGTCCTTAGTAGTTTACTGGAAAACATTTATGGCAAGTGGAGTTTCTGCAAACATTTAAAATCGTCTCAGCTGATGATTAAAAAAATCATGTACATTCATGGATTATTGTCAAATGAATTTACGCATGCTTAAACACTTAACACTTGACAACAAACCGTTGAGTTTTTCTTTTTATTAATTTTCATTAATTTTTTTCTCTGAATTTACCAGTTATTGTTCTTTTATTTTTTGAGCTGACCATAAAAACCAAACATACTTTTAATCATGTTCTATTAAATGAAGAAAGCTAAATAATAAGAATCAAGTTTATATAATGATGACGTTGATGGAAGTGATGACAACTTTATATTTACAATACGGTACAGTGCATTGGAGTGGAGTGGAGTGTGCATGCATCACCCAACAACGACAATTTTACTGGTTTCTTTAGAATCGCCAACGACAGAATTAAAGAAGATGCTACATGAATTACAATTTAATTGCAAAAAAAAAGAAGCATACATATATTGTTTAAAACTATGATTCCTGTCTGGTTCAAATGCAACCCATTCCACATAAATGGGTCATTAAGGGGTTAATACTGTATTATATAAGAGAAAGAAATATAATAAACAACATTCGTTTCTTCGTTCATAAGCACTTAAGATAACTAACTACATTCTAAAGAATTCGTTCAGTGCAGAGAGGGAGAGAAAAAAGCCGGTTTCATTTAAATGTACCGTTTTCCAGCAGTACGTAGAGGTAATAGCAAGAACAGATATGGAGCAGCAGGTTACAAACTGGTAACCACCACCATATGTACACTAACACATCACACCACATGACAATATTTCTTATTCGTTTTTAATACGAGTATCTCTTGTTTTTATTTTGATTCTTATTATTATTATTTTTTTCTTCTTAATATTTACTTGTTGACTATGCTTCTGCCTCTTGCATTTGTTTTCTTAATTTTATTTACATATTTTGTTTTCATATTCATAATTGATTTTATTTTATTTTATATTTTTTTTTTTTTGTAAACATGGGGGCATACAACTTTACTTTTTATCTGTTCTTTGTTGCAAAAATGCCAATAGGAAATAATTGTGGTTTAATGTGAGAAAATTACAAATGAAAAGTGACGAACAGTTGTTCTAAACACGTTTAAATCGTTTGTTTTACCAACCGTATAAGAATAACTTATTCGATTAATTGATGTAAAATTTCCGCTCTATGGTCCTTTTAATGTTCGAGGTGATGACCACCAATTCTAGATGTCCGTACATGATTTAACATGAGCTTTCAGCTAAAATGTTTAGCTCTATTGGAGAGATTGACAAAGTAAGTTGTTAAACGATTTTATTTCACTTCGCACGGCTATATAATACATAGTAGAATTTAGGTTTTGAACTTGTACTTTATAGAGTAGCGGTGGTCTTGGTCACAATGCCCAAAATTGAATCTAATAGTTAAGGGGTACAAAAAACCTAGTAATATCTATAAGAGATATTTGCATTTTTAAATATATTTGTCTGTCCTTTCCTAATCTGATTACTGCAGTAAATTGAAAATTTTAACTAAATTTTCTGTAATAGTGCGATAATTAGTTATTGAGTTCTTTATTAATGGAGCTGGACGAGATTTGTTAATGATATACAGAAGGTGATTTTACCTTTTAAATCTTTGCGGTTTAGTGGTCACTTTTCTAACCACCTTTTCAATAGTCTTTAAAACATAGTTTAATGACATTTTGCTAAATAATTAAAATTTTTGAATTTGAAAATATTGTTAACCCCAGAATTCAATAAAAAAAAACAGAGTGTTTATTGTTCATCGAATTCAGAGTTACCTTACTATTTCGTTTATTTTGGTTAGAAAATTTAGTAAAAATTATTAGATTTCAAACAAATTCATACGCTACAAAAATTTGTATCATAATTATTTTTAATGCCAACCGCCATGGTTAGTTAATTAACCAACTAACCACCCCATTCCATGGATTTTGTGGATTTAATTTTTTTTATTTATTTTTTCTTATTTTTAATAATAAACTAACCTTAATTAAAGTAAACCTGCAATTGTTTTGGTTTTAAACTTGCTGTTCTAAATTATTTTGCTTTTTTGTAAAATGGTAAATATTGCCAAAAAAAAAAAAAATACAATTTTCGAGATTTTCCAAAAATGTTTTGTTGGGAACTGTTGGATTCGCAATAACAAATTTAAAATTTTTTTCCAGTATTGTATTTTAAACTAATTGTCTGTTTCAGCAGGCGCGGATACAGGGGATGAAAAAAGAAAAAGTTTTAATATAAAAAAGGAAATACCGTGTGGAAAGAAGCACTCTGTTTTTTTTAAGCGATGCAGAATATACTTCGCTCCATGTGATATTTTGCTTTTTACCACGTACGCTCATCAAGTATTGATTCGCTGGAACACCATAAAGCATCAATAATTCTATAAACACATTGGTTTTTTCATTTCCATAAAATTTTGAAAAATCTTTTGAATTTATCACCCACTGTTTTAAATGTTTATGTGTATAAGCAAATATAAGTAAAAATAGATTTTTATTCAGTACCCAGTTATTATCGTAAACATACAGTCGGTAAGAAAATTAATGTATCAGTTAGTCAACAATAAACATAAATACAACCCACATTTTATATGTATCTAAATCTGTGTGGATATTTGTATAATTTAAATGACCTAAATGTTTCAGTTAGTTTTATTTTTATTTTACAAGTCATAACAATAATTGTAAACAAAAGAGATGAAATTAAATGTTATTTTTAAAGAAATTTCATCAATGAACGCCTTTTTATTAAATTATGTACGTACTTATGTATAGGTACGAGTATGTATACAATCAATAGCTATGTACATATAAATGTATTTACTAGTACATAGTATAAACATTAATATGTACAAAACAAATTATACAACAAAATAAAGTTTAAATTTAAATAAAAATTTTTGTTGAGGAAGATGACTAATTCACTTCACAAAAAATTTACAATTGAACCAAAAAATTAAAAATAAATTCATTTGGTTGTTGTAAAACAATAAGAGCAACAACAACAACAACAACATACAACAAAATATTTGCTTAAATAAACAAAAACAGAAATATTTTTGCGCTTAAAATCTGTTCATGAATAAAGAAAATCACAAGTAGAAATGTTATTATAGGTATACGACTGTGCCGAATTTTGTATGCCCAACACCAAAACATAAGGAAATCTCAAATGTTATTTGATCAACATTTTCCCGATACAGTTTTAGATTTCTACCACTTTTAAAATGTTTACTTGATTATGATTATGAAATATCAGATAAGACCAGCTTTTTAAATACTAGTGACAAACGTAATGACAAATTTAAATTCCACCCTCGACATTTAATGGCATTGGATATAAAAATAACACAATAATGACTCCTAATCGTACACCTGTAGGCAGCGGGTAATTCTTAAAGGTCTCCTCATCAATGTAAACAAACCATTTTACATTTGTTTTGATTTTCTTTTCGTGGACTCATTTAAAGATTATAAATTTAATAAATACATACATATATATGTATAGAATCTTCAGAAAATAAGATAAAATAAAAAAAATACATTCTTGTTTTTCAAAATAGACAAAATAAATTATATAATACTATGATGTACTAAAAATAATAATGGTATTTTTGTGTCTGTTGCCATTTTTATTTTTGTAAAGTCCAACAGAATGTTATGAAATATTTAAAATCAGAACAGCAAAAACAACAAAACAAAAAATAACTGTCAAAATAAAATGAGTGACGGCACCTGACATTCGTTTTTCTATAAAAATAAAACTATATAGTACATATCTAAGTATGTATCCAAACGTTTGTTCGTTTGTATATACATATATATAATATATATCTCAATACGAGAATAAGTACTATAGTGCTCCTGCATGAGACATTGAACACATACCCACTCATTCACTCACTCACTCACTCACTTATTCCACACATTCACATTCCCATTAGAGATCGTGTCCAAAAACAATATTTTCTATTGTATTTCAAAGACTACAATGGACTACTTGAGAGCTTTCGTTAGTTAGTTAGTTGTAGACTTTTTATGCGCATGCGCAAAATAATTAAAGATTGAGCAAAACATTTACCACTCCCTCCTTTAGATGCTTTTGAATGTTCTCGCATACAATTCTGACAATTTAAACAACAAGAACAACAACAACAAATAAAAACAAAACATAAACAGTGTAAAGAGAAGTGGCATGGTGGCATGGCATGGCAAGGTGAGATGAGATGAAATGTGGGGAAACAATTACTCGTGGAAGCTTTTTCAGAATATTTCAAAGATCTTACAGCTTTTGGAAGCTCTGACCGGCGCACTTTAAACTTGGCCGGTCCATTTTTGGCTGAATGTAATTTGATGCTGTTTGTGTTATTAACCAACCCCCCTGTCAACAAAAACAAAACAAAAAGACACGACAACAAACTACAGTTTAAAGAGAGACAACATTTCAAATTGAAAGTTAAAAGTGAAGAGAGAAATAAACCATAATAAAAAAAATACAAAAAATTATAATGTTGTGTATTAGGTTTGACTCGACAAACTAATCTATGACTGATGTTGCTTGTTAATGTTGCTGACTGACTGCCAGCCAGCCAACTAGTCAGTCTGTCAGTCATCACACAACAAATTATATTTCCACATTCATACAAACATACTAAAATCATGTAGATACATTTGTCTTAAATGCTACATACTTTGTAATAAGTAATCATACAATGTTTCAATATTTCATTTGTCAGCAAAACTGTCAAATTGTCATCAAAGAAAATATTCTTCGCCTCTACTTTGTTTTTCATTAAATTCAATTTGGTTTTGTTTCCAACAAATCTATTTCATATTTTGCATATTGATCTTAATTATTGTTATGTTGACATTTGAAGGTTTTTCAAAAATAAAAAAAATTTTTTAAAATTGATTTTTGAAATAATTAATTTGTTTTCAAAGTTTTTAATTGCACCTGTGAGAATTTTTTTTTTTTGAATTTTTCCATTCTCTTGAAATTAAAAACAAAATTAAAGAACTTTTTTTTTGAAAAATTAAATAATAAAAACTTAAATTGCAAATGCTTTTTCTATAAACCTCGCAGTAATGTTACAATCAGAGCAATTAAATGGCAAAATAAGAACGGCCTTTAAAGAGACATATATTTATTATACAAAATATTTAACGATCCACAACGTTGAGAAGGTCATCTTAATAATGCAATTTCACGGCATTTCATTATGATTTTCTTAGTGTGATCATACTATGTATGATCCTTAGAGATAGGAACCACTATGATAATTTTATATTCACAATTATATGTGATGCTGCTTAATATATCACAAATCTTGTACTTTGTTAAGAAGTTTTGGAAAATAGTATTTTCCCAAAAATTATCAAAATATTAGAGAAATTTTGATAATTTTAAAGTTATTAAGAAATGCGAATTACATGTGAGAACCAACCGGCACTTCAGACAAATTTTACTGGATCCATCAGTGACACACATTTTTGAGACAGATCGTGAAAGAGTTCTGTACCAAGATATCTTAATGTGAGCTCCTGTAGAGCGGGATAGTGGCATAGAAAATGTTGTACTAATATCCCTTCTTCTTCGTCCGGACAACTTCTTCTACAGATGTTACTTGGGTAGCCTAATATTTATGTCATAATTTCAATCATACAGCGACCAGTAATTAACTATATCTATAAAAAGTCTAATCGAGTTTCTACCACGCGCCAACATAATCCTGGATATTTTTCGTGTTAGATATTTCGATATCATCTGATCTCCTTACTATTTACACCACTTATATCCGACCCAAAATGGAATACAACTCTCATGTATGGGCCGGTGCTTCGAAGTCTATTTTGGAGTTACTTGACCGCGTACAGGAAAGGCGAAGGTTCTTATCAGTGACAGTAGAGTATCCAGCTCTATTGATTCTCTGGAGAATCGTAGCAATGTGGGTTGTGTTTCACTGTTCTATCGATACTACAATGGAATGTGTTCTGATGAAATTAGGGAACTCGTTTCCGAAATCCGTAGTTTCTTACAAAATACGCGTTCATCATCTGGGGCTCATCCATTCGTGGTCGATTGGTCAGTGGATCGCACAACACACTACAGAGAAAATTCGTTTTTTAGCCGTACCGTCCGTATGTGGAATAAGCTTCCTGTCGAAGTATTTCCTATCCCTTTCAATGTAGGAAAATTCAAATCAAATATCCACAACCACTACTCTCTCTATCCTCCTTCCCATAACCTATTTTCCTAGTTCCAACACAATGCATTGCATGAGTAGGGGTCATCGCCTGAGTGCTGGTCCCAGTAAAAAAAAAATATATATATATACCGCTTGAGTTCCGTCCCTTATAAGCGCCTCTGTTTCACCAAAGAACGATCTGTTTGTTGTGCATACTTCAACAATGAGAATGCTTGCTTTAGCTGGGCCAGAGAATAAATGCAACTGAGAATGTATTTTGACCTTATAACGTTGGATTTGATGCAAGGCTGTCCACGTAGACATCAATAGTCAACGTCTCGAGATATAATTCTTGAATTTTTCTCGCTGCTGTATCGTGGCGTAAGTTTCCGCATGGAAATCGAACAATCTGTGGAAAACCATGAGGATAAGTTTATCAGAGATAATCCCCGAGCCATAAAGTGTAGACAGAGATCGAGTGGCTTAGCCAGGAAAGCAAAGTTTCCAGCCCAGACATCTGTTGGCGGTTTGCTGTTAATAATGAAACGCAAAGTATTGAGTTTAAAGTGATTGAAAATGGTGAAAAAGACCATGTTGATTGGTTTTTTATCATAGACAGATAAGTTTGGAATGATTTGGAATTATATTCTGAATTCCTTCTATAGTGATCTATAATATATGTATACAATTTATTTAAAGGGACCAGCTGCTTTAGCATGGTGTTGGCTGGTAAACAAAATTTGGAATGAAAGGAAAGTAAAATGATTTTAATTTGTTTTCTATTTTTAACCTTTTTGGTAATAATACAATGTATTATTATGAAAGTTTGTTTTCAGTTTAAATGACACCAATGTAGTTTCATTGAGATATATAAAAGAAGATCTTAATTTTATTTATATTGAAATATTACAGTTATGATGATGGGATATTACATATTGTTTTAACAATTTAATAATATATTTTATTGGAAAAGATATATGTATAAAACAATAACAAATCTTTCATCATAAATAATTAAGCAAGCTGTTTTCATTAGTGTAGCAGTGCTTAATTCCATTCAACCAATTAATTTTCCCTTATAGATTATTTCAGGGACAAACTATAAATACATACATATTATATATTTATGGATGTGTGTCGGTTTATGTTTTAGTATTTGTGTACGAGTATCTTTCAAATGTTAAGTTTGTTTTCTCTATATTGAAATTAAAATTGTTGAGAACATAAATTATTCAGTTTGTTGTTGCCAGAGGCATTTAGCAATGAATTAAAATTTTTCTAAATATTATTTTGTATTTAAGTTTTTAATAAATTTATAATAAAATGTCACATTTAATAAATTTAATACTCATGTGTGTGTGTGTGTATGTGTAAATTGTTAAGTTAAAATTTATTAATAAAAAATTTTCCATTTGAGTTGTTTGTTTTTTTTCGTTCGTTCGTTCTGCAGAGAAAATTTTTTCAAGATCACATTAGAAATGTGCCATTAAAAAAATGTATGAATCTTTTTTATTTATACATAGAAACATACACAACACTAAGATAGAAATTCTGACATTTACACCTACACATTTAAAAATAAATACACCCGCGTCCCACATAATGTCTTTGATTTAAAGGAGAAGAAAAAAAAAATAAATAAGTAAAATAGAAAATGTTCATAATTTACGAAATCAATTTTTGAAAGGCTACAAATTTTATTATTGTGTGAAGATGATATTAATATTATGAAACATATATATTTATACATACATTCATATGTATAAATAGATACATACATACATGCATACATATTATAAAAATATGTAAAATTAATTTGAAATTAAATTAAAAACTAATAATTTTGTATATTGGGTGTTTATAGTTATTTCTTCTCTTGGGCATAAATCTTTTCGTATAAATAAAATAATACTTCCTTTATTATTATTATTTTAAATAGTTTAATAACAATTATTGACGTCAATCTAATGCCCATTAGTTTAAAATAATAGATAACTACATATGTATGCCATAAGGAGGCGTGGCAAACAAATACTTATGTCAGAATTTGTAGTTGTTGCACAAGTGGTTAGAAAATATGTATGTCATTGATGGGAAAATACTAGATACAGCTTTCATTAGTTGCAACTTATAATTTATTCACACTTGCCATTACAATTTCCGTATTTTTTTTAATTTTTTTAATGCAATTAGAGCAAAAATAAGCGATCTTCGAACGCCATTACGTGATTTTTAACACCTTGTTAATATGACATGGGATTTATTACAAAATTTTGATACATATGTTAAGGAAGTTAGAAGATTGCTATATTCGAATGTGTCGAATATTATATACTCTACTCCAAAGTATACTTTAAGATAAGTATAAAAAAGAATTTTTGGTGAAAAAAATTGGTTGAAAAAATAACTGAAAAAATCGAAATAGTCACGTAATATTTAGCTTATCTCAGCTATTTGTTGACCGATTTTAAATAAGAAGGACTATAGCGTATATATTGATGTATCAATCATGTGTGTAAGTTATTTAGTAGCTTCGGAAAGTTGATTTTTACAAGCTATATCGATTCTGCTATCAATAACGATCTAATGAGAAATGTGGAAATTACAAACGAAATGACAAACTTATACCATGTACCATGACTTCACCAGAAATCATAAACAAATTGACCTTGGCTCTTCAGATTTCAATCATACTCGATAAACACATACTCTTTGCAGAGTCATTTGTACATTTCCAATTGTACTTATATCTATTAATTTCGAAAAACTCTCGATTTTATTCGCGATTTTAATTTTATAAAGCTGATTTTGGATTTTATTGATTTCAAATATATTTGAAAGATAATTCTCTTTAGACTACATAATTCAAAAAAAATATTTCTTCTCAGAAAATGCTTTCATGATGCAAATGAAATTTTTAAATGCACTTTTGGATATGTTCTTTAAAATAGTAGGAAAACAATTAGTTAATTTTATTTATCTTAAACCAATAAAATTCGACTACAGCTTCATAAATTACTCTTATACAAAAAAATAAATTGTGAATGGATTCGCGAGTTTTTCGAAATATAAATCAATAAAAATGGAAATGTCGAAATGTCAACATCTGAAGACCCAAAGTATTTTCTCTGTGCTCTTTGGTGAAACAATGTAATTTATAGGCTTATATTTGTTACTTATAAAAATTACTTAAAAGGTATGTTGACATTGATCAAATGTTTGACGAAAAAGAAAAACGCAACCAATATATTCAACACATATTTATTTGATATTATGTACATATATCAAATAACGTCAAACTATATAATAATGATTGTTTATTGAAATAAATGTTGGTGCAATGGAAAGAGAAATATCTTGCTACAATAGAACTGCATAGTTATCAAAAACAAATAAGGAAGAAAGAGCTTACAAATTTCATTACCAGGAAGCAGTTTAAAGGGCAATCAAACTTTTTTATTTTTATTTAAAAGCTCGAAGCTATTAACTCTTTATAAACCCATTAAAAAGTACTACTAAGAGCTAGTTTCTGAGATAAAGATAACCTACATTCTTCGTTAAAACCTAAATAAAACTAAAAATTGTATATCTCACTTATTGTTTATTTTGTATATAATCTAGGTTTAACTGAGTATCATTGGCGAGTTAAACCTAAGTATAAAATGCCAAAGCACAAACAACTGAAAAATAAAATACTCAGCACAGCAGCTCTTTGTTTTGATTTGCTTTATTAACATAAATATAATTTTATATACTTTAATGTCACTTTTTCGTTTACAAAGTTAAAATTTACAAAAAAAGTTATGTATGCGGTTGCTTTTTCTTATAAAATTTAAAGTATTGCCATATTTATATGAAAAATATTGAGGAATGCACATGTGATTTGACTGAAAAGTATGGCAATGCTAACAAAATTGACAGACGGTAATCCAGTAGTGAGAAACACAATCATTGGTTAAAACCCGGCTAAATATATTTCAGGTTTAATATTACAGCGTGTTAAGCTGAGTTTAACTGACAAGTAAGAAACTAGCTCTAAATATGTTCTTCAAAATTAATTTTGTATTAAAAGGAAATGATTAAACATAAATTCAGGCATTTATACTTAAAATGAGTAAATAAATTATTGAATGATTGCATTTCTTTAGGATATTTATAAAAATACATGTATAATCACTACACATGTGCACAAAATTTAAGTCTGACTGACTCTTCGTCCCACTATTTGTCATTTTATACAGTTATGTATGTATAAGAAAATGCAGGCAATAATAATTTCTTTTTCATACACATTTTAATTTACAACAATTGTATGTCATTGAACGAATACATTTCATTTCATTACGTTTTGTTTTAATTTTTTTTTTTTTTTTTTTTGTGCAAATGTTTGCAAAAATTTCATTAAAAACAATAATAACAACTGTGAATAATGAATAATACAAAAATAAAAATATTTAAGAAAATTATGAATTTTACAAAGAAAGTTAAACAAATGAAAAAAACAAAAAATAAAAAATGACAACAAATTAAACTTTAGGTTGTTGGCTGGTTGGCATTTTAATTGTACAATTAAATTTTTAGTTCATTTAAATGTTAAACAAGACAAAAAAAATAAAATAAACAAGAAATATACATAAGTATTTTTAAATATTAAACATGTAGGAAAAGGTGTTTTAATTATTTGCAATTAATTCTAATTATTATTATTATTACATGTACGGCAGACATACAATCAAAACAAACCATTTGAACACATGTTAATGAAAAATATTTAAATAATAATGTAAAATACAAATGTACGAGTATTTTTAAAAGAATGTCGTTGCAGAAATTCATTTTGGTTTTTTTTTTATTAAACTAGAATTATTTTTTAATTGTTTTTCATTTATCGATGTTTTATCATACCTAACATATGTACATTAGGGATGGGAAATTCATTATTATTGTAATTTTTTCAATACTTTTTGAAATCGAAAAAAATACTTTATTAATTTCTTAAAGAAACATTGACAAATAATATTTGGCCATCCTGTATAAATGCGTTTTAAAACCAATTTGGTCATATGGAATCCAATTATGGGGAACGCCAAGTAATAGCAGTATTGATCTTATACAGAGGAATAAGAAATGAAAACATTGACAGGGACTTGGAAGTAACACACTAGTGAAGGATGAGTTTATGAAAGTCCGTGATAAATATATACTGAAACTACAATGCCAACCAAATCCGCTGGCTCGACTTATCGCGCAGCACCAAACGAGATCAAGACATCGTAGAGCCGATCTACTACTCAGCTAAGATGAGGTCCATTTGTCAGAACGTTAGAGAACAATTGGTTTTAATTTTAGTTATAAGATTTAAATTCAATAAATAAATATAAAGTTTAAGAAAAAAGAACAAAAATAATAATATGAATGTATCAATTAATTAACAACTTACATTATCTTTAATGATTTGTATAAAAATCTAAGTCGTGCAATTGAACATTGGAGAATATTTTTTTTTAGCTTAATATTTCTACACCATTTCCAATTGTATTTCAGAAGTTTCTAATTGTATTTCAGAAAATTCCAATTCAATTTCAGAAATTTCCAATTATATTTCAGAATTTTCTAATTCAATTTCAGAAATTTCCAATTATATTTCAGAAGTTTCCATTTATATTTCAGAACTTTCTAATTGTATTTCAAAATTTTCCAATTGTATTTCAGAAATTTCCATTTGTATTTCAGAAGTTTTAATTTATACTTAAAATGTTTCTAATTGTATTTTAGAAAATTCCAATTGTATTTCAGAATTTTCCAATTGTATTCCATTTGTATTTCAGAAAATTCTAATAGCAATTCCAATGGAAATTTCTGAAATACAAATAGAAAATTCTGAAATACAAATAGGAATTTCTGAAATACAATTATAAATTTCTGAAATACAATTAGAAACATTTTAAGTATAAATTAAAACTTCTGAAATATAAATGGAAACTTCTGAAATATAATTGGAATATTCTGAAATTCAATTGGAATTTTCTGAAATACAATTGGAAATGGTGTAGAATTCAATTGAACTCTTTGTTCCAAATATAAAAAATTAATCATTTTTTTTTATATTAGAAGTATTTGCCAGTTTTAAAAAGATTTTTTATAATAATGGTGCCATGAATACCAGAAAAATGAGATAAATAATTTTGATTGACATCTTCAGCTATCTGATCTCAGTTCACGTTTGAGTGTAGGTTTCCTAATTTCGCGGATTTATTTTTATTCCCGCGAAATAATAATAAAAATCTGTTATTCTCGGGAATTTTTGTATACTAAGGGCCATTATTACAACTTGCCTTTAAGATCGTAATAGTAAAAGGTAACTTTAAGTAATAGAAGTTAACTTTTACTATCGGGAACATAAAGGCAATTTGTAATAATGACCCTAAATTAAAGTGTTTTGATTAAGCTGTTTTCAATGAAACTTTTCATAGACTTTTGACTGTGTTTTAAAAGAAGTATACAATCTTTTGGATAATGTAGTAGTACTTGTCACACTCTTGTTCAAATTTCAATAATGTCGATGTTTTTTATTAAAAGGATTAAGAGGGTCCAACCATGTTAAATCTTGAAAAAATGCCATAGAGTTTGGAAATAGTTATAGTTATTCTCGATCACCCCCAGGCTTGCCAGTCTTGGGGATTTGTCCCCAAATATGGGGATTTTGTAAGATTTTTTTGGGGACAGAAAATTTCGTTTGGGGACTGGAGATTTGGATTTAAAATGTTTCGGAGATTTTATGGGGATAAATTATTTAGTATACGTTTGTTTTTATTATCATTAATAGCAATAAGTTACCAATAAGTGATGCTATTGAATGTACGTATCATAACATATAATATGATACAATCTTTAAATCCAAATCTGTATTTAAATGAAGTTCTCTAATTGTCAAATTTTATGTGCCGATCAAAACAAATTTTAATTGTAAAGTTAAATTGAATTTACCACATATTATTCTCAAATCGTTTTATGCTAAGTTTTTGGTTAAAAAATGTACCACTTTTACAAGATCTGAAACGATGTGTTACGAGATGCAGTGGAAAAAACATTCTACCAATTGGAATTAATATTTTCAAAAGAAACTTTGACTAATTCATAAAAAATTTGGTTTGAAGGAACCTTCTTAATATTATAACAACTAATTAATCGGTTATTGGCCAATTAATTTAATATGAAGGTTAGTTTTTGTGAAAATTTATAGAAAAACAATATTTGGAGATTTTTGGGGATATTTTAAATTTTGGTTGGGGACAGCGATTTATTGCTAATGGAATTATTTGGTCTTATTAACCGAATTTTTTTGTTGGGGTGACAAACATTCGGTTATTTAAATCGTTATTATTCTATTTTGCAATGGGCAACAAATCACAACGAATCTGTTTCATCTGTGCAGAAATAATACTCTATATTTTATAAGACATATTTGCCTAGTAGAAAACATTTTTTAGTGATATTCCTGCAAAATTTGTTTTACGGGACACTCTATTAAACATAATAACTGAAATTAATGAGTTTATCTAAACAATTTTATATTTATTGTATGTTGAAGTTGTTACTAAATATTGAAGTTGTTACTAAATATTAGATAAATACAGTACGGGCTAAATTTGCAAAATTATAATTAATTTTATGAAATAGATAAAGGCTTGCACAGTGATTTAATAACATAATTTAGAAGCTCGTGAACTATTGGATTTACTCTAACGAAATTTGTTTAAGAGTTGATTTGCAACCAAACATTTAAATTGGAAAGTTATTAAATGGAATACAATGTATATAACAATAAACTATAAACAATTTAAAAACCCATAAAATATTCCCAATATTATTATAATACATATCTTCATTTCAATTGCCAATCACTGTAACTATGATACTCGTATTTTGTTTTCTTGCTCCTCTTCAAGTACCTACATATGTGCTTAAAAATTTCACGTCATTTGGTACCATTTAATTTATGTCTTATCTACTTATATTCTTTTTTTCCTATGTTTTTATTATTTTTACATTTTGTACTTTTATCTTTGAAAATAAAAAAATAATAAAAAAAAAAAATTTTGTTTTAATTAAAGCATCATTTCTCAGGTGAGTACGCAGCACACACGTATGTATGTACTATGTAGATCCGTCTGTACGTTCGTCTCAGCGTCCCTCTGCCAGACTAACGTCTGCTTTTCACTGTATGAAAAAAGAATCTTGTTCAAAAAATACATATTCTGATCTACATAGAAAAGGAAATAAATAAATAAAGTACCAATAAGTACTAAATACTATATAGCACACCAAACAACGTAGATAGATATTTTTTAGTACACAGCAGCTGTTTTATTCTAACACGGCCTTGATTTACAGTAGAAATGGATTTTAATTAAAAATAAAATCAACAAAAACTATAAGAAAAACTTAATACTTTCGATCAGAAAATATGTAGTGAGAGTGACATCATTTAGATTGTGAAGAAAATGAGTTATATTTCAGCTACTTAATAGAAGTGTACATATCTTTGTTTTTGACTCAATTAACTTGACATGTTTCATATAATTACTATCTATCAACGAGTAATATTTTGCACATTTCCAGAAAAACTAATTATTGAAATTGTTCTTTATCATCTGTCGCATTGGGTGAGAAACATTACAAATGACATTGATTTGATTCATACCTGCAGCTTGACTACAATTCATTCATAATACATATTAATTATGAAGCTAAAAAAAAACTAAAGAAAAATTAAATTGTTTACAAGTGATCGGCGGATCGGGCTGAAAAATACACGAAAATAAAGTAATTAAAAATCAATATCTTACACTGACAGTTGTCGTTATACTATTTGTAATTCGTTAGAAGTTAAGAATAATATGGATTTCAAAGCTAATAACTGCAAAGATAACTAAATTTTATCCTCGATTTTAATTATAACACAATACAATATTCGGATGTGTCCTAATTGAAAAATAATAAAAGAAAACGTTTGTGGTCCTATTTCTGGAAAAACATATTTAACGCGATTTTTTGGTGAAAAATCAGAAAAAATCTCCGAAATTTTGAGTTAAATTAAAGCATGGATAAATGTTTACTTATACACATTTTACAATATTTTGCAGATTTTCATCAAAAAATCGCGTTAAATATGTTTTTCTAGAAATAGGACCACTTGCATTCAAAATACTTAGTTATAGTTATAGAGATTAACCCAAACATATTTCCAAATTTCAAGCCTTTCCCCCTTTGAAAGTCAAAATCATGTTTGTACTCACAAGAGAACTTAAAAAAACCTGTTTTTGTCTAACATATACAATTCACAACGATTTTAGTTCTATATGAGAGTTTCAAGTTCCATATATTATCTGGAAGCTTCTCAAAATTAATTTTTGTATATAAATGTTGGATGAAAAACCGAGGAAGTCATGGGTTTGTTTTTGCTTATACCTCAGCCATTTATGGGACAATTTTTCTGATTTTCTATTCTCATGACTATATATATAAGGATTCAGAAAACATACAAACTTATATATACCCTCACCAATCATGGCAAGGCTGCCAATTTAGTAATTTTCCGAAACAATAGTCATATAAATAATGAGTGCGCAGTGATATGATGGCGGAGAATTTTATTGGTTTTATGAAAACATGTTATGAATATGTTTCTAATTAAACGTATCTGGAAACTAAAACTATTAAAACATTTATTTTGCATGTATTTAGCCCTTGAATGGCTGCAATTTTTTATTTATAAGGAACAAAATTTGTACTGATATTACAATTTCATTAATCTGCTAAGAAATTAATAATTTGTATACTAGTAAAGTCGGGACTACTATATTAAATGTTAATATCTCGTGATAAAGATACTGTCACACTTGGCAAATATTTGACGGAAAAGACGTAACCACTAAATAAAATATATTTTAATTTGTGTATTTATTTCAAAAACTCATTATACTTAGGATAATTCGAAACAAATATTTATATAGTTTTATTTTATTTGATGCTGTTTGATTTTGTAAAAGTAAACAATGTCAAACAAATGTGTGCTAACAGAAGTGAGACAGTTAAATAAAGAGATGTTAATGGCAAGCGTTCTGCAGGATCAGGATATTCTCAAATTCAAATTCCTGATGAAATTTGCAATAACCAGTAACAAATGTGTATTCTCTAAAATGTATGAGCCAATCAACAATCACCAAACATTGGATTTTGTTTTTAATTTTAAATTTGTTTACCAAATATTTCTGTTTACACTTAATGGGATCAAACATTTAAATATCTTAAAAAAAAAATATCAAAATATCTAAACATTTCAAATATTTAAGCACTTTCTACATTGTTTATAAATAGTTGTATCACTGGCTGGTATACAGGTGTAATATGATGTTGTTAAAACAATTACAACCAATCGAAAAACTTTACTGATTTGAAAGCAGTAAATATTGGTACAACATCGTATTTGCTTCCATACAGCTTCTCACAATATTTAGCTTACAAAATGGAGCAAAATTCAGTAAAGTAAGGTGTACTTCTACCTGGAAACACTAAGGCATATCCAAAATCCTATACTACTTCAGTACAATCGGAGATCTTCTCGGGTCCCAACAATTGTTAAGTGCTTCCGAAACTACTGAACTATTAACTGATTTTTTGCGACTAGGCCTAGTCGTAATGACTTAGAGCTTCCTGGTAAGATTAAGCAGTTCTTTGCATTACTTTACTGCACTTGTTCACCATTTCGTAAGTCAAATGGTGTGAAAAGTTGTATTGGAAGCTGTAGGGAATAAAAATAAATGCTTCTACAAATTTAAAACATCAAAATTTCGATGAGTTTACTATAACAAATATATTTAGAACCTCTTTTTGCAATCATAAATTTGAATTTTAGTGGTAAAGCAAAAATTGGCATACAATGGGTTAATAATCTATTTTAGTAAAATTTCGACATACATACATATACAATGTATATGTTAGTGTTTATTTCATAATTTGTATTTTTTTTATTTTTTTTTTAAATAAAATTTTGACATTAAAAAAATAACTATAAATATGTATGTATAGCGATTTAAAAAATATTTTTCTTGTATTATAAACTATACATACTTATATGTAGTATGTTGTAGAGTATGTATCTGAAAGATATTTCTTTTAGTATTGATATAGATACACACATAAACAAGCACACGTATGTATGTATGGCTTGTTCTGAAAGTAGAGAGGAAAATTCTTTTAAGAAAAACAATAAAAGTATTGCGTGAAACACACACACACACACACAAAATGATGAAAGAATTGAAAAATTCTATTTTTAACTTTTTTTTTTTAAAGAAAATAAAAAAAAGCTTTTTCGTATTTTGTCGAAATTCTACAAAATATATTCAAACTTTATCGAAAAATTTTATGTATGACAGAGATGCAAATGAGTATAGATAGAAAAATCAAAAAAAAAAAAAATAAAAACGAAACGAAACTTATTTAGGAAAAGGGAAGTAGACATTTTAAAGGGGGGTGTGGGGTTGGTATTGTTTGTGGTGTAGGGAAAAGGAAATGGAATTTTAAGGGAGAATTGTTGGGTTTAATATGGGAAATATAAAACAAGTGAAATATTTCAATAAAAATTGTGTACAATTTCGTTGGCATTCAAAAGAACTGAAAAGATGAAAAAGCTTATTCACGTAGCGAAATCTTTTTAAATACTGAAATTCGAAATGTTTTTATGGCACTCAATACCCAAAATAAAAAATGAAATGTATGTGGGTGGGTGGTTGGTTGGTTGGTTGGTGGATTGGTTGTTTGATGAAAAATCTTGCAAAAGCGACAAAATATTATTTATTTATAAAACATTTTTATTCTATTTATTTATTGTTGTTGTCGTTGTTGTTGTTGTTGTTCCGATCAGTAAAATCTATGAAGAAAATACTGACAAATGAAACCCCCAAAGAAAATATGTATATTCAGGTTAAAATTAAGAGAGTGTTGGTAAAAAAAAAAAAAATAGAGTAGACTATATATATTATAATATAATATATACATGCTGAATGATACGCATATATGTATAAACATAATATACAGATATTAGAGGAACTTTGTTAGTATTAGTAAGAACCCATTAAAAATGATTTGGGTGTATGTGTAAAAATATATCTAGATATATGTGTGTATGTATATATAATTATATATCAATACCACCTAATTTTATGTTCCATTTCTTAATAATTTTTTTTTTCGTATAATTTTGACTCGAATAAATAGAAATAAAATCAATAAAATCAATTTGATTTGTATGTGAGTGGGAGGCAGAAGATTTCATTTAAATATAAAGTTGAAAACTAATCCAAAATTTTATGCAAATTGTATGTTATAAATGAAAACTTACCTTCTTTTGTTGTTTCTCCCAGGCAGGATCCAAAAGTCCCTCACGCTCCCATTCCTCTTCCTGTTCCATATAACCATCTCCATACTCCATGGAGAGACCGTTCTCCATCATCATTTTGAATTCGTGTTACTGTATTTAAAATGACGTTTTAACCGTTAAAAAATTATTCGTTTCTTTTAAATTTTTTTTTTTATTTTTTATTATTATTTTGTTTTTTTCTTTTTGTAATTTGTTAAAATTATATTTCTTGATTATTTTGTTTATTTTAGAGGGAGTTTTAAACTAACTAATTATGTTCTACTTTTAGCAAAAAAAAAAATTCGCAGTTGTTGAAAAAATTTTGAATATTTTCTAGTTTATTGTTTTAGTGTTGTTGTTTTTGTTGGGGGGAGGGGATTTTGAGAAAAGTAATTTTCAATAAAAATTTCTCATTGAATTTAACAACCAACAAAAAGACAGTTGTGAAAAAATGTTAATAAAATATTTATTTCGTTCGGAGTATCCTTAAGATTCTAAATCTAAAATATCAAATAAAAAAAAAATAGAAAGTAAAAAAATTAATTGACAGAAAATCGCCAAGAAGAAAATCTCTAGCAATATATATGCATATTAAAATATGTATCTAATTTTAAACTATTCACAAAAAAAAATAATTTTTTTTTTTATTATTTTCTTTTTTTTTCAACTAAAAAATTATATTTTTGGCACAATTTAAAGAAAAATGTCTGCAAATTTCATTGAATTCTCTCTCAGTTATTTCGTAAGCGTTTTTTTTTTTTATCTTCAGTTTTATTTTTATTTGTCAGCAAAATGTTTGCAAATTTTCGTAATCATAAGCATAATCATAAGTATATTTTATATTTGTTTCTTATTTAAATTTGTTTTGAATAAAAATTTCAATTAAAATATTTGAAATTTATATATATAAATTCATTCGAATCAATTTGATTTGATTGTATAACACAAATGCATATTTCTTCAATAAAACTTTATATTCATTTTAAATTTTTTTCCGTTTTTTATTTTTTATTTATTCTTTTAATTTATTTTTTGTTTAAGTCTTTATATAGAATTTAATTTAGTATACATATTAACAACAATCCATGCACTATATTTTATTTATTTATTTGAATTTTCAAGTCCAAAATGTTGGTTATAAAAAAAAGTATATATTCTTATTGTATTAAAGAAAATTAGATGAAAAAAAAAAAAAAAAAAAAGAATTGGAAAAATATATACGTGTGTCGCTTGCAAAGAGAATGACCCGCTCGCGTTGGTAGCCAACTCAAAACTAATGTTGCGCCAGCGATAATCGTGCGTTCGAACTCGTAGAAAACTTTCTGTTTTGATCTGTGCAACTTGAATTTATGTGATCCGTGTTGTGTGTGTTTGTTTTGTGAGGTGTTTTACTCACTCACAGCCCAAAACAATGTGATAAAGAAAAAGAAAAACCTGAAAATGAAATGCCGCTGCTGTTTTTCTTCTTTTCATCATTATTGCTCACTTCAGCTGCTTGCGGTGGAGACGATGACGACGATGACGACGACGACAGCGTCAACTTCATTGTTCATGTTGTTGCTAAGTTGTCGCTGACGTTGTCGATGTCAATATCACTAACGTCATTGATATTGAAAAATAAACAACAGCAACAACAAACAAACCAAGAAACAAAGAATATCCAACCACAGCAACATCAACAGTTATTTCATTTTAAAGAAAGTTGATTCGAGCAATAACGCGACTAAATCGCCAACATTGTTGGAGAGCAGCAGATGAAGAAGAAGAAGAGAAAGAAGTTGTTGTCGCTCTGGCACAAGGACAGGAAAACAAGCTAACAAATAATAATAATAAGAATAATAAAAAACAATCAAATTGGCAAATACAATCACTCATTCACCATACTTATTCTACATTAAATATTTCATTTACTCATTCATTTATTCATTCATACATTCACTCGCTCACTCACTCACTCACTTGGTCAATATTGGTGGCCTCGTCTCGTGTCGTCTCTCCTGTCTTGACACAAATGCTGTTGACCCATTATCTATCTATCTGTCTGTCTGTCTGCATTTTACAATGTGTGTAAGATCAACAGGCAAACATAAATTTATCAAGTGTTAAATGGGAACAGGGATGTCATCATTAAAATTAAACAGATCAAATAGAATAATTTTTAAATACGAGGGCGGGGTAAAAAGTGCCTTGAAAATAAATTATATGGTTTTTTACACATTGCCAAATTTGTTTTCTCTATCCTTCCTGTACACATCATTACGTTGTTCACTCCTCTAACCCCTTACCACATTCTTAAAATGGACGAGTGATCAAATCAAATGTCTTCTGTGAATTATGCCGAATATTTACATTCCACTTTTGGAAGTCACCAGTTGGTAAAAACGAATTACGATTGAAATATTGATCACCACATCTAAAAATTTGAAGCCACAACCTGAAAATTCGGCCATGAAGACTGAAGCATTCGATTGGCAACAAATTCGCTTGCCACAAGATAACTGTTTTGTCTGTCTAAGGACTGAGATCGAAAAATGTTTAACATACATATATGTTAGTAAAAATGAAGCCACTAAACTTACAGTTTTGATTTTTTTTATTTGATTGAAATTATTATTACAATTTACAAAAAAAAATGTTTGATGAAATTTTGAACCTTTTCGAAAACCCTTCAATTATGGTTTTTATAGTGATTTCTGTCACTTTTTTCGAACAGGTAGTCCATTTTTGTTTAAAATCTATCACACTTTTGGACACATTTTTCGTGCTCTTCAATTCTCTTTTAAAAGTGCTCAATATCTCTCCACTGGCCTTAGCTCCAGACAGTATGGAGAATTTGCCTCTCTTGGTACAAATACCACATTATTGTTATTTTACCACTCAAGGCCTTTCTTACCGTAGTGACAGGGTACCAATCAGGCCAAAAATAAGTGGACACACTAAGAAGTCTTATGAATTGAAGCATCCTTTTTTGTAAACATTCCTTGATGTAAATTTCGGAATTTATAGAGCCTTTTGTAACAAATGTTTGGCTTTTTTGCCGCAACTGCATATTGCTTGCCATACCAAAAACTTTTTGGGAAATTTTGCCTGCTTTTGGGTCCTAAACTTTTCTTAAACATTCCCCTCGATTATCAGCAACATCAAAATTTTGACCCGAAAGCTGCGAAAAATATTTTTTTTATAAAATTTGACTTCAATTTCCGTGCTCTGTTTTTGGCCTCAACATTTTTAGCAGCGTTCTTGTCAGCAACTTTTTGATCCTTGTATGTTTTTGAACCTGCATTGGCTTTAACTTTTCGTACCAAATATTCCGAGCACTTAGCTAACCGGGCTGCTTTCCTACCGAATGTGTTGGGAGTTCTTTTGAAAATGCTTTCTATTGTTTGGCTTTAGAAACATCATGTGGACCATTCCTTCAACTTGAACCAGGTTTTATATCAACGGACAAGTTCTCCCGGTACTGTTGAATAACACTGGAAACAGTTTGACGGCAGACCTTTGATTGTATGACCAACTTTTTGTAGGACCAAGTTGGGTTTTGTTGAAAATATTTAATAATTTTAGTTTTCTGGTCACTCATTTTAATCAGATTAACAACAAATGAACATAATTGACATGCTTTACAAAGGTAACTTGATAAAAAAGAAAATCAAATAATTCTTGGGTTAAAAGTTTTAATGAAAAACGTGTGTTAAGAATTTTTCGATCTCAGTCCTTATGTAAGACAGTGTTGCCAATTTAGCCCTTTTCTGGCTAAATTTAAATTAAATATTTATGTTTACCAGCATGCCACACCCGTAATATCCAATATTGTGGCCAAATATTTTGGCTACTTTAGTTTTGATATGTATACTAACTAATGGCAAAATTTATGTTTTGACCAATGAAAATCAATTCTGTCCGACGACGTGTATAATTTTTAGAATATTTTAAATTAATTTCTTAAAAATGACTTATGTCGAAATTTATGTTAATATCATTACATATAAATTATTTATTGACAATAAAATATTTTTTTCTAATATAGGGGTTATATGGGGGTAGGGTCAATAATGGACCTATCATCACAAAAGTTGTAGAAATATTTATGTTCATATAAAAATTGTTTATGGCCAATTTCATCACGATATTATAAGGCAATTATGAATGTTCAAGTCATTTTCTGAGGAGCACCGTGTATGGGGACTAGAGACAAATGTTGCTCGATTTTCGCCATACTTTACATTTTGGAGTACTTAGAACTAATGTGTGCAACATTTCATCAGTATTGCCGCATTATCAACATATTTATGACTGCTCAAACGGTTTTTTGGTGGAACATTTGTATGGGAGCTAGGTGAAATCATGAACCGAAATTAACCATTTTCAATACCATAGAAACCTTAACAACAGATAGTAAGCTAGCTCTTTTCGTTTGGGCCCTATCGTGTTTGCAACAGAGAGATACGACCAATATTTCGATATGATACAGTAAATGTCATTCATGATTCCGAAATCCAATTCATAATCATAATCCAATTCATAATTCATAATCAACTTTTAAATTTATAAAAGATGTATAAAACAAAAATTCCATACAAAATTCGTTGTATAAACCTATGATAAATTTAAAAATTTATTATGAATTGAAAAATTGAAAAAAAAAACTCTAAATGAATCATACTATATGTACATATCGAGGTACTATATTTAAACCCCTCTATCTTAGAAAACACAAGTTTCCAGGAGAGCAATAAAACAGTGCCGCTACTAAATTCTACACATAATTTATTTTTATTGTATATATTTGCATTATTGCAAATTTTATAATAGATTGAGGGTTTTTTCTACAAAAATATTAATTTTGTATATATAAACTTACAGATAGAGTGTTTTGCATTGTAAGAAATACATTTTTAATTAATAAACTTAATAAATTTTTAAATTTATCAAAGGTTTATAAAACTGATTTCTATGTATGCAGAATCCCTACCCGCTTGAAACATTCTGAGAACTCCTAACTTTTTGTTATAAGTATTTATTTTTTTATAATGGACACTTTTGTGTATCGACTTGGGAGGGAGTGGTAAATCATTTTATATTTTACACCCTACTGGCTGAATTTATTTGAGTACTGTGTATATAAATTGAAATCCGCATTTATTGAATCGAAATATCGATTTTTGCTGCAAAAAGTCGAAATCGACTCTTTGGTCGGAAAAAAGTCGAACAATCGATTACACCATTTCCAATTGTATTTCAGAAGTTTCTAATTGTATTTCAGAAATTTCCAATTGAATTTGAGAAATATCCAAATATATTTCAGAATTTTCTAATTATATTTCAGAATATTCCAATTATATTTCAGAAGTATCCATTTATATTTCAGAAATTTCCAATTATATTTCAGAAGTTTCCATTTATATTTCAGAACTTTCTAATTGTATTTCAGAATTTTCTAATTGGATTTCAGAATTTTCCAATTGTATATCAGAAATTTCCATTTGTATTTCAGAAGTTTTAATTTATACTTAAAAAGTTTATAATTGTATTTCAGAATTTTCCAATTGTAATTTTTTGCAGAAGTAAATGAGCAATTTTTGTCGATTGACTTCAGAGCTTTCGTAACTGTGAAAACTAAAAACTGTGTTCAACGCTTAAACTTGCCGCATAAATTTATACGATATCCGCCAGAATCTTGACCTTGAAAATTGCGTGACTTTGAAACTGAATGATTGTATTGAATGGCATATTGTATGGAAATATTAACCAACAGCTAGAACATAAGCAAAATCTTCTAAACTATGTTTTCCATTGTTTGTTCCAAAGATTTCACTTTCATTAGAAATTTTTAAAATTTATATCGTTAAAAAATTAAACATTTTAATCTGTTTTTTTTCAATTAAGTCCCAATAAAATTTTGTTAAATTGGAAAATATTAAATATATACATATCTATATATTGTATAAGTTTACATATCTGTATTTGTAACAATAAATAACCATGTATTGGTAAATAGTTGTCTAATATACATTTTTGTTTTATGTTTGAGATATTAATTGAACAAACGACTGAACATGATTTTAATAAGATGGCAATGAAAGTAGTCTCTTTTATTTTCCTTTCTTGACAAATTTGGCAAAACAAACTTTAAATTGTGCTTTTGATCAATTCAAGTGGCGTATGTCCCCCACCACTTTTGTGTGCGTAAGATTGAATAGAGACAACAGCGGCAGCAGTAGCATGTAAGGGTGTTTTTTTAAGCCCAATAAAACTTTGTAAGAAATAATACAAAAAGTTAAATTTTAATCAAACATTTTTTTATCCAATGATCAATACTAGACTGTTCCAGACAAAGCGTATTGTGGACGTTAAATTTTTAGAGAAATAATGTGCGATGATTCCAACAGCATGTAAACCACACCAAACGTTCCATTTATCTGGATGTATTGTAGATCTGTAGAGTCTGTTGAGGATTGTTCTTACTTCATATGCTGCAATTTTATTTAATAACAAAACCCGTTAAGCCAAAAACGAGCCTCATCGCTGATCTCAATTTTTGCGATAACACAGTCATCTATATGTTGCGTGAATCGATCAGTAATTTTCAAAGCAAATTTTAATAATTTGGTGGCGCTGTTTAAGCGTCAATCTATTCATGATGATTTGCCAGAATATACTAATCATAAATGTCAAAAAGTTCGCTTTGTACGACAGTTCATTTGACATTTAAGTATTTTATGGAGCTTAAACAAATTCCCTTTATAACAAGTTAATACATATTAATGTAGCGATTTCAAAGAGTGATTACTTTTTTAATTTACACTACAACATAAGTACATATTAGGGTTTTCAATGGGGTATTCAATCGATTAACCGTTAATTGGTTAACCGATTCATTTTGGTCGGTTAACTGTTCGAATAATTTAAAATTGCCGATTTTCAAATAACAAATAAACCGATTAATTTGTATCCATTAACCCGAAAAATGTTTTTTCTTTGTACTTTATATAGAAATATAGTTTCTATAGTGTTTTGAAGTATATCTCAAAAACTGAAAGTAAGGAATTTGGAAATTACCTTTTTTCTAAAATGTCGGAGGAAGACATGATAATAGACGAAACTGAACCGATTACTCAAACGAGTCTTTTATCAGAACTTAATGAAACTATTAAAAATCTAAAAAAAAGGACTCCAATTGTATGATGCATAATTTTACATGCTTAAAAAAATTATTTATTTTTTTGTTGAAATGCTTAAATAAGTACACAAAATCCGTGGTTTTATTTTGAATTTAAAATTAAAAAATAAATATAAATTATTCGGTTATTGGATAATATAAAATTAACCGATTATTAACCGATTAAATCTAAACACCGATTAATTATTCGCTCGATTAAACGATTAATTAAATATCCAAATTATTACATTTTTCTTTTGTTCGAATAATTCATGTTTACATGTTTAAAATTAATCGAATTATTCGAATAATTAAACAAAAATCAATATCTTATTCACCATCACATCCAATCAATGCTTCGAATTAATTCAATTTGAACTTAATTCACTAAAATCTTAATTCGGATTTTAAAAAAATTTTAGCCATTCATTCCATAAATTTAGCATCAATAAAATGATTTTATTTGAATAGCATTCATTTATCGTTGAATTAATTCATAGTGGAATTAATTCATAACAGAATTCATTCAACCTGAATTATTTCATTAGATTCATTTAATTTTAACTCATTAATTGTACGTTTCTCCATTGCCTTTGATGACAACAGAGACTTTAAATCAAGTCACGATAAAAACAAAGAAAACTTGTTATAATAAAATATGCCAAGTCCATTAAAAAATACAAAATAAGTTATAGAAAATATGCCAAGTCCCAAAAGACTACTTATAAGTGATTTTAAAACGTTTTCTGTGTCTTCTGTAAAATTTGTGAAAAGAGACTTATGACGTTTACACACTAAACTAACAAACGCAATGCCAGGTTATAATAATAAATTCTTTTAGATCTCTGCCACAAACAAAATTCAAGTGTATAGAGATTAATTATCAGCGACAACAACATGATGTGACAACAACAATTACTCTCATAAAGTGTGCAATACAGTGCAGTCAGTTTGCTTATGGTCACACACCAACAACCCACAATCATCACAGCGAACATCTCATCGCCTATGTGTTAGACACCTTACTGAGACCAATTGCTACTACTCGTAGAATTGAGTGTGCGCTCACAGTTACACCTCAGTGGTCACTGCTGATCTGAATAACTATTTTTAATAATAGATGTCAATAATTCGTCTGTCGCAATTTGAAAAGTTCGACATGTTTCATCACTCTCAATCGTTCACCATTTACCAACAAAACAAAAATATTCTCAACTCGTATTAAGAATGCAAGTAAATACTAACAAATGTGTTTATTTTATAAGATTTCTGATTTTATGGTTGACTAGAATTTTTGTATAAAACACAAAAAAATCAAAAAAAAAAAAAAAATAAAATAATCTTTATACAATTTGCGATGTTGTACGCTGTCGCAAAAAGATCAATAAGATATTTTTCAGTGTTTACATGTTCGACACTTTGTCATCACATTTAAATTATCAGAAAACTGATGGATATGTTAAAGAACAACTATTTTTTTGTAACCCATTAAGTGAGCACATTCAAACATACTTGTTAATATACTATGTAGTTTATACATTTAGAAAAAATGTGACTGCTATTTTACAACTAATAATTATTTGATATTTCAAGCTCCATGTTCCCTAAAAATATCATTTTATATTAGAATATTATGTTATAATGACCTACCCCCATATTTACAAACAAATTTTAATACAAAAATTCAAAAATTTGTTATGAATAACGCCTTTAATATTTTATTTCCATCACAATTAAAGCGTAAGTCACAACAAACTTATACACACTATTCCAGACAAAATTTTTCCTTGGTCGAACAATTTATTATTTCTCTAATCACGCTATCTTTTAAAAATATGTCAAAGATAATATCTTTTCTAAATAATTTATTTACAACTGTTATTTTGGTCCAAATGGTAAAAAAAACCTGAAAAAAAAATTTAAAACTTTTCAAAAAATCCTACATGACTAAAAAAAAGTAAGAGAGCTATATTCAGATATGCCCAATCTTATATACCTTCACCGCTTTAAAATAAAAATTTTAAATATTTTTAGGAAACAAAATTTAAATATTTTACCCGATTTTGACCCATTGTAGGTCCTACTTACTTTGGCCTTAGTATCTACTATTGAATATCCATATTGTCTATATTAATGACTTAGTAATTCAGATATAGATCAAAAATCCAGGTTGTCCTACTACTATTGAATATCCATATTGTCTATATTAATGACTTAGTAATCCAGATATAGATCAAAAATCCAGGTTGTCCTGGTGTTGATTTCAACAGACAGACGGACATGCCTATATCGACTCCGCTATCTTAAACGATCCAGAATATATATACTTTGTGAGATCGCAAACGGAATGTCAAATTTATATAAAGAGTAGAAAAAAAGCAAAAGATCTGATGGTTCATCCTCACACTATTTCAAGAGCCATTTAACCATATAAGAAAGACTTGAACATTGAAAGAACATTGACAACCATTTTTATGATGAATAATTTTATCATTATATGTTGTTCTCAGATTATGATATCCATAAGCCGAGAGCAACATAATATGGCAAGTCCTTCATCATATAAATGGTTGTCACAAACATATACTTGTTTACTTAACCATATATATGGTTAATACAATCATGTGAGTCGTAAATTAACCAAATTATAGTTACCACAATCATATAAATATTGTTAAAAAAAACTTGTAAACATTTTGAAATGGTTACAGTAAACATATACAACTATATTTTTTTTTGCGTGTACATACAGACAACAGTATGGTGACAAATTTACACCGTTTGTGTACGATTTGTGCGCATAAGCATTCTTAATTTTTCGAGAACAACCGTTCTTAAAACTAGAACAAAACGTTGTCAAATCAAGAACGAAAAAATTAAAAATACCAGGCGTTTTGAAATTGAGAACAGCCTATTTTCAAATCAAGAACGCCCTGTTATTAAATCAAGAAGAAACCGTTGATAAATTAAGAACTTTGTTGTCGCCTCGTTGTTTTGTTTTAGTCAGTAAATTGTGTATAGGTTGTGAGTGCGGATAATAAAACTCAAGTGGTTAATAATGGCGATGAGGAACCAAAAAAGCTCCTGAAATCAACCAATATAAAGTGTATCATAGATATTTTATAAGGTATGTTCTAAACAAATAATTTTATATTTTATTTTATTTAAGCTTCAAATAGCATTTGCCCATTTTGGATGCCATGCTGACACATCTTGCAAATTTATATATTTGGAATCGATGATGAAACTACTTCGCTGCCATTTAATGTGGAAAATGAATGCAACACAATGGCACCATGCAATTCTGTTATTGGCAACATTTTATGGAAAATATTTAAAAAAATGTTTGCAACAGTGTTTATGAACTCCAAATCTGGGAAATTTAAACGAAAATTTAAACGAATTGTTCTCTAACGAGAGCCTTGATGAACAATTCGGCCTCGTCCTATCGGGGTGTTGGCAGTTCGGCTCTAGTTGCCAGATGATTTAGATCCAAAATCCTCAAAATTTGGGAACACATGGTCATCATAAAAGAAACACGATTGTCCATAGATAACAACATGCATTTTGTATTTTATTTTCACTGAATTATTTGCTTAATTAACATTTACATTATAAAGCATACAAAAATGTATAAAAATAAACTTGAATTGGGTTTCATTAACCCCCCAATTATGTGGACGATGACTCGAATGACAATTCGAAATTAAAGATTTTATACATAATGTCTCTATTATAAACTCTTCGAACACACAGCAGAAAAAAAGTTTTCTGTATAGAGGAATCCATTTTTAATTCGTTGAAGATAGAGGAACTGTTCATAAAATCATTACCTAAAAATTTAATCAATTTAAATTGACAAAATTTTTTATAAATTAGTTAAGAATTTTATTGTTTCGCTAAAGTTCTTGTAAATTAAAGAATTTCTAATAAACTTTTTTAAAACATTTTTTCATGTTTTTTGAGATCTACTCTCAAATATTAAACAAAATAATTGTAAATTAGTACAGAATTTCCCTTCAAATAGAGTTTCCAGTTCGGTTTTAACCGAAACCGAAACCGCGGTTTTTCAAGGCCTAAAACCGAAACCGACAATTATTCATCGGTTTTTACTTTTAATCTTTTTTCAGTAGAAAAATTCAAAATTTGTAAATGAGAAACAAACTTTTTCATCCAATATCTCTAAAAACAGGTTGGTAAAAATATCTTAAGATTTCTTTAAATTTTTTAAAAATTTTACAGGCTAGGCATGTTAACCTGTTAATAAAGAATGACACAAACTTATTTAAGAATATTGATTTAGGAGTATTTCCTGACAAAGACTGAGTTATTTTCAAATATCCGATAAAAGTATGAAGTACTAGCTGATCAAGTGGAAAACAGAAATAGTACTATTAAGTCTCTCTTTGTGAATTAATACTAATTCAGGATAACATGTCTCTAGTTTCATGTTTATTGATTCATTGTAATGTGGATACAAGCTCATTCGAAACGTACTATTAGAATAAAAAAAGTATCATAAAGACCCACATTTTGTATTCACACTCAGCATCATGATTCAGAGTCCATTATTATAGAAAATGCTAAAGAAATGTATCACTAAAGTTACTTTTTGTGAATTCTAACTCATTCACAAAAAGTACCATTTTGAAGAACGAAAAAGTTTGGTTTAGTTCTCTATTTTTGAGCATCCTATTCTTGATTATTTCTTTACTGAAAAGCATATTATCCAACTTTAATGTATATAAGCTAACTAGTTTAATATATTAAAACAAATTTTCCTTTATCCTCTTGAACACCCGTCAAGTTTGAATTTAAAATTTGTATAGCATTTCATATATTATGAACTGATTTGTTTCTATAACAATTAATATTTAACAAACTATCATAAAACCGAAAAAAAACCGAAACCGATCGGTTTTCAATTTTTTAAAACCGAAACCGCGGTTTTGAAATTCTTTGGTTTTTTGGAAACTCTACCTTCAATGGATCATTTTGAATACTTAAAATCGTCAAATCTGTCAACTATTTGCTATGTGTAGGGTTTCGTTAAAATAGCAATATCAGCAGAAAAATGTGTAACACTTTATTAACAAACCTTCAACTTTATCGTTACTTTAAATACTATTACCGAAGTTACTACAATCGGAAATACTCTGATTCCTTTAAATGCTATTACATTATTCTATAAAAATCAAATGTTATTGGAAACGATTTTAAAATATTATTATTGAATTAAATTAGAAATTGTTACATATCGGAACAATCATTTAATTTTAAAAACTATCAGAAAAAAGTTTTATTTTAGACTGGAAATAGGTCAAAGACATTAGCCGCCATATTAAAAATAAAACAAACTGTGTGCTAACTAACGAGTGTTTAACCTTTATGTGTGAAATGCATGGAATGCACAATTGAAAATATGTACATCTCCACACAAAACACCCAACAACTTTGTGTACAACATTTCAGAACATTTGATTTTGAAAACTTTAAACGAATTTTAGTCACTGCATGAAGTCTCATAGATACACACACATGGTTCATAATACTCACACCCACTCATTATACATACAAGTAAAACAAAAAAAAAGTGCCCCACATCATGTGAAAACAATTTTAAGCATAAACAACAGGAGAAGAGTAATTATGATGAAAAATAACAGTACAAGGTAAATAAAAAAATGTTTGTTTGCAAAAAAGAAAACATTTTTTTTTTTTTTTAAATCGTTTTTAAAAATAAATAATGAATTATGTATAGATACATACATATGTATGTACATATTTACTAGAACAGCATTTATGACATACATTAGGGTGGCCTAGGGATTGTAAATCGATTTTAATCGTAATCGTAATTAATCGCACCATTTAATCGTATTCATAATCGCCCATTAAATATTGCGATTATGATTAAAAAGAAACATTTGAATAATAAATTTAAATTAAGACATGTTCTAAACTGTTTACAAACACATATTAAATTAACTTTTATAATAAACGGTAAACTTAATAAAACTAAAAAGGGAAATGGTTTAGACAGTTTCTTGTCAAAGGCTTTTTAAAATTAAATAAAAATAATTGTTTAAATACTCCAATAGTTTCAAGCATGATATGAACAAATTACAAGGTAGTTTCATTTATAATTGATAGACAAGAAAGGAAATTATTGAAGTTTATTTTTTGTAAAGATTCCAAAAAGCTCTGCCACTTTTAAAGGAAGATTATAATACTCCGATAAGGACTAGGTATCAATAGGCTTTGACTCTGGTCTGAAACAAATGTAGGTACCAAATTTTATCGAAATATGTTCAAAATTGCGACCTGTACTTTGCGCACAAGGTTTACATGGACAGCCACCCAGCCAGCCTGCCAGACGGACATTGTTTAATCGACTCAGAAAGTTATTCTAAGTCGATAATATTTTTTATTATTTATTTGTTGACGTCACAAACTTCAGCACAAACGCAATATATCCTCCCCACTACGGTGGTGTAGGGTATAGAAATGGTTTTTACATAGTTTATCTTAATAATTAGAAAGCATTAAACAAATTAAATATGTAGAAGTCTTTATTAACCCAGCAAAAACATTACTTACTTAGTAATCCAGCAAGTAATATTGAAGCAAACTGGAAACTACTTATTAAGGACTGAGATTGTAAAATTCTTAACACACGTTTTTCATTAAAACTTTTAACCCAAGTATTATTTGATTTTCTTTTTTATCAAGTTACCTTTGTAAAGCATGTCAATTATTATGTTTAATGTCAATTATGTTCATTTGTTGTTAATCTGATTACAATGAGTGACCAGAAAAAAGTGTGTACTAAAATTATTAAATATTTTCCACAAAACCCAACTTGGTCCTACAAAAAGTTGGCCAAACAATCAAAGGTCTGCTATCAAACTGTTTCCAATGTTATTCAAAACTACCGGGAGAACTTGTCCGTTGATATAAAACCTGGTTCAGGTAGAAGGAATGATCCACATGATGTTTCTAAAGCCAAAAAAGTAGAAAGCTTTTTCAAAAGAGTTCCCAACACATCCGGTAGAAAAGCAGCCCGGTTAGGTCAGTACTCGGTCTATTTGGTACGAAAAGTTAAAGCCAATGCAGGCTCAAAAGGTTACTTACAGGAACTCTGCAAAAAATTTAGAGGCCAAAGACAGAGCACGGAATCTGAAGTATAATTGTGTACAAAAAATACACTTGCTGCATAATGGATGAAGAAATGTACGTATGGAACATTTTTCGCAGCTTCTGGATCAATTTTTTTATGTTGAAGATGCTCGAGGGAATGTTGAAGAAAAGTTTAGGACCCAAAAGCAGACAAAATTTCCCAAAAAGTTCTTGGTATGGCAAGCAATATGCAGTTGCGGCAAAAGAAGCGAAACATTTGTTACAACGGGCTCTATAAATACCGAAATTTACATCAAGGAATGTTTACAAAGGAGGATGCTTCCATTCATAAGACTTCATAATGTGTCCACTTATTTTTGGCCTGACTTGGCATCCTGACACTTTGGTAAACAAGCCCTTGAGTGGTACAAGACCAATAATGTGGTATTTGTAGCAAGAGGCAATTCCTCCAAACTGCCTGGAGCTGAGTCCAGTGGATAGATATTGGGCTCTTGTTAAAAGAGAATTGAAGAGCACAAAAAAGGTTGAAGAGCACAAAACGACAACCTGTTCGAACAAAGTGACATTAAGCACTATAAAAACCATAATGGAAGGGTTTTCGAAAAAGGTTCAACATTTCATCATTAGTGTTAGGTTAGGTTCCATGAGCAGCCGCTCCTCAAGCAGCTCACTTGGGTCCATTCAAATCTGATCCCAATGTGATACCCAAGGGGTAGACAACAGGGTATTTACAATACTTCCGTTGCCTCCAGATTAAACCAGTAAGATTCCCGAATGAAGGAGTAGATTCGTCTAAGATTCATCCTTGATAGCTCATCCAAGCATGATAGGAATGGAGATCCGAGGATGCGTTCCCTCAGGTTTGTCAGAGCCGGGCATTGGCAGAAAAGGTGATACACAGTCTCTTCCTCTTCTTCGTTATGGCAGCTTCTACAGTAATCTTTGTACCGTAGGCCCATTCTTCTAGCGTGTGCCCCAATTAAACAGTGTCCTGTAATAAAGGAGACAATTAGCCTTATTTGCTCTCGACGGTAATCCACAAGTAGATTCGTCCTGCTGGCATCATATACGGGCCAGGTCGACCTCGCTATAGCACAGGAAGGTTCATTAGTGCACCTGTTTTGTGCAGTCTCATATAGTATCTGCAGCATTTAATAAGGGAAATACCAGAAAAGGGGTCGATTGCCTCATCATTCATCATCGCAACCCTTTTGGCATCATTAGTGTTTAGAACTATAAAAATATTTTTTTTTTTTTGTAAATTGTAACAATAATTTCAATCAAATAAATAAGATTAAAAACTGTAAGTTTAGTAGTTTCATTTTTATTAACATTTATGTATGTTAAAAATTTTTCGATCTCAGTCCTTAGAAGTATAAAAAAGGTATTAAAAATGAAAATGTACTTTGAAATTGGATATGAATTCCATGGGAAGTATTTTTCCCTATGGACTACAAGTGAAATTTTTAGTGCTACTATAACTTTTTAGATGATGAGAAGATGAACTACTTTTGGATGAAGAGGATAAACAATTCATTAAGGAGGATATTGAAAACGATCCAGATGTTACACCACATCGAGGACAATCATCAAGAAATTGAATATAATGTACCTTTGGATACACGTCAGGACACTCCTCTGGAATTGGAACTTATATTCAGATGGAAAAAACGCTCTTATGTACCTCATGTATTCCACGAAAGCGCTTATAAATTCGATATGTTGACCCCAATGGTGATTTTTTTGGATGTTACCAAGCTGGATATGCAAACAAGTAATAATACTAGAGTGTGTAAGGGACGTGGAGCAGCACGGAAGATCTTTTACTATTGAACTCATTGGAATGAAAGCGTTTGTCCTAAAATGGTCACAAAGTATAATAAGTATGGGTATGGGTGGCGTTGAGCTTATGGATTAGCGGAAAGTATGTTATGAGGTCGACGCTTATTCCTAGATATTCTAGACATAGTACTTATCGACATAGTAGTTATTCCTTGATATTCTGGACATTGTACTTATCGACTCGTGTATAGTCTACCAGAAATTACATGAAGCTAAACGCGTAGAAGGTCCACCATTGACAAGTTTCGAATATCGCCAAATTGTAGCAAGAAGTATAGTAAACAATTTCACCTCTAGGCTAAGAGCAAGGCCTACTTTAAAGGAAATGGCCAACAGAAAAACTGGAATGAAACGCATTTTGCCAGCACACAACATGCAAAAAGACGGTAATATAACCCATTAGTATTATTTATATTACCTTTATGATCCATAGGGAAAAATATTTCCCATAAAATTCAAAAAAAATCTGTTTGTGTTTTGGAAGTTTTATTTTATTTTAATTTTTTTTTACTTTAATCTAAAATCATCTAAAAAAGCCCATTGGATACTAATATTTGCTCATAGTTTCGTTATGGTCGTGAAAGGGTTAAAGCCATATAGCTCCGATTCCCTTTAATCTATAAAAAGCAAATGCAAAAATTAAATGCAAATTTATATTATTTTATAAGAAATTACAGATTTATTACCACTTTTATTAACCCTTTGACGACCACAGGGACACCGGTGTCCCAAGATAAACATATTGAATAACTAAATAACGAAAAATTGAATGGGTGCCATTTTAATTTTAATTAGTTCGAAAGCGTGTCTCTTATCAATGTGTTTAGATTAAAACAAGTTCGGTTATAGCATTTATTTTTTATTATCTTTGAAAATTGACAGTTTTATTTTGGTACTGTGTACAAGAATTGTGCCCAAGTCTTTTTAAGTGTAAAACTGATTTTTTAAATTTTATATTGGGATATATATTAGGCCTGGTAAGTGCATTTTTGTTATAAAAAGTTATAAAATCATTATTCATGTTCCGTTAATTGATATGTAGTCCATAAAAATGGGTATGTGGAACGAACATTTGCACTTTACGACCAAAATTCCATTAAATCCAATAAAATTTTTTTGGTTTTAATTTCAAAATATGTTTTATTATTACTTTTATCCAAATAGTCTTATGGTCGTGAAAGGTGTTGTTTGTGGGTATGGGGACGAAATTTGATAATCTCATCACAACTTATATCAATATAATACTGAGTTTCAATTACATATAAAAAATTAAAATTAAAAATCTTGAATATTAGTTAGTCAGATTCAAGTTAAGGGGAATATTTTTAAGGATTATAAATCCATGTCGGACTACTATCGCAGGTATTAACTGAATTTAATGAATTGAAAATGTGTTATGAGATCCTGTTTGAAGCTAAAACTCTGGTATCGAAAATATATATATTAAGTAAGTATTATTATTATTTTCATTGAAAATAGTTTTTAGTTACAGAACAAAGCCAACATTACTGAATAATATATCATAAAGTACTTTCAAATAGAAATATACAACAATAGTATTCAAGTTCTTTATATTTATAATCTATTTTATAATATATTAAAGTATATTTTTATTGCATTGCGTATAATGTCTATTTTTAATTTCGGACAGAAATAAATTTAAATAAAACCTACATTTTAACATTTTTTTCTTTCTATTTTCCCGATAAAAAAAAATATTTCGAAAAATATATGTACATAAAAACAACTAACGGCCAATTTAGAAAAATGCTGACGTACATTTATTTGTTTCCATTTGTTCCATTTGTGCGTATGCGAGAGTGTTTTGTTCAAAATCTATTTATAAGTCTGCGTTACTTTTCGATTTTATCCAATCCAATATTATCACAACAAATTGTTAAAAATTTGTCGTGTGTATGGCCGTTTGGAGAAAATCTTAAATTAATATTCAAAAATATTCATTTATTTATTTATTTGTTTTCCGAAATATTAAAAGATATTAAGCAGTCACACGATTGTGTATTTAAAGGATTAACAAGGCGATTATTATGCCGTTATGTATCAATAAAAAAATAAATATTAAAAAATAAAGAATAATTTAACAATTGCAGGCAAATGTTATAAAAAAAAAAAAAATATAATAAAAAAATGGAATCGACTTTATCCTGTTTTAGGGTATTGCACAGTGAAGCTGAATAAAAATATTTTACTGACTGTTCTGATTGACATGAAATTTCGGAACTGACCCCATAGACCACTAATACAAGACCCGATGCTGATAAAACGCCAACATTAAATTGAATACTTGTTGGGCTATCTAAAATTGTATTCCCACCTTTGGGAAATACAATTGGTTCAATTTGGAAGCACCTGGGAAGATCATTTCGGAAATAATAAAAATGTTATACATACATTTGAAAAATGTATTTCATTGAAAAGATTAAATGTGGGTTTGTTTTCATTCAAAAATTTCTGCAATTATCGCAACTATATTTTGAGGGAAATTGATGCAAAATTTTAAATTTTTCGGTATATCTTTGGCATTTACAGGACCATGATGGATGCAACGTCCAACTCATATCTACGAAACTTATCGTTTGGCCGAGATAAACGATTTCATTCTGCATTTCAATTGAAACCTCTGCTTCTTAGACAATGACTTCAATGCCATGTTGAGAATGGTCGATTCTGGTGATGGAAACCTTCCTTCCATCAAAGAAAATTTCTATTAAAACTAAGAAAAATCTTGGTATAATCAAAAGAGCAAAATTGCAATCAGATCCTGAGGGGAATATGCCAAACATATCTGAACGATCTGCGCCTTCGAGCTAAAGTTCTAGTCAATCGTTAAAATTATAAGATAGTTCCTCAATTCCTATCTTAGGTGTGTGTCCAAATATGTTTCTAAATATATTTCTTATTTCTATTAAATTCCAAAATAACATGTAAAAAGATTTATTGGCAATATCTCAACACGCCTAGTCGTAAAAAATAATCAAAATCAAAATTTTAAAATGAGTTTGAAAAATGTCGAAATTTTAACAAAAATGGAAACAAGCTCTCTAAGATTTATTTATAAATTTTTAAATATTTGATAAAAACAAGATTCAGAAATGACTAATAAGACATTTTTAAAATGATATAGACATGCACCCTACTACAGACAATGTACAGTGGGGCAGAATCAAAATTTATTGGAAATAAATCTGGCATTTCTAAACGACTGGTGCGATAGGGATAAGGAGTATTCGAGATTACGTAGACAAGGAGTATTCGAGATTATGTTATTAAAATGGGCCCTGTAAATGCTCCAGGAGCGTGCTCAAAGTAGGGTACCTTCGACATGTAACATTTTTAAACACGTGCCATTTATTGTTTCCCATCCGATTTCAAAGATTTTTATAATTTTGGAAAGCGCTCGGCTAGGTCTTGAAAAAATATGCTATTTATTTATTTTATTTATTTTCAAAAAAGTGCCGTAAGCCTATTAACGCCCAATTAGCAATACTACAATATTATATTTATGAACATATGTATAATTAAATTCAGTATGAAAAAAACTAAATATAACAATATATAATATAAAGAAAAAAATATGAAATACCCTATTATAAGCACAAACTAACCGTTAACCATAGATAAATGCACATAGATCGGAAACTCTGCTGTCAAAGACCTAACTCAATTGTCAAAAACTTAAGTGGTAAGAATGTATTAGTAGAAAAAACTATTTGAAAACAAAAACAACACTCGTATGTGTGATTATTTTGAGTAATTTTTTTGTTTGAGTTGTTTTCTAGTTTTCGCTCTATGTTTCTCTATGCCGTTTGGGTGTCTCTAATAAAGTGACATCAAGGTATCAAGTATCCAGGTGTTGATTACTGAATACAGAATATTTCCTACAATAACCAGTAAGTAAGTACTACTCCATACTTTCAGAGTTGTATTTTTCAAAATTAAAAATCGAAAATTTATCGAAAAGGGAGAATTTAAAATATGAAATTTAATGAAAATTTCCTATAAATATACAAAGAATTCAAAAATTTGCCAGGAAAATGTTATTAAATGCTAATAAAGAGTGTGAAAATCTCCGGTCTTGTTAAGAAATCATTGTATTCCACAATCTAGTTATTCTCAAGCAAAACGATCGACTCATGATGAGTGATGAATATCTAGGACATGTCATGTTCTACTTGACGCACCAAATTAAAATTTACAGATTACATATGCTGGATTACCAGTTTTTAAAGTCTTAAAAAAAAATTCGTCTTAAGTCAATGTACTGTTCAAAATCACATCCCACTACTTCTTTTGGATATTGCGATACACTTTCTCTAACGTGAAAAAGTAACGGACTACCCTGTTAAAGCAGTTTCTTAATCTATCCATATTTCTCGACGATGTACATGAGTATATTTCAATTCCATAAAGAAACAGCGGCAAACATGTTGCCATTTCTACTCTATATCTAACTGCCAATGGTAAGTAATATGAAACACAATATATTTTACGTAAAGTACAAGATACCCTAGATATTTCGAGGTTGATATGTTTATCAAAATTCAAATTATAATGATGAGACCCAAAGGTTCATGATCAAGCAAAATATTCAACGTTAAATTCGGGTATTTAGAGAAAAACATAACCTTGCATTTCATTTGATTTAATCCCAGAAAATTCTTTCTGGACCATTCCATTATTCCCTTAAGATCATCATTTATCAGACCTTCTACATATTGCAGATTAGAAATTTTGCGAAGAGGCTAGTAACTGAATATCATCAGCATATGTGTAGCAAGTTAAAAAAAAAGATAAGCTCTGAAAAATGTCATTAATATACAATAGAAATAGTAATGGACCTAATATAGAACCTTGGTCACTACTCTGAATACTCCTATAGTACCGCATCGTTGGTCACCAATTTGTACAAACTGATTACGAAGTTTTCCAATCAAATCTTTAATATCAACTGAATCAAATGCTTTACAAAAGTCAAAAAAAATTAATGTGGAAATTAATGTGGATCCCCTTTATCTACAGTCATTCTTATCGTCTCCGTAATGTCCAATAAAACACCGGTGGTGCTATGATTCCTTCTAAAACCCGACGAAAAATCTGATATACTACCAGTTGAGTTCAAATACAATAAAATCTGTTCCCTTAGTAAATCCTCCAAAATTTTCAAGCATATAGGAATAATGCTGATAGGTCGATAATCCGATGAAACTTTTGGATTCCTAATTTTAGGAATTGGCACAATTCTGCTGATTTTCCAGCTACGCGGAGTCGTAGAAGAAGTGATGATGGAGTTTATGAGGTATGTGAAATGCTCAGATATTAGTGGAAAAATTAACTTTAGAAACCTAAGCTTTATGCCATCAGTTCCAATTGCATTCGACTTTATGCTTAATATCGCGTCACAAACCTCACTTACAGATACATTACGGTAAGAAAATCCTTCCATGTGGGGAAAATTTGTCAGGTTAAAATTTAAATCCTCAGTCAATAATGGTGGCATTCTGGAATTTTCATTAAATTCATTAAGATTCAATGGGTATTGTATGTTATTGTCACCGAGCACTTTGTCACTTTGATCACCTTCGTACTTTTCGTATCATTGACTTTAATCTATTTCTACAGACACGATAATTCCTAAAATTCTCATCCGTCCCATTCATTTGATATGCACTATATGCTATATTTCTAAAACGATTCGCACATCATTCATAAACTCACCACGTTGTTGCGTTGTACAAATCTACGTAGTGGTACATTTTCAATAAAAAGACTTTCCACAACCGATCCAAAAAATTCCGCATTATCGTCCACGATATACTACAATAAAATGATGAAAAATCTATTTCACTAAATTGAGACAAACATCGCTCTGCATCAAATGATTTGTAATCTCTATAAAAAAAATTCAAATGGATTAACATAATTAGGAATATTGTATGATATGTGAATCACGGCATGGTAACAGTTAAGAACTGGAAATTGGTTGAAATTGGTTCGAATTAGTAACAAGATTAACATCAGACAAAAAAAAATAGGCTATTAAGGACTATCTATCCCCAAAGTATTTTGCCAGCCCCGAAGGAAATGTGGACCATATCGGTAAAATTGTAAAAAAATACAATTTTTGGGATTTTTGCTCCAATTTTTAGGCCTTGCCTTTTGATAAGTTTTTTTACACTTTGTTATTTAGAATGAAACATTTAAAAAGGTTGAAAATTTCATTGAGTTTTGTCAATTAATAAAGATTTTATTACATATCACATATTTTTTGAGTTTCTAAAACTAAAATTTGTATCAAAATTTTAATAGGATTGCAAATATTTTTGATAACAGAAAGTTGTTTTTTCTTATAATTAAAAAACTAAGATATTTTATGATCACGCTAGTCTGCATAAATAAATCTTTAATTTAAGTACATATAATCATGCAGTTGTTAAACATTCAAGTTAAGAACATTTGTATAATATTTTTAATACGAATAACATGAAAAATATTGTAAAACTTGGAGTTATTTGCCAAATAGTTTAGTATATTATTATTATCAGAGAATTTTAAATTTGTTTATATAAATTAGTTTATTGATATATTTTTAATGCACATCGTGAACAAATTTTGAACGCTTTTACGAATGTTTTATTAAACTTGTAAGGCTGAAACTGAAAAGAGTAAATTTTCAACATCCTTGTAATTTCACCAGTATATCCTGGAATTTAGATCAATATAATTGATGTCAATGAAAAGATAATTTTGTGTAGAATACCAGTACAAAAAAGTTTTTTTAAATTTTAGCCTCGATTTATGCAATATTTAACCAATAAGAAAAAAACTAAAAATAGTTTTGAAAATGAAATGTCCCATATGTATATGTTTTATCAATGTCAATTTTGTTTCTCTGAGTAATTCATTCAAAAATTAAAAGGGTTTTATAAATTTTTTGCAAAAATTTCTATAAAGGGATTTTAAATGTGACGGAAATATATATTTTTATCAATTACATCACTTTTAATGAATTACGTAGCTATTCATGGTTATGTCCGGAACAAGTATTCATAATAATTGTAGATTATCTACTAGGGTATTCAATTAATCGGGTTTCTGGTTTAATCGATTAATCGAGCAAATAATTAAACGGGATTTAGATTGAATCGGTTAATTTTAAATTATTCGATTAACCGAATAATTTCTATTTTAATTTTAAATTGAAAATAAAACCACATAAAAAAACAAACAAAACAACAATCCAACCAACAAATAAATAATAGTAAAAAGTATGGATTTTGATATGCTTTTTATATACACATGTGAGTTTTTTATGATTTTAGTGAGATCTGTAATAATCTTTAAAAACTTAATATATTTTATTTTGGCCTTTCTCGATATTGAGGGGGCTTTTAATAATGTCAGGCCCGACGCCATCCTATCTGCGATGGATGAACTTGGGGTTGATCAATGTGTACGCCGAATAGTCGGAGAGATACTCGGATATAGAGTCATAAGTGCCACCCTAGGTTTCAAGAGTTGCCAATCGTGGTACCCCGCAGGGTGGTGTACTATCTCCACTTCTGTGGAATTTGGCTATGAATACCCTGTTGGTCAGGATGGACAACAGAAGGATCAAAACAGTCGCGTATGCTGACGATGTTGCAGTACTAATATCTGATAAATTTCTGGATACAATATCCTGCTGTATAGAGTCTGAATTAAGTACACTGAGTGAGTGGAGCATATTGAGTTGACTTAGTGTGAACCCCCAAAAAACGGAACTGAATCTCTTCACTAGGAGGTATAAGATCGATGACTTTAGACTACCTAGACTGAATGGAATCAGTCTTGAGATCAGGGATAATGCGAAATATCTTGGCATCATTCTAGATAAGAGACTGTCCTGGAATTTAAACATTCAGAACAGGATTAATAAGGCCTATGTGCCCATCTACTGTAAGATGGGCCTGTAAGAAGGCAATTGGCACTAACTGGGGTATTATGCCAAAGGGTATCAATTGGATCTTTAAAGCAGTTGTTAAACCCATCTTGTTCTATGGAGTATTAGTGTGGTGGCATGCTTTGGACAATGCTACTCACCGGAAGGCCGTCGAACGAGTACTACGGACTGTAGCGATACTGAGTGATACAAATGACTCTCAACTCTGCTGTGAGGCTAAATGCTGGATGTTCGTGGTCTGGCAAGGACCTTGGACACTCTAGGATATTGAATTACTATGGGCACATACATGATAATGTTGATTACTGCATCGCAAAACCTTTTTTCGATAGGCAATTCCATATTATGATTCCGAATAGGGATTCATGGCATAGCGGACTCCTTCCCCCTGATGATGTCATAAGGATATACACTGACGTCTCTAATAGGGGAAACAGGGTCGGTGGAGGTTTCTTTATTGAAAACTTTGGGATTAAATCCTTCTTTAGGCTACCTGACTTCAGTACTGATCTTCAGGCGGAAATTACTGCCATTAAACGTGCATCCAACTGGGTGAGGTATTATCATATATCTGGTGATTTATGTATATTTACTGACAGCAAGGCTGCCGTTAACGGAATAGCGGGTGTCCTCACGACATCTAGATTAACCGAGGAATGCCGGGTATCCCTAAATGAGATAGCGAGACATTCTAGGATAACGCTTATATGGGTCCCTGGACACGATGGAAATCAGGGTAATTGTATAGCAGACGCTTTAGCCAAAAGGGGTGCGATGATGAATGATGAGGCAATCGACCCCTTTTCTGGTATCTCCTTTGTTAAATGCAAGATGGCTGTTCAGCAGATACTATATGAGACTGCACAAAACAGGTGGACTAATGAACCTTCCTGTGCTATAGCGAGGTCGACTTGGCCCGCATATGATGCCAGCAGGACGAATCTACTTGTGGATTACCGTCGTGAGCAAATAAGGCTAATTGTCTCCTTTATTACAGGACATTGTTTAATTGGGGCACACGCTAGAAGAATGGGCCTACGGTACAATGATTACTGTAGAAGCTGCCATAATGAAGAAGAGGAAGATACTGTGTATCACCTTTTCTGCCAATGCCCGGCTCTGACAAACCTGAGGGAACGCATCCTAGGATCTCCAATCCTATCATGCTTGGATGAGCTATCAAGGATGAATCTTAGACGAATCTACTCCTTCATCCGGGAATCTGGCTGGTTTAATCCAACGGAAGTATTGTAAATACCCTGCTGTCTACCCCTTGGGTATCACAATGGGATCAGATTTGAATGGACCCAAGTGAGCTGTTTGAGGAGCGGCTGCCCATGGAACCTAACCTAACCTAATATATTTTAAATGTTTTCCTTTTAAACGATTTTTTTCTTTAGATTTAATAAAACTCGATTTGTAAAAAACTCTCGCATAGTGTAGATGTTGAAGGAATCGAAAATAAGGCATGATAAAAAATATCCAATATCTCAGTTCTTTTTTTACTATTTTCTATGCATATAAAATCCTCCATTATACATACCATTGGAGTTTTTTTGGATTTTTTTAAATTTTGAATATTTTTAATATTGTAGTTTCGTTAAGTTCTGATAAAAGACTCGTTTCAGTAACGTCTCCAGTTTCGTCTATTATCATTTCGTCCTCCGACAAATACATGTAAATTATATACATATGTCAGTTGTTATACACACTAAACATATTTATTGGATGTTGGACAAAAATGTTGTTACGTTTTAACCTTTTTAAATCGTTGGTTTATCAAGTTACCTTTGTAAAGCATGTCAGTTATTATGTTTAATGTCAATTATGTACATTTGTTGTTAATCTGATTAAAATAAGTGACCAGAAAAAAATGTGTACTAAAATTATTAAATATTTTCAACAAAACCCAACTTGGTCCTACAAAAAGATGACCAAACAATCAAAGGTCTCCTATCAAACTTTTTCCAATGTTATTAAACACTACCGAGAGAACTTGTCCGTTGATATAAACCCTGGTTCAGGTAGAAGTTATAGTCCACATGATGTTTCTAAACCCAAAAAAATATAAAGCATTTTCAAAAGAGCTCCCAACAACTTCGGTAGGAAAGAAACCCGGTTAGGTCAGTACTCGAACTATTTGGTACGAAAAGTTAAAGCCAATGAAGATCTAAAAGCATACAAGGATAAAAAAGTTACTGACAGGAACTCTGCTAAAAATTTAGAGGCCAAAGACAGAGCACGAAAATTGAAGTCAAATTTTATACAAAAAATATACCTGCTGCATAATGGATGACGAAACGTATGTTCTGGCAGATTTTTCGCAGCTTCCGGGTCAATATATTTATATTGCTGATGCTCGAGGGAATGTTTAAGAAAAGTTTAGGACCCAAAAGCAGACAAAATTTCCCAAAAAGTTATTGGTATGGCTAGCAATATCCAGTTGCAGCAAAAAAGGCAAACATTTGTTATATACCGAAATTTACATCAAGGAATGTTTACAAAAAAAGGATGCTTCCATTCATAAGACTTCTTAGTGTGGCCTGATTTTGGACCCTATCACTATGGTAAGAAAGACATTGAGTGGTAAAAGAACAATAATGTGGTATTTGTACCAAGAGAGGCAATTTCTCCAAACTGCCTGGAGCTAAGGCCAGTGGAGAGATATTGGGCTCTTGTTAAAAGAGAATTGAAGAGCACAAAAAAGGTGTCCAAAAGAGTGGTAGATTTTAAACGGAGATGGACAACCTGTTCGAACAAAGTGACATAAAGCACTATAAAAACCACAATGGAAGGGTTTTCGAAAAAGGTTCAAAATTTCATCATTAGTGATTAGAACTATAAACATATTTTTTTTTTTTTTTTGTAAATTGTAATAATAATTTCAGTCAAATAAAAAAAATTCAAAACTGTAAGTTTAGTGGTTTCATTTTTATTAACATTTATGTATGTTAAACATTTTGTGGGTGATTATTATATGTTCGTCATAAAACAATTTTTTTTTAATGAGGTTTCAAAATAAGAAATTATTTTAGTTTCAAAGTTTTCAACCAGCTTTCCACTTATGTAGGCTTTATCGTCAGTAAAGCATTATAAATACAATATAAATTTTTACATCGATTACTACTTGCTTCAAATAAAGCTAATTCCCGCTTTAAACGACTTTCAGCATTTGATTTTAACAGCCGTATGCATAAAAATTTACAAGAGCTTTATAAACCAATTATAAGCAAATTTTCATAAAGTTGTATTCATAAACGATTAATGGCTCAAAATACATTTGATAAAGCTTTGATAAGTTTACAAATTTTAAAGTTCGTTCGACCCTTCTTTAAACCTACTATAAAGTATTCTTTTTACATTTTATCTTGAAAAAAGGGAATTTTAAAGATAATTCTTTATAAATTTGCAATAATAGTCGATACTATTGCAATTGATAAACATAATTTTAACTCCGCTGGGAAATAGGGTCCATTTTAATAATATAAGATTTTGTTCCATATTTCTCCGGCAGTGAACTACATGAGGTTCGCAAGTGAGTTTTATTGTCATTTTTGTAATTTATTGTTATCCTGTAACGGCATGTAGTAACTAAATGTGTAAACATTGTGGAAAAAGGTCCACACAATCTAATATATCCACTCCGGAATTAAAATTATGTGTTTCCTCATAGAAATTCATTAAGTTTTGTTAAAATTTAACAAAATGACAATAAAAATAAATTAATAAAACAAATTATAAAACAGTGATGTTTATTTTATCACAGAATATTCGTCATTCGAATACTTTTAATAATAATTGTACTAAAATATATAAAAACGTTTGTATATTAATGCATTTTAGCTTAATATAAATTTACTAGAATCAAAAATATGTAAATATTAGTTTTTATCTTGAAAAATGTATTATTAATAAAAACAAACAATGAAAAAAAGAGAATTAACGAATATTTTATCCTAATTGCAAGCAACACTAACAACGACAAATGGGAAATAACAGAGAAGCATTGCCAGCTTAGACAAAAAACAGTACATTAGTTATTGTGCGTTTAACAAATGTTTATGAATACTATACTTTTATAAATGATTTTTAAAGCTAAAGTGTTTGTTAACAAATTTGTGTTTTAAATCTACAATAAGTTTTTTTATGCATATAGCCGTTACGGCTAATGTTTAGGGTTTTCCTTTTCAATATTGATTGAATATTCTAATTCGTTTTCAAAATTTTGGTCCATTTGTATTTGGGAAACATCATCATCATCGCTTTGAACAGATGAAGGAACATTGTGGACAAATACATTTGCTGTTCATACATTTTTAACATTCACCCCTATCGTGAAAAACATGTGAAATTTATGTTCCCATGAAATACCCATTTCCCTCGAAGGGAAAATTGCTATCGTGCAATTCCCATGATCTTTTCATTCACAATAGTTGATTTTGTTCGTAACAGCTGTCTATTGTTTACAAAATTCCATCTAAAAATTTCACAACATGGGGAATTTTTTCCCGTGAACAAAATTCATGAACGAAAAATGGGAAAAGGGAACAGATTTCATGTGAAATATTGACTCGCGATAAGGGTGATTGTCTTTTTATATCCTACACCACCATAGTGGGGAGGGTATATTGGATTTGTGCGGATGTTTGTAACGCACAAAAATATTAGTCTAACACCCACCTTAAATTATACCGATCGATTTAGAATCACTTTCTGAGTCGATTAAACTATGTCCGTCCGTCCGTCTGGCTGGCTGGTTGTCCATGTAAATCTTGTGCGCAGGGTACAGGTCGCAATTTTGAAGATATTTCGATAAAATTTAGTACATATCATTTTTTCTGCCCAAGGACCAAGCCTATTAAACTGGCTGAAATCGGTCCATTATTTCACCTAGCCCCCATACAAATGTCCTCCCGAAATTGGACTTTATCGGTCATAAATGTTTAATTTATATATGTATCTACACAAGTTTTTCTCTAAATAAGTTTTATATATACAGAATTCATGTCACCAAATTTTATTATGATCGGTTCATAATTAGTCATAGCTCCCATATAAGGTCTGCTTCCGATAATCGCTTTAACGAGCATAAATCCCTTAAAAATGGTGGTATATACATAAAATACAACATAAATAACTTTCATATAGACATCAATCACATGACCAAATTTCATGGTGATCGGTACATAATTTTTCATAGCTCCCATATAAGGCCAACTTCCGAAAATCACTCACGAATATAAATTATTGAAATTTTGAAAGAAAAATGTTTTTGCTCATTTACTTAGTGTAGGGTATTATAAGGTCGGGCTTGACCGACCATACTTTCTTACTTGTTATATTATAAGTTAGTTCATGATGTTGTGAAGTTTTTAGGTAATTTATCAATAACATAAGTCTATTTATATCCTTTATTAACTTTACATTTTATTGCATTTGGAACAAGCCCTTCATAAAGCAAAGATGTTATATTTAAATCTATTAAAGTTTTTTTAAATTAATTTTAAATTTCCCGTATTTCCCGGAAAAATATTGGAGATATCAAATCTAATCGAATTGCAATGTATTTAGAATACATTTTCGTTTTCGGATTGAGTTACGCAGTAACTCCCTTGATTTATTACCAGATTTAGATAAAGGAATAATGTAGGACCTCCAAATTTTAAGAAGATAGCCATATTCAATTTATGTGTTGAACAAAATTATTAACGATTGAGCAAATAATGTAAGATGCAGCTTGGAAAACAATCAGGATCACAATTATACGAAATTTTTAGTTTATTTGAACTTTCCAATAAATAAACTGTGTCAATATTCGGCAACGATTAGTGTATAAAGAGTAGGGTTAACTATTAGGGATGTATTGTCCATCCGAATATGTACCAGCAAATAATCAGCAAACATATTACTTACATCAACGTCATTAGAAGATTCACAATTGTTGAGTTTTATTACAGAAGGATATCCATTTCTTTTTCTTTTAAAGTTGACAAAGCTATAAAACGCTTCAGAGTTATGTTTAAAAACATTCTTCAGTTTAAGTAAATATTTATTATACATATAGGGAGTAATAAATATTTATTATATACAGTATTGTATTCAGCACGAGAAACAGAGTATTTACCATAATCTATGAGCATTTTTTATAATATTTATTCTTACTAGTGTGTTGTTAAGAAAAGTGTTTTGGAGTGCATTCTTTCATGAAAGAATATACATATGGTATTATAAAACATGTCAGCCATGCCGTTATATTTCAAAGTTTTTAAGTTAACTCTGAACGTTAAAGTGAATATCTGCAAGGGACTTTATAGAGGGACTGTTTTACAGCATGATTCCTGAGTAGAAAAAACTGATACTTGCTCAATTTTATAACACTTTAATGAGAATATAAGTGCATTTATGAGAGGAATATTTATAGAGGCTAGACTAAATCATGGACCGGTATCAACCAAAATCAGTTGGGTTCTTCTTTGGGCCTAATTAATCCTAGCTATCAAAAAAAATCCAGCAAAAATGAAAGATATGCAACTTGTTGTTTCAACAGAATAAAATATATCTATATTTAATAATATATTTATATGTTTGTTTGTATTTATAATATATCTATGTATAAGTGTTAGTATGTATGTCAGTTTTCATTTATATAATATACAATAAAAACATTTATAACTAAATTAAAGGAGGAAAATAGTAACCCCCATATTCACAAAAAAAAATTTCAAATTTAAACAAAATTTCCATAAAAAAATTTGATTTTGAAACGTTGTTTATAAGCCCCATATTTTCAATCTCAGTTTTCATACAAAAATTATATTAATTGGAAGTATATCGTTAGGAAAAACGATAACCAGAGATTAAGAATATGGGGCTAAGCATGTTTATTAAACAGTGTATTTAACTAAAGTACTTAAATTTATAAATTCATTCGCATCGAATTAAAAAAAAAGCAAATTAAAACATAAAAATGAAAAAAAAAAAAAACAAAAAAACTAAATAGAATATTGTAAATGTAAAACCTAAATAATTAACATTAAAGGCATATTTTAACTAAAATATACACGTACAAATTTCAACTGTCATTGTTGAAATAAAGACATTTACAGAGATTTTTATCAATTTAATATGTTGTTCCTCAAATAACTTTAGATCATGGTTTTCAGCAGCAGACTGTTGTAGACTGTGGGAAAAGGCTAAGGAAATGCAGCGAAAACTCAATCATATATATTGAGACCTTAAATTTAAGCGTAAAGAGTGTGTTGTCGTTTTGGGGAATAAAGTCTTTTATACACAGCCACCACCAAATTGATTTCAACATTACAATGTCTAGTGTTATTTGGGTATGTGTGTTTGTGTTAATGTAGGTGTCTTTGTGTACTTTTGTTTTATTTGTTAATCTACGTATAGAGCAAGAACATTAATGTTGACCAAAAAGAAAATAAAAAAAGTCTGAATATAACTATTGCTACTATTCAAATAACATCTCCATTGCTGGTAATTGGTGCTTGCAAGGCTTGGCCTTTAAGATCACTATTTAATTTTCTATGGATACACAGAAGCACCAACATGTCTTGTCGTTATCATCATTTGGATGTTGTGTTTTTTATTAAAACTTCCATTATTTCTTAGCAGACGGGAGCATCCAATTGCTCAGCAATTAATTGCTCCAGTGCTCTTTCGCCTATTAAACGGAAGAAAAACAAATGATCAAGACATTTGAGGCTGATGGAACGCAAAGCGGGCAACCGCAGTAGCAGCTGAGCGAAACGACCATCATCACCAGGATGTTCTGTGCGGCAGTGTTCGTCCAGACAGGCATATATTTTTTCACGACACACCTCTACATCGGCGCGGCATTTGAGACCACGTATGTCGGGATTAAAGAGAATTATTGCCTTCAGGCAAGACAGCTCCGATCTGTCGATGTTTAGACGTTTCATTTTGATGCTCAATTCTGAAAGGATGCGGTCGAAAATGGAAACAACATTGGCCTTAATGGCACTGTTGCGATGATACGAGAAATTCTGATTAAGGAAGAGTTGCTGGGGCTGACGCACTGGTGAACGCCGCCCAAACGAACCGTCATGAACTGTGCCGGGCGAGGCATATTCGGCATCTAGAGATTCAATACTGCACCAGGCAACATTTGCTATGAGCAATTCATTCCAACCGGCCTTCAGTAGAAGTATCTGATCTTCACGCTGCAAATGTGTGAAATGTGGAGTACGACGTGCATACTCTACCATTTGGAAGAGTTGTTTGTTAACCATCTGGCAGAGATGAGATACAGCACCTTTGTAATCATGCTGAACCATGGAGTTGTTGCCCACGCGCAAAAAGGGCAACACATTATCACCGCTCAGTGATTCGGCCTTTTGCTCGGCCTCAATGATGCGTTCGATAGTGAGATCACGTAATGAACTGCTAGGCTTAAAGTCTTCACCCCCAGCGCCTACAACATTGCTTACCCCGCCACCCCCTCCTCCACCACCACCAGCGCTGGCTCCAGCTCGAGCGTTAGCTGCCCGAGTACCACGTTGTCGTTCTTCTTGGACGGCCTCCCTTTTCATACCGCAAGCTAAACACTTCTGATAACGACAATATTGGCAGCGATTTCTTTGTCTTTTATCAATAATGCAATTTCTGTCCTCCCGACATGCATACGTCAAGTCCTTACGTACTGTGCGTTTAAAGAACCCTTTACAGCCCTCACAACTGTAGACACCGTAGTGTTTTCCACTGGCGCGATCTCCACATATGGAACATAAATGTTTCGAACCACTCAGTGGGTGATTGGGTGGATACTGCTGCTGCTGTTGTGGTGGTGTGGTTTGCAGCATTTGATTTTGGTTGTTGGCTGTGGCAGCAGCAACTGCATTTATTGCCTGCAATCCAATGGCAAATGGATTAGGACTTCCAGGTTTAGGCGAATAGCTACTAGTATTGTTTTCATTTAGTAGTGAAATGTCTGGCTTTATCTCCTGTGGTGACATCGGTGCCAATCGGAATCCAGCATCTTGTTCGCCGTTATCCATTGTGTTGATATTTTCCCCGTCTCTTAAAGTCACTATCTCGTATTTATCGCACACAATCTTTTTTTAATACATTTAACTATACGATTTGGTAATTGATTTTTAATTTTTGCAAGATTTTTTTTTTTACAAACAAAGAATGTCTATATTCTGGTTGACTAATGAATGAAAAGTTTTCGCGTCGACATTTTATTTTCTCATGTAGAATCAAATTCACCTCTACTTAAATGAACTGGTAACTTTTTCAACACAAAAAACAAGAACAACGAAAATTGTTCGTAAACATTGGTAAACTAAGCAGAGTTGCATTAACATTCAATGTTGCCAACTAACGACCTGTTATCCCCAAAAAATTCCAATGTTGTATGTTGGTGTTGAATTAAATTTCAAGTAATTAGCCATAACGAGCCCTAACAGCGAAAATATATAAAACAAACCTGTAATTTATGATCATTTACAAAAACTATTTTTTCTTTAAATTCACATTGTCCATATGTTTACATTGAATTAAAACTTCTCCTGAAAAGTTTGTTGTTAAGCACTAAAGATACTTTAGCGGTTAGGGCTCGATATAATTAGAATTTACATTTAAAAACACTGATAAAAAATAACTTAAAAAAAAACTATTTCTCATATAAATATAAGTGTTTAAAACTGACGCAATAGCATACGAGCAATTCTGATTATAAATTATAACTTAACCTTTTTTAATAAAATACATATATTTTTTTAACATATATAGCTGTAGACATTTAAAATTTTATCGTCAAATCTAATAAAAAAACTACCTGTTTTTTTTTTTGTAATTCTTAAGCAGTGCGGAAGTAGTAGATTATTTTACTAGATTTCCCATACAAAACTAAATATATTTTAAAACGAGACTGTCAAAATCCATATTAATTGTGAGGGATTTTAAAATACAATACTGTTATTATTGCTGTGTATTAATAAACGCTTTTGTATACATACATATAATCATTTTTGAAATTAACTTAAAATAACGAAAAAATAAAATATTATTAAAAAATATATATATATTTAGAAATAAAAAAAGTTTTTGCAACATCGAACTTATTTAATAATGTTTTAGTGACTGTTTTTTTTATGTAAACTGTTAGATTTTGTTCTACTCGAAATCTCATACAAACAATTGTCCAATTCAGAATCATGTAATTTTTTTAAACGATTGTTTTTCAATCACAACGAAATACATATTTATTTAAATACTAAATTATAAATTACACTTTTTTTGTGAAAAATGTCTCGAAAATCAAAATCATTTTTAGGAATGTGGCAACGCTTTTTATAATGCTCACAAAAAAAGAAACTTCAAAAAACCTTATTTTAAAAAAAAAAATAAAAAATTTGATTGAAACTACCAAAGTATATTTATACAAGTACATGCAACTCTACAACAAATCAACAATAAAAAAAACAACATTAATTTTGTTTGTGTAAAACATTGTGGGATTGTCAAATAATTGAAAATTTTTGCCACAAATTTCACTTACATTCCCCTTTTAATCGGGTCTTTTCGCGCATAGAATAAGTCACCACTACCACTGGTACGTCTTTTTTGCACAATGAACCGAAACACAGTTTTCCAAATGTTATTTTTACTTTTATTGTGAAAAGTTTTCAAAATTAATTTTTTTTTTATTAATATTTTCACATACAAAAAATGTAAACAAACGGAAAAAAAAACAAAAAAGTAAAAAATTTTGACAATCTCACAAGTATTTTCAAAGGAAAAAAAATGAACAGCTGATCACTTGCATGTACTTGTATAAATATACTTTGGAAACTACCTTCTATATTTTTATCATGGTGTATAGGGTTCCTAATCAGCAAAATGTTCACGAGAATTCCCGGAAAATTTAACATTATACGTTTTCTTCATAAAGTGACAGATAAAACCAATCAATGATTCGATTATATACAAAGATTTTTACTAACAGAAAAATTACGATTTAAATAACCGAATTTTTGTCATCCCAACTAAAATTGTCAGCCACAACAGAAATTTAAAATTTAGATCATTTAGACTGAATCCTTTGATTATCAGACGCAAAACCATTTTCTCTACTGTTTATTTAAAACAGGAAAATTAACATTTGTGTAAGTCGACTTAAACTTTTAATGATATTCAAATTTAGAAAAAATAAAGACAATAACTATTTTATATTTATTCAATTTACATTTTTATTTTAAAAAGTTCTCGTTCTAAACGAATTGGTGGAATTTTTTCAAATTTTACTTAATCGGACTTATAAATTTCTTGATCTTTTTGAATTTTCCAACGATTTTTTGAAAAATGTTTACTCATTTTTGGCTTAATTTATTATTAAACAATTAAAAAAGTATGGTCGGTCAAGCCCGACCATATAAAACTCTACACTGAGTAAATGAACAAAAACATTTTTTTTTAATTTCAATAATTAATTTTCGTGAATGATTTTCGGAAGTTATCATTATATGGGAGCTATGAACAATTATGGACCTGTCGCAATGATTTACGTCTATATGAAAGTTATTTCTATTGAATTTTAAGTATAATCATTAAAGTGATTTTTGGAAGCGGGACTTATGTGGGAGCTATGTCTAATTATGGACTTAGTAGAACATAATCTTTTTTCTAAAAAAAATGTATGTATATGGATCTTAATCAATTTGATGGAATTTGATTTGACCATCAATTGTAATTAATGTATTATGAAATGTGTACACAAAATTAATCATTTCATAAAAAGAAACATCAGAGATTATTTTTTTCCTTTTTAAATAGAAGAGTTTTTGAAAATTATTTAAAATAAAAATCGAGAAAAATAAGACCACGAAACTCAAAAAGGAGCTCAGAAAAGTGCAAACATCGGTATTTTCAACACCTGTATATAAATGTCTTTATAACTGCCACAAAAGTACATGAATATAATAAATTTTTTCCTCACATTGGAAACAAATATAGCGTTTTCTGTTTTGTTGCAATTTCATTACGCATACGTTATACACGTTCATAAATACGTGTTTTTTATTAAACACCTTAATTCTTACTACATTCGTGAAAAACATAAAATTTTGATATGTTTAATAATTAAACACATCAAAATTTAGAGTACATCTGTACATTCTGAGTACATTTATGCTACATTCAGACAAAATGCTTTTCATTAAACTCCTTAATTCTCTCCATTATAAATGTTTGAAAAACGTATAATTTTGAATTTTTAAATAATTAAACACATTAAAACAGGGATGATTTGTATGTACTGTCTTAATGAACACAACCATAAACGATAACCAATATACAAAAATTAATAATAACTAATCAGATTTTGTAAATTATTATTGCTTTTTTACTAAATTTATAATACATATAATAACTTGTACTTCATATAATTTAAATCAAAATTTCGATATTTGGATGTTACTTTAAATAGAAAAAAAAACTACCATATACTATCCGATCATAGGCCGGCTGTACTAGATCAAAGTTATTACCAATTAATAAAGAACCTATGAATTTTTCGTCTCATTGGAAAGATGATTTTAATTTTCAACAACTTTGTACTGCATATAATCCAAGTTTATGTATATTTCAATGTACATATTAAAGTTGTGCGTCCTGCCATAGGCCGTCAAAACATGCAAGAAGTTATTAACAGCAAAAACAAATTAAAACTTTGTTAAAGAAATTGACAAGGCGAATTTATATAATAGGTGATGTCGATTCTACAACAAGTACAACATTTACAAAAACCACTTCCAATTTGTTTTTCTTGTTTAAGCTGGCTTTTGCTTTTGTTGTAGTTTTCGCCGCAACAAACACTAAATATCTAAACAATTAAAGCAAACATTAGCTGTGCTATCGACACCTCTTGGTACATAAATTTGCCTTGGAAATTGATTTATTTAAGAATACTTTAATTTTTTAGTGTTCTCGTGAGGTCGCCTTGGCTCGAGCCAAGGTTAACAAAGTGACACCAGTAGCGAATTGAAATAGAGGCGAATTCAATAATTTTTTATATATGGACTTTGCCATAAATACGTTCTGGCGAATATATTTTATATGTGTAGTTTGACATTTATACTTGCTATTTCTATAATCAGCTGGGCTCTCGATGACACCTTATTAAATGTAACTTGGCTCCAGCCAACATAAATAAGCTGAATATGGTTTTTGTAATTTGTTTGCTTGTGTAGAACCCCTGACACCTTATAAATAATTCACATTGTAAAATATAGGATTTTCCATAGTACACATGGTAGAATCATTAGGGAGACTTTTCAATATTCACTCCAAAAACGTTAAACTATGAATTTAACATTTAACATTTTACTTTTTTACTTTGTTTTCAAGATATTTGATTAATTTAATACGTTTATTTTCAATTAAATACCTGCAATTGGTTTGAGTTACATGAATTGCATAATTGAGAATTTATTTTCGAATGAGTCTAACTCATATTTCTGTATCATGGCAAGGCGTATAAATCAGGTGAGAGCGTTTTTATTGTAAAACGACTGACTTATTGTACATGAAAACTGTAAAAACAAAAAAAAAAAAAGTTTTTTTGGTCATCCATCGGACTTTTCAGGATTAAATTTCACTGCTACTCACCGACTTTATTCTTTTATATATTTTCTTTCATTTTTTTACACAATTCTTTCTTAAAACCAAAATTTACAAAATTGAAAATTTTTTAATATTTTCTATTTCAAATATTTTTTTTAATGACAACAAAAAATATAAAGAAAGTTTGACAATCTCAAACACAACATAAAAAAATCAATAAAAATCAGCTGTGTGAATTTAATTTGAATACCAACATTTTTTTGAAATCAATCGGCAGTGGGACTTATCTATTTATGAGAGTTTAAATATTCAGGTAGGGCAATAGAGCAATAGAAGATTGTACAAAATTTTGTCGAATTATCTTTATAATTGCGACCTGCAGTTAAATTACATGGACGGACATCATTCAATCAACTCAGAAAGACTTCCTGGTCAGATTGGTGAGGGCAATATTTTGCATATTACAAACATCAGCACTAAGCTAATATATAATATAGTTTATGAATATGGCGGTATGTATTTAAAAAATATTATAGTAAAAAAAAAAAATTTTAAATACCTCCTAGAATTATTATTACACCGCAAATACTTTGATACCAATAGAATTCGAAATATACATGTGTATTAGGGATATAACTATTGACATTTTTTGCAAATATGCATTCGCTATTTTGACAAATGATTGAAAAATGTAAAATTCATGTTCAGCATGCAAAAATTAGTAAGAAAACATGAATTTGAAGCAAAAATGAATCCAAAAAAATATTTGAATTCGAAAAAAATTAATTGTTTAAGATAGAGAAATAACAAAACTGCAAATACACATCGAAAAAATATATATTTTTTATGAAATTCACACCATAGATGAGGGCTGTTTTTCTGAACATTTTACCATCAAAAAGTCATTTTGTAAAAATCAAAGATAGAGGGTTTTGAATATAGACCCTCGATATGTAAAAGACTAGCAAGAAAAACTCGATCGTGCGACTGTAGTGTAAAGCATTTAGAGGTGATAAAAAAAATTTTTTATAGGCAACCATTTTTGATTGTGCTTTTCCGGCCAAAAAGTCGATTTCAACTTTCCATTTTGTTTAGAACATTTTAAATTACTATCAACACCAACAACTTAATAAAGTTCAAGCTGGTACGATGATTTTATCTTATTCCTTCCTTCATGTATTTATCGTCGACATAAAATTTATTTTAAACTACTAGGCAACTCTATAATAATGAAATTCACCTCGTAACAAATTTGTTTATAAATTGCATTATGCATTTACATTAGCGTCTTTAGAATATTAGTAACAATAACAACAAAAACAACAGACACATTAACACAAAAACTACATTCATTGATTATCTTGTTCTCTTTTTCCCAACAAATAATCACAAATAGGTCCATTAACTTACGCTGTTACTGTTTAATTAGTATTATTATACATGCACTATAACTTTCAAGAATATTATACTTTGTTTGATTTGCACTGGTATAAATAAATTACTATAATTATTAACTTATTAATTAAAATGGAATAGTAAAAATTTTGCACGACGTTTCCGACGCGGTTTTGCACAATACACAATATTCACCTCGCAAATAAAAACTAAAGAAAAAACAACACAAAGAACGATAGACAAAATGCAGGGCATTGTTGTTGTTTCGTTGTATGAATGTTTATATACATGTGTGCATGCTATATGTGTGTCAACACATAGTTGTATTTTATGTTTACATTTTAATAACCAGGCGTGGGACTGTGTATTTCTGATTTATCTATGCACTGAAAAAATCCTTACATATTTTTAGGAAAATTATCTTTCGTAAAATATTGTTACGTTTCAACCTTTTAAAACGTTGGTTTATTTTCTTTAAATAATCAGGATACAAAAGTATGATTGTGTTCAGTTTTTCGTACTATTTCTTGCATATGTAAAGGTTTGGTAACGATGCTTCAAATTAGACTGACTCTTGTGGTGTTCTCACTGCCAATTTATATACACTGCATTACCATCTAGAAAACTCTATTTCTACAATGATCTTAACTCAAAGCTTTTATTCAATGTTGTATGTTCTACAGCAATGTTAATAATACCCAAAGATTTGTTATAGTTTGAGAAGCACTGCTGTTGAGAGGCATTATACAACTTTAAGCCACGTCGTTTAATTTCTTAATCACTTTGTATGGTCCATCCCAATGGGTTTGTAGTTTGAGAGACAGTGCTTTCTTACGTTGTGGGTTATACAGCAGTACAAGCTGGCCTCCGTTAAATCCTTCAGAATTTGCTGCTCGATCGTATCTGGCTTTTGCTGGTCATTTTCATTTGTCTGCGAACGAATTCATGAAGCTTGTTAAGGTTATCTTGTTCTTGTGAAGTGTATTCATTATTTGTTGATGAGTTCTGTCCCAAAGACAATTTTTGCAGTTGTTCGAGAGGTTGAGTCGTGAACAGCTGATCTGTATGCCAATAGAAATTTCGGTATGTGTTGTGATAGCGACAATTTTGATTAATTTGTATTTTGAATTTTGCCAATTGGAAATTTATTAACATTTTTATTTGGGTGTATAAAACTTTTGTTTAGTTTGCATATATTTAGGAAAACTGTAAAATAATTAGTTTAAGTAGGTTTTGAATTTGTTTTGAAATTGTTGTTGAAAAGTTTTAAAAAATTTTGATTATAAAAAGTATTTTTCACCGAGAAGGTTGACAAGAAAATTTAATTTGGGAAATATTGAAATTTTTCTAGGGAATTCTTACGATTTTGGGAAATCTCATTGTTAATTTGAAATCTAAACTAGAAAGTTCCTCTGAGACCAATCGTCTGCGCAAGATCCTGTCGAAAACACCAACTGTTCAGGGTTACCGAACAATCGGACAACTCCGTCAATTATAATTAACGAACATATGATAAAATGGGCCATTCGGAGTTTTGACTCTTATAAGTCCCCGGGCCCGGATGGTATAATACCTGCTGATCTACAAAATAATATAGATCTAGTCACTCCTTGGCTGATACATATTTTTCATGTCTGTCTTGTATGGTCGTACATACCAAAAAGGTGGAACGAAAGTACTGTGACATTCATTCCGAAAGGAGGGAAAGCGTTACACACAAGAGCAAAAGATTTCAGACCAATAAGTCTATCATCATCCTTGCTGGAAACGCTTGAAAGAATTATCGACATCCGCATATGGACGTCATTAGAACAAGGATCATTATCTCCTTCTGAACCTGCCTACATGAAGAGCAAATCTGTTGAGACAGCACTTCATTCCTTAGTGGGATAAATTGAGAAATCCCTTGAATTTGGTAATTTCTCATTAGTGGCCTTTCTGGATATAGAAGGAGCCTTCAATAATGTAGAATAGTTTCAGCTCTACAAGACCTTGGTCTGGACCAATCAACCGTAGGGTTCATCTTCAACCTTCTACGATATAGGATCATTCGCTCCGAAAAGGGAACGGCGGTGATCACGAGAATGGCCACTAGGGGTACGCCTCTAGGAGGCGTCTTGTCACCACTCCTGTGGAATCTGGCCATAAATTGTCTGCTCAGAAAATTGGGTTATAAAACAGTCACCTACGCGGATGAAGTCGCAGTGGCAGTCTCTGGGATCCACTTGGGCACGATATCACAACGTCTGGAATATGCACTCAGTGTACCACGTCGGTGGAGTACAGACAGTGGATTGAGTGTTAACCCAAGCAAAACCGAACTTGTACTGTTCACAAGAAAGTACAAGATTCCTCATTTCTAGCTTCCCCGATTAAATGGTGTTGAACTAACACTATCGGATAATGCAAAATACTTAGGAGTTATTCTGGATAGTAAACTATCCTGGAAACCCAATACCCTTTCAAGGACGTCAAAAGCTTTGACAGCTATGTATGTCTGTAAGAAGGCGATAGGTATGATAGGATATGTGATATGGTCATTAAGCCGACACTATTTTATGGAGTTTCTGCTTGGTGGAAGGCTCAATTTACATGCTATACATGAGGGTTATGAGAAGAATGGCAATCCTGATAACAGGAGCTTTAAGAACGACCGCAACAAAGTCGCTCTTTACTATATTGAGGCTAAATGCGATTGGGGCGTGGAAACATGCTCCATACGGTCACGCCAGCATAATAGGTAGTATTCAGACTCTTCCGGATAACATCGATTATTGCATTTCTGGGACCTTCTTGGGGAGAAATTTCGGTTTCTCAATTCCGTATAACACGAAGCAATGGACGTACCTTTACTTGGCACAACGGGTCTCTCAGTCTACACGGACGGGAGATCGAGTTGGCGTAGGTGTCTATATTCGGGAATTCGACATTAGGTTATCTTTTAGACTTCCAAATGAATATAGCATAATGAAATATCAGCCATCAAAAGGGCGGCTAACTGGCTCAGTTATAACAAGATATCTGACAGGGATATTCGTATATATACTGACAGTAGGCCGCAATAAAATCTCTAACAAGTTTATACGCAACATCTAATGTGGTCCAGGAATGCCGGGCATCCTTAACAAGATGGCGAGACATTCAACAGTCGTACTCAATTGGGTACGGGGACACGAAGATAATACAGGCAATTCCGTTGATGATGATTTGGCCACAAAAGGCGCAATGTTACCTGACGGAAACATAGACTTCTGTAGACGTTGTCAAAATGAGGATGAAACCATTTTTCATCTTCTTTGTCACTGTCCGGCATTAGGAGATCTACGCTAACGGTTTCTGGGACACCGTTCCATAAATAGTATTTCTGAGCTCTCGAATATGAGGGTTGAGGGCATTAATGCCTTCATAAGGAGTAGTAATTGGTTAAAAAGACCAGACATGGGAATCTCTCTAGAGTAACCTAATAACCGCTATCTTATTGATACCCAATTTTTGTAAATCTACTTTTTCTCTTTCTTGAACATCCTCTTCTCAACTATTCAATCTTCTACTTCTCTCTTTTCATTTCTATCTGCCGCTCTTTCTTTCTAACTTTATACTTACAGGTAACACAAAGGGACCATTGGTTGGACCCACGTGAGGTTACAACATATCATTACTTTGGAGAATATCAAGTCTTATTGTTAAAAAAGAAATATTTACTATCCATTCCCTCCCAAGTCCACGAACAACTATAAGGAACTAATCAATATATCTATTGGGTCAATAACTGAGGATAAATACCATTTACATCACCATCAATATCTATACTTCTTTTGCGTTAATGTGATTTACAATTGGATTGACCAAGTGTAAGAATTTTGAGTGTCATATCCAATCATCACTATTTACTAGGGTATTACTAATTTTGGTCGGTTAATTGTTCGAATAATTTAAAATTGCCGATTTCAAATAACAAATAAACCGATTAATTTGTGTCGATTAACCGAAATTTATTTATTTTTTTGCACTTTATATAGAAACACATGAACATTAACTGCTAGCAATAGTTTTCCACACAGATTATTATAGATATGAAACAAATGACAGTTCTCAAAAAAGTAATATCGAACCTTTGAAAAGTGGTTTTCAGAGTGAAAGAAAAAATACAATTGATATATATTTACCCTCTTTTTAAACTACAAACACTTTGACATTTCCTTTTGTTTGTTTTCTATTGCCAGCCGATTCATATCTGTGTAGAAGTATTGCACAAAAATTGAAAGTAAGGAATTTGTAAATGAACCTTTTTCTAGAATGCACTATAATTAAGTTTGTCCTAATGAGTCGGAGGACGACATGATAATATATGAAACTAAAGACATAACTGAAACGAGTATTTTATCAGAAAAGTATTCCCAATCTGAAAAACTCCAAAAAGGACTCCAATGCACAGTGGATAATATAAGGTATGCATCTCATAATTGATTTTTGCAAATGTTTGAAATTAACTATAAAACAAATTCTATCGTAAAGCTAAGATGTCAAGCAATAATTATTTGCAGAAATTATAGTTATTATGTCAACAGAAGTATTCAAACATGGCGACAGAACACACTACTTTCTACTTTAAAGATTTGGGTAGTTAAAATTATACCATATACAAGGACGTAGTTTTAATATTTATTTGTTTTAGGATTGTTTTACCTTGTTGGAAAGGGTATCTTGTCCAGATTCTCTTTTCGTTATGAGTTTTGTATATATTCTTAGCAGTTTTGAAATTTATTAATTTAAAATATATAATGTTTTTTGGCTTACCTACGCAAATTTGACTAGGATTTTAACTGTTGGCGCCGTTTGCCGCCGATCTAGGCGCCTCTTCGTGCCTATAAACCTAAAACAATACAAAAAAAATGTTGGACCGTTTTTAATTTATTCGAACTTTTTTCGAAAAAGTTTAATAACTTTTGCAAATAGAAACCGATTTTAACAAATAATGTCTCGTTTTTTTCACTATAAACTTACCTTTAAAACAATGTACACCAAAAGTATGTTTTCATAGAAAAAATTCAAATAACTATTGTTGAATTTTAAAAATTACAAAAAAAAAAATACTAAACTTTTTATAAAAACTTACGTTTTATGAAAGATTAATTCCTTGCCTCTCCATAATTGTTTAACATTTTTAAATCGGTCTAAAAATGTGTGAATTACGGCCATTTTCACAATGTACGATTATTTCATTTTTAACAGAAAATTAACTAACTGTAGGTTTGTTTAACGGGGACCATTTAACCAACGGTTACCGATTTACGTTTCACCATCATTTGATTACTTAACAAAAGCATTTAGTAGAAAGTATGGCAATACTGCATACATTTGTTTACGAAAAATTGTGTAATGAAAGATTGAAATATATAAAATTTCTAAAAAGGCGGCATCAAAAAATAATAATAATAATTTGTATTTTATTAGTTGCATAATAAAAAAAACTTATAAAAATCAAAAATATTAAGGGACCTAACTATATTGCGCCTTTATACCAAAAAACAAACTGAACAACAAATATTGAAAACCAACAAGGAAAAGTGCAAATTTGTTGTTTGGTTTCTATTTTTTTCTGAAGTGCAATATCCGGGTGGTATCTGGATCACGCCGTGCAAAATTTCATTTTCTGCGCTTTACATTTTTTAAAAATTATAAATATTACAAAAATATAAATTTTTTTTTCATGCTCTTTTATTATATTTCTTACAATTAAGATGCTAACCGGCGAAGTTTGTTCGGTTATATTTAACAGCAACTTTGTTGTTAAATAGTGTCAGTTAGAAATTAATCGTACATTGTGAAATTCAGATTAGCCTAACTTGCGGTTAAAGTTCATGTTAACTTTTAATCGTACATTGTGAAAATGGCCGTTAGTGGTACTAAAGTACTACGGCTTACCCTAAAAAAGTTTTTTCAAAAAACTCAAAATGTAGATGGTGTTTCAAAATCTTTGAAAACGGTTTTAAACTTTAAACTTCGAAAGCATTAACACCAATGGAGTGTTACCAAAATTTTCCACTGTGCAATGGTATAATTGAGAATTTTATATTCTTTACTTTTGATTTCTCAAGTTTTATTAAATATAATGAACAAATCGTTTAAAAGGAAAACATTTCAATTATATTCTTTTTTAAGAAAAGATCTCACTAAAATCCTAAAGAAACTCACATGTGTATAAAAAAGGATCTCAGATACCACATTTTTCTTTGCTATTACTTTTGTTGTTGAATTGTTATGATTTCTTTGTTTTTTTATGATTTTGTTGTTTTTATTTATAAAATGCTTAAATAAGTATACAAAATTTGTGGTTCCATTTTCAATTTAAAATTAAAATTATTCGGTTAACCGAATAACTTAAAATTAACCGATTATTAACCGATTAAATCTAAACCCCGATTAATTATATGCTCGATTAACCGATTAATCCAGAAACCCGATTAATTGAATACCCTACTATTTACACATTTAATCCTGATATTAAGGGTTGTTTTTAAATGTATCAATCACTTAAAGTTCGTAACAGTCAATGTCATAATTAATTATTTTCTCCTGAACACATATTTTTTATTAAATTCGCAGTACAATATTTAAAATTTTACATAAAATTTCCAAATTATTACATTTTTAAATTTCTTATTTTTTTTATTAAATTTTAAACTTTTGATTATTTTTGTGCTTAAAAATTAAATAATATTTTTGTCGTATGGTCACCTCAAATAATTTGAATATTTATAAAACGAGAAAATTAATATTTTATACACAACAAAAATATTATTGAAACAAAAAGTCGACCTTTCGAACTTTAGACTTTTTTCGATTTTTAAAAAGTCGACTTTTCGAACTTTCGACTTTTGGTAATTTATGAAAAGTCGACTTATCGAACTTTCGACTTTTTAGTTAAATCGACTTTTTTCGACTATTTTCGACTTTCTGACTATTTTCGACTTTTTTCAACTTTTTACCATTTTTTGTAAAAAAAATACATCTTTTCTGCATTTATTGATGCGTATTGGGTAATGTTTAGCAATAAAAATTAAATGTATTAAGACGATAATATATTAAATAATATTATCACTTTTGTTTCTAATATGTAGTTAGATTTAAATTTATAAAATAGTAATACAAATTTACATTACTAATTTGGCATGTTTATTATTAAAAGTTTCTGTAATTTGAGTATATACGATATGTCTAAGAACTTTTAGTTTTTATATAAATATTTTGTGTAGAAAGAGCATTTATTTTATAAACATTTACTTATTATTTATATTTGCATACACTAGAAAAACTGTAAGTGTACTAAATTGCAATAACTTATAGAACTCTATTAACAATCTAAAAAATCGACTTTTATCGACTATTCGACTTTTGTGATAACTAATCCATTGTTCGACTTTTTTCCGACCAAAAAGTCGTTTTCGACTTATCGACTTTTTACTGCAAAAATTTTTCGAACAATCGACTTATAGAACCCTAATACTCTAAACGTAAAACATATAAAACTTTTGTATGGGAATAAAACAAAATTAATTAAACCTTTTATTCTTTTTATGATTTTAGGGAAAAAAAACTTAAACAGAAATGTCAATAAGTACATCAGAGTTAATTTTTTTTGATTATTGACTGCCAAAAATGCATTATAAATAAACTCTTTGCTAACTCTCTGCTAAGCCTAATCGGTCTGCTAGTTTGCAGATCGTTGTGTGCTATGTATTCACAGTGGCTAATTTTTCGTTATAGATGTGGCCGTTAGTTGTTTATTGTTGTAATACTTTTAAGTAAATCCTCAAAACATTTTAACTAATTATTTTATAAAGGTTTCAGTAAAGATATTTATAGGTAATTATTAATAATACTAAATTAGTTTTGATTTTATTAGATAGTTAACTTTTATAAATTAATTTCATTTTTTATTAACCGGAATATATTTGTTACACTGGGAAGCAGCTTTGTATTGTCCAACAGCTAAATCAGAAATAGAAAATCATAAAAACAAACTAACTTTTGTAAAAATTTTTAATTTTTATTATTATTTTTTTTTTTATAATATACTACATAAATAATTAGAACACATAGAATTATTCATTTAATCAAATGATTTGAAATCGTCAGCCACTTAGCTGAACATTAGATTAAAAAATAAGTAGACATCCTGAAAATGGGGGTTAGAATTGGTATTTATTTTTCGATTCAAACATTTCTCACAAGTTATAAAAACAATTTATTGAAAAACAAAATTTAAATAAGAATATATTTGATATAAATTCCAAAAACTAGAAGTTATTTGTTATTAGGGGCTTAAATCCGTAAATCGATTTGAAATTACAAAATTTAAATTTCCATGCCTTGGTCCTAATATTCGCATCGTATACGACCAAATACTTATTCGAACGTGTGATTTTTTATTTTTGGGTTTCCCTTAATCGCTATAGAATAATACCCCAATTCTGTTAGACAATTGTTTCGTCTTGTCTGAAGAAGAAAAGTAGTCGAAGTTGCGATTCATCAAAACAATATATTTTTTTCGACTGGGTTACGTGGTTTGTGTTAGGGATGCCAAACGGGACTGGATTTTACAAATCCCGGGATTCGGGATTTTAGAAATGTAAATCCCGGGATCCCGGGATTTTTCGGGACCCCGGGATTTTTCGGGATCCCGGGATTTTTCGGGATTTCGGGATTTTTCGGGACTTCGGGATTTTAGTTAAACGTCAAAAAACATAAAATTCAACAATAAAAACAATTTTTTTCGTTAATATATTTATGTAAAAATATATCAAAGAAAAAACTAATGCATTGAATTAAAATAAATTTGACACAAACGATATTTCATATTTATACCCGAACTTTATAACAGTGAGAAATCCATAACAAAACTGTATTGAGTACATATCCATTAAATCGTACATCACCATTACTATGAGACTAATAGTGTAAAAATTGATAAGGCAGTTTAAAAGTAATTTGCAATTGAAACCGCACGATTTTTGTCGAAAATGTTTGTTTCCTCCCTATATTAATATTGAAAATAAAATATTAAAGTATTGTTTTATTTTATAACAAATAAATTTCCGTATGTTTGTCTGCCACGATAGGGCACAAACAAAAGGATCCACCTGATTAAAATTATCCTCTCTTATACTCTCTGTGGATAAGCTTTCTTTGCAATTGAAAATGGTCCATGATTCCCCCTAGTCCCATAGAATTGTCCCCCGGAATTCTGTTTGAGCAGCCATAAGTTTGTTGATTATGCGACAATCCTTATAAAATTATGCACGAAATAAGTTCTAAGTACTTTGAAATTATACTGTAAAGTATTGCGGAAATCGGAAATAATATAAAAAAAGTCAAAAATCTAAAATACCTAATAACTTTGCAAATAAGAGTTTAATCGAGAAAAGGAGATCTATCTGTGATCATTCATATTTTGTACCAAAAATCGTTTTTTTATCTGAAAACCTCAAAAATCTGTTATCACTCATATTTTTGACCAAAGATCGATTTTTCGTACGAAAAACTTAAAAATTCTAAAATCCCTAATAACTCTGTAAATAAGCGTTTAATTGAGAAACGGAGCTCGATCTGTGAACACTCATATTTCGTAACAAAAATCGATTTTTCGTATAAAAAAAACTCAAAAACCTAAAATCGTACCAAAAATCTTGTAATTTTCCGGGATTTGTTAATCCCGAAAAATCCCGGGATTTTTTTTCACAAATCCCGGGATTCGGGAAATCCCGATCCCGAAAAATCCCGGGATTTTCGGGATCGGAATTGGCATCCCTAGTTTGTGTCTATGATTTACGTTATTATCATGTTATTACTGCCAAGATATTTTTTTTTTAAAATTTATAAATTTTTCTTCTACTTTTTTCATTAAATTTATACTTTTAAATTCTTTGTCAACAATGTTTTTTAGAAAATTTTACAAATAAAAAAATTATTAATTAATAAACAATGTTTCAACAAATTGTTTATGTGCTCTATGAAACTTATTTTAACATCCAAGTAACATAGATTGCGTTGAAAAGCTATGTTATTGCCCTGCAGCATGATTCCTGGTGTGCTGAAAATCCTCCTTGATGTTAAAAGTATGGCCTCAGCCTTTTACTTGCAGTCATCTATAACATCTGCTTAGGCTATCATTTGTGACTATATCTATGAGATCAGCTGTCGCTTGCTCCATATTCAAGATACCATCATACATAACGTTCTAAATAAAATGGTTCCAGTACAGATACTTGTGGAACCCCATATTGTGGTATTATGTTATTGAGGTAGTCAGCTATTATATTGTACAGATAACCACATACGCCGATAATGAACATCTCGACTACTTCGTTAGTAGCATCAACCGTACTTCTTCCCTTGCGAAATTCGTATTGTTTAGGAAATAAGACCACAAGATCATCAATACGTTTATTCAGCCTGTGAAGTAATAAGCATTGAAAAAGCTTTCCCAGCGTGTTCAATATACGTAGAGGTCTATCTGAGCTAGGCTTATTTAGTGGTTTGTCTGCTTACGAAGGAGGACAAGTGTCTATACTTTCCACTCATTGGGAAAATTCCCATTTTCATGGCACAGATAGATCTATCTATCTATCTATCTATCTATCTATCTATCTATCTATCTATCTATCTATCTATCTATCTATCTATATATATATCTATCTATCTATCTATCTATCTATCTATCTATCTATCTATCTATCTATCTATCTATCTATCTATCTATCTATCTATCTATCTATCTATCTATCTATCTATCTATCTATCTATCTATCTATCTATCTATCTATCTATCTATCTATCTATCTATCTATCTATCTATCTATCTATCTATCTATCTATCTATCTATCTATCTATCTATCTATCTATCTATCTATCTATCTATCTATCTATCTATCTATCTATCTATCTATCTATCTATCTATCTATCTATCTATCTATCTATCTATCTATCTATCTATCTATCTATCTATCTATCTATCTATCTATCTATCTATCTATCTATCTATCTATCTATCTATCTATCTATCTATCTATCTATCTATCTATCTATCTATCTATCTATCTATCTATCTATCTATCTATCTATCTATCTATCTATCTATCTATCTATCTATCTATCTATCTATCTATCTATCTATCTATCTATCTATCTATCTATCTATCTATCTATCTATCTATCTATCTATCTATCTATCTATCTATCTATCTATCTATCTATCTATCTATCTATCTATCTATCTATCTATCTATCTATCTATCTATCTATCTATCTATCTATCTATCTATCTATCTATCTATCTATCTATCTATCTATCTATCTATCTATCTATCTATCTATCTATCTATCTATCTATCTATCTATCTATCTATCTATCTATCTATCTATCTATCTATCTATCTATCTATCTATCTATCTATCTATCTATCTATCTAAATTCGAAAAATTAGTTAAAGTTAAAATACATATTTTTTTATTTATTATTAGTAGTAAGATAAAAAGTAATGAGCATACATATTAAAGAAAAACAATTGGCACTTATAGTTGATAGTAATTTTCATCAATAGTACATTCACTCGATTTGGCTGGAGGAGTTGTTTCCGATTCTACATTTTTATTATTTAGTAAACTGTCCACATGTGCTTTATTAATTATGCGTATACCTCTAGGTTCACTTATATGTTTCTTTGCAATAACTTGATTGTTTTTATAAGAAATATGATTGAATCCATTATTTCTAAGCTTTTTCTTAGCATACATAAGCAGTGAATGGAGTTCATCGCAGACATAATTTCCAATTGTAATAGAATTGGTAGATGGATCATTTTTCAAAGCTTGTTTATTTGAAAGAAATTTAGATTTCAATTGATTGCTTTTAAATTCAACCACCAATTGTACATTGGATGATTTTTGTTCTTTGCTATTATTAACAACATTTACTTTAACCAGATCCTCCGGAGATATGGAGACAGACATTTTTGATGCCAGGCTGATAATAACATTTTCAAGAGGTATTGTAAGTTGATCTAAAGGAAGCGCTTTTATAAAGACACAATTAGCTGTATCATTATTTACTTGATTTGAAGTTTTATTTGTGTTCTGATCCTTCATTACATTTTTCTGATTCGTGCGCTTTTTCACCAAATTTTCTTTACAAGATTGTTTTTGAACGGATTCTTTTGTATTCTCCATAGATTTTAAGTGGTCAACGTAACTTTGTAACTTCATTTTTTCTATGGATAGTTGAGTACTATTTTTTATTTCCTTTTCGAACTCAACAGAAATATGTTTCAATTTCTGTTCTAATATCCTTATTTTATCACTTAGAATGTTATCAGTCAATGTACTTTGTCCGGGATCTATCCCAGCTTTTAATGATTCAATTTCCAAACATTTTAACCTCAGCTCTTTGGCTTTGCATTCATTTTCAATTGACAATACTTGTATCTGATCTTGCAGTTCTTTAACTAGTTCCGACGATTCCGTGTATTGTCCCTGAAGATTTAAAAAGTTCTCATCACTATCAATCATTTGTCTGATTCTCTCCTCAAGATCTCTTCTTGCCTGTTCACATGCTGTAAACTGTTCCTGAATGTGCAAAAAATTGAATTCGGTTTCATTCATTTGATCAAGAAGTTGCGCATTTTTTTCATTTGAACTTTTCAGCTTCAACTCAATTTCTTGTAGTTTTTCTGAACTTTCTTCTGAATCATCAAAACTTAAATACAGTTTATGGGTTGTTGGATTGTATTGACGACACTGGGGGCAACTTGTTCCTCTGAAAAGAAATTGAAAAAACAAAATCAACATTATTTAACTCTTACACAAACCAATGGAACTTACCGCCTTTGCCAGTCACTCATGCAGGATAAGTGAAAAACATGTCCACAACTGGTGCTATATATATCATCGGCATTATTGAAAACTTCTGTACATATTGGGCACACAACATTTAGTATCTGCATTTTGAAGCGATATTTTCTTTGTTAAAATTTTTTCTGAACTTCTGCGACCACACAACTAATCCCATTGAATAAATATGCAAGTATGTACGTATTTTGTAAATCAATCTGTTGCTTATCAGATGCGACCAGTGATGTTAATATCCAAAAAAAAAAGTTTAATTTCTAACATGACGTGCATGTTTTTTTCGCTTAAATAATAACTTTATGGGTATCAATATAGTTTTTATATAAGTAATAAGCATACAAAAATTAGTAGACTATTTTAATATCGTATGTTTAGTACAAATTAAAGCTTAGTATTTTTAAAATCCACCTTTTCACTTTTTGTTATTTTTTTTAGTAATTTCGCTATTAATTAGCAACACTGACTAAAAATGCTGGTTCTTAAAAGGGGATTTCCATTTTTATAGCATAATGCAGGGCATATTCATTATAAGATGGTGTCGATAGCACAGCTAATTATTTTTTGTTTCAGTTGTGTAGAGACTCGAAGTGTCATATTCACTAGTGTTTGTTGATGTGAATACTACAATAAATACAAGAGCAACAAAAACAACAGACACACTTTAGCAGCCCCAGTCAACTTAAATAAAGACAAATTACATGTGGTTTTTGGATAGCTTTCACCTTATTAGGGTGATATAGTTGAAACAAAAAGTCGACTTTTCGACCATTCGTTACATTACTAATTTGGCATGTTTAATATTAAACACTTTCCTAAAAGTTGTTGCGATTCGAGTAAAAAAGTCTAAACGTTTTAGACATATCGTATATTTAGAAAAATTTTGGAAGAATTTTGTGCAGAAAAAGCTTTATTTTATAAATTTTTTTTTTTAACAATCTAAAAAGTCGACTTTATTCGACTTTGAGATAACAAAGTCGATTGTTCGACTTTTTTCTGACAGAAAAGTTGATTTCGATTTTCATCAGCAAAAAGTCGATTGTTCGAACAATCGTCTTATAGAACCCTACACCTTATATAGAATAAACCAAATATACATTGAATACGCCTTGACTTTGTCATCGTAAAAAATGCTAACAAGTCTAACCAAAAAGTCGATTAACTAAAAATGTCGAAAAATTTAATTTTAATAACATAAATAAAACAATAGCTTGCAATTTGGTACACTTGCATGTTGTAAACTTAAAGGGATTCATGTGTTTATAAATAACAAGACTTGATTTGAGTAATGTTTTATTTTCTCAAAACTAAGTATATGTTTAGTTTTTTATTTATATTATGTAGTAAATACTTACTACATTTAAAATATAATTTTTCGTAATTAAATTTAAAATAAATAAAAACTATTAAATTTAATAAAATCACATCTGTATTTTCATTACACCCACAGAAAAAATGAACACATCCGTGTACAATTTGACACCATTCGGTGTCAATAGTGTATCAACCACGTATGTGCACAAATCGTACAATTTGACAACGAAGAATTGACACCATACCGTTGCAGATTTGACACCATCCGTTGTCAATTTGTCACCATACCGTTGTCGATTTGTCACCATACCTTTGTCGTTTTGATACCGTCCGTTGTTGATTTGATACCGTCCGTTGTTGATTTGGAATCGTGTCATCCCTTCCCTTTCCAAATTTTCCATAATATTTATGGAGATTAAAATAAAACATAAAATACCTTCTTTTTCATTAATTTTACATTTATTTATTATAAACACATTTATAAAATCATGTTAGAATACTCGTATGTAAACAAATTGTGAATGGCTACTGTTTTCTGGTACTGTTGTACTTCCATATAGTCCCTTTATTCAGTAGGGTTCTATAGTTGAAACAAAAAGTCGACTTTTCGAACTTTCGACTTTTTTCGATTTTTAAAAAGTCGACTTTTCGAACTTTCGACTTTTGGTAATTCATGAAAAGTCGACTTTTCGAACTTTCGACTTTTTAGTTAAATCGACTTTTTTAGACTTTTCGACTTTTTTCGACTATTTTCGACTTTCCGACTATTTTCGACTTTTTTCCACTTTTTACCATTTTTTGTAAAAAATACATGGTTTCTGCATTTATTGATGCCCCTTGTGTAATGTTTAGCAATAAAAATTAAATGTATTAAGGCGATAATATATAATATGTAGAAAGAGCATTTTTTTTATGAACATTTACTTATTATTTATTTTTGCATACACTAGAAAAAATGTAAGTGTACCAAATTGCAATAACATAAAATTATTATGTTATTCTGTGCATATTTTGTTTTAGTATGAATGTTGCAATTAAAAATTTTTTTAACAATCTTAAAAGTCGACTTTTTTCGACTTTTATCGACTATTCGACTTTTTTCGACTTTTATCGACTTTTTTCGACTTTTATCGACTATTCGACTTTTATCGACTTTTGTGATAACGAATCGATTGTTCGACTTTTTTGTGACCAAAAAGTCGACTTAGACTTTTCGACTTTTTTCAGCAAAAAGTCGATTGTTCGAACAATCGAACAATCGACTTATAGAACCCTATTATTCAGCTATCTCCTTATTAATCTTATTGGTTTCACTGCATTTATTTTGTTCACTTTTTATTCACAAAACCTTATTTATTTAGCACTCATTTAATAATTTGTACTTTTGCGTTCTAAATAACAAAAACTTAGTGATAAATACCATTACGTTCGTCGTAATAAAAAGCAACTGGCTTGTTATTCACGGTGAGATGAGTCTTCGCATAATTTGACAACGTTCTGTTGTCGATTCATACCCGTTTGTTTACAAATTGTAAACGTACGGTGTCGAAAAAAAGTAACACCGATTTTGCAACGTCGTTTTTCCCTCAGTGTAATAATGCAAAAACAAAAGAACTTTTTGACAGAAAAGTTTATATAGAAAACACGTCGAAAAATGTTTGGTTTCATTTGTTAAAGCGTTTTTAACAAAACGTTCATTTCAATATCGAACAGTTTCCTATAAAAATTTGTCTGGCTGTAAAATTAATGGTCGAAATAGTTTCCATAGAAAACTAGTCAAACAATTTTCTATATCGAAATCGAAGTTTTATATAAAAATTACTGATCGATACATTTTCTCTGTTATAACATTTAACAACGATTTTTTATAACAAAGACGTATAATAATGATAGGATTTGTATATGGAAATATTAACCATCAGTTAGAACATAAGCTAAATCTTCCAAACTATGTTTACCATCGTTTTTTCCAATGATTTAACATTCATTAGATATTTTTGGAATTTAAATTTGAACAATTTGAAAAACTTTTTTTGTAAATAGAAATTCACTGTAAATAGAAGTTGGCGAACGATGTAGAGAATCATGAGGGGTAAATAAAAACTCGATTCGTGTTTTTCGTGTTTTTTCATGTTTCTCTTTACAATAATTTATTTTCTTCTTATTACGTTTTATTCTTTTTCTTAATTTGAAACAGAGTAGTCGATTAAATAATAAAAATAAAAAACTACTATGTAAAGAATGTCTGTATGTCTGCTTTTATACACATTTTACATGATGCAAATCTGAATTTGTTGGAGAGGAAGAAAAGGGGTACATACATACTTGTACCGGTAAGTTACTTCAATTCTCTGTTGTTATTTTTAATTCTTACTGTGGCTTCTTTCTATTAGGTTTTGACATACAAAATTTAACACAGACTTGCTGTGTGTAAACAAACGGGCAATTTTAAAATAGAATTGAAGAGACTTGATTCAAGAAAATCAGACAAAATCATCGTGTGAATTGTGTGTATGACTTTTGAACGCGGTTTTTGTTTTTAATATATTATATTGTCGTGTCTCCCCTGAGAACAAAACACAAAATTAAATTTGAATGCAAACTTAAAACCAGCTGTTCAGGGCAACAATCGGTAAGGGAAAAATATGAAGAATGGCGGGAAAAGTTCTTAGTGAAGGAGATTTTGTTTTTGGATGAAGCGACTTCGTAGGTGAGGATATTTTTTTGGTCGGACATTTTTTGTGGAAATAAAAAATACACATAACATTGAATACTAGATCGTACCACCTTACAAGAAAAAAAGTGCGCCGTACACCCTCTAGTATAAAGTATTTTTGCAAGGCAGTTTCTATTTTTTTTTTTGCCGAACGTAAGGGTCGACTTTTTGTAAAAAAAACACATTTTTTCGTTACTGCAAAAATACTTTATATTAGGGAGCGTACGGGTTTTTTTTAGGTACGTTCTATTGAACACTCATATACACAAAATACACATATTTAAAATAATAAAAGATACAATTAAAACAGAAAACACAGATATATTAACAAACACTTAAGTATATACACAAAATACACATATTGAAAGCAATATAAAATACAAATTTTAAAATACAATTAGAACACAAAAATATACATATAACATGCAACACTCATTTCATAGAGAACAAAAATAAAAGGATAGGTTTTTGGCAACAGACTTAGGTTTTTGACAATTACGTATCGGTCTATGTTACCCAATGACTCATTTACACAAAATACACATATTTAAAATAATTTATAATACAATTTATACATACATACAAATTGGAAATGCAATACACAAAATACACACATTTAAATTACATTTGAAACAAAAACACTGATATATAAACAAAATCTCCACATTAGATACATCACAAACACCACCCAAACAAAATGGAAACACCACGATGACGGGAAGTTTTGGACAGATTAAAAATGAAGTTGGATTGAGATCGAAATTAAGGTAAGTGAGCTAATTTTAAAATAGTAAAAGCCAAGCAGCAAACATTCGCTGCGGCCAGAGATATAGAAATTTGCGATGCCTAGGAACATACTAGGTCAAAATAATTCAACAATAAAGAAATATAAAGATTTTTTTATGAATACTTATTTTTATATTATTTTCTTAGAGGCATTGCCACCTATATTTTATTTAGCGTTGTCATCCAGTCATCCTCCAAGGATTTACCCAAAAAAGTCTCTGGCAAAAATGGTGATCAATCACATTCAATCAGTATCTGCGCTTGCTATTAGTCTTTTCTCAAGTGCACTAGTAAGATACATTACAGCAGTATTAATATTCTATTAATGGTAGCTACAGTTTTCTTAGAGAAACACATATTTAAAAACAAACAATAAAATAAAGTTAAAGTACTTACGTTTTCACCCTCTTTCTGGGGTTGTTGACATTAACTTCCGGTTCATTTCCCACGTTCATATTTTTGTTGTTGTTTTGATTCCTGGTAAATTCTTAGATGTCGTCAATGTTGTTTTTCTTTGGTAAAATGTATCCCTACAGTTTGAAAATAAACTCACTGCCAATTGAAAATGTGAGGATAAGTATTAATCTAATTGTATATACAGTAGACCGTACCTAAAAAAAATCACCGTACACCCTAATATAACGTATTTCGTTACCTTAATATAGAAAGGCCCTAACTCGTGTTTTTTAACCTTTAACTGTTGAGGTGGTGGTAAATTTTACACTCGTTTTACATTTTTTTTAAATACTCTTCCATTGCGCTCTATCAATTTAATTATCTTAGTACCTTCTAATATCGTGATCGTTGTTTACTCAGTTGTGTTTTAGCAGAGCTAGACATATCAGGAGCGGAGCAACGCACGTGCTGGTGTAAAAACTACCACTCGTCAGCATTTACGTGATTTTATCTTTAAAAATATTTTACCACCACGTCAGCGTTAGCGTAAGTATTTAGTGGAAAAAAATTTACCCCACATCAAAATAAACGTAATATTTTCATAGAATTATTATTTTGGATATTTGTTGTGTTAACTCTTACTTTATTTTTCAGATTTTACCACATTTGAAAAACGTCAACACAACCAATAGCTCCCTTGATTACCACGAGACAATTGGTAACATTTTGGGTCCGGACTCAGTGCCTCCGTCTAGAGTCGATCCCTGTTGGTCGTAAGTTATGCTACATATGCCCGACTAGGCTAAAGCGAAAAACTACACACTTTTTTGTGCAATGTAGTAAGCCAATGTGTATGGGATACAGCAAACGTATAGGCATACACTGTGCGAACACAGATTTTGATGAGTAAAAAACTTCCAAAAAGGATAACCTGTAGTTTCTACACCTGATTATTTTTTTTTTTTTTATGATCTCTTTTATATCTTTAAACTTATACATTTGGCTGTGGAAAAATGTCCTTTAAGTTTTTGATTTTCTTTAAATTCATATTTTTGTTTAAAGTTTTTGATATATCGTTTTTGTTAAATTAAAAAAAGGGTTTAAGAAGTAAAGTACCTGTTTTGTATAAACAAATAAAAATATTTTTAGTTTTCTTTATTTTTTGCAATTAAAAATGTAGTAGCTTATTTATTTTTTTTTTAGTAAAATTAAGAGGGGTAAAATTTATCACCACGTCATTAACTATGTCCGAAAATTTCACCTCGACAGTTAAAGGTTAAATCGAGATTTTTTTGGCTAATTAATCGAAAATCTGGGCTTACAAACAACACGAGTTTCTATATTAAGGTAACGATTTCTACAAGGCAGTTACGAAAAAAATGTTTTAATTATTTTTTTGCCTATATATCTTTGGCATTTACAGTCGGATCTTAAAGTACGATATATCAATGTTTTTGTCTCGAGAACTAATGTTTTGCTAGAGGGTGTACGGAGCACTTTATTTTGGCTTGTTAGGTGGTCCGCTCTAATATACATATTTCAGTTTATTGTTTTTAATTTTATATTATATTTAAATATTTTAATGTACTTTGAGATCGGGACAGAAAGTTAGTGGAAGCAACTATCGCCATTTTTTGTTTCTTTCGTGAAAAAGAGACTTGGGAAAACAGATCTACAAACACATAGCATTGATACGCAAGACGCCAATTTCTCCTGTTCAAAAACTGATGTATGCGGAATTGGATAGGATCCTTGCTATGCGTATAATTAAGACGAGTCAAAGACAAAGAAAAACAGGCTTATACGCACGAAATCTCAATTCACTCACAGACAAGGACGTTTATCCACTTCCGCATATAGAAGGATTGCATAGCAAACTGGGCGACACGCACTATATATCTAGTGTGGATTTAAAAAACGCATTCTGGAAAATCCCACTAGATATACAGAGCCATGAAAAGATGACTTTACAGCGCCGGGGACCACTTTATCATTTTACAGTCATACCTTTTTGCCTGTGTAATGCAGCTCAAAGGCTATGTCGTTTAATGGATAAAGTGATTCCTTCCGAATTGCGTTAGTTACGTTTTCACACGTACATAACTACACATGAGCGGGTTGCTGAACTGATTTCGTTGGCTAAATTAACAATAAACGTGGAAAAGTCAATGTTTTGTCGTAAGGAACTTCGGTATCTTAGTTATATAGTTGGTGAAGGAAAAATTAAACCAGATCCAGCTAAAATATCCTCTATACTAGAATTTCCTAACCTAAAGACGCACAGGCAATTACGAGGTTTTATGGGAACTAATGGCTGGTACCGGCGATTTATTAAAGACTAATAGCTACCTCGTTTTTGAGACGCTAAAAAAAGACGAAAACGTTTATTTCTCCGGACGAAGTTAAGATTTCGTTCGATAAATTAAAGGAAGCACTTACCTCTAGTCCCGTGTTACGCCACCCAGACTTTTCGAAACCTTTTTTTACAGTGCGCTGCTTCCGCTATCGGGGCTGTGCTTTTCCAAAAGGGTGAAACTGAGTGTGAGCATCCAATCGCGTTTATGTCGCGAAAGCTAACAAATGCAATGCAACTATTCGCTGACAGAGCGAGTGGTAATGGCCATAAAGAAATTTCGGGTGTACGTCGAGTTAATGCAATTTACAGTTGTCACTGAAATGGCTAATATCAAACGAAGAGCTTAGTGGTAAATTAGCCAGATTGAGTTTGTTGCTGCAATTCAACATAGAACATCGCCAAGGTAGCAAGAATATCGTACCAGACACTCTTTCACGTTATGACATAGATGAGATAGTACGCAGTTTACCAATTTTATTCGCCAGCATTTTCATCGGAAGCATACACGGAACTACGATCGGCTATTAAAGAAGATACAAATCAATTGCCATACCTAAAATTTGTAAATGATATTATATACAAACGAACCTTGCATTACAACGGCGACAATCTTACAGAAGATTTTCCGTGGTAGTTGTACGTCCCTGCTGCGTTAACTAACATCATAGCCTAAGCTCCAATCTGCAAAGATAATAAAACTTCCAACAATATCGTAAAACCACCAATAGACGAGAATGTAGTGCAAATAGTTCGCCAGTTTCAGAAAATTTATATAGGGGCCTTATGTAAGGTCCAAGACCGTTAAATTTTTATCTTTATAGTATTGGATCATCTCTCCAAATTTGTTTTGCTGAAAGCCATGTCGAAGGCCAATAACAAAAATATCGTTTTTTTTAGTGGCAGAGGTTTTCCATAAATTTTGCGTTCCAGAGGTAATAATCTGTCAAAAATCGAGAGATGGTTGTCCCAATCATCAGTGCATACATCAATTTGTATGACTCCCTACATTGCATTGTTTGGGAGGAATATGATCTCACATTGTAGCGTGTATATAAACTGGTAAATAAACTGGATGCCGTTGTAATCAGTCGGCATAGGACTCTCTCACAAACATTTAATTTGTGTTTATTTAAACTCACTTTTTACAACTTTTTTCTTGTCACGAAATACGTATGAACACACAATGCCACCAATTTAATTTTATTTACACTTTGTTTTTCAGCTACACGACCACTCGACTACTTTTGCCAACCGCAAAACAGAAATAGTGCTGCTAATATAAAAAAATGTAAATTAAATTAGTGCTTAAAAATAAAATTTTTTTTTACTTCGTTAAGAGAAGTTTCTGATAACCATATTGTAATAAATAATAACAGGTACATAAATTATTACCACATATATATTTTTTTTTTTGCTAAAATAATTGTTTAAATCTTAATAACTTTGGAATTTTGTACTGTTATTTTTTATTAATGTAAAAACCAACAAAAATAAAATGACACCACTGAATTATAAATCAGCTGTTTGCTTTGTAGCTGTCGTCTTTAAAATAATTCAGTAGCTGCCGCACAACTGCAGCCAGCAGCATTTGTGTTCGTGTAGTCTGCTGTCTTCAATGTGTTCAATGCATTATTGTCATTGGCTTGAATAGGTGTTGCCAACGCGAATTCATACAAGGTGGTGGCAGTTCTACACAAACAACAATTGGTCTTAGCAAATGTCAAAAAACAGAAATGAAAAATTAAACAAATATGTACTAAAACTTAATATAGTGTAGATAATTGAATAATAATAAATATTTTGTTAATAAGCATAGAATATGCAGATATTTAAATATAAAAGCAAGCTTTTACATCTGTTATAACCAAAAAGCGAAAAAAAAGTAATCAGCTGTCTGACTGACTTCACCTTGCGTGTTGCCAACTTAACTAAAGAGGTATGGTGAATAATAGGGTTCTATAAGTCGATTGTTCGAACAATTGACTTTTTGAAAATGATAATAAACATGCCAAATTAGTAATGTAAATTTAAATCTAACTATTAGAAACAAAAGTGATAATATTATTTAATTTATTATCGCCTTAATACATTTAATTTTTATTGCTTAACATTACAAAAGGCGCATCAATAAATGCAGAAACCATGTATTTTTTACAAGAGATGGTAAAATGTTGAAAAAGTCGAAAATAGTCGGAAAGTCGAAAAAAGTCTATTTAACTAAAAAGTCGAAAGTTCGAAAGGTCGACGTGTTGTTTCAACTATAGAACTCTAGTGGCCATATCGAAGAATGGCAAATGAGGCGAAGTTCACAAACCAAAATATTTTTCCTATCCCATTTCGTTTGTTCGAATATGCAACGATATTGTGTGTTTTGCCATGTCTCCCCCTGAGCGGCTTAAACACAGAAAACACAGATTTACATTTGAACGCAACCTTGAACAGATGGTAAGGGTAAAATATGAAGAGGGGGGAAAAAAGTTTTTAGTGAGAGAACGGGCGGAAAAGGAAACAAAAGGTGAAGCAGAGGAAGTTTTTTTTTAGATTTTTGTTGATGAGGTAGAAATAGAAGAATGAAAGTAGTGGCAATTTAATACCAAAATTAAAAAACGAAATTACACAAATTTAAACAGAAAAATAAACAAATTTAAAAAGAATGGAAAACACAAGAAACAGTTTGCATTAAACATTTAAAACTCAAATTTTAAACACAAAAAATATACAACAAAATACATGAATGCACGGTTTTCATTACATTTCATAGCCAAGCATTGACAATTAGAGTACCCCATTAACATATTTTATAAAATCGAATTAATTGGTCTGATCAATAACAAAAAAAAAACTACTACGAATTATCACAAATTATTTTCGTATTTCAAAACCAAATTTCAAAATTATATGTGAAAATTTGTGATAAGTAATTCAACTTACGGCCATTTTCACAATGTACGATTAAAAGTTAACGTGAACTTTAACCGCAAGTTAGGCTAATCTGAATTTCACAACGTACGATTAATTTCTAACTGACACTATTTAACAACAAAGTTGCTGTTAAATATAACCGAACAAACTTCGCCGGTTAGCATCTTAATTGTAAGAAATATAATAAAAGAACATGAAAAAACTTTTATATTTTAGTAATATTTATAATTTTTGAGAAATCTAAAGCGCAGAAAATGAAATTTTGCACGGCGTGATCCACATACCACCCGTATATTGCACTTCAGAACAAAATACAAACCAAACAACAAATGTGCACTTTTTCTTGTTGGTTTTCAATATTTGTTGTTCAGTTTGTTTCTTGGTATAAAGGCGCAATATAGTTAGGTACCTTAATATTTTTGAGTTTTATACGTTTTTTATTATGCAACTAATAAAATACAAATTATTATTATTATTTTTTGATGCCGCCTTTTTAGAAATTTTTTTATATTTCCATATTTCATTACACTATTTTTCGTAAACAAATGTATGCAGTATTGCCATACTTTCTACTAAATGCTTTTGTTAAGTAATCAAATGATGGTGAAACGTAAATCGGTAACCGTTGGTTAAATGGTCCCCGTTAAACAAACCTACAGTTAGTTAATTTTCTGTTAAAAATGAAATAATCGTACATTGTGAAAATGGCCGTTAGTTTTATATTTTAATGTAGAAAGAAACGGTTAAAAAGTAACGGTAATTTTGGCTTGACAAAGGTAGTAATAAAATTGTTTATGGAATAATGGTAACGGTATTTTATAGGTTATAGTGTTTATTTTCGTTTATTTAGATAACCTTTGTTGCGCTGAAAATATATTTTATTTATAAGTATTTTTAATAGTTCTAACTTGTGTTTAATTAAACCTAGAGCTTAAACCAGTTTCCATTCGAAATATTTATAAATTTCTTGTGAACGTTCATACCTTTAAAATTTGCTGTCAACAAATTTATTCTCGAACCATAAATTGCATTTGTAAAAAACTTTCCGACTGCTTTCTTTGGAGTTGTCAATTATATTTGTTGGCGTTATTTACAACGTATAGCAATAAAGTGAAAGATCAGTTTAGTAAAAACTTAAAACAAAATACATTAGAACTACTTTTTTACATCTTTGAACTTTTGTTTGCTTTTTAAACTATTTGAGATAATTTTGTATTTGATATTTCATGGCATTTTATTTCGGTTTTGGAAATAAATTCAATATTATTTTTATACATTTTTTAGAAAAATAATATATAATACAAAATAAAATGGACAAGTCCAAAGAAAGAAATCGGAAAGTTCATTACAAAAGTAATTTATCGCAAAATGTAAAATTATACCTAAATAACACTGTTTGTATGTAAAGTTATACTGTCTGTTAATATAATTATTGTATGAGAACTTTCAGTATATCTTTAGGTTAAAAAAATATGGTTTAATGTAAATCTATTTAAAATCTTTCAGTATCATACAAATTTTAATTTTCCAAGCCTTGATTCTGATACTCGCATTTGTATACGACTAAATACTTATTCGAACGTGAGAGTTTTTTTATTTTTCGGATTCCCTTAATCGATATTGAATAAACTGTATAGAAATGTATGATGATGGCACTCGATAACGAGAGACTTTTTACAGGAAAGTCGATTGTGAATGTGAGAGTTAGCCTCATAACAAAGGCGAATCTAATAAGGTGACCTCACGAGCACAGCTGACTTTTATTCTTGAATTCGCCGAAATCGTTAAACTGTCAAAATTGCTTATTTGTTTACAATTGTTAGCTGTCATAAAATAAAGGTACGGTCAGACACAGCTAATATTTGACGATTATCGTCAAATATTTCATTGTCTGAATCTGACCACAAATAAAACTTAGAGCAAACAACAAAACAGATGATTTTAGTCAAACAAATTTATTTGTCGGCAAACAAAATATTTTCTTAATGTGAACATAGTGTGACCACTAGCTATATAAATACATAAAAAATATATAATTTGATCTTACAAATCTATTTAAGGTTAACGCACTTATTTCTAATTGTAAAACAATTATTTTATTAAAGCTTTATTGAATTTTGTTATCATATAGTGAATTTAATTTTTCACTTTTTGTTTGACCAAACTGCTGCGAAAACGAATCAGTAAATATATTTGCCGTGTGGTCACACTATATCAAATACTTTCATGAAATAATTGTTTGAACAAATAGAGGAAACAAAGAAAATTATTTGCTCAACACAGCGGATTAAATAGGAGAATATTTAAACATTTTTGGTACTAAATTAAAAACAAAATTGCACTATTTTTATTCTTTAACTATAATACATATCAATATTTCTTGTAAAATTCTTATTTAAATTATTTTCACTAAAAAAATGGCATCAATAAATGAAGTCTTCTTCTTCACATAAAAGTCATTCAGCCTAGAATGACATACTGGGAGAAAAACTAATTGAAGACATGAAGTCTATGTTGCGATTTTTTGCATTTGTATGCGATTATATTTGTATACGTATAACATAGTCTGATGTTTGATTGTTTTTATGCATGGAGTTTTTCTATTTACAAAATTTAAAATTGCTCAAATGTATGGAATACTTATTGAATTTAAAATCAAAGAAAATAGTTTAGACATACATAAATATTATGATTGGATTGCAATTAAAAATTAATTCTTAAACAGTATGATCTGCTTAATTTTTTAATGCGAATATAATATTTGTGAACATTCAGAATGAAAAAAGTTTGGTGAAAGTCCTGTTCTATTAATAATTTTTATTAAAAAAAAAAAAAATTATTTCAATTATGAATTTCATTTTTCCTTCTACGTATAAGTATAGTTTCAACCAAAGTATAACAAGTAGTCCGACTCTATTTTTTAATATTACTCTCTCACATAAATGAGTACCGTGTGATTTCAACACCCTTGTGAAAAAAGGACACATCAAATGTCTCGATATTTTAAGAAAAAATTTTCTATTAAATATAGTTCAATTCTCGTTAATTCTTCAACATACAGAATTTTATAATTTTATTTTACATTTCTAGCACATTTTCATTTCGTTTTGCGTCCAATATATAGTTAGGTACTGCTGTCAAAGAGGTGGACTACTTGTATGTACTTTGGTTTCAACATTTTAAAAATATACTTTTTCTTTTTAACAGTTCGCTTATTTGATTATTGTAAAGTTCATCATAGTAACATTCGTTTTGTTTGAATAATGCGATTTTTAGTTCAAAATCCAAACAAAGCCAAAACAAATACAATAAAATTCCAAAATTGTTAATTATATTAGGGATATTTGGAAGATTTTAAGTACAATTATACCTACAAATTTTAATACGTTGATAGTAATATAATTTAATAAATAAACTTTTAATAATTATATTATTAAATTGTTCAAGCTTGAGTTCTTTTCGCGATTTGTTTTCATTATTTAGCGATTTTTAATTTAAGATACAGCAACACTACTTTTGCGATAACACATGATGCAACAGCTGTTATTTGACGCTGTTTGATCTTGCAAATGAATTGCAAGATCAAACAAAAAATTGAGAAAAATATTAGCTGTTTAGTGGTCACACATTGGTCACCAAGGCGAATTTATACAAGGTGGAGTCAGTCAATCAGCTGATAACTTTTTTTTTCGCTTTTTGGTTCTAACAGTTGTCAAAACTTTTGTTTATATTTAAATATCTACATATTCTTAGCTTATTAACACAATATTTATTTTTTACATAAATAAGTAAAGCCCTCACTACTCAATTATCTACACTATATTAAGTTTTAATACATATTTGTTTAATTTTTAATATTTGTTTTTTGACATTTGTTAAGACCAATTGTTGTTTTTGTAGAACTGCCACCACCTTGTATGAATTCGCCTTGTTGGTCACATTACAAGAAAGTTTTCTTATAGGCAAATAAATTTGTTTGACCAAATTTAGCTGTTTTCTTGTTTGCCGTGCAAAAATATTTTCTGTTCAAACTAGGAACATAAAATATTTGACGTTAAAATAAAAGTACTGAAATTTCACAATTCTTTCAAATTTAAAGCAAAATCTGGTAGTATTTTACTTTCTAGATATGTATTTTTTATTGATGAATGAAATTAAAGTTTTTTTACAGCTTTATTTAATAATTATTTAGAAAAATTATTACCATAAATGTGACCACAAGACAAATATATTTTCCCCTTCGTGTGTTTGATAGTATTAATATGGCAAATAAATGTATACAGTGTGACCACAAAATCAAGCCATGGATTATTTGATGTAATTTTGATCAAACACATGAAACATTTTGTGTCAAATAATTTGCGTAATCTGACCTTACCTTAATAATTATTGTTTTTAGTTTATGAAATTTTTGTTTTTGCACAATAATGTATTAAAAATGATTAATTTATCACTAAAAAATTAAAGTATTATTGAATGAATCAATTTCTTTAGCACAGTTTTAATTTGTTGTTACTGTTAATAACTTCTTGCATGTATTGGCAGCCTTTGGCCGGACGCACAACTTTAATACTTAAAAATTTCATTGGAATATACTGGATTATATGCAGTACAAAGTTGTCGAAAATGAAAAAACACCTTTCCAATGACACGAAAAATGCATAGGTTCTTTATTTATTGGCAATAACTTTCATCTTGTGCAGGCGGCCTTTGGCCGGGTGCACATACATACAAGAATTATATGGTAGTTTTTTCTTTCTTAAAACAACATCCAAATATCGAAATTCTACAGCATCATGTGAATTATATGAAGTACAAGTTGTTCAATGACTCGCAAATGTAAAAATTACTGGTTTTTCATCTAAACTATTACAAATTACAAAATATTAATTATTTCTAAAATAAAGTTTTTGTTTACAATTTGTATTTATTATCAGCTGATTTTGACATTTTCCCGATTATTTTCCAATAACAAAAAGCATGTTGTTTTTGCCTTGTTGTATTTTTTGCCGTGGCGCTCTCGCCTTATTAGATACGCCTTGCTCATAACTTTGCATACAAATTCGAAAACTTTTTAAAAGTTAAAATACATATTATTTTTTATTTATTATTAGTGGTAATATAAAATACAAAAAGTAATGAACATACATATTATAGAAAAACAATTGGCACTCATAGTTGATAGTAATTTTCAACAATAGTACATTCATTCAGATTCTACATTTTTATTATTTAGTAAACTGTCCACATGGGCTTTATTGATTATGCGTGTACCCCTAGGTTCACTAAGATGTTTCTTTGCAAAAACTTGATTGTTTTTATAAAAAATATGATTGAATACATTATTTCTAAGCTTTTCGTTAGCATACATAAGCAGTGAACGGAGTTCATCGCTGACATATTTTTCAATTTTAATAGAATTGGTAGATGGATCATTTTTCAAAACTTGTTTATTTGATAGAAATTTAGATTTCAATTGATTGTTTTTAAATTCAACCAACAATTGTACATTGGATGATTTTTGTTCTTTGCTATTATTAACAACAGTTACTTTAACCAGATCCTCCCGAGATATGAAGACAGACATTTTTGATGCCAGGCTGATAATAACATTTTCAAGAGGTATTGTAAGTTGATCTAAAGGAATGAATTTTATATAGATACAATTGGCTGTATCATTATTTACTTGATTTGAAGTTTTATTTGTGTTCTGATCCGTCATTACATTTTTCTGATTCGTGCGATTTTTCACCAAATTTTCATTACAAGATAGTTTTTGAACAGATTCTTTTGAATTCTCCATAGATATTAAGTGGTCAACGTAACTTTGCAACTTCATTTTTTCTATGGATAGTTGAGTACTGTTTTTTATTTCCTTTTCGAACTCAACAGAAATATGTTTCAATTTCTGTTCTAATATCCTTATTTTATCACTTAGAATGCTATCACTCAATGTATTTTGTCCGGGATCTATCCCAGCTTTTAATGATTCAATTTCCAAACATTGTAACCTCAACTCTTTGCATTCATTTTCAGTTGACAATATTTGTAACTGATCTTGCAGTTCTTTAATGTGTTCCAACGATTCCATGTACTGTCCCTGAAGATGTAAAAAGTTTTCTTCACTATCAATCATTTGTCTGATTCTCTCCTCAAGATTTCTTCTTGCCTGTTCACATGCTGTAAACTGTTCCTGAATGTGAAAAAAATTTAATTCGCTTTCATTTATTTGATCAAGAAGTTGCGCATTTTTTTCATTTGAACTTTTCAGCTTCAACTCAATTTCTTGTAGTTTTTCCAAACTTTCTTCTGAATCATCAAAACTTAAATACAGTTTATGGGTTGTTGGATTGTAGTGACGACACTGGGGGCAACTTGTTTCCCTGAAGAGATATTGAAAAAACAAAATCATCTTTATTCAACTGTAATACCAACCAATGTAACTTACTGCCTGTGCCAGACACTCATGCAGGATAAGTGAAAAATATGTCCACAACTGGTGCTGCAAATATCATCGTCATTTTTGAAAACTTCTGTACATATTGGGCACACAACATTTAGTATCTGCATTTTAAAGCGATATTTTCTTTGTTAAAATTTTTTCTGAACTTCTGCGACCACACAACCACAGATCATAATACAACTTATACCATTGAATATATTCATAAGTATTTTGTAAATCAATCAGTTGCAAGGTACAACGTAGAAAATGGCCTCAGAAGAACAGCATATTATTTGTTTATTCACTTGTTTAGATGTTTGAACTGTCAATTAACTCGTGTTTGTTGTGAAGAAAATTAAAAAACAAAACAGCAACGGGCAACATTGACAATTCAATTACCTATTAGCAAAAACAAAGTACCTGTTGTTTTTGTATATGTTGTGGTTCTGTCGTCACCTTCTATAAATTCGCCTTGATCTATTGCTTATCAGATGCGACCAGTGATGTTAATAGCTAAAATAAAGTAAAACTTCCAACTGGGCAAGCATGTTTTTTTCGCTTAAACATCAACGTTATGGAAATTAACAGACAGTTTTTATATTACTAATAAGTTTACAAAAATTAGTACACTTTTTTAATATTGTTGTTTAGTACAAAATAAAGCATAGCATTTTTAAAATCCCATTTCAACTTTTTAATTTTTTATCTCTTAATTGACATCACTGTCTAAAAAAGCAGCTTCTTAAAAGGGGATATCCCTTTTTATAACATAACTAGCTAAAAACCCGTGTGCTTCGCTACCCTCAATTACTTATAAAAACGGCAGAGATGCTTGTGAAAAATTTGAGGACGGTAGTTTCGTAGCTATTGTATTTTTTTTTAATTTACCCCATATGAGAGGTACCTTCTTGAAATTTCAAAACAAAAAAGTAGCCTATAGTCATAGAGAAAATATACATAGAGCGGAAACTAGAAAACAACTCAAACAAAAAAATTACTCAAAAATGTTACACATACGACTGTTGTTTTTGTTTTCACATAGTTTTTTGTACTAATACGTTCTCACCACTTAGGTTTTTGACAGCTGAGTTAGGTCTTTGACAGAAGAGTTTCCGATCTATGTGTATTTATCTATGCCTATAGTTCCTTCCAGACATACAGAATGGACATACATGTCAACTACTAATTATCCGCCCATTTTCAGACAAATTTCGTAAAATTATAAAAAAATGATTCAGACAAAGACATTCAAAACTGACTATGTACTTTGTATGGGAGGGTCCAGATCCACTGATCGATCTCGACTATTTTCAGCCAAATTATGTAAAATGATAAGAGATAAGATTTAAACAATTAATTTATTAATAGTCAACAGTAAAATTTAAACAATAGGTCTGTAATATTAATGTATGGAGCTAACAAAAACATCGGTCATAGTTATTTGTTTGTTTGTCCGTGAGCCTAAACCAATGGACCTCCCATACAAATTAAATAGTTATTTTTGATTTGCCGTAATTATTTTCTGTGTTGTTAATATGAATATAAAAATATATAGAATTTTATGATTTTTTGATATAAAATAAAACAATACTTTAATATTTTATTTTAAATATTAATATAGAGAGGAAACAAAAATTTTCGACAAAAATACAAAAATTTTAAGTTCCTTAAAATGTAAAAATTTGCTATGGTCTTTATTCTGATTGTGCAGTTCCAATTGTAAATAACTTTTAAACAGCCTTAGTAATTGTAACACTATTTGTCTGATAGTATTGATATCAATATATTTCCCTAAAAATCATTTTTTTGTGCATTTACCGTCGGATGTATAAGTATTATTCGGTTAATCGAATAATTTAAAATTAACCGATTAAATCTAAACCCCGATTAATTATTTGTTTGATTAACCGATTAAACCAGAAATCCGATTAATTGAATACCCTAATAAGTATGATGTAACGAAATCGTGTCTTTTTGTCAAAGATAATTCGACAAAATTTGGTACAAGCTTTTCTAATCCTCCATGGACGAAGTCTATTAAATTTGGTTAGAATCGGTCCATTATATCTCATAGCCCCTATATAATTGCCCTATCTGAAAATAGTTAAGCTCTCATAAATATTTTAGTTATGTAGATATCAGAGATGTGCATGAATACCATTCAAATGATGTACAATTTGTTTTTTTTGCAAAAGTGAACACTTAGTTATCAGTATACATTAACTAAACGAAAACTTTCATTGCATGATTCACCACATCAAGTGTTTTGTTACAAAATACATGTAATTGCTTGCATATTTTGTAAACTCTTACGATTCACAAAAGCAGCGAATCAATGTGAGTGTTATGAATATACGAAGAGTTTTTTGAGTAAATATATAGACTCTGAATTTATTTAAGATTGTATTAGAAGGATTTTTCTTGCATATTTCTATCTTTTAGAATTCGGAAAACACCATTTTCAAATTTTTTTTATTATTTTTGAATTCATTGTATCAAAATAACACGAAATTTAGTTCATGAACAACGTGCGAAAACTTATTTAAAACAAATTAATGCACTGATTTTGTACTATGCATTCAACTTATCATCTAGCTTTTGTGAATCATTTGAATACTTTGCATGCAAATCAAAACACAGTAATCATTTTTGAGTTGCTATTGCTAACGGCATTTAAAAAATGATTGAGAAAATGGCAATCAATTGTGAGACCGCAAGCACTGCAAGCAATATATTAAGCACATGTTGCTGATTGAAAACACAACAAATGCAGTGATTTCATTCATATAGAAAACAAGCGAATCAACTCATGTACATCTCAGCACAAATAAATTTTATATAAGCCGAACTCGCACCACCAAATTTTGTAATGATCGGTCCATAATTAGTCATAGCTCTCACATAAGGCCCACTTCCTAAAATCACTTTAACTAGCATAAATCTATTAAAAAATTTTGGTATTCCAATAAAATTTAATATAAATAAGTTATATATGTATGTACAAAAGTCATTTCCCCAAATTTTATAACGACCGGTCCACAATTAGTCATAGCTCCCATATGAGGCCCACTTCTGAAAATCATTTTAACTGGATTTCTTAAAAATTTTGGTATTCAAGTACAATAGTCATAGCTCCCATATACATTTTAAAAGAGAGGATGAGAAGTCGCATTATCTAAAAATAGCTGAACTTTCCGTTCTTGAATTTGCATTTTCCTATCAAACTGCACTACAAAATCAGTCATCAATTCAGATGTCATCCAAGCCTTTTTTATTTGATTGCCATGTAACTGGTAAATTGTTCAAGTTGATTTTGCGAAACGCCCGTGGCTTTGCAGCTTTTCCAATAACAAAAAGACGTTCTTTCTCTCCAGCCATATTGGCGCAATGCAAAATCGTAAGCCTATCCTTTGCCATTTTTCCTCCAGTGCAAGTTTCACTTTTTAATGCAAATGTTTTATCAGGCAATGCACGAAAAAATAAGCCAGTCTCATCTGCATTGTAAATATCTTGCGAATCATATCCCTCAATTAAAGAAGCCACTTTTTCGATAAAATTTATGACATAATTTTGGTTTACACTAGCGGCTTCTCCAGAAATTGTACGGAAGGATATGTTATGTCGTTTTTTGAACCTTTCAAGCCAGCCAGATGATGCACTAAAATTGGCGAAATTCATATTTTCGGCAATTTCTTTAGCATTGCTTCTTATAAGAGTGCCCGACAGAGGAATAGCTTTATTTCGAGCCTTCACATACCATTCGTAGCTCAATTTATCAATGCAAAGACCCTTTGGACTTAACATACTCCTTTTTCTCTCTGGATTGACATTAGTGTCCCACAATTTTAAAATTAGGTCTTTGTTTTTTTAGCTAACTCGCGTACACTAAGAGTCAGTTTTTGACTTCGTATTTAAATATTAATTATATTTAAGTTCTATTTAAATACGAAAATGAGTTTCTCAGTGCTTTTTTAAATTATACTTAAATGGCCAACGTTGGCCATTTAAATTATATTTAAGTTTCATAAACTACCATATGTTTTTAACAGCTGTCTTTTGTTGTCTGTTTTTATTTTCACTCTATTGTAGCGCTGTATTTTTTTACGGTATCTAACAAAGACTACACTTCCGATGAGGTGAAATTGGGGCTTCTTTTGTGCATTTTCCTACAAATATTTTATTGTTTAATAACCTTTTTTTTTTTCTTATTTGGCAAAATGTATCAATTTTTGTTTTGCATGAACAGCTGTTTTATACAAAACTATCGATAATTTTATCTTATTTAAATAAGAAAAATTATATAGCACTGAAAAACTCAAACTGTATTTAAATACCATTTAAATTTAAGTAAAAATTAACTAAACACGTATTTAAATACGAAGTCAAAAACTGGGCATAAGTTTTTCATTTTTATGTATTTCAATGACATAAACTTTTTCTTTAATACTCAACACTGCTTTAGGCATGGCGATTTCAGAATGTGTATGTACAATAAACATTTGCAAATGTATGTTTTTCTACATTCAATACAACAAGCTGTTAGTATTAAGGGGATTGCCCTTTATACAGCTGTAAGAATATAAAAGAAAGTAAACGAAAAACAGTGTTGTATTTCTGTAATCTGTCCGGTTATGGGGAAAAAAATCTCCTTTGGTATGAAAAAAAGTGTTCGCGTCCTGTTTCAGTCCCAAAAAAGAATATTTTTTGGGACTGAAAAAATGTCCGTTTATGGGACGTGTCCGCTTAAGAGAGGTGTCCGCAAAGAGAGAGTACACTGTATTAGTTTATAAGCACAAATTGTTAGTTATTGTTAGAATTTAGAATTAATAAAGCTTGATATACTACAGCAACTTATTTTTTCCGAAATTTAACAATTTTTAATAAGTCGCACAGTGGGGTCAAATGCCCTTTTTCCACGTATTTATTAATAGACTCGCAAAATTGTACTGGGTAGCTCTCAGACCAATCCGCATATTTTAGGGCTATATGAGGGAAAGTCAGATACCCCCCATATAAAATAATTATTAATTGTGCAATATCTATAGAACTATAATAGTTATAGACACTAAATTTATTGTGGGTAATCTGAAAGCAAACTACACGTTCCACCAAAATCGGGAGGGTATACGAGTGGGAGTCAGATAGTACCCCTTCTACAAAACAATTATTAATTCTCCTATATTTATAGAACTACATCAGTGAGATATATTAAACTTATGCATGTTATTGGTAAACAAAAAACTACCATATTGTAATGATATCATCGTAATCATTATATTAACTAGTGATTGGAAGGTGACTAAAAGAAATCTTTCCCAATATCTGACACTAAAACAATTCGAATACGAATTATTTATGAACTGATACTCAATGAGTTAAAATGATATAAAATTTTAAAATTCTCGCGATTTCGCTCGCTGACATAACTTTTTTTATTAAGCTTAATGGCCTGCTATCGGATGACTTCGTATTAACCACAAGAAAAAACTTCGAATTATTGGTAGACTTAGCATGTGAAGCTGTTACTAATTTGCATATAACTTATGAGGCGCACCGATGCGCAACCTAATTTTTTCTAAACCAACTCTAAACTGTCCAGGCTTTTCAATTATATTAAATTCTCTGCCCAACTGAGCCCACACTTAGCTTTAGGGTTCTACTCAGAAATATTCGTTATTATCATAGGCTTTATTGTAAATAGAATACATATATATGTATTAAATAAAAAGTATAATTTATTTCTTCTTGAGCACTTTCAAATCGTCCACATCGGTTTTTGATTTTATTAATATTGGTTCACAAAAGCTCGATCGGGTTTTCTTGGCATACACACAATTGTTTCTCCAATAGATTGAGTTGAAGCCATGGGTTTTCAATATTTTTGCATATTGGTACAAATTGAACACTTCATCGCTCACATAGTCGGTGATTTCTATATCATTCAAATTCGACAGTAGCTTTAATTTTTCTTTATTCTTAAGAAATTCCACTTTCTTTTCTGCAGTTTGAAACTGCACAATTAATATGATCTTGTCGGGTGTAAGATTGTGTCGTTCGTAGAATTTCCGCTCCATGGTAGAAACCTTAACGATGTCTTTCTCTGATATTTTCAATTTCATATGACGTCCCAAGTTAATAATATTTATTTTGGGAATTGCATTCAATTGAAGTTCAGTGAAACCTTTAACTAAAACACTATTTGCTTCGGAATTGTTGTCGGCAACATTGTTTGATTGTGGTGTTTTTATTCCGTTTGGTCTCCAATTGTTTTTTTTAAGTTCCTCCATTTTCTGTTGGATTACAGTCGCCTGCAATTTGAGTACTTTATTTTCACAGTCCAGTTTAACATTTTGGGTCTGTATTTCTTGTATTAGCTTTTTTTGGAGTTCGTCTTGTTTTTTTAATTCTTGCATCTGCAGTTTTAATGAAAAGTTTTCTTCTTGTAGATCAAGGCATTTTGTTTCGATTTCTTTATTAAAGTTTTCCCATGAAATACTGTGTTGTAATTTTCTCTCCAGCATTAGTATGTACGTTTTAATATGGAAGTCAGCATTCTCTAGCTGGGCGGTTGGTTTATTTACAAGTATTTCATCCATTTTTCATGTTTCCATTATAACTAAAAAGTACACAATCAATAGGAATAAATAAAATCCAAAGCAATAACTCACCCATCCAAAATAAATGTAAGAGAAACAATAAGAAGATAAATAGCTCCTTTGTTTTCTGTGTACAAAGTATCAATGTTCTCAATTTCATTAAACAAAATTGCGCTGAATACACATATTTTAATATGAAAAGTACTGATAAGGGTTTCCAGTTTTATGTTTAAAAAATCTGGAGAAATTTTTAAAATCTTTGAAAAAGTAGAGATTAATATGGGCTTTTAAAATTCATCGAATAAATTTATATTGTTTAAATTTGTGAATCATCCGTTTGTGGTTCTTAATTTTGACATACAGTGGCTCAAAGTTATAATGGGACACACTCTATATTCAATACTTCTCGAAATATTTTATTGAACTTTACTGTAAATAATAGATAAAGACAAAAGAATTTTCAGTCAAAGTAATAATGGGACTAATAAAGTGTAGTAAAAAAAAAGTGGAGGATAATGCATTTTTCAAAAGATTCCGGCTGTCGATGGCCACATTAAACAGCTGATTTATGTAAACATGTTGTCACTTGAAGGCAGGGTTCCCACCTTTCACATCTATTTTGAGAGGTATTGCCAACAGAAAATAATGTTTTTTGTCGGTATATTGAGAAAGCCAAAATTGTTAACGGACAGTTTATCGGCCTAATAAATTTATGTCGACATTTAGTAACAGACAGTTTGTCGATACATTGAGAAAACGGGCCATAGTCTGACAAATATGTCTGACAAAATAAGAATTATTTCTGAAAAAAAAAAATAAAAATCAAAGTTTGAGAATTTTTTTTTTTTTTGACAAAAAAAAAAAAAAATAACAATTATTTTTAACAAAAAAAAAAAATAAAAATCAAGAATTTAAAAATCATGTTATTTTATGAAAATATAGTTGAAAGCGATCAAATTGGTATGCTTGACTTGACTCTCCGATATTTTCTTGTGATGGCTTTTTTCCTTTGAAATTTCAAGAATAATTATTATTTTCGATCCCTGGTAGTAATTCTTTTAACGTTTGACATATACCATCTCCCAGAATCAATTGACATATCATGGTACAAAGCAGAGATATACATGAGTTGATTCGCTTTTTTTTATATGAATGAAATCACTGCATTTGTTGTGTTTTCAATCATCAACATGTGCTAATTATATTGCTTGCAGTGCTTGCGGTCTCAAAACTGATTGGCATTTTCTCAATCATTTTTTAAATGCCGTTAGCAATAACAACTCAAAAATTATTACTGTGTTGTGATTTGTATGCAAAGTATTCAAATGATTCACAAAAGCTCGATGATAAATTGAATGCATAGTACAAAACCAGTGCATTAATTTGTTTTAAATAAATTTTCGCGCGTGGTTCAAGAAGTAAATTTCTTCTTATTTTGATACAATAAACTCCGAAATAATAAAAAAGATTGAAAATGGTGTTTTCCGTATTGTTAAAAATAGAAATATGGAAGAAAAATCCTCTAAATACAGTCTTAAATTAATTGAAACATAATCATATAGGAAAGTGTATATTAACTCAAAAAGCTCTTCGTATATTCATAACACTCTTATTGATTCGCTGCTTTTGTGAATGGTAAGAGTTTACAGAATATGAAAGCAATTATATGCATTTTGTAACAAAACACTTTCTGTGGTGAATCATGCAATGACAGTATTCGTTTAGTTTATGTATAGTGATAACTCAGTATTCATTTTTGCAAAATATAAAATATGTCATTTGAATGGTATTCATGCACATCTCTGGTACAAAGTAATAGTGCGGGAATACATTCCAAATCCAATGAGATGTAAAAACTGTTAAATGCTAGGCCATACAATGAAACGGTGTAAAAACTCTCCATCGTGTGTTAACTGCAACCTTCCCCCCATTCCCAGAACGATTGTACTCGTGTATTTTGTGCAAATTATGCAAAAGACCACCCCGTATCATCAAAACAATTTTAAAAGTTTATCCAACAAAAATAGATTCTCAAAATAAAAACAAAACAAAAATGAGCATTGCGTGATGCTATTACAATTCACAAAGAAAAATCAAATTCCTTAGTTTCATCCACCTCCTACTCCGCAGTTACCACCAATAACACCATTTCTACCAATTCAAAAACAACAACTTACATTTTATCTCAAAACTCAAATAAACAAATAATTGAAAAACCAACAGAAAACCTCTCCACTTTACGCTCAACGCATATAAAAAATCTCACTACTGAGTTTAATAAAACAATTGATACAATAAAACAAAATTCCATAATAAACGAACAAAAACCAACAATCAAATACGAGCGAATTCATTAATTTTTTATGTATGGAATTTGACATTCGAAACAACTCTCTCATTGTTTCGAATGTCAAATTCCATATATAAAAAATTAATGAATTCGCTCGTATTTTCCTGAATTCGCCACCGATACCACCTTGTATATAAATTCGCCTTGCCAACAATAAACAAATTGCAAACAATCCGATCCAACAACAAACAAACCACTATTCTACAAACAAACTACTAGCTACCAACCAAGGCGAATTTATAGAATCTATAAATTCGCCTTGCTACCAACAAAAACATATATTTATCTCCACTAAAATCAATTGATCTCTCAGAGAGCAGTTCTAACTCAGTAACTCCCGTAGAAGAAATACAATTTATGACAACTGACGATGATGTATCGTCAGATTAATTGCCATAAATCTCTTTAAAAGTAAAATCATAAGAAGGCAACCAACAAAATCAATAATCAATATACACTTGCATATGTAATTCTCTTAATTTTATATGGTTATAAGTATTTTGCAGTGGATTATCCGAGGATTTATTAATAACTACACTGACCTACAAATTTTAATATCGGAAAGAAAACCTGATATAATATGTTTGCAAGCTATATTAATTATAAGGTAGTGTTATCAGAACAGCTGATCGTTTTTTGCTACTATGCAGGATAAATGTCAAACTTTGTTTTGCTGTTAAATTCGTTTATGTTTTAAAACCAATGATAATACTACACGAAATTAGTTTTATTTTTAAAAACATACATTAAATTACAAACAGATTCAAATTTATAAACATATTTTGTTTAACAAAAATTCGCTTTGATTTATTTGTCAGCTGTTTTTGACATTTTGCCCTAACAGCCAATTCGCCTTCAAGTGCTGGCACAATGTCAAACTAAATATAAAAAAAATATAACCAATTCGCTCGGTATTCTGAATTCGCCGATACACTAGCTTATAAAATTAATATACCTTGTTTGCAAGAAACGAAATGTAGAAACGACTTTACTCCGTTTATACCCAGGGAGTATTTTGGGTATTTTTTCAATCCCAATTTGACTTCTAAACAGCCATACTCATAAAAAAAAACATACCGCATACTAAAATAAACATCAACCCCACACTAAACACTTAGTTGGCCTTCAAATAAAAACCAGCATATCTTTTGCAATTTTTTCTTTTTATTCCCCTCCAAATGACCCGTTACCCATATCTGACTTAACTAATACTATTGCGAACACAAACGCGCCAGTTATAATAACTGGTGACTTTAATGCTTGGAGCCCCGTATGGGGATCCCCAAACTCGAACAATAAAGGCACAGCGATTGAAAATTTTGTAATAAACTCAAATCTTTCGGTTCTTAACGACGGGTCCCCAACACATTTTAGTACTCACAGTACTTTTTCTCATATAGATCTCACAATTTCATATCTATCAATAATCCCAAAGTTATAGATAATCTTCACTATAGTGATAATTTTCCTATTATGACAAAAATTCAAACCAACTCCCAACACCTTCAGACAAAGGTGTCTAAATTTAACATCAAAAAGACCAATTGGGACGCTTACTTGGGGGTTACACGATCAAGTTTAGCCTTTCAAGTTTTAATACACTCACACTTTTTTACTAATACACTCACACTTTTAAGAATTGAAACGAACTTGCATTCAATTTCTCTTGCAAGTTGGTGTTTCAATTTACAATCAAGAAAACAGCTGATAACATTTTTTGGAACAATTTGTACTAAAACTGTTTTCAAGTTGCGTGCAGCCTACGTCACAGCATTCAACTTTTGTTAATTTTGACTTGGTCGTGTGGCTACAGCGTTACCAAAACAAAATTCTTCAATTTAATCAAAATTTTAATACTTCCCTCAACGTGAATAGAGAGGCAGCAGGAATCTTGGAGAGAATTTCGTCGTAATATGTCTACAGACAAACTTTTAATTTACAAGAAAAATAACGCTATTTTTAACCTGGCAAAAAAGTTAGCAAAAAACAGCATCTTCAGCAACTCTGTGGCAAAATATAAGAAAATTAACAGGAAACTATATTCCCCATACCATTTCATCTATTTCTTTTAATAGTAACATTATAACGGCAGCCAACGAAATATCTGAAATTTTGCTAAATATTGGTCCGACGAATCCAAAGACTCCAATTTGTCCAATCTTTTTAAATCCAAGAAATCAGAAATACTATCTTTAGCTATAACATCAGGTTCCTCTCGATCTATAGATATAGATTCACCTTTAAAAATTCAAATTAACATACAGCCTAAAAACATCAAAGGAAAAACCCCAGGTCTGGATAAAATATTCTATCCTATGATCAAAATGGTACCAGATTTCTTCAAATATCGAAAAATTGGGGGATAATCCCCCAATTTTTTAAAACAGCCTCGGTGATTACTATACGCAAAAGTATCAAACCAATAGACAATATATATATATTCATATCGACCTATCTCTCTTCTCCCATGCATTGCTAAACTTCTTGAAAAAATTATTTCTCGGAGTCTAATGTGGTTTATCAAGAAATACAAACTCTTGTCACCTAACCAAACTGGCTTCCAATCTGGTCTTAGCACATCTCTATACTCTCCATTGACTTTATTAAAGCTTTTGACAGATTAGGAATTCACGTCGTACAGAAACTGTCAATATGGGCAATTGCACAAAAAATGTTTAATTTCATTAAATCGTTCCATACTAATAGAAAATTGTGTTAAACGTTTTCAAATATCTTCCCCCTTGATAACGGTATTCCACAAGGATCTCCGCTATCGGTAACTTTATTTATCATTGCCTTCGACGACTTAAGTCGTCTTCTAAACATGGATAAAAGAGTCGACCACTGCATTTATGCTGACGATCATTATATTACAGCAAATGAACAGAAAAATTACAAAATTGCACAAATATTTCAGGAAATTTTACTTAAACTTAACAATTGGTCAACAACCTCAGGTGCAGATATTTCGTTTGAAAAAACAAATCATCTGCATGTCTATTCAAAATGTAAACCACTGTAAAATTCTAGGTCTTAATATTGATTATAAATATAACTTTAAAAATCATTGTAATTATTTAAAAAAAGATTTAATTAGTAGATTAAACATTATTAAGTATTTATCATCAACTAAGGGCCAAATGCCATTATATTGTTACGAATGTTCAATGACGATTTGAATTCAACGGTCTGTAACGACTGCCTGCAGCATTCATCATGTTTGAAGGCACGTCCATCATTGACATTGTTTGTGGGTGTGGCAACACTGAATGCTTGCGCTGCTGGCAATGACATCGAAAAGCTCTAGAAATCGAATGTACTAGTATGTCCGTTAAGAACATTGTAGATGATTCCCGATAGATGGCGCGTGTATAAATAGTGGCAGAGGCTGCAGTTGTGAGTGGAGTTGATCATTGTCGCTGTTAGAGTTAACATCAACTGTCGTGTACATGTGTGTTTGAACATTATAAAGTTTGTGTGCATTTCTGCGAATTGATATACGTGTATAAAGACATTGAGTGACTATTTAATTCTGTTGTTGTTGTACATTCTAAATAAATAAAGAGTTGTTACCATTTTAAGCTACTAAAACTGCTTTTATTTGCAATCAAAAGTATCCGGTTTATTTAAAAGAAATAAACCCACGTTTTTAAAAGGTAAAACGTAACAATATAATACTTAAGTGAATTTATATATATAAAAAAACAGGAAATTAAAGCAAATTTTTATTATTGAAGCGTTGCTGTTTATTACAGAAAAACAGACTTGAGAAATATTGATTGTTTAAGAACACGTAGTTTTTTCTTATCATTTAAAAAAAATCGGCGATATTTTATGATTACGCTAATCTACATAAACTGAAAAGAGTTTTTAACATCCTTGCAATTTCTCCAATATATCCTGGAATTTAGATGGACACAATTTATGTCAAAGTACAAAAAAGCTTTTTTAATTTTGTTTCCCATTTATACAATATTCAACTAATAAGAAAAAAATATAGAATAACGAAAAAAAAAAATTAAAACCGCGATATTTTAAAAACCAGAGAGCCCAAAATAAACGAATAATAGTTTTGAAAATGAAATGTCCCATATATGTTTTATTCATTTAATTTTACGCTGCACCAAACCAAAATTTAAATTTTGTACCTCTGTGTTTTTTTTTTATAAAAATACATAAATAAATAATAATTCAAAATAAACATTTTTAAAACGCTAATTTTATGTACGTAATTTGCCCAATTTGTAATTTTTCTAAATTTAGCGGCATCTAAAATGGTGTGCTGAATTTTTTAAAAGAAAACATTTTCAAGTTGTGTCAAAAAGTTGGCTTCAATTTTTTATGGATTTGTAGAAAATAATATTAAAATTCAAAAACATGAATCCTAAAGGTATTTATGTATTCCGTGATGAAATTTGTATGGGTACTGGGAGAAATAATGCACAGATTCTTACAATTTTGTAAAGAGCTTCTTCTTTTATCATATAAATAACGTGTGCAAAGTTTCAGGATATAAAAAATCCGCTTTGCTAAATATATTTTTCTTAAATAATTTGAGTTCAGCGCCTTCTCGTGTCGGCAAGAAAAAGTAAAGAAACAAATTCTTTTAACATTATCTTTGTTATCTTTCAACATTCATTCCATAACAATTTGTGGAGATTTTCAGATTTTTGCCTATGTGATTCGGGGTATATTTTTTTAATGTGATCTATGATATTCTGGTTCAATTTAAATGCATAACAGTAACGAAATTGTGCTTGATCTCAATAATAATGGAAATAACACTGGTCGACAAAAAAAAAAAAAAAACACTTTTTGCATGTAACAAGAATAATTTTGTCTAGTTATGTTTAGAACAAGGATAACAGAAATTAAACTAGAATGTTTTAAATACGAATAGTTTTTTCGTAATTAGAAAAATCTCAGTTTTATCAACAAAATTAAAAAAACATTATTTTGTATAATACGTGAATGTATCCTTATGATTTTCGTATGTATTTTGCTTCAGGAATGTCTCTTTGTAATGTCCATCTGTAGTCCGCCAGCATTCGTGGACCCCACTTGCTCTGATATCGGTTTTCTATTGTAGAAATATCTTGATGGAATCTTTCACCGTGTTCATCGCTTAAGGCTCCCAATTTATTAGGAAAGAAGTCTAAGTGTGAATGTAAGAAATGTATTTTCAACGACATATTATATCCCAAATCCTTATAAGTGGATAACAGTTCCGCGACAAGGCTTTTATAGTCGCTTGATCGGTGATTTCCCAGAAAATTTAAAGTCACTTTTATTAAGGATTCCCAGGCAAATTTTTCTAAAACACTAAGTTTTTCTTTAAATAATTCATCATTCATCAACTGCCTGATTTGAGGACCAACAAATATGCATACTTTAATTTTTGCATCACTCATTTTAGGAAATTTTTCTTTCAAATATAGAAGGCCATCACCACTCCTATCCATAACTTTCACGAAGATTTTCATGAGCCCAAGCTTTATGTGTAAAGGTGGTAAAAATATATTATCAGGCAGCACTAATGAAGTATTTTTAACATTTGCTTGTCCTGGAGTAAGAGATTTCCTTTAAGGCCACAAAGAAAACAACAGTATTTTGTATATCCTAGTTGTAACCCTAAAATTAGGGCAATAACCTTCAAATCTCCACAAACTTTCCAGTTGTGTTCGTTGTATTGAATCTTATCCCAGATAAATTTTATATTTTCATAAGACTCTTTCGTGTTAGAACCTTCACCTAATGGTATTGCCGATATAAAAAAGAACAGCCTTTGAACTTACTTTGGAACCATCGATAAACAATCGCCACTCTTCTGCTTTATATTCTATACCCAAGGCAGTCATTACGCCATAAACATTATTACAAAATACTAACTGACCATCTTGAGAAAAAACCTTTTAGCTCTTTATCTCGATTGCGATAACAGCATATTCTTGTTTCGGTTTGTAATAAATTCCATCACTTTAATCGAGAGGCCAAATGTTCTGCCTGTTGTTTGGACAAATTTAAGTTGCGTACCAAATCATTGAGATCTTTTTGAAATAGTAGATGTGGCTCATTAGATGAGAAAGTTTCTTGAAAGTCAGTATCTAATGAATTGCTCAGTCAGTATCTTTTCAATTGCTTCTGGCGTGGCGGACCGATCCGAATTTAAATACTCTGAATTATTTAATAGTGAAAGGCAAGATTTTCTATTTGGTATCTCAAAACATAAGAAACAAAGTAAAACTAGATTAAATCTATATAAATATATAAATGTCTTTGTAAGTTTGTTTGTTTGTTTGTTTGTTTGAGCATCACGCCTAAACGGCTGAACCGATTTTATTGAAATTTGGAACGTAGATAGATCCTTGGAAGCGTCAATAGGCTATAAATTTTTTCAATACTTGGACCAGAAAGGGATAAAAAGGGGAAAACGGGTAAAATTGGTACCTTTAGCTTTTAAACAATAATTACTAAACGGCTGAACCGATTTTTACATCGACAGGGGTAGCGAAGCGCACCGGGTCAAGCTAGTATTATTATATTATAGTGAAGTATAATTTGTTACAGTACAACATGAATGTGAAAATAAATCATAAAAACGGTCAATCTAAAATGTTATGCATAGAAGAATCAGTGCTGGATATGTAAAAACAACAGTTCCCAGTTACTTAGTTTTTTGCTTTTATTCCTTTTTTCGGCATGTTCATGTGGGAGAATTTAAAACTTTCACATATAACAGCGCTGGCTGTAACACAAAAACTAAACCAGATCAAATCAAAATAAATATGGTGTTTGAATGCTTATAGGTAGGTTATTCAAAATTAGTATGTACATCTCTTGTTACAAAATGTTGTTGACCAGTGTAATTAGTTTTTCCCTTAATCTACAGAAATCAAACCGCAGGTACTGCTAAGATATTTTATTTTTTATTCCCATTCTAAAACTTTAAATTCGTGTTTGAAACTGTCATGCATCTCCAAACTTTAGAGCTAGGAGTTAGGTCGGGGGGAGGGACAATATTGGTACACCCAATAGCAGTCACAACCTCAAATTAAATCTGTATTATTATTATTATTTAAAATGAGCAAGATCCCATTAAAACATGACTTATTCAATTATATATATAAGAACCCTTACCTGAATGCTGTTGTCCGCATAGGTTTTTGACCTAACCAGTGTCTCTGCACTAAACTAGAATTTTACATTACAACCAGTGTTACATTTTTCATTATAAACAGCGTTTTTTTTCATGTTTTTTGTTTTAATATTTTAGATTAGATAAAAAATTAAATATATTTTTATTTTAATACATTCATATGTACATATGTATGTAGATAATAATTGTAATTGGTATTGTATTGCTGATTGATATATATATATATATATATATATATATCTATATGTATGTATAAATATATAGGCACGATTCAATTCGATTAAAACCCTAATAATAATAATAATATTTAATAAAGTAGAATCTATATTAATAATTTGTAATGGTAGAATAAATAAATACAAAACTTATGTGTAGTCATATAGCTACGAGTAGATTTAGATTACAAACTAATTAATTATTTATACTAAGTATGTATACATATTTATTTATGTATTTATTTATATCTTAAAGAAATTTGTAATTGCTTGGAATGTTTAATAAATTTTTGTTGTTGTTATATATTGACTTAATATCACCACACTAGTTTAATAATCGATAAGTAGTACGTACATTCGATTTGTAAAGGTCTAAGGTAGGGAGGCTCATCGTAAATGGAATGTGTAATAAACCAAATACATACTCGTATTTATTTACATACTTATATTGTATTTATTTAGTACTTATGTAATTAAAGCATTGTAAGTAGTCTTTTAAAGTTTCGGTTTGGTTAAAAGTTTTGTGGAATTTTTATTATCTGGAATGACGTTGATGTTCTGGCCGTAAGATGGGTTTTTCTTCTGGTGCAACACACTCGCATTCACGTACACCGGCGTCGGTCGTTGGCTCACAATGGATGGGGGTGGTGGCGATGGTGTTGTCGTCGGTTCTTTTTTCTCCTCTTCCTCTTCCACCGACGGTGATGCTGTCATCTGTCTCGCTACCTGCATCTCTTCCTCCTCCTCCTCCTCTTCTTCCTCTTCCAAAATTATATCTCCGCCCACCAGAGCTATGCGTTTGATGGTCCTGGGCGTTATTATATTCGTTGGATTGTTGACTTGTTCGTTTTGGTTGTTGTTGTTGTTGTTGATATTCGTATTCTTGCTGTGGCTCTGGGCAAGAGTGGGAATGGGCGTTTGTTCGATCGTCGATGCTGCCACCACCAAATCGTCGGCGTTCACTTTTGTTTTGCTCGCGTTCTCTATAGAGATCGCAATTGGTGTGGGCTCTGATGTCTGCAACGGCAACGGCACTGGGATTGATTCTATCGTATCTTTGGCTTTTGTTTCGTTCGGTTTGCTGCTCAATTCCATGGCTGGCAATTGGACGGAACTGCTGAAGCTGGTATTTTGCTGGTCCACTGCCGAAACCATTGTGCGACTGTGCGACATTCGGTTCAATCCGGTATCTTTCCATTTCTCTAAAACAAATGAGAGTGACTTAGTTCTTTGCCCCAACATCACTCCACAAATAAACAATACAATCACATACCTGCCACACTACTGCCATTGGCATTATTACCACCGCCCCCAGCATGTTTGCCAAAATGCAATAAACGTCCCGGTTGGCACATGATCACTGTCTTGTAGGCCTTGCGATACTGTTTGTTCATGATCACATAAATGATGGGATTGATGCAGGCCGACATATATAGCATAATGTAACTGAGTATATGGAAATTGGGATGTTCCACATCCTGATCGGCTACCTTGGCAATGGTAATGGGCAAATAGCAGATCACAAAACTCAAGAATATGGCTAGTACCATCTTAGTAATGCGCCATTCATTGCGTTTCGCCCTCACCTCCCTTTGGTCCTTGACGCGTGTGGTCTGCTTTTGCACTGACTCCTGTTTAACATCGGTCGAAAAACTACTGCTATCGGCTGATGATACCCGGCTTTGGCCATTGCCCGTTTCAACATTGCTACCCGTGGCAACGGAAGTGGTACGCAAATTATTTGGTATCGAGTTTTGCTTGTTAGCATGTCGCTTCATACGCTGTTCCGACTTGTGAACCACCCAGAAGATTTTCGTATAGCATGCTATAATTATTAGGCACGGTATTACAAAGGCGGTCACAAACAATGTTGTTTTGCTGCTATGACCATGATCATCCTCCAGTATAGAACACGTGCCCAGTTTCGGATCGTAGTCAAACGTACCCCAGGCACCGACTAAGGTGGGCAACTGCATGCCATAGGAGAACACCCAACAGAATATTATCATGGCTGCAATCCAATGTCTTTTGTAGATTTTTCCATACGAACTATGATGGGCAATCATAACATATCTGTAATGGCAACAAACGTTAAAGCACTTTAACAACATTTTTTAATAATATAAGAACAATGAATAAAACTTAGTTAGTTCTATATACTTCTAATAAGTTCTTCTAAAATAAGTTATACATTCCAATGTCTAAAATAGTTATCCGTCATTTAAAAATCAAATGCTCAAAATTTTAACAAAATCAGATTTGAGGCTACACATCTTATCTCAAGTTTTGTATTTTAGATCAAAGTAGCAATATTTTCAAACAAATTTCAAAAATTAGACTATAAACATTTTCTAACATCCATTAAAAAATATAATAATTCATGCATACATATCTCAAATTCAAAATTTTATATTTACATTTGTTTAACAAAATTTAATTTTGATTTTAATAAACACTAAAGGCCCAACTATAATATGCATAAGCTAGCTTAAGGTAACGTCAAAACTGAACGAAAAGTCTGTCAAATGCTACAGAAACTTTTAGGTGGTTACAATGTACTTAAGTGCATTCAAAACAATTTAGCCCCATTTGCATAAATGTGCAAATGTAAGTAAAAAATTACGTATTTCTTACTATTTTATCAAAATAAATTCATTTTCTTCTTCCTTTTCATCTTTATACCCTTCACCTTCGTGGGAAGGGTATACATATATAAGTTTGTCATTCCGTTTGTAATTTCCACAATATAATTTTCCGACCCTATAAAGTATAAATATTCTGGATCCTTATAGATAGCGGAGTCGATTTAGCCATGTTCGTCTGTAAATCAATTTTCTGAAGGCTCCAGATATCTTTGGGATCCAAATCTTCAATAATTTCGTCAGACATGCTTTCGAGAAGTTTCCTATTTCAAATATGAGCAAAAATCCGAGGCAACCTCTATTTTTGTTGCCTATTTTTGATCTATATATCGATTACTAAGTCATAAATATAGACAATATGGATATATAATGATAGATATTTCAAAGTCCATTGCAACGATGTCTATAAGGCTATAGTAAGTTGGACCTACAATGGGTCAAAATCGGGAAAAATATTTTTTAATCCGAATTTTTTTCACAAAAAACACTTTTTTCACTAATAATTAATAATTAAAAAAAAAATTTTTTTAATAAAAAACTATTTTTTTTAAAAAATTGGAAAAAACTTTTTAAAAAAAAATTCGAAAAATTTTTTTTAAAAAAAAATAAAAATTTTTTAAATTTTATTTTAAAGTATAATTTGGTTTGTTGCTCAAGCAAATAAAATTTTACGAAACTTTCTTAAGAACATTATAATTTGTCACATACGTTTTGTATGTATTTACACAGTTGCTTAAGCTGACTTAACCTAGTGTTTGGATATTATAGTTGGACCTTAAACATGTATTGAAAATTTAAGTTTAAGAGTAAATTTAGATTGTGGTCACAAATTTGTTAAAATTATTTCCTTAACCATTTTTAATAATATTTTATTTCAGATTGCTTCTATGGATTGTTTGTATTATAATTTCGTAATTTAAAATTTCTATGACATTGTTGTCTAGGGTCAGAATAAATGATTAAGACCAATTTTACATAGAGCGGAAACTAGAAAAAAAAAAAAACTCAAACAAAAAAATTACTCATAGTTTTTTTACTAAAACATTCTCACCACTTAGGTTTTTGACAACTGAGTTAGGTCTTTGAGAGCAGAGCTTCCGATCTATGTGTATTTATCTATAGTTCAAGTCATAATATAATATAGAGACCAGACGTAATTGTCAAAATCCTAAGGCCCGTTTTCTCAATGTATCGACAAACTGTCTGTTACTAAATGTCGACATAAATTTATTAGGCCGATAAACTGTCCGTTAACAATTTTGGCTTTCTCAATATACAGACAAAAAACATTATTTTCTGTTGGCAATACCTCTCAAAATAGATGTGAAAGGTGGGAACCCTGCCTTCAAGTGACAACATGTTTACATAAATCAGCTGTTTAATGTGGCCATCGACGGCCGGAATCTTTTAAAAAATGCATTATCCTCCATGTCTGCCAAGTAGTTAGGGCTGGCATGATAAACTCTTTCAGCATTCACTTGGAACTCATGTTATTTGAGTTCGTCCTCCATCAAATTAATGTTATTAAAATTTTTTTTATAAAATCTATTTAATTTCGTTTACAAAAACACAAACACATAAAAACTATGCTGTTATTTATTTATCTGTACGATAAATAAATAATTGGCAGATGAGGTCGGGTTAGCTTTGCGATAGAATAGAAGCAAATGAGACATTGAGAAAACCAAATTTCTTTAATCTGCAGTTTTTCGTTGGAAAAAAAGATAATCACCTAATGAGAAAACGGCCCTAAGTCTGTTGTCAAAAACCTAACTCTTGCAACAATGTATATTGTTGTTGTATGAGACATATTATTTGTTGTATTTTTGTTTGACAAAACGGAGTGTCTCGTCTCTATGTACAATTCTCTAGGGTTTAAGTTTTAATCCTTTAGAGAACGAACAAAAAATGCATATAAAAACAACGTAACAGTAAGGAAATTGCCCAAATGCGCCAAAAATGCATACAAAAACAACGTAACAGTAAGGAAATTGCCCAAATGCACCAAAATATGGCCAACAAAATATTTTTTCCCGAAAATCACAAAATTTAAATCGTAGGCACGGAAAAACTGTAAGAGGTATTGACATAATTTTTTAATATTTTTATTCTCTATTATGATCTCTATAAATCCCAATGTGATGATTAAAAAATTCAGAAATTTTTTTAAGAAAATTTTTAAAAATTTGAAAATGGAGATTTGAAAGTGTCGTTAAAAACAATAAATTTTTTTGGCCAACCCTGCGAATAGGTTAACGGTATCCTAAAAAGACAAAAACTCATACAGATGTAAATACTAATATATTTTAAGTAAAAATTAGCTTTTATTTTAATATTTCTTAAAACATGTTAATTTTGTTCCTACATTTCTTGTTCAAGTGGCCTGAGACACGTTAATGGTCTGGATAATTTTTATTAACTTTAACATTTTTTAACCTATTTTTGTCTTTTATGTCTCATTAGAATGATAATTATGTACACATTTCGATTATTTTGCATTCGATTGCAAAAATAATTATTTAGTAGCAAAATGTTTACAAAAACTGAAAAATATAAATTTTTTCCGTATTTTAGCGATAATACAGTTTGTGGGTCAATTTGACCAAAAGGAGACATAGATTTAATCTCAAAATGATTTTTTTACTGTAGTTTTTATTAATATAAATAAATCTACATATTTCTGTAACATAATGCAGAAAGTTAAGGAGTTTCACAAATTTATTTCATATAAACTCGATGCGGGTCCCGAAATCCTTATCCGATTTGACTCAAATTTTCAACACTTAACTTTTAGACCCAGTGTCACAATATTCCATCCGGCACTCCTTGAAATCTGTCACACTAATGTACATAAATATGTGTAAATGAAACTATTTTAAATTGAATTCTTTTTTAAATTTAATTTTTTTTGAAAATATTGCTAATTTGACTCAAAACACGAAACTTCTAATAAAATGTGCAACCTCTAGAAGTTATTTGATTTTGCTAAAATTTTCAAAATTTCAAAACAATTTCAGAACTTGGGAACATCGAAAATCACAAAATAGGGCTATTCAGATATACATACTAACCTGTTAATGGTTATCATAGCAATACATAGAAGAGAAACTCCAATATTGCCATACTGAATAAATGGTATCATCTTGCAGAGAAAATCTCGGGGTTTCCAGGTGCCCTCAATGAAACGAAAGGCATTAAATGGCAAAACCAAAGCGCAGAATAATAGATCGGCTATACATAAGCTGCAATTAAATTATTATAAATAGAATAATGTGTTATAAAAATGGAAATAGAAAATAAAACAATTAAGAAAGTATGATCGGTCAAGTGCGACCTATTATATTATATACATAGAACTTATTTGGAGCGAAACTTATGTAGATTCCTATTCCGATTGATTTCAGCCAGTTTTAATAGGCTTCGTCCTTGGGCCGAACAAATTGTATGTGTCATATTTTATCGGAATACCTTCAACCTTGCACACAAGGTTTACATGTACAGCCAGCCAGCCAGACGCTTAATCGTTTTATCGGTATTCTCTAAGGTGGGAGTTATACAAAACATCAGCACAAAGCAAAATAAATTAAATAAGCTTTTATGATTATATTTAAATTTAGTTTTCACAAACGCACCAAATCACTAAAAAAAATATGTACCTAGGTAGGGTCACACATGGCAAATATTTACTCAAAAAAGCGTAACCACTTTTTTAGCACAAATTTGTTTGACGTTGTTTACTCTACTAGTGTTTTGTAAGATCAAATAAAATAAAACTAAATATTTGTTTTGAATTGTACTGAGTAAAAGGAGCTTTTAAAATAAATAAAAGACTTAAAATATATTTTATTTAGTGGTTTCATCTTTTTCCTCACTTCAGATCCTACTTTTTTTCTTTAACAAAAATTTAAAATAGAGTTTTGAAACTCCCATTAAAAATTGTTGGCCATACTAGAAAACTCATATACAAGTAAAAACGAATATATTTAAACTAAACATTTGGTTTTATTTCAATATTTATCAAAATGTGTTAATTTTTAATAAATTCAAAATTTATTAACCAATTTTCAATTTCTATATCTCATTAACGGCCATTTTCACAATGTACGATTATTTCATTTTTAACAGAAAATTAACTAACTGTCGGTTTGTTTAACGGGCACCATTTAACCAACGGTTACCGATTTACGTTTCACCATCATTTGATTACTTAACAAAAGCATTTAGTAGAAAGTATGGCAATACTGCATACATTTGTATACGAAAAATAGTGTAATGAAAGATTGAAATATAAAAAATTTCTAAAAAGGCGGCATCAAAAAATAATAATTTGTATTTTATTAGTTGTATAATAAAAAAAACTTATAAAAATCAAAAATATTAAGGTACCTAACTATATTGCGCCTTTATACCAAGAAACAAACTGAACAACAAATATTGAAAACCAACAAGGAAAAGTGCACATTTGTTGTTTGGTTTGTATTTTTTTGTGAAGTGCAATATCCGGGTGGTATCTGGATCACGCCGTGCAAAATTTAATTTTCTGCGCTTTACATTTTTTAAAAATTATAAATATTACAAAAATATAAATGTTTTTTCATGTTCTTTTATTATATTTCTTACAATTAAGATGCTAACCGGCGAAGTTTGTTCGGTTATATTTAACAGCAACTTTGTTGTTAAATAGTGTCAGTTAGAAATTAATCGTACATTGTGAAATTCAGATTAGCCTAACTTGCGGTTAAAGTTCGCGTTAACTTTTAATCGTACATTGTGAAAATGGCCGTAAAACGGTTATTATGTACACATTTCTTTTACATTAAAATGCAAAAATATTTATTTAATGCCAACATTTTTGCAACAAAGTTTAAAGAAAATAATGTTGCCCCTTTGTAAATGCACGTCCAAACTTCAGAGTATCTATGTATGTACAATATATATTGAAAACTCTATGTTTTTACCTCATTATGAAAGCTGCTGCTACATTGCGAACTTTGGGGCATTTAATTAAAGCAGCAACGGTGAGGAAATTACCAAAAATTCCCACGACCATGATCAGCAAAGTCATTACGGCTGCAAATGTAAGCATTGATGAGGAAAATCTGAAAGTAGATGGAAGAATAATATTTAATATTACTATATAATATAACATATGTAGGTATATGATTGTATTTTTTTTGGTAATTTTGAACGATTTATTATCATAATAATGTAGCTTATGCCAATAGCGTCACGTTCTATACCTCTTAACAGCAGCCAAAAATAAAGTACAGGGAAAATAGCAGCAAATTCCCTTTTGAAAATCTAAAAAATTTTAGAGACTTCTAGGACGTAGATAAGAATATGTAGTCTATTTCTATAATGATGAAAAATATGTTTTTCTTTATTGTTTTGGTAAGAAGACGCAGTTAAATTTCCGTGTGACAACTGTGCGATGATTCTAGATGAATGAAAGCAACTGTAATTCCAAAAAAATCGTATACATTATTTTTTGTATAAATTCTCTTGTGGTATCAACCCTTTGAAATATTCTGTCGTACTGCTCTTTTTTTTGCGATAACCTCTTTATCAGAAGGAAGTGTCATTATTATTTACATCTAGTTTTTTTTTTTTAAATTCTTTGGAGTTTTTAATGATTTGTCTTTTTCTTTGATTTTCAATGGAACCCATTGATTAGTCAGTGTAATACATGACAAACCCATAGACATTTCAAATATTCGGTTGAGTGGATGGACGGAGAGTTGCATACGATTGGTAAGCAAGCGCAGGGAATGTTTCAATATCGTAAACATAATCCCAGTCATTGTTAATGCATCACACTGTTATCTGTGTTTATTTGTTCAAGAATGTGTGTGAGTGAGTGTTTATGTGTACAAGTAAAGTAGGGAGCGTGAAAGAGAGATAGAGAGAGACAGTATTAGGTCATAAATGTCACCAAAAGAACATTTAGAAATAATCAAACTATTTAAACAACACACATCAACTTATCTAAATGACAGACAAATTTAAACATCATTTTATTTTATATGTGATCACTTAATTCATAGTTTCATATTTTTGTGTAGTGGTGGGCAAAAAAATAGTTTCAGATATTACAGTTCAGAACTTTATTATACACTTCACCTTCGTGAGAAGGGTATACGGTACAACGAATCTCACTTTAACGAAAATCCGATGTAACGTACAACCACATTTCTAACATTAACTACCTTATATAACGAACGTTTCAACAATTTTGTACTCGATTTAACAAATGTAGAGAAAAATAAAACAAAATCAAACGAACGATACAATTTTTAACACTGAAACTTATATCAATCTATCAGGAATGGCTCAAATAATCATCGATCTATAAAAAATGATGTGTATCCCCTTGTGGAAAAGTATTTGAATTGTTGATTACTCTATCAGAGGTAAAAATACATTCCAGTTAATTGAATTGCTTTAATATCGAGATCCATAGAAATACAAATAGGATTTATTATGGTGAGTTTCATGCAAGTGACATCTGTATTAAAAAAATATAGTGTAAGACTTCTTAAAGAATCAGCATACAATTATAGTTGAGCTCAATCTAACTCCTGATGTTATTCTCAATGCAAATAAATCTGATATCTACTGGAAAATGATACCAGATAAAAAAAACGTTTGTTCATGCTAGATAAACTAGTGCTCCAGGAAGAAAGTTATTTTGATTTGCGCTAATGAATGTGGAAGAAAGAAGATTAAATCTTTTCTTCTTTGAAAGGCAAAGAAACGCCTCACGTTTCATATTTTTAACGGTGAATCACTTTTAGAACCGAAATCCTTTTCAGTGAAGGCTCTATTAAGTTTTGGTAATTCCTCAAGTCAACCTACCGAAGAACAATTAAATAAATTAGAAAATATGGAACAATTTTGGATGATAGTCATGTCTCCTAATGTCACACTGCTTAAAACTTATTAAAAAATAAATCTCGATACAACGAATTTTTCGATTTAACGAATGGACCTGACAACATATTGTTCGTTATACCGGGATTTGCCTGTATATGTATAAGTTTGTCATTCCGTTTGTAATTTCCACAATATAATTTTCCGACCCTATAATGTATATATATTCTGGATCCTTATATATAGCTGTGCCGATTAAGCCATGTCCGTCTGTCTGTTGAAATCAATTCTCTGAAGACCCCAGATATATTCGGGATAAAAAACTTTAATAATTCTGTCAGACATTTTGTATCTATATCTCGATTACTATGTCATAAATATAGATAATATGGATATCTAATGATAGATCCATTGCAACGATGTATATATGGATATAGTAAGTTGGACCTACAATGGGTCAAGATCGGGAAACATATTTTTTAACCCGAATTTCTTTTCACAAAAAACATTATTTTGTAATAAATTTTTTAAATAAAAAAAAGAAATTTTAAACAAATTAGAAAAAACTTTTAAAGAACCATTTCGAAAAAAAAAAAATTAAAAAATTGTTTAGCTCTCTTACTTGTTTTATTGTTAAACTAGTTAAACTAAAAAACTTCGTTAAAAACTTAATAAAGTTTATTATAATTTAAAAATGAATTTGGTTAAAAACAAATGTTTCTTTCATCAAATAACAGTTAAAATGACAAATTTAGGGCCTATTCACAAGGCGACCGACACACAGTGATTTACTGTAAAATAGGTTTATATATTGATTAAACCTATTTTACAATAAATTGTCCAATTCATATATGCTACTATTATTACAATAACATTATTTGGTTTAGAAGATATTGCCCTTCAAAGTTGACTGATTTTCAGTGTTCAAAAAAAAAAAAACCTGTTTTTAGGTAATTTGATACAGTATCTCAAAAACTAGGTAACGGATCGACATTCTTTTTGATTCTATTGATAGATCTATTTATTAAGAAAATAATATAAATATGTACTGTTTTGCTAACCATTTTTTCAATGTTTCTCAACTTTTATGGAAAATAAAAAAAAAAAAAAAAATTTCTAGATTTGCCATATTTGAAAAAACTCAAATGGCGCCACCGTGCGAATGTTACAGTTCATTGTGAATAAAATGTTCGTAGTAATGACATCGCCAGACTGTATCTACGATCAACTAGTACATCAACAAGGTCGCAAATTAAGAAGACCCAGAGTTTGGTACAATAGCAATAAAGCAAGTTGTCGCTGTGCTTCAAATCCGGCATTTCAGCATAGTCTTTTCTAAATACACATTCCAAATATTAAGTATTTAATTAAACTTACCCATCTTCGGCCTCCATATCGTTTGTGATATTGTTATTGTCATAGGTTGGAACACTCATACTGTAATGATAAGAAAATACAACAAGATCTTATAAACATTTTATTGAAAAAAAAAAAAAATATATATATATTGTTTACATTTTAAATTAATGTTTGTTTTTAAATTCAAATAAATAAAAATCTGTTAAGTTGTTAGATATGTATGTATTTTTACTAGACTTCTTTAAATAAAAGTAGAAATGTTTGTTGCTTTCAAACCAAGTTTTTGTATTATTATTACAAAAATATTTTAAATATAGTCCTCTATTGTAGGCTTAAATAATTACATCCCATAAAGCAGAATCATGACTATAAAAATTGTAATTATGGGTAGATTTATTAAATAAAACTATATATGTATATAACTTAAAACTATTAAGAAAGTATAGTCGGTAAATGAGCAAAAACATTTTTCATATAAAATTTTAATAATTTATTTTCGTGAGTGATTTACGGAAGTGGAAGCTTTGACAAATTATGTAACGATCGTCATCAAATTGGGTGATTTATTTTTACATGAAACTTATTTTTTAGGCAAATTAAATGCATAACAAAATGTTTAAGTGTTTTATGCCAGTTAAAGTCATTTGAAGAAGTGGACCTTGTATGAGAGCTTTGACCAATTATGAACCGATCGCCATGAAATGAGGTAATGTGATTCTGAATCGATCGGTATACTTTAAGGTGGGTGTTACAAACATCAGCACAAACGAATAATACCCTTCCCACTATGGTGTTGTAGGGTATAATTAGTTCATGCCTTTATATTTAAAAGAAAAATAATGTACGACTTTGAATCTGTATCAGTCTAGATTTATGTATTTCGTATATTTGAATCAAGTACGTTAATTAGGGAATTTATGATTCTATTTTTCATCTGAAGAACTAGTTCTATGGAGATTCCAGAAGTATTTTGTTTTAAAATTAATCGTTAAACAATCCAAATTTGCATACAAGTTTTTTAATTTTAAATTTTAAAGAGCTTCTAAGAATCTATAAGTAATACACATCCCTTTATTACGAAATAGTGCACAAACATCGCCGGTTGCATGAGTGATAGAAGTGGTTGCAGATTTATTAATTAAACGGATTCTGAAACATCTAGTCATAACACGAGTTTAAAGTTAAACTATTAATACATTACACCACTATTCGGTTAAGATTTGTATATGTATGTGCTCATGATGATCCAAAATCGTTCAACATCTACCGTAATACCAATGGACTCGAGGCACGTTCAACATGGCAAACATTTACTTAAAAATGCGTAAACAATATTTTTACCACAAATTTTAGTTTAGTAATATTTATAGAGATATTCATACACAATTTAGTAATGATAGATCTACAATTGACAATATAGGCTCATTCACATTTGAATCACTTAACGGATATAAATCTTTTTCCCAACATATATATGTATTCATAAATATAAAGCACACAGTTATTTTATTTTTGAAAATCGGTCCATAATTGATCATAGCTCTCATATAAGGTACGCTCCCCAGGAACTAAAAACGCATGAATCCGTTATATGTAACTATATGTGAAACTCATTCATTATAACAGTCTGTTTATAGAACAGAATCGTGTGTTTTGTGTTTGTTACAATAACAAAATACATGATGTTAAATTTTAGTTCGGCTTACTCGATACTGTTCTAGTATATGTACTGGCAAGTAAGTTTCGTTTGAACTGGAATCATATCCTCATATTTTGTTAGGTTCGATGTTATATACTTGCTGTGGGATGAACTAAACGTAATATTACGGACTATACTGTCTTACGTATGTTAAATTGTATTCATACCCAAGACGAAATGGAACTGACACGGAACTAGTTATGTTACTGGTTCATCGTGGATAGGAACCAGTTCTTAATTTTTAATTAGATGTTTTAAATAGTGCTGTCAAATTCTACTACATATGATTAATCGATAATTTCGGTATTATATAATACTCGCTACTATTATATTTGAAAATAATGGAAACTTTCTTACAATTTTTCATTATTAGTTATACAAACAACCAAAAAGGAATTCTTCCGGCTTACAATTTTTTGGCCTATTTTTGATCTATATCTGGATTATTAAGTCATTAATATAGACAATATGGATATCTAATGATACTTCAAAATCCATTGCAACGATCTATATGAAGCTAGTAATTTGGACCTATAATGGGTCAAAATCGGGAAAAATATTTTTTAACCCGAATTTTTTTTAAATTTTTTTGTCATACATTTTTTTTCACTAGTAAATTAAAAATAATGTGTAAAAAAGATAAAAAAAAACTATTTCAAAAAAAAAAAATTTTTTGGAAAAAAATTAATTTTTAAATTTTGAAAAACCATTTGATTTTTTTTTTTAAATTTAAAAAAAAAAAATAATTAATTTTGTTTACCTAAAAATATTTAAAGTTTTTATTTTAAAGTATAATTTGGTGAAGGGTATATAAGATTCGGCACAGCCGAATATAGCTCTCTTACTTGTTTTAATCTCTGGTTGAGATTAATATGATTCAGCTCAATCGAATATAGCATTCTTGAATGAAACAGTATTTAATAATTAAGGTTGTAGAACAATTGATAGATGAAAAGGATGTTCTCAAATAATCCTTGCTCAATTTGCAGTAAAGCATTCTTTCAAATCTTCACTTTTTCAGACTTTCGTACAGGTCCACTTTATTTAGTCTTGTAGAACTTAATATAACTAATGTATAATGAAACATTATAACGACAGTAGTTAATCATTTTTATCTATACACTCTTAAAAAAAACCAACAATTTCAGAAAAACAGAGATTTTGTTTTTCAACCTTGCAAGGATTTAAAAGAATCTAATTGTATCCATAGTTATCCTGTTTTTCCATAAACATTTTACACTCTCAAACATGTTTGTGGTAAAGTAAATAATTTATTGAAATTCTGCATGCAAACTATCTGCTACGTTTTATTTGGCACCTAAAGGTACATTGTTTTGTTTTCAAATCTTTTTGTTTTTATTTCTAATTAATTACCGATTGATTTTTAGTTTGAGATTGTATTTTCTCTTAATAATAATTCAATTGTCTTTTTTATTCACAGGAAACAAACCGACACACACTTTGAGCGCGAACTTATTCCTCTACAGTAGTAGTTTCGAAATAAAGTGCAAGTTTTTGAAAAAAAGAAGAAACCCAAGATCTTTTTTTTTAAGAAACTAAAATTTACTAATAAAATACATACACACAAGTGCGTATGTGTAATGAATTTATGTACATTGTACACACATAGTAAATATACTAATAAATAAATAAATATAAACGGGTGAGTAGTAGATGCCTAATTTGTCTATAGGAATAAATAACGTTGCAATCATACAAACCTACAAACAGACATATGATTCCAAGCGGGTTGGGTTAAATTGGTGCCAACATTTGGGTTACGTTACTCTCATTTTAAATTAGTGTCAATTAAATAATTTAAGAGGGTCAATTTCGTTTCATATAGACATACATACATACATACATATGTATGTATGCAAGTATCTTTATATGCGAAGTATTTTTTTTTTCATACATATGTAGATACTCTGTTATATCTATATATGTATGTATGTATGTACTAGTATTATTTCTTACAGACATCTAAAATTGATATGTTTTTGGTGTGTACTCGCATGTAACTTTATTGTATTAAACAAATAAAAAATACATATATTAATGAATAAATAAAAAACAAAAGCCAAATGAATGAATGAATAAATGATCGAGTGAGTGAATGAATCTATGTATGTATGTATGTATGTTTGTACATTGAATGGGTGAATGGATGGATGTATAGATGGAACGAGGGATGTACACACAAATGTGTGGACAATGTACAGTCAGTCTAAATATACAATAAATAAATTGCTGAAAAGAGTTGTCGTTCAAAATTCAATATTGGACTAATGGTGACTATAGTCATTGTCTAACTACTACTCGAACGAGAGATGTAAGTTTGTATGGTTTTAAAAAGAATTTAATATATACATTTATATTATACATATATGTACATATGCAAGCATGTTTGAAGTCTCCTTCATCACTAATTGTTTGTTTAATTTTATTATACAAAAAAGAAAAAAAAAGAAAAAGAACGTACAATAAGTTTAAAGATCAATCATTCATTAATTGAATTTTCTCAACAATTTTGTGAAAGTTTCGTTTAAAATATGCACGATTGATCGAGATCTTAGATTTTAAATTCGAAGCAGGGATTTGAAATTAATTGAACATAATTATTTTGAAGTGAGAAAGCTATTAAAATTAACTTATATCATTAGACATCGCACTGGATATCCAGAACATTACATTTCTACTTCCCAATAATACGTATATGGAGTCGCGAGCTGCGATGTGTTTATGTGTAACCATTCTAGAATACCTCATATGGAAATGGTTACGGATCCTGTATAACCTATCACTTGCTCATAAATAACCCAACCAAATCAGTTTTTAAGAATTTCAACCATGTCAAATCTTGAAATAAGCTAAATTCATTTCGAAAGTGAAATTTTTCTAATCAGAATGTGTATATTCAGTACAACTGCCGTTACCGCTAAGCTGCTGTAATCGAAATAACTACAATTATCGTAACCGCTAAGATACCCTTACCGAAATAATACATCTTAGCGTTACCGTTACCTTTTAACCGTTTCGAATCGGTAGTCAACCTTGGAAAAGTTATGGAAATATCCATATTGTCTATCTTAATGACTTAGTAATCCAGGTATAGATAAAAATAGATAAAAAATCGAGGTAGTTGTTTATATCTCAGCCATATAAAGCGGATATATTGATGTATGAATCATGTATGTAAGTTATTTGGGGTTGGTTTCAACATATAGACGGACATGGCTCCACTATCTATAACGATCCAGAATGTATTACTTTAAGGGGTCCCAAATGAAAAATGTAGAAACTACAAACAGATATATACCCTTGCCACTCATGGCGAAGGGTTATTTCAAACGTAACGCTTCTATAACAACTGACTATCTGTTGCAAGAACCGAATAAAATCTGTAGATATAATGTAATCATTTGAACACCTACAAATTAGTTCATTACAACGAATCTGAGTACTGTAGATTTTAAAAGAAAACGTACAACGAAATTGCCGAAATTTTCCGAGAGTTTCGAATGAAATATTCCTTTGATACTTTATCGGGTTGCAAATGAATATTATAGAAATTACAAACGGAATGACAAACTTATACACTGCGTTTCACAACTACAAACGCACCGTTTATAAATGAAAGAAAATAAAATTTCAATAAAAACAAAATCAGTTCTAAGTAGATCAAAATAACTGCAAAGAAAAATTAACAAAATTTGTGTAATAACTTTGGCGCTGGGATTGGCGGTATCTGTCTCATATCTTGATGTGTTTTTGCAGCGAATGGCACATTAGATTCAGTCAGTTTTGGTACTGTGAGCCTAATATGTCGGCAAATAGCATCAATGCTGTGTAAAAGGTTCCAAATTGATGTCTGATCCCTTTATTTTCAAACATTCTTGGTAAATTTGCACAACTGTTAATAATAATATTGGCTTTATCTATAACACACGTTAACAAATAGGGAAAACCATTTCGGTGCATTGGTAACACAAATAATGTCTTCAAATTTGTTCCACTACATGTAGCTTTGGATCTACCTTCATTTTTCAATATTGACTTTCATAAGTAAATTCGTATGCCCGTTTCGTTATCTTTTTTGTATTTAAATTTCTATAAATACATTGATTTTCAGAAAAGGTTGTGAAAAATATGTCGCAATGAACGAAATATGTTTTGTTACCTTTGTGGTGAATACACAGTCAAATAGTTTAGAAAACAGACTTATTGAAAAACAAGTATTTCAATTACTTTAAGATCGAGATTAAGGCCCTGAATAAACCGAGGGTTCCAAACATTGTTTGTCAAGTGTATAGTGAAAGTTTAAGACAGCTGGAAAGCGATAAACATAGTCTTTTGAAGTTTGGTGTAACTATGATTTGGACAGAGCCGAAAAAAAAACATTGATGATTGATATGTTTGTGTTTTTAAATTACATGATATAAATAAAAGGACATATCCTGCTTTACCGTCTGCTATATTGTACTCAGACGACGTAGCATGTCCTATGAATCAACATCTATCAGATTTGTCGGACACAGAGCTCTTGGAAGTTTTGTCGGATGAATATCACAGCGATGTTTTCCCTTTCTTTCAATAAAGTTTCTAGGTTTTAGTACAGGAACGTTAAGAGCTGGTATTTTTTATTAAGAAATAAGAAGGCTGAAAATTACGAGGAATAAACCTTTTAATAAGCTTTAAAAATCGTCGATGAATTATAAGCGTAAAAGTGCAGTATCTGCACAGTCAGTTGGATAAGTTTCTGGAAAATCTTGGATCATATAGCGAATAAGAAGGAGATAGATACCAAGATCGATGAAATGAACATATAATGGAAGATTTCTGTTGGAGTATCACACGGGAGAGTTATAAGAAGCTCCATCGTAGATAATTCACAAAAATAAGCTTCTAACCTGTAAAATAAATCGTTTATTTTAATTTTTTAGCCCTGCAATTTCTCGAAAATTACACGATGCATTGAAAAAAGGCATCCAGTTAGAATCAGGATATCGAATATACCTAAAATCAGTTTTAGTTTTGGCGGCACCAAAATCATTGTAGACCTCCCATTCCGTAAAATTTTGTTTGTGCTCCAGTTATATTTTTCCCATAACTTACCGTGTTGTTCACGTTATTTGACAGAGCGCACATATGTCCATTTTTAAATAAAAACACAATAGTTTTAAGACCATTTAATCAAAACATATGGAACAATATTTAAGAATGACACGTCTAACGAGTTATTAATTAATTTTTTCCAAGTTGTATTGGTGAATATTATGAGGAGAATGTTTTATTTTAGCCAGGAAAATTGCGTTTCTTTAAGAAATCCTCCGACTTGGATTAACAATTTAATAATGGTAGATAAACTAACTAAATTTTCTATTGTATGAAAATGTATTTGGTTAAAATTATATTTTAACGATCGTTACTAATAAAAATATATTAGAATTATACGTCGAATCATGTATTAGAGTTATGCAGCGAATCATTATTTGCGATGAAACATGGATCCATTATGATAACCCGAAGCGTAAGAGACCGTATGTGAAGCCCTAAATATTCATGGCTCTAAGGTCATGCTCTGTATTTGGTGGGACCAAAAGGGCCTCATCTATTATGAGCTGCTGAAATCTGGCCAGACCATCACAGGGAACCAGTTTCGAGCACATCTGATTCGTTGGAAACATGTTGCAATATCTGTTAAAAACATGTTGCAATACCTGTTTAGAATGAAGTGGTTAGGGAGTTTTGTCTCAATCGCTTTATAGTCCAGACCATGCCCCGTCCGACTTCTATTTGAAAAGGTCATAGCTAACATATTTTCAATACTTTGAATAAATTTATTAAAAAACATACAAAATTTAATTTGTTCCAAGAAAATTTCATTTATTTTTCATGAAAACAAAAATATAAATGAAAATTCTAATAGTTTTCAAAAGACCTTCAAGTTTTTTTCCAAATTGAAAAACTATGAACAGAGTAATAGAAAGCATGCATTTCTTTATTATGAATTGAAACTAATGAAAGGCAATTCATTAAATTTATGTACAAAATTGTTCTGTTTTATTTATTAAAACTCAATAATTGCATTGGAATATATTTTAACTTAAATTTATAATTAAAACTGGGTTCTTCAAATGTTTTTCTCTTTAAATCGTAATCGAAATATTTAATGCTAGATTATGATTACGATTAAATGCTGCCACTAATTGCGATTACGATTGAAATCGATTTGAAATTACATACTACTTTATAGTTATGCCGAATTTATCGTAAATCACCATATTATAGCATTTTGACCAAAACATTTCCTGGAATTTGGATAAAGCGAAAAATAAGGTGAGTTAATAGTTGTAATACGCACTAAATAAAATTTGTAATATGACTAAACCTAACCGGGAACTTGTTCAATACCACACAAACATTATGCTAAACTTTTGAGAATATTTAAATGGAAACAATTCAGTCTAACCAATTTTATATTATTAATTAAAAATGTTAATAATTTCAATGATTCTTAAACATGTGCAAGTTTAAATAAAATTATAGCCGAGCAGCCAGAAAGAACATGACCAAAAAAATAATGTTTATTTTAAAATTACAGTCACGCACGTGGTTTGTTGTTATTTTTTTTGGAAACAAAATTATTTTGTTTACTTTTTTTTTATTTATTTATTTTTTTTGTCAATTGAAATGTTGCCATATATTCGGTGGCAAGTCTTCAAGTTTAGTTTTGTTAAGCCTGGTTTAATAGAACTTTTGATAAACTACATTATTATTTGGTCTGTTCAATAACAAAAAACTATTAAAAACAAAAACAATTTATGATAATTCGTAATAGTTGTTCTGCTTTAGAATAAACCATTTGTTATATATGAATTTTGTTAAAATAATTTATGTGGTTTCAAAAAAAAATGTCTTTAAACTTTATTAAACTAAAATGTTTCTTCTATTTTTTTTTTTGCAAACAAATATATCTTAGTTCTATTTACATATGTATGATTACATTTTGTAGATCGTTCTTACTTACAAAATACCAACCAACTGTTTGTTATTTCTGTGGATGAATTATGATTAATTTGAATTGAACAATCATCAACTTCGATATACTACATTTCAAGTTTAGTTTCAGTCATTCGAGTTGTTTAGCTGAATAAAAATACCCACGATGAATCATTGCCGTTTTTACACAACTCTTTTTTTTAGTTAAAAATACAAAAAAATATATATATAATGTATTGTACAATTCTATTCCCAGAATAGCTGATTAATATTTTCACAACACATTTCTACATCTCTTGTTCTAAAGAATGAAACAAATAAAATAATAAAAAAACACTTTAATTTGATCTGAGTTGATCGTTTGACCGTTTGCTCGTAAATAAAATAACTAATTTTCACCTCATAAAAAGTAATAATTTATAATACTTATGTACTCGTATTATGAAAGTGATTACAATTATTGTGGGTACCACATATGAATGGATGTACATATGTATGTATATTGAATAAGTAGGCATCGTATTCATTTTATTACGCTTTTCTTAAATTGTCTATGAAATTGCCTTATTGGCGAATCATTAATAAAGCTACAGCGCTGCACAAATGTCCAGCACATTTTATTTGAGTACATTTGTTTTAGTGGAATCAAATGCTAAATGGTTCTAGGAACAGAGATTATGGGTAGAAAATAGAAGTTTTCTATTTTGTAAATGGCAGAGAAGATTTCAGCAGGGAGTTTAGTTTGAAAATAAATAAAATAAAAAATATACATATGCACCCATTTAGGTTAACAAATTTTTAAATTTTTTGATGTGACGGATAGACGTTGGGTCGGAACTTTATTTTAAAAATATCAGTTATATTTTTGATAAAATTTCAAATAAAATATAAAAAGTTCCTTTACACGCATCCAAATTCGGAACATCTATTTATTTCTCTTATAGAAAAAATATTTCTTCGGGATCGTTTTTGCAAATAAAATAAAGAAAAATATCAGAATTATCTAAAAGTTTCTAAAAACACAAAGCCCCGATTATAAAATATATATTATTTTTGAAATACCCTATATATAATTTAATTAGACTAAAAGTTAATAAGATATCAAACGGTAAATAACGGCAGGGCGGCCTCTTTTATGAAAAAAACTAAATTTGGCTAAGTTTAAAGTCATTGGCCCATAATCATTGTCAAAAATAAAGTATATTTTAAGAGAAATAAAGTCGTCTTTACTTAAGAGTGGAATTTGGGTCTACCATAGACAAGTTAAAGTATACTTCTGACGTTAAAGTCGACTGTAAATATAAAACTAGCTGAAGTTGTTTTTAACTCATTTAACAACAGCATCAGCTGTTCTTCGCCATGTAAAAAAGTTCGACAAAAAGTGAAAAATGTTTATGTTACAAGATATTGGCAGAGATTTTGCAATTATTGAATATTGAGTCAATAAAATTAGTACCAAAATAGAATAAATCTGATATTCATCTTTCCTTTCCTATTTTCCACTACAAACTGTTTTTTTCTTTAGTTTCCTGGTTACATTTGTTGTTTCTCACTTATTGTTTTATTTTTTAATTTTCTAAATCAGCTGTTCAGCGATGCCACTTGTTTATATTTTGTTGTATATTGTATGAAAACATTTTCTACATTTGAGGTGACACCCAGTTAAAGTCGGTTCAATTTAAAACATACTTTAATTTTAACTATAGTTAGAAAATAATAAAAAGCGGGTTTTTATTTTAAAGTTGTTTTTAAAAAGAACCGACTTTATTGTTTGACTATGATTATGGGTCATTATTAATAAATATATACTCACTCAGAACGATACAAATTAACCCCTTGTGGACCAAGGCTTTAAATCATTGAAAAAGTTTTATTTTTTTATTGAATATTGAAAAAAAAAGACTTCAGGAAGTTATTTACAAAATTTTAACTTTGTGGGGGACCTGCAAGGAATCGAAAAGGTTCTGGTACTTTTAAGTACCGTTGGTTCAGCATCATCAAAAAAAAATAAAAAAAAAACTCATAGATTTTTGTTTAAATTTTATTAATATATTGTTACGAATGTGCAATAGCGATTTGAATTTAACGGTCCGCAACAACTGCCTGCTACAGTCATCATGTTTATAAACACGTCCATCAGTAGAAGCTTCTACTTATCAACTACTACTTGATAGCATGCAGTCATTAGCATTGTTTGTAAGTATGGCAACACAAATGTTTAAACTGCTAACATTGACATCGAAAGCTCTAGAATTCGAATGTACTAGTATGTCCTTTAAGAGCATTGTAGAAGATTACCGATAGATGGCGCGTGTATAAATAGTGACAGAGCTGGCAGTCGTGAGATTGGCGCTGTTAGAGTTAACATCAACTGTCGTGGACATTTGTGCTTGTCATTATAAAGTGTGTGTGTGCATTTCTGCGAATTAATAAACGTGTAAAAAGACACTGAGTGACTATTTTAACCCTTTGACGGACACCAAAATTTTAGGAGGTCTTCCCGTGGGACACTTGCTGTATCTCCGTTATTTGGAAGCTAACAATTTATGACGTGTATACACGTCATGTCCCCCCAGAAACCCTTGTTATGACGTCTATAGACGTCAGTGTCCGTCAAAGGGTTAATTGTTGTTGGTGTACATTTTAAATAAATAACGAGTTGTTACAAATTTTAAACTACTAAAACTGCTTTTTATTTGCAGGAAATATTTAAAGGAAATAAACCCACGTTTTTAAAAGGTAAAAACGTAACAATATTGATTAGTTTTGTAACTTTTATAACATTTTCTATTTCAAGTCTATTCATTGGTATTTTACGAAACAGTATTTTTTATCAATAGAACATTAATAAGAACATGAGATACTTCACCGTTATTCTGGGTAAGCGAGGTTGCCAATAGGCAAACAACTATATTATAATTCCAAAGATGATAGTGTACTTCAAAGTACTTTTGGGCAAAAAGGGTAAAAATATGTTTTGTTTTAATTTTGTAAGCTTATTATTGTTGTGGTACTTATAAGTACCGTTGGTCGACAAAGGGTTAAAAAAAAAATTAATAGAAAAACGAAAAAGTGCAATTAATGCAATTAAAACTCATTGAGTATCAAATGTGTATAATTTAATGCATTTAAGTTCATTATTATAAAAAAAATAAAAAATACCGATAGAAGATAAAACAAATATCATTAGAATGATAAAAAAGTACGATTAAACCCCTCTTAGTTCATAAAGAATATGTTTAAAACAGTACATAACTGTTTTAACGAATTTGTCCCTATCTGCACCTCGAGTTCCAAATAACATAATGTTGAGGCCCGCGATGATGTGGAGGAGGACGACGACTTCCTCGACATCGATATGGAGCTCCTCCTATAAATATAGTGACCCTCGCTCGCTATGCCTGTGGTCCTTGTATTATTGTGAATGCCGCTTAGGAAGATTGACAGTTGACAATTAAAGTCATGTCAATCTGCTTAAGCGCCATTACAGTTTGTCAAAAACTTGAGCAGCATCAACAGCTACAAAACCCACAACAGCAAAAACCCACACAAATTTATTTTATAATAAATTATTATAACGTTTAAAAACACCTGGTTTTATTTCATCCCGTGAATACTATAAACAAGTAAGTGCAACCTGCATTTTTTATTTCCAAAGTTATTTATATATGTACATTCATACACACGTATAAATAACTTTGGTTTCTATTTCTTTCAACCCCTTTGAAAGAAAACAACAAAGCCCAACAAATTTCCAAGCTTAAGCTAGAAATTTGTTTACATAATGTTAGTTCATTTTTGCATGACTAAGAAATCTCTAAAATTCTAATTTTAGAGATTTTATTTAATATAAATATTGTTGTAATTATGCTTCCAAAAATATGTTGAATGGTGAAAGTGGGAACAGGAATAACCCTGAATGTTAAATGCATTTTCCGTTAAGATCCCAATAAGGATTTATGCTGGAATTCAAGTTGAAAACTAGTGTAATTTCAGCCTTCAGTTCAGTGTCAAGCAATTGAATTATAGTTGTATTACACTTTATATCTATTGATATATGTCTCCAAAAGGAAACATAAATTAAAGCCACAAGTTTTATGTTTAAAAAATATTTAATTTTTCCAAATACTTTCCATGTTAAAAACTTAATTATATTTGCATTCAAGTCAAACTCCTAGAAAATTTGCAAGTGTTTGAATATTTAGGTATATTGTGCTTATTGGGATGGGTTTAAATCAGTGTTGCCCACACACATACTACAACAGTTTCGTTTGTGTTTGTTAGGCAGCGGAGAGCAAAATTCATCACAATATTTTAAGTCGTACACTGAAAAGCTTAAAGTAAGATTACCTAAATATGCATGGCAAATCTCATAATGTCTTTTTATAAAAAATAAAGATTTACGACATAAAGTACGATAACACACAATACATTGTGCTTCGCCATCCATATTTTCTATAAAAAAAAAATCATACTCCCAATTCTCATCAAACATTTTGCTGTGTGTATTTGCAAAAAAATATAAGAGCATTCAAAAAAGTTGCGTAACAAGATCTTGCTTCAACAAGTGCTAAACAGCGACTGATTTGATTTTGTTCTCTGAGATGAAAACAAAGCAACAAACACATGATCATTATAAGAAACCACACAAGTAAGCTTATAGTGTATGTGTGTCAACGTAACGTTGGCAGAATTTGCTTGTCCTATCTCGCGTGATAGGAAAGCAAAATTGTGGGCAACAATGGTTTAAATGTTTTATGAATCTGTTGTAGTTTTGAACCGAATGAATTTTTTTTAAAAAAACAAAGCAAATTCCAAATTGCTTCAATAAATATTGTATTGTTGTGAATTGTCAATTGTTTCTAGTACCCTTTGTATGTAAGACCAAGGACATTCCAAATAATGTTTGTAAACAATGTGCTATAATTTCAAACTTTACTGTGCCAGATCGTGTAAATACACACATATGTATGTATCTAAATATGTGTGTAGTATATTTAAACGATTCTTATCAGTAGAACTTGCACTTGTCGAAGAACATCTATGAATGTGAGAACGGAATATAGAGAATTAAAAAAAAAACTCGTTTATCTTAAACAATAATGAGCACGAGAATCTTTAGTACGCAATCTGTAAGATATGAGATGTAAGAGTGTATATGATGTGTTGTTGTAATCAATTCATATTGTATTCATAAAGGTATGGATGTATGAATGTACATATATACAATATACATATGTAAATATGGTAGTGTGCGGGAAAAGGTATTTAAAAACAAAACAATATTTATATTTTTATCAAATTAAAAAAACTCTCTTTCGATCGTGTAAAAGCTGAGTAACAGTGACTAATAATGATGCCGTTTAATAATAATTATTAGTGCTTTAGGGTAAATGAAAAATTCTCACGGGGTAAAGTTGAAATATTATTGGTAAAAATTTGTTTTGACAGATTTTGATCAAAGAAGTAGTGATTTTCCTGAAATTGGTACCATCACTAAAATAACTACTTTCTTAAGTGCAGTACATAATAAACGTTTAAATTGACTTCACTATAGGTTACTAAAAGACACTAAAGTGACTAAAGAGATATCAGTATAATTAAGCAAAAATAAACTATATGAGAATTATATCAACACAAGTTGTATAAAATCAGTTTGAACGAATTACTCACAAAACCTTTAAAGTGACTACACTCCAGATTAAGTAGAGACACTTAAGTGATAATTGTCTTCTCGCTAGATTACCTGGGATATACAAAGTAACCAATTGTCTTCTCTCTACAGAACAAAGAGCACATACGTGTTAAATGACCAAAATATATAAATTGGAGTCAGCAAAGTGATAAGACATTTGTGACAATTACTGTATATTGACTACTTGCTTAACTACTGGGTAGAGTATGTGGACACTACATTGAGATTGATAGGAAATACTTATGCAATAAGTGTGTTGCACGATCTAATGGACAGTCGACCACAAATATATATATAAGCTTTTAATGAAGATCGTGTAGTACATAAAATACCACGGGTATCAGAAAAAAATTCCCTAATTTCAGCAGAACACTTTCCATTATAGTATTGCTAGGCGGTGCTTCAGCAAATTTATATAATTCCTTTCTCGTACGTGGTCGAAAACATGGACGTTTTATTGTATCTTCGGTCGGATATATGTGCAATGTACATATGTATGTTATTTAAATATTGAAAATATCAGATGGAGTGCGATATTACTTACACTGTTTCAAAAATGCGAGGTACTTGAATGCTTCTTTGAATACGCAACCCAAAACGACATAATCATCTGATGACATAATACCACTCTTAAATATAGATAAAGCAACATGATCTGTCGTGAGTTTATGTATTAACATACAACAATGAGTCTTGTCCGAATCAGACTCGACTCCAACAGTCTAGATCTATACGTGAATGAATACTAATGAGAAATGTAGCTAAAGAATATATATGTTTGAAAGTTTGATTTAGAATATTATTTAGAAAAATATAAAACGAAATAGTTTCTAATAGCTTGCTGTCGGACAGGGGATTTCGAAAGTGTTGTGAAGCTTTGGTCCGTCTGTATGTTGAAATCAACTTTTCGTCCAAATAACTTACATACATGATTCATACATCAATATATCCGCTATAGACCCGGTTCGGTTGCTATTTAAAATCGACCAACAACCTCGGTTTTTGACCTATATCTGGTTTACTAAGTCATTAATATAGATAATATGGATATCTAATGATTGATATTTCAAAGACCTTTGCAACTGCGTATATAAGACCATAGTAAGTCGGACGGGCAATGGGTAAAAATCGGGGAAAAAAATTTAAAATCTTAAGTAGGGTCATACATGGGCAATTCCACGAGAATGACTACCACGACTGAAAAAACAAAAACCCTTGAAACTTTTTTTTTCAAGATGATTTGAATAGGAGAAAACACTAAAATGTTACTATGTGAAAGTATTTAGAGCTTATTACTACATTTTAAGAGCAAAAATAATAGTTTAAGGTGACTATATTTAATATTTTTATTTAAAAACTAAGCTCCCAATTAGCTTGTAGTATGAAAGGAATTTGACTCTGATTGTTTTTTTGTTGCTATTATCAAATTGTTTATTGAAACCGAATATATATTTTCTATTTATTTTTTTAGTTTTTGCTTACATACATTTACAGAATATATATTGTTTTACTATAAGATAAAAATCTGTCACGTACGATATTAAATTTTATTTATTATAAAATCATCCAACGATTATTTTTTTTATTAAAATATGACGGATTGTAAAGAAAAAATATTTGGTTTAGTGTAAGAAATTAAAAGAAAGCATAACGCCTCTCGCGATTCGCAAATTCTTGCATATTTCTACATGTACCTCAAAATTACTTCCGTTTTATGTCACGTACGATATACCCTTATTTCGCTCGATATTTTGGACAACAATGTTTCGAAAGGTCTTATTATTTTTTTTTAAATGTAGTACCCTCTGTATGGAACGTAAAGACCAAATTATTTTTCAGATACTCTTATTTGTGCAAATACTATTCCACTCTATAAGCGTACAAATGTCACGTACCATAACATGGAATTGTCCACATGGCAAATATTTGGCGAAAAAGACGTAACCACTAAATAAAATATATTTTAATTCTTTTATTTATTTCAAAAACTCCGTTTATTTAACAAACAAATATTTAGTTTTATTTTAGTTGATGCTGTTTGATCTTACAAAACACTTGTGAGAGTAAATAACGTCAAACAAATGTGTGCTAAATAAAGTGGTTACGTATTTTTCGTCAAATATTTGCATTGTGTGACCATACCAAGGCGAATTCATACAAGGTGGTGGCAGGTCTACGAAAGCAACAATTAGTCCTAACAAATGTCAAAAAACAAAAATTAAAAATTAAACAAATATGTATTAAAACTTAATATAGTGTATATAATTGAATATTTATAGTTATTTAGTTATATACACATATATATTACTAAGCTTTTCGCATTTCCTAAGTATTTAGATTAAGTGTTCAAATTTCTGTAAAATAATGTGCAAAATGACGCCTTCTAATCTAATATCAAAATTTACAAGGGCAGATATCCTAATTTAAAAGAAAGTTTGTTTAAACTAGATTTGACTATTACGTGAAAAAAACATTGTTGTTGGATAGAAAATTGATAAAATAAACGTTTTAATTATTTTTTGATTAAAAACAGGCATCTGTTTTTATTTGTTTCTATAAAATTTACACATAGCTCTTTATGCTAACTTCTTAACTAATAGAGATATGCGAAAATGGTTTGGTGAGTAAATGGACGATAAGTACGAAGCGACGATATACAAACGAATAATAAAAAATTTAATAATTCGTTATATCGAACAACATTTATCCATGTATTTTTATAAAATTTCACAACTAAGTATTTACAATTTTTAGTCTTTTTATTGTCTTTGAATCATACTCAATTTTATTTACATTCTTTTCCTCTATCTGACAATAAATTTTATAATCCATCTTTTTACATAATGTTAAAACAATTCACAATTTGTAATATTTTCTATTTGCCATTAATACTTAAAAATCCAGAGGAAGGAATAACGATTTCCTCTTACTATTAGTTATACCGGAAGTAAATTTTGTTCTTTAATCGTTATATAAAGCTGCTAATGCAAATAATTTTTCATTCATTATATACGATTTTGCGTTAAATCGTTATTTGTTATACCGAGCTTGGCCTGTATTTATTCTAAGTATTTCTATTATGGTGAAAAATCGATCGAATATATCAGTCTGACATGTTCAGGTTCCAAGTTTACCAACTTTAAAAATGTTCACAACCCTGTCAAAATCCCATTCATAACTTAATATTGAGACGGCCATTAATGTAGCGTTGGTAACCCGAAATGATCTGACTGACTAACTGGCTGACTGGTTGTATGAATAAGTTTCTAAAACTAAGTTGTTGTCTTTGCTTTTACTTACATGAATAAATAAATTATTAAAAACAGCAATGTTAAAGATGCTGACAGAAGGTTGGTTGGTTCGTTGGTTGGTTTATTAAATGAGAACTAACTGATCATTATTTGGATGAGTAAATGTTTGAGATATGTATGTCGTTGTTGTTGTTATAGCTGTAGTGGTAGTAGTAGCTGTTGTTGTAGTAGTAGGAATTCCAGGTAATATATTTTAACTTGTATAAAACTGTGGTGATTCAACATCAGACCAAACTGTTTGCAACATCATTTAAATACAGATCGCGAGAGTGTGACTGACGGTGACTGTAAATGAGACAAAATCTGACGATGAGTAATCAAATTCCTGAATCAAACAAAAACACTTGTTGCCATAGTTTATGTTTGTTTTTGTTGTTATCATTCATTGAAAATGTTTGTTTGGTTATTTTTTTTCCTCTAATAATTGTTTGTTTATCATTTAGTTGTTTGTTTACCTTTCCTTCAATGTAAAGAGCGAACGAGAGAGTTAGAATTTGTATTTATTTGTTTAAGTTTTTTTTTTTTTTTTTTTTTTTTTTTTTAGTTTTCACTAGTTAATGATTTATTGGTTTATAGGTATTGGCTTGTTTGTTTTTGTGGAATGGAAATATTTATTTCATTATCGTATTTTCAGTTTTATTAATTTAAGGTTTTTTTTTACACAATTTATCATTTTAAAATAATTTTAAACTCTTTATATTGTTGTAGTTAGTATATAATAGGTACATATGTAGTTATGCAGTAAAAGTATTATTCATAATTATCGTAAAATATTCGCAAAATTCGAATTAAAATAAAATAAACACAGTGCAAAAAATCGCCAACTTAAAATTTCCATAATTTATTCTAAGCACACACGTACACACACACACTGAACACAAACACAAACAGTGGAGCACCAAAAACAACAAACAAACACTTTTAAGTTGCCAAAACAAAAACAATAAAAGGCGAATTCGACGATAATTGTAGGAAAATAAAACAGTTTGTTTCTTCTGGTTTTGCTTTAATCAACAAAACTTTTATGTAATTCTTATTTATTTATTTATATTAAATAGAATTTTAAAACTTTGTCAAAGTTTTTTTATTCATACATCTAGTATTTCAAAACTGACCGATAAACACTTTTGTTAATTTAGGGTTTGTTGTTTTTATTTATATTTTATGAAACGATAAGGTTTATTTAGTTTGGACAATAATACACGTACGTAATACGTACTGTGGACAAATGTTCAATTTATTAGACACTCTTACATTTTTACACACACACTTATAGAGAAAGACAGACAGACGATCACAAAAATTTTAAACTCCGATCCGATCTGTTGTAGGTTTGTTAGTTGGTTGCTTGGTTCGGTTCGTTGTCGCCGTTTGTTTGCTGTGACTCTGTTGATTGTTTATCAACGAATGCTTAAGAAAATTATTGGAGAGTTCATATGAAGCGCGTTGTTTAATAATAATAATACGACAACTAATGTAGTAAAATAAAATGATTATGAGCGGGCGATTTACCATTATATTTAACTTCGCGCCTAATAAATAAACGTGCGCTCCATCCGTCTGTAGCAATCAAGTTAAAACTTCGTCATATGAAATGCGTGTTTCTTGTTGTTTTTTTTTTTCGTTGTATCTGTATTTTAACTTTGTTTTCTTACTCATTTATAAAACGAAATGATCTGCTGATGGTGTGCGAGTATGTACTGTCATCACTCATAATCAGTTTCTATAAAAGCTATGATCGCTGGAATTGCAGCGACAAGCTGCACAAAATTTGTTTTAGGGGCGAAACGAAAAATTTCGATAAAAAAAAAATGAATTTTCGTATACATATCTACTTGTTTATGAAGAATAATTTTATCATAATATGTTGTTCTCAGAATATGATATCCATAAGCCGAGAGCAACATAATACGGTAAGTCTTTCATTGTATAAATGGTTGTCACAAACATATATATGTTTACTGTAACCATATATATGGTTGATACAATCATGTGAATCGTAAATTAACCATATTATTGTTACCACAATCATATATATAGTTACTGTGACTATAGTATTGTTAAAAATGTTGAAATGGTTAGAGTAAACATGCACAAATGTTGAAATGTTTACAGTAACAATGCACAACTATATTCTTTTTCTGCGTGTAGAAGTCCGATTCTCATCAAGTCAGGATATAGCATAGAAAATCGTCTTTGCACAAAGGTATCTTCTATTTTACAAAGATTTTCCTTAATTATGAGACATTGCACTATTAAAAATATACAGTAAAGCCTTGATAATACGAACGTAGTTAATCCGGATTATTCGATAATCCGGACATCAGTTTTTATTACATTGTGTACTCTATAATCCGGATTGATTGCATCTTTATAGCTTTTTAATACGGATTTCATACAAACTTTGGAAAATAGTTTGAGCACTTCTAGATTAATAACTTTTTTACCAAGCAATATAAATAGCTTTAATATTTTTATTGTTATTTTCATGACTTGTGACTTGAATTGAAATATGTTAATACTTTTTAGAAAATGTACAAACATACTATAAATGTTCTTTTTAAATGTAATCATTTATTTAAATGATACATAAATATAATATATTGTTACGAATTTGCAACAGCGATTTGAATTTAACGGTCTGTAAACACGTCCATCAATAGAAGCTTCTACTTATCATCAATGTTAATAGCATGCGGTTATTAGCATTGTTTATAAGTGTGGCAATACTAAATGTTTAAGTTGCTAACATTAGCATCAAAAGCTCTAGAATTCAAACATACGAGTTTTGACCGTTAAGAACAATCTAGGCTACTCGGATGAAGATGGCAGTGTGTATAAATAGTGACTGCGGTTGCAGTAATCAGTGAGTTTATCATATGCGATGTTAGTTTATCATATGTATATTTTAGTTTGTACATTATAAAGTGTGTGTGCATTTCTGCGAATTTATAAACGTGTATGAAGACACTGAGTGAATATTTGAACTGTTGTTGTTGTATATTTTAAATTAATAAAGAGTGGTTACAAATTTTAAACTACTAAACGGCTTTTATTTGCAATCAAAAGTATCCGGTTTATTTAAAGGAAATAAATCAAAAGCATTTTTAACACAAGAACAATATTTAAAATTTTTATTCGGTCGTCCGGATAATTTGATAATCCTATTAGGGTCTGCAATCAATTATCCGGATTATCAAGGTTTTACTGTATATTGAAATTTAGAGAAATCCTTAGTTATGATACGATTAAAAATATATATAAAATTCACATTGGGGCCATGGAGGGTTTTCGAGATAATTGAAATTTGAAAAAAAAAAAAAAATTAATTTATCTTTTTGTGTCTATAACTAACTGTACAATTTTTATAAACATAACCCCATTTTCTCAATCTCTAGTTATGATTTTTCGTAACGATATACTTCCAATTAGTATAATTTTTGTATGAGAACTGTCAGAATATTGTCACGATGAAAAATGGGGGTTAGGCTTAATTTATTACTAAAAAAACAAACATTTTTTCGGAAAGAGGATGATTAGTGTTATCAGGGTCTTTGAAGAAGGATATCTCGAGATTCATGTCCTTAATTTTTGTATTGTGTTTTCAAACATAAAATATTTTTAAAATTATCTCGAAAACAAGAGCTAAACTAAAAAAACGGTTAGCACCACGGGATTCAGACCACTCTCATTAGTTTAACCCGCTGGGAGCCCCGCTTGACAGTATTTTTATCTAGCACAGTGTTATTATTTCGAGCTCCCTTAGTATGTTTTTTTAATCATACAATGGATTATAATTGAGGAAAATCGTTAGAAAATGTAAAATACCTTTTATGAGATTTTTTATGTTTTAGGACAATTTTTAGTTCAAATGAAAGTACTTTTTAGAAAATATATTGAAACTAGATTACAAAAGCATTATTATGAGTCCAATATAGTAAAAGCAGTTAAAAAGTAATTTACAATTGAAATTGAGCGATTTTACATTTTGGAAAATATCAAAGACGTTACTCAAGTGCTGTCAGATCGCTTAATCAGTTTGTTGTCAATATTCTCTAAAGCTAATAATACACAGGAAAAATGATCAGCAAATGGTTAACAGCCAGTGTACTTATGTGTTGAAACATATGGCTTTTAACCATTTACTGAACGATGTAAGAGAGAACATACAATATTGCTCCACATTATTTATAAATATCTCTCATACATTTTATTAAAGTCTGGTACTAATACTCAAAATTACTTGCTTATTACCTAGTAATATTTTCGCTCATTAGTCCACGGTCAGTCCTAGACCTGAACTAGTTCTCTTGTAAAAAATGCAATTATAAAAAACCAAAATGCCATACAGGTATGAGGAATAGGATCTGCTTCTAATATCGAAATGCTACTATTAAGGATAATAACATTAGAAATTTTGTACATTAGAAATTGTTACATCCATAGGAATCGCAATATTCCTACAATAAGCAAAGAGATAAAATACTGCCATGGAAAATTACTCGATCATCCAAATCCCCTACAAGGGGATTTTTTTATCATTTGAGGGTCACATACACTTTAAAAGAATTGAAACCTTAGACCTAGCCAGATAATCTTATTGACGAATACTTTATGTTGGATATTTCAGTGGTAATAAAAACATTATTTATAATTTATGAAATCAATCATAGGGTAACATAGAGACCAGACGTAATTGTCTTTCCCCATATATCAATACTTAATGGGAATTTCTAAAAAGAAAGATTCAATAAAAAAAAACAAGAAAATTAATAAAATTACGACTATTAAACTATTCTTTTCTGTAAAAAACATTTCGATGAAGTTTAGACAAATAATTAGTGAGTAGTTTGTAAGCCATATTTGGCACAATGGGTTTGGTTAATAAATTGTATTAATTGTCAAAAAAAAAAAAAAATTATGCTGAATCAATATCCGCATCCAACAGTAACATTTTGTGAATGAATTACCAAGTAGTGATCCTTTTGGTTGGTTTCATACCGTATAGGGAAATTTAGTTTCTTAACATAGCCCATGCATGCAAATATTCGCCTCATCGCTAAATATGATGATGACTGCACTAACTAATAAACATTTTGATAATAAAGATTTAACTACTGGACTTGTTGATCAGTCGCGTAACACGGTGATTTGGCATTAAGGACTGATTAATAAACAACAGATTTAACAAACCCCGCCAAAGACTATGAACATCATTTATCAACTTTGTAAATTATTCTTCTGTTCTTCGCTATATCATCTCCAAATATCATATATCCAATGTTCTTTGTTCATATTGTGCAAAAGCCAGCAGTTTCCGTAGTTGTATAGGTTCCCATAACGATTTTGTTTTGACACATCTCAGAGAATTGGGGAAATGCGTTATATGTATTGGAATCCGCTATTTCATCGTGACCAGGTACATTGAAGCTCTCTGCGGCTATAACTGACTACACTTTAAATCCAATTGGCTCTAGTGCGCAGACACGGCAACATTATCGGCCTGGAAGATGTGTCTGATGTCCATCTTTACTATTGCGATTTTCCGCCAGTTATCTCTCTCCTAGTTAATAGCCGGTTCTGTTATTTTCAAGATTTCATTTAGATAGCAGCAATGATAATAACGCTTATACCTTTAGAAACCATGTGTTTCCAATTTGGCTACTTCCTTATTTGATGTTAGATTATGAGCTGCTGTTCTTCACGGCGAAACGAAATAACACCCAATTAGGAAAATGAAAAAATTCCCAACGAATAAAAACTCAAAAATGTGCTCGTAAAGGTGAAATATGCTAAATTATTTGAACTGACAAGAAAAACATCCAATTGCATATTTTTATTTGTCGTTATCGCCTGGCGTTGCAATTGTGGACTGTTACAAATTAGAGTCTTTGTTATCATTTTCATCGTTGTTGTTAGATCGAATACTCGTACATTTACTCGTAATTAAAGGCATTTCACTTACACTTCCATTCGTACCGTAAATACACAATTATTGTGTTCTGAGTTGATTTTCTGTTTTAGTTTGTTATTGTTTTGTTGGTAAAACCAACCATATTACTAATGCAACCAACCAACCAACCAGCCATCATCCATCCAGCCATGGTTGCTGCTGCTGCTGACTTTGTATTTATTTTTATATCAATAACAAAACTCGATCAAAATCAAACACTCACACACACACGCGTGTTGATACATACGATCGCACATTCACACGCCATTGTAATAAAGAGTGAAACAATTAAATTGTATCTCCCCTCTATAGACCCTCAATTCTGTTTAACCGGCGATTTGGCTGAAACCAGCATAATTTTAAAATCTCTCTAATACTCACTTCCAAACATAAGAAACCATAATGAAAATAAAAGTTTTATACTCGAATACGAGTACATATTTACTTACGGTCGGTCGGTCGCTGCTTTTTTTTATTATTATTTTCTCATTTCTCTCATTTTCGTTTGATTCGGTTGGTGCCAGATATGACAATTTTATTTTATTATTTTAGTTTGTTTTTGTTTCTAATATTAAATCGCTATAGAAATATGATCATTAATCACAAATACACAATATCAATAAAAAAAAACAAATATTTTACAAATTCTTTACACCCAGTTAACAATGTGATTGAAAATAAATACAATGACCCCTATTAATGTTCCGTTTTTGTATGGCACTTTAAAACTAACGAGATTTATTTCAAGAAAACATTTTATTTGCTTCTAAATATACCTGTATCCTTATAGATAGCGGAGACAATTTAGTAATATATCCCCAACAATCCATGTATGGCTGGGATATATGCGAATACAATAGTTTGCCGATTAAACGAACATATAAGTTGTCAGATTTGTTCGTTAAACTAAAAAGTTCGTTGTATGCAGTACATACTAACTTAAAAGTATATTTTTGGTATGCAAATAATTTAAAATACACAAAAGATTATTTAAACAAATTAGAGAACCGATTTTTTTAAGATAATGAAAACCATAAAGTTTGGTTCTGAAAAAAGGTTTAAATTATAATAATATAATTCACTGATGTTTAAATTATTTAATCGAGCGGGCGGAAGGATTTCTCATCTGAGATATGTCCAATGTCAATTCAATAATTATTTTCGGAAAATTGCGAAAAATCTTCATATACTCTTATGTTATTTGTGCTAACAATTATAATTAATGAGTGAGTCAAAAATAACTTAATTCAATATTCCAGTCAAAACTTATCCTTAGTCCAACAAATTATTATATCTTTTAATTTTATATCTTTTCTAAATCATTCATTTACAACTGTAATTTAGGTTATAATTGTCACCGAAAAAAATTTACGTGAAAAAATAACTAAAAATTTTCAAAAAAATCCATATGGACTTTCAAAAAACTAGCATAAGATCTGAAGGTTCATCGTCACACTGTTTCCAAAGCCATTAAACAGTATAAGGAAGACTTGAACATGGAAAGAAAACCTGAGTTAGGAAGAAAAAGAGGTCTAACAGATATTGGTAAAGCAAAAGAAGTCGAACAACTTTTTCGAAGACCATCGAACACTTCCATCAAAAAAGCAGCTCGTAAAGTTAAATACTGTGATTCTTTTGTGCTCAGAGCCAAAGATGCATTATTGAAGTCGTATAAAATTCAGAAAATTCCAGATAGCAATGCATTAAAGAACTTTGAAGCAAAAGAACGAGCGAACAATTTAGGATATCACACCAGTTGTGTTGTGGATGATGAAACTTATGTACTTTCGCAACTTCCGGGTCAAGATTTTTATGTGGCTGATGGACGAGGTAATGTTCAGGAACAATAACGGACAAAAAGACAAACAAAATTCCCCAAGAAGTTTCTTGTGCGGCAAGTCTTTTGCAGTTGTAGCAGAAGAAGCCAATCATTTGTGGCATCAGACAATATATATTACGGAGTGTCTACAAAAACGGCTTTTACCTTTCATAAAACAGTACAAAATTTCCTCATATTTCTGCTCGATTTGGCATTATGCCACTATGGAAAAAGGCCCTTGAGTGGTATTCAAACAATAATGTCAATATTGTTACGTTTTTACCTTTTAAAAACGTGGGTTTATTTCCTTTAAATAAACCAGATACTTTTGATTGCAAATAAAAGCAGTTTTAGTAGTTTAAAATTGTAACAACTCTTTATTTATTTAGAATGTACAACAACAACAGAATTAAATAGGCACTCAGTGTCTTTATACACGTATATCAATTCGCAGAAATACACACACACACACTCTGTAACGTACAAGTATACACGTATAAGACAGTTGATGTTAACTCTAACACCGCCAATGATCAACTCCACTCACGACTGCCAGAACTGCCACTATTTATACACGTGCCATCTATCGGGAATCTTCTACAATGCTTTTAACGGACATACTATTACATTCTAATTCCAGAGCCTTCGATGTCATTGCTAGCAGCCCAAACACTTACAAACAATGAAAATAAACGCTTACTTAGAATGAAAATAAACGATACTGATGGACGTGTTTATAAACATGATGAATGCTGCAGGCAGTCGTTACAGACCGTTGAATTCAAATCGTCATTGCACATTCGTAACAATATTATACCACGGTAGCCAAATCCACTCAATTGTCCAAAACTTCGGCCTGTGGAAAGGTATTGGCCTCTTGTAAAAAAAGAATTATAGAACACAGGAAAGGTATCCCAATGTCCAAAAAGGTAACGTAAGCAACTACATATATAATCTTTAATGGGAGGATTTCCGGAAAAAGTGGATAAATTTATAAGTACCGAGTAATATGCCAATATTTTCATGTTTAATGAATTTGTACAATAATTGAATAAATTTACGTATTTTTGACCATTTTTATTTTTATTCTGAATCAAATTGTGCTCAAAGAACAGCTCGCAATGTTAAAGATATTTTGAAGATGTTTTTTTCGGCCTAAGAAAATGTCGATCCTTTATTTCATCTAGCCCCCATGAAAGTTTCCCCCCAAAATAGGACTTTAGCGGTCAACATTTTCTGATTTATATATGTAGGTATCGCACAACTTTCGCCACAAATAAGTTTTATATCAAAAGAAATCACATCTAAAAATGTTGTGCGGATCGGTAAATAATTGACAATAGCTCCATAGGGGCCAGCTTCCGGAAATCACATTGACAAGCATAAATGTCTTTTAGTATCCAAATAATATATGTACAACACAAATAAGTTTCATATGTATACATGTCATGATCCATAATTAGTCATATCATATAAGGACCACTTTTACAAGTACGATATCGAGATAAAATTTAACTTAAATATGTTTTATATGTTTATAGATCAAAGCTGAATGAGCACAAACAAATGTAAAATCGGTGAAATAAACTTTAAGTTTTCATCATATCTGAAATCATGTCAATAATAGCTCTTTAAAATCGCTATAACTTTTGTACTCATTCGCCAAAGCGATGCATGACAATTTTTAACACAAAAAAACTGTACTGCATAGTTTTTACTCAAAATCGAAAAACTATGGTTTTTCTTAAAAATATGTTTTCTACAAATAACGCGATTATTTAGATTAGACCAGAGACTGCGTTTTCAAAAAATCTTCAACCTAGATAACAAAAACTCAACCTTAATATAGATTAACTTTAGATCAGTTTACAATCTAAATTTTAAAGGAAATTCTACAATTAATATAATAGTTGCAGTAATTAACTTCTATCATGCTCATGATACGAGTAATATAATGTTATACATATCTAACACCGTTACTTGTTCGTTTAATATGTTTCCCTAAGAATCAACATCATCTTTGAACATTAGTAGTTTTTGAGTGCATTTCAGATAAAATGTATAAAATGTATCATTGACTGACTATTGAAGATTCTGTTAAAAAATTAATTTACTAAATCACTGAGATTAACACAATCAAATTGATTACGTGCGTAAAACTTATGTATTTTTCATAGATAAATATATACATAAATACATACATATATATTAGAGTGTCCCGATAAAAAGTTTTTCTTTACGAATATGTTCTAGGAATAGCACTCACATAATGTGTTTGAACAATTTCTATTGATATAATGATTTTCAATCGCTGGTAAAGAAGACTGAAGACTTTATTAAAATATATTTATATATCCATATAAGTATACATACTTATGTACATATATTTCACGTATTCAGTGGTATTCTTGCAAAGAAACTATTTATCTAAGGGACACTCTATTTTAAGTTTTTTGTGTATTTATATAAAAAATGTGTATGTTTCACTAAGAATGTATGTTTATTTCTAATACATACATTCATACACATATAACAACAACAACACTAATTTCTTTTGTTATAAAAAATTAGAGAAAATCATTAAACTATTCATTCAAATATAAAAATATACATACAGTATATCACAAAAGTATTTTGCACATATGTATATTCTTTTTGCATAAATTTGTCTTTTTTTATAAACAAAATTGTAAATATAAGTTAAGTTCAAAAAGGTACGTATATGCGCCAATGTTAAATGGCATTTTCTAAATCAGTGCTCGGCAGCAAATACCCCAGGTGCCGAACATGAACATTTACTTTTAAGCAACACAATTGTCAACGAAGTTCATACAAATTATGAAAAAGTAACAATCCATGTTCTCTTAATGCCGACCATTTCTTTATACCAACATTTGTGAAGATTGACTCAACCCCTCTCATATTGATGATGGGTATACAAGATTCGAACAGTCGAATTTATCACTTTTAATTTTTTATTATACATTTATAAAAAAAAAAAAAAAAATATTGAATAATTTACATACATTTTTAAATCAAGAACATAAAAACGAGTATAACTTTGATACTAAAAATCTACTGTAAATCAAACATAATTTTGTACATAAATGGAATGAACTGTCTTTAATTGGTTTCAATTCATAATAAGTATTAACAAATACTTACATGCATTTTATTAATTTGTTCATAGTTTTTCAATTTGAAAAAAAAACTAGAAGGCTTTTTGGAAACTAAGTATTAGAATTTTAATTTATATTTTGAGTTCCTGAATAAATGATATTTGCATAGATAAATACACATAGATTGGAAACTCTCCTGTCAAAGACCTAACTCAGTTGTCAAAAACCTAAGTGGTGAGAATGTGTTAGTAAAAAAAACTATGTGAAAACAAAAACAACCCTCGTATGTGTAACTTTTTTGAGTAATTTTTATATTTGAGTTTTTTTCTAGTTTCCGCTCTATGTATATTTTCTCTATGGATATTTCTTTTTACTATTGTTGTATGTTTTATAGATAAATTATGAAATGTACAAATGTACAATAGGACTATAAGAGTGCAAGAATTTGCTGGACTTGGTTTGTATTAAGTAGGAGAATTTTAAGCAATTTTGGACCTTTAAAAAAAAATAAAAAATTACAATTTCTAAAAGACACAAAAGCCTTACTTTATTTTAGCACTAAAAGCACATAATTATACAAAATTTATTTTGTATCAAAATCTTTTATCACCATAAACTAGTGAGATCACGTGGCAAATAATAGAGAGGTGTCAAATCGCACTACCTTAAAGTCCATTTGACAGATCCTTTTGTCGATATCAAATTATCACTAACTTATGGCACGTCGCGCCAGCATGTTGATCATGGTGCGGTAACGAACTGCATTGACCGTAACGTGAGCTACGGCTTCATTTTTAAAGAAATAAGTTTCGGTGATAAACCGCACCAACCCATGTAGTGGAATCAGTAGTGGTTCTATTGTGGAATTTTCTCACTACATATGCTGCAATTTTGTCTAGACTGGCAATAAATCCGTTAATATTGTTACGTTTTTACCTTTTTAAAACGTTGGTTTATTTCCTTTAAATAAACCGGTTACTTTTGATTGCAAATAAAAGCCGTTTAGTAGTTTAAAATTTGTAACAACTCTTTAAAAAAATTACAACAACAACAGTTCAAATAGTCACTCAGTGCCTTTATATACACTTTTATCAATTCGCAGAAATGCACACACAATTTATAATGTACAAACTCAAATGTACACGACAGTTGATGTTAACTCTAACAGCGCCAATGATCAACTCACGATTGCAACCTCTGCCACTATTTATACACACGCCATATTTCGGGAATGTTTTACAATGATCTTAACGGACAACTAGAACATTCGAATTCTAGAGCTTTCGATGTTAATGTTAGCAGCTTAAACATTTAGTGTTGCCATACTTACAAACAATGCTAATAACCGCATGCTATCAACATTGTTGATAAGTAGAAGCTTATACTGATGGACGTGTTTACAAACATGATGAATGCTGCAGGCAGTCGTTACAGACTGTTAAATTCAAATCGCTAGTGCAAATGATGATGATTTTACTCTTATACTTTAAAACACATTTAAGATTAAATTTTGATATTTCCGATTTTTACCTTGATTTTATTTTGTTTTTTCACAAATAAATTTCATAATAGATGCCAAAAATGTTTTTTAAAAAAACATTATTTTAAATCTAATAAACTCCAAGATAAGACGTGAAATCTTTTTATCCAAAATCTCAATCCACCTAGTCGTGAAAAAATATAAAATTCAAAATTTTTAAATGAGTATGAAAAGATTTTCAAAGATTTTTAAAAAAATGTCTAATATTGATGAGAATTAGCTAAAAATTAATGCACCCTACTTCAGGCAATAGTCGAAAAAAGTGATTTTTAAAAAAATCTAAGTTTTTCCCATTTCTTCATAAATTTTTATAAATAAATTTATTGGAATAGAAATTTCATTTTGTAATAAGTAGGGGGCGGATTTTCATGCATTTATTATTGGAAAATATGCGCCTAAAATATGCTTCAAAAAAATCAAAATATGACCTAAAAGTTTAAAAAATATGCACTTATATTTTTGTGAAGAAACATATAATAATAATCAATGGATCGTGCAATGTCCAAAAAATACACAACAGTGTTCCCAGAAGTTAAGATTCTTTAAATTATACCAGGAAAAAATATATAATTGTTCTTCTGAGATTTGTAACGCAGATAGAAATCAATTGGTTACTTTATACATTTCATATAATCTAGCGTAAAAACAATTGTCACTTAAGTGTCTCAAATTATTCTACAGTGTAGTCACTTTAAGCATTAACTGTGTAGTGCATTTTTCTCTAAGTTATCTAAAAGGGTCAATTGACCCTATTCTTAGGACACACACGTGTTAAAATAACTAATCACGTAACTAGTTATATAACTAGTTGTCACCCTAAATGATATGTAAAATCACTAGTTCAGAACAGTCTCCTAGAACTGCTATGAAATGGCTGCCAGGACCTGTAATTGTGGATGTGAAGTTACAAAATCTTATAAATCGAAGCGATGAAAACAAATATGAATGTTTTCGATACATTGAATAAATTGTTGATACATACATAAAGAACTCTAGACTTTTTTGAAGCAAAATGTTTTGAAATGATAATTTTCAATTGCTGATAGAGAAATGAAGAACTTAATGCCGGTTTCTCGATGTCGGAAGAAGTTAGTCGATATCATTTAATAATATTTCTACAACAAATTCTACAAAAAAAAAACTTTTTGTCCAGACAATATGTTGCCCATTGACGACAAAAAATTAAATTTTTATTAAAAACTTGGATAATATGCATATAAATATGCATTTTGAAGTAAAATATAACAAAATATGCCTTATCAATAAAATATGCAAAAATATGCACTAACAAATCGATGCCATTTTACAGCAAAATGTGCGATTCGGATAGATAATAAGTCTACTTTGTATTTGGGCGTTCGAGAAAAAACATGCATTTGCATATAAATCCGCCCCCTAGTAATAAGTAATAGTCAAATTTTTAGTAGCATATTATTCAACTACACACAAATTATACTAAAATTAATTTTTTCAAAATTATTTTTTTATTATTCATTTAAAATACACCAATATCCCGGTTTGCGTCGATAATTCGATACGATTTTCCATACATTTGTATTGATTTTCATTTAATTGATTCCCATATTCATAATTTTAGCTGAAAACAATAGATTTTTCGATACATTTTCATTTTAACGACGTAAAACGAAGCGACGCTAACCAGGGTATTGGTGTATAACAAATCTTTTCAAATTTCAAAAATTATTACGATATTTTAAACGGAACTATGAGCTTTCAGATTCAAAAACGGGGTAGATACTTAGATGAAAAATATTTTTTTTATTTTTTTTAAATTGTGACGTATATTTGGGAAAACAAAAAATACTTAATAAACTACCGTACCTAACCTATCTCAAAAATATGTGTTTCATTTAATGACAAATTATTTCAAAATACTGTAAACTACGTGGAAACAGTTCTTGGAAACTTATCATGAATGATATCATGCATATAATTTAATTTTAAAAAACCTTTTGCTATATGAGGAAATTTGCTTAAAACTAAACCAAACAATAGGAAATATGTTAACATTTTAATGGAAATCACGTGAATTAATTACCTGATTTCAGTTTTTATACTTAAGTATTCTTTACATTTTTATATTTTACAATGTTTTTCTTATGTTTCATAAAATTTTGCAGAGGTATAATATTTTTGTAATGTACTGTACGAACACTATTTAAAAATACACTGCAAAAAATTATTTTAGCATAATTTTTAAGAACATATTGGGACATATAATGTATTTTATGAACGCAGCTATTTGATTATAGAAAATTTGGCCTAAAGTTTGGCTCAAATTTACATCAAAAATATTTTTACTTTGAAAGGATTTGGACCTCGTAGTAATACACATTTTAAAATTGTTTAATTTCGTATATTGTATTCAGTATTAGTATTGACTCAGTAGTGATTTTTAAATAATTATTTTTTTATACTCATAAATTTGCTGTTAATTAAATAAAATATCTCAAAAAAATCTGGAAAAACTAAAAAAATTAAGGCATGTAAAACAAGTAAGAGATCTATAATCGACTGTGCCGAATCTAATATACCCTTCACCAAATTATACTTTAAAATAAAAATTTTAAATATTTTTAGGTAAACAAAATTAAAATTTCTTCAAAATTGTTTTTCAAAATTTTAAAAAAAAGTTTTTTTCAAATTGTTTTTCAAAATATAAAAAAAAATGTTTATTAAAATTATTTTAAATTTTTTTTTTCTAATTTTTTTTTAATTTATTAGTGAAAAAAAAAATTTGTTGTGGTAAAAAAAATATTCGGGTTAAAAAATAATTTTCCCGATTTTGATCCATTGTAGGTCCAAATTACTATAGCCTTATATAAATCGTAGCAATGGACTTTAGATATCTATATTATTGACGTAGTAATCCAGATATAGATCAAAAATAGGCAATAAATCGAGGTTGTACCGGTTTCTTCCGAGCCTGAAGAATTCCCGATATATTGATGTATCAATTATGTTTGTAAGTTATTTGGGGGCTACGGAAAGTTGATTTCAACATACAGACGGACATGGCTATATCGATTTTGATATATATAACGATTCAGAATATATATACTTTGTGGGTCGCAAATGAAAAATGTAGAAATTACAAACAGAATGACAAACTTATATATACCCTTGCCACTCATGGTGAAGGGTATAAGAACTGAAATATTAATTTTCAAATACGAATATCTTGTAAAGTATAAGATATAATATTTAATCTTTAAAATTTGATCTAGAACAAAAAATTTGGCATCATTTTGAATTGTTCATATACAAGAGGTCTCCAATTTGAAGCCATGACGCTCCATCCCCGCCCCTTGATGTTGAAAGTCCAATTTCAAAACCTAAACTCAACTACACCTTCTCTATGGCCACTGGAATCGAACTAACTATTCGTTTCAATATTACAGATACAGACCACTGCGCGACGACTATTTATTCGAATAAATCTTATTGGTTTTTTACTTAATTTAGTATTAAAACAAGGACGAGAAGTCCGGGAAATTATGAACCCCTAAGTTTTTACAAATTCCATTGAACATTGAAAGCACTAATTTCAATATTTTCTAATTTATTCTTTTATTTACATATCTAGATTAATTCCATCTCTGATTTAGTACTGGTATCAATTTGATTACAGAAAGAACAAACTTTTAGTAATAAAGTTGTCTACATTTGTATAACTTTTTAAATTTAATAAAAAACTAACTAACTTTTTTGTTTCAGTGTAAATATTTGAAATATTTTCTTAACTGTAAAGTGTATTTTATTTTATTTAGCCTGAAACTGGAAAATTCAGAACAAACTTTTAGCACGATTCTTCTCTAGTGTTTGCTTGATGAAATTGTTTAAATAATACAATAGCAACAACAACAACAACAAAAATACTAACAATAACAATAACATACATAAATGTAAACAAATCTCATTCAAAATTACCCGATGAAGTCAATTGTTGTACACAGAAATTCTTATTTGATTCTTCTTTAGTGTTTTTTTTTTATATTATTTTTTTATTTTTGTTTCTGTTCATCTTACTCGTATTATGATTATTTTATTTTTCGGATTTCTTTCGATTTTATTTTAGTATAATTCAGTTTTTCAAGCGTTAATATACAAAAAAAAAAAAAGAAAACTAAAAGAAACTTTCCAGATCGCAACGTGTACCATTCTCTCTCTTACATAATAAAAGTTTCATTTCAATTTTATTTAAAATTTGTATCTTTTTTACAAAATTTTTTTTTTTTAAATGTTCATACACATTCATTTGAATATTTTATTTTTACGAAACGACGACAAAAAATATAAATCATACGCATGAATTGCAAACAAATCATAAAAGTGCATTATATTTTAACACATGCTAATTCCAAAATAAAAAATATATATTTAAATCATATTAAAAGTAAAGCGAACATGTAGAATGTAAAAAAGAAAATATTTAATAAAGTGAAATAATGTTCAGTGGTTCATAATAAAATTACAAAACACAATAAATTAAAAAAAACATAATTTTATTAATTAAATATTGTAAATGCGAATACCAAACAAATACATACAAATATACATAATAATAATTTATATGTTTAAAATATTTTTGAGTTTCTAGAAATGAATTAATGTTAACAAAACACCCTATAATCCGTGACAGTATATGTACAAGTATGTATATATACTAGAGTATCTAGATTTTTTAGTAAGTGTTTATAGATACATATAAATTTATTTGTTTATATATGTATTTAAAATGGACTTTAGGGTGAGCACAAAAAAAGTTTTCGATGTTTCCAACTAAAAGTTTACTTCGTATACATAAAGTACCCCATAAAGTATACATATATGTTCTGGATTCTTGTAGATAGTTGTGTCGATTTAGACTTGTCAGTCGGTCCATGCGTTAGTTTTAATAGGTGTTACAATGTCGCAGCATAACCATAATAATTATGAACTCATATATGAACTAACAACACTTAATTGAATTGTCTAAATTGTATCTGTTGAAAAAAGTCATCCAAATCGATCCATGAATGGTCGAGATATAAGTCAAAACCGGTTTTACATATCATAAAATATATTGTTACGTTTTTACTATTTAAAAACGGGGGTTTATTTCCTTTAAATAAACCGAATACTTTTGATAATAAAAAGCAGTTTTAGTAGTTTAAAATTGTAACGACTCTTTATTCATTTGAAATGTACAACAACAACAAAATTAAATAGTCACCCAGTGTCACACGTTCATCAATTCGCAGAAATGCACACACACTTAATAATGTACAAGACAGTTGATGTTAACTCTAACAGCGCCTATGATAAACGCCACTTACGACTGCCACCTCTGCCACTATTTATATACACGCCATCTTTCGTTAATATTCTACAATGATCTTAACGGACAACTGGAACATTCGAATTCTAGAGCTTTCGTTGTTAATGTTAGCAGTTTAAACATGCAGTGTTGCCATACTTACAAACAATGCTAATACTTAAACGCATGCTATCAACATTGTTGATAAGTAGAAGTTTTTACTGATTTACGTGTTTATAAACATGATGAATGCTGCAGGCAGTCGTTACAGACCATTAAATTCAAATCGCTATTGCAAAATCATAACAATACAGTTGTGAAGAAAAAAATTAAAATGCCTTCCAACGAAGTTAAAGCAACTTAGACATTTGGATCGACAATGGGCTGTTAAATACTTATTAAGTGTTATAGAAACAAAATCAGTTGATAATATAAGAAATGCAATATATATTTAAAATTCAAACTTGACAGGTGCTCGAGAAATTAGTTAGCTTATATAGATTACAGTTGGCTAATATGCTTTTTAGTAAATAAATAATCAAGAATAGGGTGCTCAATAGTATTATGATACAAAAAAAAGGAGAACCAAACCAGACTAAGGAGTACTTCTTCGTTCTTCAAAATAGTACTTTTTCTGAATGAGTTTGAATGAGAGCTCCCCTGAAAGAAAAGTTTTGTGAACTAAATAAAATTAAAATCATTTTAAATCTGAAAAAATTGTTCACAGAAGTAAATTGAAGTGAAAAACCAGTCAGAAGTTCAATGATTTTTTAAAGTTCTAAATATATTAAGCAATCCAAATATTTCTTTCAGTGATCATGAACATAAATTAAAAAAAATTAAAAAATAGCAATACACCCGCTTAGCATATTCATTTATCGCTGTCTCAGTGACTACTAAACCAAAGAGAATAAGAATATGTGTGTGGTTAGCTTGCACAATTGTGCTATGAAATGGGCTTCAATGCTACAGTGTTGCCAGACAAAAAATCCCCATTTCATAATTGAAATCCCCAATTTTGTCCGCAAATTGTTTTTATTATAGAAAAAATGTTTCTAACTTTTTGTATTATTTTTTCTAGTGAAAATAAAGAAAAACTGAAATAATATTGCATATAATAAAAAACCGATATTAATCTCGGCTTCAATTCGTATGGTACCCAATTTCCCTGCTTTTATATGAATCCTGCTACTCGCAAACGTTTCAAAATTGCTTCTTGAGTAGCTTCCAATGATTTATCAAGTTCTTGTTGAGTTTAACAACAATTTTCATGGAGTAATGCTTCCAATTCTCGGTCTTAAAACTTCTTTGGCTAGCCTGGGCGATCTTTGTCTTCCGTGTCAAAATCACCACTTCTGAACCGCACAAACCGTCTCTCGCACGTTGAAACCGATGGAACGCATTCTCCATAAGCTTTTGTGAGCAATCGATGTGCTTGAGCGGTACTTTTTTTAAATTAAAGAAGTAAAGCAAATCTTCCCGATGACGCTTTGATGGCAGAAGATTCGAAATTTTCGAAGCAAGAAAAAACTTTGTTCTTTATATTATAAAGTTCAATAAATAAGTGAGAATAAATCACGGAAATGTACCCTTCAAAATTACTTACAAGTTATTATAAACAAAAACCGAGTTCAAAAGATATACCATCTATTGTAAATTCTGCAAATCCTCAATATTTGTTAACTTTAGTGAAACCCTTTGATTCTAAATTTTATTTTTATTCATTTTTTGATATTAAAGTAAAACGCAGGTAACAATTTTTTAAAAAATAAAATTTGTTTACACGAAATATGAATAAATAGTATAAAGTCAAAACTAAAACTTTTTAAAGCATTTATAATTCCCAAAAATTTTATAAAATGCATATAATATCCCCAATTTTTGTTAAAATCGAAATTTTGTCCCCAAGTTATTCATGAAATCCCCACATCTACACTAGCTACACTAGTGGTACATTTCTTTAGCATTTTCTATAATAATGGAGTCAGAATCATGATGCTGAGTGGGAATACAAAATGTAAAGACCCACATTTTGTATTCCCACTCAGCATCACGTACGTTTCGAATGAGCTACAATCCACATAACAATGAATCAATAAACATGAAACTAGAAACATGTTATCCTGAATTAGTATTAATTCAAAAAGGGAGACTTAATAGTACTATTTCTTTCTTCCAATTGGTCAGCTAGTACTTCATACTTTTATCGGATATTTGAAAATAAATAAGTTTTTGTTAAACAATTTTGCATTATTTTTTCTTAAATTAAATAAATAAGCAGTCATTTGTAGTTTAATTGTCAGGAAATACTCAATATTCTTAAATGAGTTTGTGTAATTCTTTATTAACAGGTTTCCTTGTCTAGCCTTAAAGAAATCTTAAGACATTTTTACCAATCTGTTTTTAGAGATATTGGATGAATTTGAATTTTTCTACTGAAAATAGATTAATAGTAAAAACCGAAGAATAATTGTTGGTTTCGGGTTTAGGCCTTGAAAAACCGCGGTTTCGGTTTCGGTTAAAATCGAACTGGAAACTCTATTTGAATGGTCTCATTCAGTAAACTTGAGTGTAGTCACTTTAAACGTTTTGTGAGTAATTCGTAAAAACTGGTTTTATACAAATTGTGTTCATATAATTCTCATACAGTTTATTTTCATTTTGCTTAAGTTTACGTCACTTACGTGAAGTGAATTGTCTCACATTAATGTATCTTAGTTACTGACAAATTGAGGTCAATTAGCTTCCGCTTAGGACATGTTGAAATAACTAGTTATGTAGCTGATCAAGTAATCAGTTAGGTAGCTAGTAAGGTAACTGACTCTATGTAACCAATATGTACAGTTGCGAGCAAAACAAAAATGCAACGCTGCGCAATATGATCTTTGAATGTCACTCAAAACTAATAACGCTCTCCAATTTATCTCTACTTTTGCATTTCTATTCTTTGTAATCAAAATTTACTTAATAGCATCATTACATTTAATTTTCTTTTGAGTGATAAAAGTGAATATTTGAGCGAGAAAAAAAAATATATTAAAATTATCATAATTTTAAACTTTGTAAATTATTGATTTAATACTAGAAGCAGCTGATAGCATATCAGTTATTATCAAGGCAAGGATTTTCATGCACTAAAAAATTAAAAATATGCGCTTATAATATGCACTATAAAGAGAGAAAATGTGCACTAAAAATGACAAAAATATGCAATAAAAACAAGTTTTTTATTTGAAATATATTTATTAATAAAAGACAGATATAAATTTCAGGTCACATTTTCAATATATATGTACATATAAAGGAACATAAAAGGTTTTAAAAATATTTTTTCAAAGTAAAAATAAGAAAATTCATGTATGTATGTATGTAAATTATACAATATTTATATTAAAAAAAATCAGTCAGTTATTTATTTTCATGTTACAAAATTACAAATAAATTTTTTTTAAATTTTCAAAAATAAAACTGTCTGTTCGGATGAAAACAGCTTTAATACATTGAAAATGTACGCTCAACGTCAACAGAAGTTAAAGGTGCATATTTAAATGAAGCCAGTTCAATTGGAGAATATTCATTTTCAATTTGATTTTCTTCATTAAAATTGCTATCTAATTGTCAAAATTTTTTTATTATATGAAATCCAGTATTTTTCTGTAATATATTCTTTAGTTTTGTTTTAATTTGGTAAGAAATTTCTCCGTTTACATTATTAATTTTATTGGCAGCATCATCAATTAATTTTACTTGTGCATTCAGGGAATTGAATCCCTGTAGTTTAGTAATATTTTCAGAAATAAAGATGTAATTTGAGTACAGAAATGCTAATTGGCTTTAATATTATGCGTCACAAAGAGAACAAAGTCGAAAAGTCGATATAAAATTTTTTTCGAAAAATCGACAATTTCAAACAGCTAAAAAATCGATTCATAAATTGAAAAGTTGACTTTTTCTTTCAACAATATAATTCTTGTGTCAATATATTTACTATTTTTACAACACTAAATAGAGTTGCCAAATATATGTATGTACAGTGTACACTGATATAAAAATATGTCCAAAAGAAAATTAGATATGCAATAAAATGGAAAAATATGCTAAATATGCATTTATAACAAAATATGCAAAAATATGCAACAACAAATCGATGCCATTTTGTTGCAAATTCTTCGATTCGGAAAGATAAATTGTCAAAAGTCATTTTGAGTTACTGACTACAAACATGCATTTGCATAGAAATCCTTGCCCTGGTTATTATACAAGCACTAGACGATGGTAAAGTCGTGGGTGAAATAGGGCTCCAATTCGATATCAGTAAATCCACGGTGTGACGAATTGCATCGCGACTTCGTCTGAGAAATAACATGGAAAGAAAGTCAGGAAATGGTCGTCCAAGAAAAACTATATTAATAGTTATATTTTTTCATAAAAAGTTACATTGACGAATTCTTCCCAAATAAACACTATATATAATTAGGTTTTATAACATATAACTAACAATAATAATGTTGTTCCTATTAAACCGGTTACTATAATAAGAGTGCCAATTACAGCATTCGATATCGAGTAAAACTGGTCGTAATTATCTTATTCGATATATAGAAATATAGTAAATTTTATTATAATTTCGATATAGAAATCCTTTTCCGATACGATAGCTCATTCGATCACAAATGCGGTAATTCGGCCCCAACTTTTTATTATCTACACAACATTCATTAGATTGTAAACTTAATCCCGGTATTCGTCAGTACTTAAATCAGGGATTCATGGTAGAGCAGTGAGTGCTCACAACATTCTTTATGTAAAGCTTGCATAATATTATTTAAATTAGGAAATTGATTTATTACTATTCTATTAATTCTCAGGGACATAAGTAGGGTTTTCAAACATTTCTGAGCGAAAATATTCCTATAAAGCTGTGTGTTGCTCTAGAGTTCCGTCTGCACATGCACAGTGGTTTAGAAACTTTTTTTTTTGGAAATAATTCGGTATCTCGGGAACTATTGGAGATATTATTACAAAATTTCACACGGTTAGAGCTGAGGTGTTTTTGAGTTGAATTACATTTGTTCAGCTTCCTAGGGGTAATACGGGCCAGTTTGTGCCCCCTCAAAGTTGGTCACCTCGGGTCTCAAAATTTTTAAAAAAATCCCCAAAAATTCATTTATGATCCGAATGAGCTGAAATTTAAAATATAAATAGTCCTTGAGAAGATATACAAAAAATACGCTTACATGTGTAGGTTATCTCCTTCATTTGAAGAGATATTTAGGTTTATTTATTTTTTTTTTTTTAATTTTGCTCGATTTTTTTTTGTTTTTTAGATATGGCGGCCCTACGGAGGGTCGAATTTTTTTTTCAAAATATCAGCTATATTGGCAATAAAATTCTAAATAAAATAAAAAAAACTTGGTAACAGTTATCTCGTCCGTGTAAAAAGTTACACGCATCCAAAGTTGGAACATGTAAAATGGGCCTATTTTTTTACGATTTTTCCTAAAAAAGTCCCTATATTTTTTTTTTTTTGTAGAAACAAATTTTCTTTGGGACTATATACAATTTTTATATGTTCCGGAAAGAAAACTTAATGCAAAAGCATGTAAAGTAAAATTGGGCTCACTTAAGCGGACACAGTATCCCCCATACCTATCCAAACTTGGACATTTTTACAAAAAATATTTAGGTTTCAGTAAAAAATTCTAAAAAGGCAAAGCACCGATCCTCGAAAAAGTTCCGTATTTGTATAACCCTACATGTTGTTTAAATACTTAGAAAGTTGTTTTACTATCACACGGTAAATAGCGTCACAGTAGGCACTTTTCTAAAAAAACTCAGTTTTTGGAACACATTTTCCCCGTTTTAGGAATTTCGGTATTTGAAAATAAAAAATGTCAAAAATTATAATGTCATTAATTTAAGGACATTTGGATCTAAATTAGTTCCCAATTTTGTTATGATATCTTTAACCGTTAAAATTTTACATTAAATCAAATTTTATATTTTTCTTCATGGAAAATCACCATATTATAATTTTTTTAGTTTTTAAGGTAAATGACGTTCAAAAAATTAATTAAATTCTTTAATTTTATTAAAATATGAATCTACAAGTCCTAAGGTTTTTACCAATATCAAATACTTATATAAAAAGCATATATCTACTACTCAGAAGCTCCACAAACCTTACCCCCTTCGGAATTATTTCCAAAAAAAAAAGTTTCTAAACCACTGTGACATGATTTAAAGATATGTACTATCTTGTTACTGCTGGACTAAAAATTGTATGGTTGTCTAATTAAAAGACATTTTGTTATTTTTAACTGGAATTTCAACAAAAATATTTCTTGATATTTTTCATCATGTCCTCAATTGAATTTTTGTAACTTCTAGCATGACTACTAGGTGTATGAAATGACAGCTACATTAATAACATAAGATATTTTCAACAGACTTCTTCAAGTATCTAAAAACAGAGTCATGTGATCCAGCCATACAATTTTTTGTATCTGACAAAGTCTTCCAAATGCACAAAGAGTACATTACACAGATCTTTCGCATTTCCAGAGTCTGTCTCAAATGACGGCCGATCAATAATGGCGGGGGGTAAGAAATAATATTTGTGTAAGATTGAACGTAGTTCATTTTAATTAGCAGCTTTCTTCCGTGATGGTGTTGGTCCTATAACAAAAATTTAAGGAAATGTGAATGCCATTAAATACTGTGAGATACTGTAAAACACATGCTACCCCATTTTCGTTAAAAAATGGCCCCTGGCACACAAGTCGCTTAGCAGGCAAATCTTTTTAAGCAACAATGATGTGCGTTTTATTTTTTTACTCGCAACTGTCTCATTGTAATCCAAAAGGATCAATTGAACCCCTGCTTAGGACATGCACATATTGCGATTCAATCGCCTCAGTAGTTTCGGAGTTATAATATTCAAGCAATAAATATTTTTTGTTTTAAAAAAATCGAAAACGAAAGAAATTGTTCTGATTTGTGGCTTTATCCACATTTAATAGGAATAAAATTATCATAAAAATCTATGGATTATTTTCGAATTTATTCACAATTAAGTGAATTCGCTCCTTTTCACAAAATTTTATTTTTTTGTTTGATATACATACATAAAATTGAGTAGTTAATGTTCTTCTTTCGATTGATTGAATTTTGAAAACATTTTCCCTATGCTATGACATAGATCGGAAACTCTCCTGTCAAAGACCTAACTCAGTTGTCAAAAACCTAAGTGGTGAGAATGTATTAGTAATAAAAACTATGTGAAAACAAAAACAACACTCGTATGTGTAAAATTTTTGAGTAATTTTTTTGTTTGAGTTTTTTTTCTAGTTTCCGCTCTATGTGTACTTTCTATATGATGCTATGTACAAATTTTCACATATACATTGAGTTTCAATCGGCTCAATAGTTTCGGAGTTATAATAACAAATTGAAACAAAAAATATATTTTTTACGTGAAAATAGCAATTTTTTTGTTTTAAACTAAATCATGAAAAATCGAAAACGACAGAAATTGTTCAGATTTATGGCTTTATCGCAAAGCCACATGTAATAGGAACAAAATGAGATATCGATCATAAAAATCTATGGATTCTTTTCGAATTTATTCACAATTAAGTGAATTCGCTCATTTTCACAAAATTGTAAGAAAATATTATTATTTTTGTACAAGACTTTGTATACGGTAATTTTATCCAAAAAACGGTAATTTTTTTTAGTGATGTACGGAAATCGAAACAAAAAAGTAAACATCACTGCTCTTAACGGACATACTAGTACATTCGATTTCAAGGCGAATTTATACAAGGTGGAGTCAGTCAATCAGCTGATAACTTTTTTTTCGTATTTTGGTTCTAACAGTTGTCAAGGCTTGTTTTTATATTTCAATATCTACACATTCAAATCTTATTAACACAATATTTATTATAGTGTTTTTATTTTAATATTAAAACAATATTTTTATATGAAAAGTTAAAACAGAATAATTTGTATTTTAAGAATAAATTTATTTTTTACAAAAATGGGTAAATCGATTATATTATAAAATAATAAGGGGTTGCCACACTATAATACAAAGCCGGACTATCTCTGGATTCATCAATTGTCAGAGAGCGTTGCAGCTAAAATCAACTACAAAATAATTACATGTATATTGATGTAAAATGTATAGAATTACAAACCCCATTATTTTCATACTTTCTATCTCAAGCTTAGGCCACTTTTGCGCTGACGGCCTCAAATAGCTACGCAGTGTACTTTATGTTTTCTACATATTAAATTGTATTGCTGAAACTTCTAAAATAATTACTTTCAATGTTTTATCGAACATGGTTAGCCGAAATCTCGATTTTCTAATAAGGACCAATTTTCGGTTATCCGACAAACCGGTAATTTATAAACACTACAAAAATACATTCATGATGCAAATGCAATTTTCAGATGCACTTTTGGAAATATGTCCAACTTCAAGTTTTAATAATTTTAAAAACTGTTTATTTGGAATGTAAAGTTCATATAATCAAAAATCCAGTTTAAATCGATAAAATTATCAAATTACATCCATTACTTCCAAGGCTGGCTAACGATTCGAAACGGTTAAAAGGTAACGGTAACGCTAATCTGGATTATTTTGGTAATGGTATTTTAGCTGTAACGGTAATTGAAATCCTCAAAAATAAACTATTAATAAAATTTACAAAATTAAAAATAAGTTGACAAAGATTGTATTGAATTACGAGTGTATTTAAATTATTTTAGATAGTATAATTATGACGAAGTTTCAGAATTTTTTCAAGTTTTGTGAGTCTTTCACAGGATATTAATTATTCAAATTTATAACCCAATATATACCGAATTTCATATGTGTGGGATAACTCCTACTCCTATATATTTATTCGCTGTCGCTATATGCGAACGAATCACTGTGGTTCGGTGCAAATGGCTATATATTAGGTTGGTCCTTATTTTTCACTTTTAAGATTTCCGATGCTCTCCGTTAACCAACAATTTTTGCAAAAATATTTGAAGTTTCGAGTTTTATTTTCAAAAAATTAAAGTTAAAAAATCGAATTAAATTTTGTTTAAAAAAAAATTTTTGGATTGAAATGTACATAAAATTTTGTGATTTTTTGGTATCGGGATATCGATGGCAAATATCCGGTATCACACGATCATCGAACCGAGACAGTATACGACCAGGAAATGCCTTATGCAGTAATTGAATTGCATCAATGTTAATGTAGTTAAGGCATATCATCTTGATCTTATATTATTATTTGAAGAGATTATTGATGATCCAGATACTTGGGGATCATTGTTCTTTTGGTTCTTTCACATTTTTGTCAAAATGTTAATTACCGCCGTCCAGGTTTTTATTTAGTAGAGCCAAGCTGCGATTCATGTTTTATTATGAAACTACAATTCTAATGATGTTTCAGATTCATATACATATTATCAAAATATTTCTAATTGCTCCTCTAAAAATTAATTCATAAAGTTTTCCGAACAATGACTATAAAAAAATATATGAAAATTCTCTCGCTATATAGTGAATAATTATTAATTTCGCACCCTAGAAAAAAAGGCTTATTTAAAGCAATAATGTTGTAAACATAGATAAATACACATAGATCGGAAACTCTCTTGTCAAAGACCTAACTCAGAATGCATTAGCAAAAAAAAAAAAAAATATCTGAAAACAAAAACAACAATCGTATATGGTATTATTTTGAGTAATTTTTTTGTTTGAGTTATTTTCTAGTTTCCGATATATGTGTATTTATCTATGGTTGCACAGTGGTTTAGAAACGTTTTTTGGAAATAATTCGGTATCTCGGGAACTATTGGACATATTGTTACACATGTTTCACATGACTGGAGCTGAGGTGTTTTTGAGAATATTTGAATTTATTCAGCTTTCCAGCGCTAATGGGGGCCAGTGTGTGGCCCTTCAAATTAGGTCACCTCAGGTCTTAAAATTTTTAAAAATATTGCCAAAAATCAATTTTTGATCCAAATGAGCTGAAATTTAAAATATAAATAGTCCTTAAGAAGATTGTCGAAATTTATTTTTAAAATATCAGCCATATTGCGGATAAAATTCTAAATAAAATAGAAATAACTTGCTAACAGTTATGTTGTCCCTATAAAAAGTTACACTGTTGAAAACCTTAGGACTTGAAGATTGATATTTTAGTAAAATTAAATAATTTTATACATTTTTGGGACGTCATTTACCTTGAAAACTAACAAAATTATAATATGGTGATTTTCCATGAAGAAAAATATAAAATGTGAATTAATGTTAAATTTTAACGGTTAAAGATAACATAACAAAATTTGGAATTAATGCAGATCCAAATGTCCTTAAATCAACGGTATTATAATTTTTGACATTTTATATTCTAAAATACCGAAATTCCTAAACCGGGAAAATGTGTTCCAAAAAATGAGTTTTTTTAGAAAAGTGCCTACTGTGACTTTATTTACCATGTGATAGTAAAAAAACGTTGTAAGTGTTTAAGTAACATATACGGTTATAGAAATATGGAACATTTTTGAGGATTGGTGCTTTGCCTTTTTAGAATTTTTTACTCAAACCTAAAAATATTTTTTAAAATTGGAAAGGCCTTGGAGGTGTTGTGTCAGCTTTAGTAAGCCAAATTTTACTTTACACGCTTTAGCATTAAGTTCTCTTTCTGAATCATATACAAATTGTGTATAGTCCCGAAGAAAATTTTATTTTAAAAAGAAAAAATATAGGGTTGTTTTTGGGAATAAACGTAAAAAATACGGTCCTTTTTACATGTTCCAAATTTGGATGCGTGTAACTTTTTATAGGGAAAAGATAACTGTTAGCAAGTTATTCCTATTTTATTTAGAATTTTATCAGCAATATAGCTGATATTTTAAAAATAAATTTCGACAATCCGTTGGCCCGTCATATCTAAAAACCCATAAAAAGATCGAGCAATATTAAAAAAAATAAATCAATAAACCTAAATATCTATTCTACTAATAGATATAATCTACATATATGTAATGGTATTTTTGTAAATCTTCTTAAGGACTATTTATATTTTAAATTTCAGCTCACTTAAATCATAAATGGATTTTTGGCGATTTTTTAAAAAATTTTGAGACCCGAGGTGACCAACTTTGAGGTGCTAGGTACTGGCCCCCACATGAGCTGGGAAGCAGAACACAAGCAAATCAACTCAAAATCACTTCTGCATCCGAATTATTTCAAAAAAAAAAGTTTCTAAACCACTGTGGGTTGTAGACATAGAGAAATAACAAGAGCGGAAACTAGAAAAAAACTCAAAAAAAAATTTTACTCAAAATAATCACACATACGAGTATTGTTTTCACACAGTTTTTTGTTACTAATACATTCTCAGCACTTAGGTTTTTAACAACCGAGTTAGGTCTTTGACAGGACAGTTTCTGATCTATGTGTATTTATCTATGGTTGTAGATATTTCAAATATATATCGTCCCGTTTTTAAATTTTTAAATTTTACAGGAGATACAAAAAGCTTAATGATTTTCTTTCTTTAAAAAGTCGTTATTTTTAAAAATAGAAAGCTGTGAAGACGTGTGCCATTAAAAACTATTTTTATTTTTTTGAAGTATCCCGTAGGACAAATACCACTCATACGGGGTAAATAAAATACCACGACACAATATAGTTTGTTCAAAAAGATACGTGCAATTTTAAGCTTATTACTTATGTGAAAACATTTATTAACTTTTTTCTTTAAGATTTTGATCTATAAAAGGACTTTTTTGAATCAATGGAGAAAACTGTCTGATAGTGTTAAAATGATTCGCAATTTTCAACTTTATATGAGAACAAATTTGAAAGTGTTTCTGAGGTTTTCCTAATAGATTCCTAATATTAAAGAGATCTTATAGTTTTCTGATTCTGTGAACTATGAGGGATATATATACATATTATAAATAAATTCGGGGCGTATTTTTATACAAATGATTTTAACAACAATATATCGAACTAGAAGTTATTTAAGCCATGATAACTTAATAAAAGTACCCCAAGAAAATTATAATACCATTAATAAACAAGTTGTATACAATAAGAAGATCTGTCGGCCTGATTAGGTTTGTCAACGGAATGAAAAATAATAAAATGAGAACAGTGTACAATATTGATATACTCATAAATGAAATAAAGACGTCATATTTTTGGACCCTTGCAAGATATCATAACTGTGGTTAATTTCGTTAAAATCTGGAAAAATACAATCTGACTGCTGTCCGATTTGATTTGGATCTTCCCTTATATTTTTATATGTCTAAAACCTATTAAATATGTTCCACGGATTTTAATAAAGAAGATACACTTTTAATTTGAACTCCTTAATACTTCCAGCATCAACTAGATCAATATAAAGAATAAAAAAAACCTTTTCACGAAACCAAATGTGCGAAGAAAGAGTTAGATTTGGCAATTATTTCGATTGAAACTATTTTGAGTTAAAAAATTCAAAATAGTTTCTATGACGAGATCTTCGAACATCTTTGATCTTTGGCAGCCCGATTTTGGCTTCAGAGAACTCACAGGTGTGTGTTCTCGAACCCACTAGTCTGTTTGAGCTGATAGAGAAATTTGGATATTTTAGTAGAATGGCAGACATTTTTTTAAAAATCTAATTAAAGTCATAAAACATATTATGACATCTTCAAGAAAACTACCGATTGTAATAGCAACTGCATTTAAAATAGTTTTATACTGCGGTGCATTGTATAAAAGTAGTATTTGGAAACACCTCAATGAATTTATCTTGAATTCAATTATATCACTAAACATGACAGGTGCATTATAGAAAGAGAACATGAGACTTATTTACTGCACCATAATGGTTATTTATTACATATGTATGTGTTTCTTATTTATTACTTATAGAGTTCTTCGACAAATTCATCAAAATGCCAAACAGTATTTCCACAAATAAAATTCCAAATGAGCTTTTTGAAGGCTATTCTGATGAGCTGTTAAATTTTGCGGCTATAGCGTGTATAGTGTTTATAGTCATCGGGGTGCCAGGCAATATTTTAACCATTGTTGCTCTTTCGCGAGGGAAACAGGTACGAAATACGATTGAAATACATACGTACTTTAACTTGATAATTGAAAAAATAAAATTAATATTTCAGAACCGCAATTCCACAGCTGTATTTATAATAAACTTATCAATTTCCGACTTGTTATTTGGATGTTTTAATTTGCCATTGGCAGCATCGACATTTCTGAGACGTTCCTGGATACACGGAGATTTGCTGTGCCGCTTATTTCCACTATTGCGTTACGGTCTATTGGCGGTATCGCTCTTCACAGTATCCCTGATAACAATCAATCGTTATGTTATCATTGCCCATCCCAGACATTATACAAGGTACGTTACTAATCCTATAATTATATTTTATTTACATAAATATATCTAATGATTGTATCATTTACTATTCCAAAGAATTTATCAACATCGGTACTTGGCTTTAATGGTGATCGGTACATGGCTATTGTGTTTTTCAATTATGATACCAACATGGCGTGGTATTTGGGGCAAGTTTGGTCTAGACATAGCAATTGGTTCATGCTCCATTCTACATGATCATAACGATCGCTCTCCCAAAGAGTTTTTATTTGTGTTGGCATTTATGGTGCCTTGTTTATGTATTGTATTCTGTTATGCACGCATTTTTTATTTGGTACGTAAAGCGGCATTCCGTTCCAGAGAACCGGCATCAAAGCCCATATCACCTAAAGGAACTGAATCTAATCGAAACGTCACAGATCAAGAGAATATCAAGGCTCTCAACAAAGCAGTGGATGCTGGGGGTGGTGTTGCCGATTATTTGGACCTAAAGCCCTTCGATGTGGCCGACGATATTCAGTTCATAGACGATAATTATTCTTTAGACAATTTACCAATATCGTATGAAAAAATTAGTCAAAAAGCTGAAGACAAATCAAACACATCTTCCAGTTTTACAAATGTAAGTACTTATTTAAAATGAAGTTGATTTAGACCAAAAAAAAAAACAATGTTTAACCATACTAGACAAATTTCTAAAGTAACTTGTAATAAATATTCCCGAATTTCCCCTGTATTCCAAACTTTATGACAATCACAAAAAAGGAGAACTATTTATATTTTTTTGTTCTTCTAATGGCACTTTTTGAATTTTCTTTCTCCAAGAGGGAGACTTTGATGTACTTTTTCTTTATTATAATGGAACTTTTTGACTACATTTTCAATAACGAACCTAGAATCATTAAATTAGACACATACTTATGATGCTAAATAGGTAAGAATCCACATACGATGGATTTTGTGATACTTTTTTTCATTTTCTATAATAATAGTCCTAGAAACATGAAATTAAGCAAATATGGTCCTATGTGAGTGAGAATTATGGTACTTTTTAATTATTTTAATGGAACATTTTGAATTTTCTTCCCCAATGAACCTAGAAACATTCAATTAGTGGGAAACCACTAGTGCAGCTTCATGGAACTTTTTCTTTATTCTAATGGTCTTATATTGATAATAATGAATCATGAAAAATGAATGAGTTAGAATTCACAAAAAGGCAACTTTTGTTTCTACTAATAGTTCGTTTTGATTTTTTATAATAGTGAACCTAGAATATTGAAATTAGACAAATATGATCCAGAATGTGCTACTCTCCAAGAATAATAGACCGGAAAATATGAAACTAATTGTAGATGGGAAATTAATGGTATTTTTTCTTCCTTCTAGTGGTACTTTTAGTTTTTTCCATAACAATGAACATAGAAACGTGACATAAGCATATCTGTAGTAAGTGGAATCCACAAATAGGGAATTCATAATACTTTAAGAAATACCCTTTAGATATTTGTTTAACATACTTTAAAAATTATAGAGAATTATGGTCCCAGAAATATATCCGATTTATCGGCACGTTACATGGTTTTCTGATTTCCCTTATCAGACTACAAACATCCTTAAATATTTGTTTAACATTATTTCTCTTTAAACCTAAAAAAATATTTGTGTTTTTCATTTTAGGAAACAACCAAATCTACACAACCTTTAAATAACTCTAACAACAAAAGTTCTTCAAATCCCGCAACACAAAACACATCGGCGTAAGTTATTTAAAATAACCAGATTTGTCAGATTCTAAGTAATATATTAATGGTTCTCCTTCCTGTTTTGTTATTATTGCAGGCGCCATAATCCGATAAAAACATCAATTAAAACATCATTTACACGTTTTAGTCCTAGAAAAAATCATTACGTTTCCATGGGCAATACATCGAATGCATCAGCAATATATCCGGGGCGTATGAGTATAAAAGATCGCAGACTCTTGAAAATGATACTAGTGATATTCGTATCGTTCGTTATTTGTTATTTGCCCATAACATTAACAAAAATTTGGAAAGGTGCCAACGATAATCATATTTTCAACATCAGCGGTTACCTGCTGGTCTATTTAACAACTTGTATCAATCCAATTATTTATGTGCTTATGTCGTCGGAATATCGGCAGGCCTACTGGAATTTACTAAGATGCCGATGTAAATCTTTGTCATCCCACAAAGATTTCAATCGTGTTCCGAAAATATAACATGATTTTTTTATGTTTGATATTAACAAATGTAAGAAGAAACTGCTTAAAGCTTAAGGCCGTATTGTCCATGGCTGGAATAAACATAAAATGTACATAAATAATATGTATTTATATGTACATAATTTGATCACCGAATAAAAGTATTATTGTTTTAAATTAACCTAGAACTTAAAAAAGTATAAAATTTTATTTACTTATGTATATTTGGTCTTAATATGTTTGAAACATTTTATTTTTTTTTTTAGTAAATAAGTACTTATAGTCATGATTTATTCATATTTCGTCTTTGCTTTCCTGTAAATCGATATCTTCCGGAAGTTTCTTAGATTCTGATATTCATATTTTGCTTTAATTCTTTTAAATAATTTATGAAAATTTAGAAAGGGCTAAGTAACATTCGATATTCAGATCAGTGTTGTCAGAAGTAGGGAAAAATCCCTACATGTAGGTATTATTCTAGAGTTTCCAAAAAACCAAAGAATTTCAAAACCGCGGTTTCGGTTTTAAAAAATTGAAAACCGATCGGTTTCGGTTCAGTTCGGTTTTGTCATAATTTATTAACTATTAAATCAGTTGATAATATAGGAAATGCCATGGCAGAATCAACCAGGTACAATTATTAGGGAGAGTTGTCAATTATTTGCCTTGTTATGTCAAACTACAAAAATATAAGAAACAAAGCAAAATAAAATACAGAATGACTTTAGTTTAAAAATATTTTGTTTACATTTTAAATACAGTAGAACCTGCTCAAAACTCGCAGCTATACAGTAGAACCTGACTATATGCGGTTTACATACTATACGTTAGTAAAAATAAACAGATATTTCAAATTGTGTAATTTATTATTACAAAAACAATATTTACATTATGTAACAGATAACAAAAAGCAGTTTGCGACTTCTGTTTAAATAATGTAATTAAAAAAAAAGAATGTAATTATTTCAAAGTTCATATAAAAAATAATAAGTGAAACATTTAAACAAAAATATTAATAAAATACAAATTAAATTAGTGTTTTAAGCATCTTCTTATTAGCAATAATTCTATCTTTAATTTTCTTATTTTTTAAATTTTTGTTTAAATATTTTATACGGAAATGCATTCTAATTTTGAAGAAAAATGATTTACCATTTTCTGGAAGAACATTTTCCGAACTTTTTTCTAACAAATATTTTGTAAAACCACTAGCGTTAGTTATAGAGTTACCATTAACGATATTAAATATAATTTCGAGTTCCCTTAAGTTGGATAAAAACGAAGCACTTGGTTTTTTAAGACCACCTTTAGATATCTGATCAACCCATGTGAAGCCTTCTTCGTTATTTTTTGATTCACAATTTGTGAGATGAAGTTTCTGTATTATGTATCCAGCTACATATTCCAAAGCATTTTCTTCAAAAGAATCAAGTCTAAGACACATATCAGTTCATTAGCTTCATCAAGTATTTGCATTTCATGTTCTTGGTCAATTTCGTTGTTGACATCGGTTTCGCTAATTTGTAAACATGCCTTTTTAAATTCAAATTTTTTGGTGTCATCATATTCAGTATTTCCAGTATTTATAAGTTCGTTGTTCATTGCTATATTAAATAATTTCTAAAATGATAAATAAATACTTAAATAAACACGTATATTACCTATTAAATATTTTCGAAATCTGTATATAAATTGCATTGGACTTGGGTGATCGTTAAAACCGCCTTTACCTCTCATGGCACTAAACAAATTTTCTACAATGTCTTGATTTAAACGACTTGTTATTATATATTCTATTGAATACTTCTTTTTGAGGTATTGATACAAATCTTGCAGAGATTTATTTGAAACTATAATTGCTTTTTGAAATTGAACTAAAGTTTTTTTGGCTGGTATTATTACTTCACTCATTAATTTGGTCATTTTGTTTAAAACTTCATCCTGTATACTAAGATTTTTCCCATATGGTTCTTTTGTTGGGATATTTTATTTTAATTTTGGTAATTATTCGAACTTTTTATTTTATATAATTTGAAAGTAAATTTTTAATTAGGCTTAAGTTCATTTATTATAATTAATCTGTAATAATTCAAAGAATATCACTAAATACTACAATATTTAGACAATTGGCAAATTGGAATGCATTTTCTACCCTGCCAAGGGCGTCATCAACAATTTTTATTGTCAACCAAAGGTTGACTACAGCAACAAGCATACTAATATATAATAAATTTGTAATAATAAGAATACACATATATAATAAAAATAATTGAAATTTCGTCTAACTTACAAATAATAAAATATATGATTCCCATATTCTATTTCCTAATAATAGTAAGTTAAATAGATGGAATTTACAATAAAAATTGTTGATGACGCCCTTGGCAGGGTAGAAAATGCATTCCAATTTGCCAATTGTCTAAATATTGTAGTATTTAGTGATATTCTTTGAATTATTACAGATTAATTATAATAAATGAACTTAAGCCTAATTAAAAATTTACTTTCAAATTGTTGGGATATTTTTAAAAATTTTGGATTTTGAATTTTGCACGTCAAACCAATCATTTATTGTATCAAAAAGATCTGCGGTGTTAATAGGATTGTAAATTTCTACACCAACAGAAAAACACCGGCGAATAGCACTGGCCATAGAGTGGGAAAATAATTTAGCTGCATATTTAACTTTTTGCTTACTATATTGCTTAAGGTTAAGATGTTCTTCATTTACGGCATGTGTTATAGATAAATCAGACTTTGAACAATTTAAAACTAGCATGATAGTTTGTGCAGTAACTACAGAGCTATTGAATATTATTCCAGTCTCTAAAAAATGATTTCTTATCAGTTTAAGAAGGTGTGGCTGGTCCGCAAAAACAAAAATAGGATCTAACGGACGTTTGGGATTTTGAAACCAGGTTTTATCTAAACGAAAATTAATATCAACAATATGAGGAGTACCTTTTTAAAAGTATCTCTTATAGTAATTTAAGTTTTTATAAGATACTTTTTATTAATCTAAACTCTTTCAAAAATAAACATATAAGACACTATATAATTATAATGTGTGTGCAAAATGTATAAATATTAAAAAATAATAGAATGAACTCAATTCTTCATGAACCATTCTATTTATTTGTATAATTTTAAAAAAAATCTTACTTGTGCTTATATTGAGTTCTTTCCATAGGGACTGATTGGAAGGTCCCATATCAGAAACTATGGCGACTACATCAAAGCCGGCATCATCCAAGGTGCTTACAACTTCATAAAGCAGGGTTTTGTAAATTTTTCTGTCAAAATCAAAGAAAATTTCTTGTTTCCAAGATTTTATTAAACCTCTCACAGTAAGAACTTGAACATAGTTCACAGGTGATCGAATGCAATCGATAGAAGGATCGTGTTCATATGTATATGCCACCTTCACCTTCTTTCATTAGGGCTATTAGGTTTGTCTGCAGTCCTTCACGAAATTGGAGTTTTCGTGCCCATCTATTTAGGGTGTCCACCGAAGGCAATGGGAAATTATCCTTGTAAAGCTTACGATAGGCCCTAGCACCATTGGAATATAGCAAAATTCCATATGAAATATCTTCCCAGTTCCAACGTATCCTCTTATTTGGATTTAAAGTTTTCGTTTCTGTCCTGTTGTAAAAACTGTATCGATTGAAGACATGGTTTTTTCGATTTCATTACTTCGTTCCTTAAGTTTCTTATTTTCTTTAGAAAGCATCGCAATAACTGAAACTTTATTTGCAATGTTTTTGTCATCCAGATGTACAGTTGGTGAGAAAAATTGATCATCATTACAGATTTCTGTCATTGTTCTATTTACTCTTCTGACAAAACAACTACTTGTTGGAATTTCATTTTCATCTAATGTTATAAAATTAAATTAATTCTGAAACTTTAACTAAGAGTAATAGAAGTTAGCTACTTACTTTCATCTGCAAAAAAAGTTGGGACTGAACTATGTGTTTTTAATGACTTAACATTATTAGATGTCGTAACTTCAGCTTGAACTTAAGTTATAAAAATAAATTAATTATATAGTTAAAACTCATACCCTGATTTCTTACATGCATCCGAAAAGAGAGAAGGAACTTGATTGTATACACTAGATAAGTAAGTGAAATTTTCTTTAGAAATACTATCTGTTTGATCTTTGCCTAAATTAGATTTCAGTAATAGATTCAAATATATTAATAAGTGCAATCAGAAAGCATAAGATAACATCTTACTTGCAATAGAACATAGGGATTGTATTTTATGACTTTTTGATAATATAACAACGTTTTTGCAACCAAGTTCAATTGGGAATTCTTTAAGATCTTATGTTAAAAATAAATTAAGGCAAATTACTTTAAAAAACCAAAGAGCTTCTTACTTGAGACCGCTAAAGACGGTGGGATTTCTGATGGGGTTTCAAAATCGTCTTCATTAGTTAATTCATTATTTATATTGTTATTTTGACCTTAAGTTAGAGATAAACACAAACAATTACTTGAGACACAATTATATACAAAGTGGATTTGTTTTTGTAACCGTTTAAAAACACATAATTTTTCTTACAAGATAAATTCTCTGCATACATAAGAAAATCTGTTAGTCCCTTTACTAGTATCTGAGAAGGTACAGCGCTAGGCATCAAACGAGCTCGTTTTGATTGTTGATGCAATTCAATAAAATCTGAGTTTTTAAAATGATGCATACAAATTTTGGAGTGTTTCTTCAGATTTACACCACATGCGTCACTCCAAACTTTTATTTTATCTGCTGGACATTTCACAAACTTAACATATTTTTGTTCAAATGAACATTTACAAACAATACATTTTATAAACATTTTTGTAATTTAATTTGAAAATGAAAATTGTTTAATATTGTTTAAATTTAAAATATATTATTTTATTTTTGACGTTTGTTTTAATTTTTTTTTTTTCTGTAAGTAAATGACATTTTAGGGAAATTATAATTGAGAACGTACTTTCTAATAATTGTACCTTGCTAGTTCTGCCATGGGAAATGCTAAGTATACAAATTTAAAGTTCAAATTTGACGAGTGTTCAAGAGGATAAAGGAAAATTAGTACTTTTTCTTTTAATGGTACCTTTTTACTATATTTAGTTAGTTAGCTAACATACATTAAAGTTGGCTTATATGCTTCTAAGTAAAGAAATAATCAAGAATAGGATGCTCAATTGTAAATGGAGAACTAAACCAAACTAAGGAGTACTTATTCGTTCTTCAAAATTAATTTTCTATAATATTGAACCTCTTAGAATCAGCAAATTACTTTGATATTTTAAACTTGACAGTGGTATAAGTGAAGAAAATTGTTACTTTTTCTTGTTATGGTACTTTTTATTATATTAAATTATTTTATTTATATGTATACATAATTGTTGGCTTATATGCTTCTGAGTAAAGAAGGAATCAAGGATAGATGGCATAATGATATTGAGGTAACAGAAACTATTACTGAAATTTCTATAGTAATAAACCTATAAGCAGGAAATTTAACACACATGATCCTGACTGAGTGAGAATATAAAAAAGGGACTTGCAGGTACTTTTTCGAATATTTATATAACGATGGACCTAGAAACTCGAATTCAAAAGGGATAATTAATGTTACAATTTCTTTATTGTAAAGGTACTTTATAATAATAAACCTTAATGATTCTGAATGAGTTAGAATTCACAAAAGGTGATTATAGTGGTACCTTTCATTTGTATTTTCTATAATTTTTTTTTTTTAATTTTATTTTTATTTATTGTATCTTCATTATTTAATGAACTAACAACAAGTATTTCAAATCTTATATCTAACTAGCAATAAACCCGGTGCGCTTCGCCACCCCAATTGGATGAAAGAAATAGTACTATTAAGTCTCCCTTTGTGAATTAAAGCTAATTCAGGATAACATGCCTCTAGATTCATGTTTATTGAATCATTGTATTGTGGCTTCTAGCTCATTCGAAACGTATTATTATAATAAAAAAGTACCATTTAGACCCACATTTTATATGCCCACACATGATAATTTTTATAGAAAAAGCTAAAGAAATGTACCACTAAAGTCACCTTTTGTGAATTCTAACTCATTCCGAATCATGTGTGCCTAATTTTGAATTTTTAGGTTTAATTTTATAAAATAGTCAAAAAATATTATTAGTTGGAAAAAAGTACCTGTGAGTCCCTTTTTTAAATTCTTATTCGGTCAGGATCATATACCATTCGAAGAACGAAAAAATACAAATTATTTTTGTATTTAAGCTAACTAATTTAATATATTAAAAAAGTTAGTTACTCACTGAGGAGCATATATTTTATATTTCTAGGTCCATTATTATAGAAAATTCAAAATATACCATTAGAATAATGAAAAAGCGCCATAATGTTCCCAGTTATAGAATCCTACTCGCTCGAGTCCATATAATATTATGTTCATGTTTCTAGATTTACTAGATTTACTTCTTTATAACACTAGGAGATCGGTTTCTGGCATGTGGAGACTACAATGCCAAACACACATATTGGGGTTCGCGATTGGTGAATCCCAGAGGTAGACAGCTGTATAAAGCTCTAGTTGATCGCAAAAATTGCTTAGATTTCGTGTCCCCTGGACACCCAACTTATTGGCCAACTGATCCTAGAAAAATTCCTGATCTAATAGACTTCGCCATATGTAGAAATATAAGTCGAAATACAGTATCCACAGAAATATCCTATGATCTATCTTCTGACCATTCTCCTGTAATTATAACTTATTGCGAGAGACCCAACAACCCAAGATTTCCTAAGGACTCTTTGTGTTTTAAGACAAATTGGCTAAAATATAGGAAATATATCAGCAGTCATATCCACACAAATCCTAATTTACAGTGTGAGGAAGACATAAATAAAACCGTCAATGACTTCACGTCATTGATGATTTCGGCTCTGGAACACTCTAGGTGCCAAATCCCTCCAAAAACTAATACGCCTATTTCAAATTCGGATATTGAAAGACTTCTTCTCGAAAAGAGAAGACTCAGAAGAGAATGGCAACATACAAGATCACCTGCTGCAAAGCAGAGGCTGTCCACAGCAGTACCTGGGCACGAAGTGCTATAGAAAAAGCAACAGTATTTGCTGAACATTTAAGTGAAGTATTTCAACCTAATTCCACGGCAAATGAGTTCGAGCTCGAAGAATTTCCGGCTTCAACAATGGCTAATGCAGCCCAATTCGATATTGGTCCTGAGGATGTTAATAGAGTAATTAAAAATAAATTGAACTTGAAAAAATCACCGGGATATGATTTAGTAACTCCATCATTGATTAAGAATCTACCAAATGTGGCAATAATTGTGCTTTCTATATTGTTTAATGCGATCTTGAAACTTGGAATTTATCCAAAAAATTGGAAAATTTCTCAAATAATAATGATACCGAAACCGGGTAAAGATTTAACCCTGCCATCGTCTTATAGACCTATTAGCCTACTCCCTTGTTTGTCGAAGCTGTTCGAGAAAATATTCCAGGAAAAGATCATACCTTTTTTGAATGATGGAAATATTATCCCAGTACACCAATTTGGTTTCCGTGAACATCATGGCACCATTGAACAGGTCAATCGTTTAACTGGAGAGATTAGAAAATCTTTTGAATTAAAAAAATATTGTTCTGCCGTCTTTTTAGATGTTGCCCAAGCTTTTGACAAGGTATGGCATAAAGGTCTAGTACATAAAATCAAATGTTTACTACCACTATGTACTCATAAATTGCTGGAGTCTTATCTATCGAATAGACTTTTCAGAGTTAAGTTCAATGATTGTGTGACGAGAGAATACAAGATTAGAGCTGGCGTTCCACAGGGAAGTGTACTAGGACCTACGTTATATTTGATTTACACCTCTGACTTGCCTACGTGCGATAAATTAACAATCTCTACATTTGCGGATGATACCGCCATTATTAGTTCACACGAAAACCCACTCATAGCATCTAGTCAACTGCAAAATTATCTCCTACGTGTGGAGACATGGTTGAAAAACTGGCGAATAAAGGTGAATGAGCTGAAAAGTAAACATGTTACGTTCGCTCTAAGGAGAGGAAATTGCCCACCTGTCACACTCAACAACGTTAATATACCGCAGTCTGATTATGTCACCTACCTTGGTATTCATCTTGATAGACGGCTTACTTGGCGCCGTCACATAGAAACCAAGAGACTTCACATGAAGCTAAAAGCCTCTAGCTTTCATTGGTTAATCAGTGATCAATCAGGATTGGGCCTTGAATATAAAGTCATCCTGTATAAGACAGTTTTAAAACCAATTTGGACGTATGGAATTCAATTATGGGGAATGGCTAGCAACACCAGTATTGATCTTATACAGAGGGCCCAATCTAAAATTCTTAGGACCATGACGGGAGCACCATGGTATATAAGAAATGAAAACATCCACAGGGACTTAGATGTGACATTGGTAAAGGAAGAGTTCAAGAAAGTCCGTGAGAAATATATTGTTAAGCTGCAAAACCATCCCAATACGCTTGCAAGACAACTTGTGCAGATCCAACCCCGATCCAGGCTCCGTAGAGCTGATCTACCACCCCGCTAAGATGAGTGCCAGCTAACCATGAAGGCTCTCTTGTTGGAGAGCAACTATTTTTAATTTTAGTTATAAGATTTAAATACTTATTGTTAGGCCTATAAAAGGCAGATTCAATAAACTAATAAAAAAAGTGTAAAAAAAAAAAAAAAAAAAAAAATGTTTCTAGATTTATTATAGAAAATTTAAAAAGTACCATTAGAATAAAGAAAAAGTATTAAGTATTCTCTTTGAGTTTTCACTCACTTAAAACAATATGCAGTTAATTTGGTATTTCTAAATCCATTATTAGAGAAAATTCAAAAATTACCTTTATAATATAGAAAAAGTAGCATAAAGCCCCCACTTGTGGATTCCCAATCGGTCGGGATCATATAAGCTTTATTTCACAATTCTAAGTTCATTGGTGAAGAAGATACTAAAAGTACTATTCGAATATAGAAAAAGTACCATAAAGACTCCCCCTTAAATTCTCACTCCCTTATGACCATATATGTTTAATTTTCTGTTTCTAGGTCCATTATTATAGAAAAGTACCATTAGAATAAAGAAAAGTACCATAATGTTCCCACTTGTAGATTTTCTTTCGCTTAGGTCTATATAAGCGTTATATCATGTTCATTGGTGAAGAAAATACAAAAAGTACCATTCGAATAAAGTACGAAAAAGTACCAAAAATTAGAATTATCATTCACTTAAGAAATTTAAAAAAGTACCATTATAATAAAGAAAAGGTATCACGAAGTATCCCCTTGATTTTTCACTTACTTAGTGCCATATACGCTTAATTTCATATTTATATGTCCATTATTACAGAAAATTCAAAAAGTACCATTAGAAAACAGAAAAAGTACCAAAAGGCAGCCACTTCTCGGGTCCATATAAGCTTTATTTCATGTTTCTAGGTTCATTGGTGAAGAAATTACGAAAAGTACCATTCGAATAAAGAAAAAGTACAAAAAAGTCCCTCCCTAGAATTCTCACTCACCTAGGACCATATATGCTGAATTCCATGTTTCTAAGTCCATTGCTATAGAAAAGTCAAAAAAGTACCATTAGAATAAAGAAAAAGTACCATGAAGTGTCCGCTTAAATTTTCACTCACTTATTACCATATACGCATAATTTCGTACTTCTATGTCCATTATTACAAAAAATCAAAAAGTACCATTAGAATATAGAAAATGTACCAAAAAGCCCCCACTTGTGGTTTCCCACTCACTCGGTTCCATATAAACTTTATTTCATGTTTATAGGTTCATTGTTGAAGAAATTACAAAAAGTACCATTCGATTAAAGAAAAGGTACCAAAAAGTCTCCCCCTAGAATTCTCACTCACTTAGGACCATATATGCTTAATTTCATGTTTCTAAGTCCATTGCTATAGAAAAGTTAAAAAAGGATCATTAGAATACAGAAAAAGTACCAAAAAGCCCTCACTTGTGGTTTCCCACTCATTCGGCTCCATATAACCTTTATTTCATGTTTATAGGTTTATTGTTGAAGAAATTACAAAAAGTACCATTCGATTAAAGAAAAGGTACCAAAAAGTCTCCCCCTAAAATTCTCACTCACTCTAGAATTCTCACTCACTTAGGACCATATATGCTTAATTTCATATTTCTAAGTCCATTGCTATAGAAAAGTCAAAAAAGTACCATTAGAATAAAGAAAAAGTACCATGAAGTGTCCACTTGAATTTTCACTCACTTATTACCATATACGCATAATTTCGTACTTCTATGTCCATTATTACAAAAAAATCAAAAAGTACCATTAGAATATAGAAAAAGTACCATAAGTCCCATATTTGTGGTTTCCCACTCATTCGGGTCCATATAAGCTTTATTTCATGTTTCTAGGTATATTGGTGAAGAAATTACAAAAAGTACCATCCGAATAAAGAAAAAGTACCAAAAAGTCTGCCTCCAGAATTCTCACTCACTTAGGACCATATATGCTTAATTTCATGTTTCTAAGTCCATTGCTATAGAAAATTCCAAAAAGTACCTTTAGAATAAATAAAAAGTACCATGAAGTGCCCGCTTGAATTTTCACTCACTTAGGACCATATACGCTTAATTTCGTGTTTCTATGTCCATTATTACAAACAAATCAAAAAGTACCATTAGAATATAGAAAAAGTACCAAAAAGGCAGCCACTTGTGGATTCCCATTCACTCGGGTCCATATAGGATTTATTTCATGATTCTAGGTTCATTGTTGAAGAAATTCCAAAAAGTACCATTCGATTAAAGAGAAAGTACCAAAAAGTCTCCCCATAAAATTCTCACTCAGGACCATATATGCTTAATTTCATGTTTCTAAGTCCATTGTTATAGAAAATTCAAAAAAGTACTATTAGAATATAGAAAAAGTACCAAAAAGGCAGCCACTTGTGGATTCCCATTCACTCGGGTCCATATAGGATTTATTTCATGATTCTAGGTTCATTGTTGAAGAAATTCCAAAAAGTACCATTCGATTAAAGAAAAAGTACCAAAAAGTCTCCCTCTAGAATTCTCACTCACTTAGGACCATATATGCGTTATTTCATGTTTCTATGTCCATTGCTATAGAAAATTCAAAAAAGTACCATTAGCATAAAGAAAAAGTACCATGAAGTATCCAATTGAATTTTTTCTCACTTAGGACCATATACGCCTAATTTCGAATTTCTATGTCCATTATTACAAAAAAATCAAAAAGTACCATTAGAATATTGAAAAAGTACCAAAAATCCCCCACTTGCGGTTTCCCACTCATTCGGGTCCATATAACCTTTATTTCATGTTTATAGGTTCATTCGTGAAGAAATTACAAAAAGTACCATTCGAATAAAGAAAAAGTACCAAAAAGTCAACCCTCACTCACTTATTACCATATATGCTAAATTTCATGTTTCTAGGTCCATTATTATAGAAAATTGAAAAAGTACCATTAGAATAAAGAAAAAGTACCATAAGTACCACTCTTATATAAAAAAACTGCGATAGAGTTTCCTCCTAAAGTTCTCACTCACTTATTATCATTAATGCTTAATTTCATGTTTCTAGGCCCATTATTAAAGAAAATTCAAAAAGTACCATTAGAAGAACAAAAAAGTACCTATAGTTCAGTTCTCAAATTTTGGTACTTAAATATTATCCCCTACTCCTAACTCTCACTTCATTCAGATACATATCAGCTAACTTTAATGTCGATAAGTGAAATAATTGAAAATATTAAAAAAAGTACCATTAGGAAAAAAGTACCAAATGCCCTTTTCCTCCTTGAACACCCTTCAAGTTTGAAATTTAAAAATATTACATTTTGCCAAAATTGTTTATGCTTAAAGACATGCATACGATTAAAATCTGTGTTAATGTGCTCAAGAAAAATAAGTTTTAAAAAAAGTACCAAACTGTTTTCCCGGATTTGAACAAATATACATCTTGTCAGTCGAGTTCCAAATAGCACTCTGTTAGTTAATTTTTGCATGAATCCAGGAACCAATGTTAAAAATTTATCAAAATTGGCTGAAAATGTTAAATAAAATGTATTTTTCCGTTTTTACCCCCTTTTTGGTACCATTTTTATCCCCATTGCGGTGTTAAAATTTTAATCAAATAAATTTCTGTATCGTGGTGGGAGCTTAAAATAAAATATTTATATGTCTATATCAATTTGTAGAAAAACATACTTTATGAAAAAAGTACCAAAAATAAATACAATTTTTATCCCTTAAGGGTTCGAATTTCCAAAAAGTACCAAACTTATATTTTTTATTTTTTGATATGTAATGAATACGATTTAAAATTTGTTTCTATGTTTAGTAGCTTAAAAGATACATATGGTGCCAAAAAAGTACCAAAATACAGTTTTTACCCGTTTTCTCCCCTAAAACGTTCGAATTTCGAAAAAGTACGAAACACCTGTCTGCTTATTTTTTAAATGGAGTAACATGCAATTTTAAGTTTTTTTGTATCTTTATTAGTTTCGAAGATATAAGGTTACCGAATTTACCCGTTTTTACCCTTTTTTACCCCCTAAACGTTCGAATTTCCAAAAATCCCTTCTTATCGGATCGTTTCGGGGAGGGAGGAACCCACAGTTAAAATTTCATGATTCTAGCTTCAACCGTTTGGGCTGTGCGATGATGAATCAGTCAGTCAGTCAGTCAGTCAGTAACGTTACTCTTTTATATATATAGATAATTATAATTTAATTAGTCCAGCCAGTGCCGGACGAAAAATAGATTATTCATTGTTGCTTTGATTAAATAGGCATTCTTCCTCTAGTCTTTGGATTAGGTCTGCTGTGTTCCTCCTTCTTAATCGAGTGTGGCCACGGTTATCTAATATGTTGCGTGCCAGTGGGTTTGGGTGAATTTCAAGTTTTTTTTAAATATTTTTCCACATTTTTCGTGATCTCAGTTTTTACAAGGGGCACGTTTACATCTTCACGTTTTTGATATACCAGGGGGCAACTGTGATCATTCTTAAAAACTTGTTTTGCCGTCTTTGGATTTTTTCTACATTTGACGCTGAGGCCGTGCCCCATAGCTGTATGCCATAACACCATATCGGTTTTATAATCATAATATAAAGTTTATAATCTAAACTAGAGTTTCTTCCAACGAACCAATTAATTTCAATTGATTTCAATTTCATTTGAATCAACTTTGCATCTATATGGCTTTTCCATGAAAGACGACGATCGAGATGTATTCCGAGGTATTTTACTTCCGATTGTTGGATTATTGCTTGGTTATTGATATGAATAGCGGGGGCATGACTCTCTACGCAATGTAAATGTTATATGTGTACATTTTTGTTCGTTGACTTTAATTTTCCATTGTTTTAACCATTTTTCTAATTCAAATATGTGATTTTGTAAGTAACGTGACGCATTGAGGGTTTTCATGAATGCTTAGAATAGCAGAATCATCAGTAAATGTTGATGTATGAGTGCGATTGTTAGTTGGCATATCAGACGAATATATCAAATATAAAAGTGGTCCCAGGATACTGCCTTGCGGAACTCCAGCTTCAATGGGTTGGGGACTACATAAAAAGTCTCCTTCTTTAACCTTAAATGTTCGACCAGTTAAATAGCTTTCCAATAGCTTATGTGTGTTTGCGGGTAGATTTTGACTCAGTTTGTATATTAAACCATCATGCCATACTTTATCAAATGTTTGAGAAATGTCGATAAAGAGAGCGGAACAATATTTCTTTTCCTCAAGCGTATCTCTTACAATATTTACAAGTCTATGGGTTTGTTCGATAGTACTGTATTTTCTTCTAAATCCAAATTGATGATATGGAATACAATTGTTTTCAATTAACATCGGGTACAACTTGTTAATGAGTTTCTTCTCAAATAGCTTTGATATATTAGACAATAGGCTGATTGGTCTATATGATTCTACTTTTGTGTGATCTTTTCCCGGCTTAGGTATCATGGTAACCAGTGAATCCTTCCGTTCTGGAGGATATTCAAGGCGTAATATAGCATTAAAAACAAAAAAAAAAATATTTTTATTGCTATCCGTGGTAGCTCCATAAGCATCTTGTTACTGATTTTGTCAATACCAGGTGCTTTCTTGGAGTTTAAATCAACAATTGCCTTTTCGATCTCTCGAATCTCAAAACGTAGGGGTACGACTGCTCCAAAATGGGGTACAACAGGTGGCAACTCAATAGTTTCATTTGATGTGTTCGGGTTAAATACTTGCTTAAAATGATTAACAAACAGATTCCCTTTTTCAGTATCACTTCTTTCCCAACCGCCACTTGAATTTCGCAAGGGGGGCTTACATATGACAGGTCTTTTAAGACTTTTTGTGGCTTGCCATAATGAGTAATCAGATTGCGGGTTTGAGTCCAGGCTTTCTAGATATTTATTCAATGATTCCATTTTTCGAAATTCCAAGAGCTTTTTATACAATCTTTAAGCTTCGATTTGAGTTGGGGGGATCTGTGTAATTGTCACTCTCTTCGAACTCTTCTTTTTTTTCATTTAAGATCCGTTCGACATCTGATTTTTGAGATTTTTATCGAAATTGATAAGAGAGTGATCGATGTTTGCTGATGTTCTTAGCGGTATGTTTTTCGAGCAATGTGTACTGAGGTATTTTTTTATATTTGAGCCAATTAATTCTTGTGCCTGTCATCGCTAAATTACCAGTCGGGGATACAATTTCTCGGGGGCTCAATAAAGTAACAATAGTGGGTGAGTGATCTGAAGATAGTTCCAGCGAGGATTCAACTTGAATCATTTCTCCAGGGATATTTTTCATCACGCTAAAATCAATAACATCCGGTATTTTTCGTGGGTCAGTAGGCCAGTAAGTAGGTTGGCCGCTCGAAATCACACTCAAACCAATTTTAAAAATTGTATCAAACAAAACACGACCTTTAGGGGTAATCTGTCGTGATCCCCAGAATGTGTGCTTAGCATTATAATCGCCAGCAGCCAGGAATCAGGGGCCTAGTGATTTAAAAAATCTATTATATTGACTTTCTGTAATTGAAAATCTAGGGGGTGAGTATATCGATGAAATCACTAAGTTTCGATGAAAATCTTCAAGACAGATTGTAGTAGCTTGAAGATAATCTTCGCAAAGATCACACAATAAGTAGTGTTTGATTCGAGCTTTAATTAAAATTACCGAGCCTCCGCATGATCTACCTCTGGGATCTTTGGTATCATATATTACATATCCATTTATTCGAAATGAACTTCTGGACGTCAAATGGGTTTCAGAATCCAGCATTACATCAATTTGTTGGTTTCTTAAAAAATATTCGAGTTCGTTTTTGTGTTGGCGTATGCCGTTTGCATTCCAGAAATATATTTTCAAATAGTTCATGGCTTATTTAGGATAGCTTGTAATAACATTGATTGCATTTTAAGCATTTCCTGCGTCATATTACTCATAGAGTTGGTAAAATTGTTAACCGATTTCACTAGGGTTTCTATTGTAGCTTCCAGTCGACTAAAATTAGAAGTCGGATGTTCGTCTGTAAATTCCACATTGATATTAGGGTTATTTTCATTTTCTAGTGGTGGATTTTGAGCAAAAGTTTGATTCGTTCTTAGAACACTAGCGTATGAAACTTTATTATTCTATAATAATGGACATAGAGATATGAAATTAGACATTCATGATGCTGAGTAGGAGTACAAAATGTGGGTCTTTATGGTACTGTTTTTATTCTAATAATTCGTTTAGAATGAGCTACAATCCACATTACAATGAATCAATAAACATGAAACTAGAGACATGTTTTCCTGAATTAGTATTAATTCATAAAGGGAGATTTAAAATTAAGTATTTTGAAATTTCAAACTTAACGGGCGATCAAGAGCAAAACGGGAAATTAGTACATTTTCTCCTAAACATTTTAAATTTAACGACATAAAATTTAGGTGATATGCATCCAAGTGAAGTAAGAATCAAGGATAGGAAACCTTATGGTATTAATGGTACCTTTTGAATTTTCAGTAATAATTGACCTAGAAATCAATTCAAAATGTCCCATAATGGTACTATTTAATTAAAGAAAAATAATTAAATAGTACATTTTGAATTATTTATAATAATGAACCTAGTGTTAAAAAATTAGACACGCACGATCATAAATGAGTTAGAATTCACAGAAAGGGAACTTATAGGTACTTTTTGATTATTTCATAATAATGGTCCTAGAAACGTGAAATGAACTATTAATGTTTCGGCGTTAATACTAATTCAAATTTGTTGGTACTTTTTCTTTATTGTAATGGTACTTTTCTGAATATTTTATGATAATGAAATTATTGAATCATGAAATTATACAACACATTATACTAAATGAAATAGAATCCAATAATCATGAAATTGAGGAGATGTAATCATAAATGAGTGAGTATTCACAAAGGGAGATTTAATAGTACTTACGCTTTCTTATCATGGTACTTTTTGAATTTTCTTTATTTATGAATCTAGAACCGCGAAAGGCATTGAGCTCTCAAATGAGCTCTCTTCTCTTTGTTTTCACACGTACGCAAGGCGAATTTATACAAGGTGGAGTCAGTCAATCAGCTGGTAACTTTTTTCGTTTTTTGGTTCTAACAGATGTCAAAGCTTCTTTTTATATTTAAATATCTACATATTCTAAGCTTATTAACAAAATATTTATTTTTTACACAAATAAGTAAAGCCCTCACTATTCAATTATCTCCACTATATTAAGTTTTAATACATATATGTTTAATTTTTCATTTTTGTTTTTTGACATTTGTTAAGACCAATTGTTGTTTTTGTAGAACTGCCACCACCTTGTATGAATTCGCCTTGCACGTACGCAAGCACACACATTGTATAAAAAGTTAAAACCAATCAGTCTCGTATGAGCTTTGATGCAGGTTGGTCGTGTACGCTTTTATGCTTGTTTTTTTCAGCAATTGTTGTTGTTTTTATTTTGTAAAATACAAATCAAACTAGTCAGTCTCGTATGAGCTATGATACAGGTAGGTTGTGTTGCGGGTTTATGCTTGTTTTTTCAGCTATTATTTTTGTTTTTCTCTCGGCTACAGTGAAAGAAAATAAATAAATAACTTCACGTACACTTTTTATTCAACAAATACCACTTCAAACTTTTACATCCATTTCGCTCAGTGCATAGAGAGTAGCAGAGCGCAATAAATAACTCACACAATGACAAATTTACAAAGTTTGGTAGTATTAAAATGCCTATCGCTGATCTAGAAACATAAAATCAGATACATACTTATGAAACTGAGTAAAATTGGAAGCATGAAATAAATAGGATATCAATTAGCTTGAAAAAGTAAGAATCAACAAAGAGTGTCTAACACTATTAAAGATAATTTTTTTTTTGCATTAACAATTATAATCGTTACAACAATTATAATTCGTTATTAAATAAAAATAGTTTTTCTCTAAAATTTATTCATAGTTTTTATTTTACCATGATTGGGGTAGAGAAACGCACCGTCAGTTTATTATTTATTATATCCTTTTAAATTTTTTAAAAAGCATTTCAAGTTCTTTAGATGTACTGTTCCCACGTAGATTTATTATTAATTGATGTCACGTAGAAGGTTGTTGTTAAATTTTATTCGATTTTTGGCTTTATACGAATATTACAGTTTTGAAAGGATCCTAACTTTGACTGACCCCTGTTTTTAGCCAATTCAACAACGTTAAATGTTAAATGCAATGAATTTGCCCTCATTTTGGAGAAATAAATGTTTTATAGTACTTTATAGTTTTATATTTTATGAACAATCGATGTTTATTAGTTTTGCTTTTTTTTATATATTTATTTACCATTATATTAAGTTGTATAAATGCATTTGAATAATTGATGTTTGTTTTGTGTTTGTATTTTTGAATTATTATTTTTTCTTTATTAATAAATTTTTAATTTCATCGTTTTTTCTTTGGGTTTTTTTGTTTGTTTGTTTGTTTTTGTTTCAATATTTTAAATATTCAATATAATAAGATTATTGTTTTCGTTTTACTTTTCATTTTAATTATTTTCTTCTTTTTTTTACTAATCAAATTTAACTATAATTTAGTAACACAACTAGGGAGAAATATTATTGTTATCAATATTTATGTATTATATTTAATTATAATAATTATAATAATAATTAGTATTAATAATTAATACTAGACTAAGAATGTAGAATTTCCAAAAACCAAAAAATCTATTTTAATTTATTATTTATTTTTATTATTGTAATATAATTGCGATCCGATTTGATATTTTATATCTAAATATTTGTTTCATAAATGTTTGTATGTTTATGTATATGTGAATGTGAATGTATGCATGTAGATGTTTTAAATATTATAATATGTATGTATAATGGATCCATGAATTATTCCTAAGATTTTATTTAAACATTGAAAGTAACCGACTAAAAATGATCGCAGAACAACACATCTTGTATGAGATCGTGTAATTAAATTGATTAACTCACTGTCGTTTGTCACAAAGATAACTTTTTAAGAAAATTAAGTCAGCTGGGTACTTTTAAGAACTGTTTTTTTTATTATTTTATGGCTGAATACAATATATGGGCGCAAGCGAGTAAACTGGGACAACCGCAGATATCGGTACCTTGAAAATCATATTATATTCATCAGACAAGATAACCTACATATTTAAGATAATGAAAATTAAACTTAATGACCGTAAGAGATTCACAGGTACTGTACTGGGTGGTATTTTTGATTCCGCATGGAAATGAAAATTTAGTAGAAAGAAATATCGATCGATATGCAAATTGCAATTATTCATTCCTGCGATATAAATTTCCCACGAAGTAAATTTAGCATTCCTGTTTTAATTAAATACGATTTGATTTTGTGTCAGCTGATGGTGAAAAAAGACATTTATATTTTGAAAAGTAAAATTAAAAGTGTTTCTAGTAAAATATATGTAAAATATCAATGCACAGTTAATATAAATTAAAATATGGATACAATTGCCTTTTTTGATGATAGTAGTGACCATAGAGAATAGACATAGAGCGGAAACTCTCCTGTCAAAGTCCTAACTCAGTTGTCAAAAACCTAAGTGCTGAGAATGTATTAGTAGACAAAACTATGTGAAAACAAAAACAACAACCGTATGTGTTATTATTGTGAGTAATTTTTTTGTTTGAGTTTTTTTCTAGTTTCCGCTCTATGTTTCTCTATGGTAGTGACGATGATTCCTTGGACATCGGAATAGAAAGAAGAGTTTTGAGCTATAAATCTGAAGATGTGTTACAAATGAATTCAACATCTTTCAAAAAAAATTTCGCTTAAATACTTAAGTTCAAATATGTATATTTCGTTTAATATCAACATAGCTAGAAATTTGATATCCATAAGCATGAATGGAGATGAAGAAAGAACAGCAATTTACTTGTGTATTCTTATATTTTACTCCTATAAAAATATTAAAAAAAATCAAAATAATGTAACTAAAACAATTTTTCTTAAAAATTTTCGTTATAAAATTTTAGCGTAAGCAAAATTAAGAAATATATCTACATTGCGGAATCAATAATATGACAATGCCGTCAATGTGGATATGATGCCGCAACAAGGGAAAAATGCAGTAGAAACGGAATGAATAATTAAAAATTTTGCTTCCGCACAAAACGGAATGAATAATTAGACCCACTATTTTGCCTACTGCCTAGCATATAGAAATACACATTTAGCGGAAATATAAAAAACTGCTTTCTAAGCACAAAAGTCGAAAATCGATTTTAAATCCATAATCTCAACCATCTTTTCAATTATCGTACCATAGAAGGAATTTAAATGTTTGTTTTATTATTTTAAAATAAGCTTTTTTTGAAGATTGTACTAGTATGTATGTGTTGAAAAGAGTTTTTTTAAATATTTCTTAAAGTCCGTAAAAAGAAAACAAAAATTAAATTTTAAAACAAAGTCGGCTTTAACAAAAATTAACTTTAAAAATTCCCAACCTCATGGGCTATTAATTTTTTGACCGGATCTATTTGTCTTTCCATTATATATGATTCAAAAAATTCATGTTTAGCGAATTACGAAACTATTATCCGAGGATCGGTCGTATCTTGGTGTATGCAAGCAAGAAGTAGAATCAATTATATTGAGAAACTATATCAAAACAACACCATTTTTCATTGAAATTCAAAAATTCCAAATGAAATTGAGAAAAAATATTAAATTACTTTGAATTAAAATCAATCATTAAATCTTCTATATACATATCGCTCATTTGCTGCAACAACGTCATAATCCAAAAAAGTCGTTTCGAGAAAAACGTATTTGAATGTATTATGACATTTTAGTATATCTTAAATAAATTTTCAACAAATCTCTAGATTTCAGAAATAAAACCTTATTTAAATAGTAGATGTTAATATCTTTCTAATCTGTATATAACCCAATTTTTTACTTGTCAAATATACGAGAAAACATGAATTTTAATTTTGATGTTTACAACAAAAAAAACACTCTCACACAAAAAATAATTAACTTTTTTGAAAAATGATAAAACTATATGAATGACTATAGAACGGCGCATATTTTGTATTACTCAGTTCAAAAAACACGGATTTTGAGTTATGACGTTGTTGCAGCAAATGAGCGATATGTATATAAAAATACAATGCCTGGCTCATCAACGCCTTGCCCAAACGGCTAAAGCTAGAGACTTGAAATTTGGTGCACTTCAGATCCACTAAGGGATATTTTGAAATTCGATCGAGGACTTATAAGGGATCAACATTTAACTGATTTTTGGTACTTTTTCTTAACAAATATTTTTTAGGAATACAATTGAAATCGAATTTTTCTCTTCTTAAAAACATCTTAAATAATTTTTTGAAATTCGAGCAAACGAGGAATACAAATTAGACTGATTTTTGGTATGTACTTTTCTAAAGCAATATTTTTTAAGATTAGATAATTATATAACGAGCTTGAAAGAAAGTTTCATTGTGATGGAAAAACAGTAAAAAAGTACCACAGTGATATGCTAATTAAGAAAACGCCCAGATAGAACAAGCCAACTGTATCCGAAGCTCAAGAAGTTACCCAAAGAAAAATATTAGGAAGTTTAGTCAAAACAACATTCTACGAACAGAACAATATAATTTGCATCATGAACGATGAGTCATATTTTACGCTAGATGGCAATGAATGGCAGGGAAGGCACTTTTTTCTTTTCCTCAAAATGTCAACATCGATGGAAGAAGTTCCCCAAAACGGATCGGATGGTACCCAATTGTTTCCAACACTAACTTAATATAGTGTATTGTTTTTTTACACAACGAAACAAAATTTTAGTTAATTTAATTAAAAAAAACAATAAATTATGTTGCAATTTCATTCCGCATACGTTAGATACTGTGTAAAATTAAGTACGTAGGTCCTTTATTGTATTGTTACGAATGTGCAATGACGATTTGAATTCAACGATCTGTAACGACTGCCTGCAGCATTCATCATGTTTGAAGGCACGTCCATCAGTAGCATGTGGTTATTGGCATTGTTGTAAGTATGGCAACTCTAAATGTTTGGGCTGCTGGCAATGACATCGAAAGTTCTAGAAATCGAACATACTAGTTGACCGTTAAGAACAATCTCGACTACTCGGATGAGATTGTTCTGCTGCAGTTGTGAGTTGAGTTGATCATTGGCGGTGTAATAGTTAACATCAACTGTCTTGTACGTGTGTGTTTGTACATTATAAAGTTTGTGTGCATTTCTGCGAATTGATAAGCGTGTATAAAGACCCTGAGTGACTATTTAATTCTGTTTTTGTTGTACATTCTAAGTAAATAAAGAGTTGTTACAATTTTCAACTACTAAAACTGTTTTTTATTTGCAATCAAAAGTATCCGGTTTATTTAAAGGAAATAAACCCCGTTTTTAAAAAGGTAAAAACGTAACAGTATCTTGAATTTTAAATTGTGCGGAAAAATCGATAGGGAACATTTTGTGGTTGAATTGAAAGAAGATATAAATTTCCTATTGTACAAATTCTTTCCAATATCCTTTAGCTGCTTTATAAAGTGAAGAAACTACACTTTTTTGATTTCTTGCATTTCGATACAGATCTTTGGACAAGAATCTGGCGGACGATTTAAAATTGTGTTGTGGCAAGACTTTTAATATTTTACTTCAGAAAATGGATTTTAAAGTGATTCCAATTGTTCTACACCATTTCCAATTGTATTTCAGAAGTTTCTAATTGTATTTCAGAAAATTCCAATTCAATTTCAGAAATTTCCAATTATATTTCAGAATTTTCTAATTCAATTTCAGAAATTTCCAATTATATTTCAGAAGTTTCTATTTATATTTCAGAACTTTCTAATTGTATTTCAGAATTTTCTAATTGTATTTCAGAAATTTCCAATTGTATTTCAGAATTTTCCAATTGTATTTCAGAAATGTCCATTTGTATTTCAGAAAATTCTAATAGAAATTCCAATGGAAATTTCTGAAATACAAATAGAAATTCTGAAATACAAATAGGAATTTCTGAAATACAATTGGAAATTTCTGAAATACAATTAGAAACTTTTTAAGTATAAATTAAAACTTCTGAAATACAAATGGAAATTTCTGAAATACAATTGGAAAATTCTGAAATACAATTAGAAAATTCTGAAATACAATTAGAAAGTTCTGAAATATAAATGGAAACTTCTGAAATATAATTGGAATATTCTGAAATATAATTAGAAAATTCTGAAATATAATTAGAAATTTCTGAAATTCAATTGGAAATTTCTGAAATACAATTGGAAACTTCTGAAATACAATTGGAAATGGTGTAGAATTTGATATCCAATAATTTGCTTTCAAAGTTTAAAGCTAAAATGAAAATTAAATTTGAAAAGGCCAACATACATATATCGCCATCAAATTGGTAATTCATATTAAAATACACAATAGGCAATACAATAACCCAGTAAAAAGATTTTAGGCTGTTCGAATCCGGAAACGAGCAGATATTCTTTTTTAAGCTTTGTTTGTTGTTGATTTTTGAGCTTACACCATTCGTATACAGGAATCACGTTGTACTGCAAAGACTTTCAAATCCGTAACAACAAATTATTTTTTTTACACTGTAGTGCTTCCAGGTGGAAACTCTCCATTTTAAAACAGGTTTGTAAGCGGAAATATAGCTTCAATCCCTTGCAAATATATCTATACGGAAGCTTAATTTTTTTTGGGATTTCTTTAGATTAGCCAATTGAATCTATTTTTTAAATTGATTTGGTTTTTATCGTAATGTCCGTTAAATATTTGAAAATTAGTGGGACTATGGTGCCTCACACTGTAATTTCTATAATAGGAAATGAAGCCTGTCTTTTTAGGACCATCGCTTATCTGTTGTATGATACGCAGATGATGGTTAGAGAAATAGGTGAGGAAATCGCCATTCAACGGCGATAATTACTCGAGCACCGATTAATACTGCATTGACATGTTACCCACTTTTACTTATGGTGGCTTATGTAAACTATTGTACTTATGTAATTGTCTCTGAAGTTTATAGGGACTTGTACGTAAGATTTTTTTTAGTTTTCCCGTGGGAAGACTACGTTTACCCTGATGTTTATAGATAAGCCGTGACTCGGTACCACAAAGCTCATCCTAAAGTGAATAGAGAATCGATACCACAGATCGTCACAGTCTCAATATCAGCAAAATAGTCCTAGAAGTCGAGCAGAATGGAATTGATGCTCTTGGAAAATCAAGACGCTTTCCGGCATGCCATATGATATCGAAATAGACTATGAAAACGACAACACCGTGGACTTGGGATCCATAATCAATAAGTGCCCGTGGTGGAATGCTCTCAAGTGGAAGTAGAAGGTACCCAGCATGTGATGTAGCTCTGCACATTATTCACATCTACCCGCGCCGTTATACAGTTTGGTAATGGATCTACATCCAGAATATGCACATTTTATGAACGGCATTCATAAATATAATAATGCTTTTCAAATGACTTCATTCGGTGGCAAACAGATAATACACACCGGTGGGTGGTGCCTAACAATCCAGTCCTGTTACGCACTTTCAACTCTCATATTAATGTTTATTTATGCAGTTCTCGTGGCCTAAATTTGACCTCAAAGACATCTCCTAGACAGTCCAATTTCCGATTGCTTGTAAACAAACTTTCCTCCGACCACTCCCTAAACTTTTAAAGTGACTACACTCTAGATTCTCTAAAGTGCCAATTGACTTCACGCTAGATCACCTGCTATAAATTTTGCTGATTATTGGTCAAATAAATAGTCAGCAATATTCCGCGTTCTGGAGCAGTGTAGCGTAACATTGTTTATTAACGTGTATTTCGCATGTGTTTACTACACAAATGTCAAAACAGAACTGGCATTAGGGGCCATCCGCAAAATTTATAGCATTTTGTGATAGGAGGATTACTTTTACCTTGTATGAAGTAACTCTGCACTAAAATGAGCATATACATGTCAAAAAACTGTCTCTAAGGGATACACTGACTACTTATAAATGTAAAGGTTTACATCCATAAATTCTTTGTGAATATCCTAATATAAAAACAAGTAAGAGTGCTACATGCCGAATCTTATATACCCTTCACCTTTGTTGTGGATGCATTAATTGCCCATTTTCAGCGTATAGCATCCTAAATATATCAAGAAAACTTTTAACAATTTTACATTTAATTGCTGACTAAAAGATTATATTGTATAAGTTACAAACGAAATGACAATCTTATATATACCCTTCTCACGAAGGTGAAGGGTATAAAAACTAAAAAAAATACGCAAAGCGATGAAACCAACATACATCCAACCATACGTTTTGTTGATTTTTTGTCAAAGCATGCAATAAATTGTCTTTTTTTTATGAAATTTTCACAGGTTGTCTCGAATTCTTGCTCATATCTCCATTATTTATGGACGGATTTCGCTGATTTTAAATAGGAAACATCTCGAAAGCATGTCTGACAAATTATTGAAGATTTGGATCCCGAAGATCAGAAAATTGATTTCAACAGACAGACGGACATGGCTTAATCGACTCCTCTATCTATAAGGACCCAGAATATATATACTTTATAGGGTCGGAAAATTATATTGTGGAAATTACAAACGGAATGACAAACTTATATATGCCCTTCTCAAGAAGGTGAATATATCATTGATTCCACCGTACATCAGCCAAAAATTTACCTTGGGTCTTCAGATTTTCTTAATTTGTGACTAACATTTTGAAACACCAGCGATTTAATTCCAGATTTTCGTTTTTTGAAATGTGTATGTTTGTGTATTCTTATCTTGTAAAGCTGTTGTCCGATTCAGTTGATTGTAGAACATTCTTAATAGTTATTATGTTCTCTTTAAACTATATAAATACATAGGGGAACAAATTACATTCATAATGCAAATGCTCTCTTAATGTTTACTATTTTTGAATATAATAAAATGTGAATGAAAACAGCGCAACAGAAGTTATTCCGGGACAAGAAGATCTACTATTTTTAACTAGCCGGTTTATGGTGAAAAATTGGCTAATATCTCCGGAATTTGAGCACATGCAGATGTATTGTGATACATTAAAGCTCCATGCATCTGGTTATTTACTTATAAACGTGTTTTAAAGACTTTCTTCGAAAACTCATTTTCACTTCGTTGGAAAGCATTTTTTGTACTCACTTCAAAACCAAGCTTCGGAAATTTACTACGACCACCTAACGAACAGACGGTCAGATGGACATTCCTAAATCGACTCCGATGTATATATATATGGATCCAGAATATATCTAATTTAAAGGGTCTCAACAGAATTTAGTAGAAATTGCAAACTATTTATATGACCCAGATCACATAGTAGATCGGAAAATTAGTTCGTTATTAAAGCCATTTTTTCGGCACTTTATAAAATATGAAAATAAGTATGTATTTATGTATTTATGTATGTATGTATGTTATTGTACATTTAATTATGATGTTTGTTGATATTTTTATCTAAGTGTTTACATATGTATAACAAATGTATATAGTATATTTCGTAGTATATAAGATAATTATGTATTTATGAATGAAAGTGTAGTATTTTCTGCTATTTGTTTTATCTATGTTTGTAAATATTGAATACTTAATGAATAAATACGTATGTATGTAGTTATTTTACTACTATTTGTTGCAAGTATAAATATACATACACAATTATGTAGATAGATTTGAATTAACATTGTGTACTAACTAGTGTTGTCAATTTAACGATTAATCATCGTTAATTCGTTTCCTAAATACAAATTATTTAAAACTCTTTTGTTAGAAAACCTAATTTTGTTTCGATATGAGATCATTAATCTGTGATTTATCATCTCCAATGATGTCAGTAAATATGAATTTATGTAATTGAATTAAAAACCATTAAAACACTAGCAAATACTAATTGAGAGTTGTTGTCGTTGTTGTTAACTAAGTAAGTAATGATTAAATACTAGTATTTTTGCAAAATAAAAAATAAATAAATAAATAATTGATCGATTGATTGATTTACGATGTAGGAGTAGAGTAGAGTAGGACAGTAATTGAGAGGGAGATAGAGAGTATATAGAGGATGCGGTATGTGCTCTTAAACGGATTCCATGTGCTCGGCCATTTCTAAAATAGGACTTTCGCTAAGCGGTTTAATGACAGTCTGCCAATTCGGTGTATATAAATTTGTTGCTGTTGTGCATGATGAAGATGAGGATGATGACGAGGATGAGTTGGAAGATGATTGCTTTGTCAATAAAAGCGAAGATGCAGTTGGTGGTGCCAGTGCCAGTGACGATGATGATAGTGGTGTGGCAGGTGGTGATGAGAGTGTTAGTGATGATGACGAGGGATGATGTGGCAGCGGTGGAGTTGAGGATGAAGCAGATGCTAATGTTAATGAAGTTGATGAAGATGTTGGCTGCATGAAAAAGAAAAAAAGAGAAACATACAGTTGACCAATTAATAATTTCGAAATATAACGTATGATGGATTAACAATTACATGGTATGCATGTGGTGTCGGTGGTGGTGGTGTTAACACAGATGTGGGCGTAGACGCTGATCCACGACTCGTTCCATTCTCCATTTTGACCGGTGACATTTTCTTGTGCACAATGGTAGCTGCACTTAAAGAATTCCACGTTTCCGAAGCATGCCGACTCATATTGGGACTTCTGCTTCGGGTCATTGGTAGGACAGCCACATCGGCCGATTGCTGTTTAATGTATGTTGTTTTCATGTAATGATTATTAAGGGCGGCGTGGTGGTTGTTGGAGTAGGGCGTTAATGGTGCCAACGAGTTGTGATGGAGTTTGCCACTGCGTTCGAGCATGTGCAACTCCATTAGTTCATCAGGATGCGGCATGGGTTGAGGCGGTGGTGTGGATGTCGGCGTAATGGGCACAACATGTGGATGTGGACTTAATTTGTAGCCATGCTCCCTTAGAATGTGATGTGGCCGTGAAAGTTGCGCTTCCAAGGCATATTGTTTTTGAAATAGCTGTCGCTTCTGCTGCAGCAACCTGTGCTGAAGTAATTGCTGTTGCAGCGGTGGTTTTTGCATGGGCAACATGGCTGCCGCATTCAATTGACTGTATAGCAAACCTTCGTGGTGGGCTCTTGGCATACTGCCGGCATATGCGGCATTTGCCGCATCCAAACGCAAATAATGATACAATGACGGGTGTATTGTGCCATTTTTATCCGGAAAATTCTCCATATTTTCCATTGCGCGCACCACATGTGGCGAATATGGCTGATGGAATTCTACAGGTATTCTGTTTGACAGTGTATAGAATTGACTATGTTGAAATTGACAATTATTGAATTCATCTAATGGCAGATTTGATCTGTACTTAGATTTAAGGGTGTGTGCTTCTCTCTGCAGCTGTTGTAGTTCAAGCCATCCATTTCGTTTATGGGTGTCGTACCGATAACTACCATACGCTGTGCCATTGTGTAGAGGACCCGCAGCACTTACAATACCTTGTGCCACTAAGCCATCACTCGCTCGACGTCCTTCCCTATTAAGTCATATAGAAAATTAATTAGAAATATTATGATTTTGGGTATTTCAAAGGCTAAGAGGAAATATATGCATTTCATCAGAAATTTAATATCTATTGTTATATGTGGAATACTTCTTAGGTTTATAAAAACAAATTCAATTTCTTTAGACTTTTGTCATTGAGTTTGTCATTCAGTTTGTAACATATAAAATTCCAAGACGATCTAGCTACATATGTCCGTCGGTCTGTTTGTCTATTGAAGGCACGATAACGCCTACAGCGAAGGATGGGGATGCAATTTTGTTTGCTATTTTTTATGAATTTTATTTAAAACAAACAAATATCGATATCGAACCAAAATTTTAAACAGATAAGTAATATGTATGCAAAAATCAAACTGCTGGGTTTTGTGTATATCACTTCATATTTGATTATAGCCTCCACTTCCAAAAATCATTTAAACATGCATAAATCTCATATGAATATCATAGAGTTTTTAATTCGACATCAATAATTCTTATGTACACAACAATCACCGCACTTAATTTTATGAAGATCTGCTCATTACTGGTCATATTTCCCATGTAAGAACTATTTCCGAAAACATATTAACTAAAATAAAAATATGGAACCAAAATTTAATGCAAATGTGACGATCACTCCATAGATTATAGCTACCATATAAGGCCCACATAAAAACTACACAAATTTATTTCAAGTATACATATATTTTACTACTGGGTTTTGTAACAATCGATCCATTAATTATAAAGGGTGTTTTTTAAGCCCTTGAAATTGTAAACAATAATACAAAAAAGTAAATTTTAATTTTTGTATTTCAAATAAACACATGGCATTAACATTTGAAAATGAATTGGTGCATATGGCCACCGCAGCTGTTCTTAACGTCCAATTTTGTGCATTGCTGGCCACGAAGCGCCATCCTGTTGAAACCACATTCTCAAAGAAAAAATCATTGATCATGGAGCGATAACGATCACCATTGACCAAGGTCCGATGATGCCACCAGCGTGTGGATGTAATGTTGGGGTCTATTATGGATTTATCTCACTCCAAATGCGGTAAAATTTTTTTTAACAACCCCGTTAAGCCAAACATGAGTCGTCTATAAGTAGCTCGAATCGATGACTTATTTTCAAAGTAAATCTATTCATGATGATTTGCCAGAGTATACCATTCATAAATGTCAAAAAGTGAACGCAGTATGACAGTTCGTTTGACAGTTAAACCTCTCGTAAGTTCTATCGTGCTAAAAAAAACCACGCTTTACATCTTTCACCATAAATATTTTCTAGTAATAAGTATTAAATATAAAATTAAGTAAATACGGTGATACAGATAAGCGTTTTTATAATTTTTTTTTACACATTTTGCAAAAATAAATAGAATTAAATACAATTATTTACGAAAAATATACGCGGGTCTGGCCAGACCACATGTGTTACTAATGTGATATATAAGTTAAAAAATCCTTGTAACTCCCTTCGTGGTTACTTTTGTTGGCCCGTTTTTTCAGCATTATAAATATAGACAATTCAAAAAGTACTTCAATAATAAAAAAAATATTTTCCACTTTACTCAGAATCATATGTGTCTTTTTCATGATTATCTGTTCCTCATAATAGAAAATTCAATAAAGTACCATTAGGGGAAAAAACGGGTATCTAAACTAACAGATACAGAAAAACTTAATAATGCATCTTACCTCATTAAAAAAAAATCTGACAGGTGTTTGGTACTTTTTGGAAATTTGAACCCTTTAGGGGTTTCTTATGGTATTTTGGCACTTTATGTATCTTTTAAACCAATTAGCATAGAAAATCGTATTCTTTACTTATCAAAAAATAAAAAAAAAATATGAATTTGGTACTTTTTAGAATTTTGACCATAGAGGGATAAAAATTGTGTTTATTTTCGGTACTTTTTTCATAAATTATTGACATATGAATATTTTTTAATGAGTTCCCACCACGATACAGAAAATTTATTTGAATAAAATTGTACTACAGCAATGGGGACAAAAAAGTACCAAAAAGGGGGTAAATACGGGAAAATACATTTTATTTTAAATTATTTAGCCAATTTTGATAAAAATTTTAAGATTGGATCCTTGATTCATACATAAATTAACTAACAGAATGTTATCTGGAACGCGAGTGGCAAGGCGTATATTGGGCCAAATCCGGGTAAACAGTTTGGTACTTTTTTGGTACACAGATTTGAATCGTTTGAGACATGTCCACAAAGTATACAGAGGTGTCAAATTTGACGTTTCAAAAACTCAAAATCAGATGAAAGGGCAGTTCTCTTAAAAAAGGATAGCAAATATTTTGTACTACAATATCAGTGATGTGTTAAAGCAAAACGCTATATACAACGCGAATATGGTAGACAAAGTAATGTAATCAAAACAAACAAATAACCAAAACAAAACAATGAAAAAGGCAGTTTATAAAGAAAGAGACGAATAGAAAACGAGATTATTTTCTGTCTCGTGACACCTCTGTATACTCTGTGACATGTCTCTAGCACAAAGAATTTTGACAAAATGAAGTATTTTTAAATTTCAAACATGGCGGGTGTTTAATTTAGTATTTTAAATTATCGACATGAAGCTGATATGAGTGAAGTAAGTGTTAAAAATAGGGGATAAATTTGAATATGACCTAGAAATATTGAATCAAGCATATATGGTTCTGTGTGAATAAGAATCTAAGGGGGAGACTTTATGGTACTTTTTTATTTTAATGGTACTTTTTGAATACATTTATAATAATGAAACTGGAATAATGAATTAGACACATATGATTCTGAATAAGTAAGAATCCGCAAAAGCTGTATTTAGTGGTACGTTTCTTTCTAATGATACTTTTTAATTTTTCTATAATAATGGACCTAGAAACATAAAATTAAGCATTTGTATATGGTTCTAAGCGAGTGAGAATTCAAAGCGGGGACTTTATGGTCTTTTTTTCTTTATTCGAGTGGTTCCTTTTGAATTTTCTATAATAATGGACATAGAAACATTATGTTAAGCTTATATGGACCCGAAGCTACAGTTGTAACATTATAAACATCTAACGAAATTTTCTAAAATAATAGAATTATATATGAATGGTTCTTTTTTTACACATTAATGGTACTATTTCTAGTATTTTATAGAATCATGAAATTAAACAAAAATTATCCTGAATTAGTTAGAATCCTCAAAAGGTGCATTTAGTGGTACTTTTCTTCTTTCTAAAATGTTTCAGAATGAATTGATAACACGTAAGTACTTCTTCGTCCTTCTAATGACACATTTTTATTTTCTATAATATTGAACATGAAATTAAACATATATGGTCCCGAATAATTGAGAAAGCTTAAAAGGGTACTTTCTTTTTATATTTTAATGGTGTTTTTCGATTTTTCTGTCATAAAGAACCTGTAAATACGAAATTAGACACAAGTGATCGCCGAATGAGTGAGAAAGCAGAAGGAGAACTCTGTGAAATTTAATTTCTTATATAATGGTTCCTCTTGAATTTTCTAAACTAATGAATTTAGATACATAAAATAATGCAGAAATTAGTGTCATATTTTGTTTATTCTAAATTAATAAAGCCAGAAACAAAAACTTTTACACATATGAATCTGAATAAAGTAAGAACCGACAAAAGTGAAATTAATTTAATGATGCTTGAAACATAAAATAAGGGACCCACCGAGAGGATTTTAATCATGCTACTTAACTATTGTCAAAGTCGTGCTTGGCAGAAAGAACTTAAAATATTGTTAATTGCAGTTTCCGTTTTATACCAACAACTCCGCTATCGAAGTACTGGGAGAAATACTACTTTTTTATAAATACTTATAAATTTGTTGTTAATAAAAATATTTTAGAAAACAATAAGATATAATACATATACAGCTTTAGCGATGTTTTTGGTAGATCTCTTTAAGTAGGTTCCATATATATGTATATAAATCTTTCAAATCGGATCGAGAACAAAATACCCACTTTGGAGCTTTGAGGCTGCACCTCCTTGGTGTTTAAAGTCCAAATTCAAAACATAAACTCAACTGAACCTCCACTGTGTATTGCTATTGTATTGTTAAGAAACATACATACCTAAAGTGTATCGGTGAACGTTTGTCGGTATAGGGAGTCGATTTAGTGGACAACATTGATGATGTACTTGTTACAGGTGGCATATAGACACATGAATTATTGCTATTATAAAACGAACGTTCTGATGATTGTTCTGAATTGACACTACCACTTCCACCAGCACTAGCGGCAGAAACCGAAGCTGCGAGAGTTGAGTTACTAGCACAGGAAGGTAGACTTCCAGCAAGATCGATGCTTGTAACCAAATTAAAATCAATACTCTCAAATGTTGAACAATTACTCTTCGAGGATCCTCTGCTAAGATTTTGGCTTAGGCTTTTCGAATAACTACCGATCACACCACTCGAAGAGCTACTGCTGGCATATGATTGTATTCGTTGATTTCTTAAATCGATTGATGATTGCGAAGTATCTGCGATAATTATTTCATATACACACACATATTAAAATGTTAGTTAAGGCTTTTATAGACGGAAATACTGAGTATTAATACTTTTCAAATTTAAAATATTATTAAAAGCATTCAGTTTGTCAAGAAATCATTTTGAAAAATAAATTTCATGTTTATACGGCAGTATTCAAAATATTTTTGTATTGATTGTTGATGTTTTTCTGCAAATTTTATTTATTTTTTTAAATTTTCTTCACGTTAATTGTATGTCTTATTTGTATTTATAAATACATACGCAACACATATGGAAATAAAAACTTTTTGAACTGTTTTAACAAATTTATAAATACCGACCGTAAATCAAAAACATCATTTGTAAGTATTATTTGAAAATCGAAAACAATTTTTCCTTAGACTATGAGACAAATATTTTATACTCAGTATTGCCGTCTATAAAAGCCTTTATCAAAAGAGAAATTATCAAACCTTTGGTATCACTTGTCCCTCCCATATCAGTTTCACAACCTTCGTCTGTACTTGAGCTACATTGAGCAGAAACTTTCTTCGATGAAACTTTAATTGTTGATCTATCATTGCCATTTGTACTAAATAAAACACAAATCATTAGAATATTACACAAAAATCGCTAGATCATTTCAACGTTACCCTGCGTAGTTTTCCGAATTATGTTGCAATTGATTTTTATCAGACAAATGAGACTTATGATCACCATTTGAGTTGAGAGTAACATTTGATTTAGTTTTAGTAATTTCCTTGCTATCGGATTCCTAGAAATTGACAAATATCTAAGTTTTACCATAATCTATTAAGGATGTTGTATGGGCTAATGAACTTACTTCTACGGGCAGAGGGCTTTCTTGTAGGGTTTGGAATAGTTTTGTGGCCTCGGCAGACATTTTGTAGCGGAAACTTAGACTCTGATCTAAAACGGCGGATGAATCGAAACTAGTTGAACTTGATAGGGGTTTGGATTCGTTGAGTTTGGTATCGGACATTTGTTTATCCTCAGTCGTTTTTGGTTTTTGTTGGTGTTTATTGTTCTTGGATTCTGATATGGCAGTGGCTTTTTGCAGTAAAAGCCTACAGTCTTCTGAGCTCTGTTTTAGGATACTTTCTTCAATATTGAAATGAGCAATACCACCAGCCCCACTGAACATACGTTCACGCATTGAACGTTCGTCAATAACTCGCGCCGGTGGTCCACCATTTAGACGCTGATTCGATGCGACGACATCGCGACTGTTCAGATTCGTAATGGAATGTTTATTATTGTCTATACTGTAAGATGAACAACCTATTGGACGTTGGCTATTGCCCAAGTCCTGGCGAGACGTACGACCTCCGCTCTTCTCCGAATGATATCTCAGATGATTATCGACTATTTTCGATTGCAATAAATGTTCAGCTGTCCCTGATCCCGGAGCAGAACGCTCACTCAACAAGGTCTGTCGACTTAGTTTCGACAAAAGACTATAGTGCTCTTTTATCAGGTGCAGATTATTGCTAACGTGGTCCTCATGCAATACATGATTCGCTTTCAACCGATGCTGATCTGCTGCTGCTGCTGCCGATGTCTTGCTATTGTGTTTGTACATTATTTTGGACGAATACTGAGCCGCTGCAGATGACGTCGATAGAGTAGATAAAGTTGATAGGGTGTGCTGCTTATTTCCACCAGGGTATTTTGGCAGTGATGATGATGATGATGCAATAGTGCTACTACTGGTGGTATTATTAAGACCAACACTTCCTGCGCTCATTTGCTGTTTTTCTTGTGCCATTTTTTTATTATAAACTCGATCTTGCAACAGTAGATAAATGGCAGCCACATGATCGTAACTGTTCTTCTTTAGACTGGCTCTGGTCTTTTCCGGTGGTATGCCAGCGAATTCGGACATAATACGCATTATGTCCTCGTTGGGTTCGATGTTAGTTGTACCATCCATATTTACATTGAATTTAGCTATGTTCGATAGTTCTAAAATTTCTGGACACATCCAGCGATGACGTTTAATTTGTTCGATGGTATAACGTCTCGATGGTTCCAACACCAACATACGCCTTATTAAATGTTCGCACTCTGAAGGGACCATCATTTTATGAATGACCAACATTTTCAATGAATAAGCTCTATCTTACCTGAAGACATAAAGAATGGTATACGAAAACGTCCAGAGAGTACCCGGTCCCTAAGACTCTGCAATGTTGAACCATCAAATGGCAGTGCTCCACAAACCAAAACATAGAGTACAACACCAAGTGACTGTAAAAAAAATTACAATAGAACATAATTTAAATTCCAAAATATATTAGTATATATACATATATGTGTATAGTATCGAATAAAACGTGTTTAGTTCTTTCATTGGACCTAACATACTTTTTTAACAGATTTATAACCCATTTATCGATTTTGAATTTTGCAAAACAGGGGACTCGTTAACGATCGTTGGAGATTCCTAGAACCCAAATTCATCAGAGAATGAAAATACTCAATTGTTATTTACTATGTAATTTTCAACTCAAAAACAAATAAATATTTGGAAAATCTGGTCGCATCCCTGCAATGTGACGACTCACCATTGCGAGCTACAAAAAACCTTAAAAGACCTTTGGGGGGGGGGGTTATGAACGGTACTGAAGAAGATAATATGTTTGCCACTTACAAAACTCTAAAGCGATCTAGCTATATCTGTCCTTCAAACGAGACTGGACTTCAGGGGAAGAGCGTAGGTGGATGAAATATTCCCTAAACAAATATTTGTTGTTGTGGAATTTTTGGTATTGAAAATGGGACAAATCGGTAGAGTAGTTATGAACCAAAATGTGAGAAAATCTCCAAAAAAAAAAGTGTAATTTTTTCAAAATTGTTTTGCTATTTCTTTAAATATATTGCAGATAATACGATGCAATTTTCCTATGATAAAAGGACAAGCTCTTTTGAAAATGGTAACAAGAATTGGAACATGATTTCTCCCAATAATCATAATATATGGGGCATTTCATGTCAAGTGAACCAACAACATAGATTGAAGAAATAGCTATCTAAACTATTTGGGACACATTTAGCTAAAAACAATAGGTAAGAAGTTACATGGAGGAGAAAAAACACCTGCTTGGCCAAAATGTAAAATTTTGACCTCCTCAAACTCAGAAAGTTCTCGACTGATTTTGTTGAAAATTGTGTGTGAATTACTATCCAATAGAACTGACTATGGTGCAAATTCGGAAGACATCGATTTCAAAAGTTGGTTCATTTGACATGGAATGCACCATATATATAAAAAAATTGGTCATAGCTTCCATAGAAGGACCACTTTCGAAAAATACATTAACCTACATCAATATATTATAAATATCGATTTCTCACAAAAATTTTACACAAATAAGTAATATCTATACAAAAATCAAACTGCTGGGTTTTGTGAATATCGGTCCATAAAAAAGTTAAATATTCACGATATTTTGTGTTCAAATACCTAAGTAATAAAACTAAACTTGATTAATACATATTTTTTTAATGTGGCTGGGGAACCTTAATCTAAAGTGATAATTTCTTTTTCTTATTTTATTTATTTTGGATTTATAAATTTAAAGATAATTATAAGTATCTCATATAATTTGACATATGCTTACGGAAGAAAAATGAGACGTGATGAAATGAAAATTTGTATATATGTTTAATAAACGATAGGTATAAATAAGAAAACCTGACATTTCTAAGCGGGTACACAATTTTTTTTTTTTCATTTATAACGCAGTGTTATTAAGGTATTTTAGTATATATTCGAAGAAAACTTCAGGAATAATAATAATCAAATCAGAAAAATTAAAATCTATTATTAAAAACGATTAAAAGGACACCTTTCATATCTAAGTATATATGTATATGTTTTACATACCCATATATCAATTTCCGGTCCAGTGTATTGTTTTCCTTCGAAAACTTCGGGTGCTGCATATGGAGGCGAGCCACACCAAGTGGCAAGTAATTCTCCTACTTTAAAATGATTCGAAAATCCAAAATCAGCTATTTTTATATTCATATTATTGTCCAAAAGTAGATTTTCAGCCTAATAAAATAAATTCATTAGAAAAGACTTTATTTTATCTTTGTCGATATTAATTTAATAATTTACCTTAAGGTCTCTGTGGACAATTCCTTTCTTGTGGCAGTAATCCACAGCTGACAATATTTGCCAGAATTTAAAACGTGCTGCAGTTTCCGACATTCGACCATATTTTGCAATGTAATCTATAGCAATTTGAATCAAGTTAAAAAAAAAAACAAACATTTTATAAATTAATATATGTCAATGACTTTCTGGCCTGTCCACAGTTATGTAAACGTACTATGCAGACATATTAACTTCATACAATTACCCAGTTTTACAAGAAGAAATACTCACCAAATATTTCTCCTTGACTTGCGTATTCCGATACAATATAAATCATATTTTTTGTTTCCATCACCTTCACAAAAGACATAAGAAAAAACTGTATAAATCTTTATATTCGAATCGATGTGTTTGGTTTCGTACCTGATACAACTTAATAATATGGGGATGGTTAAGACGCTTCATAATTTCCACTTCACGATAAACTTTTTGCAAATTGGTCGTATCCAATTGAGATTTATCGATGATTTTTATAGCAACCTTTACAAAATTAAATTAAATTGAATTCATTAAATTTTGATTTGATAACTATCTATATTAATTAATCTTCTTAAAAACAATTAAGAAAATATAGTCGGACATGACCGCCCATACGATTGCCTTCATCAATACGATTAAATGGTAATAATCTCTTGAGCAACATCCGTAATTGGTGATGAGTTATTCAGAATAAATTATTTGTGAGGTTTTATCTTGATATAATCATTTCCGTTTAGAAAACTGTTAAAACATTTAACCCTTTGACGACCATAGGAAAGTATATTTGCCCGAGGATTTTTATTTTATATATTGGTTCAGGTAACAGATAGATCAAATATGTCAAAGACTGTTTTATAGAAGATGATTTGGGCAACAATAACGTAGTTGACTGCAATTGCCTATCTGTTCCCACTTGTTTCCAACGAGGCTCCGAATTTGGGCAAACAATGGGCTTTATGACTAGGGCAGCTAGGGGGTAAAAATAGGGCGCAAGGGGCTGAGAGTTGATTATGTTTTGGATTCCGCCATTATCTATCAGAAAATAAAATGGAGAAGTTTGCGTAAACTCCAATCTGCCTTCAGCCAATCAAATTATGTTTGCCTAAGTTTTTATAAATTCCAAATGTTTTCATGTTTTGAGTTAATACTGACTAGCTATTATTATACATATATCTTAGAGCTGTGCTCCTTGGTGGTGGAGCAGTTCAATCTATATGCTTTGCAAAAAGGTCGTATTTTCACTCTTACTGTGTATGAGTTTAAGGCTTATATGGGTATTATTATACGAATGAACTTAGTGAAGCTCTTCAGGAAAATTACATAATGGCGTTCGGAACAATCCGCTGTAATATAAACCACATGCCAAAGAATTTTCCGGTGGATAAAGATATGAAAAGAGGGGACATCAGTTACTTCATGTCAGATATCATCCCCGTAGTAAAATGGATGGACAGTCGTGATGTCTATTCAAGGTCAAGCAATGTGTAGCTGGACAAGCTGCTAAAATAGATATTGATTGCCCCCTAATTATACAGCACTATAACAAAGGAATGAGAGGAGTAGATCTAGTATATTATGAGTACGATCGTAGAACTAAATGGCGTTTTTTCGAGTTATGTGTTCATAATGGCAACATAATATAAAAAAAAACTCATATTGGCCAATCGTTCTTCTGTCAACGTGACCTTTATCGATTTTCGGGCAGCTTTAGCCAAAGGATTAATAAGTAGCTTCAATTCAAGAAATCGTGCCTTTTGAGCGGTAACCAAATCTGGAACTCGTTTTATAAGCAAGCCCAAATCTCTCCATAAAATGGAAAAGCGTGAAGGTTGGAAACGTTCTAATTGTGCTTCCAATAATAAGTATAGTCGCACAAATGTATTTTGCGTTCAATGCAATATGCTCCTTTGCTTTACTTCGTCCCGTGATTGGTTTGGAATGTATCATGAACAACACTAATAATATTGTATTTCTGTGATATATTGTATTTTACTGTATATTTAAAATAAAAAACAAAATTTCCTTTCAACGCATAGGCAACTATGTTTGCCAAGCGAAATGGGGGACTAAACGGCTACCCTGAAGGGCAGATTTTTTTTGAGAACTACTATAAGGCCATATAATACAAAAATAAATAAAACAAGTAAATCGCTTCAGCCGAAAATGTTTGGTCGTCAAAGGGTTAAGAGGGTTGAAGTGTCTCACATAAATCGGAAGTATGATATCAATTTGTTAGTTATTTACATGGTGTAAATTTAATTTAGATACCATAATCAAATTTGCGTTTCAGCAATCACATCATAAGGACACGTCCCACAATCTGGGAAGCCAATTCACGTCACCACCTCAAACTATTCATGCAGAACAGGTGAACCCCGTGTGGACTGTAATTTTGCTCGCTTAAAATGATGAAGTTTGGAATGGCGATAATTTAGTTATATCATTTGGACGTACTACTCAATCGTATTATTTGCTACTGTGATTTGGCATCAGCGTCTGAATAATAAACAACATATTTCACAGACGCTTCCAAAACAACATGGTCGCTACAGAATGTCAATATCGTCCAGCGGTTATTGGAAAACCTTAAACTTTATGCACAATTAAATTATTATCGGAAGCGCGATTCAGTCTTACATAAAAAACATTTGGTACAACTTTACCAAATTTACCAAATAGAGACGCAATATCTGTTGTTTAATATGTCCACCAGTTTAGGTATAAGTATACCTAAACTGGTGAACCATTTAAAATCTTACTTAGGCGTTGCTGGCTCCATGTAATAAATTTTATTTAGTAATGAATTTATTAATATACCTCATTTTTGGTTATTCGATGTCGCGCCAATTTCACTACAGCAAAATTTCCCTTTCCAATGGTCCTTTCGATGTCATAGAAACCAACACGAATAGGTTCTTTGCTTTTTAATGTGTCCTTTGATGATGCAATATTCGGATGATTGGTGGTATTAAGAGTATGCTTTGATGAAGCCGACTCCTTAGAATCGTCGTTGGCCTTAGTATTGACATCATCTTTAGATGTCTTTGCATAATTCGCTTGTGTCTGTTTCTCCTTATCATAATCGCCTAATAGTAAAGGAATCATATGAAAATGTTCATTGTTATTAACTATGTACATATAATGTTGATAATAATTAATAACGTACCATTCCTACCGTCCACATCTGAGTGATCATTTTCTTGCTTTTTTGCCGTAGTTTTTGCTTCAGTTATGCCACTTTTATTGGACTTCTTATCCTCATTGTCACTTTCTCCCATATTGGTATTGAGCTTTTCTCATTCAGTTCCACATTTTAGATTACTGCAAATAAAATACAAATTTGCCAATTGCTTTAATAATCACGGGAAATATTCTTAAAAAGCTTTGAGAATTCAATTGTTATAAAAAATATTCTTTTGTATATTTTCTTTAGTAAATAAATAATTCTCTTGATTTAGGATTTTTCTAATTTATTGGTTTAATATCTCCTGATAAGATTTATAATTCTTAGAATATTTTCTATCTTTTAGGTGTAAAAGATATAAAATATTCTAAGGGCCATTATTACAACTTGCCTTTATGTTCGTAATAGTAAAAATTAACTTTAAAGCTACTATTTTCTATTGCTAAAAGTTACCTTTTACTATTACGAACATAAATGCAAGTTAACAACAGCGCACGGTGGTTCAGATCTCAATTTCAAAAATTTTAATGCCATTCAATAGTAAACACATTGAAAATATGGTCAATTGTGTGCGTGGCATGCTGTTGACCTGTTTGTTGAACACTTTTTTCATTTGAATGAAATAACTCCCAAATTTTTTTATTTTATCTGTTCATATGACACAAATTTCCCCCTAGATTTTCAATTACAGAAAGTCAATATAATAGATTTTTGAAATCACTAGGCCCCCGTTTCCTGGCTGCTGGCGATTATAATGCTAAGCACACATTCTGGGGATCACGACTGATTACCCCTAAAGGTCGTGTTTTGTTTGATGCAATTTCTAAAATGGGTTTGAATGTGATTTCGAGCGGCCAACCTAATTACTGGCCTACTGACCCGCGAAAAATACCGCGTGTTATTGATTATAGCGTGATAAAAAATATCCCTGGAGAAATCATTCAAGTTGAATCCTCGTTGGAACTATCTCCAGATCACTTACCCACTATTGTTACTTTATTGAGCCCCCGAGAAATTGTATCCCCGACTGGTAATTTAGCGATGACAGGCACAAGAATTAATTGGCTCAAATATAAAAAATACCTCAGAACACATTGCTCGGAAAACATACCGCTAAGAACACCAGAAAACATCGATCACTCTCTTGTCAATTTCGATAAAAATCTCAAACTGGCTGCTCAACATGCTACTCAAACCCCCCGACAAATCAGATATAATAGAATTTATTCTGCAGATGTCGAACGGCTCTTAAATGAAAAAAGAAGAGTTCGAAGAGAGTGGCAATTGTACAGATCCCCCCAACTCAAATAGAAGCTTAAAGATTGTATAAAAAGACTTAAAAAGTTCTTGGAATTTCGAAAAATGGAATCATTGAATAAATATCTAGAAAGCCTGGACGCAACCCCGCAATCGGATTACTCATTATGGCGAGCAGCAAAAAGTCTTAAAAGACCCCAACCCATTGAAGCTGGAGTTCCCCAAGGCAGTATCCTGGAACCATTTTTATATTTGATATATTCGTCTGATATGCCAACTAACAATCGCACTCATACATCAACATTTGCTGATGATACTGCTATTCTAAGCATTCATGAAAACCCTCAAGAAGCATCTCGTTACTTACAAAATTACATATGTATTTGAATTAGAAAAATGGTTAAAACAATGGAAAATTAAAGTCAACGAACAAAAATGTACACATATAACATTTACATTGCGTAGAGAATCATGCCCCCCTATTCATATCAATAACCAAACAATAATCCAACAATCGGAAGTTAAATACTTTGGAATACATCGTCTTACATGGGAAATCCATGAAATGCAAAGTTGAATCAAATGAAATTGAAATCAATTCAAATTAATTGGCTCGTTGTAAACTTCAACTTATAACATGATTATAAAACCGATATGGTGTTATGGCATACAGCTATGGGGCACGGCCTCATCGTCAAAAAATCCAAAGACGCCAAAACAAGTTTTTAAGAATGATCACAGTTGCCCCCTGGTATATCAAAAACGCGAATATACACTAAGATCTAAACGTGCCCCTTGTTAAAACTGAGATCACGAAAAATTTGGAAAACAAATAATAAAAAACATGAAAATCTTTACTCTGAAAATCGCGAGTTGTTATCTATATATTATTACGAATGTGCAATGACGATTTCAGTTTAACGGTCTGTAACGACTGCCTGCAGCATTCATCATATTTGAGGGCACGTCCATCAGTAGCATGCGGTTGTTGGCATTGTTTGTAAGTATGTTTGGCATTGTTTGTAAGTAAATGTTTGGGCTGCTGGCAATGACATCGAAGGCTCTGGAATTCGAATGTACTAGTATGACCGTTAAGAGCATTGTAGAAGATAGATGGCGCGTGTATAAATAGTGGCAGAGGTGGCAGTCGTGAGTGGAGTTGATCATTGGGGGTGTTAGAGTTAACAGCAACTGACTTGTACGTGTATACTTGTACGTTATAAAGTGTGTGTGTGTGTGTATATTTCTGCGAATTGATAAACGTCTATAAAGACACTGAGTGACTATTTAATTCTGTTGTTGTTGTACATTCTAAATAAATAAAGAGTTGTTACAATTTTAAACTACTAAAACTGCTTTTTATTTGCAATCAAAAGTATCCGGTTATTTAAAGGGAATAAACCTCGTTTTTAAAAAGTAAAAACGTAACAATATATAAAAAACAAAAAGTTTTTCTACCTATGTCCGTTATAGACTCTGAAATAGAGTGTCCAAAAAACCGAAAAATTCAAAAAACCGGTTTCCGGTTTAACCGAAAACAGCGTTTCATAAAAAAACCGGTTTTGATTTTCTCATTCTAAATATTAATATATATGTATGTATATATAAATATATAAAACACAATCAATGTTTCTACCTACATATGTCCGTTATATATTCTGAAACCATCCAACCGATTAGCTCCAAACTAGTTTCATTAGAAAGGCAAATTTGTGAAGATGGTTTTAGACACCTTAAACAATGCATAAGATCCATTCGTGAATCGGAATTTCGAAATTTATCTTGAAATTTTGTATATAAGCACCTCTTCCGATGAGTACATTCACTAAGGGGGTAAAAATGGATAAAATCGGTATCTCTATATCTCCAGAATTGATAAAGCTAGCACGAAAAATTCACCTTAATCTAAATTTATGCAAGAAATAAGTGAACAGGTGTATGGTACGTTTTGTACTTGTACTCGAGTTTTAATACTTTGTTGTATCCCATATCCCAGAAATTAAATTCAAATGGAATTGCAGTCCTTCTTAAAAAATTTCAAATGGACTCTGGCACTTTTTTGAAATTTGAACGTACTTCTTTTTGGTACTTTTTTACAAAACTATTTTTTATGTACATTAATATGGTAAAAAAAAGTTTATTATAAAACTCTCCCATTAATAAAGAATTATTAGCGTAGTAGCACACGCCGGGTATCCGCTAGTAATATTAACAAAATATGTGTTTCTCTTGTTTAAGATTAATATATCTATGATTTATAAACATATTATTTCAGTTATTTTGCCGGCGCTTTTTTCATATTATATCAGAGTTAATCGGAATTTCTTTAATAGTTTTGATTTTTTTTTCTGAGTGAAACCGTTTTCTATTTTCGTACATATGTATAAGAAAATCCATTACAAAAATGTGTAGGTACTATGTTTAAATTTTTGAAATATTTTCTTAATCGATTGCGAAAGTAATAATACTAATCATACGATGTATTAATTTAAAGTTAAATTGATAAATAAGAAAGTTTTTACGCAGATTTCTGGTATGACAACTAAACAATGTTGACCGTGTGATTGACACTTGATTGTTTTTTTTTTATGGTAAAAACAAAATCAACAGCTAAAGCGTAAAAGAGACAGTGATGAAAAAATGGAGTGGGAGAGAGAGAGAGGAAAATGACTGTAAGTTTATGCGAAAAATCAATAACCGAGCTTCAATAGAATTCAAAAAGAAATTACTATTTTATTAATATTTCCTTATAATAAAACAGAGATTTTCTTATATTTTAATATAAATATTTTTATTTAATTATTTAACTATGTTTTAAGATATAAAAAAATAATAAATATAGACGCACATAGTTCTACTACATACCATTTTTTTCCTCACTGGATTTTTTAATCAATAATACTTTTATCAGCACATATGTATTTATAAACAAAATTAATTAAATTAATAGATGATTTATAATATTTTCCACATATTTTTCATAATATTTTTATACTTTTTTTAATGATAGCAGTAATTTTTAATATAAAAAACACATAAATATCACAAGTTTTATTTCTAAAAATCTTACAACTTCATACACTGCAAACGAAATATAGTTTAAATGAATTTTCACCGCAAAATTAACGAGAACATTGCATATTGGCCTCGAACGAGGTCGTCAATGTCGGCCATACCACATAAAAAGCATAACAACTACAACAAATTATGTAAAAGGAAATGAAATCTCTTAAAAATATCACATTCACACTGAATTTTTCCAATAAAAGCTGGACAAAATGTATAATTTCTTTTAAAAACTATGTATTCTTTTTTATATAATGGCAGTATTAGTTAGTTGTGTATATGAACGGTTATAAAGGATGTTCGTGAACTTTTCGAATACTATTTATTTTAGCAACAGTGACAACAAAACTGTATTGTAATTTTAGTGCATTAGTGTATATGAATGAAGAAGTAAATGACATATAATCAAACGAGTAATTCTATGATATGTAATCGGTCTTCAATAATATTACAATAAGTAACGAGTTAATTGAACCGTTATATTCCTGTACATATTCTTTATGCAACTCTGTACTTTAAACATTTTTGTTTTTGATTTGGCAACGCCATGTAACCACATATTTCATTAACACTATTTAAACCATCGGGAATGAAAATTTTGAATTTATATCTATAATAATATAAGAATAAGTCAGATAAATTTATAAAAAATAAAAAACAAAAGAAACACTTAAAATTTTATAAATAAATGTCCAGTCGTAGAAAATAAATAAACTTTCATAAAATGAAATTAACCTTTTCTAAATATGTATTTATATATCCATAGTTTAATATTTTTATTTCAGACGACTCTACGATAACCTGTTATGGACACTTTTGCTCCCAGCTCAAATGATTCTTTGCTGCACGTTTAATAGTTTAAAACAAAGTGCAAGCTCTGTATTGGCGACTACCCATTATCGCGACGGCTTAATTTTTAACACTGCAGTTTCTATAATCGCGACAGTTTACGAAAAACGGGTTCTATTTTCGCGACTTTTATCTATTTTTTTTTTTAATTTGATTACAATGTCTATAACCAAAAAAGGGAAATCCCCGTCTTTTGTTACATTACACTTTTTGGATGATTTTGATCTTAAATTTAACATCTATTAATATGGGAATAGTTCAACATATTTTAAATCCAACGATTTCTCAAAAATTAGAGATTTCAAAAAAATTTAAAAGTGGAGATTCCATATATCCAATTTGCGTGAATTATAAGTTGCATAAGTCTTCGGTTTACCTCAAAAGGTCTGCCGAAAAAAGCAGTATTGCTTTCAGATAACGCGAAGTGTCACCCAGTTGAGGAAGTTGAGAAGGGAACAAATTTGTAGCTCAAAGTAAAAAACTTCATTCTCAAAAATACATTTTAGATTCTTGCTACGTCCTGGTATAAAATATCAGGAATCAATTACCGATACTCCTGGAACGCCTTGCTTGAATTCAGTATTGAATGGATATTTTATAAAATATAATTCAGGAAGAAAACGAAGATCTTTCTTGTAGCGGAACATCTTTTCCACAGATGATGACATTCTGTCCTATCTGATTTTACCTCTTGAGCATTTCAACAAAAGTGATCCAACTGTACTATACCTGTTTACACCCAATGTTTGATAAGCTTTCTGCATGTAATTCCGAAGCACTAATAACAAATGTTGTTTTTCAATGTCGCACGGGACATTGAAATATGTGATAATGCAAAGCAAAGACTTACAACTATTTGCAATCGCATAGATTCTTATGCATTATTTTTTGACTCGTTGTAACCCCAAAAAGATTTTAGATATCGAAAGTGTCTCTCTTTACCCCCTGTCTATACTTGACAAATATTTATCATAACAATAAATGACGTTCGTTGTCAAGACAATGTTGTCTGAGCAAAAGCACTAACAATTTTGTCATAACGAAGCAATAATACATATAAATGGTGACTATACCTGATATTTTTTTATCTAGACAACCATTTCGACGTTTATCATGATAAAAATGTATCAGTTATAGATATAGAGTTAAGAACGTGTATCAAAACAAAACGTGTATTAAAAATACTCAAATAAGAAAAGTTGTCCTTGAGCGACTTTGTATTCAAATATCTCGAAATGGGTTATGAATAAATGTAAAATGTCTTTACATTATTTAAATTTGATTGTTTCCCTATGAAAATATGATAAAGAAAGTGTTTTCAAAAACTTTTAATTTTTGGTATCGGTGAAAATGCCTATATAAATAAACGGAATGACATATTTATAAAATACTATATTCAAATCAAAAATTCAATAAATATTAAAAAAAAGCTAAATAATTCGTTCCTGGACAAGAAAGTTTAAAAATAACCATACATTAATACAAAGGAATTTTTGATTTTTTTATTAGACACTCTTATTTTGTCGAATACTTGAATTATGTTAAAGACCTTGAATTTCATTTTATCCGTGTTGTATCTAAAAAAATTACCAACACTGGTTTGCGTTTTAGAATCATCCTGTGAAAGAAAAGCAGCACTGTTTTGAGTAACATTTCAAAACTGAGTCAAACCAAGTTGAATTCATATTAGTTGGAGTCAGCCAGACAGCTGATTAGTTTTTTTTAGCTTGTTTGGTTCTAGCGGCTGTCAAAGCTTGTTTTCATATTTCAATATCTTCAAATTCTATACTAATTAACAAAAAATATATATATTTTATATAAATAAGTTAAATCACCACTATTCAATTGTCCACAATATTTTAAGTTTCAATACACATTTTTTAATTATTCATTTCTGTTTTTTGACATTTGCTAAGACCAATTGCTTTTTTTGTAGAACTTATTTAAACCTTATTTGAATTCGGCTTGAGTCAAACTTTAAACAAAGAAAAAAATATGCAGACATCAACAAAATACAGTATTTCTTTGGCAGTTGTACAAAGTATAACAGTTTTTGGAAAGTTAAGAAGTGATATTTGGTGCGTGTATTTTCAAATGAGAAATGTCTTGCACAATTTGTTTCGAACGTTTTAAAGGATCTGAAAACAATTTGTATTCAACTACATGTGGGCATATTTATCATTTTGTTTGTATGCAGCAATGGAAAAGCCGGTAATTATGTTTGGTTTACATATATTCGTTGCGCTAACAAAAAGTCTCAAGTGTCATATTTCAATAAGAAAATATTCGATCTTCTGCATTATTGATCGTCCATTTACTTGTGAAATTATTCTCAAAAGTGTCCACTGTTATCAAAAAGATGAATGTGTACTTTTAGATGGATTTCATACAAAAAATACAATTTTTTTGCTCCTGAAAAACATTTATTTCTATTTGGCGCGTCGACGACATACAGAAGTTTATACCCAATAAGCATTTTTACTGGAATTTAAGTTGAAAACAAGTGTAATTCAAGCCTTGAATTACAGTTGTATTACACTTAATTTCAATAGCTTTCTCCAGTAAATATGATAAATATTTAATTTTTTTCAAATATTTTTCAAGTTTAATACATAATTACATTTGCATTCAAGTCAAATTCCAACAAAATGTTCAAGTGCTTGAATGTTTGGGGCATAGAATAATATATCCATAGAAGCGTTACTGAGAGGCAAAAAACCTAAGTCTGTTGTCAAAAACCTAAGTCGTGAGAATGTATTCGTACATATTTTTGAGGTAGTATTGGTGACTTTTTAATTTTCACCAGACACACAGAGTTCTATAAAAAGGTTTACATTTGAATTAATTTAAATTTTCTTCTATTTTCAATACCAAAAATAGAAACTCTGTTCCATAAATTAAATTCTACCACAGATAAAAAAAGTGTCAAAAATTAATAAAAAATAATTTTTTTCATTTGAGCAAAATTAACGCGTTTTGTAAATAAAAGTGTCCTCCAAAGTATTGAAAAAAATTGCCAATAATTGTGTACAAGTGTAATAAAGCGGTTCGGTCTATATTTTGTCGGAAAATCGAAGTTAAAATTTGAACTATTTTGATGTGTTAAATTCTCTCACAAGTATGGTGAATTCACATATCACAAGTACGTGTGAAGAGAGTAATTATTATTACTCTCAGCTTACTCTCAGTTGCGCCTCTAGTTGTACCCTATGGTTTGGGGCATAGGGTACAACTAGAGGCGCAACTGAGAGTAAGCTGAGAGTAACAATAATTACTCTCTTTACACGTACTTGTGATATGTGAATTCAACATACTTGCGAGAGAATTTAACACATCAGAATTCTTGAAATTTTAACTTCGATTTCCCGACTAAATATAGACCGAACCGCTTTTTTACACTTCCACACAATTTTTGTAAATTTTTTTTTAATACTTGCAGGACACTTTTATTTCTGAAACACTTTTATTTTGCTCAAATGAACAAATTTTTTTTTTTATTTATTTTTGACACTTAAATTTATCTGTGGTAGAATTTTATTTATAGAACAGAGTTTCAATTTTTGGTATTGAAAATAGAAGAAAATTTAAATAAATTAAAATTTAAACATTTTTATAGAACTCTGTATGTCTGGTGAAAATTAAAAAGGCACCAACACAACTTCAAAACTATGTACTAATACATTCTCACGACTTAGGTTTTTGACAACAGACTTAGGTTTTCTCCCTCTCAGTAGCGCTTCTATGGATATATTATTCTATGGTTTGGGGCTTTTGTTGCTTACTGGGTAAATTATACTCTACATCATATCCAATTGTATTTCAGAATTTTCCAATTGTATTTCATAAACTCCCATTTGTATTACAGAATTTTCGATTTGTATTTCAGAAAATTCTAATAGAAATACCAATGGAAACTTCTGAAAAATGGAAATTTCTGAAGAACAATTCGAAAATTCTCAAATACAATTAGATATCTGAAATACATTTAGAAACTTCTGAAATATAATTAGATATTGTGTAGTCTTTAAAATGAATCGAACAACTTTTAAACCATAGAGAATTATACATAGAGACGAGACACTCCGTATTGTCAAACAAAAAAACAACAAATTATATGTCTCGTACAACAACAAAATACATAGAGTAGCATGTATTTTGTTGTTGCAAGAGATAGGTTTTTGACAACAGACTTAGGTTTTTGATAATTTCGTCTCGTCTCTATGTTACCCTATGTTTTAAACATTCATTTGTAATATGTTTTAAACAATTCCGGTTTGATTTTTAACTAATTTTGATACTGTTGACATTTATTCCAAACGTTTACTTTTTGGATTGTCTTCACTCTTATGTACCTACTGCTATGGTCCAACTAAACCCCGACAGTATGTACATAAGAATGTTGCTGATTCACGGATGAAATTTCGTGATGTTGTTCTTGGTACGGTGTATCACAAAACTATTTCGCTTACACATTTTAAGGAGCAATTTATTTGTATATTCTTACATAAAATGTTGAGAACCAGGTGAAAATAATTTTTTTTTTTTTTAAATTGATAATAGAAATTATTTAAAACTAGCCTGACCCGGTGCACTTCGCTACCCCTGTCGTAGTAAGAAAAATATGTAAGGATTTTATTTAAAAAAAATCGGTTTTCCCCCTGTTTATCCCTTTCTGGTCCAAGTATTGAAAAAAAGTTATAGCCTATTGACGCTTTCAAGTAAGGATCTATCTACGATCCAAATTTCAATAAAATCAATTCAGCCGTTTAGGCGTGATGCTCAAACAAACTTACATTTTGTCATTTTGCATAACAATTTGCAGATCATAAAAGTACTTGGTATTTTAGTTTTTAATTTTTTCTTAAATTTCGTTTAAATTTGTTTGTTTGTATGTATTTATTATTGTTAAAAGAGTACGATGATGTATTTTCCAATTGTTGTTAGTAGGGTGCGGATTTAATGCATTTATTATTGGAAAATATGGTTTAAAAAAACTTATATTTTTGAGCATCAATGTCCAAAAATTACACAACCGATGTTCTATTATTTATAATATACTAACTTGACCCGGTGCGCTTCGCTACCCCTGTCGTAGTCTATGTTGAAAATTTCAATAAAATCGTTTCGGCCGTTTATTTTTTAAGAACTAAAGGTACCAATATTACCGGTTTTCCCCCTGTTTACCCCTTTCTGGTCCAAGTATTGAAAAAAGTTATAGCCTATTGACGCTTCCAAGTGAGGATCTATCTACGTTCCAAATTTCAATTTCAAAATCGATTCAGCCGTTTAGGCGTGATGCTCAAACAAACAAACTTACAAAGACATTTATATATTTATATAGATTGGGATTAATACTTGTTTAACGCCATAATATTTAGATATGCCTTTTGAGCAGCGTGGAAAAGTGAGGCGGGAAAAACTACTTATTTCGGAAATTAACAGACTAAATTAACAGACAGAAGATGATAACATTCGCTGAGCTCAATAAAAATAAAACTTTTGAGTTTTGCCAATCTGTTAAATGCAACGACGAAAGCAAATACAACACTTTAGGTTTAGATGGGCGTGGTATGATATGTAAGAATATAAATGAAGCATTAAATATAAAGGTATTTACAGACGACAATACGGTGTATTAATACTTTTCAAATTTTAAATATTATTAAATACATCCGGTTTGTCAAGAAATCATTTTGAACAAGTTAGAAGGTATAGTCGGACAAGCTTGACCTTATTATACCCTAGGTTATGTTACGTTCCATGGGCAGCCACTCGTTAAGCAGCTCACTTGGGTCCATTCAAATCTGATCCCATTGTGATACCCAAGGGGTAAACAGTAGGGGATTTACATCACTTCTGTTGTCTCCGAGTTAAACCAACCAGATTCCATGATGAAGGAGTAGATTCGTCTAATGGAGTTCCGAGGATGCGTTCCGTCAGGTTTGCCAGAGCCGGGCATTGACAGAAAAGGTGATACACAGTCTCTTCATATTCTTCATTATGATAGCTTCTAAAATAATCGTTGTACCGTAGGTCCAGTCTTCTAGGATGTCTCCCAATTATACAGTGTGCTGTAATAAATGAGACAATTAGCCTTATTTGCTCACGACGGAATTCCATAAGTAGATTCGTAGCACAGGATCTGCTATAAAATTACCCTGATTTCCATCGTGTCCAGGGACCCATATAAACGTTATCCTAGAATGTATCGCTATCTCATTTAGGGATACCCAGCATTCCTCGGTTAACCTAGATGTCCCCTATTCCGTTAACGGCAGCCTTGCTATCAGTAAATATACATATATCACCAGATATTCGATAATACCTCAGCCAATTGGATGCACGTTTAATGGCAGTAATTTACACATAAAGAGCAGTACAGAAGTTAGGTGAGCCTAAACTTCCCATACCAATACTCCGTAGAACAAGATGCGGTTAACAACTGCTTTGAAGATCCAATTGATACCCTTCGGCATAATACCTCAGTACCAACTGCACTTTTAAAGAAGTAGACGACAACATAGACCTTATTAATCCTGTTCTGAATGTTTAGATTCCAGGATAATCATTTAACTAGAATAATGCCAACGTTCTTTGCATTATTCATGATCTCAAGAGTGATTCCATTCAGTCTAGGTGGTGTAAAGTCATCGATTTTATACCTCCTAGTGAAGAGAACCAATTCCGTTTTTTTTGGGGTTCATACTAAGTCCACTCCACTCACTCAGTGCACTTAATGCCGATTCCTTACAACTAGATATTGTATATAGAAATTTACCAGATATTAATACCGCAACATCGTCAGCATACGCGACTGTTTTGATCCTTCTCTTGTCCATCCTGACCAACAGGGTATTCATAGCCACATTCCACAGAAGTGGTGATAGTACACCACCCTGCAGTGTTCCACGATTGGCCACTTTTGAAACACTTATGCCACCTAGGGTAGCACACATTAATATATAACATAGTATCTTGCCGACTAGCCGGCATACTCCGATTATATGATTATAAACAGTTTTCTTTTGATATGAAACTTATTTGAATACCAACATTTTTAATATATTTATGCTCGATAAAGTGATTTCAGAAGTGAGACTTATATGGGGGCTATGAATAGTTATGGACCCATCGTCAAAAAATTTGGTGGGATGATTTGCTTTTATATGAAACATATTTGTGTTGAATTTTATTGAGATGCTACAATATTTCAGAGATTAATGCACATTACTGACATTTTCGAGAATGGTGCTTATATGGGAGCTATGGAACATTGTGGAGCGATCGGTACTACATTTGGTAGTATAAAACTTATTTGTGCTGAATTTGGTTTGGATATGTTTATAATTAAGATATTTATGAGAGCATAAGTATTTTCAGATAGGGCAGTAATATGGGGGCTAGGAGAAATAATTGACCGGCAATATCTTTAAAACAAGGACATCACTAACCCAATATACCCTCCCCACTATATACTTTTTTTTTTTTTGTTTACACGGTAATATTCAAAGTATTTGTTGTTGATGTTTTTCTACAACTAAACAAAAATTATTATTTGTAAAATTTTCGGATCAATTGCAAATTTTCAGCTTTTTACAATTTATGTATGAAAAAAAATAATTATACCCTTCACCTTCGTGAGAAGGGTATATATAAATTTGTCATTCCGTTTGTAATTTCCACAATATAATTTTCCGACCCTATAAAGTATATATATTCTGGATCCTAATAGATAGCGGAGTCGATTAAGACATGTCCGTCTGTCTGTCTGTTGAAATCAATTTTCTGAAGACCCCAGTTATCTTCGGGATCCAAATCTTCAATAATTCTGTCAGACATGCTTTCGAGAATTTTGCTATTTAAAATCAGCAAAATCCGTCCATAAATAACGGAGATATGAGCAAAAATCCGAGACAACCTCTGAAAATTTCATCAAAAAAAGACAATTTATTGCATGCTTTGACAAAAAAACAACAAAACGTATGTGTGTTGGATTCATTGTGTGTTGTCTTCATACTTTGTGTATTTTGTTTTTGTTTTTTTGGTGTTTCACAAAAAAGCAACAAAACGTACTTATGTATGTTTGGATGTGAGTTGATTTCACTGCTTTGCGTGTTTTGTTTTTTTTTTTTTTTTTTTGGTGTTTCGTTTCGTTTCGTTTGGCGTTGTTGTTATTGAGAAGGGAATATATAAGATTGTTGTTTCGTTTGTAACTTCTACAATATAGCAATAGCAATTAAATGTAAAATTTTTAAAAGTTTTCTTGATATATTTAGGATGATATACACTGAAAATAGGCAAGTAATGCATCCACAACAAAGGTGAAGGGTATATAAGATTCGGCATAGCCGAATATAGCACTCTTACTTGTTTTTTTTTAAAAGTGTGTAAGCAAAATATTAGTACATATTTGTTTGCGTGCTCTGATTTTCCTGTTCCTTTTGATTTTGATCTGGAGGAATATTTTCATTAGTTAGATAGTCTAAGTCTATTGGTATTGATGGTATGTATATGAATTTGCTTCTTAAAAATGATATTCCCATTTATATATCACGTGATTCTACACTTCGTGAATTCAATTTTGATTTATTTGGTTTTAGTTATTTCAAATTAAAAAAAAAACCAACCAAGCGAGCACTGTATGGACTAGTTTTAAATCTTGTATTACTATGCAATATATTTTTTCCAAAATGGCTTTGTATTACTGAATTGAATAAATTAATTAAATTATATAGAGGGATTATACTAAAAGCCCTCTATTAACACAAATTTTCAGGAGAGCAAAAAAACTGTTTAAATCAGTCACAGTCAGTTACAGTCACAGTAAAAATTTAGTATACGAAGCTAAATATTTGTTTGAATGAACTTAAAATAAAATTTTGAGTTTAATCTTTTATTATTAAAAAAAATCTTTAAAAATTAAAATAGTTTTTGTCTAAAATTTATGGGAAAATGGAAAAAGAAAAAGCAACAGTCAAAAATTAGTATACAGTTGATGGATAACGCTCTATTTTATTACCAAAATCCGAAAAATCTGCTTAATTACGGCCTCTTATCGCCTTTTCATGATGTTTACAAGATGTTCAGTTATAACACATAAATTTATAACTATTTTTCCTAAGATAGAGGGTATTGAATATAGTCGCTCGAAATGGATTGTTTATATTTATCGTACCTACATATTAGAACTAAACTAACTAAGAGTTTGTATATTACATGTGAGTACTTTGAGTGAATGTATTTTGTTATTGTTACAATAACAATATGTGGAGCAAACTTCCTGCTGAACTCTTACCTGTAACTTTCAATGTAGGAATATTCAAGTCAAAAATCCACAAACACTACTCCCTCTTTCCTCCCTCCCATAACCTATTTTCCGAGTTCCAGCAGAATGCTTTGCATGTGTAGGGGTCATTCCCAGAGTGGTGGTCCAAGACACAAAAAAAATCTCGTGTAAATTTTCATTAAAAATACTTGCCGAAAAATCAAATTTAAAAATGTCTTATGATAGTTTATGCTTCTGTCCTATATAGTATTAATACTCTTGGGTCCATTTCCGTATAATAACAATTGTTTTTAAGGACTATTGCTAAGTTTAGTGAAACTTATTTGTACAAGAGGTGATATTTGTACAAACACTTCCTATTTATCGTTTAAATGGAGATTTTGGATAATTACATGTATAATTAGCCTTGGAGGCTTCTTATATACTGAATTAAGAGAGTTTTTGTTTTAACATGTGAAAAAAACATATTTTAATATTTTCCTTACATTATTTTTATTTAAAACATTGGATTTTGACAAAGATTCTGCATTTTGCAATAACAAAAATTGTGTTTGGTGTCCGGTATGTTTCACCTTGGGTCTGTTCGAAGCATGCTAGCTTGTAAAATGTTCAATATTAAATGAAATAATGGAAACAACACATCGATTGTGTTCTGGTTAAATTAAGATAATCTTTTGTCTCTTTATAGAAGCACCAGTTGTCCCCAGTGCCGTGCTTACAATCCAAAAACGCATAAAATTTATCTGGAACTTAATGACGACGAGCCAAACACCTCTCAGCTTGAAGACCAACTGCGAGAGTGTCGGTCAAAAATCACACAATTGGAGCTGGAACTCAAGAGGGCTAATAATAAATTTCCAAATAAAGGAAACACAATGAAATGTCAAATTTTGGAAGAAACGCTAGATAGCACCCTGGAGTACAACAAAACCCTCGAAAAGAAACTTAAAGAAGCTGGAATTAAAATTAACAATCTAGAAAAGCAAATAAGTGGCTTGAGTACAAATCTAAACAAAATAACGGCAGAAAAAAATAATCTAGAGCTGAACTATAAAAATCTTGAAGTTGAATATAGTCGCATTAAAAATTTGAACGAAACGTCGCCAAACACACGTTTAACAAGTTACATATCGCGCATGATACGAAACTGTAGCCTAAAAATAGTTGGGGCCCAAATAAATCCGCGTTCTAATTTAATTAATTTCGTTTTGTATCTCGGTCATAAAATGGATGTTCATTACGTACGCAGCGATATAATTAGAACATTCTATCATAAAGATGAGAAGACATTAGTGGTACAATTTAGAACAGTTCATCAGCGAGATGAGTTTTACGAAAATGAACACCAACTCAATTACTATAATGAAACGGAATGTATCGAATTTTTCGGTGTTGGCGATGATGCATTTGTCAACACAACACTCTTCGACTATGCCCTAAATCTAAAAATGTTTAATTATAAATCAGTATTTCGGCAAAATAAAAAAGTCATGGCCCGCAAAGATGAATATGAGGATGCTATACGTATTTACAGCAAAGAACATGTCGAAGAATTAATTGATGAAGAGTCATCCTTCGAATCCCATGTGGCCCATTGTGGCCTTATATTTTAGCTGCTAGCTAATATATTCTTTTTTTTTTTTAATTTTTTTTTAAGCAAATCAAATATTTTTAACGATTTCTACTCCTAATGAATAATTTGATTTGATCAAGTTATTTTAAATCAGAAATGAATTTAAAGCGTTTTACTTTTAATATTTAAATACATACATAGTACAAAATCATTATTTTTCAGAACAGAAGTCCACCTAAAGCGAACTTTAGCTTTGATAAATTTTTCATCATAAAAAATTAAGTGATTTACAAAATATGCAGATTAAATATTTTAAATAATTGTCATTTTAATGATATCGTAAACCAATATCATTTTTTATGTTCGATTCTTATTATTCAGTTACTTTAAAACTGAATTTTCTTTTTATTTTATTCATATTTACACTATTATCTATATATATATATGTATAAATACTTTCCATATTTTCTTTAATTTTGTTTTATTCATTAAAAAACTTTATTTAAAACTTAAAAAAAAAATCGAAAATTTTGTACATTTTGTTTTTGTTAAATATTGCAATTAATAAGTTGTACAACAAATAAAATTAATTAAAATATTCTTATATTCTGAAGATATAATCTTTATAAATGTTTTTTAAAGAAATAATTAAAAAAAAAGAATGAACTTAAAAGACATAATAAAACAAAACAAAAAATAAAACTATATTCTTTATATTTAAAAATAATATAAATCAAATTGTTGCTGTTTTTTTCTTTTTTTCTTTCTATTTTGCAAGAATAATTGTGGTAATTATGATCATTATAACGCATACATTACTAAGACATAGGTGCACATACATTTAAATATAAATTAATTTATTAGAAAGTTAAATTGTTGGTTTTTTAAATGATTTAAGATGCTAAAGACTAAAACCATTTACACAATATTGTTCTACATACATAAATACATATGTATAGATAAGTAAGAGGAGTGAGGGATGAGAGCTAAGCTTCATAATTTTATTTATGTAATAATTCACTGCCTTTACTGTCATAGCAGCGCCTTTTGAAATCACTCAGTAATAGACGACTCTGGAGACTTTGCTGATCGATATTAACCGATTGTGTAGTATTGCTGGAATATTAAGAAAAAAACAAAAAAACAAACAGTATTATAAATGTTATATAAGTAAAGGTGTTTTCAGAAGACAATACTGAATATTCATATTTAATCGTTATTAAATTTTTTACATTTCACCTTAATTCGACAATTCAAAAAGTATTTCTAACATTTCCTGGGAGCTTCTAAAAGTTAAATATTAGGCTTTTGGTTCAATATGATTTGTAAGTACATGGTTTTATTCGAGTATGATTGTCGAAATGTATCTTTACATACTTTACTTTAGTTTGATGAGTTTTGGTGATGAGAGGTTTTCTTCTAGATATGTGATGTTGTGAACTCATAGAACAGTTTCATGCAATTAACTCGAATACTACTATTGGCAGTGATGGGTACTGCTATCAATTTTTGAAATTTATTATGTCATATTATGGTATACATTTTTTACATTTGGTGAATACAGCACGAGTGGTTCCTATTCAATGACCCACCAAATTTAAGACCTTTACCAGTATTACAAATTTTGTCTAAAATGTTTTAATTAATTATGAAGGTTAATTTACAGGTTATTTGAACCTAAATTCATTATTAATTTTCAATTAGGCTTCAAATGCGGCCACACAGTACGTCATCCCTACTTGTTGGTCTTACCGATACTATATGGTAACTTTCTCTTAATTTGACTAAGGCGTTTGACAAATTAAGCCATAAATTATTATTGGAAAAGTTAATTTAGTCTTTTCATTTTCTAAATCCTCAGCTTCTCTAATTGTATTATCTTCGAACGCTCAATCATTTGGAATACTACCTGTTACAAGCGGTGTCCCGTAGGGTTCAATCGGACCCCTCTAATTTATATTTCTCAATGATTTATTTAAAAAAAAAAAAAAAAATATATAAAGAGATGTTTCGCATTCGCATTTTCATATGCAGAGAAACGGTTTTATGTGGAGTTACGGTTTTTCAGTCCTTTATCGATTATGCTATACAGTGTATCTCTGAATGGATGACCAATAAAGTTCATAAAACTAAAGCCATGGTATTTTTACCCACACGGAATGTTTTAAATTAAATAACCCTGACTATAAATAATGTTGCTGTTGAGTTTGTTAATAACATGAGAGTTTTTGCCATAGATAAATATACATAGATCGGAAACTCTCCCGTCAAAGACCTAACACCGTTGTCAAAAACATGTCTCCCGATTAAACAGTGTCCTGTAATAAAGGAGACAATTACCCTTATTTGCTCATGACGGTATTCTATAAGTAGATTCGTCATATACGGGCCAAGTCGACCTCGCTGTAGCACAGGAAGGTTCATTAGTCCATCTGTTTTGTGCAGTCTCATATAGTTTCTGCTGAACAGCCATCTTGCATTTTTTTGTTTGAGTTTTTTTTTCTAGTTTCCGCTCTACGTCCTCTATGGTTATGGGCATAGATCACAACTAGATAGGTAACAGAGATTAAAAAGGACTTGCAGACGTACATTTGGACAATAACTGAATTTTTGGTGATTTTTTTAAATGTTGTAGGCCGGAGGTGAGCAACTTTATGGGGTCGCCCACTAGCCTTCATTCTATCTACGAAACCATGAAAATACAAATCAACTCAAAAATGACTCAGCACTGATTATATGAAATTTCATTAAGATATCTCTAATCGTTCACGAGTTACCGAATTATTTCCAAAATAAAAGTTTCTAGCCTCGAAAGGTTAAACGTAAGTGGAAGTCTCTTCTTTTTACATTTGAATGTGTTTCTTTCAATTTAACAACAAAATGAAAAGCATGTAAGAAAATCAGTCAATAGCTGGAGTATACATACATGAAAGATCCGAAAGAATCAGTAAAGTGTTTTGTAAAAGTTTTAATAATGAATTGAAGAGCGCGTGACCATGAATTGAAAAACGGGATTTCACTTCATTTTCGCCTCATTTCGTTTCTTCTTAACTAAGTCTTTTTCTGAAGGTTATCACAATGGATCCAATGGGTCTCCGAGTGAAAGTGTATTTAATAGTACACACCCCTTCTAATCTAATCTAATGAAGCAAAATGCACAGCAGCTAAAGATTGTGAGAAAGTTCAAAAAATATCTAGAGTTGTACAAAGACGAGCAGTTTCAGCTGGGCTCAACACTATATAGTTGGGAAGAAACCATCGTAAAGCTCGTCTTATATTTGAACTGCACTGATTCTGATAAATCGACGACCTGTTAATAACAAACTAAATCCAAAATACGGTACTAGAAAGTTGGCGGTTGCTTTTATGGTGAAACCTTAGACAAAATTTACGGCTTTTTTTAGGGGGTTTTATAACAGGAAGGTGTTAATGTGATGCAGTGCCCAGTACCGTCACCCGACCTTAACCCTATAGAAAATTTATGGGGAATAGTAAATAGAAAGGTAAATCGAGAATTGCCACAAATTATATCAAGTTATAAATTAGTCATAGTCATCTATTCCAATGACAAAAATAGAGAGTCTTATTAGTTCTATACATACAAATTTTGAAGAATTGCGGTTATACAACGAAATATTGGTATGTGTTATATAATCCAATATGTTGTATCGTATAATTTTTTACAATTTTTTATTTTGTTAAATTTTTTAATAATATCATAAGAAATACTGAAATTACATTTCGTTGTTAATAATATTGAGCATGTATTTTTATTTTAGAGTCCATTTGTTGTTTCCAAAATCGTTACATTCTTTGGAATTGGAAAAAAGTTATAACGGAAATTGTTTCCATTATGTTTTCACCGATACTGTACATTTCGTCACATAAAATGCAAAAAACGTAACATCACTTTTCATAAGTTTACAGGAGAAGCAAAAAAAGAATAGAAAATGGAAACTACTTGAGATATTGAAACAATGAAACTAGAAATATATTTTATAAAAAAATAAATCTTTTTCTAAAGTACATTTTATGATATGTGTCTTACGTTAGTTTGAATTGTTGTTTTCTGAAACCAAAATTAAAACACATATTTTTTTTAAATAAAAGCAGTTATAGGTTTTTTAAGTTTTTTTTATTTTAATTACTTATAAATACTTATTTAAACTAAAAAAGGTAGCTTTATTAAATTTTCATAAAGACTTCAATTTTCAATTTATGTGACGATATGTACTATACTATTTCGAATAAAATCATATATTTCAAAGAGAATATCAAGTCCCCATCCATACTGTGAAATATTTGCTGCAAAGCATTTGAGTTTGTCAATGAAAGGGGAAAGAGGAATGGAAAAGGGTACTCTATTTCATGTACATGAAGTTTTTGTTGAGTATGTCATTCACATTTATTTGTGCTGTACAGAAATGTCAAAAACTTCACTGTGTGGACACGAATGCAGTTTCAAAAGAAAATTTAAAAGTGTTTTGCAGCAAATCTTACAGTGTGGACCGGGACTAAATAACTTGCGGGAAAAATTCCGAGGAAAAAAATGTTAGTTTTTTTTATTCATTTTTGTTTTTGTTTTAAAACCCTAAACCTAGCACTCACTCTGAAGGGTATACGAACTAACGTAATTTATTTCTTATAAATTTTAGTTTTCTAATGTGTTAAATTCGCAATTTTAATTTTATTGATAAATTCATTGACATTTATTGTTGGTGAATTTGCGCATTTCACTGATTGCGTAGGCCTGATCATCAGGGAAACCTTTCTCAAAGGCTTTAGGAAAGCTTAAGATATTATACAAATAAAACTAGAGAGCAAATGAGAATTACAAATACTCAAGCTCAACTTTCATTTGTTATTTAGTTTCTTAAGAAACAATATTCGAAATTAATTCAACTTTCGTTTTTGTAATACATTTAGATTTGTACTAATCCTTACCTCGTTTTGTTAAGCACTGCACAACCATTGTCCAATGACATCTGTAATGAATATAAAGTGGCTAAATTGATGAGACTCTCGTGTTCGTAGATTTCAATGTCGGGCAGACGTATTTGCAACTGGCGTGGATCTTGTAGAAAACGTGCCAGTCGTTCATTCACGGAAGTCTTAATGCTAAAGCCCGGTCGTTCGCCTTTCACACGGCGACAGCCAGCTCGTATTTCGCGGACTTCGTTCGGTTGACATGGTGGCGAGGAGAGAAATGGATTAGATGTTTCGCCAGACATCTCACTTTCAATCTGTTTGAGAGGCATAATCAAATGATCTTCAGCTGCAATGTTCAAGTTGCCGCGACATATAGACGAAAATCCGGTTTTAGCGGCTATAGTTATGGGCTCGGATGATTGGAATGGTAAGTCCACAGCATCGCGGTATTCGGCGGCACTTGATGGGGGCCAGTTGAGGGAGGAACTGTCTCCAACGGCAGTAGTGTTAGACATAATGGTGTCGTCTTCAGCCATTAACATGGAATTTACACTCTCCGGGTCGGACTTTATTTGTGGTAGAGCATTTCGTTTTGTTAGCTTACGTTTACTGTCGTATTTCAGCTCACCGCAAGTGCTTTCATTACCCGGCCAGTCGGTCAACTCGTCATCACCCTCACGATCAGTATCGTTGGCAGCATGATTATCTTCCGAATCAGAAGAGCTTAGAGAACTAGAACTAAAATCATTTAGCTCCTCACAATCCATAGAATGTTGGTCGACCGCAAATTGTAAAAGACGGCGGCGATTGTGATGACCACTGCCTTTCTTACGATGATTACGGAAATTGTTTTCTTGCTGCTGCTGCTGCTGCAACTGTTGTTGTATTTGTTGCTGTTGTTGTTGTGACGTTGCATTAAATTGACTGATTTGAGGCAAAGAACAGGACTCTTCAATAGTTTCGGCCATTTCATCGGCTGCCATTAAAGGTGAAGGCACAAACATTCCCGTAGAATTTTGTGTTTCACCGTCCGTGTTACAAAATGACGTTGCAGTATCTTGCTCAATGGTGGTAGAGGATGTACCATCGGCTTGTTGTTGTGCTGTCGAGCCTGACGACACCAAAAACTCCAACGCTGCACTGCTGGTTGTGGCAGTTTCAGTCTTTTGTTGCTGTGAGATGCGTTCAATTTTTGACAACAAGCCTTTGTTCAAGGGCAACAGACGATCGCTGTGAGGTTTCGAAGTCGATGAAAAACTTCGAGGTCGCATCCGATACTCATCTAGTTGATTGTTGTGACGGGGCATGCTAGAAGAATGATCGTGTTCATTATAACGATCACGATTCGACCGCTTGCGTTTGCCACAAAAGAAGAGCTGAGAACGAGAGTTGGGTTCTGGTTTAAGAACTCGTTTGCGCATTAAACCGGTACATCCAGCAGCAATGGCATTAACAATACCACCATCAGTATTTCCATTACCACCAACACCAGCTCCAGGCGATATACAGTTTGACGTGGTCGAAGGCTCCAATAAATCTGTTTGTGGCTCAACGCCTGTGCTCATTTCATAGTCCATAGTAATGCGTTTTAATTTGCGCTTCCTGCGCGCATTCGGTTTGAAAAATCTATTAATTTTATTATTATTAAACTATCTTCTTCACGTAAGTGTACCAATAGCAAATAAATACCTCGCTGGACTAAATGTCTCATTTAGGGAGTCAGACTCTAATGTACCCATAAGTCGCACTGATGTCTGATTTAATGCCTTGCAAGGTAGACGTGGTGCTCCCGGTTCATCTTTTTCATCCGAGTCACTCGGCAAGTGAATGTTTTGTGTATCGAGTCCATCATTGTTGTTCGTGTTTGTGGCATGGTGCGTATTTTGGGTAGTTCCATGAGCTATATCAGTTGGACTGCTCGAATCCTCTGTGGGTTGTGGTGCACATGCTAAAAAAGTATACGAAAGATTATTAATTAAAATCGTGTTTGTTTTTTAACAGTGACCACAAAAAAACAAATTTATATTTATGTTCGTTATCAGAAAAACGAGATCTTACTTACGTAAATTGCCAGTTGACCGAGTTCGTCTTCGTTGCTGTCCCCAACGACTTACGCGTGCACGATCTAGTAAGGAAGTTTCCTCCAAGGCCACTGTTAGATCATGTGAAAATTGATCCATTTTTATTGTGCTCTCCTGCACACATACAAATGAGCCAATTAATATAAACAGCTATAAAATATTGAAAATTTGTATTTCTTTCTTTAAAAACTTTATACGATTGTTGTACTTTTGAATGTGTTTAACTCAAAATAAACCATTTTTCATTCACACAATACTAATTTACAATTATAAGGGCGTTACACAAAAAATGTCCTTTCTTAAATCGAAGAAATTACTGTTTGTGTATCTCAGTTTGTGAATACGAGTGTTAGTTGCCACAAGTCATAATCATCAGCATTGTTGTCATCCCTGAGTCCTTGTGTACTCCTTGCATTGGTAATTGCAAACTAATTCATGTACATATTTTGATTATAAGCTTCACAACTTTGAATTTTTGTCTTTTAAAAAACACTTTTGTTAGAAATATTACAAGTTTGCCAATTGTCACAAAAAATTCACTGAACTGACTTTTACATTTTACTTTATGGCACTCGTTCTACTGAAAAATGGTAAGAAAGATATGACAAGAGCAATGTGAATAAAAAGGAAACAAATAAAACAAAAAAAAACAAGAACACAAAGCAACATGAAGAAAATGTTAAGGACTTTAGAAGATCTATAACAAAACTATAAGGAATAGTTATTCCAATTGTAGGTGTTATATTTCTAATATCCTTATAACATTTGGTTCAGTTTACCACAAGCTAAATGTAAACGACAAAAATTATTTCACTTTTGGCAGCTCACGATTGAAATATGTAAGTTTCTTTCCAAAAAAATTACAATTTTTATCAGTTTTCTACAACAAAAAAATTGTGTATTGTTTAAACATCTTTTCTCTTCTATGTTGACACTTGCTTTCATTGTTTTCGTTGTTCATATTTTGACATTTTGCTTTACTTTATTTTTTTATTTCTTATTGTCTTTTTACTTATTTATATGGGTCTTTTAGAATAATTAAATTTATTATTAGTTTGTTAATACCTAGATGTAAAGATTTTCAATAGAGTATGTAGGTGTGCAAAAAAAAAAAATAAAATTACTTATTTTAGTTCTAAACCCTCACATTGTTTTTAGTAATTACAGGTTTTTAAGTTAGCATAGCGATTTTTAAAATTTTTACCGGCATCACTGATTTGGATTTTAATTTTGAAGTTACCATACTGCTATCGAAATACAGAAAGAAATATTCGAGTGAAACTGCTATCATCTATGTGATAAGCCATTGGAAAAGCATAGGTCAAAATAGAAAAATACTGGCCATATTTTTAGATTTTAAAAGTGTTCGAGACGGTTGATAGTGACTAAAAAGTAACAAATAGCTACAAATATGATTGATCGTGATTTAATTTACTGTTTACAGAATATGTTGCGGGTGAATTTCAGACACTATACTTAAGCTACGTACACACGGTTGTCAGATTGTTAGAAACATGCTCAGAAAATGGTTAACACAACCATGAGAACTTATGTTGAAACATATGGATGTTAACCATTTATTGAACATTTTCTGACAACATTGTAAGAATATGACAATCGTGTGTACGTAGCTTTACATAAATATTTGTTTGTTGTATGACCGTTTTTTTTTTGTACTGATTCTGTTTTACTCTTGTAGTAGTAGTTTTTTTTGTTATTAAATGGTTGTTTGGTGCTGCGTAAAGTTATATTTTTATTGTTTTATTAATAACACAAATTGTGTTTTTATTATTATTATTTATGATTCTTTTATTTATTAATTTATTTAATAGAATTTGTACGTTGTGCATTTTATGTTGGTTTTTTCCCATGTTGTCCGCCTGCTTTGTTGGTAGTTTTCCTTTGCTAGTCAGCTAAAATAAATGAAAATTTTTACCATTTTTTTATACTTACATTTGAATAATTGTTGTTTAATCCTTTTTGTAGAAATTTCCTGAAAGTAAATAAAAAGAAATTAGATAAATTAATATACTTACATGTGTGTATGTCAGCTGTTTTGTTTACTATTATGTTTGGCTGTGTTTAGTAAGCATATGTGTAAAAGTTACAGTGTTGTATTTTCATTCAAAACTATTTGAGTGTAGATAATTATAAAAATTGTGTAATTATGAATAAAAATACTACACTGGTTAAAATGTATGTGAGCCTGGTATTTGAAAATGTTAGGTAGGATTTTACAGGGTATACTGGGACCCTTAGATATAATAGGAAACCGCGAAGATAATTATATCAACTCTATGCGGGGAAATATAAATAAATATGTCGGCGGAATATATATTTTTCGCCTATATATGTAAATAAATGCCAACAGAAAATTTGCAACAGTCAATTACAGTATATGGCGACAAACGCGCGAAAATGTTAAATAAAAAAATATTAAAACAGCGATATGAGACATTCTAAGGCAAAGGTGCCCAAGCCCTATACTCTTAGTGCTCATCCTGATCTAAGGCATAAGCAAATTTCAAGTCAAATAGTGATGACATTAACTATAAATACTGTATCCTATTATATTAGTGTGGCGGAGTAAATATGAAATATTTTTGAAAATTAATAGTGATAATAACAATAAAGCAAAAACGTAAGTTAGAAATAAATTTAGTTCAATTCAGTGAGAGTAATACCAGGTTATATATTTAATTACAGCTGGCTATTATCCTGAATACTAATTGGATACCTTTTGGCCACCACCAAAGCCACACACACAGAAGGAAATAGCCCGGTAAAGAAAATTTAATTAATGAAATTGGCCGGAGAATTTCAAGAAAATTACCTTTTTGGATAATAAATCAAACATTACAAAAAGAAATAACTAAATATAAAACAACAAATGAAAAATTTGTGACTAATGTATTGGCCAGAAAACTTCAATAAAGTTATATTTTTGAATGCTAGAATGTTCCCTATAATATTTGGCAAAATACTGAAAGTTTATGAAATAAAATCCCTTAATCAATAACAAACTAATGACAAAAAGTAGAATGTAGCAGAAATTAATATTTAAAACAACAGATATAAAAAAAATTGTGATAAAAAATTATAAGTGTAATGTTAAATGTTCTAGTTTGTGTGTATATGTTGTCCGTTTTGTTATATACACTTGTCCCTCAAAAGCACTAAACACTAATCTTATCTGGTCACAAATTGAGCGCGAAGGAAAGAAAAAAAAAATAGATATTCATCTTAGGGAGCTCCTTCAGATAGAATAAGTATAAAGATATTCGTAAAAAACCTAGATTTGGGAAAATAGACAAATGTAGGACCTAGAAGAAAAAGTTTTAATATAGATATAAGAAAGAAACGTGAAATTTATGATAATGCTGAGGAAAAATTGTATAGTTGAATGTTTTTGTTTTGTGTTATAATATTAAAGCCTAGTACTCTGTTCATATTTGCGAAAAATTATGGTTTTTTCATGCGAAAATTTTTATATGCAAAAATTAATCAGCTGTTGGTTTTAATTTCGTGCGAAAAAAGTGCTGCTTATGTTATTTCGTGTGGAAAATTAAGGTTGCCAGATGTATTTCACATGTTTTTCACAATAAGAACAGAATACTACTTTTGCGAAATTATTTCGCATATATTTTATTCCAAATATTTTATATGTAGTTTGACAGCAGTTCGCACGAAATTTTGAACAGAGTACTTAGCTTTAGACACAGATAAGAGACCATTGACAGCTGTCAAAAAAGTAATTTCGAACCGTATGGTTTTGTTTAAATTTTTTTCAATTCCGCCATTAAGGGAGATCTTAGATCGAGAAAAAAATAAAATGTAGTAAAAAAACGATGAGTGTGTGAGACGAGATATATATATATATTTATATGTTTGTCCCTCTTTTAAATCTTCCGTGGTTTATTATACATTTTCTTTTGTTAATTTTTCGTAAATTTTTTTTGTTTGCCTCTGCCATATTGCTAAAAACAGCTGATTCGGGTCTATGTTAGTCTATGTATTAAGATTTATATTTAAGAACTTTAATAAATAATGTAATAATTTATAAGTACAGTGCACTCGCGGTAACGTAAACACCGTCTAACGTGAACACCGCCTAACGTGAACAAGCTTTTGTTTACATCGACTACTCTGTAACGTGAACAAACTCAGAAAGCTCTATAACGTGAACTACTTTTTTTCATTGCATTTGTTTTCTAAGCACGTAGACAACACTGAAATACATGCACTAAATTCGATTTTTAAAGTTTAGGGAATCCCCTTATATAAAAAATGTGTTTATATCCACTAAATTAATTTATTTTAATGGCAACGTATGAGTAATTTTATTTGCCACGATGTTGTTATATTTCAATGTATATTTTCTCGTGATCTCGTTTTGTTTTGTAATGCATTTTAATAAATAAGTTTTGTTTTATATTTTAATAATGAAAACAATAATAAAAGAATTTCACGTTTAAGCGTGTAAAACAAAGGTTTATATTATAAAATTTTATATTTTTTCCATGAAATTCGACAATCGCTAACGTGAACAATTTCACTAACATGAACTCCCTTGGTTTTAATTAGTTCACATTACCGCGAATGCACTGTAATTTGATTTCTTTGATTTAGCAAAGGTACAGGCAATGATGGAGAGGTAAGTGGAGAAGTGGTCAAGTGGGTTTTGGGTCGTAGAGACTATTGAAGCGGATGCTGCTACGACATTATAAGGTGGGCTAGAGAGACGAACAGCTTGTCTCTGATAATTCTGCGTGTGGTATAAGTTGTATTGTGTCTGGTTAGTGTAGTGTTCCATATTGTTTACTGTGCGGATACGCGGTTGGTGAGTAGGGTTGGAACCGCCTGAGGTCTATAACATGCCCGAGCTAGTTTGGAAACCACGCCAGGGCAACCGATCCGTAACAAATAAGATCGAGTAAGTTGAACGAAAATTTTACGTGTGTTTAATTTTTGTTACAATATCAAAACACATGTTAAATTTTCGGTAGAATTATTTTCGTAAAGGGTCAATGGATGGAACCTATGGCATATTATGAAACGATTGTTTGAAATTAGGCAGTGTAATTTTAATTATTTGAAACTTTGTTATGTTTTAGTCATTACTTAAATTTTTATTAGCTGAAGTTGGCTTTGTATTGGAGCTATGACCAATTATGAATCAATTAATATTAAATTTTTTGTATGTTATACACATAAAGTAATTTGTGATACATTTTATCACGAGTTATGTACTACTGTAGTGTTGGAGGTTATACAAATTTCTTATAAAACCATAAACAATTACAAATAGTATTCTAAATATTTATTTGTGTTCAAATAAAAGAAATTTGTTATTATGTTTATTTTTCAATTAAAATCGACCTCTTTCAGATTTTTCCCCCAATTTCAACATGACAAAACAACTTCTGTCAAAGAATTCAAAACATTTTTAAAAAACTAGTAACTAACTTTTGAAAAAACAGCATCTCTATATTTAGTTCTATAACATTTTTATCAATTATTTTTTAACAAAACAGCTTCTTTCAAAAGTAGTAGTTTTGTCGAAACAAAGATTGAAAAACTTTTAGTAAAGTTAAATAATTTTATAAATTTTTGGACGGTATTTACTTTAAAAACTTAAAAAATATTATAAATTTCCATGAAGAAAAAGTATAAAATTTTAATTAGTGCAAAAATTTAACGGTCATAACAAAATTTGGAACTAATATAGGCTCAATTATCCTTAAATCAACGACATTATAATTTTTGATACGGGGAAAATGTGTTAGAAAAACTGAGTTTTTTTAGAAAAGTGCAAACTGTGACGTTATTTACCATGTGATAGTCCCGGAGAAAAATTTTTTTCTACAAGAGAAAAAATATAGGGACTTTTTTGGGAAAAAAACGTAAAAATACGGTCCTTTTTACATGTTCCAACTTTGGATGCGTTTAACTTTTTATAGGAACAAGATAACTGTTAGCAAGTTTTTTTTATTTTGTTTAAAATTTTATCAACAATATATATTACCTAATACATCTAAAAAACCATAAAAAGATCGAGCAAAATTAAAATAAATAAATAAATAAATAAGTAAACCTAAATATCTCTTACTAATAGAGATCTTCTTAAGCACTATTTATATTTTAAATTTTAGCTCATTCGGATCATAAATGGATGATCAATTTGATCATCTCGGATTACCGAAATATATTTTGCCAAAACAACTGCTTTCGACTTTTTGTATATTTCAATTTAACAAAATAACTTGTCTTTACACAAGCGTCTAAGATCATTTTCTAATTTAATCAAAACAATTTTGAATTTTTTACCTATTAATTAAATACTTGGAAAAGTTTCCATTGTATTGTCAACCACAATATTTTGCAGGACGTTTAGATTGGAGTTTTTACGTCCTTACATTTGTTACGTTTTCACCTTTTGAAAACTTTGGTTTATTTCCTTTAAATAAACCGGATACTTTTGATTGCAAATACAAGCCGTTTAGTAGTTTAAAATTGTAACAACTCTTTATTTATTTAAAATCTGCAACAACAACAGATCAAATAGTCACTCAGTGTTTTTATACACGTTTAACAATTCGTATAAATACACACACACTTTGCATTATACTTTATATAACACTAGCAATACAGTTGATGTCTTTACTTAACCATGCTTCAAATTAGACTCCATCACTACTGCAACCGCAGTCACTATTTATACACAGTACCATCTTCATGTGAGTATCCTAGATTGTTCTTAACGGACAAACTAGTACGTTCGAATACTAGAGCTTTCGATGTCAATGTTAGCAGCTTAAACATTTAGTGTCGCCACACTTATAAACAATGTTAGTTACCTCATGCTATCAACATTGTTGATAAGTAGAAGCTTCTACTTATCAACAATGTTGATAGCATGAGGTAAATACATACTTTAAGGACAAATATATTATCAAGATTAATGCCTGTGTTTAATTTCATAATTCTATCTAGAGTTTCGTGTGCGGTTTTAACCGAAACAATTATTTTCGAAATTAAATGTGCATAAACTGATGTATATCCCAAATTCAAATCTGTTATTATAAAATAAAAACCAATCGGTTTTAGTTAATTTTCTGTTCTTGGCTAATTTATTAAATACTACGATATTATAGAAACAAAATCAGTTGATAATATATAAGAATATAAAAATGCATATTTTTGATAAGAGATTTGCAAGTGGAATACATATCAATTTATTCATATTTAATTTCGAAAAAAATTGTTTCGGTTAAAACCGAACATAAAACTCTAATTTAATCTACATTTATTGGTTTTAAATAAATATTATTATATTAATAATAAGACAATAATTAACAATTTGTATTTAATATTTTATAGTAAAATTTTCAAATGTAAAGTTATCTACTTCTTTTATATCGCCATAAATAACTTTGTCTATACGACTAGTTGGACTTCCAGTTTTTTCGAGCCATATTTTCCTTAAAATCGAGTAACGTTTTAATATATTTTACTTAAAAATTCAAAGCGTGCTTACATTTGAGCAAATTCTGCAGGTGGAGCTTCAATCTCTCCCTTAACAGTATCATTGGGTGTATTCATGCACCATCCACGTACACCCAATGATTTCGCCTGTTTTTCTGTAAACTACATTTAATTTCAGTTATTTTCAAACTATATCGATAACTATTACTTAATATCAGACATTTGTAGAAATAGTGATTTGCCAGATAATTGTTTTTCTGTATATAGCAATATACTCGTGTATCAATGAAACAGTTTCTTATATTTTATAAAATGTTTATTTCAGGTTGATGTTTATTCGTCAGTGTCCGACCAATTTTTGTTGGAGCAACGCCAATCGATCAACAACGCTGATCTGGTTGTCAGTATAGTATAAGATACGGTAAAATGCATGCAATTGTCGCTCATTTTGTCCTTGAAGAATTTTTAATTGACGAGAAATTAAAAACGTCGCTCATCTTATCCTGAATGTGGTGATAAGACGGTACCCCACTGTTTCTTTTGCAGACTTGAATGCAATTTCAAGTAATGGAATTATGTTGCATTATACTTTATATAAATAGCATTCTCCACTTATAAGGAAACATAAATAAATAAGTCAAACAAAAAACTAGTACGAATTAGTGAATGGTAAATCGATTACGATTATGGTCGAAAACGATTTTTTCGTGATCGATTATATACTCCGATTTTTATGTTGAAATCGATTTTTGATGATGATTAATCGAAATAGAAATAAAATTCCGGAATTTTTAATATTGTCTAAGTTTTTGCATTCATTAAATTTTACAATATATTAATCTTCTGCTGGCAGCGAGAAAATATTTGTATAAAAAGTGCTCCGAAATTGTTTCCATAAATTGTTGTCAAATGTTTGCCGTTACGGTTTATAAAATAAGCACCTCAATATAAAGGAGTTATAACACTCTTCCAAAATATGATTTTAATCCTTAATATAGCGTATATGGTTCCCAAAAATTCAGATCGATTATTAAAAAATCGATTATTGGGTTCGATTAATCGACTGTAAAAATCGAAATGAAAATGGTTGATCGAAAAGTCAAAAATCGATTATTAACTCTTCATACCATTCACCATAGGGTACAACTAGAGGCGCAACTGAGAGTAAGCTGAGAGTAACAATAATTACTCTCTTCACACGTACTTGTGATATGTGAATTCAACATACTTGCAAGAGAATTTAACACATCAGAATTCTTGAAATTTTAACTTCGATTTCCCGACTAAATATAGACCGAACCGCTTTTTTACACTTCCACACGATTTTTGTTATTTCTGAAACACTTTTATTTTGCTCAAATGAACAAATTTATTTTTTTATTTATTTTTGACACTTAAATTTATCTGTGGTAGAATTTTATTTATAGAACAGAGTTTCAATTTTTGGTATTGAAAATAGAAGAAAATTTAAATAAATTAAAATTTAAACATTTTTATAGAACTCTGTGTGTCTGGTGAAAATTAAAAAGGCACCAATACAACCTCAAAACTATGTACTAATACATTCTCACGACTTAGGTTTTTGACAACAGACTTATGTTTTCTCCCTCTCAGTAGCGCTTCTATGGATATATTATTCTATGCCATTCACTATGTAGTACGAATTGTTAAAAATTTTAAATTTATATCAGCGGTATCCATGATGTAAAGCTCTTGTCCTGGTAATAGAGTAAGTGTCACAAAATTTTATAAATTGTAAATGCACCTTTATAATTCGTTGTCGATCAATCCATTAATTTCTTTCTTTTGATTTATCTGTTGTATATTTTTTTCTATAAAATATATTTTAAAATAAAATTGAATTTATATCTAAAACAAAAATAAAATGTCATGAAATATAAAGTTTAAAAAGTAAGAGTGTAAAGAAGAAAAAAAGTGTTCTAATGTATTTTGTTTTTGGTTTTTGCTAAACTGCTCTTTTGCTAGTGAAAGTACTCTACATTGTGAATACCGCTATTGAAAAACTGGAAAGTTTTTGATAATTAAAACTTTTTTGTTATTGAAAAGACCAAATAATTTCAAATATTTTGCAAGTTTAAAATGTATATGCAAATTCATTTAAATTCAAGTTAAATTCCAAACATATTTTCAAGTATTTAGAATATCCAAGCACCTTAACATAATGATGGAATTTAACATGAATTCAAATATAATTGTGGGTTAAATTTTAAAAATATTTATGAATATTTTTTTTTTTTCAAAAAAACTTTAGATTTCAGTTTATGTTAAATTTTTATAGGAGAACGCTATTGAAATAAAGTGTAATGTAGTTATAATTCAATCCAAACTGGATCAAAACCAGTTTTCAACTTGAATTCAAGTAAAAATTCTTATTGGGATTTTAATCGCGCCGCATTGATGTTTTTCATAGTTTTTGGAATATTGTTTTAAAATAAAATAATTATAAACGCAATACATCGTAGGTTGTGAATTGGAAAATATATAAAAAAAATGTATTAACTTACGTCAAAATGTATTACGCTTTGAAACAATAAACATATTGGGTAATTCAATACCCAGAATTGAAACTTTAACCATAATGCAACACTTCTAAATTGTCTATATGACTTGGGACCAGGGTTCAGAAGAATTCATGTATGAACACTTAAATTTATGCATTCATGATAAATTGTCATGAATGAAATTTGCAATTTTTTTTTTATGCTCACATTCGAAAATGAATACACTGTTTTTTTTTCTTTAAAGTACATATACGTATATGAATAGTGAGAAATAAAAAATCTCCAATGCTCAAAATTGAGAGGCTTTCTTATCGCGCTCATTAATGTTCATACACATTAATGTTGTTGGTTTTTTTTTATCATGTATGTTTGGTCTTCTTTTATATTCATGTGTGCGTTGTTTGTTTTATTTGTTTCTATTCAATGAAAAAAATAAATAAATGTTAAAAATACTGCGCATTTTACATGTTCCAACTTTGGATGCGTGTAACTTTTTAAAGGGACGAGATAACTGTTAGCAAGTTGTTTTTATTTTATTTAGAATTTTATCAGCAATATAGCTGATTTTTAAAAATAAAAATTCGAACCTCCGTAGGCCCGCCATGTCTAAAAAACAAAAAAAAGATCGGGCAAAATTAAAAAAAATAAATAAATAAACCCAAATATTTCTTCAACTAAAAGAGATAACCTACACGTGTAAGCGTATTTTTTGTAGATCTTCTCAAGGTCTATCTATATTTTAAATTTCAGCTCATTTGGATCATAAATGGATTTTTGGCGATTTTTTTTGTAAAATGTGAGACACGAGGTGACCAACATTGAGGGGCCACGCACTTTCCCCCATTATCCCTAGGAAGCTGAACAACTGAAAATCGAGCCGAAAACACCTCAGCTCCAACCATATGAAATTTCTTAACAATGTATTTACTAGTTTGCGAGATTCCGAATTATTTCCAAAAAAATCTTTTCTAAACCTCTGTTGAACAATGCAAAACAAAATTACGCACATTCTTATTATCTTTATGTATGCAGCGTAAATAAACAAAATTTTTACATGTTTTTGCTTTTCATTTTTGAACAGTTGTGTAAAATAAAACTTGATGCTCTTCATTTGTGAACAATTTAAAAAAATTTTACTTCTCAAAAATGCTCATGTGTATGAAAAAAAGTTCCTATTATTTTCTCATTCCTGAGTGAAAATAAAAAAACAATACAAATCCTATCATACATGAATGAATAAAACAAAAACATTTGCTGTCTCTTCATACATGAAATGAACATAACACAACAAAAATTAAAATTGTCTTTTCATGAACATGAGTGACAAATGAATGAATATTTGGTACTCTGCTTGGGACTAATAATTATCCACCCAATAGTTGCAGAATCTTAAACGCATTAACTAGTATGTATACTAAATTAAAATAACGAAACTTCATTGACACAATCCATTTTATGCTTATAAAAAAACAAACACATTCCTTCAAATGTCTGTCGTTGCGACGTTGGTTATGCTCAAGGTACATATATTTAATATGCCTTGGTTATGTTTTACCATACGAAATGAAACTCCTAAAAATTTAAAAAGAAATTGTTCAACATTAAACAATTTTGAAAAATATATTAATCACCTTGCACTATTCCAAATACTTCAAATTCACAGTGTAAAATTTGTGGCATATTACAGAAATGTTTCTTACAAATTGCAGAATAACAAACACTACAAAGCAATAAAGCAATCAGCTGTCGCAAACTGGCCATTTATAAAGGACTGCCAGATATCATCGAAAAATTAGCAATGAAAAAGCATAAACAATTACATACCTACTTTAGAGGAATTATATTAATAAAATGCGGGAACAATTATTCCAAGAAATCGAGTGACTTAGATTTTCATTAAATTTAATTTAAGATGGCAAAATACGAGTATTCAGGAAACGATTTCACAACTGTGCTAAAATTTTCAAAGAAAAAAACGTTTTAATTTATTGTTTGTTGATAATTTTATGCTGGTTTCAAAAATTTATGTTTAGATGAATTCAATTGTAGGTAATTTTAGTTACAACTAAGTTTCTAAGTTTACATAAAATATAAGTTTTTAGTTGAATGTTATAAAATGAAGTATTTTAAGTATGTTTAGTTTTTGTACAAAAAGATTTAAAGGGAAATTTAACGAGTTTTAAAGTTAAGGTTTGACAATTGAGTGAAATTGAAGATAACAATAAGTATCGATAAATATACAATAATTCTATTACAATTTTTCAGTGGCAATATAAATTCAATAATAAAAAGGATAAAATAAAACGTAGTTTAGACAATTGTGTTATTTATCTATCCGAATCATATATTTTGCTATAAATGCCATCGAATTTAAAATTCTTGTAACAACACCTAAATATTATTATAACTGAAGGGTTTTCGACGTTAGCCTATTTTTAAACGGAGCATTATTATAACACTATTATTAAAATAGATTGTTATTTAAGGCGGATTCCGTCTACGTTTTATGTTGTCGAAACTTCCGGTCTCTATAACTCTAACATTTTTGAAGTCAAATTTATTAAATATACTGTGGTTTAGTTCAGAAAAATTTAGCGATTTTCAAACAAATTTTCAAAGTTAAACATTTTGCGATTTATCGCAAAATTATTAACACCAAAAAAAGTTTAGAAAATTTGAAGCGATTTATTCATCGGGTTTTAATAAATAAAAGATTACCAACACTGATAAGCACAAAGCCAGACAGACTGATTTTTTCTCTAATATTATTTTTCTTGCTAAAATAAAGTGATAAGAATTTAAGAAATGTATTTCGAATTCTAAAAAGTTGTATTTAATAAATTGCCGAATTCAGTGGAGTAAATCTTCAAGATTGCTTAGAATATTCTAAAAGTTTAATGAAAAAAATGTGAAAATAAATTTTGGTAGACACCAGCATTTTGAAAAAGGGGTTGGAAAAATTTTGTGGGTGGCGGGAGGTATACAAAAATGAATCAAATGTTTAAGAATTGTGATTGATAAACAGTCTGATAAAGTTTTTCATACATACAAATATTGATAATAGGTAATTTTGTCTTGCCCCTAAACAGGACAATTGATTTAATATGGGTACAATAGCATCAGTATTGCAATGGTCTTGCACAAATTGCAATGTTATCAATCCAACGGAATCCTTAAAATGTCTAAACTGTGGCACAGTGCGCAAGGTATGTGAAGGCACTCTAAAGCATTTACCAGATAGTAATAGTTTGAGAATAAGCAAAAATCCAAATAATGGAGGGGGCAAGGAGCCAAGGATACCGGGAGACAACAAGTCGTCAACAACACTGTCGTCTACTAATAAACATCAGCAACAACAAGAACATCAAAGTCAGCCCCTTGAAGTTACACCCATCTTAACTCAAGCACTCGAAACTGAACGTGATGAAACATTGGCCAACAGGTATGTATCTATACTATTCTGTCGCAGAAAATGTCCTGACTTGCTTGACCAATTTGTCTACATAGCATTTCCTGAGCTCCATAACTCGAAGTTTTCTATATTTACTACATACAACATAATTGTTTGCATTGTTGTTGTTCTTTTTTGTTTATTATTTTGTCATTTTGTTGTTTCCCCCGTTTGCATCGACTTCGATGGTTTTTTTATTGTCGTAGTCATAGCCATAGCATGGTCATAGCATTCATTCGTATTCGCGAGTATACTTAAATACACATGCACAAAACATTGCAGTTTTTTTACATCTGTTTGAAAAATCGATGGATTGTAAACGGATTGTGTGTTGTTTACATGTTTGTTATCATCGATTTTCAAAAAGCTAAATAAAAAATAACAGTCAAATACACACACACACACTCACAAACAAACATGCACAAGAAAGGAATTGTCAAAAGCTTCAATAGACAGTAACGGTGAACCAAGGAACAAACGAATAAACGAGCCAACGAGTAGGGCAACGACGACTAACATCAATGCCAAGTTGAAACGTCATGTTTAGTGTATGTGTGTGCGTGTGGAAGTGCGTGTTTGTCAGTGAGCCAGCTTAAAAAATCAAGTAATTCCAAGTTCATTATAAATATTGTTTTTAATTTATAAAACAAAAATAATTAACATTATTTTTAATTTGTGATAAAGTTAAACGCTCAGAGAGCAGAATTAATAAAAAGAATATTCTATTTAATAAAGCCCAAAAGGAAATTGTTTGCATAACTAAAAAATTAACCCAATTAAAATTAAAAAAGAAAATGCATAAAGTAACAATTTACATTAAGTTTTTTTTAAAGTTCGTTATCGCAATTAATGGACTATGATTGTGGTTGTTGTCGTCTCTTGCTCTTTAGAATCGAATGTTGTGGTAACAATGAATGTCCTTGAATTTTAAACGTCATGAAAATGAACAATAAAAAAATATTTATTAAATATTAAAGAAAAACCAAACGATTAATATATATATTTATATTATAAAAAGATATAGAATAATTTTCGATTCTAAACTTTATCAAAGAAATGTGTACTAAGAAAAGGCAAAAATATTATTGTAAGTACATACTATACATATCGTCACCTAAAATGCAAAATAACGTAACAACAAAAATCAAATGTTTGATTGATAATGATGTATAATTCAAAAATAAAAAAAAGAAAAATTCAGAAATGTGTTTGTCATTTTGTTTTAAGTTAAAATCGGAGAAGTTAAGTTTATATCATAGATGCTTTTCTTGTTGTAATGGTTTCTTGTCAATAACTTTAATTTGCTTTTTGGTGTGTTATATAAAATTAACTAGAAGTTATAAACTAGATATATTTGTAGTGTTATTCTGCACCAATTCAAATTTATAATCGAATTTTACTATTTTCATATAGACTAGACAATTTAATGATAATTAAAATGAATCATTAAACAAGATGTATAATGTATATAACGTTTGTTTACAAATAAAATAACATATTTTTTTGTCTAATTTAATTTTATTTTGCAACAATATAATAATGTTTATAATTACTAACATGGGTAATTTTATAAGATTTCTAATGCAGTATGCACTTCAAAATAGCGAAAGTGATATTATTGATCTAATTGGTTTTTGAAATTCGTGACTTTTTTCCCCAGACTCCCCGAAATTTAGAATTTTTTTAATACAAAAATATTTAAATATATGCCAGAAATATACACATACAGTCAAAAAGTTAAGTACATGAGTTAGTTCCGCATCTTGTGATTAATTAAAAATGTATATTTATTTTAAATAAATTCATATTTTTATATTTAGTTAGTTTATGTTATGCTTAAAATAAAACACAAACACTTACGCCCTAATAACATAAAATAATTTTTTAATGAAAACAATTTAATAAAATGAGTGTACAAAAAATTCAATATTATTTGTTTTATTTTTATTAGTTTTCTTAATATCTAGTGTATCCTCTATTATTTTAAATAATTTTGTATACTCTTCGTGGCATACTGCTATTAGTTTACGGCATGTATCCAAGTGGTATGAAACACATTTTTTTTAAACAAAATCCCAAAGTTGGTCGTTATTTTGAAATGTTTGCTTACTTATTCTGTGTTTTAACTTCCCCAAAGGTTTTCAATTGGATTGAGATCCGATGACTGACTTGGCCAGTCTAGGAGACTTACACTATTTTCACGGAATCTTCCGCGAGTTTCCCTACCCGTTTCTGGTTTAAGAACATTTTGAACAAAAAACAGTGACCTATCCAGATAATTATATTGCATATCCTCTGATTCGCGAACCAGCAGGTGAGAAGAAATTGCATATCTTTTGGAGCGACGAAACAAAAATAAATTGGTTTGGAAATGATAACGGTCGTAATGTGCGTCGTCCCCCGGGTAAGGAATTACAGCCACGTTATACAAAAAGACCGTCAAGCACGGTGATGGCAACATTATGGTTTCTCTTGGTATGATGTTGGTCCTATTTATCGTATTACCGATACTATAACACGTTTTGTATACAAAAATATATTGGAGGACACAATGATGCCATACGCTAAAGAAAACGTGCCGCTTAGATGGGGTTTCAAGCATAATAACGACCTAAAACACACACCCTGCTATGTTGAAGATTGGTTCCGTGAAAATAGTATAAATATCTTTTTGTTAAAAAACACGGTATGAAATCCCTTTGGATACCTGCGGTAAACTAATTAGCAGTATGCCAAGAAGAGTACACAAAAATAATTAAAAATAATAGAGGATACCCAGATATTAATAAAACAAATAATATTGAAGTACTTATTATTTTGTCCACTAATTTTATGAACTTTTTTTATTTTTCATTCCATAACAAATTTAGTTTATGTTATTAGCGCGTAAATGTTTGTGTTTTATGTTAAATATAACATAAATTAACTAAATATAAAAATAATAATTATACAGTACTAGCATTTCACCAGCTACTTCGTTAGCGTAACTACAATTGACTACATTTTAAGTTCTTTTTTCTAAAGCATGACTTTGGCAATATTCATGTTGGTGGGTTCTTTATTTTTTGTTTTAAGCTTCATTAATTTCACTTTTGTCGGTTCTTAGGTAATTCAGATTCACATGTGTAAAGTTTTTTGTTTCTAGCTTTATTAAATCAATTTTCTTTAGAAGAAAAAAAGCGCTAATTTCTTTGTTTTATGTGTCTAAGTTCATTAATTTAGAATATTCAAGAAGAGCCATTATAAGAAATATAGTTTCACAGAGTCCTCTTTCTGCATTCTCACTCATTTAGGATCAATTGTGTATAATTTCATATTTGCAGGCTCCTTAGACAGACAAATCTAAAAACACATTGAAACAAAATTAAAAAGACCATAGATGTTTAATTTCATGTTTCAATATTACAGACAATTAAAATGTGTTATTAGAAGGACTAAGAAGTAACCATTTACGTGTTTTCAATTCATTCTAAAACATTTGAGCATAAAATTATATTTTTCTATTTTCATTATTACATAAATTTTTATTCTCACTCAATCAAGACTAACAATATAAGGACGTCCATTATAACGCAATAATTCCACTTTTTTAAGTTTTTAGTTTTATGGCTGATTCCAATTCTACACATTTATTATGTAGAAGATCAATAATTTAATTATAATTCAATACCAAAAATGAAAAATGTCCAATATTTAATTAAATTTATTCGATTATCCAAAAAAATTTGAATTATATGCTTAATGTCATGTTTAGTTCCACTATTATAGAAAATTCATAAAGTAGCATTAGAAGGATAAAAAGTACCATTAAAGGACCGTTTTTTACCCGTTTGTGGGCTGTAGTTGTTTAATATTATCATTGGTAAAGAAAATACAAAAAGTTGCATTCGAAAAGGAAAGAGTACCATAAAATCTCCCCAGAACCATGTATGCTTAATTTCATGTTTCTAGGTCCATTATTATAGAAAATTCTATAAATAGCAATAGAAGGAAAAAAGTACCACTAAATTTACCTTTTGCGGATTCAAACTTATTCAGGATAATGTTTGTGTAATTTCATTATTATATGTGCTTAATTTCATATTTCTAGGTCCATTATTAGTTAATTTTTGTATGAATCCAGGAACCAATGTTAAAAAGTTGTTTCAAAATTTGCTTAATAATTTCCAAAAAAATTTCCCGTTTTTATCTCCTTTTTGGTATTTTTTATCCCCATTGCGGTGGTAAAATTTGATGCAATTTAATTTCTGTATCGTGGTGGGAGCTCATAAAAAAATATTCATATGTCTATGTCAATTTATAGAAAAACATATTTTATAAAAAAAGTACGAAAAATAAACACGATTTTTATGCCTTAAGGGTTCAAATTTCCTAAAAGTACCAAATTCATATTATTATTTATTATTTTATTTCTTGATAAGTAATGAATACAAATTAAAATTTGTTTCTATCTTTATTCTTTATCTCCCCTAAAAGTTTCGACTTTCGAAAAAGTACCAAAAACCTGTCATCTTTTTTTTTTTTTAGTGGAGTAGAATGAAATTTTAAGTTTTTGTAGTAGTTTTGAAGATATAAGGTTACTGCATTTCCCGTTTTTACCCCCTACACGATAGAATTTCCAAAAATCTTTTCTTGGTGAATCGTTTTAGCTTCAGTCGTTTGGACTGTGTGTTGATGAATCTAACTGACTAACTGACTGAAGTCAGTAACGTTACTATTTTATATATATAGATTTTATTTCTGCACAAATGTATTTTTATATATAAAAACATAAAATTTAAAATGTATTTATCAACTTTGTTTAATTAAATTTATGATACATATTTATAACACAATCTTAATGATTGGAGTAACTGGAAGCTTTCCTGAATTAAATCGTTTAGATCAGAATGTCGAATATAACTATACTAACGATTATGTTGTTCGGAGAGCTGACGATTTGAATAATTATTTCTTGTCTTTTGCTAAACCTCTATTGTGTATTTATTTTCGAATCTTAAGCATATGATGAGGATTTAATTTATTTATATTTATAATCTTTGACATTTGAACTCTGTGAATTTAAGAGCAAAGACTCATTGTGATTAGGTTGTTAATGACTACAAATTTGCATTTATTTGTATTTTATACAGTATAACTATAATATATACAGAGTAATACATACGAATGTATAATAATTGAGTAAATACCTATCGAATCACTCAATATAGTAATTACATTATAATTTACATACTTTTACCAACCACACTAATGCTAAAAGGAGTGAGATCGTAAAATTCTTAACACACGTTTTTCATTAAAACTTTTAACCCAAGTATTATTTGATTTTTTTTTTGATCAAGTTACCTTTGTAAAACATGTCAGTTATTATGTTTAATTTCAATTATATTCATTTGTTGTTAATCTGATTAAAATTAGTGACCAGAAAAAAGTGCGTACTAAAATTATTAAATATTTTCAACAAAACCCAACTTGGTTGACCAAGCATTCAAAGGTCTGCCGTCAAACTGTTTCCAATGTTATCAAACAGTACCGGGAGTACTTGTCCGTTGACAGAAAACCTGGTTCAGGTAGAAGGAATGGTCCACATGATGTTTCTAAAGCCAAAAAAATATAAAGCATTTTCAAAAGAGCTCCCAACACATCAGGTAGGAAAGCAGCCCGATTAGCTCAGTGCTCGGATTATTTGGTACGAAAAGTTAAAGCTAATGGTGGTTTAAAAACATACAAGGCTCAAAAAGTTCCTGACAGGAACGCTGCTAAAAATTTAGAGGACAAAAACAGAGCACGGAAATTGAAGTCAAGTTTTATAAAAAAATATTCTTGCTGCATAATGGATGACGCAACTTCCTGGTCAAAAATTTTATGTTGCTGATGCTCGAGGGAATGTTGAAGAAAAGTTTAGGACCCAAAAGCAGACAAAATTTCCCAAAAAGTTCTTGGTATGGCAAGCAATATGCAGTTGCCGCAAAAAAGCCAAATATTTGTTACAATGGGCTCTATAAATACCGAAATTTGATTTGGCATCTGTCACTATGGTAAACAAGCCATTGAGTGGTACAAGAACAATAATGTGGTATTTGTACCAAAAGAGGCAAATCCAGAAAGCACTATAAAAACGTTAATGGAAGGATTTTCGAAAAAGGTTCAAAATTTCATCACTAGTGATTAAAACAATAAAAACATTTTTTTTTTGTAAATTATAATAATAATTTCAATCAAATAAAAAAAATTAAAATTGTAAGTTTAATGGTTTCGTTTTTATGTTAAGAATTTTTCGATCTCACTCCTTATAGTAATATTAATAGATTATTAGTTATTTATATAAAATTTAATATCGTGTTTAACAATCGTTCAATACAGTAATGAAACTCTGCAGAAATATGTAAATAAAATAAATTCAACCCCTAATATTGTTATTATTTATTATAATATCTACTTGTACATAAAAATTTTCTTTTTTTAGTTCGGTTATCAGCAGAAATAATACAATTTAAAAAATGTGGTTATGTATAAAAACAAGAATAATTCGAATGAAACTTTTGATATTTCAGGAATGAATACAAACGTGTTTATAAGTCTCTACTAAGAGGTTGTCTTAAACGACCGCAGCGTAATCAACAAAACCTACCAGCTAATTGTGTGGACTGTGAGAACACACGAAAATACGTAAAGAATTCAATTGAACTATTTCATCATTTTTCAAATCCTTCATTAAATCGTCGTTGGATATGTGATAGATGTGATACAGACAATAATTCAGTTACATGGCACTGTCTGATTTGCGATACGGTCAGTTATTTGGCACCGATTTATAAGGAAACCCTAAGCCATCGAAAATTACCGCCACATCATAAGCAATCTAGTTTCGAAGGAGGCCAACATTTTGACAACAAATCAAAACGCAATGCTAAAAAAGCGCCATATTTTCGTAGAACACAAAGTCTAACAACGGAAAAATCATTCTCATGTCGCAGTTGTCACATATGCTTTGTCAACAATCGTAAAGATATTTTCAATTTACCGGAAACCTTTATGAATAAATATTCTTCCAATAGTGGAGCTCAAAGCTCAGATGAAATATTTGGTGAGCAAAATTCAATTTATTGTTGTAGATAGATGTTGTAGTTTATTTTTGTTTTCTTTTTTTTAACATTCATTGAATTATTTTTTTTGCTATTAGTTTCTTTAACGAATATGTATCACAAAACCATTTTGCTTACGCATTTTTAAGAGAAACTTATTTATCATTCCTTCTAATAATTCAAATAAATAGGAAAAATATTTTTATTTGAAATTGATAATAGACATTGTGTAAAATGGGAAACCCCCAACATATTTTAATCTAAAAGCCTAATCTACGCCTTCGATGCGTACATAGATTTTAAAAATTTCTCTTTCTCTCTCTTAAACGGCTGAAGTTAACACCTCGAACTTTTTAGTCAATCCAGTAGTCAACTCCAGATTAGTTTGTGTCCCAACCTTAAACTTCATTAAAAATAAACAATATAATTAAGTATAATTTAGCCCACAGGTTGTTATAAATACATGTATGCCTCTGAGACGTACATATGTTTGTGCTTTATGGCATAAAGTTTATACATTACAAAAATAGATTAGGCTTGTAGGATTAAAAATATTCATTTTTATTTAGTTGTTGCATTTTATTATTTTGCATCACAATTTGCAGGTCAGGTATTTTTTTTTTTTTTTTTTTTTTTATTTGTTTATTTTTTGTTAAAATGATACGTAGGATGTATTTTCCAATAATTATTAGGAATAATTTAGTCCGTATTTGCGAAGATAATTGTGTCAAAAATGCCAAAGGGAAAATAATTTAACATTTCCGAGAGAAACATTATGTTACACCTTTACAACAGTGCAAATCGATTAAATACATTTGTGATTTATTTAATAGATGTCGTCAAACAATAAAAAACAAAAAAACTAAGAAGAACACTCTGTACAAATGAAATCAACGCTCGTGGTGCAGGGATAAAACCACTAATTTCGAAAATTAACAGACAGAGCTCCTATGTTTTATATTTAATGACGAAAGAAAATGCAACATTTTTGTTTCAGACGGGTGACGTATGGTTTGGAGGAAGCCAAATAAAATCGTAAATATAAGAAATATAAAACAGTTAATCATGGCGGTTTTATAGTGTCTGCGGATGAAGTTGTTTATCTTGTATCTTGTATTGATGGTATTACAGACCACCATGGATATTTGTCCATTCTGAAAGAGAATCGTAATTCCAGTGCCTAAAAATGGGTCTACAGTGAAATAGCATTTATTTGTTACATGATTTAACCTTCAAAATTATGTTTCTTATAATACAAATGCTTGCCAGCATCTCCTCAAAGCCTGGACGTTAATCCCAGTAAAAATTGTAAAGGCATAAAATATTATTTCTCTCGGAAATGTTTAAATTTAAATTATTATTGATTTCAATTACAAATAAATTTATAAATCACAAAAAAAAAAAATAAATAAATTGTTAAAATTTTTTGAAGTTTTCCCATTTTGTACAAACAATGGGGGTATTCATTTCAAAAAATATGGAAAATTACACTCTGATTATTGTTACACTTGTTTATATGTTGTTAAAAATTCAACTTTTTGTGGATTTTTTTCTCTTTTGTTTGTTGTGTAAAAGTGTAAAAAAATTAGAGTGTAATTTTCCATTTATTTGAAATGAATACCCTTAATTTCTACTATCAATTACAAAAAAAATATTGTTTTACCCATAGGGTAACATAGAGACGAGACGTAATTGTCAAAAACCTAAGTCTGTTGTCAAAAACCTAACTCTTGCAACAACAAAATACATGCTAGTCAATGTATTTTGTTTTTGTATCAAACATATGATTTGTTGTATTTTTGTTTGACAAATCGGAGTGTCTCGTCTCTATGTATAATTCTCTATGGTTTTACCTGTTTTTTTACAATTTTATGTATGAATCTAAAACAAATTACTCCTAAAATACGAAGAAAATTAGTTTTGTGATATACTGTTAGTTATCATTGTTTCAAATCGATTAAATCAGACTATGTATAATATACATATATATCTGCGGTGAAAATAATAGCACCACGACATTAATATTGCTATATAATAATATTACGTAAAAATATATACTATATACATATTTTAAAATTATAATTAATCCACTATATAATTGGAAAACTATGTAATGGCCAACAACTTTTTATGCATCAAATTAAAGATAAACTATACCTTTCCAACTACGACTATGGTCCAATTTCGACTATGGACCAATTTTTTATGCTGAAAAATAGCAACATTTTTCTAATATCTTGGCATAGAACGGAAGGAGAGAGGAATAAAATTGAAAAAAATACTCTATTTTCACACAATAACAAACTACATGCAATACATTCTCATGAATTAGGTTTTTGACAACAGACATAGGTTTTTGGCTCTCAGTTACCTATCTAGTTGTCATCTATCTATCTTGGGATATACATACATATATTAAATACAATGGTAAATTTTACTTTTAATAAAGTATGTTTTATTGTTATTGGTGAAACTGTTCTAGGATTTAAATAATTTAAGTTTTGTTCTCATAATGGTCACCGAACAACTGCAACACTAGTCGCCACTGCTTACCATCCTAGATAATATAAGAGCCTGATTTCGGAAACAGTGGGCAAGACGTGTTATGATTGAAGGCTATAGCAGTTTGGCTATTATAGCATAATATATATATTTTTTTTTTATTTATTTTTTTTTTTATTTATTTCAATTAAAAGTAATATAACAAGCCTTCAAGGCCAATAAACTTATACTACAAAGTAAATTCCTGAGTAAAAGTTTACTTAAAAATCTAAAAATATAAAATTAAATACATGGCATGTTTACATGTTGGCTCCACAGCCAGTAATAATCTAATAAGAAAATTAATAATAATTATAAGTGTCCCAGAAGTAGTGGCCAAAAATTAAATAAAAATATAATTTATATATGTATAGTTTGAGAGTAAGTTGCATCAATGTGAATTTAGAAAAAGTTGCAATAGTTTTAAACGAAATGCATTGTTTGAGTGAGAAAAAACACGAAGTTCTAAAGGCAAATAATTCCAGCTTCTAGCCACTCTAACAATAAAAGAACGCTCAAACAAACTGCACCTTATCCTAGGAATAATAATTTGAGGATTTCTTGTAGAATGACAAAAGGAAAACTCAGCACAAAGACGATCAGGCATACCAGTTCTGATAACCCTGTAAAAAAGTAATAATTTACGGATATCCATGAATTGCTTAAAATTACATCCCAAAAAGGTTCTCACATACTCAGATATATGCATCCACCTTCGAATATTATAAACGTAGCGAACAATAATATTAAGTATACGATTCAGTTTAGCCGAAATATAAGCCACAGTACCAGACACAAGCTCAAGACCGTAGAATATATGAGGCATCAAGAGTGCATAGGCTAGTTTATATATCTGACAAGGCAGATATATTCGATTAGAGTAAATACGTCGTAATATTCCCAAAACTTTACCAAAAGTATGATTCACATGGCACTCAAAGTTAAGTCGACAATCAATATATACACCTAAACATTTAAGGTTATCAACTAGGGTAATCCTTACACCATCAACAGAAATGTTCAAATCAGGTCCAGAATTCCCAAAAAGAATAGCTCTAGTCTTAGAAAAATTAACGAACAAAGAATTCAAAGAAGACCACTGCAAAAAACGGACCAGGCTATTATTGATATTAGCTTTTAAGAAGTCCACATTGTCCTTATGAGCACCAAACAAAAGAAACACATCATCAGCGAATAAAAAAGATCTACATACACTAGTGTCCATATAACCAGGAAGGTCATTCACATACATAATAAAAAGAAGAGGTCCCAAAACAGAGCCCTGGGGAACCCCAGATATTAAGGGAAGTGAGGCGGAATAAACGCCATCAATATCAACAAACTGACTTCTGCCAGACAAGTATGAGTAAATCAACACACAGGCAGATCTAGAAAAATTGAAAATGTCAATTAGTTTCCTAATCATAATATTATAACTGATCGAATTAAAGGCCTTCGCCAAATCAAGTGAAACCAAAGAAGACAAGTAATCCCTATTGAAGTTATCTCGTATAGAATCAGTTAAACTCAACAACAATGAGGTAGTATTATGTCCACTACGAAATGCATATTGAGAAGGAGAAAGATACGTATGAACATATGATAGAATCTGATTTTTGAGAATATGCTCAACGATCTTAGAAATGGCAGGTAGAATGGAAATAGGTCTCAAGTCATCCAAACTTCTAACGATTCCAGACTTAGGAATCGGAATGACACGGGCAGATTTCCAATCAGTAGGAAAAACTGATGATGTTAATATTGAATTTATGTGAAAAACTAAGAAGTCGGAAATATAAGGAAAAATTGTTTTAAGAAAGGAAATCGGAACTCCATCTGTACCAATAGATTTCGATCTCACCTTACAAATTGCCAACAAGAGTTCATCCTCAGTCACACACCTAAAGGAAAAAGAGCCACAAGCATTATCAACATAACCATTGCAATCCAAGTCAGCATGAGCAACATTTACAAAATGGGCATTAATATCATCAACATCATATTCACACTGAAACTCATTATCACCAGTAAAACCATTTCCCTTCAAAATCTTCCACATATCACGTGAGTCCAATCCAGAAAACAATTTAGTAAAATATTTTCTTCTCTCCTTCCGTATAACAGTTTTAGCTCTGTTACGATATCGGCAATATACCCTCCAGTCTCCATCAGACCTTGATCGCAAAAATGTTGAATAGGCTATATCCCTAAGAGACGTAGCTAAAACAATGTTATTAGACCTCATCCAATTGTCTACCACACTAGTCATCTTTTTGCGAACAATCGGAACGAAATCAAACAACGATCCAATAAGAGAACTTAAAAGAGACCACTGAAAATCCACATCGCCGGAACTAAAAAAGAAATAGTGTCAAACTCAAATAAAAATGAAAGCAAACCATCCCAATCGATATTGTTGTAATCTCTGTATTCAAAATATTGCGAAAAATATCCCGAATTAATGCTAAACACAGCATAAATCAAAGCATGATGCGAAATAAAAGGGCATTGTATCTGGTTAGAAAAACTGATCATTGACCTATCACTCACCAACCAGAAATCCAATAAAGAAGTGGAACGATGAGCAATATCAAAAAAAGTAGATCAAAAAGTAGTTCATTTTTTTATTTTTAAATTTATTAAAATTGATTTTATTAACTTTGGGGACATATTTGACCCAAATGCTTTAAAGGGTTAATTTGATTTTTTTTTATGTTATTCTAAATATCGGACCATATACCATAAAATCCTGTAATTTTAGTAAATATGGTCGACAAATAAAGATTATTTCCATATGTTTCAATGTGAATTTCCAAATATTGCGAAATTTGACCTTTGACCTCCAAAGTTTACGCCTTAGGATTTCCCGATTTATATATAACTTCAGGGACATATTTTTTAATATCTTAGAAATAATATTCTGTAAATATTTTGGTTAAAATGTATAACAATAAAAAATTATGACATATTTTCTAAAATATTCCAAAAAAATGAGTTTTTCGCGAAATCCGCAGAATTCAAACCGCAGGTACACCTGAACTATAAGAGGTATTGACCTAATTTTTTCACTGTTTTGTTCCCTAATCTATTGACCATAAACCCCCCGGTGATATTTAAAAAATTTAAAAATTTGTTTAACAAAGTTTAAAAAAAAAACTGAAAATGATGTTTTAAACCTGTCGTCTAAAAAAAAAATTTTTTTTACCATAGCTGAGAACAGATTCACGTTATATTTTAAGGAAAAAAACTTATATTTGAGCAAACATAGATATATTTTATGTAATAAAATAGTTTTATTCGTATAGTTTTCAAAATAAGTTAAATTTTTTTCCACATATCATAATCAAGTGCTCCGAGACACGTTAATGGCCTGGGGAATTTTTAATAACTTTTACATTTTTCAACCAATTTTTGTGTTTTATATCTTTTTGAAATACTAAATCTATGTACATTATGATTCAATAACAATAAAATGTAAAAATATTTACATACTAGCAACATTTTTCACATAATATCAAAATATACGAAGTATGCTCCTACCGCGACTAGGTCACGTTTTTGGAGACAAAAGCTGTTGTAACTCTGTTTGGCTTAAAGTAACAAGAATAATGTATATAAAATTTTGAAGAACAATATTAGCTTTGTTTTGAGATACCAATCGTGTTTCTATTATTTACCGTTCTGGAGTTATAGCTTCTTATGATAGCTTTTTGGCCAAAAATGTTGATTTTTTCAAACTTTGAGCGACGAGCGGCACGGGTTAACGTCGTTTAATCGAGCTCAAATTTCGGCTATCTCAATATCTGGAAAGGGGAATCATTTTGTGGGGTTAAGACCAACAAGATTCCGACATTTTTTTTCCCCCATACAAATAGTGAACAGTACATATGAAAGATGCATTTGGATATAAATCCGCTCCCTATTTATAACGTATCAATTTAAACAAATTATTTTAATTAATTATATCGCTCATTTGCTGCAACAACGTCATAATTCAAAAAAAGTCGTTTCGAGAAAAAAATAAATTTTCAACAAATCATGCAATTTTAGAAATAAAACCTGATTTAAATAGTAGATGTTAATATCTTTCTAGTCTGTATTAAATCCAAATTTTTACTTGTCAAATATACGAGAAAACACGAATTTTAATTTTGATGTTTTCAACAAAAAACACTCTCACACAAAAAATAATTGACTTTTTTGAAAACTAATAAAACTATATTTTGTATAACTCAGTTCAAAAAAACACGGATTTTGAGTTATGACGTTGTTGCAGCAAATGAGCGATATCTACAAATTTAAAAAAAAAACTAATGATACAATGATAAATAACGTTCTAAATTATTATTTTCCTGAAATGTCAGTCATGTATCAAAAAATAAAAATATTAAGGCAAAATATATAACATATTTGTTTCAACAAAATTTCAGATTATATCATGACACAACAATATAAGGTACACTCATTGAAATATACACCCTTAATTCTTTGATATGACATAAAGAATTTGTTTCAAGACTCCCTATCAGTAGAGGCTCACCATTTGCTTAACTATCAGTATTTAATTTATTTATTTATAATAAATAAATGTATAATTAATTGGCCATATTGGGAATATTATTGAGAAGACGTTTTCTAAATTACCTAGATAAAAAAGAAACACTCGTAAATCTGTTGGTAAAATTCCCGTATCTTGCAGATCTTACAAGGAACGATGAATCAAAAACAGGACATGTTATAAGTGGTACTTGTTACTTTCTGAAGGAACAAGATAGTCATTTGTTAATAGCGTGGGCTAACGTATACCTTATTCTCTTAGGCAATTATAAACCAGAGTGGTAGAGCCTTCTGAGTCCAAATGTCAACCGAGAGGAAATTATGTCAATATGTTCATCAAAATTTAGAAACTGATCCATTAAAACACCAAGACACTTAATTGAATCAACAAAGTCCATGTGTTTGTTGCATATTTCTATCTTCGGATATGTATAATCTCGACGAGCTGTGCGAGACATACTGGCCTTGCTCTAGTCTGCATTTATCGCAAATAAGTTATGCATCATCGAATAGAGCAGTTTATCAAGCGTAAATTTTATAATAGCCTCTAAAACATCCGGAAAATCCCTGGAGGCACCGAACAACAGCTGGATATCATCTATCATTCATACATAAAAGGAACATAATATGTCCAATAATACATCCCTGTGGCACTCCACATGTAATATCGACAATATCCGAATAGATTCTACACCAACATAATGTGACCTTCCTTTTAAATAAGAATTTACCATTCTACATGCCCTCACAAAAAATACCGGTTCAATTTGTTAATGTCAATGTTCGAGATGTTAGAAATTGTTTTTGCCACATCCTACATTATTTAAAATTCTCCACATCTTTCTACTGTTAGCACCATCAAACCGCCTCATATGGCGACATCTTCTAAACTTACGTATTAACCACAGATATATATACAGATTCGTCAAAACTGACGTTTACAAAAGTGGTGTATCAGCTTTTCTTCATTTAACCCTATCGAAGAAAAATTATAGCCATACATTTTACATACATATTTGCTATTCCTTTCATGGGGTTAAATGTGTGATGCCACTTTGATACATTTTAACACCGTGACGTATCTGTTCATCATCTGTGGTATTAACGACTTCAATTTATTTCTTAGATGTCCCATATGTCCCATAATCTTCTAAACTTTCGTATTAAAGACTTCAATTTATTTCTTAGACGACAATAAATTCTGCGATCCTCCTCGGTTCCACTAACTCTAAATGTCCCATAAGCACGATTTCTGAGAGACCTTGCTACAATAACTTCTCTCTTTCTCATCCAAGGATCTTTTTTTCTCCTAACTCCAAATCTAATAATGGGCACAAATTCATATAAGTCAGACAGAAACGAATTCCAAATATTCAGTTTATAATTTACGCAGTTATTATCGTTAAATGAGGTAAAATTAAAATGATCCACATTAGATATAATGATGTTGATATCGATATCATAAAATTGTCTGTACTCTTTACCAGAAGTGATGAAAGGCAAAGAAATATAAATGAGATTGTAGAAACAAAACTGACGCCTGACTTGATAAGGAAATATTTCCTTGACCACTAAAAGTCAATCAATGGAGTTGTATTATGATAAATTTAATGATATATACGTACGTTTGATGATTAATATAGAAAGGATATAATTTGTTATCTTTTAAAATTCAGTTGTAAGCTTCTTTTTTAATATTTGCCACGAATTACTTTCCTGCTATCAAAAACAGTTCAGATCGATCCATAATTTACCATAGCTCCCATACAAGAAAATCACTTTAACGTTTAGAATTCGTTAAAGTGATTAGAAAGTCGCACCAAGTATTCGAAACGATACTTCCATATTTTGGGAGGATTGCTGCATAACTTACCATTACTTTAACGCGCATAAATCTCTCAAAATATGTTAGTATGAAAATTAAATTCGCCGCAAGTAAGTTTCTTATAAATAAACTTCAGTTCTCCAAATTTTATGAGGATATAATGAATGCAGTGTCTTTCTGGCTGAGATAATGGCGGTCCTGAAAACTTAGAATTGTTAAATTATTAATATTAAGTAGCTTTAAATTTGTAGAAAAACAGTTATTTTTTAATAGGAATAATGGAACCCAATTTGTTCATATAAGAAAAAGTTTTAACAATTAAAATAATCTACATGATGATTTATATTATGACTGCGGCAATAGTTTCCAACATATCACTGTGGTTCCAATCATAAATCTAGCTGGACAAAATTATAAAAATTCGTGTCGTCAGAATAAAGCGAAATATATATTTTTTTTAAATAGCTAACAACTTGCTCTCAGAGAATGTGAAACTGTTATTTAATGAGTCGTTTAGTTTCCATTTCTATAAAGTGTATGCTCAACTAAATAACCTATGGTTCATGTGTTTTAGCACATAAAAGCCCATACTTCAAAGGTTATATAGACTTTGAAATTAGGTTTTATTTAAAGATTTTGAAACATTTATTAATATTATATAGCTTGTCAAAACAAAAAGTTCGCCGAAGCTTATCAAATGACTATGGTTATCGCTTAAGGGAACTTATACGGAATGTGTCTCTAAAAAAAATCTCATCCCACCTCGTCCATTATTTATTTTATTACCAGTTTTATCGAAAACGATTTTATAGACAATTTTTCGCAAATTTTCTGTTTAAATGAATTTAGTGTAGATAATAATCATTTTTAAACTAGGTTTTGATAATCCTTTAATAAACTATTACTATTCAAAATGCAGATATACGTAGAGTTTTTTTTTCTAAACTATATATTTTTGATTTTATTGTGATCATAGAAAATATAATAAGGTAATATTTTACCTTGTGGAAATAATATAAATGAAAATGCACAATCACAAGTATTGGTCGTGAAACTTTTAAAGATCCAAACATGTTCCACATCTGGAAATTTGGAACGTTTAAAGAAAATTTTTCTTTGTCTTTTTTTATTCATCTTTTATAGTTTCACTTTGTTGTATTCTAAAAAAAGGCTTTTATTTGTTTTTATTTCATGATTTCAAAAGTTGTTTGTGTTAATTATTTGTTTAATTCTAAAGATACCCATTAAGTATATACTAAATGAAAATAATAAAAATGTTTATTGTTATTGGATATTTAGGAAGTTCATTTGGACAACTGCCGCCATTACAACAGCAGTCTTCAAGACGTTTAAATCAATTGGTGGGAGGAAAAGACACAATTTGTCGAAAGCATAATCAGAATCAGAATCGCGAACCAAAGTGTAATTTTACTATAACGACATTGTCGCGCACCAATAAGGCGGTAAATGATACTAAGAAATTTACCATACCACGCAATAGTGTGTTCATTGCAGTCAATGATTGTTGGGCAACACAAGACTTGGACACTCACAAAGGTGTGGTGGGTGGCTGTGGGAAAACAGGGGCCGCTGTAAGTGGTAGCTTAGGATCCACAGATACTTGTAGTGTATCAGGAGCTATTGGTGTTGGTGATGAAAAGAAAAGACATCGCCAGCCGGTTATAAAGGCTGAATCCCTGCCTCAATATTGTGATAAAAGCGATAGTATAGAACGACAGTCCATTCAGAGGCGCAGTTCGAACGAGAGTGCTAGTATTGGTGGCATATGTTATGCAACATTTAGCAAAGGAATGTATAAACCACAGCACATTTATGAGAATGATTGCATCATACAAAGATCACCAGCTGCAACAGGTCGTGGATGTGGTACTTCAATAACGAAACCTTCTACACCAGCCTCGCTGCAATGTACAGATTTATCGGAAGATAATGGCAGTAATGGTATGGCATCTGGAAATACCAGTGCAACCAGTCATCCACTATATGCCGTCGTCAATAAGAATAACAAGGCGAAAAATAAACAATCAAGTGAATTGACCGCCGCAGCAGCTCTTTTAAAGCAACAGCAAACCGCAAATGATTGTACACCAACGAATAATTTATTGTTAAACAATAACAACAATACTACCAATAGTAATAGCAACAACAATATTAAATTAAAGACAAACATCCATCCTTCCAGTTCTTTAACTTGTACTTCTGATAGCACGTCCGATATCATGGGCAATATGTTGCAAACCGAATCAAACATTCTAGAGGGAAACGATGGTGACCACCATCATCATCATCAGCAGCAACAGCAGCATCATTATTTACATCAGGGCTTAGCGCCCAACAAGACGACATCATCATCGTCTCAATCATTTGATCCAATGATAACAACTACATCCATTACAGCTGATATGAGAAGCGACAGCAATGCAGAACATTCCATATATGCCAAAGTATGGAAAGGTCCACGAAAGACCAGTGAATCTAAAATGTATGACAAATATACAAAAAAACTAAACTATAATAATTTTAATGTTTTTTTAATATTTTGTTTCTTTTTTTTATTATTAATTTTCGTATTTAATCACTTCTTTTCGTTATGGTTGAATAAAAAATTAATTGGTGCTAAATAAAGAAAAACACATTTATTTTTTGTATCTAATTTGTATTTTCAAATTAACCTTTATTTATTTCATTTTATTATTTTAATTTCTTTTAAATAACTGCCCTTAACACATTTAACATTTGCTGCGTTGATTGTTTTTTACTTTTCTTATTGTATCGTTTCATTTTTGTTGCAGATCAAATGCCCCAACATCTTCGTCAAATCGTATTGGTGATAATATAAGTGGATCGGCGGCCGGTACCCGAACTGACAATAATTCAATTCCAAATTCACGTAGAATGTGGACTTGTACAAACTGTTCCTATGCATACAATCGTATGTGGACTGAACGTTGCGAAATTTGTGAAAATCTGCGTACTCTACCCTCTTTAACTCAACCCAATTTAATAACAGTTACCAAAACAGATTCAACAACGACTGGTATGTAATATTATTTTAATTTTAAAACAGTTTCTACTTATAGGTAGGGAAGTAAATTTCGTTGTTTGCATTTTCACATATAGTGAATCATAAAAATGGGCATCTTTTGTATATAGTTTTGGTAAAAATATATAATACAATCGGTTATAGTAGTAGCCTACGATCACCAATTGTTAAATAATAATTTCAGCTGTCGATTTGGTTTATTTTCAGAGGTGTGCTATATCGAATCTAAGCAAATCGTTTGCCAATCATTGAAAATAACATAGCGAAATCAATGTATCCGAAAATACTCGAGATGAATGCTGGATTGCTATATGCCATAAAGATCAGTATTATTTTCATCAGTGCGGCCAGTGGCTCGTACTAATTTCGAGAATTTCTGTACATGCCATTGTGTTCAACTGAGGTTAAGTTCCTTGCGAAAGTAGTGATGTAGTCCGTGTGCCAGAACTATTCTTGGTTTCCGAGACTGGTTTTTCTCTGAGTCTGCTGTGGGGGACTTCGTGCGTAATCCTGCTACCGCGGTATTCATGCCGTATACGAATTATGATCCAATGGATCCCTCACATATTTTTGTATGATCTCGTATACACGTATGTCCTTCCTGACATTCCTCGGGAGAGTCTCCAGCAGTGTGATGCATTGAACACAATGAAGACAGCAGACTACCAACTGCAATCTGTCAAAAATAAAATACACACGTTTATATTAAGACGATTCTTTTGACGACAGCACAGCTACACGACCACTCGACTACTTTTGCCGATGCAGCCGAATTAAGCTAATTTCTATTTTTGTCAACCACAAAACAGAAATAGAGATGCTAATATTATACAAAATGTAAATCAAATTAGTGCTAAAAAATACAGTTTTTTTTACTTTATTAACAGAAGTTTCTGATAACCATATTGTAATAAATAGGTACATAAATTATTACCACATATATATTTTTACTCAAAATAATTGTTTAAATTATTTTATTAAAGTAAAAACCAAGAAAAATAAAGTGACACCACTGAATTATAAATCAGCTGTTTGCTTTGTAGCTGTCGTCTTTAAAATAATTCAGTAGCTGTGTAGTCTGCTGTCTTCAATGTGTTCAATGTATGATGTTAAAGCTAGGATGATTCCTCCGATGACATCCCAATAGAAACTATTTAGACAACATTGTTTTTGTGTTCCTTTACTGAAAGAAACATCGTTTCCTCGTGATGATAGTGTTCTGAGGCAGCATTTTGGCAGCTTTAAATATTTCACCACTGGGTACCACCCACTGGATCGACGTAAATGACCACTGATCAACCATTCGTCTTGTAGGTTTCTAACAAGGTTTCTTAACCATTCCCATGTGCTTTGAGAATCTTTTTTCTACATCGCAATTTGAGCGTGAGTGCAGTGTGACATGAGATGAGGAGGTAAATAATCTGTCAAATGTGACCCCCAAAATTGTTGGGTGGTTCACAGTCGGAATTTGGATTAGACGCCAAGTTTGATAGCTGCAGCTTACGTTCTGAAGAAGAAGTTGTGTATTTCTCCGAGATAACCATTCATCGTTCGCATAGGTCATCAATTTTGTGGTCAGTCAGAAGTGGAAGACCTTGTTTAACACTACGGGGGTGAGGATAGCGTTTGTCTCTAAACTCTACGAACGAATGGCGGCCACTCAGATTATTTACGAACCATCTCTTGAGGATTTCAGGTTATCCTTAAAGAGAACTGTGGCTGACTGTGTCGAATACAGATCTATCTTCACGAATATACTCCTTTCACAGGGCCTTTGACGTGAAAGGACTATGATTAAGATTATTATCTCTATACTCATATTTAGAGAAAATAATAAAGTTTTAAAAATACTATACTTGCTTCCGTCAGTAAATATAACATCTTTCCAGAAGTCTTCCGCTTTATTTACATACTTTTTGACATACTCCTAACTTAACTTCAAATTAGTTTTTGAAATAAACGATTTCTTACGTGGAGCACATGCCTTATATTGATTTAGATGAAGAAAATTCCGAATGGTTTGTGCATTAACAACCATGGTTTCTCCTACTGCAATATTTTTAGAATCAACTTTCGAATGAACTTTCACCATTCTTTAAATTTTCGGTCCCAGACGTGAATCAATAATTTTTCCCCAGCCTCTTCCTGAAGAAATTGCTAATGTTTCAGTATTTTTGAACTTCTCAACAACATATTGTACTATAGAATGATAATATAAAAGTTGAATAAAGTTAAAAAAATATAAATTTGGGCGCCTCGGAAATAATTTTTTTGATATGTCGTAGTGGAACTTTTTTCCCTCATGCCAAAAGCTATCGAAAAATCTATGGCACAATATCCATTGCTAAATCGACCCACCCTAATGTATACACTATATTATATATGTATATAAAAAGTTATTTCATATGACTGATTTAATAATGGTTAACTCCTTAGTCTGGTCCTCAGTAATGTGGGTTTGTTTATAAAGGAATTCTATACCCACAAACCCACATTACTATCCCACTGTGAACAATTCTCATTTATTCATCCACATCAATATGCATTTCAGCGAAATTCAGCACTACTTCATTGCTAATCTCACATACTGAATCTATTGGAAATAAATTGGATAGACATTCAAATTGCACAATAGTTTCTTATTCATTACAAAACTGCAGGAAAACTTTTATTTTTCAAAATCAGACTGCAAATTATTATATTCTTACCTGTTTGATATATTTCCATACGTTGGGTACCCCAACGGTCGGTTCAGGGCCTATAATTTTTCTTATATATTTAAATTATTGTTTTTCAATGATGAATAAAAACTTCTGTCAATCGTTTGTATTTGCGGATGACATTTGCATGTTGTATGCTACTGATCCTAAACAATTTGAAAATTTTTTAAATATTCCTCATCGATTTCGATGTTTATTTTATTTATTTATTTATTTATTTACAAAATTTAAACTTATAATAAATTATAAGATTAAATCAAACGAGATTAGGTGCTAACAGCTAGGGTTTTAGACCTAAATATTATTACATGTTGGGTTTGTTTCATATGAGATGGTATATGTTACAATGCTTTAGAATAGTGTTGACTTTACTTATGTTGTCAATATTAATATTTTGAAGTAATGTGTGAAAACACAGTTTTCCGTATAGAGTGATCTGGGCGTTGTTTATAATGTTGCAGTTGTATACAAGATGATGAATATTTATAGTGGATGTGTTGCACAATGGACAAATCGGTGGTGTTGTTCCGTTTAAGATGTGGTGGTTAGTAATGAAAGTATGTCCAAGTCTTAGTCGGATGTATTTTTGGATGCTTAATCTGGGTACTGCCTGGGGATATGTTGGTATGATTTTTTGTGGGTTAATATTTTTATAATGATGGTTGTAGTTAACCCATTCTGCAAAATCAGAATGTTTTGTGGAAGATACAATGATATTGTTAATGTCCCGTTTGCTACACGTATAATATTTAATTATAGGTGCGTATGTGGCATATTTTGCTGCTTCGTCCGCCAGGGTGTTTCCTGGTATTCCAATGTGACCAGGTATCCACATAATTTTGAATTTTGTATGATATTTTATTAGTATGTCTCTTATTTTTGAAATAGTTATATTTTTGTTTTTAATGTTTTGTATTGCCATGACTGTAGATTTTGAGTCTGAGCATATGATATATTTACCACGAATATTTTTGTATTTGGTTAAGGTGATTAAAATAGCAGTTGCTTCTGCAAGAAAAATAGACGAACTTTCATCTAAGATGGCAAGAAAATCTGTTTTTAAATGTTCATTTATTATTGCAATGGATGTGCATGTGTCAGTCTTTGAACCATCTGTGTATAAAATTTTCCAGTTTTTACTTGTGTAGTGAGATGAGGTTTCATTGAAGTATGATAAGTAGATGCTATTTGGAGTAGAACTTTTAGGTAGATTTGAACAATGTAGAACAAAGGATGAGTTTTTTAGTTTCCATGGAGGTTCATTAGGGAAGTAAACTTTTTGAGGTTTTGGGTTTATATTTAACTCAGAATGAATGAGATAAACTCATCTAAAACGAAGGATACATAGTGTCCCAGAATATTATCATAAATGTCTTTGTCTTTCTGCTATCATATTAATTACATAGCTAATAAATGTTGTCTATCTTTAATGAGACTTTACTTATTTAAATCTTATACACCCAAACATATTAGGAGTTATGCCCGTAATTTCAACAAATAGATACCTAAGGTATGAAATACCCACTAGTTAAATTTACCTAAAAGGTAACTTGACATAAATTTCAAATCAATATCTATGGGTAAAAATTACCAAATATTTTTACTCCATAAGTAACTAAGCACTGATAGATATCTCTTTGTTAAAATTACGGGCATTAGACTTGCATTTTTATTAATTCATTGATTGAGAAAGGCTGTGTAATGTAGTTGATTAAGTAAATGTATATTGTTTTCGACCAATACGTCACAATTTTTAGAAAAATAGATTTATATTTTCCATCTACTCTCATAAATTTTATTAAATATGCTACTGAAAATTGGACAATTTTTACAAAATCGGCACCACTGTCTACTGATTATAACATACATATGTTTAAGTAAAAAATATACATATATTTTACTTAAACATAGATATTAGTCTAACAATACAAGTATTATTGGGCACGAAGGCATTCTTTGTATTGATATTAAATAAATAAATTCAAAGTATCTCTGCCTGAAAAATACTGATCTGATCCTCAAGTCTACGGTTCAAAACTCCTTACAAAGCATCCAGTAAGAAAACAATGACCACAGGTATTTCCAACCAGATTTCCAACCAGATTTCCAAGTTTATCGTTATCTCCATAATTTTCATAATTCTAGTGGTTTTAAATACAGATGTATATCCTTCGCATCCGTAGAGCTCTAGTGATACAAACACTGGAGCTCCAAATAGGTATATTGTCAATGCGGATAACATTGGAAGAAGCAATTATGTATCTAAAAACTACGATAATGAATTCAGAAATTCCGATATATTTGGTCAAGTATGTATTTTGAAATCGCGTTGAACAAATAAAGTACATCTTTATTTAACCCATTAAATCAATTATACCAATATAATTTTGAGCATTTTTTGTTTGTTTTTTGTTTCTTTATAGAAAACATACAGCGATCCATCGATACTTGGACATGTAAAAAATGTACTCTGGTCAACTCGAGCAAAGATCATGCTTGCGTTGTATGTGGTGGTTCTAAATTGAAGAGTATATCATCTGTCGAAGACATGACACTGCGTAAGGGAGAATTTTGGACTTGCTCACAATGTACTTTGAAGAATTCATTGGCTTTTGGGGTTTGTAGTGCTTGTAAAGCTGTTAGAACACTGCCAATTGAAAGTGATAGAGAACGTATTGTTGTTCCAATACCTGAAGGTAAGAGTGTAAGAATGCAACTAAACCAAATAGAGCAACAAATAATTCAACTTGTTTTTGCTTAAATTGTTTTTAATTCTTTAGAATTACATCGTAGTATGAATCATAGTGGTGCTAGTAACGTTTTTATTTCGGATACAATTTCACCGCCATCTGCTCACCAGCGAATAATGCCAACCAGTGTTACGCCAACTACAAATCTTCAACTTCCGCCTATTCGCTCTTCTAGAAGTCCCTCGCCACGACAAAATCGTACAGCTTCCGGAGCTATTCCTAAACGACACAGTACGGGTGGAGGTGGAGGTATTGTGTCGCGCAATACGACACCCATTGCTACAACCTCGGGCAGCAATGGTAGCGGAAGCGGCGGCGTTAGTAGTGGGAGTCAGCAGATAAATCGACATAGTTCGAGTGGGAGTTCTGTTGCGAGTGGTTCTTTAAAAACCTGGCAATGTCCAGCATGCACGTATGAAAATTGCTCAGCCTCAGTGGTTTGTGAAATGTGTTCGAGTCCTAGAGGTCTAGTTAATAATATTACCAAAATGGCGCTGCTACATAAAACCAATAGACATTCTGCTGAGTTGCAACAGGAAAGCAAATTAATGGAGAACCTCCGACGAATAGAAGAGGCCGAGGCATTGCACAAGTGGGAGAATATAATACAATACTGCCGAGACAATAATGAACTCTTCGTAGACGACTCATTTCCTCCAGCACCCAAGAGTCTCTATTATAATCCACAACAAAGTATGGCCGAAGGAAATCCAGTAGTACAGTGGCGTCGTCCTCATGAAATAAACTGCGATGGCGGAGCCTTTCCACCTTGGGCCGTATTTCGAACACCATTGCCTTCGGACATCTGTCAAGGAGTTTTGGGAAACTGTTGGCTTTTGAGTGCCCTGGCTGTGTTGGCCGAACGTGAAGATCTTGTGAGAGAAGTTTTAGTAACCAAAGAGATATGTCCGCAGGGAGCTTATCAGGTGCGCCTGTGCAAGGATGGTAAATGGACAACGGTGCTAGTGGATGATCTTCTACCATGTGATAAGCGCGGCCACCTAGTCTACTCGCAAGCAAAACGCAAACAACTCTGGGTGCCACTGATCGAAAAGGCGGTGGCAAAAATTCACGGCTGCTATGAAGCATTAGTTTCAGGCCGTGCCATTGAGGGTTTGGCGACACTAACAGGAGCTCCTTGTGAAAGCATACCCCTGCAGGCCAGTTCCCTGCCCATGCCCAGTGAAGATGAACTAGATAAAGACCTTATCTGGGCGCAATTGTTAAGCTCTCGTGGCGTGCGTTTTCTTATGGGTGCTAGTTGCGGTGGTGGCAATATGAAAGTAGATGAGGATGAGTATCATCGCAAGGGTCTCAGACCACGTCATGCGTATTCTGTCCTCGACGTAAAGGACATACACGGTCATCGACTTCTGAAATTGCGCAATCCATGGGGTCATTTTTCGTGGCGCGGTGACTGGTCGGACGATTCTGACCTTTGGACGGAAGAATTGCGTGAGTCTTTAATGCCGCATGGAGCATCAGAAGGCGTATTTTGGATTTCATTTGAAGATGTGTTGAATTATTTTGACTGTATTGATATTTGCAAAGTACGTTCAGGATGGAATGAAGTACGATTAAAGGTAAACATTAAAATTGTTTTAATTTTCACTTCTTCTCATCGATTTGATACATATTTTGTTTTAGGGAACTCTACAACCATTGTGTTCAATGTCATGTGTTTTGCTAACGGTATTAGAACCAACGGAAGCTGAATTCACACTGTTCCAAGAGGGCCAAAGAAATTCCGAAAAATCACAACGTTCCCAGTTGGATTTATGTGTGGTAATATTTCGAACACGATCTCCGGCTTCTCCCGAAATAGGACGTTTAGTGGAACACAGTAAACGTCAGGTAATTGGAAACACTTATCATTTACAAATCTTTAAAAATAATTAAATCTAAATTAGGTTCGAGGTTTCGTTGGTTGTCATAAAATGTTGGAACGTGACATTTACTTATTAGTTTGTTTGGCATTTAATCATTGGCATACAGGGCTTGAGGATCCCTCCCAGTATCCACGCTGTATTTTAGCCATCCACAGTTCAAAGCGTTTGCTTGTAGAACAAATTACTCCGCCGCCACATCTCCTGGCTGACGCCATCATCAGTTTAACTCTAACAAAAGGACAACGTCACGAGGGCAGAGAAGGAATGACAGCATACTACTTAACTAAGGTATTTTATTACGAGACGTAGTATTAAATCCATTTTTACTAATCTCCATTCAATCAACTTATTGTTGCAGGGTTGGGCAGGACTTGTGGTAATGGTCGAAAATCGCCATGAAAACAAATGGATACATGTCAAGTGTGATTGCCAAGAAAGTTACAACGTTGTCTCTACCAGAGGTGAATTGAAAACAGTAGATTCTGTGCCCCCACTTCAGAGGTAAACGAAAAAATATCCGCAAATGCGGTGGATTGTTTTAAATTAAATTGTTTCTTTCTTCTTTGTTGTCGGTAAAGACAAGTTATAATTGTACTTACACAATTGGAAGGTAGTGGTGGTTTTAGTATTGCCCACCGTCTTACTCATCGCTTAGCCAACTCTCGTGGTCTTCATGACTGGGGCCCTCCAGGTGCAACACATTGTCCGCCAATTGAAAGTGTGCATGGCTTACATGCGCCTCGTTTAATAACATAAGCGCAGCAAATTCCAAACCAAAATCTAATTACCCTCACCAAACATTCTAGTCGTCGTTGCTATTGTCATAATTAATTAAAAAAAAAAATGAATTAATTGTTACAAACAATCACACCCAAAACCACAGCCACACATACATACATAATTATACTAAATCTCATATTTAAATACATTTTCCAAAGACAAATTCAGAAAAACAAAAATACAAACAAAACAGATGAATATGGAAATTCTTAGTGTACGTATTTGATTATAATTGTAGGTATATGCTCTATGATATTATATATTACTATTATTATTTAAAAATGTTTTTATTTATTATTTTTATTTTAAAAATTGTAAGTACATTATGTTAAGTGCATATTAAAAAAGTAATAATATAATAAATACAAAATATAAATAATATACATAAATTATATTGTTTAAAAAATATAAATTTTGCATTTATGTTTGTCAACTGCCTTTTTCTTGAATTTTTTTTCTATATTTATGTCTTTAATCACCCACTTTTTATTATTTAATAGTTGGCTGTCGACTAAAAAGAGTTCCCACTCAGTGGACTTAGTGAAGGATTTGGAAGATAGGGGAACATCTGTTGTGATTTTTAAATTATTCTTTTTTTTTATAAATTTGTTGTTAACTAAAAAAAGATATTTAAAAAAAACAGACTTGTAAATTATTAGAGATTATATATATTGTTACGAATGTAACAATAGCGATTTGAATTTAACGGTCCGTAAAGACTGCCTGCAGCAATCATTATGTTTATAAACACGTCCATCAGTAGAAGATTCTACTTATCAACAATGTTGATAGCATGCGGAATTAGCATTGTTTGTAAGTATGACAATACTAAATGTTTAAGCTGCTAACATTAACATCGAAAGCTCTAGAATTCGAATGTACTAGTTTGTCCGTTAAGATCATTGTAGAAGATTCACGAAAGATGGAGTGTGTATAAATAGTGGCAGAGGTGGCAGTTGTGAGTGAGTTCATCATTGGCGCTGTTAAAGTTAACATCAACTGACGTGTACATTTGAGTTTGTACATTATAAAGTGTATGTGCATTTCTGCGAATTGATAAACGTGTATACACTAAGTGACTATTTGAATTGTTGTTGTTGTACATTTTAAATAAATAAAGAGTTGTTACAAATTTTAAACTACTAAAACTGCTTTTTATTCGCAATCAAAAGTATCCGGTTTATTTAAAGGAAATAAACCAACGTTTTAAAAAGTTGAAACGTAACAATATGTAAAAATCATTGTACAAAATTGTATGATGATCGGCCCATAATTGGTCATTTAAGTATTACTTCCGGAAAACACATTAACCTACACATATATCCCAAAAAATATTTGTACTGAACCAAAATTGTACACCGATCAGCAATTTGTATCCAAGAATCATATCACAAGATTTTTAAAATATCTGTCCATAATTCGATATAGTTTTCATATAAGGTCCACTCTTATTAATAGCGTTGTTTAAATTAAGTTTTATCTAAAAATTTTACAAAAATAGCCCTCAAATTCTTTGAAATCACATTACAATATTATATGGCGATAGTCCCATAATAGGTCAGCACCCATATATTGGACCAAAATAATACACAGAGCAGTAATTTGAATCCAAAAATCATACTACTGAACTTTGTGAATATCGGCTCCCACATAAGTTCCACTTGCGACAAAACTCTTGTAAAAATGAAATTCAATTAAAATAAATAGAAATCACGTTAAAATATTTTATGACGATTGACTCATAATAGGTCATAACTTCCATATTAGTATGGGTTCATAATTATATATAAGACACATATCCGGAAAATGCATTAATCGCGAATATATATTAATTTTGTCTAAATATATTTGTGAATAAGGTCAATGTTGATCCCAAAGTATAACAAGTATTCCGACTCAGAGAATAGGCATAGAGCGGAAACTCTCCTGTCAAAGACCTAACTCAGTTGTCAGAAACCTAAGTGGTGAGAATGTATTAGTAGAAAAAACTGGAAAAAACTATGTGAAAACAAAAACAACACTCGTATGTGTGATTATTTTGAGTAATTTGTTTGTTTGAGTTTTTTTCTAGTTTCCGCTCTATGCTTCTCTATGGTCCGATTCTCTATTTTTTAAAATTACTCTCTCACAATTCTCTCAACACCCTTGTGAGAGAATTAAACACATCAAAATACTTGACATTTTAACTTCGATTTTCCCACTAAATAAGGGCCGAACCACGTTTTTACACTTCCATACAATATTTTACGAATTTTTTGAATACTTTGCAGCACACTTTTATTTCAAAAAACCTTTCTATTTGAAGAAATTATTTTTTTTTAATTTTTGGCACTTAATTATTTTTTGTGGTAGATTTTATCTTTTATCTTATTTAAAAAATAATATTTTGTAAACTAAATTAAAAATTCTATAAACAAAATTTGATGACAAAAATTTTTTCTTGCTTTCATCAGGCAGACGAACTGAAATAGCTACAGTATATCTATATTATTAGGTGTAAAACCTCGATTGGTAAACAACTCAAAAGTAATATTTTCTTTCACAAATTATAGTCGAAGTGCGTAATATGCACAGGATCAGCAAAAAAATCACTTCTTACATTTATCAAATATGCGAAAGCTTATTTTTCATGCTTAAAAAACTTGCCCAGCTCACTGCAATAGATATTTCATTTAGTTCTATTTATATTTATATAAGGTCTGTTCAGTTACTTTCCCAGTAAATACTTGCAACGAGAGAATAAAATCAAAATATACAAAATTACTCTCTTAAATTCTCAAAAATAGTAAAAAGTAAATGAACGCTTTTCCAGTAACAAACAATTTATACACACAATTTTCATATTTTTTCCTTTTAAAATGTATAAATATTCACATTTTCTTCAATTTTATATTTTTCACCACAAAAATAAAATTGTAAATAAATAAACAATAACACAAAACATATGAAATATAAGCTGCTAACTATTACGAGTTCAAAATAGAACTTGTAATAGTTTGCAACGAGAGAACACTCTCTAAAATTTATACGCTCTTGATTTTTTCTCTACTTGCTAGTTTTTTGAGTTAATGAACGCTTTTCCAGTAACAATTGTTACTAACTAGTAACAACTTTTAGTTATTGAACAGAGCTAGTGTAATTTCATATTTTTAATATTTTTTACTGGGGATTTTTTGGGGATAAGAAAAGTTCAAAAGACGAAAATTCATTGAATGGAAATTTAAGTTCTGATGAAAATAGCGATGTTGGTAGTGAATTATATGAATCTAATCAAGAAGATTCTAGTCAGGAGGATGATGGGGCCTGTGCTAATCAAGAAGATTCTGTTTATCGAAGTTTCAAATAGAAGAGGCCAAAAGATCAAGCCAGTAGACATTGCTGCATTGGGAACAAGACAGGAATTGATCGAATTCTACTCCAGTCTCAGAAAATCCAATTTCATATCCTGGGAATAGATGTGGGGAATTAATGTTTTATTTATAAAATGTTTCATCCAAAAACCTACTTTTTAGACTTTCGAGATGATTTGATATCAAGCTTGTTTAATATACAAGCCAATGTAGCTGAAGGCAGGGATCTTATTAATTTCGAAACAGCTAGTGGACGTCCACAAAAATCATTCAGCAACTTCCCGGAAAAAAATGTCTTTCCCTCCACAATATCTAGGTTCAAGTAAGAATGAAAGTTATCAAGAGAGATGAAGGCAATGTCTTAAAAATGGAACTAGGAAAGATACATGCTTTATATGCAAAAATAATTTTGATAAGCCGCCATTATGTCACGATGGATGTTTAGAAAGTTATCATTATTTTTAATAAAATTTAAAAGTTATCTTTTAAAAATAGTTTGTTTATTTTAATAACAGAATATCCCGCAATTATATTCTCAAAATTAAATAAAATCTTAAGGAATTTCCGCTATTTGTTCGACACAGCCAAATAAATTTTCAAAAAAATAAATGCGGGAATTCTCGTCATGGCAGGAATCCCCGTTATTTGTTTGACACAGTTAAAAAATTGTTCAGTGATAAAAAAGCGGGAATTTCAGAACTTCATTTTTATTTCATTTAGCACCAGCTAACTGAAATAAAAATGAAGTTCATAAAATAACAAACAAAACAGACAATTCGCAGAATCATGCCGTTTTGTAATATATTGTTACGTTTTTACCTTTTAAATAAACCTAATTGATTGCAAATAAAACCACTTTAGTAGTTTAAAATTGTAACAACTCTTTATTTTATTCAAAGGTACGCAACAATTTAGTCACTTATATTACACATTTTACAATGTACAAGAATACACTAGAAACGCTACCACTATTTATATACAGTGCTATCTTCCAGCAGTTTTATGAATTATCTTAACGGACAAAACTAGAATGTTCTATTTCTATAGCTTTTAGTAGCTTCAATGTTAATGTTTGCAGCTTTAACATTTAAAGTTACCAAACTTACAAACAATGTTAATAACTGCGTGTTATCAACATTGTGGATAAGTAGAAGTTTCTACTGATGGAAATGTTTATAACGACCGTTAAATTCCAATTGGTAGTGCAATTTCGTAACAATATTTTTGTTCTCTGCACTGTCGACTACTGCATTATCAAACATCGGAGAAAACTAAAAGATGAAGCTAATTGCAGCGAGTTATGTATTTTGATGTCACACAGTGGATAGAGAAAAAAAGAGGGAAATAAATCTGTAACTTCTAACCCCTTAATCCGATTTGAATGAAATTTGACATGAGCAAAGAAGAAGTGTTTAAGTTTTGAATTTGGACCTCATGAGGGTTGAGGCCAGTGGCGCCCAAAAGAGGACACCTCGGGTATGCTCTTCGTCTGTGTTCCGATTTCAATACAATTACACATATAGCTATCAAATATATCTTACTATTGTATTGAGGTTTATTGAAAAAGTAAAAAATTATTTAAAATACAATATTAAACATAATACATTGAATACTTGATTGGTACAGTAAATTATATTGAACTTCAAGTCTTCATACCAACACCCCCACTAGAATCACAGAGTATAACAGAGATGTCATATTTGACGTTTAAAAAACGCCAAATCAGATGCTAGGGCAGTTCTCATAAAAAGAGATAGCATATATTTTGTACTACAATATCTGTAATGTGTTAATGCAAAACGCTATATACAACACGAATTTGGTAGACAAAGAAAAATAAACAAAACAAACAAATAAATTTGTAAAACAATTGTTCGTGGTTTGTGGCACAAAATTCTTGTTTTGTTAAAATATATTCTGTGCTATGTGTTTTAAATGTTTTATTACAAAGAATTATTACTTTTAAACAAATGTTAAAGTTTGTACTTACATTTATTTATGTACATACATCCAATAAAAAACAATAATAATGAAGATATCTGAAACATTTTTATTGTTTGTTTTCAAAGAAATTGAATTATTGCGGCAGAAAAATAAAGCAAAACAAAATGAAAAGGGCAGTTTATAAAGATAGAGACAAATAGAAAACGCGATTATTTTCTGTCTCGTGACACCTCTGTATAGTACTCTGTGCTAGAATTGAAGTTCTCTTAAACCAATATTTAGGCGGCATTCATTAAATTTTCCGGTAGATAATGCTTTAGTAAGGATGTCCGCTACAATGTCTTCAGTACCAATATGATTTATTTGTATAGAATTATTTTGCACCAGTTCACGAACAAAGTGATGACGAATGTCGATATGTTTTGAACGAGCGTGATATAAATTGTTGTGTGTCAAAGCAATAGCACTTGTCCGAAAATAGCTTCCAAGGTTTTTCTTGTTCATCACATATCTCATAGTATAATGATTTTAATCAAATTATTTCTTGGCATGCTGCAGCCATTGCCATGTATTCAGTCTTGGTTGTAGAGAGTGCCACAGTAGTTTGCCTTTTTGAATTCCAAGATATCACAGAACCTTCAAATAAAAATGCGTAGCCTGTTGTAGAACGACGATTATCTAAATTATTTGCCCAGTCCGCATCTGCAAAACCAGTAACTTCACCATCTGACTGTTTGGAAAATTCAAGTTTTAAATTTATGGTATTTTTTAAATATCGGAACACACGTTTGACAGCAACTCAATGTGCCTTTCCAGGATTTTTATTAAACCTAGAAAGTATGCCCACTGCATATGTAATATCAGGTCGGCTTATCTGTCCTGCATACAGAAGACTTCCTACAGCTTCTTGGTATGGAATCTTCTTCATTTCATTTATATCTTCTTCAGAACTTGAAGACAATTCAAATGATAGCTTTCTGTCATATTGAATCTTTTTATTATGTCTTGCAAATACAATTCTTGATCAATTCACAGTTTTCCATTTTCTCTGTTTCCAATATCTTTCATTTAAAAAATTGACATTAAATATGTTTTGATCTTGTTTTTCATCTTTGAGTTATTGGAAAAAATCAAAATATCGTCAACATATATTGCTATGTAAATCCTTATTTCCCCTTCTACATAGTAATATATACACGCATAAGTTTTAGATTGAATCATTCCAAAGTCAATTAAAGTTTTACTAAGTTTTTGATTCCAACACCTGCTTCAATCCATATAAGGATTTCTTCAACTTACAGACTTTACCATCTAGATTTTGAAAACATTCTGGAAATTTCATATAAATTTCTTCTTGCAAGTCACTTTGTAATAATGCTGTGACAACATCCATTTGATCAGTGTCTAAGTTATGTTTTACCAGCCAAAGCAAGTAGTAAACGAATAGACGAGTATCTTACAACTGGCGAGAATGTCTCCTCATAATCAATCCCCTTCTTTTGTGAGTACCCTTTAACCACGAAACGGGCCTTATATCTTAATATTTTTCCCGTAGAATCACGTTTAATTTTAAAACACCACTTGTTCAATATCGGTTTCTTTTTCTTTGGTAAATCACATTCCATCCAAGTATTGTTATCAAGTAAAGCTTTGTACTCTTCTTCCATTGCATGTTTCCATAATTGAGCTTGAGGGCCATTAAGTGCTTCTTTCACATTAGTAGGCTGAGTCAATTCAATGTTAGATACGACATTTGCATAACGAGCTGGTGCTTTGCAGACTCTAGTTGAACGTCTCAAATTTTCAGTAGGTATATCAGAATTTTCAACATTTATGACTTCTTCTAGCTGTACATTATTACGTACGATATTTTCAGCACTATCACTTAATGAGATTGCTGGAGTATTTACACTTGAAGTAGGAATAGTTAAAATATCATCCTCTGAATAATATCTTTCAGTTTCACCATTACTTAAATTACCGTTTTCATTAATTGGGCTAACAACATTATTTGGTTCTTTATCAAATGGAATGTAGAATACAATATCATTTCATTTATCCGTATCTTCATGAAATTTGTTCTCAAAAAATACTGCATTTCTACTAATTGTTATTTTCTTCGTTTTTGGATTCAGGAATCTATATGCTTTAGAGGTACCACAGTATCCAACAAATATCAATTCAATACCTTTAGGGTCAAGCTTTTTGCGCTTCTCTTTTGGAACCTGTACTATAGCCATACAACCAAATACTTTTAGGTGCTTCATTGTAGGCTTACGTTCTGACCAAACTTCTTCAGGAGTGCAATTATCATGACCTTTACCTATTTACCAAATATACAGCTGTGTTTACGGTCTCTGCTTAATATTTTTCATTTAAATTTGCATGAATTAACAAGCATCTAGCTTTTTCAATTATGGTTCGGTTCATTCTCTCAGCTAGACCGTTTTGTTGTGGAGTGTATGGAGCAGTTGTTTGATGTATAATACCAGAAGAATTAATATTCTCATTCATTCGTCGATTACAAAATTCTGTACCATTATCAGTCTGATTCTCTACAAGATTTTTAAACTCTTCAAACATTTTCACGATTTGATCCTTAGAGTTTAAAAAGTATCCAAAAATCATCAAAAAAAGTTAATAGGTATAGAGAATTCTGACATAAGTCAGAATGTACAATGCCTAAAAGTTCTTTTGCTCTAGATTCCCGATCTTTAAATGGTAATCGAGTAATTTTTCCCTTAATGCACACCGTACAACATTCATTTTGTAAAGAAACATCTTCCATACCATGAACCATATTAACAACCTTTTTTAAATTTTCACTGCATGGATGTCTAAGTCTCATGTGCCATTTTTCAAAAGCTATGCTTTTTGCAGATTAGCTTTTTAAATTTGTTTTATTTAATTTATACATATCATCTATTAATGAGCCTGTTGCAATTATTTCATTATCGGAATCAATGACTTTGCATGCACTGGAATCAAATATTGCATTATGTTCATGTTTGACTATTTTGGAAATTGACAATAAATTTGAATGACTATCGGGAAGATATAAAACATCACGACTTTGACCTCCATATTGATATCACCTTTCAAATTCCCCTTCATTACAGAATTATTCGCTGTCATAATTTCAAATTCAGAACAGTTCCTTAAATTGTCGAACAAAGATTAATTGTTACACATGTGGGACGTTGCTCCTGAGTCAAAATACCAATCCCTTGACATTGTACTTCTAGCAGATAATGCTAACATAGTTTTCTTTGAAGTGCTTTTATTATTGTTTTTATTTTTAGGGCAATTTATTTGAATATGACCATACTCACGACAACCATAACATTGAGTTTTCTTAAAGTTTTTCTTATTTTGAGGCTTTGCTACATGTGGCTTAGTAACGGGGGGTTGAAGATTTTGAATTTGTAGATTGTGTGTCTTGAAGAAGCTTAGTTTTCACGTAATCTCCTGATATTTGTACACCCGAACTTTCAATTCCCATTATCATAGGTAGATAATAGTCTGGGAGACCCACTAACATTAACGTGCCGATCCATTCATCAGTAACTTGCATACCAACACTAGAAAGTTTGTTTGACGTTGACATAATGATATTTACAAAATCTTCCATTGAATCGCAATCTTCCATCTTGGTTGTAATTAATTTTCTTAGCAAACTTACTCTGCGTTAGGGTTCTATAAGTCGATTGTTCGATTGTTCGAACAATCGACTTTTTGCTGAAAAAAGTCGAAAAGTCTAAGTCGACTTTTTGGTCACAAAAAAGTCGAATATTCGATTAGTTATCACAAAAGTCGAATAGTCGATAAAAGTCGATAAAAGTCGAAAAAAGTCGATAAAAGTCGAAAAAAGTCGACTTTAAGATTGTTAAAAAAATTTTTAATTGCAACATTATACTAAAACAAAATATGCACAGAATAACATAATAATTTTATGTTATTGCAATTTGGTACACTTACATTTTTTCTAGTGTATGCAAAAATAAATAATAAGTAAATGTTCATAAAAAAATGATCTTTCTACATATTATATATTATCGCCTTAATACATTTAATTTTTATTGCTAAACATTACACAAGGCGCATCAATAAATGCAGAAACCATGTATTTTTTACAAAAAATGGTAAAAAGTGGAAAAAAGTCGGAAAGTCGAAAAAAGTCGAAAAAAGTCAATTTAACTAAAAAGTCGAAAGTTAGAAAAGTCGACTTTTCATAAATTACCAAAAGTCGAAAGTTCGAAAAGTCGACTTTTTAAAAATCGAAAAAAGTCGAAAGTTCGAAAAGTCGACTTTTTGTTTCAACTATAGAACCCTACTCTGCGTGTAAGTCCAGAATCATCAAAGGCTTTGATAAAATTACCCCATATTTCCTTAGCTGTTGAAGCATTTTGAATATGCGCAAATAGTAGAGGGTCCACTAGCAAAATCAATTTTGAACGAGCCATAACAATTTTCTTGATATCTTGCTCCGTTCCTAGCACAGCCTCCCACAAACCTTCTATTTCAAAATAAGCCTTTACAGCGAATTTCCATTGCTCCCAGTTATCTCGACCTTTTAGCCGTTCTATTTGCGGTAAACCAGAAAACGACATATTCACAATAAATTGTCCAGAAAATCTTTTTAATTTCTTTTGTTAAAAATTTAAAATATTTTATATATTTTATTTTTTTATGACAATTTATTCAACGAGCTCCTGGGCCCATAACTTATTGTGTTGAGGTTTATTGAAAAAGTAAAAAATTATTTAAAATACAATATTAAACATAATACATTGAATACTTGATTGGTACAGTAAATTATATTGAACTTCAAGTCTTCATACCAACACTTACAAATTAGGAGATTTTCGCATTTTCAGTTTTTGGATAACAGCGGCTCCAAATATTTCCCGATTTTTTTTATTTAAATCGACTTTTCGAATATTTGACTTTTGCAATGTTTAGCAATAAAAATGAAATGTCTTAAGGTTATAATGTATTAAACAATATTATTTATGTATAAATGACAAATCGTAATGTCTCGCCAATAGGGTACAACTAGAGGCGCAACTGAGAGTAACCTGAGAGTAACAGTAATAACTCTCTTCACACGTACTTGTGATATGTGAATTCAACATACTTGTGAAAGAATTAAACACATAAAAATACTTGAAATTTTAACTCTGATTTTCCGGCTTAATACAGACCAAGGTGCACAGCTGATTATTGTTTTTTTATTTATGTGGTGTTTGGAAGTGTCAAAAAGTTGTTTATTATTTGTGGTTGACATTTATAATATTTAAATTGAAAAAATAAAACGGAAAATAATTTAAATAAATTTATTTAAATCAACGTATTTTATTAAATAAAATCAGGTGAGTTGCAGTAAGATTACTAACATAAAGCTACTGGTCACTAAAAAAAATATATATTTTTTTAAATATGGACTACGACTTTTAGCCCAAAATAAAAAACAAACAAAATGCGTAGCTATTGGATTTGTCGAAAGAAAGTGGTGTGTGGAAATGGGGCTTTTTTCAACGTACCGAAAGATGAGAAGAGAAGAAAAAAATGGTGTGAGGTGTGGAAGCTGGATTTAACATCAAAAGCCCGAATATGTGAAGGCCACTTTAAGTCAGCAGATATTATAACTTCTGGCAGAAGAAAGCTACTAATGCCCAATGCTATTCCTTTTATTAATAATCAAGATCCCTTGCGTTGCATATCAGAGTAAGTTTAACCCTTTATTTTGAAATTTTAAGTGCACCAACATTTTTAAGATTTTTTTTGAAAATTATTTTAAACTATACAAAATTAGGAAATCTTATCTAATATATCTGGCTATTAGTGTTAACCTTTTTGTTAATACATGGTTAAAACTCTATATAATTGAGCTTCGTTTAAGACTTTTGCTATTAGTACGGCCTAATAAACCACAGAGTATGATCGTTTTAAAAACTTAAAACATCAGCGTAAGTTTTTTAAAAAATACAGTTTTTCACGAGTCACATCCACATGATTATAGAAGTTTTTGGTTTTACATGCTGAAGTACTTCTTTTTGTTCATTCAAAACGCTATTGATGTAATAAAAAAAATCTTTAACAAAATTTGTTCAAAATTAACAGAATTCTGTTTTTGGCTATATATATACTTGTATATATATTATTCCTTTATTTAGAATGGTCTCGGTAAATCAAGTGATATATCCACAATATACAGAAGTTCCCACAACCATTGATTCTTCCATTCTCAATGAACTCCAACTCTCCTTCCCAAATATTGATAATCCAATGATTCACCTATTTAACTCTATATCTATCCCTATGGAAGAACAATGGACAACAGATTGTGAACAGCAAACCCAAACTGAGTAAGGGCATAAATTTTGTATAAATTGGTATAATTGTAGTATTTTTTAATCACAATTGCTGGTATGCATCTAGCCCTGTAAAATTTGCAGACAAAAGTGAAAAATATTTGGAAAAAATTCGCGAACTGGAAACAGAAAACAAATTTTTAAAATTACAGCTCGCTCAAGCTAATAAAGCAATTGACGCCATGAGAAACATTTCAGAAAACCTGCAAATTATGACCAAGTCGTAATTGCTCGAGGTCTAAAAAAATGGTGGAAGCAACCAGTTTTTTACAACTACGACTGGAAAATGACCAAGGAGATTCTGTCAAACATAATCTGTGCCCTAAGCAAGGCTGGTTTTCCAGTGGTGGCAATGGTGTGTGATATGGGCCTGTATCTGTAGGTAAGTATTACTACACAGTAAACCAGATATACATACATACACCATACACGACTTTAATGCTATAACCGTCATTCTTGTCTATTTGGAGCAACATAATGCACGAAGAAAAATCAGATTTAAAACTCTGGTTTCGTCAAAAAAACATGGTAATTAATACTTTACATAACTAAAACAAATAATTATCATTAGTTAGTTAGGTTTTTGATACTAATTATATATTTTGTTTTAACAAATTGTCCCTCAAGAAAAACCATGGTTTCCTTATCCTGAAAATGCCAATGACAAAATATTTACATTCTGTGATCCACCACACCTATTAAAATTAATAAGGAATCATTATTTAGATACAGGCTTACTTTATAAGAACCAACTATTAACATCTCGAACGATCCTTGATTTGTTAACATACACAAATAAGTCCGATGTATCTATTACATTTAAAGTAACCGACGATCATATTTCGGTCAAAGGTGCAGGTACATCAATATTTCATTTAACAATTAAAAAATGTGTATATTATTGTATCTACAAACTTCACAGGAAGATTAAAAAATGTGTATATTATTGTATCTACAAACTTCACAGGAAGACAAAAAGTAAAGTTAGCAGCGCAGCTGTTTTCTAATACCACTGTCAATGCTATTAGACGGTGTTACTCCTTATGTAATGACCTCTGCAACGCCATTCCAACAGCTGACTTCGTTCAGTTAGTGAACGACTGGTTCGATATTCACAATTCGTCACTAAAAACATTTGGATACCCTGGAAAGGTTAATAATCTTATCTTTAATTAAGACAATATTCTACAACGTATTTTAATCCATTAAATAACCATACGGGAACGCATTAGAAAATGAAAACCACAAGTTGACACAAATGAACGAGCTTATGTCAGTTTCACTAGTTCCTGGGAAAAAAAATTGGAGTTTTTTCAAAAGGGTGTTTTAATATCCAACAAAGCTTTGGTGATGCTATACGAACACGTCGCCCAAAAGTTCAAAATGTCATATGTGGTAACCAGTCGTCTAAATCAAGATGAATTGGAACACTTTTTTGGCGCCATATGTAGTAAGGGTGGTTTAAATGATCACATTCTCCAAAGGAATTTAAATACAGACAACGAAAATAAATCTTGGGTGTGTTTAAAATAGTATATCCTTTTTGTCCAGACGGACATAGCTAAATGCTGATTTGAGCGGAAACTAGAAAAAAACTCAAACAAAAAAGTTACTCAAATATGTTACACATTCGAGTGTTGTTTTTGTTTTTACATAGTTTTTTGTTACTAATACATTTTCACCACTTAGGTTTTTGACAACTGAGTTAGGTCTTTGACAGGAGATTTTCCGATCTATGTGTAAAATGGAAAGTTTTTTAATCTTAATAATGAAATTAAATAATTTTTTTTCTTTTATTTTGTACGTAAATAGATTTCCAATGATAAATACATATATCAGGCATTTCATGTCAAGGGAACCAACTTTTGAAATCGATGTCTTCCGATTGGGATGAAATTTGCACCATAGTTAGTCGAGAACTTTCTGAGTTAGAGGGGGTAAAAATTTGACATTTTGGCCAAGCAGGCGTTTTTTCTCATCCATGTTACTTATTACCTATTGTTCTTAGCAAAAGCTGTCCTAAATAGTTTAGACAGCTATTTCATTAACCTTTCGGAAAAAAAATTAAGACAGGTGTTGAAAAATTGTGAATTACTAATCAATATGAATTACTATCCAATAGAACTAACCATGGTGCAAATTTCATGCCAATCGGAAGACATCGATTTCAAAAGTTGGTGGCAACACTGATAAGTATACACTTATAATGCAGTTTATGTCTTTACTTAATGATGCTTCAAATTAGACTGACTCATTTGGTGTTCTCACCGCTAATTTGTATACGCTGCATTACCATCTAGAAAGCTCTATTTCTACAATGATCTTCAAACCAGAATACTCGAATTCTAGAGCTTTCGATGTTAATCATTTAGTGTTGCCATATTTTCAAATAATGTTCAACTCGTAGCTTTTATAGCAATGGTATAATAATACTCACAGATATGTTAAAGTTTGAGAAGCATTATGCAACTTTAAACCAGCCGTTAAAACAGTTACAGTAGTGGTCAAAACATTTGCAACTGAGATCGCATTTTAACTTTTCATTGACCAATTTTCTCCAAATCACATTTCGATACAAACATTTATTTTTTTCATGTCATCATATATTGTTTTTGTTAAAAATATAAAAAAAAACAAATTCCGTTAAAGTAAGACAACAAAAAATTAATTTTAAAAGATGTATTCAAAATGCAGCTGTTCAAAACATTTGCAACTCTTATTACTCTTCTCTTAACTATGCTATTAACACTAACAAATGCTAGGAAATAACGGTAATCGCATTTGTTTTATTAATTCGTGATTTCAATCTTTGCATTTTATTAAAAAACTCATCATAATTATTTTACTATAAGAGTTTTAATATGATATTGGAAGCATTAACATCGTAAGAATTACTTTTGTGAAAAATGGCAGGAAACAAATACAATTCCGATTTCAAGGTCATATTTTTAAATGACTTTAAAAGTGGACTTTCTCAAAAAGACATTTCCTTAAAATATTCCGTTCCAAAATCAACAATTTGTCGCATTGTTAATAGTGGTAACATCCATACAACTCACAAAGGAGGAAGACCCCGTATTACTACTGTAAGAGAAGACAGAAAAATTAAGAGTTTTTTCACGAAATATCCTAAAGCAGTTCCTAGAGAAGTTAAAACCGAACTTTCCATAGATGCCAGTCTTTCCACAATTAAAAACAGAGCCCGAGAATATGGTCTAAAAAGTTTTAGATGCACTAAACACCCGTTGTGTCGGAATAAATAGAAAATCTCGGCTTGAATTTGCCCGCAACCATTTAAATTAGACTCAACTGCAATGGAAAAGCATACTATGGTCCGATGAGTCCAAATTCAATCTCCGGGATTCAGATGGAAGAGCCTATATTCGACGACAAGGAGGCGAAAAGTTTAATCCCAGATACACAACCGCCACAGTGAAATACGGAGGTGGAAACATTATGGTGTGGGGGTGTTTTTAGGGAAATGGGATTGGCCCAGCTCTCCGGATTACTAATACAATGACGGCCACAATATATAGAGGCCTTCTAAGCTCAGTTATGCTTCCATATGGAGAATGGGAAATGCCACTTTCATGGACATTCCAGCACGATAACGACCCTAAAAATACGGCAGGTGTTGTAAAAGTTGGAGGAAAATAATATTAGTGTCATGTCGTGGCCGCCACAATCTCCCGATCTCAACCCGATTGAGAACATGTGGATAATTTCAAAACGGAATATTGGTAATAAAGTATTCCGAAATCGTGATGAACTTTTTGCAGAGTTGGAAAAGCAGTGGAATGAAATTCCCGAAGATTATATTAAAAAGCTAATAGCTTAAATGCCTAAAAGATGTTCCGAGGTAATAATAAATAACGGCTATGCTACAAAATACTGAATAATGAAATCGATTTTTGGATTTGTATAATATTTTCTTTAAGAGTTGCAAATGTTTTGAACACTTGTATTTAGACCAATTTTGTTAAACTTTATTTTTTTATTGTTGTAAATTTATGAATATTTTTTTTTGTTTTTGTAAAAAATATGCAATAACTGAATTTTATAAAAAGAAAATAAAAAAACTTATGCTGAAAGTCTTTGTTAAAAAAATAAAGAATTAGGCAAAATGTGATTTCAGTTGCAAATGTTTTGAACACCACTGTATATTTAAATTCAAGTACAATTTCGTAACAATATATATTTTTTTATAATTTCCGTGAATCGTTTTTTATGAGATAATCACATATTCTTGAATAATTAAGTAAATTGTGTTTGTCTTGTATGTTCCTTCTTTTGTCTGCTTAAAGTCGTCTGCGCTGACTAGAGTGGCTGAATATTGGAATTAATAAAATGGAGCTTTCTATCTGAGAGTAATTAAACAGCATAGTATTAAGTAAAAGACAAATGTTAACTCCAAAATCTGCCAAAAATGTAAATCAACTCCCACAGGGATATTTCTGCCTTATATTTACAATTATTTTTCTCACTCAAGTTAATTTCCCTTTTAATTGAAATCCGAGAAACAGACTCTACTTTGCAGACTACATATACCAATGAGCCAATTTTATTTATTTCAAATTTCATCACAAACTTTCACCAGGAATAAACACGTTCAAGTTTAGATTTTAAATATGGAATGTAAAATAACTTCCTGCTAGTACATTGTTGGATTATAAACATCAAAATCTATGAGTAATTAAGTATGAATATGACAATATTCTAATTGAATATGGATTCTTAAAAAAAAATACCGTATATAATACTTCAAGGGCTTCAGATCTGTAGGCTTCAAAAGAAAAAAAATCGGAAAGAAAGTGGTAACGGTAATTGCAAGTATTTCGGTAACGGTGATTCCATATTTAATTAAACTATTAATACAACTTAAAAAATTAAAAATAAGTTGACAAAGATGGTATAATATTACATTTTAAATTCTGTTTTTAAATAAACTCAATTATTTAAATCTAAAATTTGTATTTTCAATATTTAAAATTACACAGGGGAACAAAATTTACATTTTGGTTTGGTGTAGCAAAAAGTGTTTGATAAAACATATATGGGACATTTCATTTTCAAAACTATATTTTTTTGGCAGCTCTTGTTTTTAAAATATCGCGGTTTTAAATTTTTTGGTTATTCTGTATTTTTTGTATCTTATTGGTTGAATATTGCATAAATGGAGACTAAAATTAAAAAACCATTTTAGTACCGTTATTCTACACAAAAATATATTTTACGTCAATTTTGTTTATCTAAATTCCAGGATATATTGGTGATATCGCAAGAATGTTGAAAATTAACATTTTTCAGTTTCAGCGTTATAAGTTTGATCTATGGTAAAAATGTTCAAATCACGATAAACAATAAAAACATAGCAATAAACTAATTCATATAAAAAAAATTTTAAATTTGGCAAATAACTCAAAGTTCTAAAACAAATTTTCTTTTTAAATGTTTCTCCGGCTATAAAATCCCACACGATCATTATTGCCATGCACATAATGTGAGCGTCAAAAATAAAAAGTAAACAGTTATTTCATTTGTACAAAAGCAAGGCGTATTAACAAGGTGAGTGCATAAGATCAGCTGTTTCTTAATTCGCCGTGGTTTAATGTAAGTCTTCTGTCAAACTATGTTTATGTTTACATTTGTTATTGTAAATAACATAGTAATATTTTAATTCGCCTTGATTTTGACATTTGTTCTACATTTTAACAAAAACAAAATGCCTGTTGTTTTTGCATTGTTGTATTTGTTGCCGGGACGCACTCACCTTGTTAATTCGCCTTGTACAAAAGCTTTTATTAATGTACAGTATTTAATTCAAAATAAAATGTGTAATTGCAGTTTAATAGGCTTATGTAATAAGAGTTTAATTCTGTATAAACAGTAAACAAAAATAATTCACTCTATCTTAAAATACTTATAATTATACGTATAATAAAAGGTAAACAGAACCCATTATATTAAAATATTAGGTCCATAAACTAAATTGGTGTCAACTTTTCATATTTGGTCTGTTTTCCATTTGCTTTCAGCATCTCACTCAATTTTCTAGGCATTGATTCCACAAGGTTTCTCGTTATGTTATGAGAGATTTTGTTCCATCTCTGCCTGATTTTTCTGTCGAGGTGCTCCCACAAATGTTCGATAGGATTAAGGTCTGGGGACTGAAAACCAGATGCCGCCATGCAGCCCCATAACAGAACCTCCGCCGTGTTTGACGGTGCTTGTAACACAATTTTTAAGAAAAGCTTCATTCTTTGACCGCCATATTTTGGAGGCTTTTTCACTCCAAATATTTTGAATTTGCCAATAAGTCGTTTTGCTCTTCCCGGCCGGGGTTAATTTTCTACCGTATGATGTTTCACATATTTATCTATAATTTTTTTTATAGTGCAGTGATTCCTTCCGACGATTCTCTCAATGATTTATTTTTTTTATGTAAATCTAAAACGACTTTTCGCGTTTCGATGGTAGTATGTTTACTCATTTCTTAAAATTTGATATGTTTGCACTTTTTCTTAGGAAAGAAAATATGAAGCTGTCAAAAATATTTTTACTACACCGGCTTGCTAGATTTTAACGGCTTTTCAAACAAATTTAAGGATTCCCCGAAATATTTAAAGAAGAATCAAGGAAATAGCCACTGTTTACTTTTATTTGACGCATAAATACCATGAGCGACCTATCGTGGGATTTTTCGATGTTTTTTTAAAGTGATACAGTCTTTACGGTATTTTTAAGTTGTAAAACAATAAAATCTTATTCCTAAAATTTTGAAATTCCTTTTATATACTTAGATCATAAAATAATGAATGTTCTCTTTAACACATATTGTCTAAACATTTGGTTAGCATCGAAAATTAGAAATAATACAAAAATTAACTCTTATTTCCGAAAAATATTAATTTAAAAAATATAGAATTTTATTTTTTTAAATTAAAATTTTAATTGTTATCAGTTATTTTACGCATAAATCTCTAATTGTCAAAAGACTGTGTGTTTTTACAACTAAAGCTGCAGCCACACGATCAAGTTTTTCTTGATAGTCTTTTACATATACTGTTTGTCAAAATTAACAAAAATTGAGAGCTGTGACGTAGGCTGCACGCAACTTGAAAACAATTTTAGTATAAATTGTTCACAAAAATGTAATCAGCTGTTTTCTTGATTGTAAATTGAAACACTAACTTCAAAGAGAAATTGAATGCAAGTTCGTTTCAATTCTTAAAAGTGTGAGTGTATTAGTAAAAAATTGTGAGTGTATTAAAACTTGAAAGGAAAAACTTGATCGTGTAACCCCCAAGTAACAACAGAAAAGGTTCATTCAATTCACTACAAGCACTACTGCACTAATGAGCTAAAAGAGCGACCTAGTTCATTTGAGTGAGCTGAGTTGAAAAGAGCGGTCACTTTACCGAGCTAATAAACCAAACTCTACAATAAAAAAATTTAACAAATTTAATGGATTGTGGTAAAATAATTACTATATTTTTAACTTATTTTTAAATTTGGTTTCAAGCCGCAAATGGTAGTACAAAGGTTTATTTATTTAATTCGCTGTAATTTCTTATATTTGTGGCTTTTGGCGACATCATTCTTCTTTGCAAACTTTTGCAAAATGAACTTTTACTTGCATGTGCAAACACTCAAGCAACTTGTAAACAATTCGATGTATTTTTCGAAATTTTCGATATACTCAACTTTCATCAATCTACTTGCATGTGTAAACGCAGGGTAATATAGTTCTTCTATTAACATTGGTTTAGAGAAGTTGTTTTTGGAAATAATTCGGTATCTCGGGAACTATTTGAGATATACACGTGGTTGGAGCTAAGGTGTTTTCGAGTTGATTTGCAGTTGTTCAGCATCCTAGCACTAATGGGGGCCAGTGCGTTGCCTCTCAAAATTAATCACCTCGGGTCTCAAATTTAAAAAAAATATCGCCAAAAATCCATTTAAGATCCGAATGAGCTGAAATTTAGAATATAAATAGTGCTAAAGAAGATCTACAAAAAATACGCTTACATGCGTAAATCTCTGTTAGTTGAAGATATATTTAGGTTTATTTCTTTATTTTTTTTTTTTTTTTAATTTTGCTCGATCTTTTTATGTTTTTTAGATGTGGCGGGCCTACGGATGGTTGAATTTTTTTCTAAAATATCACCTATATTGGCGATAAAATTCTAAATAAAATAGTTATCTTGTCCCTATAAAAAGTTAAACGCATCCAAAGATGGATCATATAAAAACTGATGTATTTTTTAAGTTTTTTCCCAAAAAAGAACATATTTTTTTCTTTTGTAGAAACAAAATTTCTTTATATAATCCAGATATAAATTTTAATGCAATTTTTAAAAAAAAATTTTAGATTTGAGTAAAAAGTTCTAAAAAGCCAAAGCACCGATCCATAAAAAACTTCATATTTGTATATCTTAAATATCTATAAAGTTTTATTTACTATCACACGGTAAATAACGTCACAGTAGGCACTTTTCTAAAAAAAAACTCAGTTTTTCTAACACATTTTGTTTTAAACATTTCATAGATTATGTTGTAAACATTTCATAGTCCCAGTGCATCCATTATTATGATGATGAGTGTACATATGTTGTTATTTTTGAAAGAAAATACAATTTTTTACAACCAATATGCAAATTTATGATTACCAACACTGCATTCTTTTTTTTAGTGTGGCAATATTGTATCATGCCGCATGTAGTAACCGCTTTTATAATAGAGTAATCAGTATTTGATAGAAAAAATAGTCTGATTTTCTCAACGTTGTGTAGCTGTATGGAAAAAAAAAAGAATATAAATTTTGATTATTTTTTTCTGAATTTCTAAATAGTCAATGAGTATTTAATTCCTATTATCAATATTATTTTCAACGATAGATGGATGTAAATAAGGAATAATTGGAAAAACTCGTCTGCCAACGTATATAGATAAAATCACACAATTTTTTTAGGTGCTCTTCCCCGACAAGCAGTTGAGTGTACGCAAGGTTGACACTTGGCACGCCGTCCATCGGCTTTACTTAATAAGCAAAGTGGGAAATTTGATTGTTCATAATTATTCACAGCATACAAACTAAAGTATTATTAAGTTTTTGTAGTTTCAGTTTGTACTCAAAATTATAAACAACAAAATAATGTCATATCCACCACGCCCACCTATGCCACCATACATGAATCCCTCCATACCACCGCCTCACGTACGTATTGGAAACATTTATATAGATAGACATTAATGAAAATGATAAATTGTTTTTCCGCTTAGATGATGGGACCGATGGGTAATCCGCCACCACATTCAAGAGGTTATAGAAATTCAGCAACTATTAGTTCTCAGCCGACGGTTTATCAAAGGCCACCAGATCCAGTACCGCAATTCAAAGGACCAATCATTACGGTTTTTGTCGGTAAATATATTGCTTTGCATTAGCCATAATATGAATATTTTTAAATATAAAGCTTTGTTGTTTAACTTTAATATAGGAAACATTAGTGAACGTGTACCAGAGATGTTAATAACACGCATATTGTCTACTTGTGGACCCATTGTTAATTGGAAACGAGTTTCGACATTTGGTTTCTGTGAATACGAGTAAGATTAGCGTTATTGTTTTACTCTGACAATTTCTAACACGATTTGTTCTTTGTGTAAAAACTATAGTGGACCCACTGCAGGTATGCGAGCTGTTCGTTTACTTAGTGAAATTGAATTGGACGGCAAAACTTTGGTAGCAAAAGTTGATGCTAAAAATAAACTTTTGTTGGACAACTTTAAAGAGGAAGAACGTAAAAATGGAGCTAGTGAAATGGAGCCTGATGAGAATGTTGACGATGAAGATGCGTTGCGTGCAATGAGACGAATTATCGACGAGCACAAGCATGAAATGGACGAATTTGATCCTAATGCACGCGCTGATTTATATGGAGTTCGTGGTGTTAAAACTAAACCAACCCGTAGTGATGAAATCAAAGTTCCCAAAGTACTGCACGAGACTAATTTGGAAGAGGAAAAGCGCAACCTTATTAGTAGTGAAATTGGCAAATTCCGTAAAAGAGCGGAAGCTGACGAGCATCGCAAGGAGAAGGAAAAAGAGCGTGAAAAAGAAAAGGAACGCGACAAAGAGCAACAGAAAGAGAAAACACGTGAAAGAGAAAAGGAAAAAGAAAAAGAAAAGAAAAAAAAGAGCGAGAGTGCCGTTGAGCAGGACTGGGATATCGTCGAGCAGGTTAGTGGAAGTGATGGCGTTTCAATTATATCGGCAAATAAAAAGGAACGCATTGCTGATATTTCATCACCAATTAAAAAAGAAAAGGAACGTGATAGTGGTTCTAAGGAATCGCGTCGTAAACGTAGTCGCTCACGTTCCAAAGATCGTGACCGTGAGTATAGAGAACGGGAGCGTGAAAGGGAACGCGAACGGGAGCAAAGAGAAAAGGAACGGGAACGTGAAAGGGAAAGAGAACGAGAGAGGGAGAGGGAGCGTGAACGGGAACGGGAAAGAGAACGTGAAAGAGAGCGTGAGAGAGAAAGGGAGAGGGAACGTGACAGAGAGCGTGAAAGGTATGTTTTTTTCCAATATCCCAATTATTATCGATATGTATTTGAAATTACCAATTGCACGCACAAATTTGTAATAAACTTTTAGAGAACGTGAAGAAAAAGTTGTGAAAAATGTTAGAGATGTTCAGCGCGAAAAGGAAGTAGAAGATGAAATGCGCGAACGCAAGAAGGCAGAAAAGAAGGCACGTGAAAAGGAAGAAGCTTATCAAGAACGTTTAATAAATTGGGAGCAACGGGAAAAGCGTAAAGCCAAGGAATATGAAAAGGTTTGCTTTTCAAAATGACAAAATCAAACTCGATCTCAATTTGACGATCATTCTTATTGTTCTAATTTTAGATACGTTTGAAAGAAAAGGTTAAGCAAGATGAACGTGAAAAAGAAGCAAAACGCCTAAAAGAGTTCCTAGAAGACTACGATGACGAAAGAGACGACGTTAAATATTACAAGTAAGTAGATTCTTTTATTCGGTTGCTTTGAATACAGTTTTATGGGTTTATTTTATCTATCAAGGGGTCGGGAATTGCAAAGACGCTTGGCGGAGCGAGTTCGAGAAGCAGATTTGGATGCCAAGGACCGCAACAAGGAACAAGAAGAGTTGGAAGAACTAAAAAATAAAATATTTAGCGGTGAATTTGAAAATCCCTCACAGGAATATGAAAGAGCCAAAAAGGAACATGAAAAACTCTACCGGCCTCAAATAATCATTGATGTTAATTTGGAAAACTTGCAACGAAAGGAAAGAGAACGAGAACGTAGCAGGGATAAACATAATACTAATACTATGTCTTCGGAAAAACGTTCAAACTCAAATGAAATCTACCATCGTAATGAGGAGAGTGCGGTGAGTGTTGGTGGTAGTGTGGTTGCGCCTATGCGGCCACTTTCCAAGGCCGGTTCGGTTGATTCGACGTCAAATGAAGACGCTGCGTCCAGACATGAGACCATGTCTAATGCCAGCAGTCGATATAGTCGCCAAGATTCCGAGTCTCGCGATTTTACAAGTGCTCCTGATATAGAATCCATGTCACCCGCAACACCTCAAGCTTTTGCTGCACATTCACAAAATAACGATTCCGCCTCAACACCGCCTATGATGCCTACCGTTGGCATAAGTCTGAATCTGGGCGCCAATGCCAAGAAAAAGAAAATTGAATCTACCGCCGGAGTGTTTAGCAATGACGATGACAATGATGATCTTTCAAATCCTAAAAAACGAAAATTAGTACCTTTAGGTAAGTTCATCAACTGAGTTCGAGTAGTTTGTGAACGTGATTCTATGTTACACTTCTTTTACATTTTCTATATAGACTATGAAGATAATCTGACAAAACAGGGCTCACATTCGTCTAGTACGCACACAGGTGACCGACACGATGCTGCTGCTGGAGGTGGTGGGGGAGTAGGTGGTGGCACTGGTACCGGTACTGGAACATCAGCAGCTGGTGGCGGCGCTGGAAAGGGGGGAAATGCAACAACAAACAAAAAACATGGTAAGAATGATACTTCTGCTGCAGCTGCTGGTAATACAGATGCAGCAAATAGCAAAAAGGATGATAGTAGTGGTACAAAGGTACACGATGAAAAACGACGCCACATAAAAAGCATTATTGACAGGATACCCACCCAAAAGGAGGATCTCTTCAACTACAAACTCGATCGCAATGAAATCGACAACAATCTTATGGAACGGAAAATACGTCCTTGGATAAATAAGAAGATTATTGAATACATCGGTGAACCCGAGCCAACACTGGTCGACTTTATATGCTCCAAGGTTTTAGCCGGCAGTTCGCCTCAGAGTATTCTGGACGATGTTCAGATGGTATGTATATATAAATTCAATTCACTCACTCAATTTTAATATTTTGTTTCATCCTCGTAGGTACTTGACGAAGAAGCCGAAGTGTTTGTTGTCAAAATGTGGAGACTACTCATCTACGAAGTGGATGCTAAAAAGATTGGTTTAGGTAAATAATTTCTAATTTTAATGCAATTCATTTTTTGTGTGTATTAACAAAATTACATATTTGCAAATAATAATTATAGTAACCACATATAAAGAACAAACAAAAAAAAAAAAAAAAAAAACAAAGCAAAAAAAAAATGAAAAACTAATTAATATTACTATTATATAAATATGAAGATTACAGTCAAAATATTAAATCTATCTGTCAGTCATTCATTCAGAACGACCAGCCGATAGATAGATATTCAAATAGACATCATTAAAATTATTTCTGTCTGCTGTAGCTATTGCAGCAGCTACACAGATTAATTAATAAATAATTAAACAACAACATTTTACTTGAATAAATCTTTAAAGATTTTCACTATTTAAATGAACAACTAAGAAATAACTGTTTTTCTTTCCCGCCATCCATCCATCCATCTCTCATTATCTTGATATTGAAACTAAACTACGGTAAGATCAGCCTGTCAACAAACATAAAATCAAACAAAATATTTGTTTTTTAATTAGGTTTCCCAACCTACATTTTGATTTTATTAATTTCTAATTATTAATCTTAACAAATTGCTGGTACACAAATATTTTTTTTTTTATATATTTACTAAACATGATTTAATGAATTAAGAAAACAAAACAAAAAAATAAAAAAAAACGAATAAAAAAAGAAATAGGAAAATTATAAATAAAATTAAAAAATAAAATAAATGTACAAATAGTATTTCTTTATTACATACACAAACAACACACACGGAGACGACAGTGCAGACAAACATTGTTAATTAATGAATACCATCATATTTAGAATTCATTATTGTTGATAAATTTATCAACATCTGCAACTGGATGCATCTGTAACATCAGCATCTTCATTAACATTCACCGTATTTCCATTATTTAGACTTTCATAGTGATCTGAAGAGACAATCTGAAAAGAAAAGAAAATATAAATTCAATTATTGTTCTTTATTTTTAATAAGAGATAAAAAAGTTAGGAGTTAGTTAGTTTTATCTTAAAAAAAACAAAAAAAATAACTCAGAACCCATTGATATTTTTATAAAGAATATATATTTTATATGAATATCATTCGATTAATCAACTCATATCAAATACAACTGAAGTTATTTTCTAACCTTATTCTTTAAGTAAGCTGTATATACACAGTCTTACAAAAGTTTACATACCCCTAATATATTTCATCTTTTTTAATAAATATTTAGTAAAAAATTCTTTAATTACTTTTTTTATGCTATTTCGGATTTATTGAGATAAAACTAATTATTTTCATTAAATTCTACTAAAAACATAAAATAATTCATTTTCTGGCATAAAGCTAATTTACATAAGTTTACATACGGGATAAAAAAAAAATTAAAATAATATTTTGTGTGTTTGGCATGTTATTTCTGAAGTAATTTTGCTACATTCTTCCATCAACGCTTCTTTAAGTGCTGGAACTGGTGTTATTTGTCGAGTTTTTAGACCTCGTTTTAAAATATCCCATAAATGTTCAATAACATTAAGATAGGGGGACTGCGGGGGATGTTCCAATTTGTTTTTAACGTTATATAGAAGCCATTGCTTTACTAACTTTGATGAATACGGATCGTTGTCTTGGAGAAATATTGCGTTGTCCTCCGGATCTAAAAGTTGGACGCTGGGAAGGTAGCTATCCTTTAAAATATCTATATACATGGCCTTATCCATAGTACCATCGATGAACCTGAGCTTACCGACACCATTTGCCGCCATACATCCCCAGACCGTGACTGACCCGCCTCCATGTTTTACGGTGCAATTAACATTTTGTGGTAATAACTCTGCATTAGGTTTTCGCCAAACTTTTGTTCGTCCATCACCTCCAAAAATCATAAATTTACATTACCCTCTACCAAAATGTAGAGTCATTTACATGAGCATTTTCGTACTTTTGGGCATATTCTAAGCGCTTCTGGATATTCACAGATCTAAGTAATGGTTTTTTTCTGGCAACTCTGCTATTGTACCAATTTCTCTTAATACATCGGCGAACAGTCTGATCAGAAACGGTAATTTCTAGATTTGTTCTCATTTTCCGGTTTAGTTTGACTGCACTTAGCTTAGGATTTTCTTGAATGGTAAAGAAAGTAACACAATTATATATAGGCATATTAATTGCCTGAGTGTTACTTCTCTTTTTAATAAAAAAAAAAGAAAAATTTCAAACGTATGTAAACTTTTGTAAGACTGTGTACTTTACAGGCGTTCAAATCAGTATCTTCACAGAGTTTCATAAAAATCCAAAAGCAAACAAATAATTTATACACTATCGTCTCCCCAATACGTCCGAATAATGGTTGATAAATAATACATTTTCATACTACATGTTATTTAAACCCATTTACATTGTCCCACAAGTTATCTGATCTGTAAAATGTTTGTGTAGAAGAGTACGAATGCGAAGGTCGTGTCAGTACTACAAAAACAACAAATGGCCTTATCAACTGTCAGAAAACAAGCTGGTTGGTTTATATGATAAATTTAAAAAAATTAGGATATTTTATGTTGTTTATGTAAAAAAAAAAAATAAATGTGTATTTTGTTAATAATATTAGGGCGATATTGAAATATAAAAGCAGTCTGACAGAACCAAACAAGCGAACAAAAAGCTATGAGCTCCAATATGTAATTCCACATTGAGAGAAAATATTCGACATTTTTTAGAATAACGTTCCAATTTTCAGAACAAGAAATCGTTTTCGACATTTTGAACATTATTGAATATCTTCCTATAACTACTTATTCTCATTGCCTCCAACAACACTGTACAACCATAAGTTATAATAGGCCATACAACCGATGTGTAAATCCAGTTTACCATGCATATTTATAAGTTATGACATTTTACAATTTATGTCCTTTTTTTCATGGTTCGGTTTGAGAAGGAAATGTGCATTACACTGTCAATTATATTTATTTTAAATTTAGCAACAAGTCCACTGTTTTTAAATTGAAATATTGTAGAATTAATTTAATTAATTGTGTCTGAAGGTAACGCTGTGGAAATTATGACACCTCAGTCGGTCTTAACCATCATAGGTCATTAGGATATAAGTTATAAGTATCGTGAGAGCTCTGGAGGCAGACAGGGAAAGTGCCGGGAACAATTCGTTCACGGCAGCTGTTCAGGAAACTCAACCAATTATAATAGCAGATCTTGTGAACCAGTGAAGTAGCTTCTCACTATCCGAGATCCCCATGATGTTTAGGTGTTCGTTTAGAACCTTATTGCATATATAGCCATTAATTACTTCGAAGACCACCATTCATTAACAAAATGTCTTATGTCCATTTGGATTTGTAGTGCATTGGAATCTAATGGTTGGAGTTAATAGGATGACAAACCAAAACGTCTGTTACTCCGCCAACAAACTTTAAATTACCAAAAAAATAGGTATTTAGTTTTTTTTATAAAATTTTTTTTAGGTAGGCCTGTAAGGATTTTTCTTTCATTTTCTATATTTCTTATTATTTCGGTTTATTGTATCAAAATAAAAATAAATTTATTTCTTGAACCACGTGCGAAAACTTATTTAAAAGAAATTAATGCACTGATTTTGTACAATGCCTTCAACTTATTAATCGAAACACAGTAATTATTTTTGAGTTGTTATTGCTAACGGCATTTAAAAAAAGATTGAGAAAATGGCAATCAATTGTGAGAGCGCAAACACTGCAAGCAATATTATTAACACATGTTGATGGTTGAAAACAAAACAAAAGTAGTGAGTTCATTCATATTGAAAAAAAGCGAATCAACTCATTTACATCTCTGGTCAACAACACATTATGTTGACTGACCGATAGCATCCTGCTCTCCTCATTATTCCGGGCCTGAAACTTAGATAGCAGTTCGTGTCAAAAGCTTTGTACACCTCCAGTATACGGAAGTTGTTGATTGAGGCTGTTGGCGATCTATGTGTTTAACTGTTGTTATGCTATGCGCCTTCTTGAAGCCATGTTGTTGTGCATCGAGCGGGAAATACCTACTAATTCTGGGATGGTAATAGGTCAGTATGATTCCTCAAGAGCAGTAGATTTGTCTGCTTTCAGAATGGGAACTAACTATACGGTCAAGATTTCAGATATCGGAAAAACATGTTTTTTCAGCATTAACAAAGAGATACCACACAGTGGGGTTATTTCGAAAAAAAAAAACGTGGAAATAAATCTATAGTTTAGATTAGAAGGTGTGTGTAGTATAAAATACACATCCACTGAGAGACCCATAGAATCCATTGTGAACGAAATGAAAAGAATGAATTGAAGGGAAATAAAATCCCGTTATTTTCCGAAGATTTTGACTTAAAATAGGCATCTTATTCCCCTGATAAAGTCTAATAGATTGCCTAGATCATATCTAGCTATATCCCTTAGTCCATCGTGGAACCTATCCCCTAGCCATTTTTGTCTGAGTCCCTGGCTATGGAGGAGGTGTAGTTGAGTTTAAGATCGAATTTGGACTTAATCTAGAGTTGGGTTGTTCATGAACAATTCAGTCAAGTGAACTGTGTGAATTCGTTCAGGCTTCTTAGAACAATGACATTTTTAGTTAGATGTCAAGAGATTGGGAATGTCATGCTTGGTGAAATCAGATAAAAATTTACAAAAAAAAAACTCCAACTAACAATTATGATCAGTTTGTTATCAATCAGGAATGATCTCTAATAAAATGATTCAATGTGTAAACTTAGATTTTTTCAAATTAATAATGAAGAAATTCACTTCAACGTAGTTTGCTTTTGCAAAAATTCGTATTTTCACACAATAATCCTTATCTATTTAGCTATGTCCGTCTGTGTGCCCAAATACACAACCACGTTCAAAATACACACCTATATTCATCTAAGGTGTTTGGTATTGAAAATCAGCAAAAGCTATACATTTTTTGCATTTTCACCAATCAATTTCCAACGTTGTTTATTTTGTTTTTATTATTGTTGTTGTTTGAAAAATGTTACTAACATATCAAATGTCAATTTTGAATTCAAACACACAGATTTTGCGTGCGATATACTATAGCGGAGTTCAGTGTTTGATGCATATGGTCTTGCGAAAGTGCAAATGCAAAATACTGTAGCTTTAATTTGCAATTCAACAACAAAATACACAGAATTGCAATTATCACATAATTGCTTTTGCGCAATACCAAAACTGTATAGCTTTTTATGCTACGTGTATAGCGTAGCAAAAAAACAGCTGACAAATGTCGTCAAACAAAATTGTAGCTATGAGCTATGACCACTCTAAATAAAAAATTAAAAAGAGAAAAACACAACAAAAAGTGGGTCGCGGCATTTTCACAAAATAATCAAACACCTAAATTTTCTCGACCAATAATTCTGTATATCAGCTGTTACCTAATTTGCATCTAGCATTGCAAAGTTGCTTAAAATACCGCTCACTGTCAATGGCAAAATTATTGCAATAGCAAACAATTGAAACCTAAAACGCACCAAACACTGAATACCGCTTATGAAAAAATGTACAAAATTTTCAAAAGGGGCAATGTTTGTGGAACTTCTGAGGAGTAAATAAAGGCTTTTTATATAAATATTTGAAAACCATAGGACTTGAATATTGATATTTTAGTAAAATTAAATAAATTTATAAATTTTTAAAAACTTAAAAGATTATAATATGGCGATTTTCCATGAAGAAAAATATAAAATTTGAATTAATGTAAAATTTTAACGGTTAAAGATATCATAACAAAATTTGTAACTAATATAGACACAATTATCCTTAAATCAACGACATTATAATTTTTGACAGTTTTTATTTTCAAATACCGTAATTCCTAAAACGGGGAAAATGAGTTTTTTTTAGTGCCTACTATGACTTTATTTACCGTGTGATAGTAAGTAGCATATAGGGTTATACAAATATGGAGTTTTTTCGAGGATCGGTGCTTTCCCTTTTTAGAATTTTTTTACCCAAATCTGAAATTTTGTAAAAAAATTATCCAAGTTTGGATAGGTCTGGGGGTGTTGTGTTCGCTTAAGTGAGCAAAAATTTACTTTATACGCTTTTGCATAAAATTCTCTTTCCGGATCATATAAAAATTTAATATAGCCCAAAAAAAAATTTTTTTTTTCCACAAAAGAAAAAATATATGGCCCTTTTTGGGAAAAAACTTAATAAATCTTAAAATGGCTAATGTTTGTAAAAAAAAAAAAATACTTCGGCGAAAACCTTATCATGGTAAAATACTGTTTTCCACAGCTAAAACTTACTTTTTCAACAATATCTCTGAAAACATCTGCAACAAATTTATCATGTTTTGCTGAAGTTTCCAAAAACAGCGACCGATGTTTACGGGCAAATTTCAAGCCCTCTTCACGACTGATAACTCGTTTATTATCGATTTTATTGCCAACGACAATTGTCGCTATATTCGGATTATCACTATAGTTTTCCAATTCTGTAAACCATGCCTCCAATTTCACCAACGATTCGCGACTTGAGATGTCATAAACCAGAATGGCTCCCAACGCTTTTCTATAGAAACTCGGTGTTAGACTGCGAAATCTTTCTGCGCCAGCTGTGTCCCATAGGGCCAATTTGTAGTCAACACCATCGATATTCATCACTTTACTCTTAAAGTCCATACCAATTGTAACATCGTGATTTTCGTCAAATTTATTCTCCACAAAACGGCGTATAAGACTAAAATATTTAAAAGAAATTAAAATAATGTTAATTGTAAATTCATAAGTTGAACACATATGTATATATGTATATAACACAAAGTAATAATAATGTGTATTAGAGTTCTGTAGTGGAGAGCAAAAATCTGCTGATCGACCTTTCGACTTTACTCAATTTTTAACCTTTCAAAATTTTTGAATGGTCGACATTATGAAAATTCTACTATTTTCGACATTCATTATATTTTAGTGTAAAATTTTTACAACAAAAATTAAAATTGACCTTTTTTTGGCTAAAATCTAGTTTATTATGTTGTTTTGTATTTTGTATTTTTAATCTGATAATAATTTGATTTATATTTACTTAAAATATGCCAGATTAAATGAATTTTTTATAATTTTATTCCCCAGGCCTCAGGCTTTTGTTTAACGCATTATACGGCCATATTTACTTTCTTATTCCTGAGACATGGGTCATTATATAAAACTATTTTATGCGAAACAAGTGTTCGACGTATCATAGAGTTTAACCTTTAACTTCCAAGGTACAGAATCTCTACATAAAATTTAAAAAAACATATAATTTTTAATGGGAGGCTTTCCGAAAAAAGTGGATACAGTAATATGCCAATATATTAATGTGTAATGAATTCATAGAAGAAAAATAGAAGGTAGTTTCATTCTATCTTTATTTTTTCAAATTCTATATCTGATATGCTTAAGGATTTTGAAGTTTTCATAGTAATGCCATATTAACTTTTAAATTTTCCCTTACATTCTTTGGGAATACATCATTTTCATTAATTTGAATATGTATTAAAAAATATAAAAAATATTTACTTTCAAATTGGGATCAAATGATAATTTTCTAATGATGAATGATACATTAGCCAACAAACGACAACAGTGGCTGGATATACGTAAAACTTGCAAAGAAGACTTGCCAAAACAGCTTTGATCGGGATAAAATTTGACATGGGCATAACCAAGCAGTATTCGAGTTTTAGATTTGAAAATGGACCCCACATGTGCTTCAGTGGCGGTGCTAAGGGGACTCAAAGTAGGGCATCGACATGTAATTTTTTTAAACGAGTGCCATCCGATTTCGACTAGATCTTGAAAATACATTCTTGCGTGTACTATTTATAACTAAACCGCCATTTAAAAGATATAAGTTTTGAATAGTAATAAAAAAAATATTAAAAAAAAAATACATACTTAAGCGAACGTTAGGAATACATAAGCGAACGTTAGGAATTGAATCAATAACTTCCAACACAACATATTTATTTAAATGCTAAATTATAAATTACATTTTTGGTAAAAAATGTTTCGAAATCAAAATCATTTTTAGGAAGGTGGCAACGCTTTTTATAATGCTCACAAAAAAGGAAACTTCGAAACCCTTATTTAAAAAAAATATATTTGAACTAACTTCTATATTTTTATAATGAATGAAGTTGTACAATACATATTTCAGTAAATTTAGAATTTTTATTTTGAATGTTTTAAGTTTTTTTCGACTCACTTTTTATTACCTGATTTTTTAAGCTACATACAAATTAAAATTTAGAAAATCCAAATGGAAATTTAGAAAAAACAAATTAAAATTTAATAATGGGAAAACACATATTAAAAATGGGAAATATAATTTTTTATTTAGAAAATAGAAAATATTAATTAATAAAAGCATGTCATGTATTTTATAAAAAACTAACATTTAAAAAATAACACACACATTTTTAATTTTTCGACATCAAATTGATGTTTTCTCAATTTTAATTTGTGTTTTCCTAATATTAATATCTATTTCTCAATATGATTTTGATATTCTGAGTGTGAACTTTTATTTTCTTAACATTAATTTGATTCTCATTCATAGGCTTAATTATTTTGTACTTCAAATGTATTGAATGCAGTCCTTTCATTCCTTATAGTATTAATTCCTTATTGAATCATTAAAATTTTCTTGAATTACAAAATAGCTTTAAAAATGTATTGAATGACTAAATGTTTCTTCAATTGAAATCTATTACATAAATGCTTAAGTAAATCTTTTTCAATAACTAATTTTTTAAATGATTAAAAACAAAACTAAATGAAGAAAAAATATTTTAATTAAATTTGTATTAGATTTGAATTAACAAAAATGTTATCATTCAAAGATTAAATGAATTCTGTTATGAATTAATTTCATTATGAATAAATTCAACGATGCATTTGATGTTGGGAGTGGATTTATGAAATGAATGGGCGACATTTTTTAATTCTGAATTAAGATTTTAGTGAATTAAGCTCAAATTGAATTAATTCGAAGCTCTGGCTACAATTTAGTGTATCATTCTTACAGTAATTTTTGAAATAAAATAGCTTTAAAAAATTTTTCAGATCAAAAACAAATATCAAAGATATGATAACTCGAAAAATATAAACTAGATTTGTTCCTAGACTTTTTTTCCAATAATCCAAAATGTGTATATTTCTTGTATTTATATAAACTAGGTGTCATAAGTCTACGACGCTCTTAAAGTTTTTACAAAAAACAAGAAAAATTTATGTTTTTAATTTTTTTTACAAAATCAAAAACCTTATTTAAAGTTTTTATGCGGGATATAAATTTGTTTTTAATTATTTCTGGTTTTACAAAAACAACAAAAATATTCATTCACTCGGAAAACTAATGTGCCAAAAGTCTACGCTCATGAAAACATTTATATTGAATACATTAAAAATAAATTGAAAAAACAGAAACTTAAACATAATATTGGGAACGATAACCTCGACGATTAAAAACGTCTCTGAACCTATTTTGCATAGAATTGACGAGGTGGATGGTTTCTTCGGAAGTAATCCTCCACCATTCTTCCTTTATCACGTCCTTGAGGATTGTCTTACTCGTTATTGTTCCCTGACGACTTTTTAACCAATTTGTTGTATTGGATTAATGCCTGGAGTTTGTGGAGGAATCGGCAACATTTTTGGCACATTGTACAGCAGCCAAAGCTTAACGATTCCAGCCGTGCGCATAGGGTCGTTGCCATTTTGGAAATAAAAATCATCAGACAACTTTAATTTCTCAGTACTTTGATTTACATGTATATATTTTTAGAATGTCCAGATAGACAAATTTATTCATTTCTAAATCCATAAATTCCATACAATCTAAATCACTAAAATCAGTTTTTCTGTATATCAAAATTTTCTGAAGTACTGTCACAGAAATTCAAATAGGAATTTTTGTTTCACAATGTTAATAAACAGTAGCATATTTATACATCATATAAAATGTATTTTGAAGCACTATTCAATGATACCTGTAATGATCAGATCATTTTCTAAATACATAGGTATATGAGAAGTTTGCTATTATATATATTGACTTTAAATTCCTATAACTCCTAAACTATGAGAGATCAGTCAAAAATTTATAAATTTTTGCGCTTATAATTACACAAAAACATTATTAAAATGCTAGCTGTTTTGACCATGATAAAAATATTTTTCTACTATGGTTTCGACGATCTTGATGTATTACAAAACTTAAAATAAAGTATTTGATTTTGTAAAAAAAATGAAAACATATTTTTTTTGTTTTTTTTTTAATAAGTGAATTAGATACTTATGACACCAGTGTATGTAGGTGTGTGGTACATTTCAACAAATTTTCATACTCAATGCGTTGTTTGTTTTTTATTTTTTTACAAATACGTAGTAATGTTGATGTCGAATTTAGTCATCATAGCCAGCCAGTCAGTGCTCTTTTTAGTCTGTTTCGAATTTGTGTTCTCGTTCTGTGCCCTTTTTAGAACTAACATCTCCATACATACATATAAATATTGATATATTTACAATTTATTTACCTGGACTTCCCAACACCACTCTCACCAATTACCAAAAGTTTTATAGCTTTATCGCTTAGCATTGTTCCTTTCTGCAGGGAATTTATTAAGTGTTTACCATTTATTGTTTAACCTATAGTTGTCTTGATTTAATAAACTTCTTAATTTTTACAGATTAGTAATGAAATGTATAAAAAAGCAGCAGCAGTAGCAATATTGTTAAAATTACTTCAACTTTTGATAAATCACTCCGAAAAAGGTCGTTGCCATATGCTCAAAATAGTGTAGGAGAACATAAAAAGTATGGTATTTATTTATTGCTGACTAATGAATATTGGTAGTGCAGTTTCACTTAAAATGTCGTTAACAGTGATGCCAATTTCACAAAAAAGTGTGCATTTTATTTATGTAAATATTTTTTTTAAGAAATTAGAAAACGTATTTATTTTGAAATAAAAAAAAACGAACAAAAAAATTAAAGATAATAGTAATTGGTGAATTTTGTGAGAATACATTGGATTTTGGACACATTTTTTTTACAGATCATAATCAGGGCAAGTTTAAATATGCACAAACATTTAAGGTATATAAGCAAAAAAACGGGAAAATATGGATATGCATATTGTAATAAACATTTTTTTTACAAATTTATGACAAAAATTATTTTTTCTTTTTAAGACATACAAACCGACGGACATAGCTATATCGTATTTAAGTTTCATAGAGACCTAACATATATATTAGGGTTCTATAAGTCGATTGTTCGAACTGAAAAAGTCGTAAAGTCTCAGTCGACTTTTTGGTCTGAAAAAAGTCGAACATTCGATTATCACAAAAGTCGATAAAAGTGGAATAGTCGATAAAAGTCGAAAAAAGTCGACTTTTAAGATTGTTAAAATAATGTTTAATTGCAACATTATACTAAAACAAAATATGCACAGAATAACATAATAATTTAATATTATTGCAATTTGGTACACTTACATTTTTTCTAGTGTATGCAAAAATAAATAATAATTAAATGTTCATAAAAAAATGAGCATTCTACACAAAATATTTATATAAAAACTAAAAGTTCTTAGACATATCGTATATACTCAAATTACAGAAACTTTTAGGAAACTTTTAATAATAAACATGCCAAATTAGTAATGTAAATGTGTTTACTATTTTATAAATTTTAATCTAACTACATATTAGAAACAAAAGTGATAATATTATTTAATATATCATCGTCTTAATACATTTAATTTTTATTGCTAAACATTACACAAGGCGCATCAATAAATGCAGAAACCATGTATTTTTTACAAAAAATGGTAAAAAGTTGAAAAAAATCGGAGTCGAAAATAGTAGATTTAACTAAAAGGTCAAAAGTTCGAAATGTCGACTTTTTATAAATTACCAAAACTCGAAAGTTTGAAAAGTCGACTTTTAAAAATCGTAAAAAGTCGAAAGTTCGAAAAGTCGACTTTTTCTTTCAACTATAGAACCCTAATATATATGCGAATTTGTATTTGAGTTCAAATATAACGGTTTTAACGACTGGTTTAAGTTACATCATGTTTCTCAACCTATCTATTTCTGGAGACTTCTAATAGTGGACAATGTTGTTTGGGGGCAGATTAACAGCAGTTAACATAACTGTGGACATTATTAAACCAACTCTTTTATAACATGAAATGACGTTTAGGCTTGACAACAGTCACTTTGTGGCTTTTTTGTATAAGCTACTCGAAGGAATATGGAGCTGCGTCTGAATAGTGGCTGCAGTTGCAGTCGTTAGTCAGTTTATCATAGACGCTGTTAGAAGTAACATCAACTGTATTACCAGTGTATACTTACATGTACATTATAAAATGTGTACATTAAAAGAAAGTGACTATTTAAATTGTTGTGTAATTTTAAATAAATACAGAGTTGTTACAATTTTTAAACTTGTGCAATCAAAAGTATCCGGTTTATATAAAGGAAATAAAGCACCGTTTTTAAAAGGTAAAACGTAACAATATGTTAAAATATAACAAAAAGCTATATTTTCTTTATAGAATTATAGTCGACGTGCGAAATATGTATATTTATGCACGGTTCAGCAAAAATCCTTTTTTTAACTTTTAATATATTCGTTTCAAGTTTTTTACATGAAAAATCTGCCCTTATCATAATTAATAAATTATGAAATAAAATTGTTAACTATTTCACTGTATTATTAATTTTAGGGGAAAAAAATTAAATTTTGGTGATACATTCGTTTGTACGCACTTTTTTAATTTATTGAAAAATCGTACAAATTAATTATAAAACTTTATTCTTGCTTTCTTAATATTTGGTAATTTCTAATGACTGATGAATTTCTGTTAGATAAAGAGTTTACTCATCCTTGGAGCGTTTGAATACAAATTTTTGAGCAGCATTTCTAAATAATATTTCTATGTTGATTAAAAACCGTCATCCAATGGTACAATTGTACTTTTTTTGTATTATTCGATCTTAAAAAGTACAATGGTACACCAATGACTCATTTGGTATAATTTGGAACTTTATTTCACAGTTAATATCATAGAGAAATAGATGACAAAATAAACAAACAAAAAATTTACTCAAAATAACCACACGTACGAGTGTTGTTTTTGTTTTCACATAGTTTTTTTTTACTAATACATTCTCACCACATAGTGTTTTGACAACAGCAGAGTTTCCTATCTATGTGTATTTATCTATATTTAATATATATTGTAACGAATTGTACTTGAATTTAAATATATCGGTTTAACGGTTTGTTTAAAGTTGCATAATGCCTCTCAAACAGCAGTGCTTCTCAACCTTCAACATATCAGTGGGTATTATTAACATAGCTGTGGAACATACAACATTGACTAAAAGCTTTGAGTTGATCATTGTTTGAAAGTATGACAATACTAAATATTTAAGCTGCGAACATTAAAATCGAAAGCTCTAGAATTCGAATATACTATTTGTCCCAAGATGTATTAAGCAGGTAGCAGCGTAATTACAACAATACAAGAACAACAGTCGTTTTTGTTTATGTAAAACAATGGTGCCCAAGAATGTTTTACATTGTAAAACATTCTAAACTGCAAAAACTCACTTTTTTATATATAAAGTAATCTTTTTGCTCTTATAACAAATTTAAAAATTTTTGTAAACAAGTGTTTTTGCCATTTCAAAAGGTAAAACATGAGTAGAGCAAAAAATAGTCAGCTGGCGTTACGCTACCACCTGGTTAAACATGCCTTGAGTTCTCGGTTACACCTAGGGTTCTATAAGTCGATTGTTCGATTGTTCGAACAATCGACTTTTTGCTGAAAAAAGTCGAAAAGTCTAAGTCGACTTTTTGGTCACAAAAAAGTCGAACAATCGATTAGTTATCACAAAAGTCGATAAAAGTCGAAAAAAGTCGATAAAAGTCGAATAGTCGATAAAAGTCGAAAAAAGTCGACTTTTAAGATTGTTAACAAAATTTTTAATTGCAACATTCATACTAAAACAAAATATGCACAGAATAACATAATAATTTTATGTTATTGCAATTTGGTACACTTACATTTTTTCTAGTGTATGCAAAAATAAATAATAAGTAAATGTTCATAAAAAAATGCTCTTTCTACATATACATTATTACATTTAATTTTTATTGCTAAACATTACACAAGGCGCATCAATAAATGCAGAATCCATGTATTTTTTACAAAAAATGGTAAAAAGTGGAAAAAAGTCGAAAATAGTCGGAAAGTCGAAAAAAGTCGAAAAGTCTAAAAAAGTCGAAAAGTCTAAAAAAGTCGATTTAACTAAAAAGTCGAAAGTTCGAAAAGTCGACTTTTCATAAATTACCAAAAGTCGAAAGTTCGAAAAGTCGACTTTTTAAAAATCGAAAAAAGTCGAAAGTTCGAAAAGTCGACTTTTTGTTTCAACTGTAGAACCCTAGTTACACCGGGTCTACAACGGACATGAAATGCAAGCAGTTGATGTCTTTACTTAACGATGTTTCAAATTAGACTCAATCACTACTGCAACCGCAGTCACTATTTATACACACTGCCATCTTCATGTGAGTAGCCTAGATTGTTCTTAACGGTCAAAACTCGAATATTCGAATTCTAGAGCTTTCGATGTTAATGTATACAGCTTACACATTTAGTGTTGTCATATTTAAAAACAATCACCCCTATCGGCAAAACATGTGAAATTTATGTTCCCATGAAATATCCATTTCCCTCGAAGGGGAATTTGCTATCGTGTTATTCCCTTAAAATTTTCATTCACAATAGTTAAATTTGTTCGTAACAGATGTTTATTGTTTACAAAATTCCATCTAAAAATTTCCCATGTAGGGGAAATTTTTCACGTGAACAAAGTTGATGAACGAAAAATGGGAAAAGGGAACACATTTCATGTGAAATATTGATTCGCGATAGGGGTGAATGCTAATCGACCGCATGATATCAACATTGTTGATAAGTAGAAGCTTCTACTAAACTTATTTTTAACGCTAGTTATGTGAGAACAAAACGGATTCTTAAATGTATTCCAAACAGTTCACAATAAGAAGTTTAAAAAATAAACATGTTCAGGACGAATTTCTCAAATATGGGTTGATTGTAGAGCAACCAAAACAAGGATCAGGCAATACGAATGATGGGAACACAGCAAAAAGGTTATTTTCATATCCCAAAACAAGGATCAGGCAATACGAATGATGGGAACACAGCAAAAAGGTTATTTTCATATCCCAAAAGAGCATCTCAAATAACAGGTATCCTATTTTTATTTCAAGATTTAAAACAATTATCGTACTTATGTGCAATGAACAAATTGATGATAGGAAATTTGGTGATTATGGAAAGAAAACTGCACGAATATATACAACCAAATATCCATTGAGAAATATGTCTGCAACATGGAGAAGATCTATCAGAGGAAGCCCAGGGAAAAAGAAATAAGGATTACAGATTTTATAGAGAGCACAATATAAGAAAATATCACGAAATTCTACAAATGAAGATCCATTTAATATATTACTGAACTGCTCATCTCTAGCATTCGAAGTCAATCGATAGCAGAATATCGGGACTTACCTGGCCTTTACACATTTAAGAAACAGTTCGAAAAACTGTGCAAATGTATGAATGTAGCGAAATTTGCAATGGTATTGAGATACAAAATTGCCAAGAAGAAAAAGTTTTTGATGTTTGTGCAAAATCTAAGTTAACAAGAATACCATTTCCTACAGAAAACAACTCCCAGTCAAATGAAGTGCTTGATCTTGTGCACTTAGACGTATGTGGACCATTCCAAGTAAATTCGCATACAGGTAAACGATATTTTTTAACATTTATCGACGATTTCTCGGGTTACACAAAAGTATACGTCATGGCAAGGAAAAATTATGATAAATTTAACGATTTTTTAGCAGAATTTTACTGGCAAGAAGTTAAAAGTTCTTCGATGCGATAATGGAGGTGAATTTATTAACTCCGAAATTAAGAAAGTTTTAAAAATGAATTGTAGTATATTGTTACGTTTTAACCTTTTTAAGACGTTGGTTTATTTCCTTTAAATAAACCGGATTGTAAATAAAAACCGTTGAGTAGTTTAAAATTGTAACAACTCTATATTTGTTTAAAATGTACAACAACAACAGTTCAAATAGTCACTCAGTGTTTTTATATACGTTTATCAATTCGCAGAAATGCACACACACTTTATAATGTACAAACTCAATGTACACGGCAGTTGATGTTAACTCCAACAGCGCCAATGATCAACTCACTCACGACTGCAACCTCTGCCACTATTTACACACGCGCCATCTTTCGTGAATCTTCTGCAATGCTCTTAACGATGTCAATGTTAGCAGTTTAAACATTTACAGTCTTATGCAAAAAAAAACCTTATTATGACCTTAAAGTGTACATTAGTTAACAACGACTTTTAGCTTAATATTCCATTATTAAAAAAGTATATGCAAAAACAGTATTTTAACTAACATACATTTTAAAGATTTTTTTTATTTGATGCTGGCAATACCATTATTTTATTCTGTAAATTTTTCCTTAATGTTGTATATGAACGATTATTAGTTCAATTGGTATTCGTGTCTAATATTATTTTTTATGCTTTTATACAAAATAATTATTTTTAATAACATAAAAATGGGGTTGTATTTGTTTATTTAATAAAAAACAACATATAAATCAAATAAAACAACTAATGTAATTAAAATATTATATTCTGATTAAAGAAAGTAATCGAGTAACGTTTTCTTTAAATTTGTTTTGATATTTTACACATCACTAAACTATTTTATAAACAAAATTTATATTTTTGGCAAAAATAATAATTTGAGAAAAAATATGAAAATAAAAGGAAAAGATCTGAAAATTGGAACGAAGAGGATAAGCTAAGTGCAGTTTATACCAATTTATGTACTTTTCATTATTATTTTTGTTTATAGATCCTGCTGAAGGAGTTAATAATAAAAAAAGTGTCCATATTGTTTTTTATTTATTTAATTTGTTTAAAAAATTAAGAATTAATATTTTTCACAAAATGTCAACAGTTATAAATTGTAATAAAATACTGACATTTGGCTTTAAAATAGGTTTAAAGTAGGGTTGAACCATTATTAAATTTCATATATTTAACAATGGTTTACTACAGGTGCTTTAAGCTAATTTTCGTTTTTGGATATACTTTTATCGAATTTAGCTTAACAACGGTTAGTAAGCACGTTGTAAGTTTTTTGCATAAGACTGTTAGTGTTTCCATACTTACAAACAATGCTAATAACCGCATGCTAGCAACATTGTTGATAAGTAGAAGCTTCTACTGATGGACGTGTTTATAAACGTGATGAATGCTGCACAGTGGGGGAAATGAAAAAAAAAGTGGAAATAAATCTGTAACTTCTAAACGAATAGCCCGATTTTAATAAAATTTCCCATGGCTATAGAGGAGGTGTTGAAATGTTTTGAATTTGGACTTATAGCACCTTTTGGGCCACAATGCCCCAAAGTGGGGCACCTCGTGTATATCAAAAATTAAAAATGATTTTTTTTTTTTATTAAAATCGGGCTATTAGTTTAGAAGTTAGATTTATTTCCAATTTTTTTTTCATTTCCCTCACTGTGTGCTGCAGGCACTGTTAAATTCAAATCGCTATTGCAAATTCGTAACAATATTAGAGGAGTTCACAATCCTGTGCAAATAGTCTTGCATCATTGTGTATACATTGCATTTTTACTTTACACTAACAAAATATACAGAAATACACCATTGTATGAGTTTGCAATACAAATGCACAAGATTGTGAATACCGCTATTATATTGTACAGAATAAAAGGGTGTTGCGGAGCGTAAAAACCGGACATTAGTTGAAATGATTAGAGCCATGCTTAACGATGCAAATTTACCAAAAAAGTTGTGGGCTGAATGTGTAATTGCTGCAAACTATATTCAAAAATCGATTGCCTTCAAAGTCTATTAGCAAAACTCCTTATGAAATCTGGTTCAACAGAAAACCTGATGTAAGCAACATAAAAGTGTATGGAAGTAAAGCCTATGCTCAAGTACCAAAGTGCAAACGTCGCAAACTTGATAACGTATCTGTTGAAGGTATTTTGGTTGGTTATGAAGAAAATTGTAAAGGATATAGAATTCTGATGAATGGAAGTAATAAAATTATAATAAGCAAAGACGTAAAATTTGTAGATAATTTCAATTTACCAGATAAAGCGGATAAACAAAATGATCTGAAATATAAAACGAAGAAACTGATTTTGAATTTGACGATGAAGAAGTTGAAGTATTTGAAGATACTTATGAATAAATTCCTTCAGATGATCTGGAAGAATTGTCAGTAACTCAAACCAATACTCGACGACCAAAACCAAAAAAAAATTATAAAGAAATATCAATAGCATGATGTCATTCCTAATTCGTGGAATGAAGTGTTGAGTTTACCTAAGCCAGACAAGGACTTGTGGATAGCAGCTGCTAATGAAGAAATTCATTGTTTGAAAAATAAAGAGACATGGAAATTGGTTCAACCTCCCAAAGCAACGAAAATTATTGGATGTAAGTGGGTGTTTCAAAAGAAATGTGACATTGTCAATAAAAGCAAGACTAGTCGCTAAAGGCTATACACAAACTTTTGGTGAAGACTTTGATGAAACATTTGCTTCAGTAGGAAAATTTGTTACGTTGAGAACTTTTTTGGTGGTAAGTGCAGTTGAAAAGTTTATCGTTAAACACTTAGATGTAAAGTCAGCTTTTTTGAATGATGATATTCAAGAAGAAATATACCTACATGGAACAACCTTAAGGTTATATAAAAGAAGGCAATGAACATCTCATTTGCAAATTACAAATGTCTCTTTATGGATTAAAACAGGCAGCAAAGGCTTGGTATGATAAGATAAATCAAATTTTATAGAAAATTGGCTTTACAGCTGGAAAAGCAGATACTTGTTTATATAAGAAACAAATTTACAATGAAATTGTATATTATACTCATGTATGTGGATGATATACTAATTTGTGACAAAAATGAATTATATACATATAAATCATATCAATAATCAATTAAATTAATATTTTGAATGTAAAGATCTTGGAAATGTATCATTGTATTTAGGCATCCAAATAAATCAAAATTCTAATGGAGATTTTCATCTTCATCAAGAAGACAAGATAAATAAATTAATAGAAGATATTTAAATAGAAGATGGAAAGCTGAGTTCAATTCCCATGGATACAGAGTTTATTAAAATAACCCATAATGAAAATATGCTACCAAAAAACGAAAATTATAGATTAATTATTGGTATATTACTTCATCTTTCTATAACTTCAAGGCCAGATATAGCCTCTGCTACTTGGTCTCCTTTCATAATTTTGCATATACCTATTTTCTTCAAAAATTATTTTGCAACCTTTCGCAGTCATAGCTTTGACTGACATTAAGTTTCCATTAAGACCCGGAACGTATAACACATTTTGAAGTGAAATTTGATTAATGTTACCTTGTATTACTCCTTCCCCTATACCATTAGCAATATGGACTTTACTATTATGCTTCTTCATGTTCTTAAAAAATTTTAGATCATATGTGGATAGAAGCTCCAGAATCAATAATCCAGCCTTTTTTTATTTCACATATATTTAAACAGATCTGAGGTGATGCTACGTGGCTGAAACCTGTTTTCTCCTTTTTCAATTTGATGCAATCTTTCTTCATATGTCCAAGTTTGTTGCAATGATAATATTTTATTTGTATTCTGTTCTTGAATTTTGCATTTTGACTCTTCAATGCTTCATTTTCAGCATCATTCACTTGATTATCAGACTCACCACTTCTTTCAGCTTCATCCAACAATTTTTCTTGCACATATTATATTTTAATTAAATCTTCAGGTTGACCTTCTATCGCTGTAACCAATGCTCCAAAAGATTTCGGTAAACTATTCAACATCCAGCAATTGAGCTCTCAAGAGATTTAAATTATTTGTTCTTGCGTTCTTGCATACTTTCACCTTCTACCACTCTTTTATCATAAAGTTTGCTCAAAAGATGTAGTTTGGACGTCATTGTTTTCCTCTCGTAAGTTGTTTTTATCTTAATCCACATAGATTTTGCTGATGTTACAATTCTTATAAGATGGACCTGAGAATTGTCCACACACATTGCGATAGCTGCTCTTGCTTTTTGATCATACTTGATAAATGCTGGGGTAATTGGATCTGAATGGGCCTTTTCAACAACATCTGAATCAAATGCATCTGTATTTTAAATATTCACGTAAAATAGTTTGTGGGGTTCAGTAACGGAAACATACACTTTTGTTACGTTACGCACAATGTTTGCCAATTCTACGATTTTAAACTATTCACGATCTGAGTCCATAACTAAATAAAATTACAAACAACTATTTTCAGCTTCAAAAGTAGAATGAAAATTTTTAATTATAAAACGTAAAAACAATTATTTAAAATTCAAATGTTACTAAAATTAACAAAGAACTTTTGTTGATAAGCAAACAATTTGATCTAACAAATATAAGGTATATAAAACCAACTGTTATACATGATGGTGGTTCTATGATGGTAAAGAAAATCGTAACTACAGTGCGTCTGCAGAGAAAACAACACACAGCTTTAGACGACAAAAATAGCTTTTTTACAATTCCGAATACTTGCCAACATCTCATCAAAGCCGAACCTTACTCCCATAGAAATTTTAAACGTATGTAGGTATAACATATTTTTTCTCAAAAATGTTTTATTATTTTCTTTTCGGATTTTTTAACACAAAGAGCTTAACAACAGATTAAATTATTACTTATTACATTTGGAAAATACATAACGCGTATCCTTTCAACAAAAAATTAATAAATTACAAGCAAATTTAAAAAACAAAAAACTCAAACAAATTACCTAGAATTTAAAAAAGGAAAATTACTTTAGTGACCAGCTGATTGGGATGCAAAATAATAAAATGCAACAACAACTAAACAAAAATTATTATTGTTACAATTTCATGGGGTTTCCCCATTTTATTTAGATAATGTCTAGTATCAGTTTTATGAATAAAAAACCAATTTCTCCTAAAAATGCGTAAGCAAAATACTTTTGTGATACACTGTAAGTAACTGCACTTTTTGCAACAAAAAAAGGTACCATGAACCAGCCATTTAAATTTGTACCGAACAAGCTCTGGCAACACAGTAATTTTATATGCAGTCATACATACTTATTTACATAATAATGTATGTAAGTAGGTATGCCTGTTCGTATAAACTTATTTACAATGAAATGCAACAAGTTGCATTCCGAAATTATGGCACAACCGACTATTAAGTTCATAGTGTTACAACAATAATAAACAAACATAATTTTATAAAATTAAGAACTTATAAACAAATTTAGAAACACGGGAAAAATAAAATGCAGTCAAATATTTTATTTACTTTATGCATTCTACATTGTATATTTGTCATACGATCTGTTAAAAACTGATTGCCTGTCGTTAACAAAAAGAAAAAAAAAACAAACAACAATACAACTACCACTAACTAGTAGAAGCAACAATCATAGTACACGGACATTTTTTACTACCACCAGCAGCGGGTTGGTTGCTCGTATACAAAAATACCACCACTAAACTCTTAAGTAAATAATGAAATAACAACAAAAACCAACGTAACGACCGACAACCACAACGTAATAATATAAAGAAATATACTGAAAGAAAAAACTACAACAAAATCAAATCATGTCTCGGTGGAGCACACAAAACAACAATAAAACAAAAAACAGAAATAAAGTTAAGTAAAGCAGCAAACTTTAATGCTACACTAGTCTCACATTAACAGTCGCCAAGTAACGATCTAAAAAACCAGTGCTCTGATCGGACGAAAACACATACAAAAGTAGTGATTACAATTACACTCTTCTTCTTCATTAATATTGTATTGTGTTCAATTCTGTTTTAGTCATTTTGTTCGCTAGTTGATAATAAGAATTTGATCTGAGTTAACGAATAAGAAAACAAAGAGAGAAACAAAAAGTAAAGAATAAAATCTTGAAAAAACGAATTAAGAAAAGTAACAAAGAAAAAAACACGTTTAAACACGACGACGACGAGAACTACACATATGCTTAAATGTGTGTGTGAATATGTGCATGCAGAACGAAGCAAATTCAGGCAAATAAATTGAAAGAACTGTCGAAAAACAACATAAACGAAAAGAATAATAATAAAGCAACCAAGCACTTTTTTATTTTATCTGTCTTCTCATGAATCAAAATAACAATCAGTAAATAAAAAAAATAATACAAGTATTTTCATATGTGTATATACATTTTGATTTTTTTTATATTATTTTTATGAGACTAATGTTTTTTCGTTGTTGATTCCTTTTCTGCTTCTACTTCTTTGTCGCCTGTTTCTTCGTTTTTTATAATTTAAAACATCGTATCAACGTCGCTATAGCTGCTGTTCACTCTCCTTTAATTGTGTGTGCTTTTTTGAATACCCGCCCGTCTTCCATAAAATACGAATAATAGTGATTGGCGATATTGATTGGAGAGTTTTGTTTCTTTACTAGAGCTAAAATTTAAAAAATAAAAAAAGAAACGCGTAATTTGGTGAACATCGATCGGTTGCATTAGAAACAAAGTTTCAAATTGATTGAACCTCTCCTGTTGCCCATCTCTTTCCCTAATCAATGGAAAAATAAAAAGAAATACATATTTGTATCAATTGTGGACTTGTAACACTCGTCCAGCACCGCCAAGACAATAAATAAACAATAATAAATGCAAATACGAAAAAAAATTAATTGCAATTGAGAACAATAGTTTGAATATAAAGTACATATCTATTGATGTACATACATACATACATACATATGTATGTAGTTAATTAAGTTATTTTTAACAAATATGACAAATCAATAACTATAAAATTGTACCAACAAAGAATAAACCAGTATATAAGAAAATCAACAAGTGCCAAGTGTGTTAAACAATAACAATAAAATTTTGACTACCAGCAAAAATTCAATTTCTATTGCAATCTATCTGTAAACAGCCCTGTTGTATGTCATTGTTATTTAATAAAATTGCATTAAAAATAATCTAAAACAAATACAAAATGTCTGCAGCAATTGTGCAAAATAACCATACGACCATCACCACAGCAACAACAAACTCCACCAGAGCCATTTATTTTGATTGCGGTGACATTTTTACAACGGTAAGTTTCCTTCGTTTAGCTCCCTTTGCCTCTTTCTAAATTTTTTTACATGCAAACTATGTAATTTACATCTCTCAAGGGCAAAAAGGACATTGAAAATATGTATTTCGCATATTTTTATTGTAATTGCACCTATAATTAACTGTAATTAAATAATTTATAAACTGAATTTATTAGCAGTTTCTGTAAAATAAGTTGAGTTAAAATTAAACATGTGTATTTCTTTTTTGTTATTGTAACACAAAGACAAAACACATGCAACTTCTTACAACTTACTTGTGATACCGAAACTGGAGGATGAATCATGTGCTTATAAAATATTAAATTCTGTAAAACATTTCAAAGAAACTCCTTTATCTTTATTCATTCTATAATTTTAATATTTTTTATTATTGTAGTAAAAAGTACATTTGGGTTTTAAGCATTTTACATTTTTATAAGTCATTTTAATTTTACTAACTGCGCAATTTATAACCACAAGTAAATATCAGAAACAAATGAATGAAAAATAAAATATAAGAAAACTACCCAGTAAAAATTTTGCAATAACAAATAACGTTTGTACATACTTAGTATGCAAATATTTTCCCGTTTTTCGATTTCTTTTAGAAGCTTCCAGCTTATAGAACAAAAAAAAAAAAAACTTAATCTGTCATAAATTAGAGTAGTCAAAACCGGATTTCGGGTTATTTAAGAAACCGTTTTTCTATTTTCCTTGTTTTTTAAAAACAGCAATAATAACAATTCAGAAAATATTTTAAAATGATAATCTTACAAACCGATTCTTACCATTTTCAACTCAAATTATTCTTTTATAATAAAAACAACGTGTGTGACTTTGTCCTACATTTTGGTCCATAACTCTAGTTCTACTTGACCGATTTTGCACATTTCCAATACCAAAGATTTCTGATCATTAACGAATATTTGAGGAAAATTTCATCTCCCTAGGTTCTACTCCGAATGCCTATCGTCAACAGACGGACAGACATACCTAGATTGTCTTAGAATTTCATAAGAATATGTATGATGTATCTACTTTTGTGGGTCTGCGATGAATATTTCGATGTGTTATAAACGGAATGACATAATCAATGTACATGTTTTAACCGACCCTTTTCGAATATTTTATTTTTCTGATATATTCGATAAATCGTTTTTATAATTAGAATGCACTTTTTTTAATTTTTGTAAAAAAATAAAAAAAATTTATAACTTTATGTACTTGCATTGCCAGCTTTTTATACTTTTTTTACCATGTTTATGTATCGAAAATCTCACTCTGATTAAAATATGTTGTAAAAGCCGCTTGTTTGAACTAGTTATACCCTTCACCATGAGTGATAAGGGTACATATACATAAGTTTGTCAATCCATTTGAAATTTCTCAATTTTTTATCTACATATTTCTGGATTACTAAGTCATTAACATAGACAATATGGATATATAATGATAAACGTTTCAAATATCTTTCTAACGACGCATAGGTATAACGCCTTGATTTTGCACCGACAGTGGATCAAAATCGGGGAAAATATTTTTAAATTAATTTTTTTGTTTTACCTAAAAATAATGAATTTTTTTTAAATCAAAAATTGGTTTTATTTTTTAACTTTACTTTGTTTAGTGAAGGGTATAAAAATATAATCGTCATAATTTTTATGATCATGGTCATGGAAAATAATGACAAAAGAGTGATTATGTTGCAGCAAGGTCTTTTGCCCGATGACATGATCCTACATGATCCTATCCAGAGTAGGTACTTTATGATTCAATAAAAAAATAACAATCTATGAACAAAACACTGTTTTCTATTTAATTAAAGTTTTCAAAAACCTTCTTCATAAGGATCATTTGCTATTGTGACATTTGACATTTCATACACAATTTATTTTGTTTGGTTTTCATATTACAACCTGAGATCTTCCTGGTGTAAAATAAATACCACATGGCCAGCTAATTCAAGCATATCGCAAAAAATAATAATAAAAAATGACAGCCATTTAATGAATCAGCAAATATGAGAAAACAGCACCACTCACTATTAGTTGAAAACAAACCTTTGTACACAGATCATGCAATACACTACACATACTTGTTGAAACAATATAATTCAAAGCTAATTATAATGTATTTCATGTTGCTCCTAAGTAGCGATTTTTGTACATGCATACATACATACATATGTATACAATATAATTTAATAAATGTGTAGATAATACATATAGTAAAAGAGTTATGACATAGTTACATATACATGGATAATTGATAAACTTACCCCCATTTTATCAATCTCTGGTTATCATATTTCCTAACGATTAATTTTTTATGAGAACTGTCAGTATATCGTCACAATAAAAAATAACCAGAGATTAAGAAAATGTTGCTTAAACATTTTATTTTCTTTACGGTGAAATTATAAAACCAGATAAATTTCGAACGAAACCCTTTAAGATGATGACGGGAAAGATGCAGATCTTTTTTCTACTATTTATATAATTTTTAAAATTAAATGTCAATCACTGTTTTATACCCACATCCAAAAAGATGAGGTATATCCAAATTAAATGTTTGTATTATTAAATTATACAGGCTCGAGTTCATTAAATTGTCTTCCTTAGAAAGACAAGTTTATTTTTAAAATTTTTTAAATTTCAAAAAATAAAGAAAAAGTTATTTATTTTGAAACAATTATTTTTATTCTGGGTACTTATAAAATTCTATGACGTTGACTTGAAGGGCATAGAAAGAAAGACCTAGGGGGATGAAATTTTCCTTTAATATTTTCTAGTAATAGATAATTGAGTTTAATGAAATCTCCATAATTTAAAATATAATTAAAGTACCATCTATGTCAACTTAAACTTTTGTAATTTTTATTAATAATTTAATCTAACTAACACCAGATACCGCTACGAATAATAGTGATTCTAAGCTGCCTTTATTGAAATGACATCAATTACCGTTACCACTATTACCGACTGCAATTACCGATACCGCAGAATCATAGCACAAGTTTATTACTTACTAGCTTGACCCGGTGCGCTTCGCTACCCCTGTCGTAGTCTATGTTGGAAATTTCAATAAAATCATTTCGGCCGTTTAGTATTTATTGTTTAAGAACTAAAGGTACCAATTTTACCGGTTATGGCCTATTGACGCTTCCAAATAAGGATCTATCTACGTTCCAAATTTCAATAAAATCGATTCAGCCGTTTAGGCGTGATGCTCAAACAAACAAACTTACAAAGACATTTATATATTTATATAGATATAGATAGCTCTAACTGACTCAATAAGAACTAAACGTGAACGCCATAATAACTGTATTATGGTTTCTCTGGATTTATCAAAGGCCTTTGATCGAGTCGAATCATATGATTCTTATAAGAAAACTTATAGATAAATTTAATTGTTTTCACTACATGGTTTTAATTCGAGTATAGAAACTGTTACTTTACATTTTTTAAATTCTTATGAGGCTTTCAGTAAATTTTTAAGACGTTTGACTAAAACAGATTATAAATTATATGTATATTATTAATTATTAATTGGAGAATAATTTTTACTCTTTTGCAGATGCCTTAACCATTCCTAGGACTTTAGTAGTCACAAGGTTTTGGTTTTAAAGTTAACATTATGAAAGGTCTGATATTGGTTAATCCAAAATCGATTGAAAAATGCATGTATAAGGTCGTTTTTAGTAAAATTGCAATGTAAACAGCTTGGAATAAAATTAGAAACTATTGGTACTGTTTCATTGAAATAGTTTTGTCCAAATTTTTGTTTATATAAACTATTTTTTTTAATTTGTCTTGAAAATGAATTTAGTCGACTATTCGATGAATTGACAATTATTGTTTGAATAAATTTTTATTCTAAATTGAAAAATATATTTTTTCCCCGATTATTCGAATGACAACACTTCTACGAATTCTTTAAAGTTAGAGTAAATTTGTCTAATCTTGTTTTTGCTCACAATTATTAAACATTATTGGTAGGTTGTTGTGATGTGAAGTGAACCCACCAAATACTTATTTGTTTTTAAATTTATTCAATTCTTTTGTAATATTCGTACAAGCTTTTTTCGATTTTGATTTCGTTAGCTTTTAGTGTCTCGTTAAGTGTATTTTTGTTGTTGGGAAGCTTTATTTAATTTTTTTTCTTCGTTAAGCTTATCAGAATTAGCGCAATTTATGTGTTAATCTCTTGTCGAAGCAGGTTATTATTATTATTTGTTGTTATTTTTTATTTGTTTGTTGTATGTATATATACAATATACATATACGGATACATATGTAGTATAGATGTGTGGATGTATTTTTATGATTGTATTGGTGTATTTCTTTCTTAATCAATTGTGTCTCAGTTCCGGGTTAGTTTTTAGAATTTCGTAAGTTGTGATTTTTAAAATGAAGAAAACAATAAAATAAAAATAAACAAAATTAAAAATGACGACCAATAATATACATAAATAAATAAATAAATAAATAAAACATCAAACGCACACGTACACGTACAATATCAATTTACATACTTAATTTTATTATTATTTCATAATTTTGTTGTTTTAATTTTTAGGATAACTTAATTATATCTATTTATTGTCTTTTTTGTTCTTTATATTTTTGTTCATTTGGACATACTTGATATGAAATTGATGAAATAGTAAAAAAAGGATGATGATGATAATATAATTTGACAGTGATGAATTGTCATTTAACAAATTTATTTTATTTTGTTGTTAGAAATGTTGTTCATTATTTTTTTTTAAACTCTTTAAATTAATTATCGATATAATGTATTTTTTGGATGTGGGCCTTATATAATAGGAGCTACGACCAATTATGGATCGATCTGTATAAAATTTGGTACGACTATGATATTATAAATTATTGTGTCGAATTTCGTAAAAGATTTATCAAATATGGACCGATCGAAACCTTTTTTTTTTTTATTTCTTTTCATACAGATATGTTTTATGTTTGCTGAATTTTATTGTTGTTATTATATAGGCATTTGTGGACCATATAGCAATATTTCGGGAAGAAATTAGCTGGGAGAATTCCTCGACCGATTCTTGCAATTTTGAGCAGAGCTTGAATTTTTATCAAAAGAAAAATGTGTGCAAAATTTCATGATATTATTTGCAATATATATGTATTTGCAAAACATTTTTGGAAAATATAAACTTTTTTGGAGCTTGTCTCACATTTTGGACCACAGCTATGGAGCTACTTGATCGATTTGGCCCATTTCCAATAACAAAATTACTGATAAACGAAGAATGTTTGGGAAGAATTTCAACCCCGTACGTCCATTCCTCGGGGCCCTATCGTGCCATAGTTAGATCGTCTTATTAGAAATCAGAATATACAAATATACCTTTTCGTTCTGCGACCAATATTTCGATATGGTACAAATGGAATGAAATGATTAATAAAATACATTCTCCAATTTTTAATATATTGCAGATCAATAGTTACAACAATCGGTATAGTATTTAGAAGTCTTTATAATTTGTAATTTTTGACTTTAAGTATGTGATCAATTATGTGATTTTTCAATATTTTATATAAATTCTACTTGAAAAAGTTAACAATTAAGTATGTGCAATATGTATTATGTTTCTATCATAAGTTGCTCAATAGGTTAATAAATTTATATTATATTTACGTCAATTAGTTGTTATTGTTTTTGAATAATTTTTATTTGTATAAAGCTGCACATGTACATACGAGTACATATGTATGTATGTAAGTTATAGTTATAGACATAGAGAAATATACATAGAGCGGAAACTGTCATGTCAAAGACCTAACTCTGTTGTCAAAAACCTAAGTGCTGAGAATGTATTAGTAAAAAAAACTATGTGAAAACAAAAACAACACTCGTATGTGTGATTATTTTGAGTAAAATTTTTGTTTGAGTTTTTTTCTAGTTTCCGCTCTTGTTGTTTCTCTCATAGATAAATACACATAGATCGGAAACTCTCCTGTCAAAGACCTAACTCAGTTGTCAAAAACCTAAGTGGTGAGAATGTATTAGTAAAAAACTATGTGAAAACAAAAACAACACTCGTATATGTGATTATTTTTAGTAATTTTTTTGTTTGATTTTTTTTCTAGTTTCCGCTCTATGTTTCTCTATGGTTATATAGGAATACACATAGAGCAGAAACTAGAAAAACTCACACAAAAAAAATTACTAAAAAAAATTACACATACGAGTGTTGTTTTTGGTTTTTTACTAATACACTTAGTTTTTTGACAACTGAGTTAGGTCTTTGACAGCAGAGTTACCGCTCTATGTATATTTTCTCTATGGTTATAAGTACATATAAATTTATATATTGTATATTATTTAAAGTGTTTTTCTTTAAAAAGTAAATATTTGAACAATATGTCGTTCAAACTGAACATGATATAAAAAATTATTTTTTATATCATGGACTAGAATATACATACATATATGTATATTTTTTTTTTAATTTCAAAATTATATGAATTAAAAATCTTGCTTACTTATAGTCAAATTTATTATATGCTAAACAATGGCTACGCAATTTGTCTCAAAACTGTTCTTTAAACAAGGAAAATACATTTTCAGGTTTGTTTATACAAGCTAAAATTTAATAGTTTTAGTTGTTGTTGTAGTAGTTGTTGTTTCGGTATTCGTCCAAATTTTGCCGAATACCAAATACTGGCATTGAAGCGATTTCTAGCCTAAACAATTTTTAGAAATTTCCGGGAAATTTCGGGAATTTCTTTATAAGATTTATTTCTCCATAAATAAATCAGATTCGTTAGTGTTTGTTGCAAATCGAGTGATTCGATAATATCTATCACTTTTTGGATTCTAGCAACTGCAAGTCGGTTGATATCGTAGTTAACATCTAACTAGACATCGTGATAATGGGGGTTAGGCTTAATAGTTCTTCATATTGAACAATTTCATTAAAATATATTGTAGTTAAATTAAACCACAAAATTTAACTTATTGTAATTTCTATATATCAGTAATGTCAACTGTAAGTTAAGTTTTTATTGTTAATGGATTTTAAAGGAATTACAAAGGTACTTAGCATTTCAACTTCTGAGGATATTTATATTTAGAGATAATAAGTGGTTGATATGCATTTTGATCTTAAAAAAGTTTTCATTCGAAACGAATTGACCAGCAGTAGTTGCCCTTGGCCGAGTGAACTTGTGTCAGGAATAATACATCCATTTGGTATTCTAAAGGATATTCTAATCCCAAATTCCTATATGTATTCACCTTCGCCAACTCTATCGCCTCTTTTATAGCCGTTCGTGTAAATGGAGAGATACATCGTGTTCGGGGAAAGACCCCACTCCAATCCCGCTAATGAATGTTTGCAAGGTTAAAATAGTATTGCATTTTAAAATTCGTTTATATCTTTTTAGATAGATAATTGTGCATAGTGTATGATTCTGTTATAACTTAATGTGAAATTTAATATTTAGTATCAACTAGATTCATCGAATAATCGTGCTGATTAATCAATTACTGATTAATCGATTAATTAATATTTCTGAATAACCAAAACTATGATTAATTAATAAATTAATTTGCATTTTGATTTTTCAAATTCGAATATATTTTATATTGTATATATCACAGATTACACAGATACATGCAGAGCGAGAGAAAAAAAAATTAAATTTTTAATAAGCAACGACTTTGATACATATATATTTGTCCCTCTTTCCTAACCACAACCATTTTGACATTTTCTTTTCTTTGTTTTCTATTGCCATATTAACAAATCTGTATAATTTGTGTAAAGACAAAAAACAAAGTATATTTATACAAGTACATGCAACTCTACAACAAATCAACAATAAAAAAAACAACATTAATTTTGTTTGTGTAAAACATTGTGAGATTGTCAAAAATAGTTTACAATTCCATACAAAAAATGTAAACAAACAGAAAGAAAAACAACAAAGTAAAAAATTTTGACAATCACAAAAGTATTTACAAAGGAGAAAATAATGAACAGCTTGCATGTACTTGTATAAATATACTTTGACAAAAAACATGAAATAAACAAAAAAATTTATTTGAAATTATTCAAATTTCGAAATAATAAATTTGATTAATCAGGATTTTAGGTTAATCGCACATCCCTAGTAACAATATTTTGAAACAACTGAAAAAAAAAAACTGCCTAACATAAATATGGTTACCTTAATATAGAAAGGCCCTAACTCGTGTTTTTTTAAGTCGAGATTTTTTTTTACTAAATATCTAATACAGAATTATTAAATATAGGTCTGTCACACATTTTATTCGGAATGGTTTCAATTGCGTTTATTGATAATAGAAATTCAAAGTAATACCGTGTAATTTGTTAATTCCAAACATATTTCATAATTCTGCATTCCAGTTTTTTTATTTGACAGCGTATTTTTTTATATTAAAACAATAATTACTTTTTTACTTATGTTTTACCTTTTCTGAAAAAGCGAAATACGGAATTAACTCCACTTTCTGTGAATTTTGTGAAATGCCTGATATTTTTGGAATTAATAATTTACACGGGATCTGAAGATAAACTACGGAATTGAAACCATTCCGAACAAAATGTGCGACAGGCTTGTATAACTTTGAATTTCTAATATGTATCAATAAATTTTTATTAAAATAACAAAAGCAGGTTTGATTTTGTCTTAGTATACATAATATGTATGTAACAACAATATTTCAATTTGTTTCAAAAAGATAAAAAAATGTTTGTATTTATGAATGTAGCTGCGTAGGAGGGTTTGGGGTGATTGTAAAGGCAATAGGTAGGAAGTTTATAAAAATATGTTTAAGCAAAACATGCAGTGTGCAGAAATCGAGTTTTTCATTATTAACATATGTACATACAACTTATTAACGTTTTTAAAATCATAAAAAAAATTATTATAATTTGTTTTGTGGTTTTAACTACATACTCGTACTCCTATTACTTTTATTTTATTTTACATAATACAACGAATGACTGACTGTTGCTGGCTGACCCATTGGACCATTTTACTTTCAACATTTTTTTTTTTTAGTTTTTTAGTTTTTCTTTTTTGTTGTTGGTTGCTGTTGCTGTTATTGTTTTTTATTTTAAATACAATAACAAGCAATAGTTTGTGTAAACTTCAACATTTGTTTTGTTTCTTTACATGCGGATATGATGAAGACATCTTTTTATCTGTCTATAGGTAGGTATGTATATGTATAAATTTTAGTTGCATTTTGTTTTGTTAGATAAGTTGAGTTTTTTTTTTTTTTTACTTTTGTTTGTTGGTTGGTTGGATGGATGGATGGCTGGTTGTGTGTCTGTCCGTTTGGCTGGCTGAGTTGGTTAGTTTGTTGCATGATTGTTGCTTGGTTGGTTTTTATTTCATTTGTATATGAAATAAAACAAAACAGCACAAAAAATGTGACTTTTATTTAACAAAAGGTCAGCAGAAAAATATTAAATAAAAATAAAAAAATTCATGCATTCGTACTTGTGTTGTTGTTGCCTTTTGTTTTGTTAGTTTTTTTATTATTATTATTATTATTATTAGTTTTACATAAATTTTCATTAATGTATTAAACAATTTTTTAGTTGCAATTTTTTGTTTCTTTTGTTTTTATTGGCTAATGCCGTATTTTTATTGACAGCTGAAAACGCAAGAATTTTTTTTGTTTTTATTGCAATTGCAATAGAGTGTTAATAATAACAACAAGTGCTTTATAGAACAAGGACCTTAAATTGATAAACAATTATATTGTTGTTTAGTTTTGTGTTGTGTAATTGTAGTTTAGCGTGGGTAGCGATTTGAAATTGGCGTATTTCGAGTAAGTTTTGCTTTTGGGCATTATTTCTTAAAAATAAAATGTAGTCTTTTTTCTAATATTTAATTTCAGATTGCTTCTTTGGATTGCTAATTTAAGATTTTGTAATTAAAAATTTCTAGAACATTGTTAATTAACCATTTTATATCTGGGGGTCAAAATTGTCAAAAACATTAAAGTTACACCTCTGTACTAAAAAATATTAATAATATCAATAATATAAATTTATACCAGAAGTCAAAAATACCATAAAACTAAGAATTTATCAACCAGATGCATTAATAAATCTATTTCTATTCACCTTCGTGAGAAGGGTATATATAAGTTTGTCATTCCGTTTGTAATTTCCACGATATAATTTTCCGACCCTATAAAGTATATATATTCTGGATCCTTATAGATAGCGGAGTCGATTGTGCCTTGTCCGTTTGTCTGTTGAAATCAATTTTCTGAAGACCCCAGTTATCTTCGGGATCCAAATCTTCAATAATTCTGTCAGACATGCTTTCGAGAAGTTTGCAAAATCCGTCCATAAATAACGGAGATATGAGCAAAAATCCGAGACAACCTCTGATAATTTCATAAAAAAAGACAATTTATTGCACGCTGTGACAAAAAAGCAACAAAACGTATGTTTGGATGTGTGTTGGCTTCATTGGTTTGCGTATTTTTTTTTTGGTTCTGCTGTTTTTATACCCTTCACCTTCGTTTGAAGGGTATATATAAGATTGTCATTTCAATTGTAAATTCTATTCAGCAATAAAATGTAAAATTTTTTAAAGTTTTCTTGAAATATTTAGGATGCTACTTATACGCTGAAAGTGGGCAATTAATGCATCCACAACAAAGGTGAAGGATTTATAAGATTCGGAATAGCCGAATATAGCACTCTTACTTATTCAATACTAAGAACCATTTACAATATTTTTTTTTTATAATTAATGTCGTGCATTTAATTGTTTTAGAATTTAATTTGTTCATAATCACATAATTTTACAATATTTATAGTCTAATATTTTTTATTATTCATAACAGAGTTTGGAAATTAATTAATTCATTCAATCAATTTGAGCTTAATTCACTAAAATCTTAATTCGGTATTTAGAAAATGTAAGCCATTCATTCCATAAATCCATTCCCAACATCTAAATATTTAGCTTCATTCAAAGGCTTTTATTTAAATAGAATTAATTCATAACAAAATTAAATGATTTAATTTTTTTTAATTCAAATCTAATACAAATTGAAGGAAAATATTAATTCTTCATTCAGTTTTGTTTTTGTTTTGCTTTTAATCATTTACAAAATTATTAGAAAAAAAAATGACTTAAGCCATTTTGTAATAGATTTGAATTGAAGAAAGTTTTTATCATTCAATAATACATGTTTGAAGCTATTTTGTAAAGGATTTTAATTCAAGATAATTTGAATGATTAAAAATGGAATTCAATAAGAATTAATTCATAATAAATTCATGAACGGTACGGTTAAGTGATAAAATTTATTTTGATTTGCTTTGAACATTATTTTTTGACTACGGGTTAATACGGGCTAATGAAGTCCAAATAATAAATATATTATTTTTTATAAATTATCATAACAAGCAAATTTAATCTATTTGATATTTTTTATTGCAAAGGATTTTTAATAAAGAGAAATTTTAAATTACAAAATCGTAAATTAGCAATAATTTTAAAAAATAAATTGTGACCAAATTTGTTGGAAAGGGGGTTACCTACTCCATAATAGCTCTCGGATTTCATGTACAACCATTAAAATTTGCATTTTTAATCCTTATTTAGTGTTTATTAGAATCTAAAACTATTTTTTTTCTTGAAATTTCGTTTAAAAATTTAAAATTTTTGGGATTTGAGATATGCATGGATGAAAGAAAATTTTTATTAAACAGCTATGGGGTAAATGAAATACAAAAATTATTTTTAATTGGATTTTTTCTACATAGGAACATTTTTTCGAAAATACATTTCAACCTCTAAAAGTTATCTGATTTTACTCAAAATTTCAGCACTTGAGTTTTAGATGAAAATCTGTAGAGTGCAAAATAAGGGCCACCCTAATGTATACCATATCAATCGTTATACCTACCTATGCAGTATTTTTAGTCATATGTATTTAGTGTTCGAATATATTAAAGCTCATGTAATTGTAATTCGTTTCCAACCAATTCTATACATTAGGATTCAGTATTTGGCCCATTTTAAAACATTCGATTCTCCCATCCCTGAAATGAATACATATAATTTTTCAACTCATACATATTCAGTTTTGTAAATTTGCAAGTATTATGCATTTGTTGGTGTAACTTTTGCTGCTATTTTTGTCGTTATTGTTGTTCTTGTACATATTTAAAAAAAAAAAATTAAATATAAATTCCATTTCCTGCCATTGCGATAACAAAACTCAAACATTATTGAGTGCCTTCTTTTTGCTGCTGCAAGTAACATTTATTTTATTTCATTTTATTGTATTGAACTTTTTTTTTTATTTCTTCTCAAACCATTTAATTTGTGTGTGTGTTGTTTTTTTTGTTGTTTACTTTAGTTGTGCTATTGAAAGCACAAGTCAATAACAAGCGGCGTCTCGGGCTTCTTTCTCTCTTTTTTAGTTTCTGTCTCCATTGTCAACAATAACGTGAGCTAAAAATTTTTAAAAATATAAAAAAATACTATATAAACGGCACAGAAAAATAAAAATGCCAGGGAATGAATGATTAACTACAAACTACTTGTAATTTGCTGAGTTCGTCTTTTTCATATTAAATACAAAACAAAAAAATAATAATAATAAAATTAAAAATGAAATGAGAATAATAAAAACAATATGAAATAAAATAAACATACAACGACAAGCAACAAGAATTGTTATTATCGTCGTCGTCATACTAGTTGTTGTTTAAGTTTGTGTTGTTGTCGCTGTTGTAGTAGTTGTTGTTATTTTATTATTTTGTATTGTATTTAAAGTCGTTCGATCACTTGTTGTTCGACCACTTTGGGGTTTTTTCCCAGTCATTTATATTTTGTTTTTGTACAATAATGTTATGTTGCCAGATTTATAATATTCTTTTTCTAGAACAATTGTCTAATACCAATAAACCGAACGATATTATAACGATATTGATATTGATATCATCTAGATGATATAAACTATCATATATGATGTTTGCGTATCACAAACTATAGTATTTGTGGACTAAATTGTACTGTTCCTTATAATATGGTTTTTCCAGGCAATTAGTTTTCGCTATCATAATTTCCAATAAAAACGTTAGTAAAATCATCATGCTACAGATTTTATTTTAAATGCTATTTAATAGTAAAAATTATATTTTGTTTTATCTATTATCTATTATTATATCTATAATTTCACAGAAATAACAGAAAAACCTGGAAAGAAAAAAACATATTTTCATCTCATTTATATCACATATGAATATTTTTGTAAATATTTGAAGTCAGTAATAATATATGATATTCATAATCGTCCCCATAAGGTGGTAATATATTTTTTGCTTTCATATCGTTTGTTGGTTTATTTGGAATGTTTTTTTTTTTTTTTTTAAAGCAAAATTTTGTTTTTTACTTTCAAAATAATTAGCGAATCCTATTCATATATTTAAAACATTAGACACTGATTTCAATACTAAGACTAAAAGTAGCCAAACTGATGTACTAATAAAACCCAATTCCATGCATGGGTTTATTTTCGAAGAGGCCAACATACGCGACTAATGTTGGTCACCTAGATAGTGTGATATCACACCTCTGTATTTTTATTTCTTTAGGGTTATGTAAAGTCGAAAGTCTTCGTCGATAAGCCAGCTACGATGTAATTCGTAATTCGCCAGATGTCAATAGCAATGCTGAAAAGAATAATCGAAACTTGGGTTTTTCGCAGCCAACAGTTGAGTAAAGTTTTCTTGAAAAAGTAAATTTCAGAGGTTATTGTTTCGGGTAATAATAAATATTCCGACATTTATATGAAATGCTTTAATAACAAGATAACGCAAAGCTAATCATCCTATTGAAAGAGGCAGGTTCTTTTTCAAAACGAGTAAGAAACACGACAGCAATTCAAGTTCTCCTCAATAAACCTAATTCTCCCATATTATTTAGGGGTTTTTAACTTTATTTCACATTTTGAGGAGTCCTGGTCGTTGAGTCAAATTGAAAATAAAAAGTTGTAAAAGTAAAAAAGTAAAGTTTATCAAGGGTTCATACAACTTCATCAGAGCTTGGAATTAATAAATTAAATTTGAACTTACTTCACTAAAATCTTAATTGGGAATTAAGAAATGCCAGCCATTCATTCCATAAATCCATTCCCAAAATCTAATTATTTAGCTTCATTCAAAAGCTTTTATTTAGATAGAATTCATCGTTGAATTAATTAATAACAGAATTCATTTAACCTTTGAATGATTACTTTTTTGTATTCGATTTTTTATTCATTTAGTTTTGTTTTTGAATTGAAGAAAAATTTAATCATTCAATACATTTTTAAAGCTATTTTATAATGAATGATTCAACAAGGAATTCATTATCAATACGTTTGCAGTAGTAAGGAATTAAGACAACGAACTAATTCTTACTGAACGCTTTAATGGAATTGTTAAGAGAGTATGTTTATTCTGATTTTGAAAATTGATTTAGGAATTAATTCTTTCGAACTTTTGAACTGCATACATACATAAATAAGTTACTTTATTCTTTCAGTTTTGTGCATTCTTAAAAATCTAAAAATTTTACTCTGGCATCACTGAGTCATGTTTTTTTCATGGCTTCTCTTTTATAGAGTTTTTAATAAAAAACAACAATAAATAATATTTTTTTCTTATAAAAAAAAAAATACAAATTTTAGTTGCTCTCCTAAGTAAAATTTCGTGTTGGAATCGCGTTGTTGCTATTGTGTCGCAGTTGTTTTTTGTATGTATTATATTCGTGTTGTAATCAGCATTTATTTGTTTGAAAAATTATTGGCTTGCTTTGTGAAACACATGTGCGGGTTGGTTTGTGTACGTCAGGAATGGAAAATTCGATATCATTAAGTTTATATAAATTGTAATACTGCACTTTAATTGAAAATTGAAGTAGGTGAAAATATAGCTATTAGATACGAAGCGAAAAATATGGGCATTAAACGTTTTATGGCCATGATTAGTAATAAATGGTTGCCCAATCCACAATATAATGTCAGAAGCGTTTTTCCGATTTCGGTAAAATCTTCAGTATAGAATGGTTGACAATACAGTGCACTCGCGGTAACATGAACACCGTCTAACGTGAACACCGCCTAACGTGAACAAGCTTTTATTTACATTGACTACTCTGTAACGTGAACAAACTCAGAAAGCGCTATAACGTGAACAATTTTTTTTTACTGTATTTGTTTTCTAAGCACTGAAATACATACATTTAATTTGATTTTCAGAGATTAGGGAATACCCTTATAATAAAAATGTGTTTGCATCCTCTAAATTAATGTTTTTAATGGCAACGAATGAGTAATTTTATTAGCTACGTAATTTTATTTCAATATATATTTTCTCGTGATCTCGTTTTGTATTGTAATGCATTTTAATCAATAATTTTTGTTTTATATTTCAATAATGAAAATAATAATAAAAGAATTTCACGTTCACGCGTGTAAAACACAGTTTTTTATTATAAAATTTTATATTTATTCCATGAAATTCGACAATCGCTAACGTGAACAATTTCACTAACATGAACTCCCTTGGTTTTAATTAGTTCACGTTACCGCGAGTGCACTGTACAATGTAAACTTTTCCAAATATTCAATAAATAAGTCACAATGCAAAAAACCTTAAGAAACTTGTATATATAATTTTAATTGCAATACTTATGTTAACAAGAACATAATTAAATTATGACAAGTAAGAGTGCTATATTCTTATATACCCTTCACCTTTGTTGTGGATGCCTTAATTGTACACTTTGAGCGTATATCATCTATATAAATATATAAATGTCTTTGTAAGTTTGTTTGTTTATTTGTTTGTTTGTTTGTTTGTTTGTTTGTTTGAGCATCACGCCTAAACGGCTGAACCGATTTTATTGAAATTTGGAACGTAGATAGATCCTTACTTGGAAGCGTCAATAGGCTATAAATTTTTTCAATACTTGGACCAGAAAGGGATAAAAAGGGGGAAAAACGGGTAAAATTGGTACCTTTAGTTTTTAAACAATAATTACTAAACGGCTGAACCGATTTTTACATCGACAGGGGTAGCGAAGCGCACCGGGTCAATCTAGTCCTAAATATATCAAGAAAACTTTTAAAAATTTTAGTAGAAGTTACAAACGAAATGACAATCTTATATATACCCTTTTCACGAAGGTGAAGGGTATAAAAACAACAACGCCAAATGAAACGAAAAACCAAAAAAAAAAAAAAAAAAAATAGGCAAAGCAATGAAACCAACACACATCCAAACATACGTTTTGTTGCTTTTTTGTCAAAGCATGCAATAAATTATATGATGAAATTTTCAGAGGTTGTCTCGGATTTTTGCTCATATCTCCGTCATTTATGAAAGGATTTTGCTGATTTTAAATAGAAAACTTCTGGAAAGCATGTCTGACAGAATTATTGAAGATTGTGGAAATTACAAACGGAATGACAAACTTATATATACCCTTCTCACGAAGGTGAAGGGTATAAAAATAGAAAGCAGGCCAAAAAGTATTCGTTATTATGGTACTCACAAAACAATGGAAACTATTCTGCCATTCCCTTATAACTGCATCTGACCTTTGTTGTTTTTTTTTTTTTTGGATTGAGATCTGGCAATTGGGCAGTACACTTCAAAACACTTACCTCATTGGACACAAACAGTTTAAATAATCTAAGGAAAATTGTATACGAGCAGTAATTGTTCGAGAACTAAGTAATAATTGGGAAAAAAATTACAAAATAAAATAAATTTGAAAATAACGGAGAAACATGAAGTTTTTCTTATATATTCCTTTCGTTTTAGTCTTCTTTCTTGTAGAAGTTTAAAAGTTACCATTGTTTTGGCAATGCTAAGAAGAATAAATAATATAAATGTATTTTTTTAAACTAGAATTCTTTTGGACTCTAAATTGTCCATTCCTGGGTTAAGTATTACTTCTCTAGTATGCACAAATACATTCAAACACCATGTGTGTATTTACATACATCCCAGTTGGCCACATCTTCAAAACATACTGAATGATAGGTGCACGACAGTGTACACTCCTACATTAGGGACAGCCAGAACAAATCGTCAATTTTTTTTTTTGAACAAATGACGCAAAAATCGTGGACGACTTAAAGAGAGACATTGTGGCTCAGTTTTTTGTTGACGTTCATACAATAACAATAAAAGGATCGACTATAAGTTACCAGAAGTCCACATTTAAGAATTTGTCGTTTTCTTGTCGTCAACAGATTTGGATATATGACAACATTTAAGACATTGTGTTTCATATATGAAATGTCTTACATAAATCGTCAAAGATTTGGCCAACTGGGTTGTGTTGTCTTCTCAATGTATTAGTACAGCTGGGTTCTTTCAAAATGCGCCTGTTTGTTGGCTGCCTGTAAGACAAACTTATTTAATGTCTGTCTGTCCGCCTGACTGCCTGCCTATTTGTTTGCTTACCATTACCATTATCATTATTATTACGATATTATTTTTATTTCTTGTATTTTTCTCCGTATAAAGTAAGTAGTTTGTTTGGTTCATTGAATCTCTTTTGCGAATCTACTTGCTCGCTGTCTTACAGTCACCCAGTCAGTCATAATGTCTGCTTTATTTGGCTGACTGACTATAGAAAAGTCCCATTTGTTATACATTGCACATATATGCGGGCAATTAAGTGAGTATTAATTTAAAGACCGAAGTTTGGCTCCCTGCAAATGTACATACATAAATTTATATGATCTGTGTAGTGTGATCTGATCTGCGAACTGGGAGAAGAGAGCCAAAATATATGAAAATGTGAATTGAGCAAAACTGTACACACAGTAATGTAAACATATTCAGAAGGGGACTGTCTAAAAAGTCCTTTAAAAAAATGCACTTTTTTGTTGTTTTGCGAAAAACTCTTATCGTTGTTGTTATAGAAGCATAAACAACCTTGCAATATTTAATTTGGGGGTTCTGCATGTAGATCAAGTAAAAGGAATTGTGCTACTTCGACAAGATGAGTCAATAAATCTGGACGTAGGTAAGTAGGGATAGCTGGACAGTTAAATATGTGCTGTGGCTTAATTGGTTAGCGCGTTTGATCATGAAGCATGATGTGGTATTTGCGGCCTGGGTTCGATTTCCAGCCGCTGCCAATCAACAACATCAGTTTATAATAAATATTAGTTTACTAATAACTAATATGTATAACATTAAAACGCCACCGAAGTAAAATAAATAAATAAAGGTTGTTGGCTTGAATAATGCGCCATCTCACCACCAGAGGCGCTGCAACCTGCACTAATAACAAACATAACGCACAATTGCAGAGTTGTCAAACAAAGCTTTTCTCCTCCTTTCACCACCTTTCCTTCTACAATTCTATCCCCTTTCCAAAGAAAGTAACACAATTATATATAGGCATATTAATTGTCTGAGTGTTACTTCTTTAAAAAAAAAAACAGTTAAATATGTGTGGGTGTCATGAGAAGCCTGACCACATGCTGTGCATATGTGGGATCAGCTTGTTTCTCCATCCTGATCATAGTTGTGCCAGAGTCGTTGTTTTACGCGGCAGAATCTTCTCGGCTTCTGCGTCTATGAATGTCGATTGTGTTCCTTGACCGGTAGAATCTTAGTCTCCTCGTGAAGATGGTGTTCGGAGGTTATTTGAAGATAGATTGTGACAGTCCTTTAGCCTTCTTTTTGACAGCTTTGTCCCAGGAAAAAATAACAATTGGTGGTGAATAGTTCTGCTTGTTGGCGGAAGACTAATACCGTGTTTCAAATGTATATGCACTGTAAAAATAAAATCTATTTAGCTGAACAAATACCTATTTATCTGTTATATTTTAAAAGGATCTTTCAGATTGACTTCGTACAAACATTACTCCTACTTTCATATGGTTGGTTGTCTGTCCAAACAATTTATATAAAATGTTGCAAGTGTGTAAAAAAGAAGTATGTATCGGTTTGAATGAAGAAACAAAAGAAGAAGGTACTCTCCAATAACAACATCAAAGATATACAATTATAATTATGTATACAATACTCCAATGTACTTATTTATATATTTATTTCAGTATGTACCAACTTTGAGTATTAGATAATAACGCACATTGTTTGAATTTCCTCCATTCACTATCATTTTCAAAACAATTCGAAATTGTTTTTTTTATTTATTTCTTTGCTTTATCCAAAGTTGTGTGTTGTGGTGTGATTTCTTTCGTTTTCATCAAATCATGTGGATGGAGTGTAGTGGAGTGGAGTGGTGTCTTGTTGTGGTGTTGTGTGGTTGGTTAGTTACTTGAATTTTGCCTTTTACTTTTAAAAAGTAATTTACTTTTCCTTTAAGAGAGACAGAGAAAGACACACACAAATGGGCAAACAATTAATAGATGTCTACCAGTTGTTGGTATTGCCATCGGGAACTCTAAATGAATCATTAAATAATTTTATTCAAAGTATCAATAATAATAATAATAATATGGATTTGCATATATTTTAAAAGTATTTACATTAGAGCTACTCATAGAAAAAAGTGTGTTCGTTACTTGTCAGAATAATTATTTTGATAAACATACAAAACATGATGTTTAACAGATTGGCTGGATTTACTTTAAAAATAATAAACATTTCCATACAAAATCCTTAAAAAAATCATGTGAATAATGGAATATCACAAAATAAAATTAGTTTGGACATTACATATGAACATGCCATTGATACAAACGATACAATATTTATCCGGTAGACCCGAAATACTTTGGGAAAAGATCATAACAAAATCATTTTATTCCACTCTATGCTTCTCATACTAATTTCATTTCAGGTGTTTTTATCTGTTCATTCAAGGGATGTGTTGTGCAGTATCTTGTTAAGTCACTAAATGAAAATATTGGAAGAACTCTCTAGACAAATTTTACAATTTTATTAATAAAAGTACAATATTAGATTTCGTATCCATGTGGCTCTTAACATGTTCACTAAGCTCTTTATTTAAATATAAGTATCATATGATCTGATGTTATTCAATTTAACACTTACAAAAAACAACATAACACTTACTAAAAACAACATAAGATCGGCAAAAATTATAAAATTTTTTGATTGACTGGAATTGACCCAGAACTACTCTCGTTTCCGCGGCAAATACTTCTTAGTCTATGACATTCATGCGGTATCATGCGACCGGTATTGATAACCTCTCTATGAATGTCATTCAAAGCTAAACATATTCTGTATATTCTCGTATACATGAGGGTCTTTCCTGACGTACCTTGGGTGGGACTCCAATGCGGGACAGTGACAGAGAAAATGTTCAGTGGTCTCCACTTCCGCCTCGTCATTACAGAGCAGGGATGGTAAAATTAGTACTTTTTTGCTACAATTCGTTCGTGAAAAGTACAATGGTACAATCTATATAAATATATAAATGTCTTTGTAAGTTTGTTTGTTTGTTTGTTTATTTGTTTGTTTGTTTGTTTGTTTGAGCATCACGCCTTAACGGCTGAATCGATTTTATTGAAATTTGGAACGTAGATAGATCCTTACTTGGAAACGTCAATACGCTATAACTTTTTTCAATATTTGGACCAGAAAGGGGTAAACAGGGGGAAAACCGGTAAAATTGGTACCTTTAGTTCTTAAACAATAAATACTAAACGGCCGAAACGATTTTATTGAAATTTCCAACATAGACTATGACAGGGGTAGCGAAGCGCACCGGGTCAAGCTAGTTTGAAAATATATTTCACAGTTAATATACATATTAAAACCTATTTAAGAATTTATGGTCTCTATCAATTAGCAAAATATTAACAAATAAACTGTTTAAAATTATACTTATGAGTTATGTAATAGTGAGAGTTATAGCAATTAATACAAAAGTTGTTGAAATAAAGAAGCAATAGCGGCATTTGACCAATAAATTTCTGATGCTGATTGGTACAATTTTAAATTCCATTTACCATCCCTGTTACAGAGGTTAGATTTGTCGTAAATCCTGTCATCTACATATTCATATTAGACCAGATTTTTCAAATCTCCTTGTAAATAGGCTCCCTCTTCATCTTACTTTGGCAATTAAATTAAGTTTGTGTGATTTTAGTTGTTTTTGACTTACGGAATTGCATCAGCTATGTATGATCTCATATCCAGGAACTGTCTCGCTATATCCTCTAGAAAAACCGGGCATTCTTGAACATTTTTCGATCTGATGTACACATTCTCTAGCTCAATTACTTATATTTATTTACTTTATCCCTATACAGATTTTTAATGTAAATGTTCCGTTAGAATTTTATTGATTTTCAGAAAAGGACTTTTATTATAAAAGAATTAATTTAGTTAACGGTCTGTACCTATACCTTGCACTCGGATCACATTATTAAGAATTATGCATTAAAAAAATACATACATTTGTGTTTTGTCTGCATTTATTTTTTTTATGAATTCGTTCTGTATATTAAAATGTTCATCATTTTGTGTCTTTTGTCACAATGGCGTTGTTGTCTTCGTAGTCGCATTCAGCAATTCTAACCACGTGTTTGCCACATTTACAAAAAATAAAAAAAACGCTGTTGATGTCGTTGTGTTTGAAAACTCTTTTTAACAAAAGTCACATGTTGTTGTAAGTACTTTGACCATTTTTGGCAGGAAGAGAAAAACATGGAGGAGAATCAAAGGCAACAAACAAAAAACATACTCAATCACTTACATACATGTATACATACATATCTACTTATGTATGCACTTACACAAGCAAACATTTTACATGCACATGACAAAAAAAAAAAAAAAATAATATTAAAAGGGAACATGTTTAACATCGTAAATAGGAAGAAAGAAGCAAATAGTAAATTGTATGAGATTTAAAAATAACGATAAGAAATTGGAAATTAAGAAATATAAATTAAAAATGTAAAAAAATCCATTGACGATGATCTTTTTTTACATTCGGTTTTCGTATTGATATTACTTTCAAGGATTAAAACTAATCGTTTTTAATGTAGGAAGTGGTAGGCAGGCTAGTGTTTCTATAGTATTTTTACAAATATTAATATATAGGTTTTCAGTTGATATATTAAAGGACATACATATACTTATGTATAGGTATATGAAATTTTTAATTTTGTATTTAAGTCATAGCCACCAGGGACTGAACATGATTATTTATTTAGCTAACGACCCGAATATCTACAAATTTCATTATAATAAATAGCTGATCAGATTACAACAGATATCGAACGAATAATTCATGCTCATTAGGGTTTTTTTATTTTTTAGGAAATTTGAAAATTGCGATTCAGATTAGTGTGACACTTGGAATAAAACTGCAACGCTTAAAATTTGAGTCAAATTGGATAATGTTAAACCGTGCGGCTTCGGCGCTAAAATGCAAATGAAATTTTATTCCGAATTTGTAAAATTATTAAATATTAATTATCGCATTTTGTTATAACGAAACCGAAATGAAGCGTGATTTATTTAGAGTTTTTCAATATGTGGTCCATTCGAAATGTCCAATTTTCGATCACTCCTTCTAGCATTACGCGAATAATTTTAGCTTCCAAGTTTTAAATCGTACCTGCCTTAACGACGAAGACATTTGACTTCACATAACGCCAAAGAAAAAAATCCGTAGATGTGATATCACACAATCTAGGCGGCCAGTAGAGAGGTTGGGATCGCAAAATTGGCTGCTGGGATCGGAAATGTTGCTAGAAGTGAACGAAAAACATTTCCCATAGATGAGATGTTTTCGCGGTGTGAGCCTTTCCATGAAGAATTGTCAAACAGGCCAGCCAGGGCTTACATCAATCAAGGCTCTCAACTTCAACGTGATAAGCTTGAAATGTCTTCTCGATTGTATTTACTTACTAACCCAACTTAGAAAACACTTTATCGAGCTAATATAAGTATGTAGCTACCAGTTCATGAGGAAATCGCTTGGACCCATCCTTTGTGCAAAGAGACGTTCAGACCTGTGATATTGATATCGAATTTGATAGACGAATGGTCATTAAGAGAAACGGAATTCAGTGGTCTACTATTACCACGTGTAGAATATCCAGAATACTCCGGCCATAGAATAAACTCACAGAACGGAAGGAGAGAGAAATATCAATAGAACCAATTACTCTCATTTCACACACACGGGTGATGTGTTAGGTTTTAGACTCTCAGTTACCTATCTAGTTGTCATCTATGGCTCAGGCCCTCTTTGACAATTGAAAGTACCAAGACTCTCTTGACTCTTATTAGGAATTCGTTAAAGGTTCTTATGTGTATAATTACTGGGCACTGTATGATTGGACATATGTCAGAACTAGGGATGCCAATCCCGAAATCCCGGATTTTGTGAGAAAAAAATCCCGGGATTTTTTTGGATTACCAAATCCCGGAAATCTAAGAGACTTTTGATATTTTAGGAAGATTTTTGAAGCTCCCAAAATACCTAGAAAGCTAAATTATAAAATTAATCGCGCTTTAAATCCAAACGGAGCCAGATTTTTTAATTTTAATTAGGGGGCATCAGGTCTCCCTGTATTGACAGACTTATACACAAGTTTAGTAATTAATTCGCGTTGACTATGAACGATGTTTTTCGTCAGCTCCATACATTAAATAATATGAATATAAAAGAAGTAAGAGTGTTATATTCGGCTGTGCCGAATCTTGTATACCCATGGGTACTTGAATCACCATTTATGAATGAATGACTTATATCGAAATTTATGTTAATATCATTATATAAAAATTATTGACAATAAAATATTTTTCTGATATAGGGGATTTATTTTCATATATCGCTCATTTGCTGCAACAACGACATAACTCAAAATCCGTGTGTTTTAAACTGAATAATACGAAATATGCGCCGTTCTATAGTCTTTCATATAGTTTTATCAGTTTTCAAAAAAGTCAATAATTGTTTCCGTGAGAGTGTTTTTTTGTTGTAAACGTCAAAACGAAAATTCATGTTTTCTCGTATATTTGACAAGAAAAAATTTGGGATAAATACAGATTAGAAGGATAGTAGCATCTACTATTCAAATCAGGGTTTATATCTAAAATCTCATGATTTGTTGAAAATTTATTTAAGAAATAGTCAAATGTCATAAAACATTCAAAGCCGTTTTTCTCGAAACGACTTTTTTTGAATTATGACGTTGTTGCAGCAAATGAGCGATATGTACTTACAACTTGTTTATTCAATTTCATGAAGCTCCCAAAGTATTCCGGTGGCCAATTGTATGGGACTAGGCGAAATCATGGACCATTTTTAATACTAAACAAACCTTATCAATAGAGAGTATTTGTGGATAATTTTATCCAGCTGGCTCCTTTCGTTTGTGCCCTATCGTGTTTTAAACAGACAGACAGATGGAAATTTTTTGTTATAAAACAAAACAATACTTTTAAATTTTATTTTCAATTATCAATTTTTATACGATTTGTCACATAGTATGTACTAGTAATGTACGCTTTCCTAAAAAGCATATTACTATGAACATAGCATATGTACTCAATATAAAAGTTGTAAAATTTTCAGTTTTGTTATGGATTTCTCAATGTTATAAAGTTCAGAATACGGATATAAATATGAAATGTCTTTTGTGTCAAATTTATTTTAATTCAATGCATTAGGTTTTGCTTTGTTATACTTTTACTTAAATTTATTAACGAAATAAATAGTTTTTATTGATGAATTTTATGATTTTTGACATTAAACTAAGATATCTTGGTACCTAAAATTTGTGGTATTCTAAAGGATAGTGTATATTATTCAACAATATTTTCTGATAGAGCCGATTTATCGTTTGGCAATTTAACGTTGCAAATTGCTCCAATTTGTTTTGAAAATCTTATAGTTCAACTCGAGGAACTCAACGACCAGTAATTACATGCAACTTAACTTAAAGTTATTAGCACTAACAATAGATTTTAATATTTAAAATTTCACTGAAATATGTCACGTTATTAAATTAAACTACACAATTTAATATCATTAAATTTTTCACTGATAATTTTTAAAATTAAGATTTATAGTTAGTTCTAATTTTAAATTAAGTTTATATTTGTAATACGATTTAAATAATAACGGATATTTTTAGTATTTTAAGAAGAATCCATTCGTGTTGAAATTCATTCATTCCATTCGTCTTGAAATCATGCATTCCTAAACAATTAAATACTATATAAATGGATTGATATGTACATAGTTTTGGTCATAGATAAATACACATAGATCGGAAACTCTCCTGTCAAAGACCTAACTCAGTTGTCAAAAACCTAAGTGGTAAGAATGTATTAGTAAAAAAACTATGTGAAAACAAAAACAACACTCGTATGTGTGATTATTTTGAGTAAAATTTTTCTTTGAGTTTTTTTCTAGTTTCCGCTCTTGTTGTTTCTCTATGGTTTTGGTATTGTTTAAATAAATAAATAAATCAACTTACTTGAATGTTTGCTTCGGCAATCAATGTTCATATTCTTAAGAAAAACATATCACTAAGCTTCATAGTGTTTACAATATTGGCAACACTGTATGTTTAAGCATCCGCTTCAGAAACTGCTGCAACTTCAAAAACATCAGAAACAACAACAATAAGAAGAAATGAAATGATAAAAGAAACAGCCAAAATATTAATTTTTAAAATCCTCTCTCTCTCTTCAAAAAATGGCAACACTTATGCAAAATAAGACACAACAACAACGACAACCAAACAAACATCTATACGTCATGATGGCAGGCAACTGAATAACTTGGTGTTTAGCGAATTTCGTCATTTAATTTCAATTTGATATTGTAATATTAATTGTAAAAAAAATATTAAAACAACAAAGACAAATACTACCTACAAATACAATACATACATACATAAATCCAACAAAAGACTCATCGAGGTGCTTGAGTACCAAAAATTTTAATTGTTTATATTTTTCCATTCGATTTGATTTTTGATGTTTAAACTTAAAAAAAAAAACAAAAATCATTATTGAGCTTACAAAATATTGCCTGGCTGGCTGTCTGACTGACTGACACTGGTGCTTTTGTGTAATACACTCTACTCTGCACATGATCAGCCAGGTGTGGAGGCCGTTGTTTTTTTTTATATAAATATCAATTTTTCATAATACATTATAATAATTTTTTTTTATTTTTGGAGTATGAAGTAGAGCTTTTAATACATCTGTGCGAACAACATGTATTTGTTGTTATTTTATTCTGAATAAAACGAAATTTAAATAAACAATTGTGTGTATGTACGAATATAAAATTATTGTCTGTATGTTTTTTTTTTTTTTTTTTTTGTAGACATTACGCAACTTTTTTTTATTGTTTATAAATTATACAGTTGTTATTTTAACACTTTTTTCTTGATGTGTGAGTGTAGAATGTCAAAATTTAAAACAATTGTATATTTTTTATTTGTGACTGGTTTGTAATAAATATGAGTAATTTGTTCATCTTCCTTCCAATAACAAGATTTATTAACAAATTACAATTATTGCCAGGTACTTTTATTTATGTATTTTTTTTAATTTGTTAACACTAAAGGCCCTGATCCTGTAAATCCACTGAATTAACAGATTTGTTAAAAAATACTGTTGATATGCGGATATAAAAACTTATTGTATCCACTATACACACCTGTTTGATTTAAATTGGAATTGGGAGTTTAATTTGTTCAGCTTTCAAACATACATATACCCAATATTGCCTATATTTATAATACAAATTGAGTGAACCCGTTTAGAATTTTGGAGCGGGCGTTGAAAAACTTGGTTTATATCTGTTATTAACAAATCCTCTGACCCTCATTAAGAAAGTTCACAACATGTTATTATAATCCTTTGTCCATGTTTTCTTTATGACGACCACTGCATTACTTAGAACGAAAAATCACTATCATGACAGACAACAATTATGGACAATTTATTATTACCCCATGTCTGTACTTGATAAACCGAAACAATTATCAGAAATAGTTTCCATTTATTAGTGATATTGAATAGTTATGATAACTTTGTCTTGATATCAAACGTCATTAAATGTTATGATAAATATTTGTCAAGTATAGACATGGGGTCGGTGTTGCCAATTCTTTTGCAAAAAATGCCAAACAAATTAAAAATTTATGAATATAACAGACGTTCAGATGGATAGAGAAATATTCCTGTAAAATGTTCTAGGCCAATTGTAGCTCTTAAATAATACAGTAAAACAAATTTTCTAAAAATGTATCTTCATTGTCCAAATTCAAAACTAAGGTAGCCAAAATATTTGGTGAAAATATTGAAAATTGTGGGCGTGGCGTCTTGGTAAACATAAATATGTAATTTAATTTTAGAAAAAAGTTATTTTTTTTATATTTGATCAGATACAAATGATCATAGCTCGTAAACTATTATCGATAATGGTCTGAAATTTTAAATCGGATGGATTGAAGTTTTTTAAAAACGGTATCAGGAATGATATCGAAAAAATCTTAACATACATACAGTATCGGCCATAACTTAAGCATACAGTGAATTTTGTTCATACTCAATTTTTTTTAAGGTTCAATTAGTCGTGCCTTACCATATCGCCATAGCCGTAACCATAGCAATATAATAATCATTTAACTGTCATGGCTATGGCGTTATGGCCAGTAATCAAATACATTGTTGTCCATAAGCTTGGTTCGAACAGCTGTTTTCTATGGTTACGGTTATGGGACGTCTTATTAAACCTTTATAAAAACAAAGATTTAAATTTCTATTATGTATTTTTTTCAATTGTTAATATATTTACTATTAATAAACAAATACTTTTTAAGTTAATCTTTCTATAAGAGGTAACTTTAAATCAAAAAATATTTAAAGCTAGAAAGTAAAATTGTTTAAATTTATATTTTGTTGCAAATCCTTTGTTTTGGATGACACAAGCTCTTAGGCATAGAATATATCAAGTTTTTTCTGGTGTCTTGCGATATTCCTTCCCAGGCTATAATAACGGCTTGAAAGAAATTGTGAAAAGTCCTTATTTCGGCAATTTTCACGATTTATTTTCATATTAACAATCTTCCACAAGTTCGCAATAGGATTGAAATCGGGAGAGAGAGAGATTGAGCAGGCCAATGTAGAACTTGAATCTTATTGCTCTGTAGCCAAGTCTTACAAACTTTGGAGGTGTGCTTAGGACCATTATCCTGTTAAAACCTCCCTATAAGTGGCTTCTCTTCACTGGCATAAGGCAACATTACATATTTCAATATATCATGGTACATGAACCGATCCATAATCCCATTAACTTTATGAATTGGCCCAATTCCTTGACCAGAAAAGCAACCCCAGGCCATTACATTGCTCCCCTCCATGTTTAATTGTTCCTTTGCAACACTTAGGATTCAGTCTTATTCCATCGGAACTTTTTAATTCCATTTTTGGAAATTTTTTTGTTAATGTGAGCTTTGGCAGACTCCAGTCTAGCTTTCTTGTTCTTAGCTGATATAAACGGTTTTTTTGCTGGCCGTCGGCTGAATAATCCTGCTTCTACTGCTCTTCTACGGATTGTTCTTTCGCTAACGCATAATCTTAAACTTGTTCTTACTTAACTAGCTGATGCTGTAGGATCTTTTTGTATTGCTCTTTTGATCAAGGAATCATCATATCGTGTGGCTTTTCGCGGGCGTCCTCCAGAATGCCCCGGTGATATATAAGGGGGTGCTTTTGTTTTGTCCGTCGCCTTTTGTATTTTTATTTGTTTTATCATTTTAAATCAATTGTTCATAAATTTTATTCAAATAACGCTAATTTTCTCTCTATTTTTTATAGTATTTTAATTTAAATTTTAATTTAATTGTTTATAGTCGTTTTTATTTTACCATCTTATATTTATGAGTCTAATATATACGTAGCCTTATAAGTATGTATAATATTTTATCCTATTTATACCTGTTTTAGCCCTTTTTAATAAGTATTTTTAATAAGTTATCTTTACATTAAAAAAAGAATACTAAAATAACTCAATCGGTTAAAAAGTTACAGAGTTTTGGTCAATGAAAAACGATTCTGAGCCACTGTGAGTCCCTGGCAAGAATACAACATGAAATATGAATTTTTTACTGTCTAAATAATATTAAAAAACGCTAAATTTTGCCACAAAATGGCTAAATTGGCAACACTGCATGGGGTTAAGAACATGGATGATTGCAAAACAAGAATTCTTTCTCTTTTTTTATTATGCTTATTAATTAATTCTTTGTAAAAAAAAGTTACTAAATTTTATTTAATAAAAATTCCAAAAATTTAACCATCGCAAGTTTTTATATATACCTATACAGGTGTTTTAAAATCTTGTGTATTTTTGGTTTTATTAAAACATTTTTGTTAAAAAACAGATGGTTGGAGAAATATTAATTATATAAATAAATATGTAAGTGTTTTAATTAAAATCATATCAAAATATATATGTGTTTATCGATTTATTGGTAAATTTCCATATCGGGATATTACTTTTAGGCACAGAAAGCTTATAACGCTTTGTGGTATTTTCGTATAATGATAATTTAGTACTGTCCTGCTGATCTTGAGCTGTGCCCTTTGAAAAGAAGACGATCAAAGACTTCCAATATGAATATTTATGTTAGAAATTGATGATGTTCTTTCTATTTTGAAATGAATACAGACTGATACTAAATATTTGTATTAGTGTATTGTAGTGTAGTTATGTGTGTATGCAATAATTAATAATGTTTACTTAGAAAAAAAAAAACAAATCTTTGTTTACAAAAATTATCAAGAGTTTTACTGATAATTTTTAATTTAATCTTGCATTTTCTGCTTATCACACATTGTTAAGTGTTTTCATTTTAGTTCTTTCTTTTCTTTTTTTATTATTTTATTTTATTGTTTTCTTTCTATCTCAAGTTTCATGTGCTTTTTGTTGTTTTTTCATAAACTATAAGAGTAAACAAGCAAGCAACCAACCAACCACCACAATCTAAAAGAAATTGTAATCACAACAAGGAATACGATAACATTTCATTTTTCTATATAGAAATTCAGTAAGTACTTATATTTATGTATGTATATATGTATGTACATAAGTATGTACTCATACTATTGTGAATGATAGTAAATAGAGAATTAATGACACTTATTTACATTATGTTCCTTTAAAATGTGTTTTTTGTTTTTGTACTTTGTTATTGTTTTTCATTTCACCTGAAACGAAATGACATACATAATCATTTATAATTAGTTATGAGATATACAAATTTGCGGCGACTCCTAAACATAATTGTAATCAGTAATGCTAACTTTTTCAATCCATGGCAATAACTGTGACTCCGGCAATGACAAATGTGGCACATCTATGAACATTGACCAGTGTCTTCTTGAGACACTGGCTATCATACAGTTCAGCTAAAGATTATGATAGGTCTCACAACTAATCTGCAGATCCAGTTCATTAAGTTCGGTCGTAATTCCTAAATCTTAACTATGACGTAGAATGATCCGTACAATTTTCTGTCCATGTTCTTCCACACCTCCAAGTTTTGTCAGTTTAAAACTTTCACTTTACACATGTTGGTAAATAATATAGGTAACGTATTATCGAGATTGACCCCCAATCCATTGCTTTCAGTACAGAAAGAGAGATCGACAGCAGTGTTGATTGTTTCTCCAAAAGTTTAATGATCACTTCTTGGGGAGTCTCCCTGTTAAACTTATCATTAGTCAATATCATTATCCCATATTGATGTTGATAATTCTGCTACTAAGCATTCTTACTTTCCAATTCATCAAGAACTCTTGGGCTAAAAGCCCTCGAGTACATCTCTTATTTATCTTTTATTGGAAATTTCGGGAATATTTTTCTAAGATTTCTTCTTAAAGTTACAGTATTATTTTTGCACAGATCCATAGATTTTTTGACATTAGAAACAGAAAATCAGTTGACATAGAAGGCTTCACCAGATATTTCTCCGATTAAATCGTAGTATAGTTAATAATGAATGGACTTAACTGATAATTTATGAAACTTTAGCTTCATTAGAAATTGTTGTAAACAATAAATTACGATTATTTTGTCGATTTTCCATTTGTATCTAAATATACAATTGGTCAATTCACAAGGTCTCTTATCATGTCATATTGTCATAATGTCCTAATATTTCACAATGATTTTTATTGTTTTTCAAGCAAAAAATGTCCTAAAATAATACTACTTTCTATGCTATGTTTATTGTGTTATCGCCGAGTCATTATATATTTTTACATTATGACAATATAACTGATAAGAAACCTTGTGAATTGACCAAATATATATGTATATTTCATTGGAAGTGTCACGAATTGAAGAATTTCTATATTTTAGCATGTTAAAATTCTCTAGTTTGACTAATATTCAAAAATAAAACACTAATAAATTTATGTTGTACAAATGTTCTATAATTAATCTATCTTATTATTTGTTGGTTTATTACCTGAGACATGTTGACAGCGCAACCATAATGTGTCTGAAGTAACTCTGTAGTATCGTCTAGGGCGATACTCTCTAATCTAAGACAGAAGTGATAAGAAAACGAAATGAAACCCAGTGAATACCGTTACCAATGGAACTCTACAAATCACAACTTTTACTTTATAATAATCCACTAAGTAATTTTAACAAAAACAAATCCTAAGTGTTTAAAATGGAACTCAAACATAAAATGAATTATCTACATAATAGTTAATATGTATATACACATGTGAATATACATATAATGTACATATGTTTATTTATTTATTTTTTTATCTATATTAGCAACATATGTATGTAATTAACATTTTTTGTGTTATCTTGAAAGTTGTCAAACAATTAAATAAGTTATATATTGAAATCAATTGTTCACATACATACATTTCCTTTTAAAAAATGGAAAATACTAATTACAGTTGTTGTGAGAACACAATTCCATTTTTGGCTAGAGTTCTTTCCAGGGGAAAACACTTTCGGTTGTTACAGTTGTCACTCAGCTGACAATCTATTAAGACTCAGGTCATTTTGGAGCTTAGATCCTACTGTTGTGGAAGATAATTTATGCTATACTTTAGGAAATTATAGTTAAGTACATATATACAAAATCCGATTTTAAAGTTTCTTATGGAGAGGAAACAAAAATATTCGACAAGAATATTAAAATTTGTTAAAACACAATTTCACAATTTCAATTGTATATGACTTTTTCCAAGGTTTATCCAAGGTTTACAAAATTTCTTTTGAGCACAACTTTCCTTTAACGAAGGATATCTCAAAAACGGTGTCTTCCATTTTCTAAAGATGTTCCTCAATTATAAGCCATTGCATTGAAAGGATCTAGGGAGATTATTTTGAAGACTAATCAAAAATCGTATAAAAAAAATGGCTAAAAATGTTGATAATATTTTGTTTTATTTATATTATTATTTCAATAATAGACCATAATGATACCACAAAATGTTCCTGAAAAATATCGTATTGTTTTGAATGTCTATCTATTAGAGATTCTAATCGGGACTGATTTTTGAAAATCCCGGGGTTCGAGATTTTGATAAAAATCCATTTCTGCCGAAAAACGTCATTCACATTGGCAAACCCGTTTCCTAATACTTGTAACAAATCTGCAAGTATTTTCCTCTTGTTCCTTCAGAAATAAAATAATATACTTATCTCTTTTGCAAGTAGCAAATCTACATTATACTTAGTTTGGTTAAGCTATTGTTATTTGGGGGCTTTTATATTATTTAATAATATCTTTTAGGCTTTGAGCAATCGAAATATTTTTATTTTGTTGGAACTCCTCATCTGAGATAAAATCAATTTCGTTTGAAGAGGATTTTAATTGAGTTTTGTTAGATAACTTATGAAAAAATTATGAAAAATTGATTTTCCAGAGTCCCACTCCAGAAAAACCAAAAATACCGCATTCCTTTATTAACTATGTTGTAGCAGGCGTTGAGGTTAACAACTTTGCTAAACATCACTTTGTGATATTCGGTCATGTAGAAGCTCAAAATGCATGAAAAATGCACACAAAAATTACAATTTCCCCTATTTATTTATGAAAAAATGGGATTTAGAAAACCCCGAAAATCCCGGGATTTAAAATTAAAAAATCCCGGGCTTCGGGATTTAAGAAATCCCGAAAACCCCGGGATTTTCGGGAACGTGATTCCACGTTTGGCATCTCAACTATCTATATAGATTTTTACTTTTAATTTCCATCAGTTAATCCTTCGGTTTAACTTATTTAAGCGTGCAAGGTTCCATATGTAAGCAACATCTTTGGAAAATGGATGATACAGTTTTTGAGTTATATTTGGTCGTTTGGTCGAAATATCTTCAAAATTACTACCTGGGGGGTTACTTCTTAATTCGATTCGAAATGAAATCTTTTCGAATTACAATGTATTTAGCACACATTTTTTGAACATTTTCGTTTTCGTATTGAGTTACGCTGTAACCGCCCTGTACTTTGGGCACAAGGTTTACATGGACAGCCAGTCAGCCAGCGGAGATTGTTTAATAGAATCACAAAGCGATACGTATACTTTACAAACATCAGCACAAAAGCATAATACCCTTCCCATTATGGTGGTGTAGGTTATAAAAACTATAAAATCTACGATTCATTGGCATTAATGTGAGATTTTTGAAAATTGATAAAATCTGACTAAAAGTTCTAAAGCTATTAACAGTTATACTTTATGTATTTTGCACGCATCTATTAAAAAATATGAACTTTGAACCTACATTCATATATGAAAACCAAACTAAAGCAAATTTCGAAATTCTGGAGAACTTTACATTTTGTATTGCCATGGCAAACATGTATAATAAATATTATCGTAGCCAAAAGAGTGTAAATGTTAAAAAATTCATTTTTGTGATCGAAATTTTTTGTTTCATGCATTAGCACAGCAATAATAACTGTTTTAAGCAGGATATATTGAGATCAGATTTATTCTAAATAAAACTTTAGTTAGCCATTTACATTTAGATTCTTAAGTATTTTTTTATTTTTTTATTTAATGCCTTAAAATGTTTGTTAATGGATCCTTTATTGTTGTAAGAAAATACAACAAAAACGAAATGAAAATATAAAAAATACTTAGTTGTGAAGAAACTGGCTTCACATTGCTACAAGTCTATCTAAAGGGCACGTACAAATATCAACAACAACAATAACAACATCACAAGAATACAAATAAAAAAAATTCAACATTTCTACCTGATAATTGAACAACAACAAAAAATTAAATTCACAACTTTGAATCATCAATATATAAACAAATTAAACGAAATAAAAAAAAAAATAAAAAAAGATTGTTAAGCATTGGAATAACTGGTTTCTCATCAATTTATATCCATTCCTCGGTCCGTCCATGAATTTGTTTGTTTATATGTTTGTATATCCAATGTGTATCTATGCATGCTCACACACACACACACACACACATACATCCATACAAATGTACATATTTAGATACATTTTATACCTTGAAGGTGCGACAAGCGAGGGACATTTATAATTTTTTTTCGTATGGTCTTGAAATAAATATATATTTTTTGTAGCTCATTGATTTGTTGAACAAAAAAAACAAAAAAAAAAAAAAAAAAAAAAAAAAAACAAAGAAGAAGTATAAAAACAATAAATATACAAATGTTTTAAAATTTGCAGGTTTTAAATGTCTTTTATTTAAAAAATATAGATATTAAGTTTATTTTTGGATACTTGTTGCTTCAAGCACTAATTCAAGCATTCATTTTAATTTAAATATAAATATTTAAATTTTGTTTTTTAATTTTGTAAGAAATAAAACATACCGATTTATATAAGTAATTAATTACTAGCAGCAAACATATAATAAACATTTAAATATTCATATAAATTAATATCTCTCTCTAATAATTTTTCTTCTTTTTTTTTAGGTAAGTCATCAATTGAAATTCAACATTTAAGAATTAATCTAGGATTTAACAAGCCGATCGTAGGTGAGTTTTTATTGTACAGACAAGACACAGCCTATAATTGTTTTAACCATTTTAAATTGATAATTTTTCAAATAACAGAGACATCGGTCAATTTATTACATTTGAGCAATTACTTCATACAAAAAGAAGGTATATCGATTTTTTGATTAGAGAAAGAAAATATTGAAAATTCTGACGAAGAACTGGAACCAGTTCATACAAGGTGGCGCAAAAGTAATCCTCCTATCAGAAAATGCTATAAATTTTGCGATTGGCCCCTAATGTCAGTTCTGTTTTGACATTTGTGTAGTAAACACATGCGAAATACACGTTAATAAACAATGTTACGCTACACTGCTCCAGAACGCGGAATATTGCTGACTATTTATTTGACCAATAATCGGCAAAATTTATAGCATTTTCTCATAGGAGGATTACTTTTGCTCCACCTTGTATCTCCGAGGTACCAGTTCTGTGTTCACATTTCACATTTATGTAGTTGGCTCACTGTAAAAAGATTACACCGCCAAATGTGTGTGTAATCGACACTGTTGTACTATTATGTACGGGACCGTAAACATTTTTTGGAATAACATGGTTTTTGAGATAAACCAAATTTTGGATCTACTATAAAAAGTACCATTTAGGGAAAATCAAGTCGTTTTGAGCAAAATATGTTATTTTGACAAAAAATAATTTCTGTTATAAAGAGAATAAAGTCTCAATTTACGCATCGATTGTACCGAAATTTGACAAGTTTTATGTGTAAGAATTATGCTTTGTTATGAATTTTTAAAAACTAACATTTTTCAATTTATTTATTTTTTTGCTTATTTGAATTCGAATTCAGAGAAATTGTTCTCTAGTTATGTTCAAATATTAAGGCCGAAACCGAGCACAAGCTAATATTCGGCCAAATCCAAAACATAGAGAAATATTTCAAATGTACTACGAATTTCCGAGAAAAACATAATTACATACTTTAATTTTGGAGCATGTTTTAGCATTGTCCACATTTACATTGTGGATGAACCCAATTATCTTATTTCTTCATCTTGAACTGAAAAGGTTTTTTGAGAGAATAATTTTTACAGGGAATGTAAAAAAATTGTTTAAGACCGTTACTTCAACAAATAGATATCGACGGTGTAAAATACCCAGCAGACAAATTTACTTAAATGGTAACTTGACATTAATTTCAAATCAATATCTACGGCTAAAAATTACCAAATATTTTTACTCCATAAGTAACTAAGCACTGATATACAGTGCACTCGCGATAACGTGAACTAATTAAAACCAAGGAAGTTCATGTTAGTGAAATTATTCACGTTAGCGATTGTCGAATTTCATGGAAAAAATATAAAATTTTATAATATAAACTTGTGTTTTACACGCTTGAACGTGAAATTCTTTTATTATTATTTTCATTATTAAAATATAAAACAAAAATTATTGATTAAAATGCATTACAAAACGAAACCAGATCACGAGAAAAAAATACATTTGCTTAATTCAAATAGTGTATCTTGTATTAAATACACTTTTTGTTTAATTGTTTGTGAACACCGATTGTATATTGTATGAATGTATTTTGTATTTTAAACGTCAGAAACAAAATAATAGGAAGAAAAACAGCAAGTTTTCTAGAAATAAAATGAAAAATAGAACTTAAAAAGTAAATTAATTAATTTTTTTTTTGATAAAACTATAAATTTGCTGCTGACATTAAGAAAATTTGTTTCTATTTTCTTTCTTCTTCTCAATAACTGGCATTCATATTACATTGATAGCACGAAAACCAATACAACTGTTTGAAACATATAAAATAAAAGTGTATAAATGTATTTAATTTTTGTATGAAAATTACCAACAACAATCTTACACTATTGTATTTCAATACAATAATACACTCAATACAAGGATACAAGGGGTTTTGTGAATTCAGCAATTGAAATAAAATTACATAGCAAATAAAATTTTTCATTCGTTGCCATACAAAAAATATTAATTTAGAGGATACAAACAGATTTTTAATATAAGGAGATTTCCTAAACTTTAAAAATCGAATTTAATGTATGTATTTCAGTGTTGTCTACATGCTTAGAAAACAAATGCAGTGAAATAAATTGTTCACGTTATAGAGCTTTCTGAGTTTGTTCATGTTACAGAGTAGTCAATGTAAACAAAAGCTTGTTCACTTTAGGCGGTGTTCACGTTAGACGGTGTTCACGTTACCGCTAGTGCACTGTATATCTATTTGTTGAAATTACGCGTATTATTAGGTGTCTTGTCTAAGTTTTGACATTTTTAAAAATAATGAGAGTCAGAAATTCTCATTCGCTCTATAGTTTTATTTGCATAATACGAGTATCTCTTGCTTTCCTAAAGAATTTGGGAAACGGTTTGAAGATCTATTTTAATTAGGAATTTAGCACATTAAAACTAAAACTTATTAAAATATGTTTTTGTACTCTACTAATTATAATGAAAAGTAGTTTCTCCTACAAAATACCATAATCTATGTTTTTCCTTTATAAAAGTTTCGGTTTCGATATTCGGCCAAATTTAAACCTCATATCCGTTCGACTTTTACCAAATACGTATGTATGTGGCTCAAGCTCCTTAATTTGTTTATATGTCCCCATCCATACTGTGAAACATGAGTTTGTCAGGGTAAAGAGGAATGGAAAAGGGTACTCTGTTTCATGTACATGAAGTTTTTGTTGAGTATGTCATTCACATTTATTCGTTCATATTCGTTCTGTATAGAAATGTCAAAAACTGAAAAGCTAAAACTTACTGTGTGGACACGAATGCAGTTTCAAAAGAGAATTGAAAAATGTTTTGCAGCAAATGTTTCACGTGTGGACCGGGACTATGTATTATCAGATTCAATTCAAACAATGTAATTTATAGGCTTAGAAATTCATTCATTATCACATGTATAAAAATAAATAAATCAATCAGTTTCGAATCGGTAGCCAAGTTAGTATTTTTAACATTCCTCTAAATATTTAATAGATTGGTATATTTATTAGAAGAGGACCATAAGTTAAATGAGATTATTATGCTTGTAAATTTGCATCCTGCTTTTGACAAATGAGGACAGTTGTGTAGGTATGTATATTAAATAATTAATTAATCATTAATATAAACTTTTTTTTTAAGTTTGCTATTAATTATCTATAGTAAAAGAATCAAGTCTATGTTTTGTTTTTTTTTTTTTTTAATTTAAACACAGAAACCCCAAAAACACACAAATTAATTTTTGTGGTCATTTATGTTTTGTATGTTGTTGTTTTCCACTATTTATTATAACTTTAAATTTATATGTACATAATTTTAAGATGAGCAAAGTTGTTGTAGTTGTAGCCTCTTCTTCTACTTCTTTTATTTTTTTCTTCATTCAGTTGCTAAACGTTGAAGACGAGTTCAAAAATAATAAAAAAGAAGAAAAAAAACATCAAAAATAATTTACATAATGCCCATTGATTGAGGTCTAGGTCGATTTTAAACATACATACAAACACACACCACACATACACAAATAAAACCTCAGTTAATGTGGTTGTTGGTTGTTTTGTTATTGTGTAAAAATTCGTTAAACTTTATTGCCAGCTCCTCTTCTTCTTCTTCAACTTTACCACCGGTATTATTTTTGTTATTGTTTTTTATTTCATTTTGTGTGTTTAATATGTCTTCACACACACACACACACACTACGTAGTCATATAAAGCTCTAACAACAAAAATAAAAATTGGTATAAGTATTTTGTTTTTGTTTATGTTTTTTTGGTAACAAACAATAAAACTTTACAATGAAAAAAATATATATAGACAACTAATGACGTTATTTGGAGCACGATCACCACTGTGTACAAAGCAGGCTGGCGCGTAAACTGAAAGACAAATTTTAAAATCACATTCATACCTACAGTATGTGGAGAAACTTTTTTTACATTAAGAAATACATTTTTGTATAATAAATAAATGAAATTTTAAAGTTAAAATTTTTGTTAAATTCGACTGTATTTTAAAATAGAACTTTTGTATTTTCCGTAGTATAAGAAATATTTTGAAAAAAGCTTTCAAAACTTTTCTATGAATGTAAATAAAAAACGAAATTTCAAAACAAAAAGATTATTTTTAAAATAATAAAACAAGATTTATATTCAGCTTGAAATTTGTTTCATGGTACGAAATTTAAAATAATTGTCGACTTTATGGATTTTTTTTACAATTAGGCTGATAATTTCTACAATATCAATATGCCAAGTCGATTTATTCGCCTGTACGAATTTCCCTAATAAATAATGGGCCCACATGTCATGTCTCGGCCCATAAATGACACAGATATTACAGTCGTTTTTTGCACATAATGAACTAAATACGCTAAAATCAGCTAAAAATTATTTTTAAATTGTTGATTGTGTTGATAGAATCTCCATTTTGTGTTATGCAAACGCGCTAAGTCCATTTTTTTGGCGTTACATATTATTATTTCATATTTGATTAAATATATAATAGCGCCAAAATTACTTTAATTATTTGTATATTCAATTGTTTTAACCAAGGTTGCCACAGTTACCTCTAAGCTAACGTTGTCAAAATAACTGCAAATCACTTGTATTTATTTGCAGTTATTTTGATAACGTTAGCTTAGAGGTAACGGTTAAAACAATTGAATATACAAATAATTAAAATAGAATACCGTTACCGATATTCTATAAATAATTGAAATTATAATAAAAATACTCATTTTTAATTTCAATAATGAGTTTAATGAAATCTACAAAATTTCAAATTTAATAAAATACCACCTTTGTCAACTTATCATGAATAATGAAATTCTGGATGAAATAAGAGCAAATACCGTTACCGAAATAAGCGTTACCGCTGAAAACCCGTTACCGAAATAATCCAAATAAGCGTTATCGTTACTATATAACCGTTTTGAAGCGGTAGCCAACCAATAAACGTAAATTATAAATTTTTAAGAAATTATTTGATATTTTTGAAATTCATTATCATCTCGACTACTGATAGCAATTTCAGCAATTTAAATGACAATAGATACATTAAATCAAATAAAACTTTTATAAGAAAAATACAAAGTCCCAAAGAAGGACTTATAAGTCCCCAACACACTTTTAAACTTTGATTATTTATCATTATAAATCAAACCAAACTATGTATTAATAAAACTGCCCGTTACCGAAATAAAAAAATTAGCTGGTCCGAAGTAGTCAACGCATTGGATTCACATACTGGTTAAATAGTGTCAGTTACCTTACTAGATACTTAACTGGTAAATTGATCAGCTACATACATTGACCTCAAATAGTCAGTTAAAAACACATATAGGCAGTCCAATCAACTTATAAACAACTCTTCGACAACTCTCCAATGAATTGCTTCTGGCGGGTAAAATAACTACTTCCTAAAGTTCAGTACAATATAAACTTTTAAAGTGACTTCACTATAGGTTACTAAGAGACACTAAAGTGACTATTGACTTCATGCTATGTTACATGGGATATCAGTATACTTAAGCAAAAATAGAAATTAACTGTATGAGAATTATATCAACACAATTTGTATAAAACTAGTTTGAACGAATTACTCACAAAGCGTTTAAAGTGACTACACTACAGATTACTTAGATACAGTTAAGTGACAATTGTCTTCACGCTAGATTACCTGGGATGTATAAAGTGACCAATTGTCTTCACTCTGCACTACAAATAGCACATATGTGTCAAATGGCCAAAATATATAAATTGGAGTCAGCTAAGTGATAAGACTTTTGTGACGATTACTGTCTATAAGGGATACATTGACTACTTGGTTAACTGCTGGGCACAGCTGGTTAAAAGTAGATTTATATGAAAAAACTTAAGAAATTTTCATAATCAAAATGCTAAAACAAATATATTTACAAAACGTAACAAAAGTTTGTCTATGTCAAAATTGTATTTCGACAGACTGTATAGATACTTATGTACAATTCCAAAATAAACACTCTGGTTCATTTATTGTATATTTGAATTATAAGATACCTATTTTAAAAGCGTTTGATTATTGTTTTTATTTTGATTTTGTATTTATAAGTATGTATTTGTTGTTTTTGCGGTAATGATGGCAATAAAAGGGCAACGTTTTATTAAAGACATTTTTCTTTTTCTTTTTTGGAATGATCGATGCCAATTGTGTTCGATCGTTCGATATGAGTGTATATGTATGTGAATGTTTGGGTATTGGTAGTTGGGAGATGGTGGCGAAAGAAAATGAAATGAAATGAAATGAAAAAAAAAAACTGGAAATTTTGTTTTGCTTTTATTTATGTTTGTTTGTGTGATCAAGTGACGGTTGTAAGTCTGTTTGACGATATTATTGTTGTTGTTGTTGTTTTAACTAGTAAGTAGTTACTTTTATTTTAACATGCTTTTGACCATTCATTTGACCATGACCTAAACTATATATATTATTTACCATTTTTTGTTTTTTGTCGAACACACATACGAGTGCATACATATAGGTATTAACTTTTAGTGATGGTACGTATGGATGGACGGTTGGTTGGTTTGTTTGTTGATTGTTCAAAATAGATAGTGTGCTGTGTATATTTTGGGTTTTTTATTTTGATGTTAGATTGCAAAAAAGTAAATACTCGCACATTTCGCAATTGTAACCATTTGTTTCAGTTTATTTCAGTGTGTTGTTAAATTGTTTTATTTATTTATTTCATTTATTTTTGTTTGCGATGTCCTTGTTAACTTCCATATTTGTGTAATTATGTTGAAAATGCCAATATATGTAGGTACAATGTATAATTTTAAATGCCAAGTATTTATGTAGTTGTGGTTGAAAATGAAATTTAAATTAAATATTTTTACTTACAACGAAGTCTGGTCCACATAATCTCTCTTAATTTAAATTAAAATTTGATTTAAACATTTTTGTTCAAGAACACCGAGAGAGATAGCTTTCTGTGGCGTAACTTTTTGGAATTAATTTAGATGCATGTGATAATGAAGTTCTAAATTTCAAACATAAATTCATACATTGTTTGAATAGTCGCTGGTTTTTGAGAACCGATAACAAAGTTAAATTGTATGGTACGGATTTTGGTGGAACCACATTTACTCCCAGTAATTAAGTGCAATAAAATGCAAGTGTGTTACTGATGAATTGATTTTGCCATTTCTGTCAAAAGACCGACAAAATTGCACCCAAAAACACGTTTCTGTATGGAGTTCACAAAGTAAAGAACATCCTATAGGTTCCTGCTTCCGATGTGACTTTACTGAATTGTTAATAAAGTCAAAATGTATACATCAATTTGAATTAAATAATTCTCGTTTTATTTCAAACTAGCATATTAAGCGCTACTTTGTTAGCGTATACTGTGATATTAAAATAAAAGTATATCAATGTACAATTTAAAAATGTGTTATTTATGGAGCATGAAACATCTTAACTTACCAAATAATTTGATGAGCTAATAATGTTTGTACATAATTATCAAAATATTTATTTTCCATCTGATTCCTATTTAATTTAATTTTTCAAGGTCCATTATTATAAAAAATTCAAAAAGTACCATTAAAATAAATAAAAAGTACCATAAACTCCCACTCGTGAATTTTTACACGCTCAGGTCCATATACACATTATTTCTTGTTCTTATGTTAATTGGTGAAGAGAATACAAAAAGTTCTATTCGAATAAAGAAAAGTTAGCTAAAGTTTCCACCTTGAATTCTCACTCACTTATGACCATATACAGTGGTGGCCATGAGGTTAGCACACTAGCTACTTGCTATTTTTAAACGTAAATATTTCCTATATTTCTTAATTTGTTTATGATATCTTTTGCATGCGTGTTACTTGTCCTTCTAAGATCACGTCCCATCATGTCCAGCATTATTCCTTTATATATATTTTGCGTTTTTCTATCCAGAATAGAATAACCTCAAAAAAACACTGGACAGTATTTTAGCACAAAATAAAAAAGTTTATTCATATTAAAAAAGTAACAAAACAAAAAAACTTGTTTCACTAAAAACTTAGTACTTAGTTGGATACAATTTATTTTTGATCACAGCTGCTAGTCTCCTTGGCATACTTTCTACAAGGGCCATACAGCGATCCACTGAAATATCATTCCACGCTTTTTCTACTTCTTTCCATAAATCGGCCAAATTTTTAGATTTTTCTCTCATTACATGCTGCTCCACATCATTCCAAAGGTTCTCAATATGATTGAGATCCGGAGATTGGGCTGGCCATTTTAACACGTCGATGTTGTTCGATTCCAAGCAACACCTCACTGAGCGTGAGGTGTGTTTTGGATCATTATCTTGCATAAATCGCCACCTAAGTGGCATGGTGTCCTCTGCATAAGGTATCATTGTATTTAGAAGTATATTCTGGTATACATACAGGTCCATACGAGTATCAATCTTTTTTATAGGACCAACACCATACCCAGAAAATGCTGCCCACACCATCACATTACCCCCACCGTGTTTTATTGTTTTACTGGTGTACTTTGGATTATGTTGCATGTTCGGAGGACGCCATACATACCTCTTACCATCCGATCCGAATCTACAAAATTTAGATTCATCACTCCAAAGGACATTTTTCCAAAAAATTAACGGCTTTTCCAAATGCTCACGAGCAAAGGACAACCGAGCTTGTATGTTCTTTTTTGAAACATGTGGCTTATGCTGAGAAATGCATCCACGTAAATTTTTTTCATTAAGTCTTCTTCTTATCGTTCTGCTGGACACGTTGATACCATATTTTCCTGAAATTTCTCTCTGGATTACGGTGGAGCTCTTAAGAGCCTCTTCGACAGAGGCTCTGTATATTAAAGAGTCCTCTTTACGTGAAGTTTTTCTGGGCCGAGGAGCCTGTGTAACATTTTTAGATGTTTTATACTTCTGAATATGTCTTAGTGCATTATAAACCATCTTCCTGGAGCATTCCAAAGTATAAGCAATCTCACTTATACTTGGTCCTCTCGAGTTCATTTGTTGAATAATCTTTCGTTGTTCCTCTGTACACCACTTTATTTTAGCCATATCTAAATAATGTTTATTAAGTCAGTTTGTTTTCCTCATTGATTAAATAATACCTAAACTTACCAATTAATATTTATACCCTCAAAAAACTTTTAAAAAATTTAATTATACTTATATGTGCTAAAATTGTGTCCAGCTTATTTTACATATTACTGCACTAAAATGCAAATTTGAAAGAGAATAGCGATAGAATGCAAAAAAAACTAACAGGACTTATTGATCACACCATAAACAACACTAATTACCAAAAACTTTAGTTTATAATTGCAATGAAATGAAATAATTTGCTTTAGAAAACAGCAAGTATGAAGTGTGCTAACCTCATGGCCACCACTGTAGGTTCATTATTATTAAAAAAAAATTAAATTACCATCAGAAGAACAAAAAAGTACCTATAGTTCAGTTCTCACATTTTGGTACCTAAATATTATCCCCTATTCCTAACTCTAACTTCACTCATGTGCATATCAGCTAACTTTAATGTCGATAAGTGAAATAATTTAAAATATTAAAAAAGTACCACTAGGAGAAAAGTACCAATTTCCCTTTTCCTCCTTGAACACCCCTAAAGCTTGAAATTTAAAAATACTCCATTTTGCCAAAATTGTTTATGCTACAGACATGTCTTAAACGATTGAAATCTGTGTTAATGTGCCCAAGAAAAAATATGTTTTAAAAAAAGTACCAAACTGTTTACCCGGATTTGGCCCAATATACACCTATTCACTCGAGTTCCAAATAACACCTTGTTACTTAATTTTTGTATGAATCCAGGAGCCTATGTTAAAAAAATTATCAAAATTGGCTTAATAATTTCAAATAAAATGTATTTTCCCGATTTTATCCCCTTTTTGGTACCTTTTTTATCCCCATTGCGGTGGTAAAATTTTATTCAAATAAAAATCTGCATCGTTGTGGGAGTTCATAATAAAATATTCGTATGTCTATGTCAAATTATAGAAAAACATATTTTATGAAAAAGTACCAAAAATAAACACAATTTTTATCCCTAAGGGTTCGAATTTCCAAATCCTTTATATTTTTTGATAAATAAAGAATACGATTTAAAATTTGTTTCTTTGTTTATTGGTTTAAAAGGTACATAGGGTGCCAAAAAAAAGTACCAAAATACAGTTTTTACCCGTTTTCTCCCCTAAAATGTTCGAATTTCGAAAAAGTACAAAACACCTGTCAGCTTAATTTTTAAATGGAGTAACAGGCTATTATAAGTTTTTTTGTATCTTTATTAGTTTTGAAGATATAAGGTTACCGAATTTACCCCCAAAACGTTCGAATTTCCAAAAATCCCATCTTATTTGAATTAGGTCGACCAATTTGTCTGTCTTTGTCACACTAAGGAAGTAGTTTTGGTTGTTTTAACTGAATTTATTGCTAATCAAATGATTCTAACTAATCGAATTTATCTGTTTTGGAAGACAAATTTTAGTTCTGATAAAAATAAATTTATTTAAATCGTAATTTTTCTATGTCAACTGTTCAGATGCTATTATTGAAATTATCTATGGATATAATTGAATTATTTGATTGACAACAAAACGCAATGAATCTGTTGTTAGTATCGAAAATTTATGTGAATATAATCAATCATTCGATAGGCTACAAATCACAAGGAATCGATATTATCTGTTCAGAAATAATACAGTAATTTTAAAAAGAAAACTTGTAAAAAAGGATATATTTGTGGTTGACATTTAATTTAAACAAAAAAAAAATATTTTTTTAATATTTCTCTATTTTTGAGGAGTAAAAAAGCAAATGCTGCAATCTCCACTTTTTTAGTTTCTCAACATATCAGATACGTCTTTAATAAAAAGTTTAAAATATTTATTTTGGCTAAATTCAATCTTGGAATAGAAAGCAAAACTTTTTTCAAAGCTCTTCACAATAAATAGTTTGCAAAAATTCTGAAATTTTTGAAAAATAGTAAAAGCAAAGCAAAAGCTACTACTACTCGAAAAGACAAAGTTTTTGACCAGTGATTGAAATTGGATTTGGTGTTGAAATATTGACCAACCACAAGCATTCATCAAATGTAACTAAATGGAATTATTAGATAAATTCACGAAAAAAAATTAAGAGTTTTCAAAAATTGCTTCTATACCCCTCATTTTAAAGGATCTGTATTTTGAGATCTGTAAAAATAAAAATAAAACATTTTATTTCATCATTTCATTATTTCACGCCCTAAATACTGTTTTATCTCACATTTTATCTGAATTGTTTTATCTTATTTTGTAAATTGTGTTATCTAAGCTTAATCAACAATTATTGTTTGTTTTTTTATTATTATTATTTTTGTTTATATTTTAGAAATATAGATTAGACTGCAGAAATTTAGTTTCAAAATAATTCTTAAGTGCAAATGAATTGTAGTTGCGTTTCTAACAAGATATACAATGGCCATGTCCTACCACCATGGCAACAAATTGCTATTCCGACTCTATTTTCCCGTATCGATAAGTTTCGCATTTGCGTTTCTGTTTTATGAATGTGAACTTCTTAATGCATTCAACTAAATGTGGTCTATTTTTGTGTTTAATTATGTCGGAATGATTAGAATAACTTGTACTTGCATTCTCCCATGACTTCTAAATGGAAAATTATGATGGTAGCCATAAGTACCAGGTGTTAATAATATGCGGGTCTTAGAATTTATTAAGGGTGGAGAGGAACCAAATAAATCTAAATGCGTTTATATGTTTAGTTCCGTGTGGATATGTACATTAGACTGTCCACAAAAAATCGATTTTGAAATCTTGTTGGTCTTAACCCCACAAAACGATTCCCCTTTCCAGATATTGAGATAGCCGAAATTTGAGCTCGATTAAACGACGTTAACCCGTGCCGCTCGTCGCTCAAAGTTTGAAAAAATCAACATTTTTGGCCAAAAAGCTAACATAAGAAGCTATAACTCCAGAACGGTAAATAATAGAAACACGATTAGTATCTCAAAACAAAGCTAATATTGTTCTTCAAAATTTATTTTATATACATTATTCTTGTTACTTTAAGCCAAACAGAGTTACAACAGCTTTTGTCTCCAAAAACGTGACCTAGTCGCGGTAGGAGCATACTTCGTATATTTTGATATTATGTGAAAAATTTTGCTAGTAAGTAAATATTTTTATATTTTATTGTTATTGAATCATAATGTACATCGATTTAGTATTTCAAAAAGATATAAAACACAAAAATTGGTTGAGAAATGTAAAAGTTATTAAAAATTCCCCAGGCCATTAATGTGTCTCAGAGCACTTGATTATGATATGTGGAAAAAAATTTAACTTATTTTAAAACTATACGAATAAAACTATTTTATTACATAAAATATATCTATTTTTGCTCAAATATAAGTTTTTTTCCTTAAAATATAACGTGAATCTGTTCTCAGCTATGGTCAAAAAAAATTTTTTTTTTAGACGGCAGTTTCAAAACACCATTTTCAGTTTTTTTTAAACTTTGTTTAACAAATTTTTAAATTTTTTAAATATCACCGGGGGGTTTATGGTCAATAGATTAGGGAACAAAACAGTGAAAAAATTAGGTCAATACCTCTTATAGTTCAGGTGTACCTGCGGTTTGAATTCTGCGGATTTCGCGAAAAACTCATTTTTTTGGAATATTTTAGAAAATATGTCATAATTTTTTATTGTTATACATTTTAACCAAAATATTTACAGAATATTATTTCTCAGATATTAAAAAATATGTTCTTGAAGTTATATATAAATCGGGAAATCCTAAGGCGTAAACTTTGGAGGTCAAAAGTCAAATTTCGCAATATTTGGAAATTCACATTGAAACATATGGAAATAAACTTTATTTGTCGACCATATTTACTAAAATTACAGGATTTTATGGTATATGGTCCGATATTTAGAATAACATAAAAAAAAATCAAATTAACCCTTTAAAGCATTTGGGTCAAATATGTCCCCAAAGTTAATAAAATCAATTTTAATAAATTTAAAAATAAAAAAATGAATATAATTTATGTTCAGAAAAAAAAAATGCTTTAAAGGGTTAATTTGATTTTTTTTTATGTTATTCTAAATATCGGACCATATACCATAAAATCCTGTAATTTTAGTAAATATGGTCGACAAATAAAGTTTATTTCCATATGTTTCAATGTGAATTTCCAAATATTGCGAAATTTGACTTTTGACCTCCAAAGTTTACGCCTTAGGATTTCCCGATTTATATATAACTTCAAGAACATATTTTTTAATATCTGAGAAATAATATTCTGTAAATATTTTGGTTAAAATGTATAACAATAAAAAATTATGACATATTTTCTAAAATATTCCAAAAAAATGAGTTTTTCGCGAAATCCGCAGAATTCAAACCGCAGGTACACCTGAACTATAAGAGGTATTGACCTAATTTTTTCACTGTTTTGTTCCCTAATCTATTGACCATAAAACCCCCGGTGATATTTAAAAAATTTAAAAATTTGTTAAACAAAGTTTAAAAAAAACTGAAAATGGTGTTTTGAAACTGCCGTCTAAAAAAAAAATTTTTTTTGACCATAGCTGAGAACAGATTCACGTTATATTTTAAGGAAAAAAACTTATATTTGAGCAAAAATAGATATATTTTATGTAATAAAATAGTTTTATTCGTATAGTTTTAAAATAAGTTAAATTTTTTTCCACATATCATAATCAAGTGCTCTGAGACACATTAATGGCCTGGGGAATTTTTAATAACTTTTACATTTCTCAACCAATTTTTGTGTTTTATATCTTTTTGAAATACTAAATCGATGTACATTATGATTCAATAACAACAAAATATAAAAATATTTACTTACTAGCAAAATTTTTCACATAATATCAAAATATACGAAGTATGCTCCTACCGCGACTAGGTTACGTTTTTGGAGACAAAAGCTGTTGTAACTCTGTTTGGCTTAAAGTAACAAGAATAATGTATATACAATAAATTTTGAAGAACAATATTAGCTTTGTTTGGAGATACTAATCGTGTTTCTATTATTTACCGTTCTGGAGTTATAGCTTCTTATGTTAGCTTTTTGGCCAAAAATGTTGATTTTTTCAAACTTTGAGCGACGAGCGGCACGGGTTAACGTCATTTAATCGAGCTCAAATTTCGGCTATCTCAATATCTGGAAAGGGGAATCATTTTGTGGGGTTAAGACCAACAAGATTCCGACATTTTTTTTCTCCTATACAAATAGTGGACAGTCTAATGTACATACATATATTGATGTGCAAATAAAATGTCTATGACAATTTCTACTTTAATATTGTTATTGTATTGTAAATACACTGCGTGTCACAACTATAAATGAACCCCTGTTATAGCTGATATTTAAATTAAGAAATAACATTTGCCATTGGAAACATAATACATAATAAGTAACTAAAGAAATGCATTAGAATTTAAATGACAAGGGGAATAATTACCAGCAATATCGAATGCATTAATTTGACCCCATTTATTTTTTAACAAGGAATTCTTCAGTTCTTAACTGGTAAACTACGATTAATTGGCTAAGATTAGCTAATTAGTCGACTATCGATCGGCTAACTATAGTTTATCGTAGGGATAATATTTTCATATTAGCATACTGCAAATCGTCTACAAAAAACTCAATATTTTGTATGGAACAAAATAAAATAAACATGCACGGACATGTTTATAATCGTATAGCAAATCATTCCAAGTCTGTGGGAAGTTTATAAATTTGTATTTTAACATAAAATACTAAAAATATAAAACTAGTCGCGATAGTACTAGTATCAAGCAAAGTATGACCGTATTAACTTTTTTATTACTGGCTCTTAATCGGCTAACTACAATACAATATACCTACATTAGAGTTCGTTTGTGACCAGGTCACTTCATTTCTTTTTCGGGTATCATAATTTTTTTTATGGTTTTTGCGTAAATAAAAATAATGGCGTCCTTTTTTTGGAAAATTTTTACTCCTTGTGGTAGTTCAACGCACCTAAAAAGATTATGATACCTGCAAATCAAATTTTTGAAATTAACTCTAACCTACATATGGGCAATTCCACGAGAATGACAACCACGACTGAAAAACCCATGGAACTTTTTTCTCAAAATAATATGAATAAGAAAAACACAAAAATGTTATTATACGAAAGTATTTAGAGCTTTTTACAACATTTTAAGGACAAAAATAATAGTTTAAACTGACTATATTTAATTTTTTAATTTAATTGGTATGTGTTACACTAAGATTGCAGCTCCCAATTAGCATGTAGTATGAAATGAATTTGACTCTGATTGTTTATTTGCTATTATAAAATTGTTTATTGAAACCGAATGTATATTTTCTATTTATTTTTTTAGTTTTTGTGTACATATAGTTACAGAATATAAAGGCCCATAATCATAGTCAAAAATAAAGTATATTTTAAGAGAAATAAAGTCGTCTTTACTTAAGAGTGGACTTTAGGTCTACCATAGACAAGTTAAAGTATACTTCTGACGTTAAAGTCGACTGTAAATATAAAACCAGCTGAAGTTGTTTTTAACTCATTTAACAACAGCATCAGCTGTTCTTCGCCATGTAAAAAAGTTCGACAAAAAGTCAAAAATGTTTAAGTTACAAGATATTGACAGAGATTTTGCAATTATTGAATATTGAATCAATAAAATTAGTACCAAAATAGAATAAATTTGATATTAATCTTTCCTTTTCTATGTTTCCATCACAAACTGTTTTTTCTTTAGTTTCCCGGTTACATTTATTGTTTGTCACTTTTTGTTTTTTTTTTTTAATTTTCTAAGTCAGCTGTTCAGCGTTGCCACTTGTCTATATTTTGTTGTATATTGTATGAAAAGATTTTCTACATTTGGGGTGACACCCAGTTAAAAAAGCAGGTTTTTATTTTAAAGTTGTTTTTAAAAAGAACCGACTTTATTGTTTGACTATGATTATGGGCCATATTGTTTTACTATAAAGCCTAGTACTCTGTTCATATCTGCGAAAAATTATGTTTTTTTCGTGCGAAAAATTTTATATGCAACAAATGATCAGCTGTTGGTTTTAATTTCGTGCGAAATAAGTGCTGCTTATGTTATTTCGTGTGGAAAAATAACGTTGCCAGATGTATTTCACATGTTTTCCACAATAAGAACAGAGTACTTCTTTTGCGTAATTATTTCGCATGTATTTCATTCCAAACATTTTATATGTAGTTTGACAGCAGTTCGCACGAAATTTTGAACAGAGTACTTAGCTTAAGAGAAAAATCTGTCACGTACAGTATGTCACGTACGATATTAAATTTTATTTATTATAAAATCATCCAACGATTATTTTTTTTTATTTAAATATGACGGATTGTAAAGAAAAAATATTTGGTTTAGTGTAAGAAATTAAAAGAAAGCATAACGCCTCTCACGATTCGTAAATTTTCGCATATTTCATGTACCTCAAAATTACTTCCGTTTTATGTCATGTACGATTACGATATGCCTTTATTTCCCTCGATATTTTCGACAACAAGGTTTCGAAAGAACTTATTATTTCTTTTTAAATATAGTACCCTGTGAATGGATCATAAAGACCAAATTATTTTTCAGATACTCTTATTTTTGCAAAATCTATTCCACTCTATAGGCGTACAAATGTCACGTACGATGACAGGGAATTGCCCATATATCATGATCAAAAGTACCGAGGTACTCCCTCAAAAAATGTTTATTAAATATATTTACAATGATTTGTTTTTGTTTTTGTGCATAACAGTAGTTTCTAGAGAAAATTTTCTATTGAACAATTGCTATATAACAGTTTTTTTTATCTAGAATTATTATCGATCGATTCGAAAGGAAAATTTGTATGCTTTATACATGAAAATTTTAAATTGTATGTACTCGTATAATAAATTGTCTAATAAAAATATAAGATTTCAGTACTTTTACTCCCGTTATCACGATCTCTTAAAGTTATTCCTTAGTATAACTTAAGGTTAAAACATAACTTTACATTATGATAATAGGGGGTTGGGTGAAAAAAGTATGTACTACATATTTGAATGTTATTCAGATACCAAACATAAAATTCATTTTTTTTTTTTTTTTAATTTTACGTTTATCTGATTCAGATAATTTGTACGTGTTAAGTTATTATACGACTCGTGTACAAAATCCCTGTTTACCATATTAAAAACATTCTGTAAGATTTCACACAGTCGTATATAGATAGCAGCATATGACTTGTTTGGCAAATTAAGTGCGATGATATCAACAATATTAAGATAAATAGAAAAATATAATATATTTATAATTATGACACGCAGTGTTTTATACACTATGGTTTTTTTTGTTAAACATTTTTATAATTGTTGTTCATTATATTACAGTTGTTCTAAAAAAAAGAAGAAAAGTTATTGATAATATTTCTTTAATTTCCTTTAAAAAATAAAAACACTTAAAACTGTAAATGTTTCATATTTGTTTGTGTCTTATTAAATGACTTTGTTAATGAGTTGGAGTTTATTTAAAGAAATGCACGTACTTAGGTTTTTTTTTTTACTTTTTTTACTTGAATCACAATGACTGATAATATATGTTTATATATTGAAAATTACAACATTGTTGTTTTCTTCTTATTTAGCTGTGACCGTAAAGAAATTTGATAAGCGATCAACTACTTACTGTTCAATCCCTTTTTTGTTTTTCGTTTGCGATAAGCAATGAAATGTAATCGAATTATTTATGGAAATAATCTAAAATGTGTATGGATGTACTCGTAGTTTGTTTTGGAATATTTGTTTAGAAATGATAAATGTTCTCAATACCAACTTGCAACTTGGATTATAATATTATGTTATGTATTTTCTCTCTGTGTTGCAATCTGATTAGCTATTTGTTTTTGTTTATTTTTTGATAATTTTTATGAACTTTGTTGACATTCGTGGTATCTACATTTAAATAATTGATTATGTTTTACCCCTGGCGTTGAGTTGTCAAATCAGTTTTCGAATTACAGATTCGAATAACAGTTTTTTCCCAATTTTCCGTTTTTTTTTTCAAACCGGTTTTTACAAAAGGACTTAGGTTTATTTGAGAAAATCAAATATTTTTGTTATTACATATTAATTTTTAGATTTTATGGAAAATATAGAAACTCAATGCAGTTTAACATTAAAAGTAGTTCAAAATCCACACAAAAGAACTAATATTATATTGCAAAAACTAGCGACTTAAAACAAGAGTTTGATTATTTGGATTTTTTTTTTTTCAAAAGATTAAATAAATTAAATCTTTTATATAATGAAATTTTAAAAGTTAATCCCACTTCAACTTTAAGTGAACGTGTATTTTCTGTTTCTTCTTTAATAAAACATAAATTAAGGATTCGTATGCCCTCAAATCATTTAAATTGTTTACTCTTCTTGAAATGTTATTGTAGAAAGTACAACTACCCTTTATATTAATATATATTCTTTCTTTTGCTTCCAAATTCTATGTAATTTTTATGTAAAAAATGTTTAAGGCCTTATTCATAAACAATTTTTTAATTTAAACAACTTTTTAAAATCAAGTTTTGCTTTAAAATATTGTTTAAATTAAAATTTTTTTTATCAGTATGAGGGTTATGTTTGTTAAATTAATTTTTTAAAGACTGTATATAAAACTTTACCTCAAAATTACGCTTTTTCGAATTATTCGAAAACCGTTTTTTTTGTGAATATATATGTCGAATATTTGATAACTCTAACCTGGCGAGTATGTGGAGTGCCGATCACTGGTATATAGACCAATTTCTAATAAGTTTTTAGTAATTTAGATTTATTGTGTAAATATACAACATTTACAACTGAATAAAAAGGCCTAGGCCCGTTTTCTCAATGTATCGATAAACTGCCTGTTACTAAATGTCGACATAAATTTATTAGGCGGATAAACTGTCCGTTAACAATTTTGGTTTTCTCAATATACCGACAAAAAACATTATTTTCAGTTGGCAATACCTCTCAAAATATATGTGCAAGTTGGGAACCCTGCCTTCAAGTGACAACATGTTTACATAAATCAGCTGTTTAATGTGGCCATCAACAGTCGGAATCTTTTGAAAAATTCATTATCCTCCATGTCTGCCAGATAGTAAGGCCTGGAATGATAAACTCTATCACCATTCACTTGGAACTCATGTTCTTCGAGTTCATCCTCCATCTATTAAACTTTTTTTTTATAAAATCTATTTAATTTCGTTTACAAAAACACAAACAAATGAAAACTATGAACAATAGTCAGCTGATAGAATTTATCTGTTAGATAAATAAATAATTGGCAGATGAGGCCGGGTTAGCTTTTCGACAGAATAGAAGCAAATGAGACATTGAGAAAACCAAATTTCTTTAATCTGCAGTTTTTCGTTGGGAAAAAAGATAATCACCTAATGAGAAAACGGCCCCTAGACTTGTTTTTATTTTGAGTGTTTTTTTTCTTTCACAAAATTTGAGATAATTAAATCGGCCTAACATTGAAGGAACTTAAATATTTTTTGTTTTATTTCAGCATCGTGACATTTGTATATGAAGTATTGTAGTAAATATAGCATGAGCTTAACAAAATACGTCACAATATATTTAAAAGCAATAACAACAAAAACAAACAAACCCAAACAAAAAAAAAACATTTAAACATTTTGTTAGATTTACATTTGAATTTATTATTATTAACGTAATTCTAAAAAATAAGATTGCGTAAGTTCAATAAAATAGTTAGAGTGGTATTAATAATGGGAATTTAATTGCTTTTGAGTAGGTTTAACCACATATTCACAGATTAGAACAGAATAATAGCTAATATTTAAAGGAACATATTTCCGTGCATTAAAGAAATTTGCTTAAAAATGCCTTATATTTTTGTGACAGTCAAATGAATTTAGTTTTATTTGCAATTTGTAGTAGCTACAAGCAATGCAAAAACATGGTTGTGGTGACCATAATGGAACAATGTCATATTATGATTGGAGATCATTAGTAATGTCTATCATTATAAATCATTATAAAATATGATACTATACTTATTTCTTTATTGGCAAACATAATATAATCATGTGTAAACATATCTTGGTCGTTAAAAACCAATCAAATTACCAATAGGGCTTCTTCGTTATATTTGATATTTCCAATTCTCGAAAATTTTGGTCGGGAATCCAGTGTATTTCATAATGTTAAAGATTATTTGCTGAAGTGATCCATGAACACGTACTGCTGCTGCTTGGTAAAAATGTCAGAGCTTGAGAATCTGTGAGTTTGGCCGACATGATTTTTCCGTCATTATATTTTTTAAAGATATGATTAATAAACTAAATGGAAAATTGCCAATCAGATACATATGTATGTACATTAGACTGTCCACTATTTGTATGGGGGAAAAAAAATGTCGGAATCTTGTTGGTCTTAACCCCACAAAATGATTCTCCTTTCCAGATATTGAGATAGCCGAAATTTGAGCTCGATTAAACGACGTTAACCCGTGCCGCTCGTCGCTCAAAGTTTGAAAAAATCAACATTTTTGGCCAAAAAGCTAACATAAGAAGCTATAACTCCAGAACGGTAAAAAATAGAAACACGATTAGTATCTCAAAACAAAGCTAATATTGTTCTTCAAAATTTATTTTATATACATTATTCTTGTTACTTTAAGCCAAACAGAGTTACAACAGCTTTTGTCTCCAAAAACGTGACCTAGTCGCGGTAGGAGCATACTTCGTATATTTTGATATTATGTGAAAAATGTTGCTAGTAAGTACATATTTTTACATTTTATTGTTATTGAATCATAATGTACATAGATTTAGTATTTCAAAAAGATATAAAACACAAAAATTGGTTGAAAAATGTAAAAGTTATTAAAAATTCCCCAGGCCATTAACGTGTCTCGGAGCACTTGATTATGATATGTGGAAAAAAATTTAACTTATTTTGAAAACTATTCGAATAAAACTATTTTATAACATAAAATATATCTATGTTTGCTCAAATATAAGTTTTTTTTCCTTAAAATATAACGTGAATCTGTTCTCAGCTATGGTCAAAAAAAATTTTTTTTTAGACGACAGTTTCAAAACACCATTTTCAGTTTTTTTTAAACTTTGTTAAACAAATTTTTAAATTTTTTAAATATCACCGGGGGGTTTATGGTCAATAGATTGGGGAACAAAACAGTGAAAAAATTAGGTCAATACCTCTTATAGTTCAGGTGTACCTGCGGTTTGAATTCTGCGGATTTCGCGAAAAACTCATTTTTTTGGAATATTTTAGAAAATATGTCATAATTTTTTATTGTTATACATTTTAACCAAAATATTTACAGAATATTATTTCTCAGATATTAAAAAATATGTCCCTGAAGTTATATATAAATCGGGAAATCCTAAGGCGTAAACTTTGGAGGTCAAAGGTCAAATTTCGCAATATTTGGAAATTCACATTGAAACATATGGAAATAATCTTTATTTGTCGACCATATTTACTAAAATTACAGGATTTTATGGTATATGGTCCGATATTTAGAATAACATAAAAAGGGTTAATTATTATTTTTTTTTTCTGAATATAAATTATATTCATTTTTTTATTTTTAAATTTATTAAAATTGATTTTATTAACTTTGGGGTCATATTTGACCCAAATGCTTTAAAGGGTTAATTTGATTTTTTTTTTATGTTATTCTAAATATCGGACCATATACCATAAAATCCTGTAATTTTAGTAAATATGGTCGACAAATAAAGATTATTTCCATATGTTTCAATGTGAATTTCCAAATATTGCGAAATTTGACCTTTGGCCTCCAAAGTTTACGCCTTAGGATTTCCCGATTTATATATAACTTCAGGGACATATTTTTTAATATCTGAGAAATAATATTCTGTAAATATTTTGGTTAAAATGTATAACAATAAAAAATTATGACATATTTTCTAAAATATTCCAAAAAAATGAGTTTTTCGCGAAATCCGCAGAATTCAAACCGCAGGTACACCTGAACTATAAGAGGTATTGACCTAATTTTTTCACTGTTTTGTTCCCTAATCTATTGACCATAAACCCCCCGGTGATATTTAAAAAATTTAAAAATTTCTTTAACAAAGTTTAAAAAAAACTGAAAATGGTGTTTTGAAACTGTCGTCTAAAAAAAAAAATTTTTTTGACCACAGCTGAGAACAGATTCACGTTATATTTTAAGGAAAAAAACTTATATTTGAGCAAACATAGATATATTTTATGTAATAAAATAGTTTTATTCGTATAGTTTTCAAAATAAGTTAAATTTTTTTCCACATATCATTATCAAGTGCTCCGAGACACGTTAATGGCCTGGGGAATTTTTAATAACTTTTACATTTTTCAACCAATTTTTGTGTTTTATATCTTTTTGAAATACTAAATCTATGTACATTATGATTCAATAACAATAAAATGTAAAAATATGTACTTACTAGCAACATTTTTCACATAATATCAAAATATACGAAGTATGCTCCTACCGCGACTAGGTCACGTTTTTGGAGACAAAAGCTGTTGTAACTCTGTTTGGCTTAAAGTATCAAGAATAATGTATATAAAATAAATTTTGAAGAACAATATTAGCTTTGCTTTGAGATACTAATCGTGTTTCTATTATTTACCGTTCTGGAGTTATAGCTTCTTATGTTAGCTTTTTGGCCAAAAATGTTGATTTTTTCAAACTTTGAGCGACGAGCGGCACGGGTTAACGTCGTTTAATCGAGCTCAAATTTCGGCTACCTCAATATCTGGAAAGGAGAATCATTTTGTGGGGTTAAGACCAACAAGATTCCAAAATCGATTTTTTGTGGACAGTCTAATGTACATACTGTAAATAATGTGTTCATCATCATAAACAGTACATGTTTATAGGCTAATTAACCTAGTCTTTACACCAGCAAGTAACAGTTTGAAAAACTCAACACATTCAAACTTTTGCACTAACACAATCACACATGCGTTTATATTGTTCAGATTACGAAGATTTTCGTCAATTTACACGTACACATCCCGAATGTAAACAATAGAGCGTAATAGAGTATAAAAACACAAATATTTCATTCAGTTGCTTGATGTTGTTACGGATATTTTTATTTTTTACCCACACATGCACACAAATTAAATGCCTCTATTTGCCTACCAATGATTTACACATGTATGTGTGATTGTGTTAGTGCAAAAGTATGAATGTGTTGAGTTTTTCGAACTGTTACTTGTATGTGTAAAGGCCAGGTAAACTAATAAATTTCGTCAATTCAATCGAATATTTTCTGTATGTCGATTAAGGTTCCTAATTACTCAAACTTTTTCCATTCCCAGAAAATAATAATTAAATATGTATTCGGGAATTCTGGGAATTTGTTTTAAATAATTGGCAAAAAAATCAATCTCCCTTATTCTATTTGGCGTCGTCGACATCGTCGTCTATAATAAAAACAATAAAAAAAGGACTTTTTTATTCTCTTTGACATTTTGAGAAATGGTCTCCTCAAACAAACTAAACTTTCTTTTTAGGTGGGAACATCGACAACTTATTTTTCCTCCACACAAACAGGGACACCTTAACATATATACATTATTCACCCTCAATCTCTTTGGCGTCGTCGACATCGTCGTCAATATTGAGTCAAAAAATGGTATATGTTTCGTCTATATCGATAACAAATGGTTACTATTGACAGAATTTTATACTTTTATAAGTCGGGTTAAAGTACAAAACGCTGTCAAAAGTTACGAATTTTTATCGATATCGGCGAAACATATATAATTTTTTGGCTCAATATTGACGACGATGTCGTCCGCAATATGAGGCCACCTTAATATACATATAAACCGTTATTAAAAGACTTCAGTGGTCCGACTAAGTTAAATCCGCACAAAATGCAATTATTCGTTTCGAAAGAGAACTTTTTCAAACTAGAATATAACTTATAAACAAATTTAATCATATTCGTTCAGGTATATATGATGAATATCGAAAATCTATTTTCGATTTTAATAATTCCTTTAAGAACTTAAAATATCAATTTGTATTAAGTCGAATACTAGAAACGTTAATTTTGCTGTTTTAAATAACAAAAAAATTCTATTGTGGCAGAAAATTTTTAGTTGGGATGACAAAAATTAGCTTATATAAATCGTAATTCGTTTATGTCAACTGTTTTTCTGGTGCCATTATTGAAACTAATTGAATTATGGGAATTCCCAGGAATTTTTTCCCGATTAGGAACCCCACTGTAAATGTACAAATAATGTACATGCGTTTTTAATTTTGATCATATGTTTTTAAAAGAGTTGCTTTATTAAGCCTAGTACTCTGTTCATATTTGCGAAAACTTATGGTTTTTTCATGCGAAAAATTGTATACGGAACAAATGATCAGCTGTTGGTTTTAATTTCGTGCGAAAGAAGTGCTGCTTATGTTATTTCGTGTGGAAAATTAAGGTTACCAGATGTATTTTTCACGTGTTTTCCACAATAAGAATAATAAATATTTTATATGTAGTTTGACAGCAGCTCGCTAGAAATTTTGAACTTAGCTTTAGTTTCAAAATGTTCGTAAATGACTGTAAAACGTGAAATTGACAGGGAATTTTACTAAATATTTAAACGATTTATAAATAATTGGTTTAAGCTAGAATTCGCTTTGTGTGAATTCCCCAGCTAATATTATTGGCGACAATTGTTTAAAACAAAATGAATACATTAAATAATTAATATTTTATAAGACCGAGAAAAGTTTGGGTTTAATTTTAGTTTTTTTTTTTTTTATTAAATTTATATAGAATAAACATATTCTTGCCTTGGCCTATTTATTTCAGACAAAAACTAGCTTTAAAATTATGTCATTATTAACTAATTAAAAAAGTTCATTCGTTTTTTTTTTTTTTCATCTTTTACAAACTGCTCTTATTTATTAACTCTTATGATTACATTATTAATAATCTTTACACTAAATCTACTTTTCCTTTCAATATTTGAAATGTTGGGAAGTGTTTAACATGGTTACGAAGAAAAAGTAAAATGAAGAAGGAAAAAAAAAGTTCACTTGCATTGACGCAAAGACATAAACTACATTTCTCGAACTACTTGCACTTACAATGACACTAATCTATGAAATGTTAAAACTTAAACTTACAATTCTTTGCATGTGTATGTATGTAGCTGCATTTACTTAAGTATGTACAGTGTTGGAAAAAATAATAGCAACAATCATTTCCTTTTAAGAGAAATGTTGTAAACTTTTTCAAAATCATGATATTTTGTTGACACCTTTAGTGAGATAATTTAAGAAGTGACGTGGTATTGCAATCTCTCTACATTTTTGTAGTTATCTTTTTAAATACTTGATCATGTCATAAGGTCCTAATATTTCACAATGGTTTTTATTGCTTTTCAAGAAAAAAAATAATACTACTTTCTATGCTATGTTTATTGTGTTATCGTAACGAACTAGCAGAGATCAACGCCGAATGCAGAGATCGAGCCGATGAGTCGTGATATATTAGGACATTATGACAACACGACTAATAAGAGACCTTGTGAATAGACCAAATATTTAATTTGTGAGCGGCATTAAATCGACACTCTCACGGACAGCGTTTCGTGCTGGATCTTTGTGAATTCAAAGTGAACTCAAATTTATACACCACACTGCGAATAGTCATCTCGGTGGGACGATTATGGCTACCGTAAAATGAGCGAAGGTCGCGGAACATTGCCCGAACAAGAGCAAGTGAATAACTGACAGCCAATTCGACAGATGTTGCTTCAACAATATGGCGCCTATCAACTGTCAAAGTTCGGAAGTATAAAAAGATTTAAAAATACAATTTTTATTGAGATTCACTTACATAGAACAAGGACAAATGGAAAAGAACTTGTAAAACGCTTCGATTCGGTTAATTTTATATTCAATATTAGAAAAATAACCCCTTCAAGTCTATAAATATACTTAAAAATGTTCTCTGTTTATCAACAACTAGGCCAATTATAAGAAACAAGATACATAAGAATCAAAAGATGTTACCTATTTTGAATAAACAAAAATATAAAAGTTTGGTATTCGCAATACAATATATTAGTCACCAAAATTGCAATAAATTTCAATGGTTCGATGAAATTATGAGTAACTTGTTTGGATATGACCAAAATCGTTTTTATAACGCCCAAGAAACAAGGAATTTGTCCCAAAATACACAAAAAAAAAAAAAAAATAACTTTAAAAAATTCGTATTTTTCCTTGTTCGTATGGCTTTATCCCAATTTTCTAAATTGAAGGTAAAATTGTCACTGTCATTTATTTAGATGTCATAAAGAAGAAAATGTTTTAATTTTCAAAGAATGAACTATTTTTTAAAGTGGACGTATTTGCAGAATGGAGATTCAACGGCAAAAAATCTACAAATTACTCATTGGATGGACTTTGTGCTTTCGAATTCAATTAACTAGATCTGGGAGAAACAAAATAATATACGATTTGTTAAATAAACATAAAGTTATACGAAATTTCTGAGCTCCATGAATCGGAGATATGAAAATAATAGATATGTATATTCGATGACATTTTTAAACAAATATATATAAGTACAGGCAAATCCCGGTATAACGAACGATATGTTGTCAGGTCCATTCGTTAAATCGAAAAATTCGTTGTATCGAGATTTATTTTTTGAATAAGTTTTAAGCAGTTTGACATTAGGAGACATCATCCAAAATTGTTTCATATTTTGTAATTTTTTTAATTGTTCTTCGGTAGGTTGACTTGAGGCATAACCAAAACTTAATAAAGCCTTCACTGAAAGGGATTTCGGTTCTAAAAGTGATTCAACGTTAAAAATATCCATTATTTCCATGAAGATAATTTACAAAAACTCGTTGCTATGAAACGTGTGACGTTGCTTTGCCTTTCAAAGAAGAAAAGATTTAATCTTCTTTGTTCCACATTCATTAGCGCAAATCAAAATAACTTTCTTCCTGGAGCACTAGTTTATCTAGCATGAACAAACTTTTTTTGTCTGGTATCATTTTCCAGTAGATATCAGATTTATTCGCATTGAGAATAACATCAGGAGTTAGATTGAGCTCAACTATAATTGTATACTGATTCTTTAAGAAGTCTTACACCATAATTTTTTAATACAGATATGACTTGCATGAAACCCACCATTATAAATCCTATTTGTATTTCTATGGCTCTCGATATTAAAGCAATTCAATTAATTGGAATGTATTTTTACCTCTGATAGAGTAATCAACAATTCTAATACTTTTCCACAAGGGGATACACATCATTCTTTATAGATCGATGATTATTTGAGCCATTCTTGATAGATTGATATAAGTTTCAGTGTTAACAATTGTATCGTTCGTTTGATTTTGATTTATTTTTCTCAACATTTGTTAAATCGAGTACAAAATTGATGAAACGTTTGTTATATAAGGTAGTTAATGTTAGAAATGTGGTTGTACGTTATAACGGATTTTCGTTAAAGTGAGATTCGTTGTACCTGGATTTGCCTGTAGGTACATTTTTCCAGAACATTTACAGATTTTTTAATATATTTTTGATTTCTAAGTTTGTGTATTTACACATTACCACATGTAATGTGACCTGTCAAAATTTCGTGTAGAAGAGTACGATGAATGGTATCGTCTAAAAGTAATAGAGTTAAAATCTTTATTTTTTTAAATTTTTCAAAAAATAAGCAAGTCCCATTAGATTAATGTTGCCATTGCATAGGTATAAACATACATACATTTGTATGTCAAAGGAAAAAGCAACAGTCAAATTACTTATTTTCTCTTCGTAAAGTTAATTGTATTTAATAAAAATTTAATAAAAATTTTCCTCTTCCCTATTATTTTTTCCAACACTATATGTACCTATCTATCTATGTATGTATGTATGTATGTATGTATGTATGTATGTATGTATGTATGTATGTATGTATCTACAGCAACTCATATTGAATCAGATTTATTTTTATAAAATGTAACAACACTGTTATGTATGAGTGAGAGTGTATGCGAGTATACAAGTATGTATCTGTGTGTGTGTGTATGCATTTACAACAATATTGCACATAAAATGGTAGCAAAACCACCAAACACGCTTGCAGCTACATATGTACGTAGATTGTTGTTTTTGCTTACGTCTTTAAGTGGAACAGGAACTAAATGGTATAAATAAAAATTTAAAATAAAAACAAAACAAACAAAATATATATATATAAAATACTACCACATACTACATCATCAACAACAAGAAAAACGGCAGGCAGCAGCAGTAATAAACAGCAACAGCAGCAGCCAGCCGTTTTAGTTTTAGCAACTTTTTTTTATTTTTTTTCCAATTTTAAATCTCGATTATTCGCAATCACAAAAACGTAACGTATATTTTAACTGACGCAACAACGAATTCACAAATACTTACAAACTTGCCAAACGACGACAACGACTGGTTTGAATAAACGAACAAATGAACGAATGGCTGAAATGAACGAACGAACAAACGAATGAATTATCTCGATCGACAGTCAGTCTGACAGACAGACGTACGGACGGACTGACAGTTGTAAATATGTGACTGTTCGGCAAAGTGCTGCTGTATTATTAGTTCTCTAAAAAAAAAAAAAATTAAACTCCTATTAACGTAGCGACAGCGTTGTTAGTTAGTTGACAGCATTACAATTTCGACAATAATACCTTCATACATCTACACAATTATACTGTTGCATACATGATACATACTGTTGATAGAAATACAGTGTAACAATATCGTAACAAAAAAAAAGAACAAGTAAGAGTCTTATATACGGCTGTATCGAATTTTGTATACCCACCATCAACATGTGGGTGAATACATACATATTTTTTAAATGGACCGATCCGCACAAAAGTTAATAGAAAGATTTAGATTTAGATTGCTGATAAACAAGTTATATATGAATAACTTGTTTATCAGCAATTTCATCATGATGTTAATTATTATATGACAATTATGAATGTTCAAGTCATTTTCTGACTTGGAGACTATGGACAAATGTTGCCCGATTTTCGCCATACTTTATAATATAATTCCGGGGTACATAGAACTAATTTTTTTGCAAAATTTTATCAGGATTGCCACATAATCAACATATATATGGCTGCTCAAACAGTATTCCGGTGGTACTTTTGTATGGGGGCTAGGTGAAATCATGGACCGATATTACCCATTTTCAATAACAAACAAACCAAGTAAACAGAGAGTATTTGTGGAAAATGCTCTTGGTGGATATATTCTTAGAGGTATTTTAACTGGGTACTGTATATTTGGCATATATTTAGGAATGTATAGGTTACCAACCTAATACCTATTACAGAAGTTAACTAGACGGTACAACACCTTTTATGTATCACAGGCCTTTTTCGTGATCTAGGCTATCTCAGTGATGTGTTACTAACAAATATAGTCAAATTTGCCAGAAGTCCCAGTTGTTTCTCACGGGTACGTTGAAACCTCTTTCGGCTTTGATAACGTTCCCGATATCGTTCGTCTTGCAGTAATATGAAATTAAAAACAAAATATTGAACTGAAATCTCTAGATTTCCAGATGACAAATGAGAATTGAAATACAAATGATGCCGAAGGTTATTTTCTTGGGGCAAAAAGCTTTCTGTTGTTACAGCTGTCACTCTAGGTTGACAATCTTTGGCGGAATGAAAATCCCAAAAATTTCTGATATTTTAATAAAGAATCAATAACTGGCAACACAGTCGTAAGTCTTAAGAGTAGTGCAGGCAGTGGGCAATAGTGGCAAATATTACACGAGTATAAATGGCAAACAAAATTTTAAAAGTATCTGCATGGCTGGTTGGTTGGTTCACTCACTCACTGGTTTGTTTGTTTATTTGTTATGCTTGTCCTAAGATTTGTTTCTGGTTTCAGTGGTTAGATTGGTTACTTTGTTGGCCAAATCAATGAATGACTGGTTAGTTTGTAGTTTTAGCTTTAACTCTGTGCCTGTTTGGTCGTCGTTTCTCGTTTGACTGCTTTAAATTGTTAAGCAACTGTGTTGCGCTGCTGCAGCAGCAAGAGCACCAGCACCAGCCGCTGTCGTTACTTGCTACTTCTCCTCAATATACGGCCAGACACAGACAGACACACTAGTTTTTATTTATAATCTTTGTTTAAAATTTATATTTGAGGTGTGTTGGTGGAGTTGCTTGCTGCTAATCGCTTTAGTATTTGTGTTTTGTTAACTCATCGTTAAGCAATTACGCGAATTTCATACAACCAGATTTTGTTTTATTTTATTTTATTTATTGTTATTTCTGCTGAGGCAAACAGAAATCAAAAACAACGTTTGTATATTAAATATATTCTTTAAGATTAATAAATGAATTAATACCTACTTATACAGCAAATAAACATTATTCAGCAACTTATTATTAAATAAGCTAACTAAAGGGGAATTTTTCATTTTAGCATTTCAACTTTCAAACCAAAAAATATTCGTAGAATTTTAACATTTATGCATTAACAAACATTTAGAGATTGATGCTAAAACCACCCACTAGATCCTAAACAGATTTCTTACCACTATTTCAATGTCAGAAAAATTAATTATTCACTTGTTAAACAAACATAAATTATTAGTATGTATGTGTAGAAAATATGAACATAAAACGACGTTCTGAAAAAAATATATGTATATTTAAAGTGTTTTCAAATGCCTATTCTTTATATATCTTATATAGCAATACGAATTGAAATTTTTTCCCTCAGGACGGATTTTTGACTTGAAAATCAAATGACAATTAATAATCAGATTAGTTAATCTAAAAAAAAATCAATCTTAATCCACTTTGATGTTTAAAACGTCAGAAAATGTCACATTTTGTTATCAAAACAGTGAGTAATTTATGAACAATAGCTGGCATTGAGAATAAATCAAATTAAAATAAATATCTATTGAAATAATATATTTTCAAGTCTCTTAAGTAAATCTTCCTTAGTACTGGAATGATTATTTTTTATATATTTTATACACAAATATTTTTTTATCAGCTGTTTGTACCTTCGGATTTTTTCCAAAGATTAATCCGCCAATATTTGTCGCATAAACTAGCAAATAAAACAAAATAATCGACGACCCAAAAACAACATTTGTAGATTGAACATAATTTAATCTACTGTCTTCAACTCAGAAGATCATATTTATTAAAAAAGCTCGCTATTAAGAGGCAATTTGTTACCAGTGTTAAAACTTCCTTAAAAAAGATATTTAAATTTAATTTTTTTTTAATAAAATTTAAAATTAATTTGAAAGTGGGCCGGATCTAGTTACTGAGATATGAACAGAAATATTGAAAAATGCATACATATTTACATGTTTATAATTCAAAAATTCAAGCAATTTTTTTTTTTGCTTTTAATCATTTACAAAAAGAATTAATTCTATTAATTCTAAAAGATAAAATTGAATTAGATTTTAAAAATTTAATAAAGATTTATTTATTTCGAACCTTTGGTCCCGTAACTCATAATTATCGGAGGCATTTTTAATAACACTAACATTTTCTATTTGTTTGCTTTTATATAATATATAGATACTTCTGTATAGATTACGATTCCACTATTTTAGATTATTTATTATGTGATTTTACTCAAATTGGACTCAATACTTTTCATTTAACATTAAAAACTTGTTATTTCTCAAACAGCATTTTTTTCATTTAAAAATTCTCATTTCACAGTTGTACCTTTTCTCTAAAAAATATTTATGTGTTTGTCCCTTATTGTATTGCAAAATACGACTCTGAAAATATCGAGTAGTTTAGCTTGTAGGTATTGAGTACCGGGATAAATCGACAATATTGAGTACATAGTACACAAATACTCAATACTTTCTAAACTCTATATCAAATCAAGTGTCATATTAATCCTACCCGCACTTCTCGAAATTTCCAAAATAAAGATTATTTTATACAAAAAAAAACCACCCTACTGTATAGTTGTGTATGCACAGATGTACTGGTGTTGTTTTCTAAGTTGTTGAGATGATTTTTTGGAAAAAAAAATTTAACACCCCTGCAAAGAATAAATAAAATAAATAACTGGAAATATTTACTATAAGAAAAAATCCCGAAGTACGCTGAAAAAAATGTACATTAACAACAAACCTGTATGTTACTATTGTAGCACCCTTATTTACTAAATGTACAGTTAGTTGTATGTCTGGAAAGGAAGAATAATTTTGTTGGTAAAAATTTCTTGCAGATCCGTTAAAAATACACACACATGTTGAAACCAATTTGAATCTTGTTTGAGATTTGGGTTAAATTAAGAAAATCCTTAGAATATCTAACTCATAATCCAAAAAATCTTAGCTTAATCTAAAATAAATAGTTTACTTCTAATTTGGAATTGTTAATGATATTTGTACTTAAGAGAAGAGAGATTATCAAGTGAACTTAAATACAACGACAGTGGCTGATAAGTACGAGTAAAATTATAAACACTTTGTGATTATTTGATATTTTTAAGTTTGTTATCGCCTTTCAAACAGAGTAAAACAGACTGGTAATTTAATGTATGTTTTACAGCATTATTATTAGTATTTTGACCCAATTTTTTGAAATCTTTAAATTGAGTACGTGTAACATTAATAAAATTCAACTTTGAAATAATAAAACTATTTGTATACTTTTATTTCGAATTCAAAAGTTTTAAGCCAGATTTGAAAACTTCTAAACAAAAGTAATTTATAGTGTTTTTTTTTAGAGAAATACATCTATTCAAGATTTATTGTTATGGGGCCGAAACTAAAAATTTCGATTAAAAAAAATTAATTTTTGAACCTTTACTCTTTTGAATTTGATAATATTTGGTAACATGTGTACAATCATGTCGATACGAAATGTGTAGTTTTTTATATATTGGTTCAAAGTTCATATTTTTTTGTATAGATCCGTGCAAAATACATAAATCAAAACTGTAAATAACTCTAGAACTGCTAATCAGATTGAAATATATGTATGTACCTATATATATGAGTATATTTTTATAACCGAATATTTTTTATAAACTTAATCTTGTAATGTATTACTCAAACAAATATTTTTTTAAGATGAATATCTCGAAATGCACGGTCCTATATACATATTTTGTATGGTGTATATACCTACATATAGTTTTTGTGACACAACTCTGAAATCATTAATATGTTGGTAAGAATCAAATTTCGTATTTATTTATTTTTTTCATTTGGCAGCATATTTTCTCTATGTGCATTTTTTGTTATTAAAATAGAATTATGTAAACTTGTTTTCATTTTTTAAATGAAAGGGAAATTCTCATACAGAAAACAAAAAAAAAGAAATACTACACACAATGTAAAATGTATAGAAGTAGCATAGAAAAAGAATTGAAAAAGCAATAGTTATAATAATAATAATAAAACCCATACACACTACCTAACTACCTACCTACATACAAACATGGATACAAACATAAACACACAAACATATTTATGTATTAGAAACAAGAGAGTAAAACAGACTTAAAAAATAAACAATTTAAAACTCTGTTTAGTTGTTGTTGATGTTGTTGTTAAATCGCATAATAAGATAGAGCTGATAGACTGACATCTAATAAGGGTTGCCATATTCTACACACATGTGTATTGTATTGTTTACTTTTAAATTCAATTCGTGGTTCAACACGTGTTTGTTTCATTCGCTTTTGATTTTACTTATTTAGTTTACATTGAGATTTGGATTGGAGAGGTCGTCCTCCCTCACGAATGAATATCATCTTAACGTGAGTTTGAAAATTATTTCGTGTTTTTTGTTACACTTTTTCAAAAAGAAAATAAGTGAGATATTTTCATGAATTATTTAATATTAACTCGTGTTTAAATAATAAAAAAAAAATATATTTATTTGATTGTCGGGTAAAAAAAAAAAATATAAAATGAAAGATAAGAGAAAAAACAGTTTGTATTTTATTCACAGCAGTGATCAAAATAGCAGAGTAATGAGTTCAAAATATGTGTATTTAAAAAGAAACATAAATACGGAGATATTTTATTTTTTCTAACTTTAAATAAATATTAATTATTATTGAAGTCGAATAATTTTAATAAATTAATAATAAAAAAGCTTTGTTCAAAAATAAAAAAAAAAAATATTTTAAATGTGTAATTTACTGAAAATACAGTTCATAGAAAATACAGTTAATTAAAAATAATAATCAACTAATAAGTAAATAAAAAATCTTATGAAAAGAATTTAAAAAAATAAGAGAATTTTTTTGTGAAGAATTTAAAACAAACAAAACACACAAACAAATCACAAAATCAATGACATCTTGAATTGGTGATAATAAAATATTGAGTAAAAGTCCTATAAAAAATATTGAAAATTATTAAAGCTCTAATTAATTTAAATTGATTTATTATTTATATTGTGCATATGTTGGCTGAATGAAAAACATTTTAAAAATCTTTTACATAAAGGCAAACCTTTTAAAAATGAAACAAAAATTAATAACTAAAGTTACTTTGGTTTTAACTCATTTGCAACCGTAAACAACGTAAATAACTCCTACAATAATTATTCGATCTCAAATGTTTTAATATGATTCTAACGGCCATGAAGGTCAATTACTAAAAACTTTTCAATATTACACACTCGATAGGTATCAAAAATCAGTGGCGAATTATTTCTGAATAGTCGGACTTTGGCCGTTCGGAAGGTTTTTTAAGTCGGGAGTATGCCGAAAACGGCTTCGCATAATAATTCTTCTCTTAATACCGGACGAAGCCATTTTTATCTCCGACTTTTATTACCATATAACCAAAAGATCGTAAGAACAAAATATTTAAAACAGTCTTAGAATCAGTTTTTTAAGCGCTACTTTTTCAGAAATTTATTGAATTGATTTATTCTACTATAAGGAATTTAAAATAAATTGGTTTCTGCATTTCGGAAGGACTTTTAAGGCTGTGGTATGTATGTCGAACACAGTTTTCGCGTAAACATTTTTCAAATTTCTTAGGAAAATGAGATTTTCAAGAACTTTTATAATTCGAGAGAGCATAAACAAATATTGAAAATTTTATAAAAATCTGTATTGATTTAGAGAGTTTAATTTATGCATTTTTTACCAGTCATCTTATAGTTTAAAAGCAAAATAAATCGGTGTAATTGTGTATACTTATTGAATTATATGAAAGGCAATTCATACCCTCTTATACACAGCATTTTTTCTGTTTTATTTTTGTTCGAGGAGTGCGGGTGGGCAAAACTATTTTTTATTTATTATTAAATTTTACAATTTATAAAGAAAATTACAGTTAAACAGTTCGAATTATTAAAAATTCAAAACGAAATATAAAACAGGGTAAAATGTAAAATTTTAATATATGAGATTTTTTGATAAAAGGTTGGAATAAAAAATGTAATTGTTAAATATTTATTACCGAATTTGAAGATTAAAGTGCTGGCAAAATTAATCCTTTGATCTAAATGGATTCAAATTTGTTTAAAGTTTATAAAACAATGTCTGATTAAAATGTTTGAAAATTTAACATATTTTTGTTTATAAATTTTTTAAAATCATAATTTAAAATTAACCTTTCATCCATTTTTCATCAAAATTATCCATATATTTTATATATAATTTTGGTGACAAGGGCATAATATAGTTAATTTTCATATTTATCACTTCCAATCTCATTTCTAAACATAATAAAATACATTTGTGAAGTTTCACAAAAAATCACACGTTTTTTTGTGGTATACTTTTAAGTATGTTATTGATGCAACATATATAGTTAAAAAGGTTCTTTTCTTTAGATATTCACAATATAAACATTTTTTCAAAATTCATGAAAGTGGTAAAAAGTATTTTATAAGTGGTCGAATTTCGGGCTCCGGTCGATTCATCACATCTTTTCAAATCGATCGTTTTGAGTTTGATAGTTTTTCATCACATACCTGATTATTTTTTAAACATGTAAATAAAATTTAATTTAAAATGATAATTGTCAAAATGGAAACATATTTTGAAATCGGGCCATATGTCGAATTATCTTACTGAAGGTTCCAAATAAATATAATGTTAATGAAAAAGTTTACAACATTTATCTTAAGTGATTGTCCTGTCAAGTCGCTAATATTTGTTTCAACATTGTATTGTTTAAAAATCTAATGAACAATTCTTAAATTTGAAAAAAGCGTATCCATGCTATATTTTCCATTATATTGCTAGCATATTTAATGACCATTACCTAGGTAGGGAGTAGGTAATGCATTATTTATGTATTGCGTAACCGATTATAATTTATTGTTTTTGTGTTTGTTTGTTGTGCTGGCAACTCTACGTTTCTTTGTTTAAATCTCGAAATCATGAGAGTGTTTAAGCTCCTACCACATCAGTTAGTTATAATTTTTAGTTTTTTTTTATCAATTTGCTTGAGGTATTATGGTCTTGTACATTACCGGATTTGCTTAAACATTATCAGAAGCGCACTCTGTTCGTTCGTCTTGGCTTAAAGTGAAAAAGTTGTTCGAGCATTCGCATGCTGAAATAAAATTGTTGAACATTGACGGTGTTTATTTTATTTTTTAGTTTTTGTTTTTATACATCTATTTTGTATTATTGTTGTTATTATATCCATTTACGGATGATGAGAGATGATGACGGTATGTAGTGTGTGTGTGTTTGGATATGTTGGTTGTTCGGCAACTTTTTAGCTCTTGTATATGGATGACGAAAAAGAAGAAGAAGAAGAAGAAGAAGCAGAAGAAAAGGAAGGTAATGAATGTTTGTGTGATGTGCGTGTTTTTCTTTGTGTGGCTTTGACAGACTGGTTTTTACGTAGATTGTTGTTGTTAGTGAATGTATTGGTGGTTTGAACTTGAGCTCTATACATAATTGGTATGTTGCATAACATTATTACAGCATCGAGAGGCGAGCAAGCGAGTTAAACAGACAATCAGACTTACAAACCTATAGACAGACAGACAATATGTCAGTTTGACAATAAGACAGAAACGACCGTATGATGAGCGAAGAAGTGACTACAGCAACAGGTAATTATAAAGATTAGTGGTTGTGGTTTAATTTTTGGGAATATGTTTAAACTATTGAAGGTTTTTGTCCATTCGTTTGTTCGTCTGTCTGTCTATTTATTTATGTTTGTTAATAGGGGCTTTAAGAAGTACTCTTGTTTTTCTCTTCTTTTTTTTCTTATTTCATCTTGTTTTTTAAATTCGCAGCTCATGAAATTAATGTGCTGTTACGCATTCGTATTTTCGTGACAGTTTTTCATATGGTTTTTCCTTCTTTTTTTCTCTCCCTCTCACTCTAGTCTCTCTTATATATACGTATGTAAATAACGTTCATATTTATGTTTCTGTGATATTTTTATTTTGCTATTTATTGTGTCTTGGTATTAGGAACATTATTTTGTTGTTTCGCTTTCATCGTTTACCTTGGATTACAAACGTTATTACATACAAACGAGTGTGTCTGACGTTGTATTAATTTTTGCAACATTCCACTTGGTGTGTAATTTTATACATATTTTGCAATTAATTGACATGAAACAAAAGAGTTTCTGTTTCATTATCAATTTTTAGGAAATTTTTATAAAACTTAATTACTATACTCATAAATAAATGAATAAGTGTGTATGTATTGAATAAAAGCAATATTAATTTGCTAAATATTTTGTTTTTCTTGTAATTTTAGAACAAAGCCACCGAAAACTTACACCAAAATACTAATAACTTATCAAATGGTCATATCAACATTGACAACTCAATGACTGAACTAAACATTATGGATATTAATTGTTCAAATAATTCTTCAATGGATCAAATGGATAAAATGGATCAGATGGAGCATATTCAACAACAGACTCAAAGCAAAACACTCAGTCATCAATTTCGTTTTCATGCAGCTTTAACACGTACAATTTCGACACCACAGCCTCAGTTGAAACAACTTCATCTCAACCAACTTCATTCCCAACAACAGCAGCAACAACAACAGCAATCGCCTACTCAACAGGATTCTAATGTGGCAACACTTGTAAATACACTTATCGAAAACTTGGGTAACATCAATTTACATCGAAAACTAGAAAGAACTCAATCCGAACCATTGCCCCAACAGCAAGTCAACACTTCAAGGTAAGAATATTTAAATAATGCAAATATTTAAATAATTCGCAAACTCTGCAATTCCTATGTATCGCTTTATGTAACGTATGTACTAAGGGCTTCAGAAGTGAGTAAACAGGGAATTGTATACATACACATTTTTTTTTTTTTTTTGAACAAATCAAGATCCCAGTAACAGTTTATATGTTTATAATTTTTTTCTGATAATATTCATATTTTCAGTATTTTAGAGCGATTTTGCAGCCGCTAAAACTAAAACTGATTTCAAGTATATTCGATTCCCTGATTCTAATTTTAACTAAATGTCAATTCTACGTGTAGCAGAAATTGTAGGGTTAAAAAAACAAAATCTGAAAACCAACGATTTTACATTTTATTAAATTATTCTACATGTAGGAAGCTACCTTTTTTATATCATCCCAGCGAATCTTTAAGTCTGAATGTTTTCATTCCATTGAAGCGTACTTCTTTCAAACCAAGAGAAAAATCGTGATTTTATTAGACATGCAATCGCTGATACAAACTAGTGCTTTTACCCACCATTTTGGGTGGGAACTAGTTACTTCAATAGCTACGCGACTAGTTATTTTAACACGTGCATGTCCTAAGCAGGGGGTCAATTGACCCTTTTTGACTACAATGAGACTGTCAAAAACCTGGTCCAAAGTAGTCAACGCATTGGATTCACCTACTGGTTAAAGAGCGTCAGTTACCATACTAGCTACCTAACTGGTAACTTGATCAGCTAAATAACTAGTTATTTTAACATGTACAGGTGCTAATTCACCTCAAATAGTCAACAAAAAGGTATATCATAGGCAGTCCAATAAACGATAGCTTGTAAACAAACCTTTCTTCGAGAACTCTCCAATGGATTGCTTCTGGTGAGTAAAAAAATACAATGTTAGAGTGAGACATTAAAGTGACTATTGACTTCATGATATGTTACGTGGGATATCAGTATACTTAAGCAAAAATAAAAATTAACTGTATGAGAATTATATCTGTACAATTTGTATAAAACCAGTTTGAACGTATTACTCACAAAACGTTTAAAGTGACTACACTCCAGATTACTTAGAGACACCTAAGTGACAATTGTCTTCACGCTAGATTACCTGGGATGTACAAAGTAACCAATTGTCTTCTCTCTGCACTACAATGAGCACATGCGTGTCAAATGACTAAAATATATAAATTGGCGGCAGTCAAGTGATAAGACATTTGTGACGATTACAGTCTATAAGGGATACATTGACTACTTGCTTAACTGCTGGGTAGTTACAAAAATGTATATGTGTTGGTGCCAAAGTATAACAAGACAACGTTATTCGGCTCTCAATTTTTTAAAATTACTCTCTCACATATACGGGTACGGTGTGAGTTCAGAGAAATGTAAACCAATGAAATGTCTTGAAACTTTAATTTTTGATAAAAAATAACGTTTTTTACACATTATTACTTTAACACATATTATTATTTATTTTTTAAAACACTTTTTGCATACTTTCATTGTTAAAACGTTTCTATTTTGCACAAATCAAGAAAAAATATTTTCGGAATTTCTGACATGTAATTTTTTGTTATTTTGTTATTGAAATCAACAACACAGCTGATTTTTATTTATCTCTTTTGAAAATGCTTGGGTTTTGTCAAACTGAATTTATTTTGAAAAATAATTAATTTTATTTTCAAAGAAAAAATTTTTAAATCAAAAAACATGAATGAAAATGTGAATAAAAAGATTTCATATAATGAAATTTGGATAAAGCACTATTAAACTGTTGATCTTTTTCAAATATAATTTAAATTTAACTGCCGTTTTTTAGTTAATATGCCAAAATAAAATTTGTTTATTTTTTATTTGACAAATTCTTGTCAGCAAGAAATATTGTGTTTCTTGTGTTTGTTTAAATTATAGGACAGAGTTGTAATTTTTGGTATTGAAAATTTATACAAATTAAAATTTAAAACATTTTTATAGAACTCTGTTGCCTGGAGAAAATTTAAGAGGTACCAACCATAGGGTACAACTAGAAGCGCAACCGAGAGTAAGCTGAGAGTAACAATAATTACTCTCTTCACACGTACTTGTGAAATTAAACACATCAAAATACTTGAATTTTTAACTTTGATTTTTTAACTAAATGCTGACCGATCCACTTTATTACACTTCTACACAATTTTTGGCAATTTTTTTGAATACTTAGCAGGACACTATTATTTCGGAAACATGTTAATTTTGCTTAAGTGAAAAAAATTAATTAATTCGTTTTATCTGTGGTAGAATTTTATTTATAGAACAGAGTTTAAATTTTTGGAATTGAAAATAGAAGGAAATTTAAATAAATTAAAATTTAAACATTTTTATGGAACTCTGTGTGTCTGGTGAAAATTAAAAAGGCACCAATACAACCTCAAAACTAAGTACTAATACATTCCACGACTTAGGTTTTTGACAACAGACTTAGGTTTTTTCTCTCTCAGTAACGCTTCTATGGATATATTATTCTATGGTATATTTTTTAAAGAAAACTTTTTATTTCTAAAAAAAAACTTTTTTTTAAGTACATACATACTAAAATTACAAAACCCAATTCGAACATGAATCAGACATAGATAATTTACGTGAATTTAGTACTTTATATTCAAATCAATCTTCCCATTTAGTAAATGAATTTGGGGACATTAATTTTGAAATAAACGGTTCAACTTATTGATATCATAAATTTACAATGTTCCAAAAAACTTTTTTTTTTTTAAATAAAACTTTTTGCATCTTAAAAAACTTGCAAAAAAAGGGAAAACTTGACAAATGGTAACACTGTATGGTTGTATGGTACCAACCATAGAATAAACGAATAGAACGGAAGGAGAGAGGAAAAAATTACTCTCTTTTCACACATACAATAACTAAATACATGCAATACATTCTCATGAATTAGGTTTTTGACAACAGTCTTAGGTTTTTGGCTCTCAGTTAACTATCTAGCTGTTGTCTATATGTGCTATTTTGTTACTCACCCATGTTTAGAGTTAGGCACTTTTTTACTAACACATGCATAGAGTTAGGTACAGTTGTCAAAGAGTCGGACTACTTGTTATACACACAGAGATCTATAAAAATTTTAAAATTTTTAATTATTTTATTCTATTTTCAATACCATAAATTGAAACTCTGTTCTACATTTTAAAATCTACCACAAACATAATACAATGTGAAAATTAATAAAAAAAATATTTTTTCACACGGAACCCGTATATGTGAGAGAGTAATTTAAAAAATAGAGAGTCTTGTTATACTTTGGTTTTTACTAGCTTTTAAAATTTTAATAGAATATACGCTATCGTTACTCTATAAATAATATTATATTTCCCAATTTTTGTAGATTGTATGAATAACTTAACACAGATCGTAATTACCGTTACTGAAATAATTCAAACTAGAGTTACGGTTACATTTTAACCGTTTCGAATAGGTACCCAACCTTGGAGATTTATGAGGCCTTTTTTACAGCGCTCTTGTGTTCTGTATCTTTAATAATGAGCGAAAAAGGATTTTTTCCACTTTTAAACAATAATGTTTTACAGAAAGCACTTAGAGTAGAAAGTTTTGACAACAAAAGGAATACGCAAAGTATGTTAATTCCTCTCTATATCATTTAAAATTGCAATTCTTTTGGAATCTAATGGGTAATGGGGTTTTCGATTTTGGATACGAAGATTAATACATTCGAGGAGCTCTCTGACAATATGGTTTGAATGAAATTTTTGCATTGTTTGGTATAGATAGGCTCGTAGGAAAACTCGTGCTATTAGGCGGTAATTTGTTTAACAGAATTTTAACTCAGATGACAATATAATGCTTCATTGATCGTACAGCCGTCCTTTTTTCCAAATATTTTCAGTAATATTTTTGATACAACAACAAAATAGATTGACTAACATGTATTTTGTTGTTGCAAGAGATAGGTTTTTGACAATAGACCTAGGATTTATTTATTTCATTTATTCAGAATCAAGCCCTAAGGGCCAAATATGATTCAAATTCCACTCAGAAAAACAATGTTTACATAAAATTAAAAAATTAAAAAAAATAAAAAAATTAAAAATATTATCAACAATAAAAAATGTTTAGTATAACTTAAAGTAACAATTTTTTAAAAATTACATGATAGCAGTATTAGGTATAACAATTGTATATAAAATCCATGACAACAGTATTTGGTAATATGTAAAGGGGAAAATTAATAAAAGTAAAGAAAGTATAATTACAAACTTTGTTCAATGTATTGTTTCAGTCTACGCTTAAATGTTTGATACGAGAAAGAAAATAATTTTAATTTTATGGGAAGAGGATTCCACACCCGTAAGATTTTCACGTGAAGTGATCTTTCATAAATGGATGAAGTTATACGGTGATACAGTATCTGTGGGTCTCTACTAGATCGCGAAAATTGGAAACTATCTACAATATACCTCGGACAATTCATCATAATATATTTACGAAATAGTACCAGTATTCTTAATTTTATGAAATCTTCAAATTTAAACCCAATAAAATCCATAACAAAGGGAGAGACATGAGTTGTAATTCTCAGTCGGTATATAAATCTGATAATACGATTCAATGTAAGATGGATTCTCCTCAAGAATGTACTGTTGGTGCCTGATTATATCTCCAAGGCATATATCAATTGTGAGCATTTGCAACATCCCTCCTAATACGAAATAGAAGTTACAGATCAAGTGAATATAATCTTCTAATGGTACCATTCACACGTGCGCAAACATAATCAATATGTTTGTAAATGTGTGAAAATCTTCAGCATCGCATCCAAAACACATATCCTTAGACTTATCAGTGTTAATATTAAAACCATTATCCTCCATCCACTGAGTAAACAGCCGCAGGTAAAAATTAACATTATTCTCCAACACATCACGGTTATTCGATGCAAATAAAAAATCTGAATATCGTCAGCATATATAAAAGATTCAAAAGAAGTAACATGAAAAAATCATAAATCATAAACAACAATGGACCAATTACCGAACCCTGGAGTGTACCACTTGAAACCTCTAAAGCACTTACTTCAACGTACTGCGTCCTCCCAAACAGATATGATTGCATCAATTTACATAAACAACTTGAAAATTTGAACATGTCACACAACTTTAAGATTAACCTTGAATGTAGCACTCTGTCAAATGCCTTCGACAAATACAGCGAAACCAATACACTCATTTTCCTCTCATTAATCTTTTGTCGTATTAAATCAGTAAGTCCACCAAGTAGAGCAGCAGTACTATACTTTCGCCTAAACCCAGACTAATTGACATGCAATAACGCGTTTTGATCTATAGAATGCTTAATTTGGTCCTTCATAATGTGTTTAACAATTTTAGAAAGAATTGGAACCATAGAAATTGGGCGTAGGTTTTCAAGCGAGTTAGAATTAGCCTCCATCCTAATCGGTACAACTCCTGCAATTTTCCAAATCGAAGAATCTTTTGAAGTTGTAAATATTGTGTTAATAATATGTGTAAGAGAAGAATTTATATAAGGGAAAATTATTTTCATAAATTTCAGAGGTAAAACATCATGTCCCTTAGCATTTGAACGGATTTTACACAGCGCCGAGTAAACTTTGTATCCATCAACTCCATTTATTTTTAAAGTTTGCAAATAAAGGTTATAACCTGACCTTTACCATCTTAATAACTTGTGTTTTTTTTTTTTTCATTTCTGTTTCTCTGAACTAATAACCAAAAATGTTCTCTTATAAATAACTCTCTCAGTGATATAACACAAAGAACGATTTTTAAATGATAGTTAACCCCAAGGCGAATTTATTACAGGTTACGTTATAAAGCCAGCTGACTATTTTTTGCTCGATATGTTTTTTTCACTTCTATGGATCAGTTAAATTTGTAACCATTGGATATGTGGAGTTTTATGAAAATTTATATTATTTATGGACAACATTGTTTTGTACAACTGAGGTCAAAATAATAAGATGATACAAAAAGAAATCACTGTCTGCTTTACTTTAATATTTTGTTTAGTAAATTTGTTCCCAATGTAAATTGCGGCTTTGTTTAAATAAACCGAAAAACTTTGCTTTTCATTGAGAAATTTCCGACATGTTTCTCGACTAAAACGAATATTTAGCAAACTATAGATTTAAAATAATATTTTGTACATAACTATATTTTGTTTTGAAGAACAAACTCTATTTAAAGATTGTTTTGAAAATTATTAAATTATTATAATTCTCTTTATTCATATTTAAAGGTATAAAACGGAACTTTGTCGCCCCTTTGAGGAAGCAGGCGAATGCAAGTACGGTGAAAAGTGTCAATTTGCTCATGGCTATCATGAGTTGCGTAATTTGCAAAGACATCCCAAGTACAAAACCGAATATTGTCGTACATTTCACAGTGTGGGTTTTTGCCCCTATGGACCACGTTGTCATTTTGTACACAATGCTGATGAAGCACGTGCTTTGCAACAACAACAACAGCAGCAACAACAACAACAGCAGCAGCAGCAACAGCAGCAGCTTCAGCAACAAACAAAATTACAACAACAAAATCATTCCAATTATTATCCATTGAGCGCAAAATCTAGTCTCAATGGTGGTGGCGGCACAATTAATCATTCCCTACCACTTAGTCCCCCCTTAAGTATGTCGACTGGTTCAGATCGCGAATCACCAACTGGCTCATTGTCACTATCGCCCACAAGTTCCATGACAAATTTCCCATTCGGCGAACAGATTAGTCCAGCCAATTCGGTGTTTCAAACAGCTTTCACTTATGTAAATACACCACCCGAAAGTCCCAATGCTCCCATGTCTCCAGTTAATACACCACCACCGTCTCTGATGCTCGGACACCAGACAACACACTACATTAAACCAGTTGTTGCCAATAACGTTGGCGGTACTGCTGCTGCACAGCCTCCAGTCAAGCAATTATTGCAAAAAAGTTCTAGTTCACCAATTGCTATAGTACGTGGAGGCAGCAACGCCGCCACAGCCAACAACACCAATAAGCCTCCAATCAAAGTGAAATCTGTGTCATCATTAAATGGTGCTTTAACAGCCGAAGAGGCACGCTTACCTGTGTTCAATCGCATTAGTAACAACTCCACTGCAGACGCATTCTCGCATGTAGCTTTATAAATTCTATTAGTAGTAGATTTATTATTATTATTATCTTTAGCATTTTCATTTTAATTTAATTATTTGTTCAATTGACTAAACGTAAACAAAGTCACGCAATGTAACTGGAATCGGTTTGGTGCGGTGCGGTGCGGTGCGGTGGAGCAGTGGAGACGTAAGGGTTTTTTTTTGATATTGTGTTGCAACACGTCTGGACTGGGAGAAGAGAACTGTGCGCCAACGATTGATTAATTGTGAGTAAGTGAGCAAAGCGTTGACGCTTACGTTAAAAAGACAAATTTAAAAAAGAAAAACACACATCAACCAACAACAAAATCTCAATATTCACAATATTTAACTGAAAACAAAATAAAATTCTAGTTTTTTCTCTTTATTATTATTATTATATTATTATTATTATCATTATTATTTTTTATCATTTTATCTCTATATAAATATACATACTATATATGATATATACATACATACACACACACTACATATCGTTACCTAAAATGCAAGAGAACGTAAGATTATTTGAACAATTTTAAAAGTGATGGACAAAAAACTTTGACTTTTTTTTATTATTTCTTAAGTTATTCATCACTATCAATAAAACATTTAATTTTGCCATTCATGTTCTTACGTTATTATTTTGCATTTTAGGTGACGATATGTTGTTTGTTTGTTTGTTTCTAAGTATCTATCTATATAAACAATATATTTCTTTATACTTACATTTATACATTTAATTGTTATTATACCTACTACTATTATAATGAAAATACTAAATTATTTAAAGAAAATACCTTACCTTTTTATATATATTTTTATATATATATATATAAACAAATTTAAAAGGAAATGAAACTAAAGACATTTTTTAAAATAAACATTTTTACTTATACTTATACTTATATAAATATATAAATATAAATATAAATTATTTTATATGTATAACTTTATTTAAATCCAGATTTAAAAGAAATTTAATATTAATATTTATAATATTTTTATTATATATACTTTATGTAAACATTTATTATATGTATATTATTTAATTTCTATTTCTATTACTATTACTATCTATTTATCCATTATTGAATGGATGCGACATTTCGAAAAACAATTTGAAAATTTTATTCTTTATTTTATTTAAAAACAAACAAAACAAAACAAAAACTATGTAAATTATTATTATTTTTTTTTATTTTATTTTTATTTTTGGCTGGGTTGCTTTATAATCTAATTGATGTAAAAAACACTTTAATTTTTATTTTATGCATTTATTAAAATTAATATTTTATTTATTTTAATAATTTATATACAATTTTATAAAAGACATTTAAAGACAAAAACATCTTAAAATATGTATGTTACAAATTCACAGATCGTTTATCGATATTTCATTTGCCCTTTGAAACGCCAACTAATTGAAACAAATTCCTCTAGTAAATTATATAAGTTTGGCTCTTACAAGCAGCAAAATTTTCTTTGTAAATACACAAACAATATTAATTATTTCAAACCTTAGTGCCTGGTTGGTAAATGAAATAAATGAACATCTTTCGTAGACAAAAAAAGAAAGAATTACATTTGAATAATGGTATATTACATGTAGATTAATAACACAAACATATATATATATAAATTTGATTTATATATGTAAATATTTTGTTTCTATTAAATATCTCTGAGACAACATGTTAGTTACATCAATTCAATTAATTATTAACTATTACTTTGTTTGTTATTAATCATAAATTAAATATTACAACAATGACTTGATAATTTAATAATTTAATTTAAAATTGACATGTTAGAAACGAGATTTATTTAGGTGCGTGCAGATCTTTTATAAATATTTAAGTTATATAAATTTAATTCAATGTAAATGTGTAAAAAAAATAATATTTAAACAAATAAAAAAAAAAAACAACTTAAACAACAAAGAAATTGAAAACAATGTGAAATCTTAAAAAAAAAACAAAAAAAAGAAAACTCTTAATATAATTTATTTAAAAATTATTTGCATAATTAAATTATTGATTCAACTCGTTACTTTTACGAAAGAAAAAAAAAAAAACAAAAAAACATAACTTTATTTTTTATACTAAATCTAATATATATATATATATATATATACATGCATACATATTAAAATATTTATACATATTTAAACTTAAAAATGTAGAATATAATACAATGGCAATTATTTAATTTTTTTTTTTTATTATTTATAAAGAAATATACAAGCGTTTATACATACAAATGAGTGTGTTTAATAAATATCCTGTATAGCTATAGATTTTTTATTTAATTTTATTTAAAATCAAAGGAATTATTGAAATTATTGAATGAGAATAACTTTAATTTGTTTTACATAACTACATTCAACATTCTTTTATACATATTAAATTATAATAAACTACTATGAAACAATTTTTATTTTTTCTCAATTGCATCTGCTATTATTACTACACCTATTTTAAAATCAAACAAAAAATACAAACATTTCTTCTTTTTTTTTATTATTACATATTTCCATTAGTAGTAGTAGTAGTAGTAATATTTATTATTTTTTCTTGTATTATTTAAATAAACACAAAAACATAAAAGAAATCAACAACAAATTGAAAGAAGTAAGAAAGGAATATCCAATTGTCATTGAAAAATTCTCAAGTGCCTTAATAATGTTTTATTTTATTTAATTTTTTATTATTATTAACTATTTATATGTAATTTAATTTGATTTGATTGGTTTAATTGAATATTTTGTTTTTATTTTTACAAATTATTTTTAATTATTTAAATGGATTTAGTGTCTTCCCCCTTTAATTTTTTAATATTTTTTTTTTTTTAATAATAATTCTTAATTATTATTATTATTCTTATTTTTTACATAGTAAATGCCAGTTAAGCCAGTTACTATGCTATTTAAATACAAAAACAACAACAACAAAAAAAAACACAAAAAAACGAACTATGCTTCCATTTTTATACATATATATTTTTACAAATAAAAACGAAAAAATTTAAAAAAAAAAAAAAAAACATGAAACACTCTTGTGCTTATACAAATTTTTTGAATAAAAATTACTTATTTTTCTTAATAAAAAAAATATAAAAACAAAATGTTGTTTCATTTCATACAATTTAATAAATATTTATTTACATAGGGAATACTCCAATGGATATATTTTCAACCTATTATTCTATATATTAACTAGGTTAAAGCCTGTATATAAAGGACCCATCGCTCCCAGATCGAAAGTATAGTCGACCAAAGCCCGACCAAATTAGGTCGTGTAATTTATTTCTATATGAAACTTGTTTTGTGTTTCTGTTTTTTTTTTTTTTAATACCAACATTTTTATGAGATTTATGCTCGTTAAAGTGATTTGCGAAAGTGGGCCTTATATGGGAGCTATGACCAATTATGGACCGATCGCCATGAAATTTGGATACCAACATTTTTAAGAGTTTTATGCTCGAAGTGGGAGGACAGGACCGATTTTAAGTTTCAATAAAATTTTATCGAAATATCTTAAAAATTGCACAACTAAGAAAATTATGTGTCGACTTTATTAAACAGTTTATTAATGAATTAAAATGAAATGTATTGATAAAAACTTTTTGAATTGCAATTAAAATATTTACATGAACACATGTGCAGAGCACTACGCCATTTTTTTTTTTTTTTTTTTTTTTGTCAAAGAAAAAGATGTAAAGAATAAATAAAAAACAGATTTTTTAAAATATTTAAAGAAAAGTTTTATAATGCCCAAAACAACTGACATAAAAGCCAGTGTTGGTTGCGTTTTATGTGGTATTTTCTCTCATCCGGAATGTGAAGGAATATCTGATGCACATTTGGAATGGCTGTATAAAAATCGTTCAGTGAAATTCACTTGTAAAAATTGCTATGAAAAAGAAAATTCCTTAAGTAACCCAAATCAAAGTACTACCTTGGATAACTCTTGCAACGGAAATATGTCTGAGAATCAGGTTGATTTTGGCTCTATGCTACTTCATCTACAAACATCTATGGTGAACGCTTCATCAAATTAGATGATCGCTTCAAAATATGGATACTAAAGTAGACTCCATGTGCCAGAAAATAAAACATGAGCTCTCTTTAGATATGGGTTATATTAAAGCAGATGTAAACAAATGTTATACCACGATAAACGCTGTTGAGAAAAATTTAAAAATTTTGAATCAAAAAATAATACTTTAGAAAGACGTCAAAATAGATTAGACGTATTGATTTTTGGATTACCTCATACAAAAAATATTCATGAAATTATTTTGAAAATTGTAAATCTGTGTAACGTCGAGTTGAATGAATTAGATATAAACCATTGCTGCCATCTTCAGAACAGAAAATGTATTTTGGTCAAATTTAATTCTGTTAAATTAAGGGACAACTGCAACATTACTTCAAATCAAACCCTTTCTGCCTCAAGGACATTATTGATAGTTCGTCAACTACTCGCATCTACCTCAATGAGAATTTATCGCCAATATTGTAACGGTCCATACTCCTCATGGCCCTATCTCTAGGAAGACTGCGCTACCTTTTAATCCGACCGTGCTCAGGGAAATGGGGTGGTTTCTTGTCTTCCTCGAAATTAGTTAAGAACCGTACAAAATAAATTTAAAAAGGTAGCTAAAATCCAATGTTAACCGATAAAAGAAACTAAAAAAAAAATAGATACACGGTCTGAAATTTAACTAAGGAAGAAGATGGTTTTACTTCCTTCTGGTCTTTACCCTCCCTGCCATGCTATCTTACCATAAACTTTTCATTAGATAGCCCCAATTATTACACTAACTTTTGCGAACTAACTGTTCATGGAAATAATGAAAATATATTCTTTAATTCAACATTATATAAATGTAAAGTTAAAACAAATTTATTAAACAAAGAAGAAACACAAACATTTGAAATAAGAATCAAAACTAATAGCTTAATTTATAAATTATTATTCTAATTTAGTGTAGAGTAGAAATATATGTATAAATGTATTCTATTTAATAGTGTTTTTATTGTATATTTTAAATTGAAATATGATAAATCGAAATTAAGGGTTGTTTTCAAAATGTTAACAACATAATATTTTAAAATTTAATGTTATGAATATAAAATTTTAAAATAATTTTACATTCAATTTAAAATATCAATATAATTGAGAATTCAAATTTTTAATATTAATGATAATAAACAAACTCACCAAAATTTTATCCAACGATGACAACAGGCCTGATGTGATGCTGAATTTGGTTCATATTTGAAGGTTTTTTTACAAATTTAGATTCTCAAATTTTGAATTTCGGATTTGTGAATTTTGTAAAGTGTGTTTATATGAAGAATGAATATATGAGTGTAAGTGTATGTATATGTCTAAGTGTATTATTAAACTGTTAAATTTATATAATTTACATTATTTTATGGTTGATTTAAGTTTAAATAAATTAAAATTATTATATAAATTAGTTATTTAAGATTTTAAGTTAATATTGATTTTAAGAAAAGTTAGAATTAAGTTATATAGATGTAATTTCAAATTTGTTTAAAGAAAAGTTAAATTTACATAGTTGTAAGTATTAGATTATGTTAGATTTATGATAAAATTTAGGTTTAGTTAGTTAGTTTAGTTTAAGATTACTTCGCTTTAAAACTGTTAAATTGAAATTAATTAGATGTTCACGTATTTGCAACCACAATTTAATTCCAAATGTGGTTTGCAAAAATTATAATTAACGATGAAAGTTGAACAGATTGGATTTGCGTAAATTGCAGATTCCGTTAAATATTTAAAGATTATAGCAATTGATGGTTTGTCTTTAATTTAAAATTATAAATTCTTGATTTTCAGGATAATATATTGGAGCCTGAATTGAAGCCTATGTTTAAAATGTCCTTAGTAGTTATTTTTTTTTTAATATATATTTCACAGCATCTTACCTTTTCTCCACTAAAATCTAAAATTTGCCGTCAATAGTTTCAATTTATTTGCTTAGGGTTATTTATATTGGGTTTATTTTAATTTACCGTTTTTCAAAAAAAATCTTATTAGTGAAAAAAAATAAACAGCAGCTATTTATTTAAAATTTCTAATAAATTTATACGTATGTATGTTCTCCTTTGAAAATTTATATTCAAATGAAAAAAAAATTGAAATATAAAATTTCAAATTCGATTTCGATTCTCCTTTAAACTTGCTCGTCTGTTTACACACAGCAAGTCTGTGTTCAATTTTGTATGTCAAAACCATAGAGAAACATAGAGCGGAAACTAGAAAAAAAACTCAAACAAAAAAATTACTCAAAATAATCACACATACGAGTGTTGTTTTTGTTTTCACATACTTTTTTCTACTAATACATTCTCACCACTTAGGTTTCTGACAACTGAGTTAGGTCTTTGACAGGAGAGTTTCCGATCTATGTGTATTTATCTATGGTCAAAACCTAATAGACGCCATACTGAAAATGAGAAAACAAAAGAGAATTGAAGATACTTGCCAGTACAAGCAAGTGTGTACCCCACTTCTTTCTTCTTGCCTTTCTCTCCTATAAACTCAGACTTGCGGGAAGAAAACTTGCCCTGTGTAAAAGCAGACATACCTATTTGAATATTAAAATATTTAAAGTATTTGAAACCAATAGAACATTTTGATTTCGATAGCCCTCACAATATCCAGTAAACTCAATTATGTCTGCAGAAAACTCTACTCCAAAAAAGTCATAAAAAAGTTCAAACTTATTAACATGGATTACCCTAAGGTCATAATTACCAAACCAAATGATTCTGTAATAACTCTTAACCTGCAACAATGTCAAAATTGGTTGGATAAATCTGAGGAGCCGTCTTAATATAACATACCTTTTCTATCATGTAAATCTATAATATTATAATTTTAAACTTAATTTTAATAAATTTAAGTAAGACACATTAAAAAGTTTTTTGTGATAAAAAAAATATACAGCTGCGGTCAAAATAATAGCACCACGACATTCATATTTGTATATAATAATATTGCGTAAATACTGTTAAATTAATTTTTGTTTTATTTTTATAAATTTATACTTAATTCAATAAACTTTCAAACATTAAAAATAATTTTGAAAATTAGATTCAAATTTTAAAGAAAATCTACATAATATATAAATACCTAAGAAATTCATCAGTCAAAAAAATAGCACCAAGATAGAAATCGATTAAAATAAACAAAAATTAACCGGGACAAAATTTAATTTAGTAACAGTTATTATGGTTTGTAACGTTCTTAACATTGTGTTATTAAAATTAAAATATTGCTCTCTATTTTCGTATTTTTCTGTCAAAAAAGAGGCCGACCACGGCCAACCGATAAAGATTCTAAAATTTTGCAATTTTTATATCGATCTTGTATGCCAAATATATTTTTTCATTCCCCAAAATACATTCTTAAATGTTTTTGATTTCATTTAACCCTGTTTGTATAGATGGCCAAGAATCTATTTTTAATAAAATTCTGTTTGGGGATATCGCATCATGTGCCACGACATTGACGTTTTAGCTTGAAACCCGAATTTATATAAATTTATCATTCCAGAGATCATTCCTAAAGTCATAATTTCTTTGATTTATATCTGATTATGATTTTATCAAGCATTTTATCATATAAGATTGAATTATTTATTCCACATATTTAATATATTATTTGAATATTATAGTAGGAAAACCACGATCGAACTATAATTTTAAAATCTGTGTATTTTATTCATAGATGTTGATGATGTTATCTTACATTGGATTCAGGGGACATTCTATTGAAGTCTGATATCAAACAATGTAATTTGTTTAATTTAATTTGAACAAAGTGTTTTGATACTTGAATGTGGAAGAATGGTAATGCGACTTTTGAAATTTTACCTTTAATAGATGATGTAATATTATTATTGGTGAAACTTTTCCTGGATTTTATTAATTTAAATTCTGTTCTCGTAATGCCTAGCGAATAACTCCAACACTAGTCGTCACTTTTGATCACCGTAGAGAACATAAAGACCTGATTTTCGAGCCAAGAGTGTTACGATTAAAAACGATTATCGGTTTCGCAATATAAAAATTATACTTTTATTTGAACGCAATAGTTTTTAATACCATTTCTAAATATCTATAAATATTTTTATTCTGAATTCAGCTTATTTTTATGTTCAGAAATCATAATTTTTTAAACTAGAGCTCACAAACACAACTTTTTTGTTACTAAAAAAATAGACAATTTTTTTTTTTAATTTTACTCAATTCGATATAAAAAGATTCAAATTATAATTCTATGGCGATTTTATAAAACGAAAACATAAATATTCTATATTTTTCGAAAATTTCTTACGATGGTGCTATTATTTTGACTGCACAAAATCTGGGTATTTTTCAAAAATACCATATAATTAATTGAAAGGGTAATATTTCTTAAAGAAAACTTTACCCATAGAAGAAATAGAGATTAATTAATGATTTTATAATATATTTAATTAAAATTACTATTGATATAAAAATATTTTTCATGTTAATTGCTTTAAGGTTCTGTGGTGCTATTATTTTGACCGGCACTGTATGTAACTTATTATGAATTGAATTGATACACATACATAACTTTTTAATGTGCCTTATCATTATATATCTGTGTCCGTATGGAAAAAAAGAAAAAAAGAATCTGTAACTTAACATATTGGTATTAAATTTATTAGACAGCAAAGGTACAACAAGTCTTTAAAAAAAGTATTTGTAAATATAGATGATTTTTCACATTTTCTATTAAAATCTTTTAATTACACTGCTCGACAAAAAAACACTTTTTGCATGTAACAAGAATAATTTTGTCTAGTAATGCTTAGATCAAGGATAAGGATAAAAGAAATTAAACTAGAATGTTTTAAATACAAATAGATTTTTCGTAATTTGATTTTATTATATTTTAGAAAAATCTCAGTTTTATCAACAAAATTACGTTGTTTTGTATGATATCCTAATGATTTTCGTCTGTATTTTGCTTCAGGAATGTCTCTTTGTAATGACCAACAGTAGTCCGACAGCATTCGTGAACCCCACTAGCCCTGATATCGGCTTTCTATTGTAGAAATGTCTTGATGGAATCTTTCACCGTGCTCATCGCTTACGGCTCCCAATTTATTAGGAAACAAGTCTAAGTGTGAATGTATGAAATGTATTTTCAACGACATATTACATCCCAAATCCATATAAGTGGATAACATCTCCGCGAGAATTCTTTTATAGTCGCTTGATCGGTAATTTCCCAGAAAATTTAAAGTCACTTTTATTAAGGATTCCCAGGCTGATTTTTCTAAAACACTGATTTGAGGACCAACAAATATGCCTTCTTTAATTTTTGCATCACTCATTTTAAGAAATTTTTCTTTCAAATATAAAAAGCCATCACCACTCCTATCCATAGCTTTCACGAAGTTTTTCATGAGCCCAAGCTTTATGTGTAAAGGTGGTAAAAATATATTATCAGGAAGCACTAATAAAGTATTTGTAACATTTGCTTGAGATTTCTTTTTAGGCCAGTCTTTCTGAACATAATGATTTTTTCGATCTCTGCTGTCCCACTCACAAAGAAAACAACAGTATTTTGTATATCCTAGTTGCAACCCTAAAATTAGGGCAATAAACTTCAAATCTTCACACACTTTCCAGTTTTGTTTGTTGTTTTGAATCTTATCCAAGATAAATTTAATATTTTCATAAGACTTTTTCATGTTAAAAGCTTCACCTAATGGTAATTGTAATACCTTTTGTATCAGTAAGACAAAAATAACAATCATATGAGTTGTTCGTCGGTTCCGTCCAAATCATAGGAATTCCAAAAGGCAAAGATCGAGATCTTTTCGCCCATCCAGTAAAAAGACCGACATACTAGATTTGTGGAACCCACGATTTGTCTTGTTGCCCGATGGCAAAACCAAACTATTCTTTACATAACTTAGTTACTACACAGAAAAAAATATTTCTTAAATATTTTCAATTAATCGATTTATAGAAAATTAAAATTGGTTAAAATTACTTTGATAATTCAATCAATAAATATTTTACTCAAAAACGAAATTGGAATTTTTTGGTCTGAATGTGTACATAAAATTTTAATTTTATATTCAGTAGGTCTTGTAAAATAAGACAATGAAATAAAAAAAAAATAGAAATCATGATGTAATAATAAGTAAGGTGAGAGCGTTTCGACAACAAACACAACAAAGACAATATTTCTTGCTGACAAGAGCATAGGTTTTGTCAAAATTGAATTTGTCAAATAAAAAATAAACTAATTTTATTTTGGCATATTAACTAAAAAACTGCCGTTAAATTCAAATTATATTTGAAAACGAACAACAGTTTAATAGTGCTTTATCCAAATTTCATTATATGAAATTTTTTATTCACATTTTCATTCATGTTTTATGATTTAAAAATTTTTTTCTTTGAAAATAAAATTAATTATTTTTCAAAATAAATTCAGTTTGACAAAACCCAAGCATTTTCAAAATAAATAAATAAAAATCAGCTGTGTTGTTGATTTCACCTTACTTAGTGCATCCTGATAGAAATTAAAAATTTGAAAATTATTTTAAATTTATATTATACATTTATGTTTATATGTAATTAAGTTTAGAATCGGAAGTCAGTGTCCTTGGTAAAGTATTGGTATGCAGTATTGCTGAAACTTTACTTTCCGCTAAAGTTCTTTCAAATATAATGCGCTTTTCGAATCCAAGGCAAAATATAAAATAATTTAAAATTCACCTATTTCAGATAATGCATTAGGAATACATATGTATGCATTAGAGTTACAATCAGTTGTATGAAAAAAAATTTGAGTTCGATTTTTGAAGAGTGCCGGGTGGAATATTGTGACACTAGGCCTAAAAGATAATTACTGAAAATTTGAGCCAAATTGGACAACGATTTCGGGACGCGCATCGAGGTCAAAGGTCAGATATATACAAAATTTTACTATTTATATTAAATAAATTTGTGAAACTCCTTAACTTTCTACGTTATGTTACAGAAATATGTATATTTATTTATATTAATGAAAACTACAGTCAAATTGACCCACAAACTGTATTATCGTTAAAATTCGGAAAAAATTAAAATTTTTCAGTTTTTGTAAACATTTTGCTACTAAATAATTATTTTTGCAATCGAATGCATAAGAATCGAAATGTGTACGTAATTGTCGTTCTAATGAGATATAAAAGATAAAAATTGGTTAAAAAATCTCAGGCCACTTGAACAAGAAATGTAGGAACAAAATTAACATATTTTAAGAAATATTAAAATAAAAGCTAATCTGTACTTAAAACAAAACCGTATTTATATTTGTATGAGTTTTTGTCTTTGTAGAATACCGTTAGCCCATTCGCAGGGATGGCCAAAAAAAATTATTTTTTTTAACGGCAGTTTCAAATCTCTATTTTAAAATTTTTAAAAATTTTGTTAAACAAATTTCAGAATTTTTTGATCATCACATTGCGACTTATTGAGTCACAATATTCCACCACTCTTTGAAATCTAAAAAAAAAATCGGCTGTCACCCTAGTATGCATGTATGTAAATTACATGATAAAGAAATTGTATAGATGAAAATCATTTCATATTTAATATAAATCTTATTTTAATTAATAAAAATCTATTTAATTAGAATGCAAAATCGTGGTTGATTTTTGACCACTATCAATTACTTTTTTCCAATTTTCGATTAAAATATTAATAGACTTTTTTGGCTATAATCAATTACTAGAGTAATCCATTTGATTACACATATTATTGAATATTTTTCTAAAATCTCAAACAACTTTAGTAATTGGTATTTTAAATAAATAACAATAAAACACTAGTAATTGGTATCCTTTTAATTTTACATAAGTTTACATACTCTGCAAAAAAATGTTGTACCGTTAAAATTTTGCTACAATTTTTATGATGCTTTGTGTAAAATCAGTGGTAGAAAGTTTACTTTCAGTAAAAGTGATCACACTGCCAAAATAAAATCAATAATTATTTTTAGTGAAAGAAAATGGGCAAAGGCAAAGAAATTTCTTAGCCAATTCGAAAAACCGTCATTAAGTTGAGAAATGATGGCAAATCTTTTAGTGAAATTGGAATTTTATTAAATCTAAATAAAAGCACAGTCCAATCAATAATAAAAAATTTCAATGAAAATGGAAATTATGAAAGCAAAGCTCGTAGTTTGCGTCCCCGCATTCTCGACAATCGAACAGAACGGTCTATTATACGTTCCATACAAGAAAATCCTAACCTAAGTGCCGCCGAACTAAACCGGAAAATGAGAACAAATCTAGAAATTACAGTTTCTGATCAGACTGTTCACCGATGTATCAAGAGAAGTGGGTACAATAGCAGAGTTGCCAGAAAAAAACCATTACTAAGATCTGTGAATAACCAGAAGCGCTTAGAATATGCCCAAAAGTATGAAAATGCTCATGTAAATGACCCTAAATTTTGGGAGAGGATAATATTCACAGATGAATGTAAATTTATGGTTTTTTGAGGTGATGGACGAACAAGAGTTTGGCGAAAGCCTAATGCAGAGTTATTACCACAAAATGTTAATTGCACCGTTAAACATGGAGGCGGGTCAGTCATGATATGAGGATGTAAGGCGGCAAAGGGTGTCGGTAAGCTCAGGTTCATCGATGGTACTATTTTAAAGGATAACTACCTTCCCAGCGTCCAACTTCTAGATCTGGAGGACAAAGCAATATTTCTCCAGGACAACGATCTGAAGCATTCATCAAAGTTAGTTAAGGAATGACTTCTATATAACGTTAAAAACAAATTGGAACATCCCCCGCAGTCCCCCGATCTTAATGTTATTGAACATTTTATTTTAAAACGAGGTCTAAAAAATCGACAAGTAACATCAGTTCCAGCACTCAAAGAAGCGTTGATGGAAGAATGGAGCAAAATTACTCTAGAAATAACAGAGTAAAAGTTAAAGCCAAAAGAGGCCACACAAAATATTAATTTAATTTTTTTTTAAAGTTTTTTTTATCCCGTATGTAAACATATGTAAATTAGTTTTATGCCAAAAAATGAATTATTTTATGTTTTTAGTAGAATTTAATGAAAATAAATTAGTTTTGTGTTTATTTTATCTCAATATATCCGAAATAGCTTAAAAAAGTAATTAAAGAATAGTTCACTAAATATTTATTAATAAAGTTGAAATATATTAGGGGTATGTAAACTTCTGTAAGACTGTGTATATATATACTAGCTGACCCGGCAAACGTTGTTTTGCCTTCAAATTACAGAAAATCTGTGGTCCATGCAATTGATTCTTTTTTTGAAATATTTGCTTGATGGGTTGCGGTCTGGTCGATTTTGAATTGTATTTCCCCTCATTGAAGCACTTTGTTATAAACAATATTTTTTGTTGTCAGTTGCGAAAACGATCAAAGCGGATGGTTTTCCGACATGTGAACATGCGACATACAGTTGACCGTGTGAAAAACGTTCATTCTCCAGATTCAAGCCACACCGTATCGTAAACTTCTCTTTAGTCGACGATCTGGTGATGGCATTACTGAATAACAAACTGATGCACATTAGGTAACACAAAACCAAAGCCTGGTTGTGCATATCTTCATTCATCTGAAGATAGGGATTCTCTGAATGGATACGAACTCGATGCAAAATGTCTTCGTACTTGTCCCACAATTCACGTGAATTCGATGAAAAACATGTGGCAATAATGTGCGTATTTGACTTGGAGATGCCGAAACAGTTGCTTCAGCGATTGTCGTATACCAATACGTATCGTTTTCAAGCAAACTGATTGACAGTTCGAAGAGACTCAAATGATGTCGGCCCACGAACATTCACCAGCAATAGTCGCAAGTAAAAGCATTCATCATTCTTCGGATGAACTATATAAATACGGCCAAGCGCTTCAGCAGATCGCAGAATTATAGAATTATGCTGAGTAGGTCTGTATACCAACAATATGAAATTTTGTTAATCGAAGTTGTCCTTAACAATAACACATTATACATATGTTTAGTGTATTTACCTCATGGTAATATTAAATTATTTGATGAATTTGTGTTTGAATATTGTAGCCCATATAAAAACGTTATCCTGATGGGTGACTTTAATTGGAAAATTAAAGTCACCCATAGAACTTAGGACTATATGTAACATGAACAATATTTCATATATCCATTACTCATGTCCAACTCACCATGATATTCGCACTAACTCTTTCAAATTGATTGACTTTTTTATGTTGTCATCCCACATGATAAATAATCTACTTGTCTCTGATCAATTCTATTGCCCAGCGTTTTCCCATAACGCTTTTATTTTTATCAGTTTGGATTTCTCCATTAAGCCCATTGATGAATTTATAAAATTGAGAGAGCTCAGATCTATTGACCATCTTCAAATATTTACACCATAAATAACACAAATTCACAGCTAAACTTAATACAATCATTCCTAAGAAATTGTTTTGAAAACTGTGTAAAAACGCATTAATAACGCTGGTAGAATAAATGATTAAAGAACCCAGCAGTTAAGCAAGTAGTCAATGTATCCCTTATAGACAGTAAACGTCACAAATGTCTTATCACTTGGTTGACTGCAATTTATATATTTATATCATTTGACACGTATGTGCTCTTTGTGGTGCAGATATAAGACAATTGGTTACTTTATACATCCCAGGTAATCTAGCGTGAAAACAGTAGTCACTTCAAACATTTTGTGAGTAATTCGCTCAAACTGGTTTTATACAAATTGTGTTGATATAATTCTCATACAGTTAATTTTTATGTTTGCTTAAGTATACTGATATCCCATGTAACAAGCATGAAGTCAATAGTCACTTTAGTGTCTCTTAGTAACCTATAAACGTTTATTTTCTACTGCACTTTAGATAGTAGTTATTTTACCCACCAGAAGCAATCCATTGGAGAGTTGTCGAATAAAGATTTGTTTACAAGCTATCGTTTATTGGACTGCCTATTATAATATGTCTTTTAGCTGACTATTTGAGGTCAATTAGCACTCGTACATGTTAAAATAACTAATAACCAGCTACATAGATCAAGTTACCACTTAGGAAGCTAGTAATGTAACTGACGTTTTTTAACCAGTATGTGAATCCAATGCGTTGACTACTTTGGACCAGCTATTAAACAGTCTCATTCTAGTCTTAAAATAACTAGTCACGTAGCTATTGAAGTAACTAGTTCCCTCCCTAAATGATGGGTAAAATCACTAGTTCGGGACTGACTCCTAGAACTTCTGGGAAGAGATAAGTATGTTGTGGATGCCATACAATTACGAAATATGGCACACAGAGCATACGTCGAGAATAGATGTAATACTATTAGACAACGAAGAAGAGAACTTGATGAGACCAGATTTAAAAACATAGACTCAAAGAAACTCTGGAGACTGTTAAATGAGGAAAGTAAATTGGGCCCCGTAGCATGTGAACCTAACGATCTAAATTACATTTCCAAGGAGGATGTTGAAAACTATCGCCCTATTTCAATTTTGCCATGCTTATCCAAAGCCTATTTACATGAGAAAAACTTTATAAGTGGATGCCACTCTGGATTTAGACGAGGCTTTAGCACAACTACTCTCCTAACATCACTAACAGATAATATTAGGCTTGGTTTTAATAATCGTGAATGTTCAGTATTAGTATCACTGGACCTCTCCAAAGCCTTTGATACTATTGATCACAACATTCTTTTGCATACACTATTTTTATTTTCCTCCTCTGCATGTAAGCTTATCCATTCTTATTTATTCGAAAGAAGTCAATATGTAGATTGCAATGGAGTTTTAAGTAATTCTTAAAATATTATTAGAGACGTGCCACAGGGTTCAATTTTGAGTCCCACACTCTTCATGATGTTTTTTAATGACTTTACCAAAACATTAGCCATACCTAAATCACAAATTTTCATTTATGCTGATGATATTTATTTTTTGATTAAACATAATAAAAGTTTTATGGATATAATGCAAGCAAATCTCGATTTCAACTTAAATAGGGCTCAAAGTTGGTTCAATGACAACAACGTGAAGATCAATTTGGAGAAATCTAAGGCTATGGTTTTTAATAACTTTGATGACTGTGTGAATATTAAAATAAATGGGCATGATATTGAGATAGTAGCTACCATGAAATGTCTAGGCTTTATATTAGATAAATATTTACGTTTTGATAAACACATAAACTGTTTTTTTTTTTTTTTCTAAAATATATTTTACTTAAAAAGATTATATAATATTGGTAGGTATCTGCCCACTAATATAAGAGAAACATTAGCCAAATCAATTTTAATGCCACACATATTGTACTGTTTGGAAGTGACTGATGGTTGTTCGGTGAATGAACACTTAAGGCTGAGAAGGATAGCACGTCGTATCATAAGATATGCCTATAAATTACGTACTTATGACCATACTACTTTCTATGAAAACAGATTTTATGGCTTTGGCTTTCTAAAATTTATGGAATTAAGATCATTATTACAATTTTACAAGACTGTTATGACACTTTGATGTCCTCATCACTACATAAACTCCGACTCCCCTGCAGACTCCATTTTGGACCAATCAGTGAAAACTGAGCCCCTTCAAACAGCTGTTTAGATCCAACCAACTCGTGCCTACTTGGAAGTTGGAGGTGAAATACCGAAGTCTTAAGTATTTACCCTGACCAATTAGACCTACCTCCTACCTACCCACTTTGGTCTTAACAGAGAAGACTCAAAAGAGTCTGAGCAAGTTCCTAACGGCCACACTTCTACATAGTTCTCAATTGGTAGTAAGTTAAGGATTATATCCTATGCTGCCGATGGTATCAGCCAATGAAAGCACATCTCTGAACATTACTGAGTATCTTCCTATAATTACTATTTCTCATTGCCTCCCATAAAACCATGCAACCATAATTAATAAACGGCCTTACAACCGACGTGCAAATCCAATCCAAATGATCAATCTAGAAGGAAAAAATTAATTTTTTTAAATGTTGACAAGTGTCCATAGTACATAACGGCATATTTTTTATTTAAATAGCTACACTAGCATTGATAGATTGCTTCAAAAACAAGTAAATGCAATTATGTAAATGTTTGTTTTAAATGTGAAATTTTTGTTCAATGTCCAAATTCTATTAGAATTTCAAATGGTAATTTAACAGAGTTAAGCTTTAGTTTTTATTATGGTATTCAATTAATCGGGTTTCTGGATTAATCTGTTAATCGAGCAAATAATTAATCGGGGTTTAGATTTAATCGGTTAAAAATCGGTTAATTTTAAATTATTCGGTTAACCGAATAATTTTTATTTTAATTTTAAATTGAAAATGGAACCACAAATTTCGTATACTTATTTAAGCATTTTATAAATAAAAACAACAAAATCATAAAAAACAAAGAAATCATAACAATTCAACAAAGAAAGTAATAGCAAAAAAAAAATATGGTATCTGAGATCCTTTTTTATACACATGTGAGTTTCTTTAGGATTTTAGTGAGATCTTCTCTTAAAAAAGAATATAATTGAAATATTTTCCTTTTAAACTATTTTTTCATTAGATTTAATAAAACTTGAGAAATCAAAAGTAAAGAATATCCAATTTCTCATATAAAATTCACAATTATACCATTGCACAGTGGAAAATTTTGGTAATTTTCGGATCAAAAATCTGTAACTTTTGAATGAATGAATGAAGATTTTTGTAAGATTTTTTTTTTCTTGAATAGGTGGGACTTTAAGCTTTAATTTGCTTTTTTAATCATAAAAATCGAATCATAATAAAAAAGTAATGAACGGTTAAAAATACATTTTTAATTTGTTTTTAGTTTTTGTATAAAATTGATATCTTAAGACAAGTAAAAGAGGTATTTTTATGTACTTTTTCATTAGTTTTAATAGTATTAACAACTGTCATTTGTTAACAGCCGTTTAAATTATTTTTTTTTTTTTTTTTTTGTGGAAAAATACAACCTTCGGCCCGTAGACTTTTAAGCCCTAATATTTACAAGGCCCAAAGGCTGCATTTTTTGAAAAACATGTTCAGCTACAGTAGAGTTAAAATAAAACTCCATTGGTAGCAAATATATGATACTTAAAAAAATGCTTTCGAAGTTTAAAGTTTAAAACCGTTTTCAAAGATTTTGAAACACCCTCAACATTTAGAGTTTTTTTGAAAAAACTTTTTTAGGGTAAGCCGTAGTACTTTACTACCTCTAATTCACACATTTTTAGACCGATTTAAAAATGTTGAACAATTATGGAGAGGCAAGGATGAATCTTTCATAAAATGTATATTTCAAGAAATTATTTAAGTTTTTATAAAAAGTTTATCATTTTTTAGTAATTTTTCAAATTCAACAATAGTTATTTTAATTTTTTTCTATGAAAACATACTTTTCGTTCACATTGTTTTAAATACAAGATAGTGAAAAAAAACGAGACATTAGTTGTTAAAATCGGTTTATATTTGCAAAAGTTATTAAACTTTTTCGAAAAAAGTTCGAACGTCGCCAACAATTAAAATCCTAGTCAAATTTGCGTAGGTAAGCCAAAAAACATTATGATATTTTAAATGAATAAATTTCAATTCTACTAACAATATATGTATACAAAACTCATTACGAAAGTAGAATCTGGACAAGATACCCTTTCCAACAAGGTAAAACAATCCTAAAACAAATAATTAGAAATATTAAAACTACGCCCTTGTATATGGTATAATTTTAACTCCCCAAATCTTTAAAGTAGAAAGTAGTGTCGCCATTTTTGAATACTGTTGATATAATAACTATAATTTCTGCAAATAATTATTGCTTGACATCTTAGCTTTACGATAGAATTTGTTGTATGGTTAATTTCAGACATTTGCCAAAATCAATTATGAGATGCATACACCTTATACAAGGTGGCGCAAAAGTAATCCTCCTATCAGAAAATGCTATAAATTTTGCGATTGGCCCCTAATGTCAGTTCTGTTTTGACATTTGTGTAGTAAACACATGCGAAATATACAGTCACACAGATAATAGTACGTACCCCTTAAAAATTCTTTAATTTTCCAAAAATTGGTGATATTTAAAAAAAGTAAATGAATCAATAATTTTTAAATGAACACAAATATTTATTTCATTATTTAAATTTAAAATTAAAAACTTCAATTTAATAAAAAAAACACAAAAGCCTATTTAATATGACAGATAATTATACGTACTCTAAAAAAGATTAATGTACAAAAAGAATTTCAGGTATATATATTATTTTATTAGTATTTTGTTGGACCTCCTTTTGCCTCAATTACTGCTTTCAATCGATTACTCATTGAAAATACCAGTTTTTTTGTTGTCTCAGACGTTATTTTATTCCACTCATATTCCAAGCCATCTTTAAGTTGTTGTTTGTTTCTATAAGTTTTTTTTCGAATGCGCCGTTCCAATTCATCCCATAAATGCTCTATGGGATTCAGGTCTGGTGATTGGGGAGGCGAATGGAGTTGTTTCGGGACATTATAGAGAAGCCATTCTTTGACAATATGCGAAGTGTGCTTTGGGTCGTTGTCCTGCTGGAAATACCAGGTGCCACTAAGACCCAAAACACTTGCGGAATCTTTCAAACTGCTTTTCAAAATGTCTAAATAAAGAAATCGGTCCATATTTGTTTCCACAAATCGCAGTTTTCCAACTCCATTCGCCGACATGCAGCCCCAAACCATGACCGAACCACCACCGTGCTTAACTGTTGGAATGAGGTTCTTCGGTTGCAGCTCTTCATTAGGTTTGCGCCAAATTTTTTGTTTGCCATCACAACCGAATAAATTGTACTTGCTTTCATCACTAAAAATCACATTCGCCCAGAAATCTGTTGTTTTGTACACATACTTAAGTGCGAAGTCGAGCCGCTTTTTTCTGTTTATTTCGCTTATTAATGGTTTTTTTCTTGGTACGCGGCTATGGAATCCGTTTTTTCGCAAAACACTTCGCACTGTTTCTGAATGAACATTAATATTGTGGTCATTTTCCAAAGTATTTCGAATTTCCACGGCTGTTGTTTTAGGATTTTTACTAACAGCACTTTTTATAAATCGCTCAACTCGTGGGGTAATTTTGGGTGGACGTCCAGTTTTTGGCTTGCTTGCTAGGGATTGAGATTCAGAAAAGTTTTTTATTACGGTCTGCACCGTAGACTTGGCACGTCCAACAATTTGAGCAATTGAACTTAAGGAATTCCCATCTTTCCTCAATTTTAAAATATGTTCACGCATTTCGATACAAATGTCCTTTGTTTTCCTACCCATTTTAACAAAAAAGTAAATTTTTTTTTCTAAAATTACTGCAGTCTTTAAGAATTGCTTACAAACTAAGCTTTTAACACTTTCCGTATAATATTTTTTTTATTAAATCTACTTATTTTTAAAAAGTACCGTTTCTATTTGGCATCGTACGTATAATTATCTGTGCTGCCATATTAAGTTTTATGTGTAAAAGTACAATAAGCGGAAAGTTAACCGGACTTTTTGTAGTTAGTTTTTGACAGTGTTTCGATCACAGATGATGAACAGATACGTCACGGTGTTAAAATGTATCAAAGTGGCATCACACATTTAACCCCATCTAAAGAAAGGAATAGCAAATATGTATGTAAAATGTATGGCTATCCTTTTTCTTTGATGGGGTTAAATGAAGAAAAGCTGATACACCACTTTTGTAAACGTCAGTTTTGACGAATCTGTATATATATCTGTGGTTTCGATGCCTTTCAAAAGCAAGCAAAAATATCGATCAGAAATCCAGGGTTATTCTTAAACCGAAATTTTAGAGGGAGTACGTACTTTTATCTGTGTCACTGTACGTTAATAAACAATGTTACGCTACACTGCTCCAGAACGCGGAATATTGCTGACTATTTATTTGACCAATAATCGGTCGGTGACTTTGGCACAACGTGAATTTCGTCGCAGATTTCTTGGTCGTCCAACGCCTACTGGTGAAACACTGCGACGTTTAGCCGCTCGCCTCGAAGAGACTGGCACAACACGAGATGCTGCCAGGCGTGGCAGACCCCGGAGTAGCCGTTCTGCAGAGAATATTGCTGCTGTAGCCTAGCCGAGGATGTCATGGAAGCGCCGTCGACATCGACCAGACGACGTGCCACGCAAATGGGTATTAGTCGACGGTCTTTACAGCGAATTTTGGTACAAGATTTGAAGATGTTTCCGTAAAAAATCCAGACGGTGCATCAGCTGTTAGCTGCTGACCGCCAATCGCGTCTAACTTACGCTCAAGCCATCCTTAATCACCACCAAGATGAAGATGATTTTTCATCAAACATAATCATGATTGATGAGGCCCATTTCCATCTTAGCGGGTACGTAAATAAGCAAAATTTACGCTTCTGCGGCACTGAAAATCCGCGTGTAACCCACGAAGAGCCATTACAACCGCTCAAAGTCACTGTATGGTGTGCTGTTTTCGCTGGAGGAGTCATCGGACCTTTTTTCTTCGAAGACGTCGCGGGCCAAACGGTTACTGTGAATGGTGAGCGCTACAGAGCAATGATCAATGAGTTCTTTTTGCCGCAACTTGATGAATTGGGATTGGAAAACATGTGGTTCCAACAGGACGGTGCAACGGCACACACTGCACGTGCCACAACCGATATGCTGAAGGATGCATTTCCCGGGCGCCTAATCTCCCGTTTTGGCGATTTGCACTGGCCAGCAAGATCGCCTGATTTGACCGCTCCAGACTTCTTTTTGTGGGGCTTTTTGAAGTCGCGGTTTTATGTCAACAAGCCTCAGACTCTTGCAACTCTTAAAGACAATATCCGTGTAGAATGTGAGGACCTATCGCCGGAAGTTTTGGCCAAAGTGATGGAAAATGCCATAAAAAGGGCTCAAATGACAACCGACTTGATGTAAAAAAAATTAAAAGACCAAATAAAAATAATCCACAAGAAGAATTAAAGTTTTTCATTTTTTTTTTAATTACAGCCAAAAAACATCGGAAGTTTACTTTTGCGCCACCTTGTATTATCCACTGTGCATTGGAGTCCTTTTTGGAGTTTTTAGATTTTTAATACTTTTAATAGTTTCTGATGAAAGACTCGTTTCACTTATGTCTTTAGTTTCACCTATTATCATGTCGTCCTCTGAATCATTAGGACAAAGTTTATCATAGTACATTCTAGAAAAAGGTTCATTTACAAATTCCTTACTTTCAATTGTTGTGCAATACTTCTAGAAAATCACAAATTACACAGATATGAATCGGCTTTTACTTTCACTCTGAAAACCACTTTTCTAAGGTTCGATATTACTTTTTTGAGAACTGTCATTTGTTTCATATCTATAATAATCTGTGTGGAAAACTATTGCTAGCAGTTAATGTTCATGAGTTTGTATATGTGCAAAAAAAAATTTAATCGGTTAATCGGTTAATCGACACAAATGAATCGGTTTATTTGTTATTTGAAAATCGGCAATTTTAAATTATTCGAACAGTTAACCGACCAAAATTAATCGGTTAACCGATTAACGGTTAATAGATTGAATACCATAGTTTTTATGTTGTCGTCATCTGTATATATTGTTACGTTTTTACCTTTTAAAAACAGGGTTTATTTCCTTTAAAAAAACCGGATACTTTTGATTGCAAATTAAAAGCAGTTTAGTAGTTTAAAATTGTAACAACTCTTTATTTATTTAAAATGTACAACAACGACAGTTGATGTTAACTCTAACAGCGCCAATGATGAACTCAACTCACGACTGCCACCTCTGCCAATATTTATAATCTTAACGGACAACTAAAACATTCGAATTCTAGAGCTTTCAATGTTAATGTTAGCAGCTCAAACATTTAGTGTTGCCATACTTACAAACAATGCTATTATTTGCTAATCAAATAATTTGGTAAGTTAAGATGTTTCATGCTACATAAATTACACATTTTTTAATTGTACATTGATATACTTTTATTTTAATATCAAAATATTCGGTAAAGAAGTAGCGGGTAATATGCTAGTATTACATATATAGCACCGCAAAATAAGAGATTTTGTGGAAAATTTACCACAAAATTTCCACTTAAATGAATTTCACTATAAGGGCGTGTGTGAAACGGTAGCAAAGTATTGTAGTAAGTAAAATTTTGACACTTCTGAGGTGAATAAAATTTCACTAGCCCTAGGGGCTAGTAGAATTTTTGACATTTGATTTAACATTTCTGACAAGTAGCAAGTTCAAAGTTAAAATTGAAAAATTAAAATAAAAACATTAATAATTTTTAAATAAAGAAAAATGGAAAGCGTTATGTTTGTTACATGTTATGTTACATGTATTATGTTTAATTATATTTGTTGGGAGCAATTTAGAGCGTCATATATAGGTGGATAAAAGTATTGTAAGAGATATTTGGTTCACTGGGAAGAACGTAAACAGCAATGAAGGCTAGAAGTAGGTTCATTAATTATTAATATTGCATTTAATGTTTAATTCATTGTAATAATTTTTCACAAACGTCAAAAATTTATACTGTCAAAAAAGTTAACATTTCACATAGTAAAAACATGAACATTTTTCCCCACAGATAAATATTTTTTTACACACGCCCTAAATAACATTTTTTAAAATGTTTTTTGATAAATCTTTAATTTCAATCTTGTGTCGCAAGATTTTAGTAGTAAAAAAAAAGTTTTTACATTAGAAGTTGTTTATATATATTATAACATTATGACAATATGGCATGATAGGATACGTTGTCAATCGACCAAATATTTCGTCTGAAGTTCTACAATTGTACTGATGTTACGTTCGTCCTTATTACTCAATGACATACTGAACATATCCATTGAGGTGGTCGAGTTCTGTTGTGTTCAGAAGATGACGGTTATAATGGCAGGGATAGTGCTAATATTAGGAGGTTGTGTACTAGATACCGGGTCCCCCAGTGAAGCTGGGGGACAAGTTGGGGTGAATGGTGATTCCTGAGCACTTCCGGTTGATATAACTGCCGCTGGACGAAGAATCAATTATCGCGGGAACGGCGGTATTTCGTACCTGTGATCACTGGTCACTGCTTGTTCGGATTGCACGTCAGGAGATTGAATCTTCCATTTCACTATTTCTGTAGAAGTTGTCATAACAAAGAAGAAAGAGGAGACGGATTTCCAGTTATCACAACGGGACATGTCATAACTACAGGACACCCGGTTTTACCTAACCCAAACACATCTCATATATCCGATTTTAAAAAATAAAACAACAATTAATATTTGGTTTAAAATGGCTTACATATTTTTTATTTTTTAATTATTTATTATAAGCTTTGCTTTATTGTTATTATTATTTTTAAAGATGTGTTACTGTGTTTTTTACGAATATATTAATTTAAAATATTTATTTAAAAAAATACTAAATTACAATACGTAACACATACAAATTATTAAATTAAACATAGTACACTTTTATACAACAAAACCTTTCGTTAATTTGTGTGTTTCAATTATTATTTATGTTTATATATATATATATAGTATTTATTTATATTTATCAATATATAGCACAGTGCCTTTCTTTCTTACATTACAAAACTACAACTTAATCTATGTTATAATCTATGCTAAACTACTCAAATATAGTATTTGTATTATTTTCTTTAAACTAATTTATATATATTTATATTACTACTCCTTGTACATATACAAAATTTGAGAAAACAATGAAATATAGGGAACGACGAGGGTGTTTAAATTAATTTATTAATTATTATGTTTGTATGTTATAACAATTTACACTTAATAGATAAAATATTTATTCTAATGATTTATAACTGGATCATATACAACACACTAACATACACAATATTTACCAACTAAAAATTAACGAAGACAATTACGGAATTTATTTTTCGTTATACGCTACCCTTATGCAAAAGTGCAAATACTAAATATTTTACCTTTTTTTACATTTCAACATATTGTTACGAAATTTCACTTATTAATTTGAATTTAATGATTTTAACGTCTGATTTCAAAATGCATCATGTTTATCAACATTGCCAATTGTGGAGACTTCATCAGAACATTCAATGTTTTAAAAGCACCACATGATCACTCTGGATCATGTGGAGCAGAAAACAAATATTTTGGAAATAAATCTGCCATTTCTAACTGGGTGATCCGATCGACATGAGCAGAGGAGTATTCGAGTTCAAGTTTTAACGACAGACCCCACTGACCCCTCAGAAGCGGCTTAGTAGGGTCTCAAAGGATTCATCCAATATTAAAGATTTTAATATATTCCCTCGATTAGGCCGTGTGCTATTTATTAATCTCTTATAGTTGTCGAGTTATACACACAATATCTTACACAATTTATGAAAAAAATGTTCTGTTAGTTAAACAATATCTCTTACGAGTCCAAAAACATTTTGAAATGTCCTATTTTCTGGTTATAATATTTATTTATATATTTTTTTAAAAGTATCTCAACAAGGATAACTTTTAAATAGAAAACGCCGAATACCTACTAAAAAAACCTTAAAAATAAAAGTTGAGAAAAAGTAATTTGTGTTACATTTTCTGAAATTTGGGCCCATCGAAAGCTATCAAAAAATCGATGGGACAATATCGATTGCTAAATCGACCCACCCTTATTGTAGATTTAAAACGCAAATTGGTTAAAAAACTCTTTAGCCTTGATAAAAGTATTGTATTCATAAACTTTTAATCAAGGCACAATAATTAATATAGGGTAACTTCGGGTATTGTGGACTATGCGTCCTGTGTTTTTTTTTCAGAAACTATTGAAAGTATGATAACACTGCTTTGTAGTACATTTTAGTTTGTTTGAAACGACAATTGCACATGTGCTTTCATGAGTTGATGATATGTTGGCTTTTTATTCTTGTATTGAAAGATAATGCTGGTGGTCAACTTTTTTTCGGCCCAAGTAACAAACAAAATTTGGTACAGTTACATAGTAGAATTTAATGTTTGGTTGTTTTATATAGTATAAGTGGACACGTAGTTTTGCATATATTTGGTAAGTATTTAAGCACATTTAGATTAGTACGTACAAATAATTGTTCACCACTGTAACCTAAGTTTGTGTAATGTAGACAACTTTAATTTTTAATAGTAAGAGTTTATAAAGTTTTTAAAATAAAAAGTGTAAAAAACTACTTAATTTTGTTAAAATTCTTCTGTTTGGCAAAGTATGCTCAAAAAAGAAGAAAGCTTTGGGGCAGTAGCCCCATTGGACAAAAGATTCCAGTTTTATACTCATGAAATAAAAGATGCTAAACATTTTAAATTGGTTTTGTTTGTCAGCTCGCATAATATAAAACCTGCCAGCGTAAACAAATTATAAATAAAAAGATATATCGCGCGTCGTCGCTTTATCTGATCGTGTTTGACCGTCAGTATGTATCAATAAGAGAGGTTATGAAAAATAGATATTTTTTTGTAATATTTCTGTGTATTGGAGAAAACCTATAAAGGGCAACAAAGGTCACACACAATGCACCAAAGTGATATAATTTATAAGTCCAATCTATAACCCACGAGTAACTTCTAAATCAAGAGCGATCAGCAGAAAACTAATGTTTCTTATTTTAACGAAGACGAGCATAATGTTCCTCAATTGCCAAGGCAAGAACCGAAAAATAATACACGTTATGGGAATTTGTATTCAGAGCTACAAAAGCTACGACAAAATTATATGATATTTCCAATGAAAGACTTTTGGAAATATTTTTTGATGCTGTTGACTCTTTGCAAAGATGTCAAAATAAGTTTTTTTTTTTTTTGTTCAAACAAACACAAATTGCGAAGTTTTTTGCTTGTCTGCAGATACACCCAAAGTCTCAGACTTTGGAACTGTATGTCAAATAATTCTGCTGGTAAAGAGCTCTTCAGCCATTACATCCAATCCAACTACTACATATATTACCCAAATGATTATACTCGCTTTGGACATTCTTTAAACAAACTCGTGTCTCAATTGTTCAAACCTTGAGTTAATAAGGCATTATTTAAACAACACGTAAAATATATTTGTGAAAAAGCATTTAAATGCTGTGGTGCCATTTACCCCTACTCAACTAAAGAACTAAACTTAATTTAAACAAGTAAGAGTGCTATATTCGGCTATGCCGAATCTTAAATACCCTTCACCTTTGTTGTGGATGCATTAATTTCCCACTTTCAGAAAACTTTTAAAAATTTTACATTTAATTGCTGACGAACAGATTATATTGTAGAAGTTACAAACGAAATGAGCATCTTATATATACCCTTCTCACGAAGCAACAAAGACAACCGAAACGCAAAAAAAAAACGCAAAGCAATAAAACCAACACACATACAAACATACGTTGTATTTTTTTGATAAAATTTTCAGAGGTTGCCTCAGATTTTTGCTCATATCTCCGTTATTTATGGACGAATTTTGCTGAAACTTCTCGAAAGCATGTCTAGCAGAATTATTGAAGATTTGGATCCCGAAGATATCTGGGGTCTTCAGAAAATTGATTTCAACAGACAGACATACGGACATGGCTTAATTGACTCCGCTATCTATAAGGATCCAGAATATACAGTGGTGGCCATGAGGTTAGCACACTTCATACTTGCTGTTTTCTAAAGCAAATTATTTCATTTCATTGCAATTATAAACTAAATTTTTTGTTAATTAGTGTTGTTTATGGTGTGATCAATAAGTCCCGTTACTTTTTTTTTTTGCATTCTATCGCTATTCTCTTTCAAATTTGCATTTTAGTGCAGTAATATGTAAAATAAGCCGGACACAATTTTAGCACATATAAGTATAATTAAATTTTTTAAAAGTTGTTTGAGGGTATAAATATTAATTGGTAAGTTTAGGTATTATTTAATCAATGAGGAAGACAAACTGACTTAATAAACATTATTTAGATATGGCTAAAAAAAAGTGGTGTACAGAGGAACAACGAAAGATTATTCAACAAATGAACTCGAGAGGAACAAGTATAAGTGAGATTGCTTATACTTTGGAATGCTCCAGGAAGATGTTTTATAATGCATTAAGACATATTCAGAAATATAAAACATCTAAAAATGTTACACAGGCTCCTCGGCCCAGAAAAACTTCACGTAAAGAGGACTCTTTAATATACAGAGCCTCTGTCGAAGATCCTTTTAAGAGCTCCACCGTAATCCAGAGAGAAATTTCAGGAAAATATGGTATCAACGTGTCCAGCAGAACGATAAGAAGAAGACTTAATGAAAAAAATTTACGTGGATGCATTTCTCAGCATAAGCCACATGTTTCAAAAAAGAACATACAAGCTCGGTTGTCCTTTGCTCGTGAGCATTTGGAAAAGCCGTTAATTTTTTGGAAAAATGTCCTTTGGAGTGATGAATCTAAATTTTGTAGATTCGGATCGGATGGTAAGAGGTATGTATGGCGTCCTCCGAACATGCAACATAATCCAAAGTACACCAGTAAAACAATAAAACACGGTGGGGGTAATGTGATGGTGTGGGCAGCATTTTCTGGGTATGGTGTTGGTCCTATAAAAAAGATTGATACTCATATGGACCAGTATGTATACCAGAATATACTTCTAAATACAATGATACCTTATGCAGAGGACAACATGCCACTTAGGTGGCGATTTATGCAAGATAATGATCCAAAACACACCTCACGCTTAGTGAGGTGTTGCTTGGAATCGAACAATATCGACGTGTTAAAATGGCCAGCCCAATCTCCGGATCTCAATCCTATTGAGAACCTTTGGAATGATGTGGAGCAGCATGTAATGAGAAAAAAGCCTAAAAATTTGGCCGATTTATGGAAAGAAGTAGAAAAAGCTTGGAATGATATTTCAGTGGATCGCTGTATGGCCCTTGTAGAAAGTATGCCAAGGAGACTAGCAGCTGTGATCAAAAATAAAGGGTATCCAACTAAGTACTAAGTTTTTAGTGAAATAAGTTTTTTTGTTTTGTTACTTTTTTAATATGAATAAACTTTTTTATTTTGTGCTAAAATACTGGCCAGTGTTTTTTTTAGGTTATTCTATTCTGGATAGAAAAACGCAAAATATATATAAAGGAATAATGCTGGACATGATGGGACGTGATCTTAGAAGGACAAGTAACACGCATGCAAAAGATATCATAAAAAAATTAAGAAATATAGGAAATATTTGCGTTTAAAAATAGCAAGTAGCTAGTGTGCTAACCTCATGGCCACCACTGTATATACTTTATAGGGTCGGAAAATTATATTGTGGAAATTACAAACGGAAGGTGAAGGGCATAAAAACAGGACTCTTATTTACAAAATGTGTATTTGGCCAATTATGACCTATGGATGACAAGTCAGTGTTTATAAAGCTGCTAAAACTTATACTAGAAAATTGGATAACCTACACCCCAGATATTCTACTGATATACTGTATAAATATTATTAAATAATGTTTCACAAAAAAAATTTGCCGCATTTCGCAGAGTTTTGCGTTTTCGTAAAACTTTCGTTATTTGAAATGTTTCCCAATTTGGTATTACAATGAAGTGTGCGATTGTCTGTATGTGACCACGGATACTTTTTTACACCTTTACATTCGACATTGCGAAATGTTAACGAATTGAATATTTTATATTTATGAGTTCTCTAGTTGTGTAAGGCATTGGCGTTTTACGACAACGACATTTTTGAACTAGGTTAAGATTAAAAAATACATTTTAGGGAACTTTTTGGAACAACCATGTTATTGCCACAGCTTTATATTACAATGGTTTGTATGTCACAGTATTGTATTTAAGGTATACTACAGGAGTTCCTGCTAAGAATTGAATGATATACATAGGTCAGCAACATAACAAATGCACAAATGCATTGACACTAATAATTTAAATTCATTTCCATTTGAAAACTTTTTAAATGATAATATTTCATAAGATTTTGAAATAATAAACAGTTTTCAAGTAGTAGTACTTAGTATGTTAGAATATGACTCCTATTATAGTTGATTAGTACAATTTATCACTAGTATGAGTAGAGTGTAAGTATGCGAGTTAAATCTACGTAATATATTTTATTTATGTATATATTTATAATATTAATTACTATGCATATACACATGTATGTATTTATATCATATGTGTATAATATTTTAATGTGTACCGTTAAATTTTAAATATAATATGTACTTATAGATACATTGCTGCTTATGATCAAATCTGTCATCTCATATACAACATACATTATTATTAAGGTAAATTGATGCAGATTTTTTGTTTGAGTTTTTGGTCTACATAAACTAACTACAGTTTTAGTTGCGTTTCTTACCAATATTCTTTTTGACTCCGCTGTTTGAGTCGACTTTTTTGTTCCCTTTGGCAATGGCCAAAAGTGTCACTAATTTTTTATGGGAATCACCTACAATCCAGCCGTGTTTTTGGTATTGCTCGCCAGCAGCGTTCTCGTAGTTTTCAGGTGGCGGGTGATTACTTTTGTTGTTATTGATGCGACCAAAATCCTCATCACTAGACGAAGACCAGTAGTAGAGCTTCTCAGTTGCCAAACGTTTACGTCGCGGGGGTGATTGATTGGATTGATTTTTGCGTTTAGTTTTTGCTGCCGACTGATTGTGTTGTTGATTTTTTACATTGCTGCTTCCAGCACCAATATTCGAGTTGTTACAACTGTTGTTGGTAGAAGTCCGTTTTTTAGCTGAGGTTGCCTGTGTTGATGACTTTACATTAGCAGTTGAAGTCGTCACAATGGCTGCTGATGCGGCGGCTACAGCTTTTGTATTTTTTACCTTACCGCCGCGTGTTTTATTTTGTTTATTTTTCAATTCAGATATAAGGAAGTCATCATCATCGTCGTCGTCGTCATCCACGTCTTCATCAATACTGACATCTTCATTGGTTTCCTCATCGTCTTCAAATTGACGTTTTTTGTATTTTACACGAGAACTCTCCTTGGCCACTGTCGCTTGTTTCGCCTTTTGCACCGGCTTGCTCTTAGATTTATTGGCACTACTTTTGTTATTGGAACGTTTTTTGCGCGAAACATTATTTTTATCGCTTGTTGTTGGTAGCACTGCAGGGCATTCAATTATTTCTGTTAACTTTGCTACTTTTTTGCCCCTGCCCTTTTCGGGCAATGTTTTCTCGATTTTTTTACTTACTGCCAATTCACTGGCATTTGTTGTATTGGCGGTTGTACTGACAGGTTCTTCCTTTTTATTAATGGCTTTTTTAGTCTTTGTATTTTTAAGAGGCAATAATTCGTCCCGATCTAGCAAAACATTTTCTGAACGTTCTGCTGCCATACTCATCCGGCGAGTATTGCGACGTTTTACGTCTTTCGTGCTTGAAGTCACGTCTGGAATTTCTTTTTCCTTTAGAACTTCAATTGTACTCGATGAGATATTTACACTGTTTTTGCGTTTTTTACGCTTTTCTTGTTGTTCTTTCTCTTCAATTAGCGCGATTATGTCTTTAGTGGAAAGAAATTCTTCATACTCATCAGAACTCCACATTTCTACCAACTTCTTTGGACGATTTGTCGCACAGCGACGTTTCGATTTGCGTTGGCCCTCATCTATTAATTTCTTTATTTCGTCGGGACTCATTCCAAGTTCTGTTTGTAACTTTGATATATCTTTACGAGATTTAGTTGCGACATTTGACTTACCTCGTACTGCCTTTGTCTTGGTTTTTCGAACATTTGCTGGCGGTGTTGCTGTTGTGGAACTAACTACAGCCGGCGGAGAAGCTGCTGGAATAACCGATTTTAAGCATTCACGTTGCTGTTGATATTGCTTATGGTTTGCTCGACTATTCCCTCCAGAAGGTATACCAGCAACTGGGCTAATCTCAACCGCAGTAGGGTTAGAAATTCTGTCGCTAGCAATACCATCGACTCTAGAATTGCCACGCAATTCATCGAATAATTGATTTAGGTCTGCTTTGGGTGCCGGTGTTTGATCTTTTTGTACACCTACACTTTTAACCTTTACTGTATTTACAGCAGTAGTTTTGATAGCGGCTTTCGTGCTGGCATTCTTGAAAATTCGTCCCATTATTAAGGATTTGTTCTCAAATGTCTTCGCTGTGGCTCGACTGGATTCCGAGCTAGATTCGGAGGTATTATTTTTCTGATTTTTATCGTTGCTCTCACGTACACTCACTTCGTCGTCACAGCTCAGGGAACCGAAATCATAATCGTCCCTATCAGAGAAACTTCCTGTAGACACGCTGTTATTGTCCTCAGTTAATAAATTGACAGCAGGAGCTTTAGGCTTCTGGAAAGTGATGGTCTCCTTTTCCTCAAGGCCAATGTTCTTAAACGGCCGATCAGGAATGATTATTTTATTGCTTGTGTGAGCCTTCTGATGCTCCTCAACTGCCGCCTTGATAATCGATGAATGCATAATAGTTTTCGATGAAGTTGAACTTCGGGTCTCGTTATTTTTCGTACGTTCGCTTCTTGTGGGCATATGGGCATTAAATTCTCTGATGTTTTCAGTTACTAATGTAGTAACGTACTCTGGCATATTCAACCCCTTTGGACACATTATATTGTCCACATCATTTTTTGGCGTCTGGTGCGGATGTATTATATGTGATGACACTTCCGGTGGAGTTAAACTACTCTGAATTGGTGAAAAGTCATGTGAATTTGGTTTCTCCTCATTTCCCAATGCTATTTCTGCCAATTCTGTCAATTTGCATATTGTACGAGATTTCGATTCCTGCTGTTGATTCAAATCGATGTTTACGTTTTCATAGCCTTTCATTGCGGCCTTTGTTTTAAATCTAGATGTAGTGTTTGTAACAGCAGATAAATGAGAAATTGCTGAATAAGTTGGAGATCTTGCATTTCTGTAATTAACAAAAAAAAATATAATTAACAATGTCATAAATATATATTATAATAATGCAATGTATTATTTGTCCTATCACCGCCGCTCTTGTGGTTTTTAGTCTAAACCAGTTTGACGATTTTAAGACATTTTTGGTTAAAAACCCTTCCACAACGAAAGCAATTTGTAAAATCTTCTTCTGCAGACAACCCGCAACAGTCATGAGGGCGGCATTTGGCAACTTTGAATGTTTCTCCACTGGGAAGCAGTCATTGAAGGTGACCAAATAAAAGTCGCATAGTTGACCATTGACCGGAAAATCGTCTACAAGGTTCATTTATCCATACCCAAGATCTTCCCAAAAGCGTATGTGTTGAGAAATATTTTAAATTACCTCAACCCTAAATTTATTTATTGTATAAAATCTAAATTCATACAATATTGCATTTAAAATTATTATCATAAATGAAGTTAATTATCATTAGCGACTTATTAATAATTAGTTTGTAATAATCATTAGTCTTGTTGATTACGATCATATAGAGAAAAATTTAAATAATATGTAAATATGTATGTGAACAGAGAAGATCACATAATAGTGGTTTTACTGCAGTGATCACCATACTCTCTTTTCAATTCTCTTATTTTGTCATTATGTATCAACACAGTCTAAAACAACTGAAGAAATAAAGTAACTGTTTTTTATATTCTTATTAAATAAGAAAGGCATATTTACATATTTTACTTAAATAATTATATGTATGTACTTTTTATTATTCGCATTCTTTTTTAAGCAGTCGATAGTAATAGACGCATATATTTTAAATAAAGTTGAATTGTCCAATATTATAAAATAGAGTGTGCCATTATCTTCTTAATACTATAATAGAAGTAGTGGAGCATATTTGGACTTGTTGGAAGAATTTTATAAGTTCGTAAACAGTATGTTTTTATAGTGGCAGTAACGGGTTGAAAGGCGTTACACTCAAAATCCACAAATCGGAATTCTAGCGTCAACTTCTTCACGTCGTGAAAAGTGCTTATTAATTTAATTAAGTGAAATTAAAAATAAAATTTAATAACAAAATTTATCGTACATAGTTCCTCATTGCATCTAAAATACACATTAATCTCATAGAATTCTAGATCGACGTGAAATATTAAAATTCCCATGTCTTATTTAATAACAGTTCGGATTATATTTTTAAGCACTTTATTATTGACAATTGTATTTATTATTTTATTCAGGAATGGATTTAGAATGAATTGTAATGTACGTCCGCTTAAGAAGTCATGAAAGATACATTCACTTTGAAGTACTTAAATTTTTTCCAAAACACACAAGCAAATACAAATCTATTAAAAATGAGTTAGTATTTTGCTTTAGTTGGAGAGCATGCTGACTTTAAACTATCGCATTTCAGGTATTTTCCAACCAATTATTTTTAAATAATAAAACTCATGTATTTCATCAGTTTCAAAATAACATACTTATGATGTTTAACAATACCGTAATTTCACAAAAAATATTAAACTACTAAAAGAAAAACTATTAGTATTTCTGTACTCTATGGACTCCAACAAATCAGAATTGTTACATAAGAACACCTGCATATTTGTTTCACAGTGAAATCTAAGATCTGTTATAAAAATAATTTATGTATGTATCTTACAACTTACCTATTGTCATGTACAGGACCTTTGTTGTAGCAACTTGATTGGTTAACCAATTGCGGATCTCTAAATAAAATTTGTTGTTGGTCCATCAGAGTTGGTTGGTTTACAGCATGCACATTATTATTAGCTAATTGCGGGGGAGCTAGTTGATGATGATTGGCAGGTATATTAGATGTTCGCATGGAGGTAGGCTCTATGGTCAAATTATTCGCAGGTGGACGATTAACATTAATATTGGAGTGAGTTGTTGATTTTTCCTGATGATTATAGGCATAGGAGTAACTAGTATTAATGTTGCATTCTTCACCGGTGCTTACAGCATTATTGAGGCGAGGAGTTTCCGCACTTTTTAAGATATTGCAACATTCAAAAAATAATCGTTCATCAGGATTTAGATTCAAACGGGAGTTGCCATTGTATGCAGTATTGATACTAATATTAACGTCGTATTCATTGTCGGGAATTTGATCTTTTGTGGTGGGTTTTTGTAAAGTCTTAGTTGACTTAGGAGCATCTACAATTGCTTCAGTTTGCTTCAAGTCTTCTTGAACCAAACAGCTCGTTTCCGGAGCTGTAAGTGTGGTGGATTTTAATGTCGTTAACGTCTGTGGTAATTGATGAGTTGTTAATGGTGGAACTACAGTAGTCTGTGTAGATGGCAATGGAGATGTATTTGATTCACAGCGAGATAGCATGGGAGGCTCAGATATTGTGGATCGTCTGGTAGATCTTCTTGCATAAGGCCCCAAAGAACCATACGTTTCTAGTTCTTCGGAGTGTGTAAGATTTGGAATATTAGATTGTGATTTCGATAGTAAATACTCTTGCTCGGAAACCTTTGACACGTGGGCCAGTGTCATATTGTGCTTAGATAAAGAATTGGCACTGTAAAATACCTTTTTGCATAAAATACACTCAATTTTATCGGCCGACATATCACGACTGGACGCTCTTTTCTTGGGTTTTCGTGTCAACAAAATACTACGTCTACGACGCCGTCTTCTTCCACGCCCACGTCCCAAATCCTGTGAATAACTTGTGTATACACTCATTTCATCGTCCAAATCCATATCCATAACTTCGGTATTCGTATTTTCATCGCAAATAGATCCAAAATTCGAGCGATCGTCATTGAAATTCGGTGCACTCCGAACACTCATCGACGTGGGTGGCCTTGAGAATTTACTGTTCGAATCATCCATTCCCATATCATTTACCATTTCAAAACCGTCGTCCTTGAATGCAAATTCTTCATTTTCGGTTGACATTATTTTCTCGTTGACGTTTTTAGCTATTTCCGTTAAATAGTTGTCCTCTTCCAAATCTCCTATTTCCTCAGGACCTGCATTATTTTTTGGAACTAATACAGTATCTTTAGCTGGGTCAGCACAGATGGTGGGTTCAGTGGTTTTCTCACCTTCCTTGTGAATGTTTTTATTAAGACGTGGATCTCTGCTTGAAACCACGGTCTTATTAGAATCGTTTGTCACAGTTTTTGTTGGGGTTTGTGGAATCTCCTGATTTGCGCCGGACTCAAGTGTTACGGAAAGAATACTTGGTCTTAGAATCATAGATGGTTTATTGACATTCGTGGGTGTCTGGTTCTTTGAATTACATGACTGCTTAGCACTCTCATTAGCTGAAACATTTTTAAACACATTAACATTTTTCGCCTCATATTCGGTAAGTTGCCGTTCTATATCAATAGAAAATGATTCCAATGATGATTTTAGTTTACTTATATTCTCATTATCGAGCGTTTTTCCGCGCCGACGATACTGCCGACGCTTGTTGTTCTTTTTACCATCGACAGATTCACCAACATCTAATGGATCCTTTTCATTTTCCACAGGTTTTTCAATTATTTCTGGACTTTCCTTAACTGTTTTATTTTCAACTATCGTAATTTCATTTTGCTTTTGAACTTCACTACTTTGATTGATTCGTTGAGATTTTCCGGTACGTTTTCCACTAACCACATTCTCTATATGCTCCGTTGTGGCATTAATGTTGTTTGTAGAAGACGACGCCACATTTCTTTTAGTACTTGACATCAAAAGCATTCCAGTCAATAGAAGATCTTCACTTTTTTCGTAAGCCAAATTTTCCAATTTTTTCAAGTTATCTCGACGCGCTTTATCAAGCTTGAAACTCTCGAGTAATTGATCAGCCACAATAGCGGCCAACTCATTTTTGCGACGTCGTCTTTGTTTCTTCTTTGTATCGCTTCCGGCAGCTACTGGAGGCACTGATACCGCCAATGTTGTCGTTGACATAACAGAAGTTTGTTGATCAGATTGCGCTGAACTATGAAATCCTGATGAGGTATTATTGTTATTAGTCATTTGTTCTAAATCCATATTGATAGTATTCGTTGTTACCGAGTTAACAATAGTTTTATTTAATCCTTCTTCTACTTGAGTAATTGCTGGCATTGCTGGTGGTATTGCAATATTTTCTACAACTGACATAGTTGTTTGCATAACATTGTCCTTGCTAGAATTTTCAACAGTTTTTAAAGTTAAAGGTTTTTCAACAATTGTTTCCTCGACAGCGGTTTTGTTTTGATCATTCATATTTTCATTAGATGACTTATCCAAAAGTTTTGATTCCAAGTCTACGACTTTTATTCTATTTTCATTATTTTTAGTTTCCTTTTTATCCTTAACGCTTTCAGATATTGTCACTTGGGTACTGCAATCAGTTATGTGTATTTTATTATCCAAACATTTGATGATCTCATTGTTTTTCTTAGGCGTTGATTTATTGGGAGTAACTGCAGTAATAACAGTAGTGGTGGTAGCAGTGAGAACAGCTGTAGCATCATCTGGTCGTTGAATAACATTGGCGGTTGGGTTTTTCACAATTGCTTTGTTAAGCGCCGCGGGTCGACAATCTAACGTTTTTGATCGCATGTTTCGTCTGGCAGCAGTTAAATATTTAAATTCTGCAACTGACTCCTTGGGAGCATTAACATCATCTGTAGTTTTAATTTGAATCGAACTCTGCGGTGGCGTTTGGCTTTTTAACAATATCATCTCCTGCGCCTTTTCGGCTTCTTCACTGTCCAAACTTGCATTTACGGCATTTATCACGGAGTTAATGGCATCATCTATATGATTTATAACTTCTTCGTCCATGCGAAGAGTACTTTTGTTCTTAGCAGATGATTCTTTTTTGGAGGTGGTACTTATTAAATCTTTGGCATTATTCCCTTTAGCAATATTTGAGATTGAATTTAGAACTATACCTTCACCGGCACTTGCAACTGGCATCATGTTTATATTAGACGCTATCTGTAATGCTGATGGTTTATTTCGTTTCTTATTCACTGTCTTAGCGGGCTGTGGAACAGCAGTGGTATTAAAAACAACAGGTGGTTGAACAGGCTCATTTGTGACAACAGAAACTTGACCTGCTACCGGATTTCGTACTTGGGGTATTCTCAATAGATCTAAGTTTGAGTAGAATGGCTTATTCAGCAACGCTTCCGGTGTTAGAGGCGGCATAGCCAGAATTGACGACTCACTTGTTACGCCATGAATTTGTGGAGGTAATAAGAGAGAAGCCATTTCCATATGTCTATGTGGAAAAGGGGCAGCAGAATGAATTTTCTCTGGACGTGGTTTTTTGGAAAGATCTAGTGGCTCCATTTCATCAAATATTGCAAAATTACGTACCTCAAAGCCACAAATTGTCTGTCGACGTGCAGGCATGCCACTTAGACGTTGATTACCAGCACATGATAAGTCCTGACTCTGTTTCTGTATGTTTTTAGAGGAATTAGATAGATTTAATGGTTCTGCAACTGCATTCGTTGTATTAAAAGATGGCACAGATAGTTGAAGTCCTGAAGGAGCTGCGTGGTGGGCTGGAACAGCTGTCATAATAGGAATGACTGGTGGTGGCATAATATTACCGACTGTCATTGGGACTGTTGTTTGTATGGAACCGGGAGTGGCTTGAACTACATTTTCTATCGAAATGGGTACAGATAGAGGAACAGGCAAATTCGACATAGGTATACCCATCGGCGTAATATGGGATGCCGCTATCTGTTGTCGTACATTATCCAAAGGTATAAAAAGCGGAATCTTCGGCATTATTGCTGATGCAGTCGGAGGGACAACTGGTGGAGGCATTGAAGCAACTACTGTTGTAGGAATAAAATTTGTTGTCCGTTTATTCTCCATTTGTGAAAACACAAGTTCAGATAGATTTTTTACTGATGTTGTTGTTATACTTTGCTGTGTTGATGAAATCTGTTGTAACGTGTATGGCTTTGTCAACGAAATGTCCCTTGAAGGAGCAGTTATTTCAACTGGATTAATAATTTTCGTATTGTCATAAGTTTTGTTATCAAAATTTGTCGTAGAAACAGGCATTGGAATAATTTGTGTCACATCTGTTTTTATAATACGTCTGGAAATAGCTTTTCGCTTTGGAGTCTTTTTCGGAGAACTCTTTTCGGCCGCTGTGACTTCAGTAGCTTTTGGCAAAGCAAAAATCGGTTGATGTTGTATTGGCAGAGGAGGTGGAACAGCAGTATGCGGAAACGTTTTTAATGGCTGCATTACACCACTATCAGACACTTTATCTTGAATAGGTGGTATTAGTGTATTCTGTTCTGTTTTGAGTTTTTCTTCCAGCTTCCCAGTTAGCATTGCTATGCAATCACTGATACGTTTACTCCGCTTAACGTTTTTAGTAACTATTTGAGTATTACGTTCAGATTCAGACGGCACTATTATGTTAGTTCCTACCACTTTACTAATAGATTTCATCTTGTCTTGAATTTCCATTGGAACTTCATTATTCATAGTAATATGGTTAGCATTTAGAATTGGTTCGCTTGTATCTTTAGTAGCTGTATCAATTGAATCTGATTTCTCAGCTTGAGACAATTCTTCATTACTTTGTTTTGATTTGTCAGGAATTAACAAATCACTTGAATTTTTCAATATCTGATCATTGGATTCAACTTCGGAAGGTTTAACAGAATAATCAATCTCCTTTATCATAGTATCTTTTGCGTGTTCATTCTCCGTCTTAATATTACAATGATCCACTTCATCTGAATATGTTTCATGTTTATTATTCTTAATATTTTCTTCATTGGGTTGTGGATTTTCAGTGATTTTTCCTTCAATACTTTTCTTCATTGCCATTTTAATAGCTTTCTTATTTTTGTTGTTTCTATTTTTAGCAGCTTTAGATTTTATAGTCGAAGCGGTTGATCTGGTTGCCATTTTCTTAGGTTTTTTTAATTGTGATTTGGTTTTTGATAAAATTTTAGCTGCCTGCGACATTTGTCGTACACGAGTCTTTCTCAGACTATTGTAAATCTTGTGTTTAGCTAATAATTTTGGTTTTATATTTTTGATGGATTTCTTAGTCTTACTTAGAGTAGGAAATATTTTCTTGCATATACGTTTTGGAGGCAAATTTTCCAACATCTTTTTGATGGATTCAGCTAAAATAAAATTTATTTATAATTATTATGTTATTTTATTACAAATGATATTAAAAATAAACTTTTTATAGGATTAAATTTAAATATGTTTATCACTTAAGAATGGAAATGCGTTGACCGCGTTTTTGGACAATAATATTACAACTAAAACTATTAGGGATTCGATGAAGGTCCATATTATCCCGATTATCCTGGTGAATTGGATAGTTTGCATGCAACAAAATTATGGGGGAACTTATTATATATACTACGTTATCCTGAAAACTTTTGAGGCTATAGTAGAGTAGAGACACCAAAATCTAACACTGGCTTGAATCAGATAGAATACAGACATGTATAAGATAGTGATAGCTTGAATCAGATAGAATCACAGACAGGAATAAGATAGTGATAGACTCAGAAGATTGACTGATACTTGAATATCATATCGTCGCTGCGCATACAAAAGTCCTATCTATGTGTTTTTTAGAACTTTTCCGGAGAGCAGAAATAGTGTTTATTTTCTTCAATTTGCAACATCATTAAATTTTTACAAACCATTCACCATTTGAGATTCGAGATTCGTTATGATAATCTTGCATTACAATCAATTTATAATAGCCGCAACATAATGGGAGTATTCGTTATTCATTTATTTAACAATTACGTGAAAGCAACATTGTTAATTGACACAAATTAATAGCATAACGATTTAATTAGTTTTTAATCAAAAACAGCAAACATAAGATTCAACAGAATCATACTCTACTGTTATGAGGCAACCTAATTCCCCAAGTAACCCATAGGATATCCTCCTCTAGACGATCATAGAATAACAGATGATATGTTCCAATCTCAATCTCCTCGACATCCTACAAAAATCCGGAGCGAAATTCTGCTCCTATTTACTAATTTTAGCTTTTTGTAGTTTAGAAGAAATAATGGAGTTATAAATTGGTAGGAAAAGAAGACCCAAAAACCTATGAGTGGATTAAAGTGTAAGATAAAAACTTACATATATCATGTTTTAAAATTCTTAATTTCTGTGATAATTTTGATAGTTTAAACATGTACGTTATTAATAATATACATTATGTTATTTTCAATTTTGTAAAAAGTAAACTTCTAACAATATTAACTTACCATCACTTGGACGAGATCGAGGGGATGATTTGGTTTTTGTAAAATTTGATGATGATACTGCACCTTCTTCGGTAGTGTTATCATTTGAAATTGATAGCGTTTTAGATGTTTTGCTCTTATTTTTTCTTAATTCCAAAATACTGTGCTTGTTGCAGGGACGACGTTTTTTCGAACCGCAATAGTAGCGGTATTTTCGTTTCTTTGCTAGAGACCAAATGTAATCGCCAGAACAGTCAAGCATATGACGATACAGATCGAGAACACCATTACATTTGCGACCACATTTAGAGCAACCAGATCCAATGACGTTGCTACTATTAGTACTACTAATATTAGCATTCGTGTTTACCATTGGCAATGACCGTGAACTAGTTTGAATTGTCAGTTGTCTTTTTACGCGTGTTGATGACGATGAACTACATGACTGAATACTGTGCGTTGGTGAGACGACTGTTGCGTCTCCAATCAGTTGCAGAGCAGCTGTTGTTGACAATTTTGAATCAATGTCACAGTCTTCAGTACTACTGCTGCTATTCTTGAGACTTGGTGAGTTTGTCGCACAACTATGAAGCACCGATTGCAAACTGTCTGAGGACTCCTCGTTATTGGTAATTTCACGAATAAGCGTTTCGTTCTTATGCCAGAACAGTCGACGAGCAGCACCGCTGTATATCAAACTGTTGTCACTATCATTGCCATAGCGACTGAGAGCTTTCTTCGGTATAAATAAATGACGCAATAGATTTCCATTTAATAATTCCCGACCAACGACCTCATAATGAGTCGAAAGAATTTGCGAGTGACGAAACATTTTGTGTTCTTCTAACGATTTCAATTTTTCGAATTTTGCTCCACAACAAATGCAAAGATAACAGCGTGGCCTGGCCCATTCTCCGCTTAGCACCAATTTTGTGCGAGTATTTTGGGTGTCATAATTTGGCAAAAGGTTAAGCATAGAGAGGAAGCTTTCATCTGCAAAAGTTTGTGCCATAAAACTGTCACCGCAGTCTTCACTCACCACTTGGGTGGGAGCTATGCCAAATTCGTCATTCTCTAGCTTTATGATGGCCTGTTCGTTTTGTTCAAGTATGATGTGCGGCAAAAGGCGCATGTCTAATATAAAGTTTAGCTGATCGTTGAGTCTCTGTTTTTCTTCGCGCGATTGGTCGGTTGAAATGTCTGTAGCCGCTGTTACGTGATGCCAATGATGTTCACCTAGTGTTATGTTAACTTTTTGTTGTTGCTGTAACTCATGTTTTTGCCGCATAGTCAACTGGGTCCACATATCCAGTTTGGAAAGGTCGCGCAACCCCAGCATGGGATGTTTCATTTTCTTAACGATTTTTCCACCCTCATTGATAAGTTTAAATTTTTTAACACTATCCCACTTCCACTTCCATGAGTTCTTAGTATGAGGTCGACGAATCTTTGCAGAACTGGCATCACCACCAAATTGTTCGGCAGTCAATAGCGTCGGAAATGCTGTAATAGCAGCAAGGCTTGTTGCAGCATGAATTTCACTATCCATAGTCGTAACAACAAACGGGCTTTTGACTAGTGTACTTCGTATAGGAGGTTGATGGGTCTGACGCATCAATGATGTATCTAGTTCATGCATCGAATTTTCCATAAGTTTACCATCTAAATGAAAGAGTAAATTATTGCGTACGTTCGAAACAACTTCTTTGTAAAAGTTGTCATCAAATACACACGACAATATATCATTGCGTGTGGGTACACGAAAAACAACGTCTGAAGTTGTATCGCCGGAAAATCCACCAATTGATTTTATTGATTTCCCACGTAATTTCGGTGAGCAGGTGGAGGAGGAGGTGGAAGAGGCAGATATGGAGGTAGTTTGGCCAAATGCATAATTAGTTGATGATGTGTGATTTTGTTCGGATTTTAGGAGCATCTCCGGAAGTAGTTTTTCCCTTCGCAATCGAACTCCTTTACGATTATTCGGTAAACGATTTTGAGTCAATCCTAGACGGGATAGTATCGGCTCTTCTGCACCAATTACAGACGTATTCGGTGCTATGGCAGTGCTGCACTGAGATGTCGAACTAACTGTAGCAACGTTGCTTCCACTGACTGTCACGCAACTATTTAAAGACTTTTGTGAACGCTGCTGCCGTTTTAAAGATAACTTGCTTCTCTCTCCGATAGTTAACTTGTCAATGGAAACTAATGAATCGGTATCATTGTCCTTTGATTTGCTGCTGCTTTCATCGAAGGCGAATGGCAAACTTTTATGCACTATTTCCATATGCTTGGATAACTTAGAAATATTTTGAAATCTTATAACACACGTTTTGCAACCGAAATATTTATCTGTATGGCAGTCGGTTAAGTGAAGAAACAATGAACTTAATTCCGTGGCTGGTAATATAACTGGTTGCAACGGACCTTTGGTTTTTTGACAAAAATTGCAACCTGGAAAGTTTTGTGAGCCGTTGGTCGGCTTGCGCTTTCTCGGAACTATCTGCGATTGTTGTTGCAACTGAGCCTTTCGGCCACTGCAACGCCGGTCCTGCTGCAAGCAATGAAATTTGTCGACGTGTTTCAATTGCATTTTATAAGATGAAAACTTCCTATCACAGTATAAACAAAGATTCTTTATATTCGACGCAGACTGTTTTGATATGTTGGCATCATCCTCTTCATCTTCGTCGTTGTCCAACGTCTCCTCAATCATTATTTCATCAGATTCCTTTTCATGTTCAATTTTCGATTTATTTAAATTTAGTTTCAGTATAATCTCATTGATGCGATCTAAGGGCAAACTACAGATAAGTGTTCCTTTACAAACTGGAGATAGTTGTCTGTAATTGTCTTCATCATCAATATCGTTGTCGTTGTCATTGTTATTATCTTCATCATCATCGTCATCATCTTCACCAATTCCTCCAGTATTTTTATTCTTCGCCAGTTTATCAGATGTATCAGAAGTTTTTTCTATTTCATCCGACTCGATCTTTATATCATCAATAAAGTTGTCCTCATTGTTATTCACGTGTGCTGAGAATTTTAATTCTTTTTGTGGTACAATGCGTTTTGTAGATATTGATATAGGGTTAGATGCCCTACGACGATTATTTTTGTCCTCTATAAGTTTTAAACCATCTGAACAACTTCGTAGACCAAAACGAGACATTTTTAAAGATTTTGCAATCAATGTATTTTGCAGATGTTGCTATTACAGTATACAGCAATCTAAAAAGAAAAAAATAATGTGTAAAAACATATATTCATAATATTACTTATTTATTAAAAAATACAGCAATTGAATAAACTATCACTAATTAAATATGTACTAATAATTAACTTGATTTTAATTTGAACTAGTACTCTTTACCAGGATATATGGGGTAGGGTGTTTTAATTTGCCGAAAATATACGCCGCGGCGCACTTTGCTTTGTCCCCATATAACGATGGGGCAAAAATAGAAGGAGTTGTCGTAGACTTTTGAAATTTGGAATGCTAATATAAAATACCTTAGCTAAGAAAAATACAATTTTTGGAAAAAATCGGACCAAGGACACGCCTACCTCCCATATATAAAAATCATGAAAATCTGTATTTTTTATACGCACAAAGCTTATAATCTTTCTGTTAATTTTTATTGTGATTGCATCAAGGACTCTTGGTTCTGTCATATATCCTTAATTGTAAAAATTCTATAACTTTTGCAAAAATTATCAGATTGTAATGCAACTTGATATTTTTATTTGTATTTATTGAATAATTTTTTGGGTTGAATCTATATGTCTGTCCGTCTTTTCATGTAAATTTTGTTAATCAAGGTACAGGTCGCAATTTTAAACATGTTCCAATGATATTTGGTCCACATCACTTTTTGGACCCAAGGACAAACTCTACTAATTTTGTTTATGATAGGTTTACAATTTCACATAGCCTCCGTAGAAATGTTCTCCCGAGTACAGTGGGGGAAATGAAAAAAATAAAATAAACCAACAGTCCGATATTAATAAAATTTCGCGCAGCTATAGAGGAGGTGTAGCTGCGTTTAAGTTTTGAATTTGGACTTTAAACACTAAGGTGAGACATCGATTTCAAAAGTTGGTTCACTTGACATGAAATGCCCCATATGTAGAATCTAAGAAAAGAGCTAAAAAAAACATTTCTTAAGTTATGATTTATCTCTTATAGTTAACGAGATATTCACATTTGAAAATTAAAAGTTCAAGTTCTTTGCTAATAGCAGATCCATTCTCTCCCAATTTTTTCAAATATATTTTTGAATTACCAACAAATCCATTAGTATTAGGAAAAAAGAATTATTTCAAAGTCGATACTAAGATAAAAATGAACTTACATTTATCTTTAGTTATACAGATAAGGAAATACCATTTTTCTGATTTTTTAAAAGTTTTTTGGGAATTGTGGGATTCTCAATAATAATTCACAAATTTCTTTCTCACTTTAGCATATTGATCAATAATGTCTAAATTAGTGATAAATTTCGATAAAAACGATTCATAAACAAAACTTTTATTGCATTTTAAAAATTAAAATTTTCCAAAATATCTGATACCATTTTTAATTCCTATATTTTTGAAAAATTTTTCTATTAATTTTTAAATTCTTAAAAATTGTATACATTTTTGAAAAGAATACACAATTTTCTACACGTTGATATATAATATGTATATCTGATATTTTCCAGAAGTCTTATTAATGGCTTCAAAATACATAACTCACAGTAATTAACTTCATCTTGTATTGTTCTCCGATTTTTGGTAATGCAGTAGTCGGCAATGCAGTGCACAAAAACAAATTACAAAATGGCAAGATTCTGTATATTTTCTGCTTGTTCTTGATTTTGAATCCATAAAAAAAGTATGTGTCACAAAAACAGGTGGGTACATATCGTATTACCTTATCTTGATTAAAAATATATAATTTTAGCGCACTCTGGTTATGGTTTTGTGCACAATATGTCTTCCATATAATACTTTTTCACTATTTCTTTAATCGAATTTAAGATATGAATATTATTTCATATAGCTTGTAACATTACTTTTACGGCCATTTTCACGATGTACGATTATTTCATTTTTATCAGAAAATTAACTAACTGTCGGTATGTTTAACAGGGACCATTTAACCAACGGTTAACGATTTACGTTTCACCATCATTTGATTACTTAACAAAAGCATTCAGTAGAAAATATGGCAATACTGCATACATTTGTTTACGAAAAATAGTGTAATGAAAGATTGAAATATAACAAATTTCTAAAAAGGCGGCATAAAAAAATAATAATTTGTATTTTATTAGTTGTATAATAAAAAAACTATATTGCGCCTTTATACCTAGAAACAAACTGAACAACAAATATTGAAAACCAACAAGGAAAGGTGCACATTTGTTGTTTGGTTTGTATTTTTTTCTGAAGTGCAATATCCGGGTGGTATCTGGATCACGCCGTGCAAAATTTCCTTTTCTTTGCTTTACATTTTTTAAAATTATAAATATTACAAAAATATAAATGTTTTTTCATGTTCTTTTATTATATTTCTTACAATTAAGATGCTAACCGGCGAAGTTTGTTCGGTTATATTTAACAGCAACTTTGTTGTTAAATAGTGTCAGTTAGAAATTAATCGTACATTGTGAAATTCAGATTAGCCTAACTTGCAGTTAAAGTTCACGTTAACTTTTAATCGTACATTGTGAAAATGGCCGTTAATATTATTTAGACCTATTTTAAAATGCATTTTTTTTAAGTTGTGGCAAAAAAGTTGTCACTAATCTTTTCACGGCCCTTTTAACAGCACTATATACCAAGATGAAACAAAATAAAAAAATGTCCGATTTTATACGATTTTTTTTTTAAATTCCAACAAACTTTTGTATTTTTTGATTTTTTTTTTAAATGTATTTTTTTGAGCGATAAAAAATAATTTTTGTCGAAATGTTTAATAAAAATTTTACTCCTGCTAAATTTTGAAAATACCAGAGAACTTTTAAAAAATGTATTTTTTTGAGCGATAAAAAATAATTTTTGTCGAAATGTTTAATAAAAATTTTACTCCTGCCAAATTTTGAAAATACCAAAGAACTCAAAAAATAAAAATTTAAACTCATTTTTAAAAAAAATAATTTTTGAGAATTATTTTCTTGAATCAATTCAATTCATTTTTTTATTCATTAATTTTTTCTTTTCTTTGACTGACTTTAGCGTCCTCTGGTGAAGTCTAGGGGAGTCAATTGTTATTAGCTATCGATCAATATATATTTTATCATATTTTGAGACTACATTTTTTTTTTTTTTTTTTGTCTATGGGACAAAGCACCGTGCGGCGTTGAGCTGATTTTAGCAGAGGGAGCCAAGTATTAGGGACCTTCCTAGATAACAAATTATCATGTATGACGAATACTTAGGAATGGCTTAAAAGGGGTCTCAATGCATAGTATACATGCAGGAATTCTTTTGGTAAGAATTGGGGACTACGACCAGGCATGGTAAACTTTAACATACGGTAATCAGTCTATATTGTGGAACTATATTGAGTAACTGTCCTAGATTACAGGGTCTCAGGCAAAAATGGTTAGGGGATAGTTTCGATAATAAACTGGGGGAAGCAGCTAGATATGATCTAGGTAATCTTTTAGATGTTATCAGGGGAATAGGATGTATTTTTTAGGTAACAGGACTCTATACATATTTCTTGTACTTTTTGGACTGTATTGTTTTTCACTATATTTCTCTTTATATCTCCTGACTTCTTTATTTTGTTTTTAAAGGGGGACAGAAGAGAAAGAAGAAGAAATGTTGTGTTATAGAGATATCAAATGGAGAAACAAAAAGAAAAATGCAAATCTGCATAAAGAGGAAAAGTGGTTACAGATTTGAATTCACAGTAGAATATCCTTATAATAGCCAACATATTCGCCTGATAAAACCTAGTAAGCAGTGAGATCGTAAAATGAATGTTGAAGAAAAGTTTAGGACTCAAAAGCAGACAAAATTTCCCAAAAAGTTCTTGGCATGGCAAGCAATATGCAGTTGCGGCAAAAAAGCCAATCATTTGTTACAACGGGCTCTATAAATACCGAAATTTACATCAAGAAATGTTTACAAAAAAGGCTGCTTCCATTCATAATACTTCATAATGTATCCACTTATTTTTGCCCTGATTTGGCATCCTGTTACAAGCCCTTGAGTGGTACAAGAACAATAATGTGGTATTTGTATCAAGAGAGGCAAATCCTCCAAACTGCCCGAAGCTAAGGCCAGTGGAGAGATATTGGGCTCTTATTAAAAGAGAATTGAAGTAACCTCTGGTAACTCGTCTCTGATCTTATCGTCCCCTAGGGTTGAGTTGATAATCCTGCTATCCAGCATTGAAACTATTCAACTCACCAGGAAGTCGTTAACCCTAAGTTCCACTAACGAATCCCTAATAGCCTCTTTCTTTATGTTATTAAAGGTATATTCCCTATGCTTCAAACTGTGCTCTATACAACCCACCACATCATTAAGCTCACTCTCTACAGACTTACCCTTAAGGTAGGCATGCTGAGCTTAGCTAATTATGTGCAACATTGGTCCTTAGATGTAGCCGTTCTAAAGAGTGAGTCAGAAAAACTTAAATCGGAAATCTTCCCATTAAAAATATTATGCCTTTCCTGCGTTCTTTAATTCTTTTTTTTACAAGAGCCCAATATCTTTCCACAGGGCGAAGTTCTGGACAGTTGGGTAGAGTTACCTCCCGTGGTACAAAATTAACATTATTGTTTGAATACCACTCAAGAGCCTTTTTTCCATAGTGATATGATCCCAATACGAAGGTACTCTGTGCTGTTTTAAGAAATATGAAAGTCGTTTTTGTAGATACAACTACAAATGGCTTGACACACAAGAATTTTGTATGACCCGGTGATTTATACGGATCAAAAGTGTTAACCGGGTTGTGTGAGAATGTCATCAAATACTGCGCAATTCCAAAGTAACATAGCAAATAAAAAGCTAATAAAGTCTATTACTTAAAACACAACACAATAATATTGTATAGCTGACATTTTAATTTTAATTAGTTCGTAAACGTGTCACTTATTAATGTGTTTAGATTAAAACAAGTTCGGTTACAGCATACTGTGTTCAAGAATTGTGCAAAAGAGTTTTTAAGTGTAAAACTGATTTTTAAAATTTTATATTGCGATATATATTAGGCCCGGTAAGTGCAGTTTTGTTACATACAGTTATAAAATCATTATTAATTTGCAATTAATAAACATAAAAAATTAACATGAGTACATCGCACAGTGTCAGACTTCAAAGTTTTAGCGGGATTTAATTAAAAAACCTTCATCTGGGTAACGATCTGGTAGTGATGTGAGGGCTTAAATATACTCTGTGTTCCAACCCTCCTCTATGGATGGGCAGGATCCTCTGGCACATTCACAAAAGTGGTCGCGACTTTAAAGGAGTATATTAACTAAAGGTTACTCATCGTGTCAAGATATTTGGGCGATAGTGTATTTCATTGCTGTTGCGTCTAATGTTATGACATATATCTTCCCGTGATATTCACACTTGTGTTCACCACTTGTATAGTATAGGCTTTACCGGGGTGTTACGATACTGATACACTTTTAAGGTTAAGGTGAGTGGTAGCAGTGCCGAGGACCTGGATGGTCAATTAGTGTATAAAGAAACTAGCCGCTAACAGCTTCCCTCAGCGTCAGGGTAATATGCTGTTGTAAGGAGTTGCCTAGTCTGCGTGGATAGTCCGATGTATTACGAGCCTACTAGTGGAAACAAGTTGCTAACCGAAGGGGCTAACGTACAGCAGGTATTACAACTTGATGTGGATGGTCTTCTGGGATTGTCGAAAGACACCTTTGGGGAAACTTGCGCCACTCAGAAGTTGGAGGAGAAGGTTCTGCTCTCTCATTATGAACATGATATCACTGTGATATCTGCTCAAAATCAGATAGTAGAAACATCCCCTCCCACTGCTGGGGACAAGGATAACCAAAATAGCCACTCGGCAGAAGGCTGTCCACATGGCGCTAATGTCGTCAATTTTGTTCAGCAGGTCGCCGTATAGGAGTCGCCTAATGCCACTCCACGGGGTAGTTTCTGGCAAAGATGGGACAGAGAGATCCTGGGTCATTAAGGAGAAATACCTTCTCAAGAAACATAGACAGGATAGATTTGAAAGAATCTAGGCCCCGTGAGTGTACTCTCGGGAGAGTCTTCTCCCCCACCTGCTGTTCAAAAGGACTATGGGCTAAAACCCATAAGGGTTTAGGGTCGACAGCTCCAACCACAAGCACTTCGAAAATAACTAAGGAGGGTGGCTCTTCTACCATCGTACAATTCAGGGCTTCGGCTGTGAATGGCAGTAAGAAATCACCTATACAGGTGTCAGCTGCTTCCCTTAAGGGTGTCCGTACGGGTAACAATAAGGGAAACGGATCTGGTAGTTCCCAACCCTCGTCATCAAAGACACCAGGTCACAACAAGGCTGCGGGCACTCTTAACTCGGAGGATGTATCCTTCAAAGGTGCTGACTGTACTAAGGGAGTCAAGGTTATAAACTGCGTTAATAAAAATTATTTCGATCTTAATCCAGCCATAAAACTAGAAGTGATACGCGCCTCGGAGCTACCATTAAGGTCAATAGTGACAGTATTGATTCCTCCCACCGTAAGACCGGTGGAAACCTACTGGCAATATTGAAATAAAAAAATAATGATTTTTAATCTCTCAATGGAAGGCTGTAGCCTCGATGGTGTGTAAGGAGAATAACGGGAGAGATTTCCGGTTCGCAGTGGATCGTAAATCCCTCGAAACCTTGGATAATGTGAGAGGGGTTGTAAATTTGGATTTGGCACTGTCAGGTTTCTTTGATTTTATAACTACCAATAATTTAGAAATTTGTAACAAAGTCAATATGCCCACGTTCAGGAACAAATATAGGCAGGCGGTCATAGACATTACATTGACGAACCACATTGATAATTTAGAGATTGGAGGGTATCCACGGACTGCTCCTTTCCGGATCACAGTCCTTCACTTTGGATTTCGAATCGTCTGCAAGGGCACCATTTAGGGATCCTAGGTAAGGTAAGATAAGGTTCGTATTAGACATCTGCAGCGAGTAAATTTTTTCTACATATGTGAAACTCGCTGCCAAATGTAGTATTTATTTGTACTCTTACTCAGATTACAAGTAGGGAAGTGAAGAGAATGTTGTCTTAATAAATACGAACAGCCGATGTTAACAGAGTACCGAAAAAAAAGAACATGTAATATGTAAACAACAAAAAAAGAAGTACCTTAAAAATCATGTTCTCTTCATGTGGTACTGCAAGTATATGCGAATAAAAAATAATACATATTTAATATGAGATTTAAGAATATATTTCTATAATTTTAATAAATAACAATTTTAAAATATGCATAACTGAATAAATAACAAAAAATATTATAAACTTGACTAATTTATTTCCATTTCTAATGAAGAAGAAAATATTAAATTTAAATTGTATTTGCCAAACTTCACGTAGTACTGCAAGTACCTCGTGAAGTTTGGATGTCGCTTGTTACTCGATATGTTCTCTTCACGTACAGTGGCTCACAGTTTATTTCAACCACCAAATTAAAAAAAAAAAAATAAGCTCATATAATTTTGAAACGAAACAAGATATTAAAAAAATTTTAATAAGAGTTTATAGAACATGTTCAAAAATTTAAAAAAAAAGTTTTACTCATTCTCAAATTTACACTTTAATAAACATACAAACTAAAAACCCAAAATATAGGAACGCAATTCGTCACAGCTTATTTCAACCATCAACTTTTAAAATCTGTTAAATTGACATCACCTCTCGAGTAACTGTAAATTTCCAAGCACTTTTGTGGTTATGTGTGTTTATAATTATTTAAATTAACATTTAGTGTGATTTCGGTAGTTACGAGGCCAATAAGTGTATTTTTTGACAATGGGGCGACGCACTACAATAGAAAAGATGGAATTAGTTATTAACCATTTTAAAAACAGGCATTCTCAACGAAAAATTGCGGAAATGGTTTGCCTTAGTGACTCCATAGTGCAAAGCATAATATATCGGTTCGTGCACGAAAATAGGATACGCGATAAGGGCAGAAGCGCGCCCAATACAATTTTTAATGCAACTGATGAGCGCTACATTGTCAGAAAAATAAGGGAAAACCCGAAGCTCTCCGCTCCTAAACTGGCTACAGAAGTTAAAAATGAGCTTAACAAAACATGTAGTGCAGAAACTATTCGCCGCGTTCTTCGAAAACACCACTTTAATGGTAGAGTATCCCAAAAAATATTTATTAATAAGAAAAATCAAGCAGCACGCCTCAAATTCGCTAAGGAACATATTAATAAGGACTCAAGTTTTTGGGAACCAGTTATTATTGCGGATGAGTCCAAATTTATTATCTTTGGCTCGGATGGTCAAACTTATGTCTGGCGTAAGCCCAATACAGAACTGCAAAATCAAAATCTTAAGCCAACAGTCAAACACGGCGGTGGTAGTGTCATGGTCTGGGCTTGTATGTCATCAAATGGGGTAGGAAACTTGCATTTATTGAGAGTACAATGAACAAAGATGTATAAACATAAAGCAGGTGTCGTTCAGTCATGACTTATTTGGAACTGTCCCCACTTGATGCAACCGCCAGCACAATCACCTGATCTAAATGTAATTGAAAATTTATGGGGAATTTTAGATCAAAACGTCCGCCAACACCAGATCTCGAACCGGAATGACCTTATAGCAGCGCTGAAAGAGGAATGAGCAAAAATAACCCCCCAAACCAATTGAAAGTTAGTGGAAACCATGCAAAATAAGTTTACTCAATGAGAGCTATGAACCATCATGCCTAATGAAATTTCCAGGTAGGCGTAAACAGCCTAAATGGTGGACAAAGGAAATTCGGGTTCAATGGCATACAGTTAGGAACTCATTTAATAGGCAAAGCTCACTGGATTACAGGGAGACTGGAGCAACTATAAAGTGTGCTTCAATAAGTATAAGGGAGATCTGAAAAGAGCTAAACGGAGTTAGTGGAGGAAATATTGTGAATCTGTTGATAGCGTCAAAGAGTTGTCTAGGTTTCGGTGAATTCTATCCAAAGACCCAAAGGTCATAGGGTATATTCAAAGATACGTCAGTTCATGGACGGAATCCAGCTCGGAAACACTATCATTGCTCACGGAAACACACTTTCCTGGTTTTGAAGGTACAGGGACTAGGGATGACGATAAGGGGGTTAATATACCTGAGTGTAGTAGTCTCAACTATAGACAAATTGAGGAAATAGTCACTAGGGAAAAACTAGCCTGGGCGGTGAACACTTTCGACCCTTATAAATCACCAGGTCCGGACGGAGTATTTCTGGTGATGCCATTTAATATCCCGGATACAGCGCTATTTCTTTTGGCAGATATCTTCAGAGGTTAAGGTTGTCTTCATACCTAAGGCCGGTAAGGTCAGCCACTCGAAACAAAAGGATTTCAGACCTATTAGCCTATCGTCATTTCTTCGAAAGACATTAGAACGACTGATAGATTACATCTAAGGAGCAATATAGATCCTCACCTCATTAGCAACGCTCAACATGCCTACCTTAAGGGTAAGTCTGTTGAGAGTGCGCTCCATGAAGTGGTCGGTTGTATAGAGCACAGTTTTAAGCATAGGGAATATAGCTGCGTTTCTGGACATAGAAGGAGCCTTTAATAACATAAGGATAGAGGCAATTAGGCATTCGTTAATGAAACTTACTGATCAAGGGAAAGTTTCTCTCCACTATCAGTGACATCATGCAAGAAGCGCTTGGCAACCTCTCGACGACGGCGTTCAGCTGAGTTTATCAGGGGGAGCCAAGTATTTTGGAACCTTTCTTGACAGTAAATTGTCATGGAATATAAATACTCAGGAAATATTAAAGAAGGTCCTTAATGCATACTATACATGCAGGAACTCAATTAGCAAAAATTGGGGTTTGCGACCAGAGATGGTTAACTGGATCTCTTGTTAGACCTATTATTACAGTGTGGTGGGAGGCAATGAGGAAACGTTGCTATAGGGTTATACTCAACAAAGCTCAAGGATGTGCATGTCTGGACATCACAGGTGCCATTGGCAGTACCCCGCAGGCGGGCTTGGATATAAATCTAAACCTACTACCCATTGAGAACTATTTTGAGAGTGTGGCAGCAAGGAACTTACTCAGACTACTTAAGTCTTCTTTGGTAAAACCTTTGCGGGCAGGTCACACTGGGATACTGTATGAGGCAGGTCTTATAGGTCAGGACAGAATTCCATTTGGAATCTCTGACTACAGGGTCGCGACCTTCAACTTCGGTGCATCACCCCCCGTAGAGTTCCGCAATAGGGATAATTGTGTTGCATCCGTTCTACTGTTCGATGGGTCGGATCCAAGATGGACTCTGGGCCAGGGGCCGGGGATTATTTGGTTGATAATGATATCAAGCGCTCATATAAACTCTCTAACAAGTGCAGCGTCTTCCAGGCAGAGATCTTTGTGATCTGGAAAGCCACAGAGTTGATAGAGGCACACGTCAATGAGGGGTCCGCAGTGAATATATACGTGGACAGTCAGGCAACAGGAGTGATAACCGGTCATTGTGCAATTGGAGCCTTAAAAGGTAAATGGGATAATGGCACAGAGGATTTCTGTAGGGTGTGTGGGGATGCAGAGGAGCTAAAAACAGTAGAACATATCATGTGCAACTGGGTTATAGATTTAAATGGCTAGGAAACAGATTTCTGGATGAACTCAGTAATTTTGCTGGCTGTAAACTGAGTAACATACTAGGTTTCATTAGAGGAATAGGGTGGCTATTTAAAGGACGTTCTACATCGATTCCAAACCCGTAATAAAATCTTTCTTTATTTTTCTCTCGCAATCTCTCCTCACTTTTTATATATATCTACTGAAGTACACATAGTGTGGAGTGTACACTAACAAAACTAAACTAATTTAAAAAGAACTCCTTTTTTTAAAAAAATTAATTGAATACAATAAACAACAACACCGGTACTTGCAAAAACAAGTTTTAAAACAAAAAATATAAACAACAGCAGTATAACGGTATCAGATAGTGAGATTTTTTATTGGCATCAAAAATGTTTAATAGTTCTTGCTAAAAATAATCAATGTTTGAATACGTTGAATTTTGTTTTTTGATATTTTATTAAACTCCTTTTTGAATATTAGATTACAATATTTTTACTGATATTTTTTCATTGCATTTTAAAATAAAGCCTGCTAAATTTGTTTGGCAGTGATATTCAAGATATCCAATTTAGGTAAGATTTTTTATTTAATAGAGAAAAATTTTTTTTTACTATATCGTTTACTATCCTCTCTATTTCTAGAAACAAAAAAGAAAATCCACCCCCGGAAAACTTTTACCCATAAAAGCATCATGACCAAACAAATTGTTCGTAGTGAAATTTTCGAAATTTGGCTTTCAACAAAGCAAACCGATTTTATAAGTGGAAAGATTAGCGACAAAATTGTAGACTTGTCCATGTTAAATAATTTTGTAAAGAAAGCAAATACAACTAAGTTAAGATTTTTGAAATGGCTTAATTCTAAAATAATATGAGAGTTATGACTAATTATGGACCGATCGCCACAAAATTTGGTGGGGCGAGTTCGGCTTATATAAACCTTATTTGTGCTGAATTTAGTTTGGATATCTATATATCTAAGAAATTTATGAGAGCTTAACTATTTTCAGATAGGGCAATCGTATGGGGGATAGGAGAAATAATGGACCGATTCTAATCAAAGTAAAGAAAGCAATTAAACCAATTTGCAATGTAAGTCTACGCACCGCTACTGGAGAGCCTGCCACTGTTCATGCTAAAGTTAATGGCAAACTAACTCTTGGTGGCGTAAGCGTAAATCATGTCTTTGTTGTTGCCGATATTGTGGACGAAGTAATCATAGGCAGTGAACAATTGTGAAGAAAATACTGGCAATGAATTTACCGAAGAACATGAATTTGTTCAGAGAAAAACTAAAGAGACCGAAGGAGGGCCAGATATGATAGAGCAGCGAATTCGGAAGACCCGCTAGTACTACTATATAACTTACAATGAAATAAAGGTTTATCTTCTAATCTACAAACTTACTTGGAACTTACAAACTTACGAATGTTACGAAATGGGATGACGTGGTCTATAGGATACGGAAATTTGGAAGACCGATATCTAAAATGAAGGTCGTACATGAATTCAAATATATCGTTGGCTTACCATGTAATGGCTCTAAGTCCATATTTTAAAATTATATAGGAGAGACAAAAAACAATCAAACTTTTTTTGCGCAAAGATTTTTGAATTCTCTAAACGCATTTTTTTTTTTTGTAATTTTTATGTTTTTTATGTGCTTAAAACCAAAATGAGTAAGTATTTTTCTATTGCTTAGTTTGTATTTTTTCACTTAATAGACTCAGAAAGTAATCCTGAGCAGATTGGTATACTCCAAGGTGGGACAATACTTTTGCTCGTTACAAACATCAGCAAACATAATTCACTATACCCTACCCACTATGGTGGTGTAGGGTATAAATATTAAAATTTTGATTTTAACATTTGTATGGGTAGGCATAATATTGCCACGCCCACCTCAATTTTTTCTCCAAAAATGTATCAACTCTTAGGAATACTATGTTTCTAAAATCATTGAATTATCTTTACCCGTTTTTAAAATTCAGACTTTTGTCCCTCTAGATTAAATCTGGTGGGTTAATCTCTATTGCGATGCGAAAGCAAGTTCGATGCTAAAGGTAAATGCGATACGAATACAATTTGGTACCCTGTATCGTCTACGCAAATGATTTCGCAAAAAGAAGCAACACTGGCACCACAAATTAAACAATAGCGAATAATGACAAAATGAAATGTCAAAATTTGTAAATAAATACATTTTAAACACATATTTTGCAATAAAGGGTACTGAAAATGCAATAAAGGGTATTGTTCAATTATTCTCAATATTTCTTTCGCATCGCAAAGGGGAGTTACCCCACTGACACTGTGTGTCGATCGAAAATTTGCACTTTTCGACCATAAAATTCCAGTAAATCCATTAAAAATTTGTTTTAATTTCAAAATATGTTTTTTTGCTTATTCACATTAAAAATACAAAATGATTACTTTTATCCAAATTGTATTATGGTCGTGAGAAGGTTAATGAGAATGTTGAAAAGTAATTTTGTCACCAACAAGAAATTTAATATTGGCATATCATCGCTTTTTGTCCAAATACCAGAATGAACAACAAACAATTGCTGAGTTTGTTTTATACCCCCTTGTACCTGTACGGTAGCTGATATTTTTATTATCAATATCGACGAAACATATTCCATTTTTAGACTCAATATTGACGACGATCTCGACGACGCCAAATAGAATAAGGGTGATTGATTACGCGCATCCCAAGGTCAGTTTTTCTTGCTGGCTATATGATTTTCAACAGCACTGATTTTGCTCAAAAAGGTATCTCATTGTCCACATCTGCTTTTTTTATATTCTTATTGATCATAGGCAGTTATTGTATTTGTACGTAATGATAATTATAAAATTTTTAGTAAAAACAGTGGTTAAATTGTGCGAGCAAAAAAATGCAACTCTAAGGAAATTTTAGAATTTTGAAAAAAATAATTATAAAAAATTGCTAAAAACTATAACAATGTTGCATTACCATCATTTACTATTAATACAAACAAATGTAAGGAGTTTAAAATTCAAAAGGATAAACATTTCATCCAAAAAACGTCATGCTCCATTCCGTTATACAAATTTAGATATAATTAAGAATTGTGTTATGATTATAGTGCCGAAATATTTTTGATGGCTAGTTTTGAAATGGATTTTATGGAAATTAAAGTAAAAGTTTAATTGATGTAATCAAGGCTATGTTACCTGATCCATGGAAGGTGACATCATATATTTTATGCTGAGGACATTAATGTCTATTACAACCACCAGAAGATAATTTAATGAAGCTAATATAATAAGGAGAAACCAAACCAATAAATCATATATTATTTACAAAAAAAAATTAAGCGCCTATGTTTTCGAAGCAGGTCCTTTATGCTTAAAATAGTGCAATCGTATGATATAGAATGTCAATTAACGTAATTTTAATTTATTCGAGTCTGATAGTTTAGATATGTTACTCAGGCTGTCTGGTCAGAGATATGCCCATAAATATTAAAATAAAATAGTAAAAAATTGCGATAGCTTAGTAATCACGTAAGCTAAAGATAGGATTCTATGAAATAGGAACAGTGTAAAATTTATTATTATTTACAGTTGTCCCCCTCTGTTTTGGAATTTGTTTACTTACCAAAATATGGATATTTTAATATGATTTCATTATTTGTAACTTTTACAGACCACATAATGTCGTAAGATTTTGAAAATATGATTTTAGCATTAAATTTCAGCACCCTTCTAATAACATTAACTAGTCATATCTTTTTGATCTTGAGATCTTATGCACTCAGTTTTAGACACAACACCACAATTATTCGATTTCCGTTTCATAGAAAATATCCTCAAGATTTTAAATTCGTAAAAAATAAATAAAAATTTAACGGAAAATGCATTATTCGTTAATTATGTTATCCTTTGCAGATTTCATATCCTTGATTTTATTAGTATTAAGAGTAAATTACTGTATTGTAACTGTTTTATAGTTTCTATAAATGTTTTATAATTATTTTTTTCAACATTTTAAAAATGAAGTCAATCTCCTTATTTTTTTGCTCTTACAAATTTACCACCGATTTTACTAAAAATTTTATATTTACGTACAAAAATATTGGACAAAATGTCAAACAATTATTAACTATGACCTTCTTGACGAACATTTGGCATTAAAAGCAGCCCAAACAACGTATTAGTTGAAATAAGATTTGATAATTTTACTGACTTTACCTTAGTCCAAAAGCAAATATGATTTGTTTGTAGTTTATTAATATTGAGTTGAATTTACTTGACTAATCGGATTTACAAACATGGCGGAACAATATATCGCGTTATGAATGAAGAGTGACAAATCATACAAAAGGTTATAACATTGATGTCAATTTATAGCTACATTATTCCATTTTAATAAAAAAAACTTTAATAAATGATAATGTTATAATGTTCCAATATTTCACATTGGTTTAAAAATGGTGCTATTGCCTTTCAAGCAAAAAAGTTCCTAAAATAATATTTAACCAACAAGCACATCGCCTAAGCACAAAGTATACAGAGGCGACAAATTTGACAGTTCAAAAACACTAAAATCAGCTTTTTTTGAAATAGTTTCGCTAGAAAGAGAAAACAAATTTGCGGTTTAACACAGACAGTGCGTTAAAACAAACAACACTATATAATAATAAAAAATAAGCACAAAACAAAACCAGTTGAAATGGTTTCGAGCGAAAGAGACAATATTTTTTTTTGCCGTGTCGCCTCTGTATACTTTGTGGCCTAAGATCTGGATATGCCGAGACTTGAACATGTTATGAATGGATACCTTGTGAATCCAATATATAATATAGTTAAATGAGTGAATTTAGCACCGAAAGTTAGCTCCGTTTTTTAACATTACCTATACATACCTCCTACTCAAAGACTGTAAGTTAACAGAGCTGCTTTATTTTCCACTCAGTAAACATTTTATAATTTTATGACAATTGTTGATGTCTTTGCTTGTAGCGTATTATCTTCTTTTGAGATCGGAAATCGTATAGTGCGATCTCTGAGAAAGATCGAGATAAGTTATTACCGACATTTCATCAGGTGTCAACAGCGACGACATATGTAAGTGCCAAATTCACCCAATATCTGGCCAACATAACATACATTTTTCAGGAACGAAAATTAAGGTTATCTACATTGAAATCCTCCAAAGAAGTAAGGACGTATTATACATGCGGTTCAAAACCCGACAATTTTAGGGGTAGTCTTCGAGAGGAACGTTTTTCATCGGCCAAAACTCTGTAACTTTTGAACCGATAGAGATTTTTCAGAAAATTTGTTTTAATGGAGAGATATTTTCTTGAATTTTTCTCCAGTCATAAAAATCGATTTAAAGGTTGTTGAGAAATATAAAGCTAAAGTTGAACTTTTAATTTTTTTATATCATTTAGTATGAAAATGCGGATTATTTTGTTTTTTTAAAAAAGTTATAAAAAAGCAGACACAAGTACGAATGTATCATCGGTCAAGCCCGACCACCATAATTTATTTCCGTGAATGGGAGCTATCACTAATTATGGACTGATCGCCATGAAATTAGGTCGTGTGATTTATGTCTATATGAAAGTTATTTCTGTTGAATTGTATGTTTATACAAACATTTTTATGATATTTATGATCGTTAAAATGATCTTCGGAAGCGGGCCTTATATGGGAGCTTTGACTAATTATGGACCGATCGCCATGAAATTAGGTCGTGTGATTTATGTCTATATTAAAGTTATTTCTGTTGAATTGTATGTTTGTTCCATTATTTTTAAGAGATTTATGGTCGTTAAAGTTATTTTCGAATGCTGGTCATGTATGGGAACTATGACTAATTATGGACCAGTCGTCATAAAATTAGCTGATATGAATTCCATATGTATAAAACTTATTTGGAGCGAAATTTGTCTAGATACCTATATAACGACCGATGAAGTCCAATTTCGGGAGGTTTTTTAAAATTCTGATTCTGAATATATGACAAAATTCACAATTTCATAATTTGGAAAATTCTATACTGACTCTGAATATAGTATGCAGTTCTAAAATCTATAAATACAGGGCTTTCGAACCCATTAGGTAGATAAGAAGTACCTATCCATTTTTGTCCAATCTCAAAAAGTATTTATATGACAAAATTCACAATTTCATAATTTTGAAAATGCTATATTGATTCTGAATATAAGCAATAAAGTTCTGAAATCTATGAATACATGGCTTTCGACCCCACTAGGTACATAAGGAGAACCTTTCCTTTTGGACAATTCAAAATGAATATAAATATAAAAATAATTTTAATTCTAGAAGTCGCAAATATTTTAAATGTATATACTACTATATTATGATACGTTTTGTTATTTAGATAAATTAAGTCCGATATCTATCTATTACATGACTATTTATTTCCGGCTTTTCTTAATAAAAAATGGTTCAAGTCTCATTACATCAGATATTTATGTAGTTTCGTTTTATTTATGGTATATACCCTGAAAGAACACACTAAAGATTATGTATCACTCTTTATTAAACAGTTTGTCAATCTATAAAAAAGATAACTTAAAATTTCTAATTTTTTTATATTCTAAAAAGTTGAATACAAATAAATTCTGACGTTTTTCGATTTTATTTGAAGACATTTAAATTATTTTTTAACTGGAATTTTTGGGGATAAGGAAAACGGTTTTTTGGGGACATTAAATGATTTTTTGGGGATAAGACACGAAAAAATCTGGGAAGCCTGGTTAGTTTATACATTAACATAGGTAATGTTAAAAAACGGAAAAATATTCAATGAACTAAAAAAAAAAATAACATACAAAACAATAAAATTGATATCCCACATTAAAATACCATACGTTTTTATTTATAGAAGTAACGTTATTCTGCTAAATTTTATCCAAATAGCGAATACTTATAGAAACCGTATTTTTGGTCTTATTCGAAACGGAGCAATCAATCGGATTTTTAACGGATGTCACGCACATTCATGAAATAATGCCCTAAATTTTAAATTATAATTGAATAATTCATCCGTGTTAAATTTTATATTTTCATATTAATTTTAATATAGGATTTGATTTTAGACCTATAGGATTTGATTTTAGACCTATGGTTTCTTGAGGAAACTTTCTTAGAATTTTCCGTAGATTGCGTTTCTGCTATACGATTTTTTACTTTTTGAACGTCCATACAAATCGACCCAGTCTAATGTATATACTTAGATTAATAAAAAAAATAATACATCGCTCATTTGCTGCAACGTCGTCATAACTCAAAAAATTTAATTTTTCACGAGACGCATTTTTAGTTTTAATCCGATATATTTTTCATTTTTTTAAAGCAAATAACAAACACATAGGTAACACATTTGGTGAATTCAAACGGTCTATTAGGTCATTTTATCAAAATGTCCTAATATATTATGATAGTTTAAACAAATTTTTGTTGTGTTTCAAACTAAATAGTTGTAAACATAGATAAATACACATAGATCGGAAAATCTCCTGTCAAAGACCTAATTCAGTTGTCAAAAACCTATGTGGTGAGAATGTATTAGTAAAAAAAAACTATGTGGAAACAAAAACAACACTTGTATGTGTGATTATTTTGAGTAATTTTTTGTTTGAGTTTTTTTCTAGTTTCCGCTCTATGTTTCTCTATGGTTGTAAACTAATAAGACTTTTTGAACTTTATTTATTGTTTTGTCATAAAATAACAACAATTTGTTAAAACCTTAGAGAAATACGCATAGAGCGGAAACTAGAAAAAAATCAAACAAAAAAATTACTCAAAAGAATCACACATACGAGTGTTGGTTTTGTTTTCACATATATTTTTTTTGCTAATACAAACATTCTCACCAATTAGTTTTTTTCCTTAACTGATTCTCGGAACTAGTTCCATGTGTGTAAATTTTGAACAAAATACATTGACGGAAGAACTATTTCCACAAACTAGATCGCAAGCCTATATCCAATAATCGTGGCTATATGCATGCGTTCTGGTAATAGTCTTGGGACTTTTTCCTATGTTAACGAAATATAAGCATACAATCTTCGAAATTCCAACGATTTTAGGATACATAAAGCTACAAATAATGTCATGAAAAGATGCCTATTCTACAAAGGATTACAGTTATTTAACATGTTACCAAGTGATGTAAGAAATGAACAAAAGAAAGTGTGTATTTTTTGTGAAATGTATATCAGAGTATTAAGAAATAAAATAATTTTTTTTATTTACTTACTAAATAAATAAAAAAAAATAATAATAATTTATTAAAATACTATATGTATTCAAACATTTCGGGCATAAATTCCGAGTAATTCGAAATTTTACCTTTAGCTTCGTTCTGAATATTTTTGAAATCTGCTGATGCAGCTTTATTACTTATTTGCTATGATTTATGATTCTCTGTTCAGAAGAAATGCGTCGACTTACAAGTTCTTTTTGGGACTTATAACATCTTGTATTACTTTTTTTTTTGTGTATCACTAAAATTGGTCTAAAAATGCAATAGTGTAACGATTTTGATATTAGTATTCAGGATATATTTCATAAAATATTATTATTTACATTTTTTTTAAATTAAATTAATAAACTAATAATTAAAACAAGTTTGGCACTATTAACGTTAATTAACGTATTTATTACCAATTCCATTCGACTGCGATAGTAATATTGCATTTTTGACCAAAAAAAAATGGACTTAGTACGTTTGCATGCACTTTTGCATGCCACAGTATCAGAGCACGAAGTCGATCGGCTGAAAGTTGGATAATAACCGACTTCGACTTATAGGCTAACCTTTTGAAGCTGATTTATTTTATATATAATTCTTTAGTTATGTTATTTAAAATTACATTTTTTTAAATTATGGAAGACAGTTAATACCTATTTGGCACAAATTTAGAAAAATGGTGGTATATTCATTGCTTTATCTATACATAATTGTGCGTATTATGGGTTCTTTTTTAAGGTTAACAAAAAAAAATTATCGGTCGTTACCGGCCTAGTCGACTTTAAGTCGCCGGCAAATAGTTTTGTAGTTAGCCGACTTAAACCGCCACCGTATAATTTTGTAGTTAGCCGCTGCCGGTTCGAATTATGTATTTATTTCATTTAAATAGTCGAGCCCATTGTGCAATATATTCTAACGTTTTGTATTAAATCTCAATTTTCATAAAAAGTGTACTTAGCAAGTTTGCACCTAGGCTAACGATATTTTTATTATATGAAATAAATTGTTTTTATTGTTAAATTTGATGTTTTTCAATGTGAAACAAAAATCGCGAAAAATACAGGAATCCCGGGATTTACACTTACAAAATCCCGAATGGGGGAATTGAAAAATCCAGTCCCGTTTGGCATCCATATTACAAACTACATGTACTGACTATAGCAAGTAACACCATCAACCATCTCACAATGTGACACATACACAATGACTGTATTATAAATGTATAAGGAGTTCGAAATAAAATGTTTGGTTGTATAATGTGGCAAAAAAAGACAGGAAAAAATCGACAAGAAACCAAGAAAACTAACAAAAGCCAAATAACTCACAGTCCCACAACCATTGAAACAAACATACAACACAAACAACAATCGTTGAAATCTAACTAACCAACAGTGCTACAACAACTAAATAAAAAAGCGCTCGTATATTCATCCACTCACTCATACTGCAATTGAGTAAAGTTGAACGATTAGTAGGTAGTGAAAAAGACGAATAACTTACATAGGGAAAACAGCAGGCTGGCTGGCGGTCAGGCACACAGGCTGGCAGTCAGGGTAAATGGTGGTTGTAGTTGAAAGACAAAATCTTCTGATTGTTATTGTTGTTCTTATTATTTCCGCAAATCAAATTGGATATAAACAAAGATAATGCATCAACAGTAAATGCATTAGCAGCATTTTACAAATTTATTTTCTTATTGCACTTAATTTTCAATAACTTTCATTCATTACAAATCAGCAAGGACACCTTTAGCGCACAATTTTCATGTTTTTTTTTTTTTTTTTTAATTTTTTTTTCAATATATTTACAGAGTAGATGCTCATACCATCGATCGGTCTTTTATTATATTATAAATATTTCCAACAAATTGCACTGATAATTCTTATATATTATATGACTTTTCACTAATGCAAAAGGCGCATCCACCTAAGCCCAATCAAAGGGAGTACAATGAATAAGTGAGCTATCTCAATTTTTTCAGGAGGTATCCAAGTTTTGCCCAAATTTTTAAGTGAATGTTGTAAAGCTTAGGTGAGGTGTACGAGCATAGTAAAATATCTTACAGTGTTTTATAAAGGATATATGAAAACTTTGATTACGATTATGGGCGAAGGCGATTTTTTCAACATTGTTTTTTTTTTTTTTTTTGAGGGAGCTGCTGCGAGACGTGCAACGAACTACTTTGACTTTCAGCACAAATTTTCCTCAAGTTTTTTGGGCAAACAACTGCCCATGCAGTAAAATCAATTCATTATTTTATTATAACAAATATTAGGGTATATTTTTTTAATAACACTTGTGATTTTTAAATGTTTAATAATTCAGAAAATTTATTTTTCTTTTTCCATCTCTGTGAGAGAAAATATTTATGTACTCGATTGAACTTCGTCAAAATGTCGACTACTTTAGAGCGTTGCCATATTAAATATCTTCAAAGTTGCATTATTTACATAGTTGTACTATATTGTAGCAAAGAATTTTTGTAAAATAGTATTAAGTCGATTTTTTTAATTAATGGCTATTATATTTTGAATTAAAAACATCTGATTAAAAATATTGTTAAACTTTTTTAAATATTATTAATCTGAAGACAGTAAGTTCGGTGCCAACTACAAATTCTGGTCTGTTAAATTTTGTTTAATTAATTAGAAAATAAAATTTGAAAAATTTCAGCAATACATTTCATTCCGAAAAAATCTAACTGCGATATGCATAATAAGCAAGCTAAATTTTTAGCGTATAAATGGTAGCTTGCTAATTAGCATACAAATTATGTTATGCATATAACTGTAGTTATTTTGCTTATTTTTGAATAAATTAATAAAGAAATTCATTCGATTCAAATATATTCCAATTAGAATGAAAAAATAATGACAATATGTATACAACATTAATGAAAACATAAGCGGTATTCACAATGTAGAGTAGTAAAAGAGCACATTAGCACAAATTGAAAACAAAATACATTAGAAATGGAAATGTTTGTCAATAAATAGCTCTTCGGCTTTTTTACTAGGAAAAGGGCTCCATTTAATTTCGATATTTCATGACATTTAATTTTTGTTTTGGAAATAAATTCAAGTTTATTTTAAAATATATTTTATATAAAAAAATATATAATAGAAAATATAACAGAAAAATCAAAAGAAAGAAGTTAAATAGTACATTACAAATGTAATCAATGTAATGATTGACAACGAATTGTAAAGGTACGTTCACAATTTATAAAATTTTGTGACACTTAATTGCATCATGAATACTGCTATAGATTTGAATTAAAAAAAAAAATATTGAATGATTAAAAAACTTTATTATATCCCATTTACACCAAAACTAATTAAACTTGTGAGAGCTGTAAACAAATCAAAAGTCTCGAAATTTTAATCAGAAATTATAGATTAGATATAGTTCAATACACGATTCTAATAAAATATAAGATGGGCAACTAAGTTTAAGTTTCGAATTTGGTGGATGAAGTCTCAATGCGCCAAAGTGAGGAGTACCTCGGTATATGAATAATTTAAAAGTATGAAACATTTTTGCTTTCGATCCGATTTTAATATATGTATATGGAAATTATGAAATATTAAAATTAAAATACATTCTAAAAAATTAAAATAGTTTTTGTATGCCCCAATATGTTTTGCATTATTATACCCTTCACCTTCGTGAGAAAGGTATATATAAATTTGTCATTCCGTTTGTAATTTCCACAATATAATTTTCCGACCCTATAAAGTATATATATTCTGGATCCTTATAGATAGCGGAGTCGATTAAGCCATGTCCGTCTGTCTGTCCGTCTGTCTGTTGAAATCAATTTTCTGAAGACCCCAGATATCTTCCGGATCCAAATCTTCAATAATTCTGTCAGACATGCTTTCGAGAAGTTTGCTATTTAAAATCAGCAAAATCGGTCCACAAATGGCTGAGATATAAGGAAAAAATCAGAACAACCTCGATTTTTTACCTATTTTTTGACCTATATCTGGATTACTAAGTCATTAATATAGACAATATGGATATCTAATGATAGATATTTCAAAGACCTTTGCAACGACGTATATAAGACCATAGTAAGTTGGACCTACAATGGGTCAAAATCGGGAAAAATTTTTAACCAGATTTTTTTTTTTCACCAAAAGTTTTTTTCGCTAAATATTAAAAAAAAAAAATTAAGTTTAAAAACAAAAAAAAAAATTTAAAATTTAAATAAAATAAATAAAAAATAAAAACTTTAAAAAAAAAATTCGAAAAATATTTTTTTCCAAAAAATAAAAAAAGAACTGGAAAAAAAAATAAATTTTGTTTACCTAAAAATTTTTATTTTGAAGTATAGTTTGGTGAAGGTTATTTAAGATTCGGCCCAGCCGAATATATCTCTCTTACTTGTTTTGTAAAGAAATTTTTCACCCCCAAAGTTTTTTGAAAATTTTTGTATTCTCAATAGCAAAACTAAAATTTCTTTTTTAAGATAGCATTTTGATCAAAAATGTTTTAATATATAATTGGGGGATTCAAACGGTCTGCTTTTATGTCATAATGTCATAATATATTATGATAGTTTAAACAAATTGTTGTTGTGCTTCAAACAAAAAAAGTATTTTTTATGACAAAACAATAAACATAGTTTCAAAAGTCTTATTAGTTTAGAACTTTTTTGTTTGAAACACAACAAAAGTTTGTTTAAACTATTATAATATATTAGGACAATATAACCTAATAGCAGACCGTTCGAATCTCCCAAATATGTAAACCTTATATTTTGCAATGTTAAACAGAGAAAGAACACTTATAAAATCTCGCCCAAGGCGAATTCATACAAGGTGGTGGCAGTTCTACAAAAACAACAATTGGTCTTAACCCATTTCGCTCCGCTGTTCGATTTTTCGAACAGTAAAAATCATCTTTTTTCAAAAAAATATTTATGTATGAAAAAGGTGGAATTTCTGTAAAATTTTGGTATCAATGTTAAGTCTTATCTATCAGCTAATAAAAAAAAATTAACCCCCGTGACCACCCCCCTCCCCCTCGATGCTAGGGGTAAATTTCTACAACCAATATTTTTAGACACTTTTTAAATTAATTTTTAAAAATAATAAAAAAAACAAAATTAAAAAAATAATCATGAGGAATTATTGCCAATATTGCCAACTGTTTCATAAAATATAAAAAAAATTATTTACATGCACATGCGTAACTTCACATATGTGTAAACTTGACTGTTCGAAATTTCGAACGCTGGCGCTTATCCTATAGTTACTGACTGACGATGACATTTTTCATTCTTTGTGTTATATTTGACTCTCATTAGTTGTGTAAAAGCTGTTCTTTATTATATTTTTCTTTTATCGAGTGGTATTTCAATTTTATAACCAAATTTTGTCAAGAAAATGTGAATATTTTGTATATGATGTACATCTGAATAGTGAATTTCAAGTTTTTTGTGGGTTTTATATTGTGTTTTCCATAAATAAGTATGAGTACACGAAAAAAAGTTTTGTCTATGAAGGAGTTGGATGAAATAATAGAAAATTGGAGTGATGATGACGGCTATATTAATTGCGTTAATATTCTTCCACCTGATCGAGTCGATGAATTAACGGATGAAGAGACACTGAACGATGATGAAATAGCCTTAAACTTAGATCCAAACCTGATAAAGGGTTTTGCGCTTCGGGAACCGTTCGTTCCAATCGACTGGCTGGTGGATCTGATCAATTAAAAACCGGTAAAGAATTACCAAGGGTTGATTATGATTATACATTTGATGTCACACAAAAAATATTGATATGTAGATGGCAGGACAACAAAGAGGTCACCATGGCAACAAATTTCGACGTTGGAAACAACGTTGGAAAAAAGCATCGACATCCAAAAACAACCCGGAAGCTGGTAAATACGTTATGTATGATCAGCCAACCATGTTACACAATTATAACAAGGGCGATTTGCACGACAATGCAATCCAGAACTACCGAATCAATATACGTGCAAAGAAATGGTATTGGCCTTTGTGGTGCACTACTTTGAATTCGGCAGTTGTGAACGCTTGGAAATTGCATTGCTTGATTGCAAAACACAAAGATGAGAAGCCCATGAGTCAAAAAGAATTCAAAATCTTTGTGACAGAAGCTCTTCTTTTGACTAAAAGGAAAGCAACTACCGATGATGATGATGTCGACGATAACGAATATCGCCCATCAAATCTTCCAAAAATTCAGGGAAAACATATTGTCATCAGAAATCCGGAGGGAAAACATCGTCGTTGTCAACTGAAGGGTTGTGGTAAGCCGACAATTTATATGTGCGAGAAATGCAATATTCATCTACACACAAAATGTTTCAAGCTAAAACATAAATAAAAGCATTTTTTCGCAACATCTATTTCTGCAATTTTTTTTTATTTAAGAAATTATAATAAATAATAACAACATGAATTTAAATAAATATTATTTTTCACAAAATTTAATAACTTTTGTACCATTTCATTCAAAAATAATAAAATAAAACAAAAAACAGCAAATAAATCCAAATGTTTTATTTGCATACAAAGCTGACATATAGGATAAGCGCCAGTGTTCGAAATTTCGAACAGGCTTTTCTGGGAAAACGAAAAATCGGAAAATTTTTTTGAATAGATTTTTACAATCAGTGGGTCCTAATTACCCTAAAAAAGTATATATTTTTTTTTAAATAAATAAAAATTTAATCGCGGAGCGAAATGGATTAACAAATGTCAAAAAAAAAAATTAAACAAATATGTATTAAAACTTAATATGGTGTAGATAATTGAATAGCGAGGGCTTTACTTAGTTATGTAAAAAATAAATATTTTGTTAATAAGCTTAGAATATGTAGATATTTATATATAAAAACAAGCTTTGACATCTGTTAGAACAAAAAACAAAAAAAAAAGTAATCAGCTGTTTGACTGACTCCACCTTGTATAAATTCGCCGTGATCTCGCCGTTTTGTTATATATTTTTGGTCACTACATTGCTGAGTGTCTCCACTCTTAAATTCTATTGCCAATACCATAGGTTCACTTGTGGATAAATTATTTTGCACATATTTTGCTAAACCAAAACAGAACAGAAGTATTAATGTTTAAAAAAAATAAATTAAGCAGAAAAAACTCATAAACATTTTAAGAATTTAAAAAATTAAAGATTTTTAGCAAAAATAAGAAAAACAAATCCCATAATTTTAGATCTATTGACGGTACCAGGGTCGAGGCTACAAATTCCCTTAGCAAAATATTTAAAAACATGTTGTGACACAAATTTGGCTTAACTTTTAAATTTACATTAAAAATAGGTCTACTTCTGACAGCTTTGGACCTCGCAGTAATTCAAATTTTGAAATTGTTTTGCTTTCAAAATATTTCCCAAAATGTTACCTTAGTTACCTGGCGTTTACACATGCAAGTAACAGTTCGAAAAACTCAACACATTCATACTTTTGCACTAACACAATCAAACATGCGTATGTAAAAGTATGAATTTATTGAGTTTTTCGAATTGTTACTTGTATGTGTAAACGATAGTTTAATTAATCAATAAGTTGCAAATTTTTGTCGATAAAACAGTTCTTTAAAACTGTGGCAACTTTGTATTTCTCTGTGCTACTATTTTAAGCAACTATGGTTTTGCCGTGAATTATTTTAACAAGTCATTGCAATATTTTGCAAAGTTCGAAGGAAAAAATTTTGTTTTGTTGGTAAATATAACTAAATAATGGAAACTTTATCACAAGAAAAGGTAAAATAAACTGAAATTGAAGTGTTCATAACTAATAATGAAATTATTTTACAAATTAGGAGGAGACATTCGATTTTAAATTGAAAGATGCTCACAGTTCACTGGATGAATTGGATGTCGATGATCTATATGTACGCTACAAGGTAAAGTTTACTGGGCTGCTTCTGTATAATGGATATGTATTAAGTTAATATTTTATTCTTGGTAGAAATTGCAAAAAACCCTAGAATTTTTAGAAGTTCAGGAAGAGTATATCAAGGATGAGCAAAGAAATCTTAAAAAAGAATATCTTCATGCTCAAGAGGAAGTAAAACGTATTCAGTCGGTTCCTCTTGTAATTGGTCAATTTTTGGAAGCTGTCGACCAGAATACCGGTATTGTTGGTTCCACAACAGGTTCAAATTATTATGTTCGTATTTTGTCAACAATTGATCGCGAACTGTTGAAGCCGTCAGCATCCGTTGCCCTGCATAAGCATAGTAATGCCTTGGTTGATGTGTTACCTCCAGAAGCCGATAGTTCAATCTCGATGTTGCAACCGGATGAAAAGCCAGATGTTAGTTATGCAGATATTGGTGGTATGGATATGCAGAAACAAGAAATACGAGAAGCTGTTGAACTGCCACTAACACACTTTGAATTGTACAAACAAATTGGTGAGTTGATTAGTGAAAACCTGAGAAGAAAATGGGTTTATGGAGTAATGAAATTATCATTTTAGGTATCGATCCGCCTCGTGGTGTTCTTATGTACGGACCGCCCGGTTGCGGTAAAACCATGTTGGCTAAAGCTGTGGCTCATCACACAACTGCATCTTTCATTAGAGTCGTAGGATCCGAATTTGTCCAAAAATATCTTGGTGAAGGTCCACGCATGGTTCGCGATGTATTTCGTTTAGCCAAGGAAAATGCGCCAGCAATCATTTTTATAGATGAAATTGATGCTATTGCCACAAAACGTTTTGATGCTCAGACTGGCGCCGATCGCGAAGTACAACGTATTCTATTGGAATTACTTAATCAAATGGATGGCTTTGATCAGACAACAAACGTTAAAGTTATAATGGCTACAAATCGGGCTGACACTTTGGATCCGGCCTTACTTCGTCCTGGTCGTTTAGACAGAAAAATTGAATTCCCATTGCCCGACAGACGTCAAAAACGTTTAGTATTTTCGACAATCACTTCCAAGATGAACTTGAGCGAAGATGTTGACTTGGAAGAATTTGTTGCAAGACCAGATAAGATATCGGGTGCTGACATAAATGCCATTTGTCAAGAAGCTGGTATGCATGCAGTTAGAGAAAATCGTTACATTGTTCTGTCGAAGGACTTTGAAAAAGGCTATAAGAACAACATCAAGAAAGACGAACAGGAACATGAATTCTACAAATAAGAAAAATATTTATGTTCATCTATTTTTTGTAATTAAAACTCACTTCATGAAAATAAAAAATGTATTTTAATATGCTTATATCCGTAGAATAATCCAAAATTTAATGTCACTTTCATGAAACTGTCCATTTAAATAAAAATATCTAAACAATATTTGTAAGTATTAGACATACATAGGTGCGTTTGTAAATCAAATCATATTGCTTCTCTGCTGTCCTTAACGGACTGATTCAGTTAAGGGTCCACTCCGACTACTGTTTCCAGAAAATTTTGGTATAAAATCGGAAAAAAATAAAAATACCTAATTTTTTCATATCTATATAAATAAATAAAAATCAAATGTCGTTCGTTGGTAATTGCATCAGTTGAGAACGGCTGGAACGATTTGTACAATTCTTTTTATATATTCGTCATATCGGAAAACGGCTGCACCGATATGGCTAATTTTTTTTACTGAAAGAAAAATTTAGCACTCCCATTTTTTTCGATTTATGTAAGATCGGAGAACGGCTGCACCGGAATGATGAATTTGCCTGAATGCAAGGAATGCGATGCGAAAGGTAAATGCGATAAGAATACAATTTGGTACCCTGCATCGTCTGCGCAAATGATTCCGCAATAAGAAGCAACACTGGTGCCACAAAATAAACAATAGCGAAGAATGACAAAATTAAATATCAAAACTTGTAAATAAAAGCATTTTATGGGTCGATTATGGATTGCAACCGAACTTCAGTTGCGTTGCCAGAGGGCAACTGGTTGCCAGTTTTTCAACAGAAATGATAGCTGCCAGTTTCCATCTGTAATACCATTTAGGCATTTAGTTCGGTTGTCATCCATAATAGAACCATTAAACAACTTTTTTGTGCGATGCGAAAACGCATCGCTTATTCTCAATTTTTATTTCGCATTGCAATACAGAGTAACCCCCCAGATTTCCCCCATTTATTTACACAGTCCATCCAAGAAACGATGAGCGTTTGCTATTCGTCAACGTTTTTTGCCCAAAATTATACCAAGATTTGCGAACTATAAATGGTGAATTGTGTGACATGTATAGAGAAGCGTGCCAACGCTTGCGATTGTTAGAGAATGACACACAGTGCTTTAGAAAGGTTTTTTTTGGAAATAATTCGGTATCTCAGGAACTATTGGAGATATTGTTACGAAATTTTACATGACGTTCAAACACAGCGGTGGATCAATCATGATATGGGCGTGTTTCTCTTCTTCTGGTGTCTGTTCAATATTTTGGATAAAGATCAAAATATGCGCCCCGGACTACGTAAATATATTGCAAAGCAAAATCCTTCCATTTGCTGAGGAAGAGATGTCCTTGAGATGGGAGTTTCAGCTGGACAGTGATCCGAACCACTATTCAAAATTGGCAAAGGATTGGTTTGCTGTCAACAAAATAGCTCTTATGGAATGGCCTTCACTGCCACTGGACCTTAAACCAATAGAACACCTTTGGGGTGTGCTCCAGAGGAAGCTGGAGGGCATCAGTGGGAAAAATAAGGACGAATTGTGGGAAAAAAAACCAGGAGAAGAGGTTTTCCATTGACAAGGAATTTTTCAAAAAAATTGGTTGATTCCATGTGTCGCAGATGCAATGAAGTTGTGAAAAACAAAGGTAGAGCCTCTAAATATTAAAATAAAACAATTTTTTAACAAAAAATAAAAAGATGTGCCTATAAAAATTGAATCCGTTTACGCGTTTCTATTATTTTTTCCAGCGAAAATATTGACTCTTTACATTGTTAGTCATATAGTGTATTAAAATATTAATAAAAAGAGGATTGATTATGTTTTTTTCTTATGCTGTATGTCTGATAAACAAAACTGCATATACATTTTTTTTAACAAAACTAAACTTGACTAATATACTTACAAAATTGGAAAAAAATGTTATCGTTTCTATTATTTTTTCCAACACTGTATATACTTACGGGACAAATAATATATTACAAGGAATGGTGAATCCTTCCGCTTATCGATAATGCAAGTCTAGACAATATAGATGCCAATAGAAATTACATTATTAAATTTGTTCACAAAATAAATACACATTTTATACATTTTTTTATTTTTCTTTATGTTTATTTTTTTAATTGTTAAATTTATTTTTGTTTCCAAAATCGTAATCAATTAAAAGCATTATTAATTAAATTGAAAATAGTATTAAATTTTAAAATAAAAATTATTATGGAATTAATTGAAAAAATTTAAGTAATAATTCTTTCTGTGTAGCATTGTATATTTTATCTACGAAGCTAAATATTTTAATCTATATACACACGTGGACAATAAAATAGGTGTGTGCATTACTTTTTTAAAAATGCAATATAAATTGTTAAAATTTACTTCAATAAGGAATTCTTCGCATTTTTTATTAAAAAATACTTTTCTAAAATGAAAATCAAGGATTTCCACTAGCGGAAATCTATCCTGTGAAAAATTCTAGAATTTTTTTTTTGTTTAAATTTCATTTCAGACTTGAACAATAAAATAGGTGTGTTTTTTTAAGGTGGGAAATCTCCAGTTTTTTGTAGAAAAAGTATGATTTTCACTAAAATCATACTAATTACGACTAAATTTCACATTAAAATTTATTAAAAACTTTTTTGGAGGAGACGTGGTCATCTTTTTAGTGGCAAGGATCGGGAACTAGTTCTTCAGCACTGGGAGCAAGAAAAAAACCTAAAATATTATTACCAAATCCTTTGAATGGTAAAAAAACTTAGTTACAAAGGCATTTTAACTAAAACAGAACTTGAAGAGATGTAGAGAAAATAAAAACACCTCTCCAAGTGCTGACAATCGTATAGTCCTTTAACTAAATGAGGGCACAGCAAGTACTCTAAAAGGATTTTAAGTGTAACTAGGAAGGTAATATCATTCATTAGGGCTCAAAAATGATTCCTCGAAGTAAAATTATCGATTGGAATAGCTAAAACCATTATCCTGCTTATTCGCGCAAATTTTGATATGAGGTAATAGTTTGGCGACTGAAGCATAGTGTAGACAAGAAGATGAGAAAAAAAGGCAAAATATCCTTTTGAAGGACGAAACTAAAAAAAATAGGTGCAATACCCGTTATTAAAAACACAATGGATGTTTATATGTGCAATGATTTATTGAAAACAGTTATTCTACCACATTGTGAGAAAAAATATGCCTCCATAAAGTAGACTTCAGCAAAATAATGACTATAAGAACTCATCGAATTTGGGGAATGCGTGGTTTTGGATGAAGAACTTAATTTTTTAGTAGCCAAGTCAATCCCCCGACCTAAATTTAGTAGAAAACCTATGGGACAAACTAAATAAACACATTTCTAAGTGTTATCGCTGGCTGCGATGGTCGTCCATAAGGGGCGAATTTAACAACACAAATAAGAACACCAAAATCAAGGCGAATTCATATAAGGTGTACTCGTCCCTACAACAAATACAACAATACAAAAACAACATACATTTTTGTTTTTGCTTTTCATCCCATCTGTCAAAAAATACAAGTACGGCGAATTCAATATTAAACTGGAATTTAACAACAAACCAGTGTAAGTTTTATATTTATTGCTTTATTTCATGTGGAGGATGCTAAAATGTTCGATGAAAGTTCAAACGCGTGGAGAAACAGAAGAAATTGAATATAAAACAATAGGAAAAAAGTGGACGCATCAAAAACACACAAACACAAAGACACACATATATATGACGCGCACCAATATTAACACAAATTTTGACAATTGAGATGAAAAAGCTGATGATCAGCTGGGCTAACGAGTACACCTTATATGAATTCGCCTTGACCAAAATGTTTCTGTGCGTGTGCGCGTGTGTGCGTTTATTTCTATTAAAAAACATTAAAATTAAAATATAGAAATACAAATTATATTCAACTACTTACCGCAGTGCTTTTCCCTTATGAACTGACTTTAAATTAAATTATTATTTTATTTGGACCACTAGTTATTTATGTGTATAACACATTAAAAATAACAGTACCAACTTAACGAAACAAAAGCACTGCAGTGAGATCAATGTAAAAAGGAACAACAACTAGTACATAAGCTTCACTAACAAATAGGTAAATAAGACAAATAAACAAAACATTAAGGCGGCTCACAGGACGCCATATAAATTCAAATAAATATTTTAAATGAACTGTAAATTATACAATGACAAATTATAAAATAATAATAAGGACGAATAAATAAAAACAAATAATAAAATTTATGCTCGATTATGAGCCATTCGGCGACATTCCCACCCCCGTGGATCGGCTACGATTCACTACTCCAAATCAAGGACAGCAAGCTTGGAAACAGGGCGCTTTAATATTCCTGTACTGGTACGTACGTCAGCGCGACGAATAACACCATCACTGCCAGGAAACACATTTACGACACGACCTCTCTTCCAATCTCGACGGGAAACAGCTGGATCACAAATTAGTACAAGATCTCCCGGGGCCACAGGCTTCGTATATTCGCACCATTTGGACCGTCTTGTAAGTGTGGGCAAATATTCCACAATCCATCTTTTCCAAAAATGATCTCGTAGCTGTCGAGCAATTCGCCACTGCTTCTTCAGTACCACTGGCTTTGTAATCTCAATACCTTCTGGCGTTTGAGCCGTATTTGCAGAACCCAACAAGAAATGATTAGGCGTCAATGGTTCTTCCTCTTCAGGACTGACAGGCAAGTGAGTCAATGGGCGAGAGTTCACGATGTTTTCGGCTTCAATTAAAAAACTTTGCAAGGTGTGCTCTTTTGGGGCGACTTCTTTTAGGGTTACTCTTAAAACCTTCTTAACACATTGAACCATTCGCTCCCATATACCACCTTCTGCAGGATTATGTGGACAATTAAACTGCCATTCAATGCCCCTTGTAGACAACTCATCTTCAATTTTAACCAGATCAAATACTTCATCAAATCGCTGGGCTTCTTGGTTAACTCCAACAAAATTCTTTCCGTTGTCACTCCGAATCTTCAACGGGGTGCCACGACGATTTATAAAATTCCGTATAGCCAAAATACACGAATCAGTAGAGAGATCATAGGCCACTTCTAAATGTACTGCTCTGATTGTAAGGCACGTAAACAGGGCAACCCAACGCTTTTCATGACGTCTACCAACAGTCACATTTATTGGGCCAAAATAGTCAACACCAGTATAAGTAAATGGCCGGACATATGGAGTTAGTCTATCACTTGGCAACGATCCCATAAAAGGAGCTACTGGAACGGCACGACGAATCTTACAAATGTTGCAATTTGATGTGGTCTTACTCAACAGTTTTCGTAGTCGTGGAATCCAGAACCTTTTCCTTATTTCGCCTATGGTAGCCTCAAAATTTTAATGTCTCATTTTATTATGCACATGGGCAACAAATAGTTGTGTAAAGCGGTGACAGGGCGACAAAATAATGGGGTGCCTGGCATCTAAAGGCAACCAACTCGCAGCATCAATACGACCGCTCACTCGAAGTAAATTATTTTCATCAAAATAAGGCGAAAGGGAAAATAACTCGTTGTCCTTTTTTAAAGAACCACCAGATTTTAAAGCGTTTATTTCAAAGGCGAAACACTCTTCTTGGGACAGACGACACAGACTAGTTTCAGCAACCCTTAACTCTTCAGCACACAGGCATCTCGAACCATTACATTTATCATATTTTCGGCAGCGATTGATAAATCTCAGAACCCAAGCCATTGTTCGTTTAAGTCTGAGAAATGAAGAAAAACGATTAAAATCAATAACTAAATTTGTACTAACCACCATGACAAATTTGGGGCGTAGTTCTTCTTCACACAAATCATCAGATTTCTCAGAATTCTTATTCGGCCAGTCAGCTTCGTTTTCATACAAAAATTGTGGCCCTTGGAACCAACGTGTTTCAATGGAAAAATCAACTTCATTTTTAGCTCTTGTAATATCATCGGCAACATTGAGATCTGTAGGCAACCATCTCCAATCAGTTGGGCGTGTCGAATCAAGTATTTCGGTAATTCGATGGGCAACAAAAGGTTTATATCTCCTGCTCTCAGAACCAATCCAACTAATGACGGTTGTAGAGTCACTCCAACAGATTCGACGAGAAACTTTGAGTTCATGTTCCTTCATTATAGTGTCCATCAATCGGCTCCCCAAAACGGCGGCTTGTAGTTCTAATCTGGGAATGGTCATACATTTCAATGGGGCACATTTCGACTTGGCAGATATAAACGACACTCCTATTTGTCCATCAGATGTTGTATATCTCCAGTAGGCCACTGCACCGAAGGCATCCTCACTGGCATCAACAAAAATATGCAGCTCTAACTCCAAGGGCAAACCATTTCCAAAATAAAATCGTGGAACCTTTACATGGTCAACATTTCTTAGCTCTTGGCGCCATTTATTCCACATCGCTTGTAATGACGCGGGCAAAATCTCGTCCCAAAGTACACTATGTCTCCAGACTTCTCTCATCAAAAGTTTGGCAGTTATCATAAAATGGCACAAAAAACCAAGTGGATCAAAAATGGACATTACGACACATAATAACTCACGCTTTGTGGGACACCTTTTACCAAGGATGACGTCGGAATTCACACGATGGAATTTCAAAACAAATTTGAACGCGTCGTCCTTTGGATCCCAAAACATGCCAAGTACCTTTTCAGTTGAACCGTCCAACTCATTTAAGCCACCTGAGAAACTAACCTGATGATTTGAACAGCCTTCTAGAGCCACGACCACCTCCGATGAATTCGATGTAAAATTACGCATTTCAAAACCAGCAGCTTTATGTATTTCACGAACTTGTATAGCTATTTCAATGGCGTTTGACAGATTTTCAAAACTGTCTACAAAGTCATCTAGGGAAACGATTTCGATGCTCCATTGCATTAGTTTCCTTCACATAATGGGCAATACAGGGCGAACAGGCAGCTCCAAACGTCATCACAAGCATCTCATACACTTGCGGTGGACCACTATCATCATCTCGCCACAAGAACCTCTGCGAACACATATCTTCCTCAGCAACAACAACTTGATGAAACATTTCCTTTATGTCCCCACAAACAGCTACGGAACCGATTCTAAAATTAAATAGAACTGATGGCAACGGTTTGTACTGCTGAGGGCCTTTCAATAACTTTGAATTCAGTGAGACACCTTCCACCTTTGCTGCTGCATCGAACACCATACGAATCTTCCCTGGCTTATTAGGGTTTACGACACCAAAGTGGGGCAAGTACCACGTTCTCGGATGAAATGTATCAACTTCACTCAATGATAATTTACGTACATACCGCTTCTTCAAATATTCACTCATTATTTGTTTATAAGCCGCACCAAATTCAGGACTATTTTTCATTTTTCTTTCCATTCCAAAAAATCTATTAAGGGCCATGGAATAGCTATCCGGCAGGACTACGTCATCGTTGCACCATAGTAGTCTGGATTCAAATCTTCCGGCAACCCTCTTCGTCGAATTTCTCAATATCTCTCGTGCACGTAAATCATCTCTTGACTCAATCACTGGTAGAGCCTTAACACCAAAATTTTCAGTTTCAAAATAATTTGCCACCAAATTATTTAAATTATCCAACTGTGTTGTCAGCAAACACGTTTGCGTTCCAGGGCGACCTCCTTTCACGTTCCCAAAAACAACCCATCCAAGAGGAGTATTGGCAGCATATGGACCAGCATCTTCCAAAGGGACTATTTCATCGGGCAATCCTAAATGGCAATGGTCTAAACCAATTAGTATCTTTGGAGCCACACATTCATATGAGCTTAAAGGCACACCATGATTCTTTAATAAATCCGCATTAAAACTCTGGCTAGGCAACTTCAAATTCGAGATACCATACACATTTTTGAAAGCATATTTCCTCTTCTTATTAACACCGCTCACATGAAGATCCACCACCATAACTGGTTCTTGTGCCGATTTACCACCATACCAACTCAAATTCAATTGACTTTGTCGACCATGCAGTCCAAGCTGTCTCACTAAAGAGCTATCCATCATCGTGACCGAAGAACCTTCATCTAGGAGTGCATAAGTTTCAATAGCACAATTTGGTCCATAAAGAACCACTGGGAGCACTCTGAACAACAAATCACTTTTTTCACTAACACTAGAAACACAACTAAGCACTGGCTCGACTGTTGAAGCTCTCTCTGTTGGCGGCACATTTACGGATCGTTCACTTGGTTCATTAGGTTTAGTTTCATGCAGTAATTTATTGTGATTTCTTTGGCACTTTTCCATGGGACACTGCTTACGCCGACGACAATCTTTAATTGAATGGCGACCACTAAGACACGAAAAACATAACTTCAATCTCTTCACTTCACTCCATCTATTAGGCACACTCAATTCTAAAAATTTCTTACAATCAAAAATTTTATGTTTGCCAACACAATAAAAACATTTTAACTGACGTTCTGGGCCATCAGAAGCATATAAAACCACTTTTCGTTTTGGATCACTGCTAGATCTATTGCCACTTGAACTACTTATTTGCACACTTCTTACCAAATTTGCAACACGCTGGAGCCAGGTACTAAAATCCAAAATAGTCGGCAACTGACGTAAAGTTGAAGCAAACTGGGCCCAATCCAAACGTTTGCTCATTGGAAGCTTCTGGACTAACTCCTCCATGAGTGTTGGATTCGACAAATGTTGATAACCATTGGCAGTTTCCAAAAATGCTGCTAAATTTCTGACCTTAATGGAATATGGCACCAATTTATCGATCGCGTTTTCTGCTATGGGCTGAACTTCCTTTATCTGTTGCAATTGGCATCGAATAAGCAACTCTGGGCGACCATATTGCAGCTTTAATTGCTCTATAACTGTTGGCACATTATTTGGGTGGATGAGCAACGACTTCACGCGCTCTCTGGCTTCACCTTTCAAAGCCTTCTGCAATCTCAAACAATTTTCAAAATTATTGTATGAATATGCCGCTGTCGAATGTTCAAGGGCAGACAAAAACATTGGACAGTCCTCAGGAGTACCACAAAAATCGGGCAGATCATAAAGTTTGCGTTGTACTGGCATGGGCACTGTAGCAGGGGAAACAAAAACAGGCTGAGATGTCATCAACTGGTCTGACTGACTAACATAGGAATATGGCGTTGGATTCCGGCGATCAACCATGTCCTCAGGGCCACTGCTAATACTTTGGATGACTGGCGCATTTTGTCCAATAACATTCGGCGTATTTAAATTTTGATGTGCTCTTAAAGCACGTTGAGCGTTTGCCAATTGAGCTTGCAGGATGTCAATTTGTCGTTGCAGGTTCTCATTATTAGACTGCGGCTGCGTTCTCACATTAGGACCGGGCACTAACGGCGGCAGACTAAAGGGCTCTTCACTTGTTGAACTGAAAATGTTTTGCGTTGATACAGCAGGTGTCGGTTCTCTAGGGGCAGTTATAGAGGCACTAGTTACCGTTGTTGTTGTTCCGAGGGCAACAGGACTGACATTTTGTACCGACGGCATTTGAGAAACATTTGCTGAACTATCTGTTCCGGCAGGCGTGGAACTTTTCACATTTTGGCTCGTTGCTGTCTGCAAACGAGAGCTTTTTCTAGTTGGCGACTGTTGCATCATGAATCACAAATATTTTCAAAGGGCACACAAATTCACAAATATTAAACAGCAACACACTCCAAATATTTTACAAAAAAATTATTTTGTTCCGGCAGGCATGGAACGACTTCACAATTATTTTTATATGTTCCGGCAGCTTGGAACCACAAATTCACATAAAGTACAATTAAAATGTTCCGGCAGGCAAGGAACCACAAAATCCAATAAATTTTGTTCCGACGGGCAAGGAACCACAAATTCGCTCAAAAAATGCGAAATAAAATTTGTTATCGCTGGCTGCGATGGTCGTCCATAAGGGGCGAATTTAACAACACAAATAAGAACACCAAAATGTTTCTGTGCGTGTGCGCGTGTGTGCGTTTATTTCTATTAAAAAACATTAAAATTAAAATATAGAAATACAAATTATATTCAACTACTTACCGCAGTGCTTTTCCCTTATGAACTGACTTTAAATTAAATTATTATTTTATTTGGACCACTAGTTATTTATGTGTATAACACATTAAAAATAACGGTACCAACTTAACGAAACAAAAGCACTGCAGTGAGATCAATGTAAAAAGGAACAACAACTAGTACATAAGCTTCACTAACAAATAGGTAAATAAGACAAATAAACAAAACATTAAGGCGGCTCACAGGACGCCATATAAATTCAAATAAATATTTTAAATGAACTACAAAATTATACAATGACAAATTATAAAATAATAATAAGGACGAATAAATAAAAACAAATAATAAAATTTATGCTCGATTATGAGCCATTCGGCGACACTAAGCTTTTCTGTAGTAATGACAAGGAATTTTTCAAAAATAATTTCGAAATTTTGGTATTTTTACCAGTTAAACCCCTATCGCCATGTATTTTCGTCCCTGCTGAGGATAACAGCAGTTATTGACAAAAGTAATGGAGGATATACTGGCTATTAACAGTCCGAATTATTATTTAACCAAAACAATAACCGACTTCGACATATCCTTGATTAAATTTTAAGTTTTCTCAATACACCTATTTTATTGTCCAAGTCTGAAAGAAATTTAAATTAAAAACAATTCAAGAATTTTTCACAGGATATGTTTCCGCTAGTGGAAATCCTTGATTTTCATTTTGGAAAAGTTTTCCTTAATAAAAAATACGAAATATTGAAGTAAATTTTTACAATTTATATTGCTTTTTTAAAAAAAGTAATGCACACGCCTATTTTATTGTCCACATGTGTTTATAAAAATTAAATGGCCCATGTATGTAATGGAATCACGTGAGAATGGCTCCATTCGAAATTTTCAAGAGACGGTTTGTAAAGAAAAAAATTAAAAAATTCGGAAATTTAAATTTTTAATTTCTCATTTTTTAAATAAGAGAAATTTTTTGGAGAAACTTGAAGAACTAATATAAGTAAATAGCTACCGAGCGAAGCCGGGGCGGTCAACTAGTAATATATAAGTTTGAATAAACTTAAAATTAAATTTAGAGTTTAATATTTTATTATTTTAAAAATATTCGTACTTCAATGCAAGGTCCCTGCATAGAGTTCTATAAACAAAATATATTAGATTCTCTGAATTATTGTGCTGATGTAGCAAATGTTTTAATTAAATCGCAGAAAACAGATAGTGATATTGCTACACCTCGTAAAGGCGGACCATCTCGACATGTCCACCAGAAAGCAGCGAATCATTGCAAAATGCATAAACGCAAAAAAGCTTTTATAATTTCCCAAAAATTTAACGTTTATCTCTGTCACACAAAATAAAATTATGTATTACATTCGTCTCATTTAATTACATTCACTCTTTTAATATTTATTTATAAGAAACATGTCTATTAAGTAACTTCGTCCAATATATTGGACATCACCTGGCAGCCAGGTGAGACGATTACCTGTAATTTGACTTCACATTCTTAATAATTTTTCAGATTTTTATCTCAACTATTTTTTTATAATGTCTGAAACGGTTAAAACTAGAATAGCAGGACACAAATCAGATCAAAAATATAGACATTTCTTCAAAAATAAAACAGCATTATAATCAGCGTTGCCGCTTTGGTCCAATTGGACCAAAATTGGTAGTTTCAAGTTAAGAAATTGACTTTTGGTAGTTTGATTGGTTTGTTCCGTTGTTTATCGGATTTTGGTAAGCTACGATAATTCTGAATATAGTATAATTATTTTTGAGAGCAAAATAATGAAGATCATTCTGTCATGCCAGAATAATAAATATTTCTTAAGTTTCATTTTAAGCTATTAACATATTATACATTTTAAATGTATTACAGGTTTATAAAACAAATTTTATAAACCTTTTATAAAATAAAAAATTTATTATGAATAATCAAATTATTTGATGATATTGACCATTTTGACACTTTTCAAAATATTACGAATAAAACTGTTACGAGCCGGTTGCACAAGCGAGGTTTCCGACTAACTCTTCTCTTTCGATGACTCTCAGGAGGTCCCAACCCTTCTCGCCTGACGCGTACTCGAACACAAAAAAAAGAAACACTTGAAAACTGAAACTACTGATACTAAAACATAACTGAACAAACACAAGAACCAATACCATGAGACAGTTGTTATTCCCATTATTTGCCCTCCCAACCTAGTCAAAAAGAATTTGTCCATTATAATTTGGTTTTCAACCCCAAATCCCACCTGACCTTGCCTTTACTTACCGGTCTACCATTGCCTTAACCTTATTTAATTAAGCCAACATATTTTTGTTTTTAAATTTTAAATTCCAACATATTTTATTAAAACTTACAAATATATATTATCAAACTAACAATTTATTTCCCTTTCTTGTTTTTTTGTTTGTTTTTTTTTTTTTATATATACCAATAAAATTCAGAATATTACTAATGATAAACTTAACGATAAATATTATAATATAGATATTCTTTTCTTTCTTTTGTTTTCAAATTTTTTTAGCCGTTACTTTTTTTTTTTATAATTTCTAATTTGTATATATGTTTACTTTACTTCACGCAAACAAAATGATCTTTCTGATTAACAATCTCTGACTCTATATATTTCTTCCCTTATTCAGAGCTCAAATTATAGAATTTTCTTATACACATTTATTCCTACGGTTTGCAAATTTCTGATACTTAAAGGAGCTCCCTGAAGTTCACTACAGAAATATAATTCCTTGATCTTTTTTTTTGCTATCATTAATTGTTTTCTATCGCGCCTAATTTGAGCACTAATGGAATCATATATATGTTTTTTTTTTTTTTTGTGACTACTATATATACAAACTAATATATAATTTTTTTTGTTTATTTTCAGGCTGTTTTTGTTTAAATTTTTTTTTATAACACAGATACAATACACTCACGTAACACACAATATTTTCACACAATTACACAATTCATATATATTAAATCTATCTTAAAAAAAATACTTAATTCTACAATAGCTATATTTTTTTATATTTTTTTTTATTTTTTTCTTATATTTGGCACTTTTATTTATACCCCTTTTTTTTACTGTATCTTTGATAAATTTTGTGTTTTCTTTCCAATTAAGACAATAAATATTCTCTATAACTTAATTTTCAGTGGCTTTTCATTTTTTTTAAATACTGGTAATGTAAAGATATTCCTGCATCACTTTTCTTCTCCTATTTGCTTTTGGAGAGTCTCAGGATTTTATTTAGGCTTATATTAAAATTTGTTACCTGGCTATTTCTCTTATGGCTGTCCTTTTCCTTTTTTGATAAAATATAACACTTTGCTCCTTGGACCCAATATTTCACTCAGTCCTTGTTTATTGCTCTGTGTGATTGGGAGAATAGCCAGCTGTGTATGTGCAACCGCACAAAAGAAATTTGGTCACCAAAAAAAAATCTTGTTACTATCGATTTGTGTGTATTTAACATCAATATTAAATATCTATCAATGTTTTTATACACGAAATTTCTTATACAAAAATTCGCAAAAAAAAACATTAACAGATATTAGTGTTGATTGTAAGATAAATATTCACATTGACATTATCTTAAACACTTACGTTTTTATATTTTTCTTGTTTTCTATATAAAAAAAATTGTTAAAACTTAGTTTTTTAACACCAGCATTTATATTTTCCTTATGTTTCACCACACACTCGATATATGTTCAATAAGACTTGTAAATTAATACTAACCTAAACACAAGGCATATCTCCTATTATATTATTTCTCCTATATACTTCCAACTTATTTGCCGCTTATATAAATTTTTTTCTTTTTTCTTCCAACAGAAGTAACTATTTATTAGCCCATTTTCGCGCCGCTTTTTTTAAAAATGGACAACTCAAATGTTTTTCCCGCGGTTCTCCATTATACATAGGGAATATATATTAAATAGGTAAAAATTTAAATATATTAAATTTTCCACATATCCAATATATTTTTGGCGGTCTTTCTCAATTATTTGTTTTTGGGCCTCTATCCTCTCCAGCTTCATTATACCGCCTACTTTTCATACTACTCCCCCTTATTCTACCAGGCTGTCAGCAATTTTAGTAACATCAGATTGATTTCATTCATAACATATAATTTAAATAATTTTAAAATTTTCAATATTCTTTTGAATGAAAATACAACCCTGTTACCTTTTAGTACTACTTTTTATACTTACTAAACACGTCTACAAATATTTTTACTACCAGATGCATTTAATAAGGTGCCATTGGGAGCACAGCTGATTCAAGATCTACCACACGATAATGTCAAATTACATATAAAAAAAAAACATTCGCCGGACGACATTATGTCAAATTCCATATATAAAAAAAATAAGTGAATTCGCTTGTATTCATTTCAATTCGCCACTGCGGTCACCTTGTTAAATACGACTTGCTATCAGCTGTATACTTCATTTTTCTTAATTGAAGCTGATTTACACATGTAAGTATCTTTTACAATCATTATTTTGTCTTAATTTTTTCTTACAGGATTTGGACCAACTATTCTGGCCTTTGGACTCAGGGTGGTAGAAGGTATCGTTCCAGAAGTATTGTATTTCATATATTTAACTATATTTTTCTTCTTTTTTTCTTTACAGGTAAATCAACACAAAATCCACTGGGATATGGGCAGGAGTGGTGGCTCCATAGAAATAGGCCCTTTCCCATTAATATAATTAGAAATCCACTGGGATGTGGCAGGAGTGGTGGCTCCAAGACAATTCGCCCATCTCTTATTTGAACAGAATCCACTGGGACTGGGCAGGAGTGGTGGCTCCATAGCAATAGGCCCTTTCCCATTAATATTATAAATTTTGAGGACATTGAATAAATGTGTGTCTAGGGACTTTCCCTTATGACCCCCCCACGCAAAATTTTTTTATATTTTAATTCGCCAGTGGCGCATCTGCCAGATGGGCGAAGATATCCCACCCGCAACAAAACTCCGGTGCTACGTAGTGTCAGCCAGAAGGAACGGTGTGCGGTGGGTTATTATTGCCTACGAAGCCCAACGTGGGGAACTCTCACGACCCTGGGATCACTTTTACATGCTCTACCTAGGAATTAGCCGGGCCTATACCATAGTCCGTAAGTATCATGTCCGTTAATTTGTTTGTTTTTCTATAATTAACATTTTTCCGTCTGTATTCAGGAAACCTCGCAAGGCTAAATAAAAAAAACGCGCCCTCTTTGATGATGACTAGACAACTTCACTCTTCCTAAATTTTTACCATGGTAAGAAAAAAATTAGTAGAGACAACCCAGTTTTATTTAATAAATGTTCTCGTTACTGGCTTCTTACCAGTAGTGCACATTGGTGTGCTTAAATAGATAAAATCGAACGCCCGTAAACCTAAGTTTTGAGGCAATAAAAATAATATTTTGAATAATAATCTCTAAGTTCCTACGAACCACGTCTAAATTATCGGGTAACACCTCTATTGATTATTTTTCTTATAAGAATTATGTCTAATTGTCATCATACATCTTTACAAAAACTTTTTAGAAAGTTTTGGGAGATGAATTAGGACACATTCCCAAATTCCGCCAGTTACATTTTACGGGAAGTATACACTGAAATTCAATCATCTTGTAAGAATATTTCCTTTGTGATTTATTATTTTTTTATTTCAGATTTGTCTAAATATTAAGGACTATCTGGATTTGACAATATTGAAGATAACTCTAATATTGCACTTTCCCTAAAATCTTCATACCTACAAACAAAAGTAAAATAAAAAAAAGGACATCACAACAAGGAGTTTTTTTTTTTTTGGTCAAGAAGGAAGGATTGAATCACAGATTTGTATACTAATATATTGCGGTTTCTTAACTAATATTGCACTGGACTATGGTATGTTAAAATAATCTTGCCATTTTTTTCAATATAAATATATACCATTGTGTTTTCCGGGTAGAGTTAGTATCCTAAGGTCCAAAATTGCACCCTATTTCATTGTGCCCTCATCCTCTAGTTGAAATTCTCATACCTTAATATCCTTTACGTGATAAGGCCCTAACGATTTCCCTTGTAATGTTTCCAGTTCACACATGTTGTTCCCTACAGGTCGTACCACCCTACACTTCAGAAATTTTCTGCAAAACTTGGCATTGCGATTTTTTGAAAAGTCACTCAACGTGGTATTTCTGCGATAAACTTCTTGGCCTGGAACAAAAGTTATTTTACGAGCTCGTTTGTTATACCTTTCGGCACTTTTCTCGTAGGCTTTTTTCATATTTTCTTTGATTTGCTGCCTAATTATCTCGAGCTTATCTTTTCGATCCAAATTTGTTATTGGATGATCCGTAAGTGACTGCAGTTTTCTGCCTAATTTATATTCACCTCCGCTTGAGTACATATGGTATCCGAATAGGGCGAAAAAAGGGGTATAACCAGTAGCTGAATGAACTGCTGTCCGTAGGGCGCATTCTATTTCCGATAAATAAAGGTCCCAATCTCTATGGTCCTCTTTTAAATATGCTCTTATTGCCGACAAGACCGACTGGTTTACCCTTTCGCTCGCGTTGCTTTGTGGTGAGTACACAGCTGTTCTAATGTGTTGTATCTTGTAGGTTTTCAGCAGATTTTCAAAGTTTTTGGATATGAACTGTGCACCATTATCACTATGTATAATCTCCGGAATGCCGAACTTATAGAAAATTTCTTGGACAAGGAAATCTATTACATTATTTGTCGTTGCTTCTTTCATTGCTTTTAGAAATGTGAATTTCGTAAAGTGATCTACGACGACAAAAATGTAACAATTTCCGCTTTTGGATCTCGGATATTTACCCATGAAATCAATATAGAGTTTCTGAAAGGGCCTTTCTGTTACGACTTGATTACCAATTTCAGGTCTCAGGTTTTGATTAGTTGATTTGGTTTCTTTACAGGTTTGGCAGTTTCGTATAAACATTTTTACTTGAAACGCCATCTTAGGCCAGTAAAAGTGTCTTCTCAATCTTTCGAGAGTCTTAGCTATTCCTCCATGTGCTGTTGTTAGTGTCGCGTGTGCTTTTTCTATTATTGGTTGCGTTATATTTGGTGGTATCCACAATTTCCATTTGCATTCTTCGTCATCTTCCTCTCGTTCAAACGAGACCTTTTTGAAAACTAGTCCGTTGTTTACTTTTAGGTCTGGCAGTTGTTGTTGATTATTTTGGATTTGTTGTATTAACTCCAGATATTCTTCACTTTGAAATTCGTTTGTTTCAAAATCAAGCAGATCTTCTAGATTTATCTCATCAACATTTACTTCTGGTAGACGAGATAGCATATCAGCTACTATATTTTCCGATCCTTTTCTATGCATAATTTGGAAATCAAAAGCCTGTAGTTGCAAGGACCAACGAGCTAATCTACCTGTTAAATCCTTTAAGGACATAAGCCATTTGAGGCTGGCGTGGTCTGTTACAATTGTGAACGGCATCATCTCTACATATGGGCGGAATTTCTTAACTGCCATTATTGCTGCTAAGCATTCCTTCTCCGTAACACTGTAATTTTTTTGGCATGTATTTAGCTTTTGCGAGTAAAACGCAATTGGATGTTCTTCATCTTTGTTGTTTAGTTGATACAACACTGCACCTATACCATAATCGCATGCATCACATTGTATATAAAATCTCCTCGAAAAGTCTGCGTGCTTCAAAACTGGGGCTGACATTAACGCTTTTTTCAAATTTTCAAATGCAGATATAGCTTCAGTGGTCATCACAAATTTGCTGGATTTCTTTAAGGTGTCAGTTAAAGGCGCAGATATCGTAGAGAAATCTTTGATAAACCTGCGATACCATCCGGCTGTTCCCAAAAAGCTTCGGACTTCTCTTGGGGACTTTGGTATTTTAATTTCTTTAATTGCCTTAATTTTTTCAGGGTCAGTTTTTAACATTCCACCGCCAATTATAAAGCCAAGATATTTAAGTTGTTTAAAACAAAATTGTGATTTCTTTAAACCAATCGTGAGATTAGCATTTTTAAGGCACTGAGCTACATCCTTCAACAGATTTATGTGTTTTTCAAAGCTATCTGAGATAATAAGCAGGTCATCTAAATATATAAATACGTTCTCTTTTAGTCTTTGTGGAATAACTTTGTCCATAAGCCTACACAGTCGTTGAGCCGCATTGCAGAGACCGAAGGGCATTACGCGAAATTGGTAGAGTGGACGACCTGCTACAGTGAACGCGGTATAAGGTTTGCTTTCCTCATCTAATTCGATTTGCCAGAAAGCGAATTTCAGGTCTACACTACTAATGTAGTAAGTTTCATCTATTCTGCTTAATATCCCATCGATATTTTGAAGGGGATACGCATCCTTAATTGTAAGATTATTCAACTTTCTGGCATCTAAGCAAAACCTATTTTTGCCTGGTTTCCTCACGACTGTAGTCCTGTTACTCCAGGGACTTTCGCTTTCTTCTATTACCCTAAGTTCTAGCATGCTATCTATCTCCTTATAAACGATTTCCTGAACCGCTGGTGAGATAGGATAATACCTATCTTTCACTGGTTCAGCTCCTTCTTTTAATTTGATCGTGTATTTTTCTACCCACGTACATCCTAAACCTTGTCTTTCAAAAGATGGAAACATTTGTATTACTTCTTCAAGTTTTATCTGTTGGGTTTCGGTCAATTCGTGAGGATCTAACTTATGATTCTCAGATTTATATTCTCCTGTTATTTTCTTTAAATCTATCTCCGCTATTCCTACGATTTCTGGAGCAAGGTGAAACATTTTCCAGAAATCTATACCAAGATACGCAGGTTGTTCAAGATCAGGACATAAATAGAACGTTATCATTTTAGTTTTATCCTTGTATTTTACTTCGGTCATTATTTTACCTAACAATCTTTGCTCATGTCCACTAGCGGTGGTAATTATAGAAAATATGGGTACTATAGATATGTTTAAATCCTCTATAATTTCCCTACATCCTTTACCCAGAATGCTTACAGAAGCACCTGTATCAAGAAGACCTTTCACTGTTACATTTCCAATCGTAAACTCAGCATATGGTCTCGGATCAGATGATTTATTATCCGCTGTTTTTATAGCATCAATTGCAAGTTTTCTATTTCGCCTTCTTTCTGCAAATTTTTGTCTCAACTTCTTTATTCTTCTTGTTAATGCTGGCCTCCTATTATAAATTTCGGAATTGAAAATTCGGTGCTTTATTGTATCATAATTTTGTTGCCTTTCTTCTAGGGTATATAAATGTTTTTGTTGTGGTATAAATTTATTAAATCTTTTGGTTTCTTTTGGTAAATTAATAATTTTATTTATCTTTATAGATTGTTTTGCGGGATGTTCGTGGAACGATGGTCCCCCGCCTTCCCTTCGTTCCTGATAAAATTTTTATTTCGGCAATTATCGCAGTTTGGGGCTATCGTATCCGGTTTTCCACACCGATAGCAAAAAATCGTCCTCTGATCGGCTGGGCAGTCCATAAACATGTGACCGTTTTGGCGGCAGTTCCAACAAATAAGTGGTATTTTCGCAGCTGAATTATTAGTGCTTCCTAATCTTATAGCAGCTACTTCTTCACTATCTACATCAATATTTTTTTGGATTTCCGGCGGTTCGTTATACATTTCATTCACGTGCCTAGTATAACGATTCATTACTGGTGGTTGAGGCCTAACTTCTTTCTTCAGAAAAGTTTTTTCAGCATCTAAACAGCACATTCTTAATTCCTCCACAGATGCTACAGCCATCGGGTAAACTATTCTTCCTATTGCCTCTCTTATATTCTTTTTTATCATTATAATCATTTCAGCTTCTGGCATTGAAATGGTTAGGCGAGATCTGTACTGTGTCATTGCAAAGAAAAAAGCATCGATTGATTCCCCTGGCAACTGTTTCCTTTCGACCATATCTCTCATCATTTCGAAACTTGATCTCGTAGATCTATACTGTTTTAACAATGCGGACTTCAATGTGGACCATTCCGACACATAATTGGTTTGGATAAACAACCAATACCATTTTTCAGCAGCTCCTTTAACTAAGAGATGGAAATTGTCAAGCACTTCTTTCCAAGACACACCATATTGAGCCTGGAGACGTTCGAGGCGAAAGACAAAGTCTTCTACGGCGAGTCTATTACTGTCACCATCAAATTCCAGTCCCCATTTATCAATACGTGGCCTGCTATAGCTTCGAGATTCATCACTACATACTGAAGAAGCTCTTGATGAATGAGACTGTTGTGGTTGGATGCCAGAGATATCCATTGGTTGTTGTCCTTCATGTAATGTTTTGGATACATTTGGTAAGTTTGCCTCCATTAATTTGCGGTTTTCGTGTTGAGTTTGTTGTACCACAATGCTGAGCCTACTAATTGTCGATGTCAATTGCGCCATAGTTTTCTTGATATCGGCTACTTGAGAATTTACACCCTGATCAACTAGTTTCTTTATAGATTCTTCTATCTTTTCTAGATTGTTAGATTGATTAGGTTGTCTGCTAGTTCCCTGTGCCAATAAATCTGTTGGCAAAACATTAACTCCTTGTGGTACATTGGGATTGCTAGTAATAATAGTTTTTGAAATGTCCCTAATTTGTTCGTTATCTTGATTTTTTTCTGCCATTTCTAATGTGATTTTATTTTTAGGAGTATTGGGTTTGCTAATTTTGTATAAGACGTGAGGAGAAGAACGATTTAGGTCAAACCGTACCTGTCTGTTTCTTTTACGTGATCTCGTATTAGGTGGGCTATTGTTCATAATATACTGGACTGTGATCGTTAAGTGATTTTTGTGCCAGGATATTATATTTGAAATTATAGATGGACTTTTTAATATTTTAGTTATATAAATAAAAGATTAACAGCCAATAGGAAAGAATAAAAAAAATCATAAATTGCAAAAAAAAATTATATGATAATAAAAAAAGTATAAAGTAATGAAAAAGAATTGGATTTGATAAAAAAAATTATAATAAAAATGATAAAAAAAATAATAAAAACGATAAAAAAAATTATAATAAAAATGATAAAATTAATAATAAAAATGATAAAAATAATAAAAAAATTAATAATATTGATAAAAATAATAATAAAAATGATAAAAATAATAATAAAAATGATAAAAATAATAAAAAAATTAATAATTAAAATATATAACTAATTACATAAACTAATAAGGATAAATATGGAAAAGCAAAAAAAATATAGATAAAATAAATCAAAAATTGTAAATAAGATAAAGAGAATTATATGAATAAGGATAAAAAAAATATTCGTTGACTTTTCTTTGATTAAGCTAAGATTTATTATTTTTTTTTTTTTATACAGGTGTTGGCAATGATAGACGGATTAGGATGTCAAGGCGGTTAATATTTCTAATAAGGTTCTTGCTTTTTTAAAAAAAATGAAATATAAGTTTAATGGAAAATCATTTACAGTGTGGTCAATCGGACTTCATCATGTAATGGTTACAAAGTGAGCTATGATTGATACGTGTAACATTCGATACAACTAACCCCGTTGATAATATGATCACGAGAGGTTATCAAATGATACACAATTCTACACTGTCATTAGATTTTATAATTAAAAGAAACATAATACTATACAACCAAAATCCGTGAGTAAATGGAAAATAAATCACCATACAGTTAGGAATCTCTATTACTTCTCTAAGCTATGGCAATTTAATTCTGTAATTATCATTATTGTACTATCCAATTCGAGATTTGTTGAATTTTATTCATATACAACACTCTAATTAATCATTTCCTTAGGCGGCTATATGAATAAAATTCTACAGTCTAAAAAACTGGAAGTATTAGATTAATGGATCATGTCATTTCTTTCCATATGCATTGTTGTTTTCACATATAATTTGTCTTAATAGCTCAGGATACTTGATCTAAATCTTAGACTAAGTAGTCTGAGTTATTTCATTTAATATTGGGCGCCATTCTGTTACGGATCGGTTGCACAAGCGAGGTTTCCGACTAACTCTTCTCTTTCGATGACTCTCAGGAGGTCCCAACCCTTCTCGCCTGACGCGTACTCGAACACAAAAAAAAGAAACACTTGAAAACTGAAACTACTGATACTAAAACATAACTGAACAAACACAAGAACCAATACCATGAGACAGTTGTTATTCCCATTATTTGCCCTCCCAACCTAGTCAAAAAGAATTTGTCCATTATAATTTGGTTTTCAACCCCAAATCCCACCTGACCTTGCCTTTACTTACCGGTCTACCATTGCCTTAACCTTATTTAATTAAGCCAACATATTTTTGTTTTTAAATTTTAAATTCCAACATATTTTATTAAAACTTACAAATATATATTATCAAACTAACAATTTATTTCCCTTTCTTGTTTTTTTGTTTGTTTTTTTTTTTTATATATACCAATAAAATTCAGAATATTACTAATGATAAACTTAACGATAAATATTATAATATAGATATTCTTTTCTTTCTTTTGTTTTCAAATTTTTTTAGCCGTTACTTTTTTTTTATAATTTCTAATTTGTATATATGTTTACTTTACTTCACGCAAACAAAATGATCTTTCTGATTAACAATCTCTGACTCTATATATTTCTTCCCTTATTCAGAGCTCAAATTATAGAATTTTCTTATACACATTTATTCCTACGGTTTGCAAATTTCTGATACTTAAAGGAGCTCCCTGAAGTTCACTACAGAAATATAATTCCTTGATATTTTTTTTTGCTATCATTAATTGTTTTCTATCGCGCCTAATTTGAGCACTAATGGAATCATATATATGTTTTTTTTTTTTTTTGTGACTACTATATATACAAACTAATATATAATTTTTTTTGTTTATTTTCAGGCTGTTTTTGTTTAAATTTTTTTTTATAACACAGATACAATACACTCACGTAACACACAATATTTTCACACAATTACACAATTCATATATATTAAATCTATCTTAAAAAAAATACTTAATTCTACAATAGCTATATTTTTTTATATTTTTTTTTATTTTTTTCTTATATTTGGCACTTTTATTTATACCCCTTTTTTTTACTGTATCTTTGATAAATTTTGTGTTTTCTTTCCAATTAAGACAATAAATATTCTCTATAACTTAATTTTCAGTGGCTTTTCATTTTTTTTAAATACTGGTAATGTAAAGATATTCCTGCATCACTTTTCTTCTCCTATTTGCTTTTGGAGAGTCTCAGGATTTTATTTAGGCTTATATTAAAATTTGTTACCTGGCTATTTCTCTTATGGCTGTCCTTTTCCTTTTTTGATAAAATATAACACTTTGCTCCTTGGACCCAATATTTCACTCAGTCCTTGTTTATTGCTCTGTGTGATTGGGAGAATAGCCAGCTGTGTATGTGCAACCGCACAAAAGAAATTTGGTCACCAAAAAAAAATCTTGTTACTATCGATTTGTGTCAATGTATTTAACATCAATATTAAATATCTATCAATGTTTTTATACACGAAATTTCTTATACAAAAATTCGCAAAAAAAAACATTAACAGATATTAGTGTTGATTGTAAGATAAATATTCACATTGACATTATCTTAAACACTTACGTTTTTATATTTTTCTTGTTTTCTATATAAAAAAAATTGTTAAAACTTAGTTTTTTAACACCAGCATTTATATTTTCCTTATGTTTCACCACACACTCGATATATGTTCAATAAGACTTGTAAATTAATACTAACCTAAACACAAGGCATATCTCCTATTATATTATTTCTCCTATATACTTCCAACTTATTTGCCGCTTATATAAATTTTTTTCTTTTTTCTTCCAACAGAAGTAACTATTTATTAGCCCATTTTCGCGCCGCTTTTTTTAAAAATGGACAACTCAAATGTTTTTCCCGCGGTTCTCCATTATACATAGGGAATATATATTAAATAGGTAAAAATTTAAATATATTAAATTTTCCACATATCCAATATATTTTTGGCGGTCTTTCTCAATTATTTGTTTTTGGGCCTCTATCCTCTCCAGCTTCATTATACCGCCTACTTTTCATACTACTCCCCCTTATTCTACCAGGCTGTCAGCAATTTTAGTAACATCAGATTGATTTCATTCATAACATATAATTTAAATAATTTTAAAATTTTCAATATTCTTTTGAATGAAAATACAACCCTGTTACCTTTTAGTACTACTTTTTATACTTACTAAACACGTCTACAAATATTTTTACTACCAGATGCATTTAATAAGGTGCCATTGGGAGCACAGCTGATTCAAGATCTACCACACGATAATGTCAAATTACATATAAAAAAAAAACATTCGCCGGACGACATTATGTCAAATTCCATATATAAAAAAAATAAGTGAATTCGCTTGTATTCATTTCAATTCGCCACTGCGGTCACCTTGTTAAATACGACTTGCTATCAGCTGTATACTTCATTTTTCTTAATTGAAGCTGATTTACACATGTAAGTATCTTTTACAATCATTATTTTGTCTTAATTTTTTCTTACAGGATTTGGACCAACTATTCTGGCCTTTGGACTCAGGGTGGTAGAAGGTATCGTTCCAGAAGTATTGTATTTCATATATTTAACTATATTTTTCTTCTTTTTTTCTTTACAGGTAAATCAACACAAAATCCACTGGGATATGGGCAGGAGTGGTGGCTCCATAGAAATAGGCCCTTTCCCATTAATATAATTAGAAATCCACTGGGATGTGGCAGGAGTGGTGGCTCCAAGACAATTCGCCCATCTCTTATTTGAACAGAATCCACTGGGACTGGGCAGGAGTGGTGGCTCCATAGCAATAGGCCCTTTCCCATTAATATTATAAATTTTGAGGACATTGAATAAATGTGTGTCTAGGGACTTTCCCTTATGACCCCCCCACGCAAAATTTTTTTATATTTTAATTCGCCAGTGGCGCATCTGCCAGATGGGCGAAGATATCCCACCCGCAACAAAACTAAAAATAATTGTATTGAGGATTAATTTCGGAATATTTCTTTGTCAAGCTGGGGATGATAAACTCACCAAGTGTATTTTTTCAGAACAAATCGGATTTCAAAAGTACTGCAGTACTTCAATGATTGATTAAGATACATTCCAAATTATGTTCTGTTATTTGTGACTATTAGTCACACTTTGTCAAGTTTTAGACATCAATTTGGCATTAAATATACATTTTTAAATCCCAATCAATATAGAATTTTTCAAATTCGGTAGGTTTTGCTAGTTTTTCATCAACAATTTGGTAGGAAACATATTTTATGAGTGAGAACGCTGATTATCATCCCATTGTGCTAAATTAAATCACTGAAAATATACCAGTTTTAAATACAGAAAACAATTTCAATCGTCGTTATATGTTAGAAATATTACGTATTGTTACGAATGTGCAATGACGATTTGAATTTAAAGATCTGCAGCATTCATCATGTTTGAAGGCACGTCCATCAGTAGCATGCGGTTATTGGCATTGTTTGTAAGTATGGCAGCACTAGGTTGTTGGGCTGTTGGCAATGACATCGAAGGCTCTAGAATTCGAACATACGAGTTTTGTCCGTTAAGAGCATTGTAGGAGATTCCCGAGAGATGGCGTGTGTATAAATGGTGGCAGAGGCTGCATTCGTGAGCTGAGTTTATCATTGGCACTGTTAGAGTTAACATCAACTGTCTTGTGGATTTAAGGTTATACGTAATAGAGTGTGTGTGCATTTCTGCGAATTGATAAACGTGTATAAAGTCATTGAGTGAATATTTGAACTGTTGTTGGTGTACATTTTAAATAAATAAAGAGTTGTTACAATTTTAAACTACTAAAACTGCTTTTATTTGCAATCAAAAGTATCCGGTTTATTTAAAGGAAATAAACCCCGTCTATTAAAAGGTAAAAACGTAACAATATTATAAATGCACCAACAACTTTAAGAATTAATTTACAAATACAGATAATGTTGCTCTAAACTACAGACACTTAGTTTATAAAAACCGAAAAAGAAATTAAAAATAAAATATTTTTAATTTTTAGATATTTTTGGTACTTATTTGAAACATTGAAATATGTATATGAATTTGGCTTCCCATATTCTAATTCCCAATAATAGTAAAAATAGATGATATTTACAATCATGAATAAAATAAACAAGATTGCAACATCGACAATTCCGTTATTTTAGTGTACTCTTTTTTCGTGACGTCACACAGTAGGGGAAAAAAGTGGAAATAAATGAATTTTGGCTTATAACACCAAGGGGAGACCGAGCCACAGTACCCCAAAGTGGGGCACCTCGGGTATATCAAAAATTAAAAATGATGCCAAATTTTTATTTATCCATATATTATCTCTTATAGTTTACGAGTTATTCGCATTTGAAAAGTAAAATTTTAGTTTTATAACCTAACTTTGTCTGCATTTTTGCTAATAACGGATCCAATTCTTTCTCGATTTTCTTGAAATATAATTTTTTGAATTAAGAACAAATTTGTTTTGTTTATTTAAAAACCTTTACTGAGTCAAAAGTTATGTGCATTCAAACTAAAAAAAAAATAATGTCGAATTTTCGCAATTTTTTTCGAAAAAGTACTTACAATAATTTTAAATTATACAATAATAAGAAGATAATTAATGTATTTATAGTTTTCTAAAAGATAAAATTAGGGAAGTATTATAAAAGCAAAAAAAGGCCATAATTTCCTACACGTTAATATATAACATGTGGAAAAGAAAAGATGTACATATTATATATCAACGTGTAGGAAATTTCAAAAATGTACACAATTTTTAAAAATTAATGAAGACTTTTTTCAAAAATATGGGAATGAAAAATGGTAGCTGATTTTTCTGGAAAATTTTAATTTTTAAAATGCAATAAAAGTTTTGTTTATGAATCGTATTTAATGAAATTTTACACTTATATAGAAACTTTTGATCAAAATACAAAAGTGAAAAAGAATTTAGTGAATTGTTGTTGACAATCCCACAATTCCCAAACAACTTTAAAAAAATCCCAAAATTGTGATTTTTTTGATTTTTAGGCACCAAGCTCGGGGATATGAAATCCATTTGCACAATATTGAAGAACTTATTGGGACATACAAAGCAGGTCTTAATTTTTTGAAAGCAGCTACGCGATTTTAGAAAATGTTGTCTAAAGTTGAAATTTACATAACAAATAGGTATACTTGGGAAGGCGCAGTAATATGAATTTTGATATTAATTTTCTTTTATAATAGTTTCCATCTTTCAGAAAACTATAAATACATTAATTATTACCAATTACAGTGTTTGAAAAAATAATAGGGACACTCAGATAAACCGTCTGGAAATAATAATATTAAATTTTATTTATTAAGGACTGATATCGTAAAATTCTTAACACACGTTTTTTATTAAAACTTTTAACCCAAGTATTATTTGATTTTTTTTATCAAGTTACCTTTGTAAAGCATGTCAGTTATTATGTTTAATGTCAATTATGTTTATTTGTTGTTAATCTTATTAAAATGAGTGACCAGAAAAAAGTGCGTACTAAAATTATTAAATACTTTCAACAAAACCCAACTTGGTCCTACAAAAAGTTGGCCAAGCATTGAAAGGTCTGCTATCAAACTGTTTCCAATGTTATTAAACAGTACAGGGAGAACTTGCCCGTTGTTAGAAAACCTGGTTCAAGTAGAAGGAATGGTCCACATGATGTTTCTAAATCCAAAAAAATAGAAAGCATTTTCAAAAGAGTTCCCACCACATCCGGTGGGAAAGCAGCCCGGTTAGGTCAGTACTCGGATTATTTGGTATGAAAAGTTAAAGTCAATGCAGGTTTAAATGCATACAAGGCTCAAAAAGTTCCTAACAGGAACTCTGCTAAAAATTTAGAGGCCAAAGACAGAGCAGGGAAATTGAAGTCAAATTGTATACAAAAAATATACCTGCTGCATGTAATAGATGACGAAATGTACGTATAGGACCCAAAAGAAGAAAAAATTTCCCAAAAAGTTCTTAGTATGAAAAGCAATATGCAGTTGCGGCAAAAAAGACAAACATTTGTTACAAAGGGCTCTATAAATGCCGAAATTTACATCAAGGAATGTTTACAAAAAAGGATGTTTACATTCATAAGATTCTTAATGTGTCAACTTATTTTTGGCCTGATTTGGCATCTGTCACTATAGTAAGAAAGGTCTTGAGTGGTACAAGACCAATAATGTGGTATTTGTACCAAGAGAGGCAATTCCTCCAAACTGCCTGGAGCTAAGTCCAGTGGATAGATATTGGGCTCTTGTTAAAAGAGAATTGAAGAGCACAAAAAAGGTGTCCAAAAGTGTGGTCGATTTTAAACTGAGATGGACAACCTGTTCGAACAAAGTGACATAAAGAACTATAAAAACCATAATGGAAGGGTTTTCGAAAAAGGTTCAAAGTTGTAAATTGTAACAATAATTTCAATCAAATAAAAAAAGTTTTAAAACTAAGTTTAGTGGTATAATTTTTATTAATATATATGTATGCTAAAAATTTTTCGATTTCAGTCCATATATTAATTTGGGTGGAAACTACTTTAATTACAACAAAATTCTGAAAAAGGGCTGTATAATAACATGGGTCGCGGTATGGATTGAAATATATCCTCACGTACCGACTTAATCAGGACGTTTTGGAAAACTTTTTCGTGGTATTTTGGTCGAAGGGAGGTCTGCAAGACCATCCCGATCAACTAGAATTTTAATACCCCCTAAGGTCGTACATTCTTGTGCGAAACGAAGGTATCATTTCAGATGGCGGAAACGTTGAAAACGATGATACTCTAGATCAAGGGTGCCCAAGCCCTATACTCTTGGTGCTCATTTGTTTTTCTCAATACAGCACTCAGCACTTGCAATATGTTTGTTAGTTTTGTTTGTCGTTCTTCACTGTATACACGCAAGTGCAAAGCAACAACACTTTCGTATGCTTTGCTGGTAAACATTGTCGACAGCGATCCTCAATGTAGATTTTGTTTTTGTTTATCGTATGGTCTCGTTTAAAAAAGTGTGTATGTTTTCATTGTTCTTTGTATGGCTTGGTTTTTACAACAAATTATATTGAATAAAAATTAGTTTTATTAAATGTATTGGTTTTTGCTCTTCCATAAGGAACTCTTGGGCACCCCTGCTCTAGATATAGAAATTTCGGAGAAGTCCCTTACTGGTAATTTGTAATTATGTTAAACATTCATTAATTCATCCTACAACATTGTTAGTAATAACACTGAAGATCCTGAACCGCAAGAGTTAACAGATATGGAGTATGATGGCTTAGAAAATTTAGCCGGCTATATTTGCAATAAACTCAAGGACCATATTCCTGAAATTGCAGTGCCCCAAAATGTAAAGCAGCCCACATATTCGTGGGTTGAAAACTTAACTGAGGGCGGACTATTAAAGCCACAAAAAACCATGAGGCACGTGGAAGCGCTTGAGAACATTTTTAATACCGAAAATTCACAAGACCTAGTTATTAGGTCAAATTTTATAAAATTACTATTGGAACAGGCTCCCCACATCGAATGTGATGAAAAAGAATAAACTTTATATTTTCGTTCAAGAATATACTTCAAAATAAGAAAACTTAATGAAGAACTCAGAGATAGTACATCAAGAAAAAGAAAATATAAAAAAAATAATGACTTGAACTAAAATATAGCAAAAATATTAGTGGTATTCACAATGTAGAGTACTTGGTCTGGTAATGTAGTAAAAGAGCACAATATCAAAAAACAAAATACATTAAAAATTGAAATGTTTGTCAATAAATAGCTTTTCTGCTTTTTTTACTAGGCCAAGTACTCTATATTGTGAATACCGCTATTGAAAATTAATAAAGTAAAATATGTCTAATAACATAAAACCTAAAATACATTTTATTTTATTAAACATAATAACTTTTAAACATATTTATTGACTTTTCCATTATAAATCACATACAATTTTCATATAATACAATCAGTTTTAATCACTGTTGACGTCACTGAGCTTAAGAGCATTTTTTGAGAGGCATGTCGCCATCTGTGTTTATTTCTTTATGATTTACAATAGACCTTGACAATAAATATTGTCGATGACACCCTTGGCAGAGTAGAAAATCCATTCCAATTTGCCAATTGACAAAAATTAATTTTCAGTGGTATTCTTTGAATTTATTACAGAGTTATTATAATAAATGAACTTGAGCCAAATTAAAAATACACTTTTAAATTATATTGTTAAAAATATTTTCCTGAAGATGTTACTGAATGAAGTAGCGAAATATCGGAAATAAAATAAGAATTAAACATTGTTTTTATATAAAAGTGACTTAAAGCTCAATAAATTATAATATTTAAAATGAAATCTTTTCAAAAATTTAGTTATTTGTTTGAGTATTTGTTGTTCTGTGTAAAATACCAGATTGTTAAATTTGTAATGCGATGTTTTTCATTGTTTATAGTTCGATCGACTACCGAGTACTTATGCTTTATTGAATAGTAACTGTTTACATTGTAACGATAAGAGATATTCTGACAATACATAGTTTTTATTTTGTGGCTTCTCTCTGTTTTTGTACACAAAAAGGAAAAATATGTACATATTAGTTGGAAAAGTTATTAAATGTTTGTAAAATATTGTAAAAAGTTTAAGAAAATAATGACCAAATTTCCATATAACGCATATTTATGCCTGTGGTTGATAATACACTTGGTATTTATTGTAACAAACGAAGCAAAGTGCCCTGAAAAGTGCCAGTGTAAAAATAACACAGACTCTTCATGGAATTTACGCGTAAAATGTGGTGGTACTTCCGATGAACAACTATCTAACTGGCAAAGCATAGACTTTGATGATGATGCAGTTAATGTCTTCTTGTTGTATGTTTACACAAAATAATAGAAATACATACATATGTATTAAAAAGTTGCATATTATAATTTGTTATCTTATAATTTTTTTAGAGATTTAAGCAGAAATGGATTTACTGGTATCGACAAGGAGATTTTTCGCAACCTAACAGAACTTAAACGTCTTGATTTGTCGTTTAATCAGATAAAGGTGATTGATAAATCGACTTTTGGAGATGTTACAATTGGCGTAGAGCGACTAAAATTAGCCAATAATTCAATTGCCCACATATACCCAGGATCTTTTGATAGTTTTCCTAATCTCAGACAGCTGTAAGTATATCAGAAGATAAACGAATTCAATAATAATGTTATAACATTTCTATAGTGACATTTCTAACAATCCATTGGCATGTGACTGTGATTTAATTTGGCTAGTGGGATGGTCCAATAGCCATTTGGTAAAACTGCAACCTGGGCCAAAATGCGAATCCGAAGATTTTAAGGGCATTTATTTAAAGAAATTAAAAGTGGGTGTAGATTTGTACTGTGAATCACCCCTCCAACCACTGTTAGAATTTATACCGAGACAAAATCAGGCAAGTTAAATTACGACTAGTGTATACTTAAGTGTCATAGTGATGAAATGTTCTATTTTAATCAGGTTGTATTCGAGGGAGATGAATTAGTCCTCAAGTGTCGGGCACCACGAGTTGCGGTCGGAGTCCCTCATGAATCGGAGGACTTGCCCACCAAGGCTCACGTGTTTTGGGGTTGGTCGGAAAAAATCCGCACTCATAACTCGACAGATGATATTGTGTATCACGATCCTACTAAGGTTCTTAATGATGTTCATTTAGAAAGTAAACATACTACGGATTCGGGAATTCTTAATTCAATATTGCGTATTGCCAGCGTGCGACGCAATCATACCGGTATGTTTGATTGTACTCTTCGGTCTCAGCAAGCTAATTTGTCACATGCTATTGCCGTGATCGTAATTGCCAAAAACACACAATATTGCAAAGCAATAAATGTACAAACGAATAAGGGGAACTACCATTGGCCCCAAACGGTTCGTGGACAGATAGTGGAACAGCAATGCGTTGAAGAGTCTGATGGTGGTCTGATGGCTACTTATCGGTGTCATGAAAACGGCACATGGGTAGATCTCAACACAGAAGTCTGTGCGTATGTTAGTCCAACAACACGAGTCTTGGAACAGTTTGCAAAGATGAACTTGACACTTAACAAAGCAAATGTGTTAGAAATAGCACGGCGATTGCACAACCTAACCCACACAATGTCCAACTTAAGACGTATTAGAGATCCCATGGATTTGGAGTTCGTAGCGCGTACTTTAGTAAAGTATTTAGATTTTATAACTTACCAAAATGAATTGGCTCATTTACTATTGGATATAGTATCACAGCTCCTTTTGCTGCCATCAACTACTTTTTATCAAGCGCAAAGAAGTTATCAAAGTGGTCTAAAGCTGCTTAAGTGCGTGGAGGCAGCCTCTAAGCAGGCCTCATTGCATACACCGACAACAGAAGAGCATGGAAATATGCAAAGTAATTTAGTAATGATTCCGCGAACATTTTTTGTCGATTACTTTAGTATTCGACCGGAATCTTTTGCTGGCATTTCATGTGTTTGGGTGCGTTCTTCAACTTCAACATCTGCAGCAACGATAAGTTCATCTTTTGAATGCAGTACTTCGAATGATTCATTCCCATCATTTGAGCGGTATATTGATGCTGCCATCCAAATTCCGGTGAATTTGCTGTTCAGTAATAAGTCTTCACCCAAATCGGTCATCAAATTGATGGTCGCCGTTTTTCGCAATGCAAATTTACTGCCCCATTTGACAAGCAACAGAAGTGTTGAACTCTCGTCGCCAATAATTGCAGCCAAAACGGTTCATGAATCCGACGAAAGCCATCAGCAATCAACTGAAGATATTGACGAAAAAAATCAAATTGCCATAATACTCCGTGTACATCCGTTTCATGATGATCGCAGTGCACCGATACCAGCACGGTGGGACGAAGAAAGACTTATTTGGTCTCCGGAAATGTGTCAACAGCTTTATCTACATCGTGGTCTTTTAATGTTTTCATGCAAACGATTGGGATACTATGGACTGTTGCAAAGATCAGCTTACCTAAATGATTTTGAAAGTGATCAAGCAGGTGCCCGCTTTCGATTTTTACCGTACGCAATATACACCGGCACGGCAGTACTCTTTCTATGCTGCTGCATTAATATTGTAACTTTTTTAGTGTTTGGCAGAGCCATCCGTATAAATCGGCAACAGCGACACACATTTGTTAATACTTGGCTGGCGCTATCACTTCTTTGCATCTCATTCACTCTGGGGATATTTCAGACAGAGCGGCAAGATGTGTGTCGCATGATCGGAATGATTATACACTATTTAAGCATGTGTGTTTTATTGTGGCTAAGCGTCAGCCTGAGCACTATGTATAAACGTCTTTCAAAGCACCATCGCGTAGTTACCGAATCAGACCTTCCAAAGGAAGCTCGTCTGAAGAAGCCCATTATGGGGATATACCTAGTCGGCTGGGGTATTTCTATGATGATTTGTGGCATTAGTGGAGCGGTGAACATTAACGAGTATGCTGCCTATTCGTTCTGCTTCCTCCACAATGGCTCGGCCATGAATGCTATGCTTGTACCCGGTGGTATATTACTAATTTTCCTCTGCATTCTATTTTTAACTATATACTATCAGCTCAATCACAGGAGCTCTGTTGCGAATATGATGCAAAATCATCATCAATTTTCAGATAACACTCAGGCCACGGAGAACATTGACATGGATTGGCTGGACACAACGATACAAAGCAATCCACCGGCTCGACGTATGAATAATAATGCAAAATCACTGAATCTGGACCAGTACACCAGTCTCACACTAAGCAATACTGCTGTAAGTAGTATAGTCGATGATTTCGAACGCTCCAATTTGGCCCATTTGAGAGCACACTTCGTTTTCTTGGTTTTGTTTATTATTGCGTGGTTCTCTGCAGTGGCATTTGTGATGCACTCAGCTCAAGGGGACAATGATCTGAGCCATATGTACTCTGTGCTGTATGCGATATCATGTTGCTTACTCGGTCTTTTTACATTATTGTTTTACACATTGACTAGAAACGATACACGCCAACAGTGGAGTCGAAATCCCTGTTGTGGTCAGGACGGATCGGATGGTGGACCGTATAACGAGGCCACATACAATGATGACGTTGCGCCAGTTGCTAATAGTGTATTGGCGTATAAGCCCTCTTATGAAGCTGGCAATAATTCTGGAGCTTCTCGGTCAAATTCTCAGTGTTCGAAACATCGTGCGAGCAGCATTCGTAACGGTGGTGGTGGTATTGTGGATACTACCACCCAACATCTTTTGACTGTCTCTTCTGCTCCCGCTGCTATTCCCGCTACAATAATTAACAATCAGCACATGGGAAGTGGTTCAGGAATTGGCCTACCACATGATATTCCAAGTGCTGACCTATTTTATAATCCCAATCAGATTAATGTTGCCCGTAAATTTTTCAAGAAACAGAAACGATTAGCTAAGCGTAATAATTTTGAGTTGCAACGGCAAAAGGAACGACCTGATTACGGAGGAAGTGTGGGGGCAGCAGATACTGCCAGTGATATCTCATCGACAAACGATAGTGGTCATGTGTACTCTAGACGTCATAACGCTATGACTCTGAAACTGTTGAGCAGTGGGGTGGGCAAGGTGAATAACACGAATATCAACTACAAGCCCGACTACAATGTCAGCTACAAGAGTCATAACCATCACCCCTTGGACAACTTTGATGATGTCGAGGATATTTTTGCCTCAACAAACGTCTCAACTGGAGCAAATAATCATAATAACCAAAATTCTTTACGCAAGCGTGCCAACATACTAGCAATGAATATATACACAAACATTCCGGAAACAATGGCACCACAACATGAAATACACAAGGTAAGAGGTGTCGCAAATTCAAACACAAATGTCGGCGGTAGTGGTGTACGTATACTCAAACCTTTGGCGGAACATCATGAGGAATTTGAGGAAATCGACAGCAGTTCACACGATGAAAATATACCACTTTACGAAAATACTCTGCAAAAGGTGAACATAAAACCATCTTTAAACAATATATTTAATACATCGTTTAGTTCAAATACACCATCACATTTCCCGACAACATCTACACCAAACAAACCCAAGGCCCCTGAACTAAAAGAGATCGATGAACATCAGAGTCCAGCTCAACAAAAACTATTACTATTAGATCACGATGTTGAGGCAATGAATAGTATAGGCCTACCATCGACAGCAACTGCCATCAAACAAGACATTTCAAATGAATTCTGCCCAAATACTCGTGATGGATACAACAGCAACGATGACATTCATGACGATGATGACATTGATCATGATAAACCGAATCTAAAGCGAAATGAGATTTATGTGTCCAATTCTTTGCAAATAACCAATCGCGTTGATATTGAGGATGATTTTGCTGCTGTCCTCATACGCGGCAATCAACAACCAAAACACTCCAAATCATTAAGCAATTTAGATTGTATCTATGGTGGCGTGGCAGGGCCAACACAAACTGATTCCGGCAAGATGAATTCGATAAATGTTTCGTATGGATCGGACAGAAACTTGTCCCATATTGGAGCCACTGTATGCGCTTCAAAACAAAGGTGCCCCTCACTGTATGAAGTTGTTAACGACAAAGAGTCTGCAATAGGCCTTCGAGAATTGCATTCTTCAGATAAATCATTGGAAACATCCGATCAAAAATACTTATCGAACAGAATCGAAACAGATGTCAATGTAGTAGAATCATTTCATATGACTGGCACATGTACGCGATCTGCCAGTCCCACAAACGAAAGTGATCTAAACTACCAAAATTCCGAAATCAGTATTCGTAGCCATGGTTTATATGCCCCACAAGCCGATAACGATCTGACGCTGACCGATGACTTTCGATATCAGTCTTCAAATGCAAGCGAAGCTGACATGGGTATAAATGATTTCGATGATGAATTTGGAGCTTTTGGTAGTCACAACTTCACAAATGACTTGGATAGTAATGACCATGAAGACGCAACCGATCCCATCGATGCACTCAACACGTCCATCGACGAGTTGTATGAGGCTATAAAACGTCGAAGTCCTCTTACTACAAAATTACCATTAACAAATCAAATGCCAGGCGAAAGCACATATAGTGAAGTGTCTGAACTTTGCCTTGATGAAATGCATCCCTTGTCGAGGAATGATTCCAGGAATAAACTTTATACTGACGATGACTCACTAGCTGTGACAAATCTGCCATCATCTTCTTCGTCTTCACTCTTGCCTACAGCATCTACCACATCAACTACTACATCATTAAATACTGTGTTAACAAAATCTTTTCGTGAGAATCTCATAGATGACGATAGCAGTCAAAGTAGTGTAATATCATATATAGATCCCAAAGTAACTCAAAAAAACTCTCTTAGCTGAAGACACTCCAGAATTCTCGGTATCAAATTAAATTCAATGTCATTCTTAGAGCAAATCAGATGAACATAAAAAACAGCTTTGACACTTTGCTTTGATGTTAGTTAAACATGGCTTAATAATCTTCTTAGTTTAACTTGACACAAATCAAATTGATTTTTCACATTTGTCAATTCATATACATTATTTCCTGAAAACATTAAACATGTATGCAAAGTATGTTGCACTAATTGAAAATGGGTACAATTTTTAAAGTCAAGTTTGTTGCATTTATTACACAATATGCATATATGTGTGTGCATATTGTTTGTAATTATTTTACAAAAACTTTACAGAATTTGTACGTATATTTTAAAAAATCGTCATCTTAAGTTCTCAATATTATATGGGATTATTGATTTCTCTAAAGGATAAAGGAGTTCAAGAACATATATACAAACTGATATTTATATGGACATGTATAACTCTATTAAAATATATTACTCTTAAGTTTTTGTACTAGCTATTTAAATTGTATTGTTATATGTTAAGCATTTATTATTATGTACAGTTCCATTTTATTTGTCTCATGACTAAATCTAAATAATTTTCAATGACATTTTTATATGTTTATGCTCCTCAACCAGCAATAAAAAGTAACTACATTAAAACTTCATATAGGTATAAGAGGCAAACATAATACATTTACATATTTGTATATTTTCTTGACCTAACCAAAGCTTTTCATAAATTGTTCGATATTTCATAGCATTAATTGTATTTGTAAATTATTGTTTAGTATAAGTACAATATCTGTCTTTCATCCAACTACAGACATACTAAATATGTATGTTTTTACTCAATTTAAGAAAACTTCTCAACATAAAACAACGAAAGATAATAGTTTCTTAAAACAAGTTTGTTGTATTTTCTAAATATGTATGTATTTATAATTTTATAAAATAAAGATTTTTAATTAATGTACAAAACAGAAACAAAATTAAACTTAATTGAAATTGTGTAAAAATAAAACAGGAAAAAAAACGAGGGAAATAATTAAGAGACAAGCAACGAATTACTTCATAAGCGAATGCACCACTGCATTAACGTTGATAGCTTTTAAATCGGAATAGGTTTGACCGGTGCCAACAAATACAATCGGTTGACCGGTGATGTATGTCATTGATATGGCAGCGCCAACTTTATCGTCTATCGTATCAAATTTCGTTAGAACAATGCCATCGATTATGTGGGGATTTTCATCGGAGGAATAATCGGCTAAAGATTGATTGAACTTCACCAACTGATCAACGGCTTCATTACCGACTAAAGCTTCGCCAACAAAGAGCACCAAATCGGGATCATTAACTTTAATAAGTTTTGATAGAGAGCGCATTAAGGGTTCGTTGTCTTGCATACGACCAGCAGTGTCAACCAATACAATATCGATGCGAGTGTCGTTAGCAAACTTAATGGCCTCCATAGCTATACCGGCGGCATCTTTGCCGTAACCTTTTTCGTAAAGCTGAACCATAGTGCGACCTCCATGTTTCTCTGGTGGATGTAGGGCATTCAGATGACGTGTGTGCGTACGCAGTTGTTCCACAGCTCCGGCACGGAAAGTATCGCAAGCAGCTATTAGAACATTGAAGTCATTCTCTATCAGCCAAAAACATATTTTGGCTAAATTTGTAGACTTTCCCACACCATTAACACCACAGAAAATTGTAGTGTATGGTCTGTTGTTACGTTTGGCTTCCAGAGCGTCACGTATTATATCAACACGTCGTTTGGGTGATAAAATACGGACTAGAGACATAGTTAAAGCGTCTTTGACCATAGCAGCTACCGAGTCAAATGTGCCAATAGATTTTCCCTCCAAACTGGTTGCGACAGAGTCGCAAAGTTTGTATGCAATGTCTGAGGCAACATTTTTTGAAATTAGATGATCTCGCATTTTATCTAAAGCGGTTTGTAAATCTGCGCGTGTCAACGTTTTCCCTCCTACAAATCCCTTGAAGTACGATAAAATGCCCGACTTTTTCTTACTATCTGATACTATTTGCATTGTAGGCTCGTCGTTATCAGAATCAACTTCATCATCGTCACTGTCTACTTCCAAGTCTCGTATGCTTCCCTGCATTGTTCCTACAATCTATAAAAAGCATACAAAATTAATCAATTACATATAATCACTTTCAAATAGAGCTTACATCATTTTGAATATTTTTATATTGAACGTCGTCAGCATTATCTTTTGAACGATCCAATACTACAGCATCCTTAGAACTTCCGCCCAAATCCCAAACCCTTGGCTTTTTGCCAGCCTTTTCCCTTTCAGCTTTAATTTTACCCTCTGGCTGTGGACTTTTTTTACCCGATAACTTTTCTCTTAATTTCTTCCGGTTTTCCATTATAATATCTTCATTTGAAACGGATTTCTCCGAAGATGTAACTTTTGGACTCTCTACTATATTCACTTTCTTCGTATTGTCGCTCTTTTTGTTATCATTTGGAGTTTCAATCATTGAAGCTACAGTTTTTTTCGATTTAAGAGACTCATTAAAGGACCTCATTGCTTTCGGAGCTTTGCTATTTTGCTTTGCCGAGCTTTCCGCTACTGCCAATGTGGCTCTAAACTCGCTGTCAAAATCATAGTTCACACCGTAACGCTGTGATGACATCAATATATCGCTAAACTTATCCTTAAAGGCATTTTGCATATCGCTTAGAAAACTGTCGACATAGGGCAATTTGATAACCTTCTGGTATACCACGGCATACACTAATTCAAGTTCATTGTCCAATTTGAACTGTATTGCCAAGTTATCCTCTTCAAAAGATTTCGATTCTGTACTGCGATCCTGCAATAATAAACGGCCTTATGAATTTTTTTTAAATCGGTGAAAGTTGTATTTACATGTATGCATCTCAAATTCCATGCACCAACATTGTATGTATGTATTTACAAATAATTCAAGAATAAAATTTACCTCTAGTATAACACTGCGTATCAAACTATTTATGCTTGGTGTGACATTTTGACCCGTAGAATTACACTTCCATAAAACTACGCCTCCTTTAGTAAAGACTACTACATAGTCCAACATTTTGACCAGAAGTTTTGAGCAACAAAAATAAAATCTGTACACGTCACAATCCCAATTGAACACGTCACAATGTTCACCTTACTCTTGGTCACTCTTATTAAATCAAAATGCACATTAATATTTTTCAAAGAAAAATACAAAAATATTTAAGAATTTGTTTAAACTCGAATAAGAACGTTTATAAGTTCTTTTAATATTTTCTCAACTTTTACAAACGAAAAGAGGTAATTGCTGCTAAATGGCTTGACAAATTGCAAAAGTAGATATTGTTTATTTTGACAGTTGCCTTAATTTTTATTGAGTTGTTTTTTTATTTTTTTTTTGACACTTGCATTGAATAGCATTTCTTCATGTAACACGTTCAGTCAGTACACTGAAAAAAAATTAGAGGAACGAATTAAAATAGAATAATTGTTTTAAATGTTAACTCCGTCGGGTAAATGGGCTTTAATCTCTAGGGCATCTCGTCTTCTATAAACTAAACATTTTTACATATATCAAGATGTCTGGATAACTCTCTTATTTATAAGTCTAAGTTTAGCCACTCTCCTAGTTTAGGAGTTGTAGGTCTTTAGTAATTACACAGGACAACAAAATCGAATAAATTTAAGAGGCTTTTTACACCACTACACAATTTTGATGTATTATGGTTCCAGTAGTACAAATATCGTCCAAATTTTAAATTCTATGGAGAGGTTTATTTTTAAATAAATTTTAACCAAAATTGTAAATTTTTTTAGACGTTTCTCCACATAATTAATGATATCTCAAAAAGTATCAGTCCAATTTAATTAAAATAAAAAAATAAAAGTTGAGATTTACATAGCCTTTAATCTGTTAATATATTGCAATCGGCTCAGTAGTTTTGGAGTTACAATAACAAATTTAATCAAAAAATATATTTTTTACGTGAAAATAGTTTTTTTTTACGCTACATGTATCCTAAAAAGTTCACTACATGTTCGCTAAAAGAACTCTAAACGTAGTGAACATATTGAAAAGTATGTACATAAACATTACTATTTTCGACCTATGGTTTATAAGACAAAGTTGATTAGAACACATGATCGAATCATTTTCCCCACCTAATATCCTTGTTTTTCTGCATATTTAGATACATTTTTTCGTGTTTTTGTTTACTTATTTTCATTATATTGTTACGTTTTAACCTTTTTAAAACGTTGGTTTATTTCCTTTAAATAAACCGGATACATTTGATTGCAAATAAAAGTCGTTTAGTAGTTTAAAATTGTAACAACTCTTTATTTATTTGAAATGTACAACAACAACAGTTCAAATAGTCACTCAGTGTTTTAATACACTTAACGATGCTTCAAATTAGACCCAATCACTACTGCAACCGCAGTCACTATACACTCTGCCATCTTCATGTGAGTAGCCTAGATTGTTCTTAACGTTCAAAACTCGTAAATTCGAATTCTAGAGCTTTCGATGTTAATGTATGCAACTTACACATTTAGTATTGCCATACTTAAAAACAATGCTAATCGACCGCATGCTATCAACATTGTTGATAAGTAGAAGCTTCTACTGATGGACATGTTTATAAACATGATGAATGTTGCTAATAACCAACTTCCTTTTACTTCATGGTGATGGCGGTTTGAAAATATGGGAAATAACTCCTTCCCAGTGGCTAGCACTTAAAATCAAATCTAACTTATCTGATACCGATGCAAAAAAAAACATACATACAGTGCCGGACATAAATATTCACACAGCAGACAGATTTATCTTCCATATTTTTTAAAAGAAGGCCACAACTTTCGTACGGTTTTCAGCAAAAATATTTATTTATATATAACTTATTGAAATATATGGAGTTCGATTTTAAGCGCACAAAAATATTCACACAGTTTCTAATTTTTAATAGGAAAATAGTTTTTTTAAATAGTTTAATATTTTGTGGAGTAGCCTTTCTTCTTAATGACTTCTTTTAATTGTCTTGGCATTGAATGGACCAATTTTGATGTGACGTCAGCATCAATAGTTTGCCACTCTTGTAACAGGGCTTCTTTAAGTTGAGTCTTACTAGTAATATGGTGCTTTCCTACACGTCTGCCCAATTCATCTCGGACGCCATGGCCTGTGTGTTTGGGGTCATTGTCCTGTTGAAAATAGAAATGTTCCACAAGATTTATGTTTAGAGCGCTTTGTAGTAGGGTTTCTTTTGAAATATTAAGGTACACAGTTTTATCCATTGTACCGTCGATGAAAATTAAGTTTCCTACACCAGACATTGTTTTTTTTTCATTTAGTGTTTGGCCATCACCAAACTCTTACTCTGCGGACCGATTGAAAAATATTAAACTTACTCTCGTCTGAGAATAGTAATCCCTCCTAGAAGTCTTCAGATTTATTTTTTGTAAGATTTCTGGGACAGTAAGTTATATGGTTAGTTGGTTAAGTACGACTTTAACATCATTACTTTGAGATTTGTTTGCTGAATAGTCAGCATGAATCAAAAAAGCTGTATTGTTGCTGTGCTTTGAAGCTAGTTTGGGGGCCAGTTTTTTCTTACTTCTTGCACTGTTTTCACCATATGATGTTTGACGCCGATCTACGCTTTTAATTTTTATAGGGACAATAAAATAAATCTCTCTATCTAACCAAGTATCTTCGCTAAGTCTAAATCTTCCCAAAACTCTGTAATGTTTAGCTCATTTTGATTTAAATTTTGTTATAGAAAAGCAATCATAGAACTATGTTTTAAAATATTGAAATATATTTCTATTCTCTTGTTAACTATTCATAGAAATACTTGTCTTAAATTTTCTTTTTAATATTTAATAAACTTTTTATTAAAACTAACAATTTTCATCAAACCAAATAATTATTTAAAAGGTTATGGGCGATCACAAAGATAGTGTTGGTATACCGCAATTTAACGGTAGCGGTTACGATGAGTGGCAATTTCGCGTAAAAATTCATTTCGAAAATTTGAATTTGGTGGAGGTTTTAACGGGCCTACCACCTTCAGACGAAGCAGCCTTGTTGGAATTTAAGAAGAATGACAGGAGAGCAAGAGACAAACTGGTTTCATTTGTGAGTAATGATTGTTTGGGATACATTCGAGAAAAGCAAACTGCCAAAGATATGTGGGAAAGTCTCCAGAATGTATTCGCAAAGAAGTCAATTGTTAATCAAGTCTTAGTAAGGAAGCAGATTATGAATCTCCAAATGAAGGAAGGACAAACGGTAATGGAACATTTGGTAAAATTTGAAAATTTGGTAAGAAATCTGAACATGGCTGGCGCTAATATCGAGGAAAGTGATATTCTTACACAATTGTTTATGACATTGCCTGAGAAATTCGATCCTTTAATCACTGCTTTGCAAAATTTGGAAGAATCCAAATTAAATTACAATTTGGTTAAGGAACGTTTACTGTTGGAGGAAACAAAAATTTCAAATCGTGTAGAAGAAGAAGATGGTCCCACTAAAACAGCATTCGCAGGAAAGAAGAATTTTAAGAAAAAATTCCAAGGACGTTGCCACAAATGCAATAAATTTGGACATAAAGCAAATGTATGCCGCCAGGGTGAAGCATGTAGTGCCAAAGGAGTTAAGGTGTCAAAATCGGTTTGTTTTATGGCAGATACAGAAAAATCCGACAACGGTAAGTCATATGTGACATTTAAACTGGATTCTGGAGCAAGTGATCATTTAGTGAACGAGAAATGGTACTTTGACGAAATCAATAACCTTCCAAATCCAATCGAAATCAGAATAGCAAAAGATGATCAGTCTCTGTTTGCAAATAAACTTGGTATAATCAAAGGAAAAAGCAACAAAGGTGTTGAAATGAAACTGCAAAATGTGTTGTATGTTCCTGAATTAAGAGACAACCTACTCTCCGTAAAGAAAATGACTGCAGCCGGTATTGAAGTAAGATTCTGCAAAGAAAAAGCTTTAATTTTGAAAGAAAACGATTTAATAGCTACTGGTTACTTGCGAGGAAACTTATATGAGGTGAGTTTTAACATTAAGCAATGTGTGGCAAACTTAACAAATGTTGAGAAGAATCAATTATGGCACAAACGTTATGGTCACATTGGTCAATCATCCTTTAACGATTTGGTAAACAAAAATATGGTTAGTGGAATTGATGTTAAACCGGAAAAGATTGAATTCTGTGACATTTGTGTTGAAGGAAAACATTGCCGTGATCCTTTCAACAAAACACGTGTAAAAACTATTCGTCCACTTGAGAGAATCCATTCTGATGTTTGTGGACCAATCGATCCTGTAGCTTGGGATGGATCGAAATATTTTGTGTCATTTATAGACGACTTTACTCACTTCTCAATAATATATACAATAAAAAAGAAGTCTGATGTCTTTAAACGTTTCAAAGAGTACGATGCGTTGGTAACTGCTAAATTTGGAACATCCATTTCAAAACTCACTATAGATCAAGGCCGGGAATATGGATCCAAGGAACAAAAGGATTGGTACAAACTAAAAGGTATTCAAGTAGAAGACACCATAGCATATTCCCCTCAACAAAATGGTGTGGCCGAACGGTACAATAGAACGCTGGTAGAAAAGGTCAGAACAATGTTACTGGAAGCAAGCATGCCTAAGTATATGTGGAATGAAGCAGCTTTAACTGGGGCGTACCTAATAAACCGAAGTCCAACAAAAGCACTCTCAGAAGATGTCACGCCTGCTCAGATGTGGTTCGGACAAAAGCCGAACATTAATTCTCTTAAAATCTTCGGATGTAAGGCTTATGCTTGGTTGCCAAAACAAAAACGTAAAAAACTCGATGCTAAGAGTCAACAACTTGTCATGATCGGATACGTTCCTAATGGTTACAAATTATGGGACATGAATTTGAGGAAGATAGTAACTTCAAGAGATGTCAAATTTGATGAGAGGAATTTTCCATATGCAGGAAAACAAAAAGAAGAACCACTTAACATTATTGTAAGAAGTAATATGCATGAAGGGGATGAAGATGTAGTTATGCCTATTACCACAAATGACGAAGAATGTTTTGTTGACCTAACAAATGAAAACGAAAATACACACGCTGAATTAATAACTTCCGATGAAGATGTTAACAATGATGAGGACAGTGACAATGATGATACCAGCAGAACTAACGATGCTAACTCTGATAATAATGATGTTATAACAATCAATAATAATGAAGTGCAAACACCTAGAAGAAGTCAAAGAGAAAGAAAGGCACCGAGCAAATTTCTTGGATTCAGTTTTGGCTACTCTGTTTATATAGAAGGCCTTCAATTTATGGATGTCCCCGAAAAATTCTCTGATATTTCTGGTCGTTGTGATGCTAATGAATGGTATAAAGCAATAAAAGATGAATTGAAGTCAATGGAAACAAATCAAGTTTGGAAAATTGTTAAACGTCCTGATAATACTAATTTACTGAAATCAAAGTGGATTTTTAAAATTAAATATGATGAAAACGGACATCCGACACGCTATAAAGCACGACTTGTTGTAAAAGGGTTTCTTCAGAAGAAAGGAATAGATTACAATGAAACTTACGCACCTGTGGCAAAGCTGACTACTGTTCGTGTGTTATTGGCTATAGCTGTGAAGAAGAATTTAAATCTATATCAAGTAGATGTTAAAACAGCTTTTTTAAATGGAACTCTGAAAGAAGAAATTTACATGGAAGTTCCAGAAGGGGTTATTACAACAGATCAAATGGCTTGCCGTCTTCAAAAATCATTATATGGTTTAAAACAGGCTCCTAAGTGTTGGAACGATACACTAAATACATATTTAATTACCTTGGGATTTACTAGATCGAAACATGATTATTGCTTGTATACAAAATTTGAAAATTCCGATGTTTTATATATAATAATGTATGTAGATGACTTGCTAATTGCTGCTAGTAGTGTAAAATTGATTGAACGTTTTAAAAGCCAATTATGTAAGAAATTTGAATTATCTGATTGTGGAGTACTTAAACACTTTTTGGGGATGAAATTTGAAAAAGATGGTGAAAGCATTATAATATCTCAAGAAGCAAGTATCACTAAAATTTTAGAAAAATTCTGTATGATGGACTGTAACACAGTAAAGACGCCGATGGATAAAGGGTTAAAATTAAGCCTGAACAAAAATCAACAACCAATTGCTAAACCCTACAAAGAACTGCTTGGAAGTTTGATGTACATAATGCTGTGTGTTAGACCCGATATATGCTTTCATGTAGGTTACCTTGGACGTTTCCAACAACATCCGTCAGATGACCATTGGCAAGCACTGAAAAGAATATTGAGATATCTGAAAGGTACTGTGAAGAAGAAATTAACATTTAAAGCTAATGATACAAACGCTTTGGTTGGCTATGCTGATGCAGACTGGGCTAGTGATGAAATCGATAGAAAATCAGTAAGCGGATATGTGTTTAAGATATATGGTTGTACAGTATCATGGGCTAGTAGAAAGCAACAAACAGTTTCAACATCTTCAAATGAAGCAGAATATGTCGCCTTGGGTTCTGCAGTATCTGAAGCTATATGGTTACGTGGATTACTTCAAGATTTAAAAATAATTGATAATGTAGCTACAACTATTTATGAGGATAACCACGGATGTATTTGTATGGCATCGAATATGGAATGCAAAAGATCTAAGCATATAGATATCAAACATCACTTTATCAGGGACTATATTGAAAAAGGAGTGATCAAAGTGGAACCTATTGGAACTGCAAATCAGTTGGCTGACATGTTTACTAAACCTTTAGATAATAGTAGATTTGTTAAACTTTGTAATTGTTTAGGATTGCATGATTGAGAAGGGGTGTTATAGAAAAGCAATCATAGAACTATGTTTTAAAATATTGAAATATATTTCTATTCTCTTGTTAACTATTCATAGAAATACTTGTCTTAAATTTTCTGTTTAATATTTAATAAACTTTTTATTAAAACTAACAATTTTCATCAAACCAAATAATTATTTAAAAAATTTTTTGCACAAATGCTTTATTTTTTCACGAATGTTTTATTAATAGTAATGTCAGTTGAAATCTAGCTTTCAACATATGTATCTACATATATCTTCTACATCCCTCTTCTTGATCCATAAATTAAAAATTTCGCTAATTTTAAGCTTGAATATTTCTAGAAAAAACTAAATTATTTGCTTCAGTACAATTAGTTACAAAAAATTTGAGTGTTTCCAGAAAAAATAAAATTATTTGCTTCGGTGCAAGTAGTTGAAAAAAAAAATTAGTATGGCATGAAGCGTGACCTTCCCTCAAATAAACCACATGTATCATTCCTTGGGCAAATGTGGGCAACGTAAGAGAAAACAAACAACTTTTTCGAAACTTCACAAAAAACATGACTAATAAAAACACAAAATTTTGCACATAATATAAACATTTAGTAAAATATTTTAAGTTTTTTTTTTTTAAGTACACGCCTCCATTATGATAAAATGTTAGTTAAAACCATAGAGATATGGTTAGAGCGGAAACTATAAAAAACTCAAACTAAAAAAATTACTCAAAAAAGTTACACATACGAGTGTTGTTTCTGTTTTTACATAAATTTCTTTACAAATACTTTCTCACTACTTAGGTTTTTGACAACTGAGTTAGGTCTTTGACAGGAGATTTTTCGCTCTATTTATATATTCTCTATGGTTAAAACCATAGAGAATTATACATAGAGACGAGACACTCCGATTTGTCAAACAAAAATACAACAAATCATATGTTTGATACAAAAACAAAATACATTGACTAGCATGTATTTTGTTGTTGCAAGAGTTAGGTTTTTGACAACAGACTTAGGTTTTTGACAATTACGTCTCGTCTCTATGTTACCCTATGGTTAAAACTATTTAAAAAAAAAATTTCTTTATTGAAATCTGTTACCACCGAACAGCTAGAAAACTTAATTTAAAAAATGTAAACCATAGAGAATTATACATAGAGACGAGACAAATTATATGTCTGATACAAAATACAATGTTAGTCAATGTATTTTGTTGTTGCAAGAGATAGGTTTTTGACAATTCCGTCTCCTCTCTATGTTACCCTATGATGTAAATTTCACAGGTGTTTATATATAAACTGCGTTGTCGACTAGCATACATTTTTGGCATTTATGTCGTCGAAGTGATAGGAATTGAACCGTAATTTTTTTTCAAAAAGCGAATGTTGAAATTTTGAATTTTTGCCTAAAAAATTTTTCTGAAGTGTTTCACTTAATGTTCAGTGTTTCCATATATAGGTAAGTTTGCTTGTTTTAAGTTACTCTGCAAGTAAACATAGAATTATTTGGCCGAAAAAAAACGCCAAAACCAATTATGGACAACCTTTTGTAAATTAAAAAAAAAAGATGAATCGATGAGATGATTGATGTAATAAAATGATGAATGAGTAATAACTTGATTGATGAGTAATGAATTGATTGAAGAATATGGCCAAATTTCGTTACAGTTTGCCATTAATGTGTTTAATGAATTCAGTCAATATAAAGTTTTTTAAATTTTGCCGTCCTCAAGGAATTCTTCCAGCGAATTAAAGTCGAGTAATATAGGGAACTTCGTCCTTGGTATTATATAAGCAGCACAATTAAAAATTACATGCGATATGTCCTCTATTTCATCACAGACTTCACAAAGATTTGATTGACGAATATTCATCTTGGCAAGTGTCTCACCACAAAAAGAATTCCCGGACAACATTCGGTTAGCAAGTTTCAAATCAGCCAGTCCAATTTTGTCCAAGTCAACGTCCAAGTCAACGATTTCCGTATTAAAGGAAACAGTTATATGTAAATAAATATATTTTGAAAACCGCACGAAAGTTGTAATCTTCGTTTAAAAAATATGGATGATTAAAGATAAATCTGTCTGCTGTGTGAATATTTAAGTCCGGCACTGTACATGGAGCTTGTCTAAAAATATTGCAAAACTAATTACAGAATTAAAATGTATATTTAAATTTATTTTAATAAAAAACTATTTTTGTTAAAAAAAAAAAATTGAGTAATCACAAATTCAACATAACAGTATTTTCGATATTAACGATTTAGGATATTTGAGTTTATTGTATAAACAAAAAATTGACTTTTGGTATAAAATATAAGTGATCACCTTAAAATCGCAGTATTTACCGAAGTTAATAACGATTAAAAATATTTGCAAAACAAATTACAGAATTAAATAAATCGCCACTTTCATTTATTGAATTTAGATATTTAATAGAAATTAATAAATATTTCCAGTCTTTAAGACTACAAAAACATTAACTTAAATCTAAAAACAAAAGATTACACTGATAAGTTTGTATTATTTGGATGCCAACTGGATTTTGATGACGTCGGCGTGTATTTGTTTCCATTTATGAACGATTGTATTTACCCCAAATGTGCAACATGAAAACGGATGCTATGAATAATAATGACATAACTAGTACAGGGACTGGGCCAACTTTAATGCCAGGAGAATCATCAGTGTAAAAGCGCCACATACCGCCTGTTCCTGCACCACCAGCAGCACGGCTTCTGGGAGCTGTACCTGTGCTACTTGTTGTTTTGCGCTGCTTCAAATTACTACCAGTTCCCGACGCACGAGGTGCTGATAATTTACTAGGTGACCGGGAACCACTTCCCACAGATGTAGAACTTGCTGGAGCCGGCATTATTAAATCTGACCGATTTTTCTTAATAATTCCTACGAAATGCTACAAACACAAGTATAATTGAAACCCAAGTCAAATTTACATAAGGTGTTGTCGATAGCATAGCCGATAATTGGTGTTTTTACTTGTTTAGAGGCTTGATTTGTCAATTTCACTAGTGTTTGTTGTTACGAATTCTAATACAAATATAAAAGCAGCTAAAACAATAGGACACATTGATAGCCCAAACATCATAAGCAAAATGAAATTGCCTGTTGTTTCTGTAGATGTTGTATTCGTTGTAAAACTGAATTCACCTTATAAAAATTCACACGACTGTAGAGTTGCCAATATGATGATCAAAAATTATACAGATATGAATCAGCTTGTTTCAGAAATATATCAATAGAAAACAAACAAAAGAAAATGTCAAAATCAAGGCATTTTATACCAAGGTATATTAATTTATTATAATTAATACACCTTGATTTATACAAGGTGGAGTCAATCAGCTGATTACTTTTTTCGCTTGTTTGGTTCTAACATCTGTCAAAGCTTGTTTTTACATTTCAATATCTACATATTCTATGCTTATTAACAAAATATTTATTTTATTACATAAATTAGTTGGACCACCACTATTCAAATATCCACACTATTTTAAGTTTTAATACATATTTGCTTAATTTTTCATTTCTGTTTTTTGACATTTGTTAAATTGTTGTTTTTGTAGAACTGCCACCACCTTGTATGAATTCGCCTTGGTCAAAATGGTTGTGGCAAGGCGAATTTTTGCTTTTGGGTTTGCTGTATTTTTCGCCACAACAAACACAAGTGAATTGACAGTTCACTTGTCTAAACAACTGCATATAAAAAATAATCAGCTGTTCTTCTGAGGTCACCTATAAATTCGCCTTGTTTGTCGCCCGCAACCCAAGGCGAATTTATATACAAGGTGGTGTCGGTGGCGAATTCAGAAAAATACGAGCGAATTCATTAATTTTTTATATATGGAGTTTGACATTCGAAACAACTCTCTCATTGTTTCAAATGTCAAACTCCATATATAAAAAATTAATGAATTCGCTCGTATTTGCCTGAATTCGCCACCGACACCACCTTGTATATAAATTCGCCTTGGGTTGCGGGCGACAAACAAGGCGAATTTATAGGTGACCTCAGAAGAACAGCTGATTATTTTTTATATGCAGTTGTTTAGACAAGTGAACTGTCAATTCACTTGTGTTTGTTGTGGCGAAAAATACAGCAAACCCAAAAGCAAAAACAACTACAGGCAACTTTGACAGTTCACTTATCTTTTAACATAAACAAAGCACCTGTTGTTTTTGTACATGTTGTAGTTCTGTCATCACCTTGTATAAATTCGCCTTGGCGACAAACAAAGTATATTTATATAAATATACTTTGGCGACAAATATATATCACAATCGTTGCCTATTGAAATATGTATGTTATCTCTCGTTCTGTAAACACAACCACTGAAAAGTGGTTGTATAACGTCAAAATAACCATACGGTTCGATATCTCTTTTTTGACAACTGTCATTTGTTGCATATCTGTAATAATCATACGTTTGATGACTTTTTATAAAAAATAATCAGCTGTTCTTGTGAGGTCACCTTCTATAAATTCGCCTTGCTTCAAAGTATATATATTCCGGATCGTTACAGATAGCAAAGTCGACGTAGCCATGTCCGTCTATATGTTGAAATCAACTTTCCGTAGCTCGGTAGCTATTTAAAATCGACGTAATCGGCCCACAAATGGCAACCAGGACAACCTCGATTTTTTACCTATTTGTAATCTATATCTGGATTACTAAGTCATTAATATAGACAATATCGATATCCAATGATAGTTATTTCAAAGACCTTTGCAACGGTGTATATAAGGCTAAAGTAAGTCGGACCTACAATTGGTCAAAATCGGCAAAAATAATTTTTACAAATAAGTTCACATTTTTTTTTTTAAATAAATTTAAAAATTTTTAAATTTTGTTTATCTATAAACACAAAAAAATTAATCGAGGCTATATAAACTAAGTTTGCATAGTTAATTTCTTTTGATATGAAAATGAAAAACGAGTAACATCTTCGAATTAATTTGTTTTTTATTTATTTTTTTTATTTAATTGTCAATTGAAAATATTTTAAAAACTTTGTTAACGCAACTATTAACAGAGTTTAGCTTATTGTGGGCTACTTTTTTCACCAAACGTTTCGTAGGTTCTCTCGATTGCAAATTTATTTGAGGTTTTTGCTTTGCTGTAATTGTTGTTGGGCCACTGCTGAAGTTGAAGGTCTATCAACAACGTGAATAACACTATTACCTGATTCACTACCCCATGATTCCATACATGTCGCTTGTCTCCAAGCGTTTTATTATATTGCTATAATATAATTTATTTAAATTTTTATATTTTTTAAGTTAATTTAATATACATACCTTTCTGCACCAAAAATATTTTCAATTGACAAATAAACAAAATAAATCAAAAACGAATAAATTCGAAGATGTTACTAATTCCAATAGTTATATTAACAAAGTTTTTAGGTAAAGTATATTGTTTGAATTACCTATTGGCATAGATAATAAAACTTAGTTTTTCATTTTCATATAAAAAGAAATTAACTATGCATAAATTAAATAAGAAATCAATTTCATAGGCATAACCACAATAGAAATTTTAAAGCTAATTTTTGTTATAGTCGACTTTACTTGAAAATAAAGCATTTCACGGTGGTCAATTCCGGTCAAAAATCCATAACATCTTTATTTCATCATAGAAATGTTTGAAATTTTGTATTTGCATGTATTAAAGCGCCCTGGAAACGATCAAATAAGCCCGTAAATCAGTGCATATGTGTGAGTGTCGTATGCTTGAAGCTTTAAAGGATACGTACAAATAAATACGTCAATCACCATTCGTATTTCGACGCACTTTTCCACAAAATATGAATATTTTTTTTCATCCTTGCACTTCACGTGACGGCAAACACAAAGCAAATGAAATTTGATTGTCAATCACAACAGGAGACGATCAAATAATCTGTTGTCAAATAAAAAAATCAAAACTTTTTGATTTTCATCAACCATTGCCGACAACTCGTACCTGTAGGCGAAAAAGAACGACTGTGCGCAAACGACTATGTGATTGATGTGTTTATTTGATCGTTTCCAGGGCGCTTAAGTGTAGCACGACCGATAAATATTTTGATGTTCAAATACAGGATTTGGCCAAAAACCATGGACGTTCTAAAAGTATAAAAAATAGCATGTAAGTAATTTAAGTCGCTGAAATTTAGTAAAAAAAATAAAGAATAACATAAGTGATCGAATAAAAATTGGTAATTCAAATTTCGGAATACATACATACATTTGGCAATTTAGATGATGCTAGATGTTAGATGTTACAAGTGTGAACAAATGTTTCATGTTTTCAACATCTTCTACACGTTTTCCCCAAATGTACGTAAGTGTGAAAACCCTATCTACAAAATATATGCTTACATGTGTAGGTTATCTTTATTAGTTGAAGATATATTCATAGATAAATACACATAGATCGGAAACTCTCCTGTCAAAGACCTAACTCAGTTGTCAAAAACCTAAGTGGTGAGAATGTATTTGTAAAAAAAACTATGTGAAAACAAAAACAACACTCGTATGTGTAACATTTTTGAGTCATTTTTTTGTTTGAGTCATGGCAGAATCAACCAGGTACAATTATTAGAGAGAGTTGTCTATATTTACCCCTACAACGTCAAACAACGCATTTTCTCTCATTACTTTTTATATTGCCTCCGCGATGTTTTGCACGTTATATTAAAACCAACACATTTATTTGGACAAATTTTAATTTGTATTAAATATTTCGCTAAAAAATTTAAATACACAAATATTTTTTTTAACACAACTAAAAATTAATTTATTTTTATTTTAGACATTTCGTTTTGTTTTTTCTAATTTTCTTTTGTTTGACTTTATAAGGAATGTATAATTGAGAACATACTTTCTATTAATTGTACCTTGTTAGTTCTGCCATGGTTTGAGTTTTTTTCTAGTTTCCGCTCTATGTTTCTCTATGGATATATTTACGTTTGTTTATTATTATTATTTTTTTTTTTTTAATTATGCTTGATCTTTTTATGGTTTTTTGATGTGGTGGGCCAACGGAGGGTCGAAATGTATGTCTAAATTATCAAAATTGGCGATGAAATTCTAAATAAAATAAATGAAACTTGATAACACTTATCTTGTCTCTATAAAAAGTTACACGCATCCAAAGTTGCAACATGTAAAAAGGACCATATTTTTTACGTTTTGTTTCCCCAAAAAAGCCCTTATATATTTTCTTTTGTAGAAAACAATTTCCTTCGGGACTATATACAATTTTTATAGGATATAGAAAGAGATTATAGGATTAAAATAGGATTAGATTAAAGGCAAAGCACCGATCCTCGAAAAGGCTTTATATTTGTATAATCCTATATGTTTCTTAAATACTAACAATGTTTTTTTACTATCACACAGTAAATGACGTCACAGTAGGCACTTTTGTAATAAAACTCAGTTTTTGGAATACATTTTCCCCGTTGTAGGAATTTCGGTATTTGAAATAAACAATGTCAAAAAATGTAATCCCATTTATGTCTATATTAGTAAGGACATTTATGTCTATATTAGTTTCAAATTTTGTTATGATATCTTTGGGAAAAAACTTAAAAAATATGGCACTTTTTACATGTTCCAAATTTGGATAAGTTTAACTTTTTATGTATATGGACAAGATTACTGTTGTCAAGTTTTTTTTTTATTTTATTTAGAACTAGCTTGACACGGTGCGCTTCGCTACCCCTGTCGTAGTCTATGTTGGAAATTTCAATAAAATCGTTTCGGCCGTTTAATATTTATTGTTTAAGAACTAAAGGTATCAATTTTACCGGTTTTCCCCCTGTTTACCCCTTTCTGATCCAAGTATTGAAAAACGTTATAGCCTATTGACGCTTCCAAGTAAGGATCTATCTACGTTCCAATAAATTCCAATTTCAATAAAATCGATTAAGCCGTTTAGGCGTGATGCTCAAACAAACAAACAAATAAACAAACAAACTTACAAAGACATTTATATATTTATATAGATTTAATATATTTATATAGATTTTATATAGATTTTATCATCATACAGGTGATATTTTAGACAAAAAATTCGACCCTCCGTAGGACCGCCACATTTTAAAATAAATAAACCTAAATATCTCTTCAACTAATAGAGATGACCTACACATGTAAGCGTATTTTTTTATATCTTCTTAAGCACTATTTATATTTATATTTAAATTTCAGCTCATTCAGATCATAAATGGATTTTTGGCGATTTTTTTAAAAAATTTCAGACCCGATGTGATCAACATTGAAGGGCAACGCGCTGGCCCCCATTAGCGCTAGGAAGCTGAACAACTGAAAATCAACTCGAAAACACCTTAGCTCCAACCACGTAACAATATCTCCAATAGTTTTCGATATACCGAATTATTTCGAAAAACAAACTTTTCTAAACCACTGTGGTGCGTTTGTTTCATCCGTACCATAGAATAAGTACATAGTAGGGAAGAAGAGAGAAATTTCAATAAAACAATTAAAAACAAATACTTTATTTCAACACATAAGGTTTTTGACAACAGACTTAGGTTTTTGACTCTCAGTTACCTATCTAGTTCTCCTCTATGATCCGTACCATAAGAAATATTTAAAAAAAAAATTCAGTTTAAATAATTGAAAACATTTTTCAATAAATGTAAATTATAATAAAAAATAAATTTTAAAACAAATACTGTTTGACATTAGTTTTATGGTGCGAAATTTAAAATAAGCTATTATTTAGTGGTTAGGCTGAAAAAGTACAGCCAAAAGAAAGAAAATGTACCCAATGAGAATGTACTTATTTCCTGATTCTAATCGAACAGTGAAACAATCTAACTTTTACTTTAAACGATCTAACTTGTGTTCTATAGTTCATTCGATTAGGATTAGATGATGAATAAACAATTATTTCTTAATCCACATTTCAAAAAAAGGTCTCCTTTCATACTTAGATCACTTCAGTTATATATACAACATAAAATTAAACTTTAATCCAGTAAAAAATTGAGCTTCTATTCTAAGCACTTAAGAAAAATAGCATTATTTAGAAAAATACGCTTCTTAGGTGAATTATCGGTTCCTGCTTTTTAACTGAACAAAGTGTGTTCGAATCTTAATGGCGACGCAACAACTTTTATTAAAAAAAAATTAAATAAAAGTACACAATATAAAATGGGGAAAAAAAATACTTTTGAAAAAAGTGCCAAAGTATGTATAGTGGAGTTTTTTCCTCTTTTTACACGTTAATGATCAACTCAGAGCTTTTATTCAATGTTGTACGTTCCTCAGCTATGTTAATAATACCCACAAATTTGTTAACAGCAATTGAGGAACATTAGCAACTTTAAACAAACCGTTAATATAATAATTTTACTACACCTACGTAGTAAATTTACCACGGATATAATAACTTATCAGGATCATAATAAATTTACCACAGGTATAGTGGTAGATTTACTATACATAATAAATTTACCACGAATATAGTAAGCTTACAACGGATATAATAAACTTACGACGAAAATAGTAAATTTACTGTGTTTGTGGTAAAATTTCTATGTTAGTGGTAAATTTACTATATCCGTGAATGTACTATATAGTGAATTTACTGTACAAGCTAATTTATGTATGTATGGTAAATTTACTTAATAAAAACGTATAGCTAAGGATGTTTTACAAACAAAAGCTCCTTACTTATGTCTAATTCTAACCACATCCCGACTGTGTGAAACAGTAGTATTAAAACTTCATATATTAAATTTGTTCCTCTTATATGAACATGCTTAGATTACAACTTTCATGTTTATAGGATCATTTACAACTCACGTATATTTTTAGACTAATTATCTAAAAATATACCAAATAAGGGTTAAGGTTTTTGTCTATACTGTAGCGAACTATTTTCACTACTAATGGAATTCAAGTAATGGTGAATTGGCGAAAAACTAATTTTGAAAATAAAATTAATTTTTTGAACATGAAAACAAACAATCTGCTATAGACTACTTAATAGTTTAGTCTGGATTTTATCTGAACAGACCGGGTTCCATACACAGAGGTGACACGTACATTTTTTATTAAAAAAATTACATATTGTTACGAATGTGCAATAGCGATTTGAATTTAACAGTCTGTAACGACTTCCTGTAACATTCATCATGTTTATAAACACGTCCATTAGTAGAAGATTCTACTTATCAACAATGTTGATAGCATGCGGTTATTAGCATTGTTTATAAGTGTGGCAACACTAAATGTTTAAGCTACTAACATTAACTAGAGTTGTGCCGCTCTGAACTAAAATGCTCTTTTTTAGTGATTCAGTTAAATGGTTATACTGCGACTACAAAACAATTTCAAAAACAACAGGTAATTTCTTATTTTGTGGTACACTAAAACAATGTGTCAATGTTGTTTTTGCAATTGAATTGTAGACGTAGTATAACCTTTTAACTGAATCACTAAACAAGAGCGTTTTAGTTCAGAGCGGCACAACTCTAACATTAACATCGAAAGCTCTAGAATTCGAATGTTCTAGATGGCGTGTGTATAAATAGTGGCAGAGGTTGTAGTCATGAGTTGATCATAGGTGCTGTTAGAGTTAACATCAACTGCTTTGTACATTTAAGTTTGTACATTATAAAGTGTGTGTGCATTTCTGCGAATTGATAAACGTGTATAAAGACATTGAGTGACTATTTTAACTGTTGTTGTTGTAGATTTTAATTAAATAAAGAGTTGTTACAATTTTAAACTACTAAAACTGCTTTTATTTGCAATCAAAAGTCCCCGGTTTATTTAAAGGAAATAAACCAACGTTTTCAAAAGGTGAAAACGTAACAATATACATAATAATATCTCAGTTTATGAAATTTGTTTGTATTATTATTTTTGTTTTTATATATATACTGTCAAAAAAGTTAAAATTTCACGCAGTAAAAACATGAAAATTTTTCCCCACAGGGAAATATTTTTTTACCATTTGCTATCATTTCACACACGCCCTTTGTGTGGCAATATTTACAAAGTGATGTTAATTTATTTTTTTAATAATAAGGGGGAATATTTAATTTTCAACATCTATGCCTTTTTATAATATCTGTGGACATTTTGTCAAATGTCCTTAAGTGGAATTTTTAAATTTTTCAGGAGAGCGTAAAAACGGTTGAATTAATCGATAATTATTTAAATATTTCACCAAATAAATATATTTTATTGTAATTCTTTTATTTCATAAACTCCTTTTACTTAGGACAATTCAAAACAAATAATTAGTTTTATTTGATGCTGTTTGATCTAAGTCTTAAGGTAGGTGTGTGACCCTACCTTAAGACTTAGAGTGAACGAAACTCACGCAATTGAGAAACATAAGTAGCTTGTTAACTTGGAACAAAGCAGGGAGTGTTAAATATTTTTGAAAAATGTATACGGATGTGTAAACTGGATAAAGACATGATCAGAGAGTGATATTGTACTGAGTATTAATAAATTAAAGCCTATTTACTGACCTATTTTGGTTTAGTGAAAAAAAAACAGCCTAAACACAATATAAATTGTAAAGTTAATTTTTGTTATAAACTTTATTTTTTTTTAAATAAAATTTGTTTCATCCGTACCATAGAATAAATACATAGAAGGGAAGGAAGAAACCATTAAACACAAATACTCTTTTTCACACGATGGTTTTTCACAACTGACTTAGGTTTTTGCTCTCAGTTACCAATCTAGTTCTTATCTGTTATCCGTACCATAAGAAATAATGTAAAAAAGCTTTCAATTTATTAATTGAAAATATTTTTCAATAAAAAAATTTTAAAAAATAAATCAAATTTCTAAATAAATTCTGTTTGAAATGAGTTTTATGGTACGAAACTTAAAATAATATGTAGTAAAATTTATGGATTAAATATTAACTTTCGGCATCTGTGGTTAAGCTGGAAAAGTACAGCCAAAATAAAGAATATGTACGAATTAAAATGTACAAGGTGGAGCAAAAGTAATCCTCCTATCAGAAAATGCTATAAATTTTGCCGATTATTGGTCAAATAAATAGTTAGCAATATTCCGCGTTCTGGAGCAGTGTAGCGTAACATTGTTTATAAACGTGTATTTCGCCAATCGCAAAATTAATAGCATTTTCTGATAGGAGGATTACTTTTGCGCCACCTGTTACTTATTTCCTAATTCTTATCGTACAGTGGAACGATATAACTTTTTCGATTCTGTGTTCAATAGTTCTTTCGTTTACCATTAGAAGAATAAACAATTAACACTTAATTCACATTTCAAAAAAAGTTCTCCTTTCATATTTACACCACTTCTTATATATATTGTTACGTTTTTAACTTTTGAAAACGTTGGTTTATTTCCTTTAAATAAATTGGATACTTTTGATTGCAAATAAAGCCGTTTAGTAGTTTAATTGTAACACCTCTTTATTTATTTAAAATGCACAACAACATAAGTTTAAATGGTCGCTATGTGTTTTAATACACATAAACACACGTTTATATAACACTTTATAAACACACTGGTACTGTACAAGATTTCACTGGTTATAGCACACTTTATGGCAGTTAATGTCTTTACTTAACGATGCTTCAAATTAGACTGACTCTTGTGGTGTTCTCAAGGCCAATTTATATACACTGCATTACCATCTAGAAAGCTCTATTACTACAATGATCTTCAAACTAGAATATTCGAATTCTAGAGCTTTCGATATTAGTCATTAATCATTTAGTGTTACTAGAGTGTCCAAAAACAGTGTTTTATAAAAAAAACCGGTTTCGGTTTTCTCATTCTAAAAAAACCGGTTTCGGTTTTGTCATTCTAAAAACCGGTTAAGAGGTTTTTTCTAAAAAATAAATGAATATTTTTAAAAATGTTATCAAAATATTTTTAAGTTATATGTTCAAATAAGCTTTACAAAGTATTTCGTTAAAACCGGTTAACCGTCTTAAAAAAACCGGTTTGTCAAAAAACCGCAAAGTTAAAGAAAACCGAAACCGGTCGATTTTACAAAGATGAAAAAACCGGTTGACCGGTTTTCGGTTTCGGTTTTGGATACTCTAAGTGTTACCATACTTACAAACAATGCTTTTATTAAATGTTGTACGTTCTACGGCCATGTTAATAATACCCATAGAACTGTTAAAGTTTGAGAAGCACTGCTGTTGAGACAATTTTTACAGGTGTTCGAGAGAGTTGAACAGCTGATCTGTACGCCAATAGAAATTTCGGTATGTGTTCATCCCAGTCCTTCTGATGTGCACTGATCACTTTTCTGCCATGCCATCAGATTGAGGATGCAGTGACGTTGTTCTGGTTTTTCTTATTTCGTATAAATCGCACATTTCCTTGAATACAGCAGATTCAAAATTTCTACCCTTATCCGAGTGCAACTCCAGTGGAACACCATAGCGGCACACCCAGTTGTCCACAACTTCTTCTTACTGGCCCCTTCGCTGCTATGCATTGTGGACAATTGGCTACCCAATCGGCTACTACTTTCTGACAACCCACCCAATAAAATAGCCAATTTGTTTTAAAACACAGAGTCCTTAGGAAATCTTGGGTTGTTGGGTCTCTCGCAATAAGTAATAATTACAGGAATGGTCAGAAGATAGATCATAGGATATTTCTGTGGATACTGTATTTCGACTAATATTTCTACATATGGCGAAGTCTATTAGATCAGGAATTTTTCTAGGATCAGTTGGTCAATAAGTTGGGTGTCCAGAAGACATGAAATCTGAGCAATTTTTGCGATCAACTAGAGCTTTATACAGCTGTCTACCTCTGGAATTCACCAATCGCGAACCCCAATATGTATGTTTGGCATTGTAGTCTCCAAATGCATGTGGTCTTAACGGTTTTCGGATAGATTTATCATGTTTTTGATGATTAAAATCATCCTCACTCAAGAGAGCAAAACGGTTACTTTTCAAGGGGTTATCAGTAATTTTTTGCTTTTTTTCAGAAGGCAAACTTTTCTGGGGACATACCTGTTTGAAGTGGAGACTTATGCCCCAATTCTGTTAGACGATTTAGGACGAATTTTCTTCTTTTCATATTTGAGTTATTAGTTTTGAATTCTATAAAACAATAATGGTTGGTGTCTATGATTATGGCACTTAATAACGTAAAATATTTGATTCAGTAAAATATTGTGGACGTTTTTAAATATCAAAACAGACGAAAACAATTTTGTAGTCTTGTAGAGTATTTTGAAAATGTTTTCTTTTGTAGGTTTTGTTTCCACAACGGACATTCTTCGAGTTAGAAAAGCGCCACCTGAAAGCATTTGGATGCCAAATGTCTGTGCACCACGGCAAAGTCGAATAACTAACTCGACGTTGTTGTATGCGCACCAGTGTGGGAGAACAGCGTAAGCACCTCAACAAAGAACATGCTAGCAATATTTAAAATAGGCTTTCTAAGAGTCTGCAGTGGTTTCAGAGCAATATCACGTAAAGCTGCAAGTGTCATAGCGGTAATTATACCAATAAATATTGTTGATAAAGCACTTTCAAATGTGTATAAAGAGTTGAACAATTTTTTATTAACTAAAAATTATATTTGTCAAATTTCATAAAAACATAATTGCCAAACGATTAAAATGTATAAATTCAATGCAAAATGTAAAAGAAAAATTTATAAATTTAAAAAAAAATATATATATCTACATGATAATAACGTAATTCATAGACACAAACCACGTAACCCAGACGAAAAAAATATATTGTCTTACTGAATCGTAACTTCGACTACTTTTCTTCCTCAGACAAGACGAAACAATTGTCGAACAGAATTGGGATATTAGTTTTACTTATCTTATTTCCAACCTTAGGTATAGCACCTCTTGATATACCATTATCTTCCATTACGCTATTTTCAGTGTTAAATACATTAAAACTCTCACTAAGTGTTGTTAGTGGATTATCATAAGCTTGTGTATTTAACATAGTTGACTCTGTTATTACTGCAGTATTTGTTGTTGTTGTACCAGAACACTTTTTATTTTCTTTTATGCTTTGTTCTAAACAAGAGTTTATAGGTGATAATGTGTGTGCAATATTATTCTCAAGGCGAATTCATACAAGGTGGTGGCAGTTCTACAAAAACAACAATTGGTCTTAACTAATGTCAAAAAACAAAAATTAAAAATTATACAAATATGTATTATAACTTAATATAGTGTAGATAATTGAATAGTGAGGGCTTCACTTATTTATGTAAAAAATAAATATTTTGTTAATAAGCTTTGAATGTGTAGATATTGAAATATAAAAACAAGCCTTGACAACTGTTAGAACCAAAAAGCGAAAAAAAAAGTTATCAGCTGATTGACTGACTCCACCTTGTATAAATTCGCCTTGATTATTCTCATGTAATTGTATCACGGGGGAACAAGAGCGCGCTCTCTCAATCTTATATTTTTATTTTCACTTCTATTTTCACCCTCCCCGTTCAACTGAGCCAACTCTCATTGTGAGAGTTCAGAAAATAAACAAAACAGGGTTTACAATTGCTACTATATTATCCGTCAATTGCAGTAAATATCAATTTTTATCAATCTGCATACTAAAAATATAGTTACTATTTTAATTTTGTATAGCTCTACTAATATAAATTGCTGTTATTCATATATTACTTTAAAAATTGCATTGTTAGTTTGCAATTTCTAGTAGCAAATACAACCAGTTGCCAACTCGTTATTGTAGTACAACAACCAAAATATATGTTCGTGCTTTAGTAGCACACACACTTTTTTGCCCAACTAATATTGCGCGTCAGCATTCGTTTTGTTTTTTTTGTGCTTGCAATTTTCTCTGGCAGCAATTGACATTTCTTTGCTTTCTCTGCTATAGCTGCATTTATATTTCTTGTTTTTGGGCTATTTGGATGCTGCTAGTAATTTTATTGTCAATTATGTAACACATACGTATGTACATATTTAATTATAGTAAAAATATTTTATATTACTTATATTTTATTATTCCTGTTCTCACTTTCACCATTCACCGTATTTTTTGGAAGCATAATTACAACAATATTTATATTAAATAAAGCTTCTAAAATTATATAATTAAGGTTAAAAAAATCACGTGTAAATATTTATTATTTGAAATGCTCAGGAAATTACATAATATTGTTGTAATTGTGCTTCCAAAAATACGGTGAATGGTGAAAATGAGAACAGGAATATCCCTGAATATCTATATTTGTTTCATTCAGTACGTACTGTATATATTAAAATGTGAGATGTTCGTTAGTATAATTATTGAAATGAGTTATCCTTTTGGCCTATTATAATATTTGAAATTAAAAATATAATGTTTTTGATTTAATATTTATTCATATTACATTATTAGTATATTATTATAATACATATATAATAATATATAATATCTATATATATATATAAAAATGGTGTAAAAAATGTATAGTAATTCGTAAAATGAGAACGGCTGGGTCGATTTATGTAAAATGTTTTTCACATCTGCAAATTGTTATTTCACCTATAGAAAAGTCTGTATCCGTTGCTATTTCGTTTAATAATCTTTCATAATCTTCATTGCTTAAAATGCTCTCTTCGGCATTAACATTTGCAATGCAATTTGAAAGCATAGATGAGGCTTTTAACATATTTGCCCCATTGTCGGAAGTGATCGCAATAACTTGATTTATATTAAGTTTATATTTACTTAATGTTTTTAAAAGTTCCGAGCATAAGCTTTTGGACTTAGTACATCCCCTACCCTTTAACTCTATCATACCAATAACACGTGATGTTATATTTGAGTTTTTGCAATATTGTATACTAATGCCAAATATACACCTTTCTAACCGTGTTGCACTATCAATTTTAATAGAAAATAAAGTATTTTTTAATTCATGTTTTATTTGCTCTCTAAGTTTTATTACAACTTCCGATAAAATTTGTTTGGCATTTTCTGCATTAAAACTAAACACTTTGTTATTTTCAATATTGAGTGCGTTACTTATAGGCAGAGTTACCATTTGTCCAGTTTTCCCTTTTTTTGCAAGTTTTTTCAGATGCAAAAAGTTTTATTTTTTAAAAAAAAGTTTTTTGGAAAATTGTAAACCTATGTTATCAATAAGTTGAACCGTTTATTTCAAAATGATTGTCTCCAAATTCGTTTACTAAATGGGGAGATTGATTTGAATATATTTAAAGTACTAAATTCACATAAATTATCTCAGTTGTTTGTTTGGGTTTTGTAATTTTAGTATGTATATATTTAAAAAAAGTTTTTTTGTTAAAAAAAAAGGTTTTTTTTAGAAATAAAAAGTTTTCTTCAAAAAATATATGGCAACACTGCTTATAGGCTTTAAAATATTGCGCATATTTGTACTGTTTAGCAAATCGAAAGGCACTCCATTTTCCGTTACTAGTCCAATATAAGACCTTAAAATCTCGACTTTGTTTATTTCCAATTTCGTTTTCACAAGTTTATGTTTGTCTGCTCTTCGAATGGTCTTATTATACGTTTTTTAAATGAGACTTTAAATTAAAACTCCTCGATGAGCTAAGTACTTTATTGCAATTTATACAGATCACTTTATTTGTTTCATTAGTTTCATTAAAATATTTTAAAATTTCTTCCATTTTCTATTAAACAAACACAAACCACGATTTAAAACAACTTTTGATATTTCTTTTTCAATCATACACATACGAATGTTTAAAAAAATACAGTTATAACCAGCGTTGCCACAGTATCAATTAGTATAACTAAATTTCTAAAAGTTACCATACTAAATAATAAAACATGTCATAACCATTACCAATAATACATGCAATGAATCTTAAGAGTTTTTGGATTTAGATTTTTTAAAATAACTTCAAAATTGTATGATGCTACAATATAAACAAATATTATATTTTGTGAATAAACCCTTTTTCAAAAGTGTATCTAAAAATTGCAAAATTGAAAACAAATATTGATTTACTATGTAGTAAAAAAAGGATATAATTAACTTTGAAATAAATATTAAATCAATTAAATTCGACATCAGCTTCATATGATACAAATATTTAAAGATACATAACACATATTCATTTTTTTTTAATTTTTCAAAAATTAAAATCGTAAATAATTGAATGTTTAAGAAATTAAAAAAATTAAACATGACATGTTCAAATGAGTCTCTACCGAATATGGTGAACATCGAAAGCTAAAAGGTGAATTTGTATGAGATGGAATTAATAATATATGTAGTTACTAAATAAAATGTGTTACTCAAAATATTTTTTGAGATTACAAACTTGTTTGTTTATCATTGAAAAACGAACGTTTTTTAATGTTAATAATAAATTAAATAATTTTTATCTTCTATTCTGTATATAAATTGATTCGCAATGATAAATATATATAATAAATATATATATTATTATATATACATAATAAATTATTATTGAAAAACATAAAATACATTATAATATTTATATGCCAAAAATAACATACATTGTGTGCGTTTACTGATAAGTGTATAACACACTTAGCAATAACAGCAACTATTAGCATCAATTGCAGAAATGTCAATTGTGCTATAGCACAACCACAGAAATGTGAATTGTTGCTATAGAAAATTGCCAGCACAACAAAATAAAATGAATGGCGTGCTATATTAGTTTGGCAAAAAAGTGTGTGTGCTACTAAAGCACGAACATATATTTTGATGGATGTGCAATGGATTGTGTCTGCTACTAAAAATTTGCAAACAAGTGTTGCAATTTTAATAGTAATACGAACGAACAGTATGAATATTTATAGTAGTTGATTGTGATAAAATGAGATAATTTCATATATTTGCATAGTCAAATTTAAGAAAAATGTTGCTAGAGCTGAATATCGAAACCCTGAAACAAAACACTTTTAAACAAATTTCTATTTTTTGGTAATATATTGTAATATTTATTTTTTTATTAAACACTTAGAGAAATTTTTATTTTTGCGTCCCATCGCTTAATTTTTTTCTTTTGTATTTAAATTTTCACTTAAACCACTTAAATCGTGGAGCGAATACAAAACACGCCTGCTTCTCATGAGAATACAGAAAAAAGTCGAATGTCCCAATAAGTTCTTCAATATTGTGCAGAGGGATTTCATAGCCCCAAGCTTGGTGCTATGATTATTTATTTTAGCAATAATTAAATAAAGTTCTTAATTATAAGAACCGGTGGTTAATCGATACAAAACAACTGGCATGACGAATAATTCGAAATTATAAAATATTTAAAGCCGCTCGGTCATAGAGAAATATACATAGAGCGGAAACTATCCTGTCAAAGACCTAACTCAGTTGTCAAAAACCTAAGTGCTGAGAAAGTATTAGTAAAAAAAACTATGTGAAAACAAAAACAACACTCGAATGTGTGATTATTTTGAGTAAAATTTTTGTTTGAGTTTTTTTCTAGTTTCCGCTCTTGTTGTTTCTCTATGCGCTCGGTTATTCAAACAGAAAAAATCTAACTGGTTTCCGGTATCGGTTTTTGAATACTATAGAATTATGAATGACAAATAATTTAAGTATGTATGTATGGAAATAAAACCATAGATAATGTATATTCTCTATGAGTAAAACCATAATATTTAGAGGGAATAAATTTATAATTTTATTGAATACATTGAAATGCATACATGAGTTTTTAAATTTTTGATTGGTTTCCTTTTCTTATATTTTTTTTTATTTTTGTGTTTCGATTTTTTTTTTTTTATTTATTTGTATGTTAAATAATAAATAAGATACAATATACGTAAGATTAAATTTAATAGCAGCATTTTTGTTTTCATCGTGCACTTGATTTTGTTTTATATATATTATATGTATGTATATATATATAAGCAATATAAATAACTATAATAATATTTGTATATATTATTTCCATTTAATGATTAAATCTTATAATTTTACTTTTTTATTTAAGCATTAAATAAATGTTGCAGTGTATGTGTGTGTGTTGTGTTTTTATGGTAATATTGTTGTTGTTATGATGTCTTACTTCTTCTTTAAAGTAAAGAATGATCTACGCTTTGGTTCGTCCTTTTGCGATGTGGCTGGTAAAGTCTGGGATCTACTTTCTGCAACAGCTGCCGAGTCGCATTGGGCCTTTAGAGCCGCGACCCATTGCGACATTTCATTGTCATCATGGGCTTGCAATAAGAATTCGCCACCATTTGAAAGTCTGCAATAGTTGAATGTTTGAAAAAAAAATATATATATTTTTAGATGAGCAAACAAATTCAATAAAATGATTCTATTCTGTAATTTACTTTATTCTTAAAACATGCTTCTTCTTAGTGTAATCACTGGCAACTTCAACTGCAGCCTTTTGTAAGTCATACACTGGTTCTCCGCGGAAAGTCAATTCAGGATTACTCTTATAACCCTTTTGTTCTTTGAAGAAAGATAAATGTCCACTTCGGGCAACTGTATACACCTATTTGTACAACGAAAACATAAACTATATGACAATTGACAATTTAAAACAAATTATGTAATGTACCTTATCCCATGATCTGTTAGATGCCTTCTTTGTTGTGGACTCCCATTCATGTTTTCTCGTCAAATAGCCTTCATGCGCTTCGCCTCCAGTAGCACCAGCACGTTCTACAAAAACATGTAATGGATTAATACTATGTATGAATATGCTTATGTATAATTATAGATGTAGGCACTATGTAAACACTAAATTTACATGTAAAATCATACCCCATTTCTAACAAAATATGACAATTCTTTGATTCTCTTCTATAAATTACATATGTTCATATATTCAATTGAAGACGAATGTAAAATATCGTCTCGATTTTTGCAATCTGCTTTCGCAAGACGAAGAACAAGTCATTCTTTCCTTGAAGATAGACAATAATTCTGAACGGCATTGTAGTGTTTATTTTTAATATATGTGAAATTAAAAATTTAACTAAAAAGTATAAAAAAATATATTTAAACAAGTTTTTCCTATTTCAGACAAAAGTTTTTGAAAAACTAATTTTTTTTTAAATACTTTCATATACATTTTGTTCGTTAATAATTCAGAATTATGCAAATACATTATTTTTAAAATAAAATTGTTTTTAAAAGTATTATTGCAGATACACTGGCGCTTACTTGAAGAGGTTCTCAATTTTCATTACATTCAAATGATTTTTTTTCTTTTCAAAAATAATAAAGTAATTTTGCATAAATATTTTATAATTGATTTATATTTTTTTTTGTTTTTTATATACTATTTTTTTGATCAAAATACAATTTTATGAAACTTTTTTAAATGCTTTTTTTAATGTTTTAAAAAAGATTTAATAATGGGTATATCCTCTTTTATTCGATGTAATTCATAAAATAAGATTTGGTAAGGAGTCAATTAGCGGCAAGGATATATCGGCCCAAGCTTTTTAATTCCTTCACTTAATGCTTCTTTCGTTACATATTGTCTGCACGACACACACGTTTTACGAGAAAGAATTCCTCACACACATCATGAGTATGGTGGCCAAAATTTTTACATTCTGGCTTCCAATCCATTCTTTATTTAACTACCATTGCAGTATGAATCGGGGTATTATCTTGTTGAAATATCCAAAGAATTGGAAAAGCCCTTTCAAGTTTAGCTTTAAAATTATTCGCGTTCATTTTATATGAAAGGAATTGAAGCTCACTCTACACTCACAGCTATGCAGACGACCCTGGTGACGTTCTTCTTTTCGCAAATCATTAAAAAAAAAAATAATTATGAACATCTGGACCTTTCAAATTAAACTTTAGCATAGACTTGATGTAACACCAGGTTTTTGCAGCAGAATCAGTAAAATTGGCGGCAGCTCTTCTGTCTGTTTTGTTGCGACTCTATGCGTATGTTCTTTCATGTTTTTTCCTGTAATCAGTCGAGTTTCTTATAAAATTCCATCAACGCATTAATTTTCTATTTTTCTTCTTCAGTTATTGGGTTACCACGCCCCATTTCAAAAAAATATAAATATATTGCATATATTCACAAACATTAAAATGATGTCAACGTTAAACTGATTTTATACTTAATGAACCTAATCATGTGAGCTAAAATTTACACGTATTTTTTACATTAAAGCCAAAAATAACAAAAAGTATTTATTGCGCCTTTAGTTTACATTCTCTAAATTATTTACATAAAAAAATCTCTAAATTTTAGTTTAAACAAATTGTTCTCTTATATTACATATTAAGAGAAATTAAAATTTATTAATCAAATCAAGTGAGCGGCAGTGTAATTAAAGAAAAATCTATGAATATTATACACAGCTAAAGTGGTATCACGGTGTAATTTTCCTCACACCTTTTGTCGATGTTTAGTTTAGCACATTATCGATTGTCATAAAGTTGAGAATAAAGGGGTTGCTAAGAGTATTCATATTTGGAATATAATCTGTTAAACCTTAAGAATGTATTGTTAACAAAACATGTTCAATATTTAAATAATAAAATTTATGTATATAATATTGTTAATAGAGTTTATAACTGTTTATTTAATACCTGTCTGAGTTTCTGCGGTACGTTCGACTTCAGCTGCGATATCGACGACAGCTTATCCGCGAAGCATTAAAGATATTGTTTACACGTTTAGAAATCATAACAAATAATTGTTTTATGTATGTACGGAGAAGATATTTCACAAATAAACACAAAATAAAATTTAACAATCAAAAATAAAAATATTATAGAATATTGATACTAATAATATATATCACCCATTAGTTACCAAATACTCTTTGCGATAGATTTAAAAAACAAACTATAAACCAAAGAAAAAGAAATGTATATGAAGCAAATCTTACTTAAGCTCAAAAAGCTTGAATACTGCAGTGAATACTTAATGCATAGATATTAGAATAACTAAAGCAACTAACTTGGTTTAACTGAAGATAGGAAAGGTTTTTTAAGTATATTCAGTGCTTATGTAATCCCACTTGGTCTAAACTTTACTACACTTAGTCCAGTGGGCACAAATCAAAATAAAAAATTAATATAGACACCCAAGTTTGGAGGATAATAATAACTTAAATTAAAATAAAAATTATAAAGATTATTTTAGTAATTGTTTAACTTACCAGCTGCTTCTTCAGATGCTGCAATATCAACGACATCGCGTTTTTCGGCTTCGCGCTTGGCTTGCTCTGCTGCCTCGGCAGCAGCCTTAGCTTCCATTTCTTCCTTGATGCGTTGTCTTTCCGCTTCTTCCGCTAACTCTTGGCGTCTCTTCATTTCTTTAAGCTCAAACTGAAAAGGATAAGAAGGAATATCATAGAATATGGAAAACTAGACAACAGTTTTTTAGGCCTACTGTTGTTAAACGCTCAAGTGCACTGAAACGCTCTTCTTGGGCGGCTGCAGATTTTTCGAATGCTTCGTGTTTCTTTATAAGATTTTCGACTTCATCGATGGTATGGCCCAGTTCTGATGACAATAGATAAGGTTCTTGGGCAATCAACCAAGCTTCAGCGACGGCAGCATCTCTAGCAAATTGATACACTTCCAAAACTAGGGAAAGAGCAAATAATTTATGAATACAAATAGGGCAACACAAATACAAAACATGGGAAACTTACTTAATTGCAAATTCTCCCAACGTTCTTCCCATCTTCTTAACAAAGCGTTCCGACTGTTATTCAATTGTAGTAATCTATCCTTAATATCTCCGGAGGCATAATGATTTCGCGTCAGCAATTCCTTGCCCAATGATATACAAGCAGAGAAGTTATCTTCGCGTGTGTCGATTTCAGCTTTCAGGCTTTGGTGGTTGTTCATGAGGAGTTCAACGCCCGACACGTCACGAGGCTTTTCTGATGTGTTCATTTGACGGACGAGATCTTCCATCCAGATCATCAGTATACGTACCATGTTGAAGAATCTGAACAAATCACCGGTGTCGGCTAGCTTCTGTTTGCGGGCATCGCACATAGCCTGTAAGTTCGCCCAAGCATGTAGTACTTCCTGTTCACGGTTTGTTATTTCCTTTGCCTTGTCCCCGGCGTACGAGTCTTGCAACTTCGCGGATTCCTCTTGTATTTGTTGTACTTGGGCGTATAATGTGGTTAGATCTTGCATGAAGTTGTAATGTTTGCGCTGTAAAGTTGATACTGATCCGGCATCTCTTCCCAGTTCGTCGGATACTCCGTGTTGCTTTTCGATAATGCGACTGAGGACATCTTTGCAATCGTGGAAGAATTTGTGCAATTCGCGGGAAGCTGCAAGCATCTGTGTCCGGGTTTCGATTAATTCTAAAAGATCTTGCCAGGATTCGTTCAAATTATCTTTCCATTCTGCAATGGTGGCGGAATCCGAATGACCGGCTTGAATAAGATTATCGGCAATACTATTAACCTTAGCTACACGTTCGCCGCCGACGGCTTCTGTATCACGAGCAAATTCGCTGAAACGTTCGGAAAGTAATGTCACATGGTCGAAGTCTTGACCCAACTCCTGTGAACCTGCAACGACTTCTCTGTCGGCAATCCATTGTTCCAAATCATCGACTTCGCGACTTAACATGAACAGTTGTAGAGCTTCGTTAAGGCGAGCACGACGTTCACCAGCCAAATCTTTAAGTCCTGCATACAATTTGTCCAACTGGGATTGTTTGACAGCCACAGCATCGCCGCTCGACACATCATCAATGTTGAATTGACGTGCAACTTCACCTAACTGGCGAATAGTGTTGGCATAGTCTTCAATGGATTGCTCAAGGTTTTCGTGTTTCTTCATAAGGTTTTGGGCACTGACTTCGTCCTTGCCGCGATCTTCAACCATCATGTAAAGTTCTTGCTCGCTCATCCATGATTCGGCCTCTTGAGCATCGAAGAAGTACTGTTGCACCTTTTCAGACTCCAACAGATGTTTCTTACGGTTCTCGACAGCATCTTTAAGTTCTTGCCATTTCTGAGTCAAGTCACTAATAAGGGCTTCGAACTTCTTGGCATCTTCGTGTCCTTCATCGATAAGTTTCCGGCCGTTATTGCAAATTGCATTAATGCGGGGTTCATGATTATCAATCTCAGTAGCCAATGATTGGTTTTTCTTCTTCAAAACGTGGACATTGAATAATGAGTTGCCATAATCGTTTGAATTGGCAACTGGCAGTTTTTCATTGATCCATAGCTTTTCATCCTCGACATCGCGGCAAAATTGGAATGCTTCTTTCTTCTTTTCCAATTGCTTTTGGCGCTCGAGCAAAGGGGCTTTGATTTTCTCGAATCGATCAAGAACGGCAGTCTTTTTATTGACAATCGGTTCAATCTTCTCTTCAGGAACAGTCTTCTTCAAATATTCAGTTTGTTTGTCAATTTCTTCTACTTGACGTTCCTTTACAGCCATTTGCGTTTGAATGACTTGTTGTTTTTGCATAAGAATGTTGACTGATGTTAAATCATTGCCAGTGTCGGCACTAACAATTTGTTTCTCCAAATCTGTAATGTATGAGTCAATATCATCACATGTCTGTTGGACGAGAACTTCACGATTGGCGTCAAACAACATTGCACCCTTTTCTTTGGTATGAGTCTCCAAGTCCTCGAACTGCTTGCCAAGCTCCTTCAATTTAGGTTCAATCACGTCCTTAAACTCAGGTTTTTCTTTCGACAATTCTTCGGCGGCCTTTTCGGCTTCATACAGACGTTCTTTGTTTGCACCAATTTCGGCTTCGAATGCCTGGTGTCTAGTCCATTTAGAGTGAATGGTCTTAGCACTTCTGTAAGTTTCATCCTGTGATGTCACATATTTCTCTTGAACCCACTCAGACAATTCGTCCAAATCTTGAAGGAACTCATGCAGCTTAACTTGGTTCTTCAGCTTTTCGTGTTGATCAAGGGCTCTCATGCGGTTGTCATCGCGACGACTGGCAATGTTTTCGGCACGTTTACCGATCTTTTCAGAGTCAAAGTGTTCTTTCTCAACCAATGTATCTGCTACTTGTAATAAACTGTTAATCTTATCGTCATTAGCTTCCATAGTGGTTAGGAAGGCTTCGTGGCGTTTGAGTTGGTTTTCAGCCTGTTCCAAATTAACTGGGGTATCATCTTTGCTAAGGAAGTGTTCCTGTTGGCTGAGGAGAACTTCGGTTTGACGTGCGTCACGGTTAAACAGCTGCTGGTCAAGGCTTTGAGACAATAATACTTGACGATTCTCCCACATTTGGTGCAATTCCTCCCATCCGTCTTTAAGAGCATTCAAACGCTCGCGCAAGAACATGTATTGTGGATCGTCAGAAGTGTTAGATTCTGAGGTCAAACGTTCACCATATTCCATCATGTTCTTATAATCTTCAGTGTAATTGTCAATTTCCTCACGGATAGATTGATGCTGGTTAAGTAGCTGTTCGGCTTCGGGCAATGATGTTGGAGTATCTTCAGAGGCAACATCAGTCTGAGTTTTTGTGAGCCACGTTTGGAAATGATCCAAGTCACGCAAGAATCTATGCAAATCTCCGGCTTCTTCCAATTTCGAATCACGTTCCTTAAGCATCTGTGTTAACTGTTCCCAAATGAGTTCAATTTGTGCAATGCGGTCGCGAATGATTTGGGCTTCTTCCGGATGTTCAGATTCAATACTGTCAGCTTCCTTTCCTAAGCTTGAGAGTTTTGCTTGGATTGCAGCTAAATCGCGTTCCATGCCACTTAATCGTCTCTGCAATGTCATGACACCAGTCAGATCCATTTCCAAACTGTCTGTTTCAGTAAGAATACGTTTTTTATCCTCAATCCATGAAATGGTTTCGCGGCATTCAATATAGAATGTTTGAACACCATGAGCGGATTTAAGTTCATCCATCTTAGATTCGGCCTTCTCACGGAGTGCTGACCATTCCTCGTTGAGGTGATTTTGACGCTCGAGAATTTCATCAGAGTTGGGATGCTCAACGTGCAATAACTGTCTTGCCAATTGATTCACAACTGCTACGCGGGAGGCGTTAGCATTCATTTCCTTGTCGAAACCTTCGAAACGATGTTTCATGATTTCAACATCCTCGATGTCTTTTCCAGGTGTCATCGTATCAAGCATCTTAGTTTTCTCCTTGATCCATTGTTCGACACCATCGGCCTCAGACATAAGTTTGTACAAACTGAGGGCGTCCAACAAGCGTTGCTTGCGCAATTTAGCCAACTCGTTAAGTTCTTTGTAACGAGTATCAATAGCCTCTAAACGTTTGTCGACGTTGGCCTTTTCGGTATCGTTCAGCTTTAATGTCTCTGCCTGTTTGTGCAGAGCATCAATAACTTCAGCGTAGTTCTTAAGTTCGTCAGCAACATCTTTGTGTTTTTTAAGAAGCGATTGAACATTGGCTTCGTCACGTCCAACATCTTCGCTGGATACAATACGTAATGTATCTAACATCCAATTATCGACATCATCAGCATCGGCAAATAACTGGAAGTATTCCACGGCATTTTCAAGGCGTTGACGTCTATATTTGGTCAAATCCAGAAGATGGTCCCATTTAGAAAGAATTTCCTTAAGGCGATCCTTAATTCTATCGGCTCCAAAATGCCCTTCTGTGATGAGTTCTGCACCAACTTTAGCCACATTTTGCAATTGAGGATCGTGCGAAGTGATTTCAGACTCGAGGGCTTTATGTTTGCTAAGCAATAAATTGACTGTGGTTAAGTCATGGCCAATATCGTCAGTGGATACAATCTGTTCCTTTTCTTTGATCCAGTTCTCTTCATCAGCAGTATCCCAGTAGAATTGCCACAATTTGCGGCTTTCTTCTAAACGGCTACGACGTTCTACAGCCAAACGTACTAACTCGGCGTAAGCATCTTCCAATTGTTGTACACGACTTACAATTATCTCTGGGTCGCATGGTTTGTACGATTCTGGGTCATCGCTAAGGAATTTCTGTGAATTTTGTACGACGACTTTAACACGTTCACCCAAAATATTGATATCGGCTTCAACTAAAGAGTGCTTCTGCAACAAGTCTTCCACTCCCATCAAATGCTTACCGTAGTCATCTGTCAACAACAACTGTTTGATTTCCTCCATATTATCAAGGATGTATAACATCTCCTGGAAGTTCTGTTGCAATTGAAGAGAAATTTCTAGACGCATACGACGAGCACGTAACAGCTCCAACAGATAGTTCCACAAACGCATAACATTTTCCTTGCGAAGTAAGATGCGTTTTACATCGTGATAACGTTCAGACTCTAGCTCGTCACAAACTGCTACTACCGCTTGTACACGTTCTTCGTAAGCAAATATGTCAGTTTCGATTGCTTCGTGTTTCTTAGCAGCTGCCTCGACTGCAGCCAAATCAAAGCCGAAATTGTCCTGACTCACAAGACGTTGATTTTCCGAAAGCCAGGTTTCACGCATAGATGCTTTGCGGTCAAAACGAGCTGCCAGTTGTTCAAGTTTTTCTTGACGAATTAGTTCTTCACGCAATGCTAACTCACGTTCGTGTTCAGCTTTTTCGAGTCTTTCCCAAGCCTTGTTGATATCGGAAATCATTTTGCCCTCCTTGGGAGTATAAGGCTTTTGGTTATTCGCTCTCATCTTTGATTGAAGAGTGAACAGTAAAACTTCCAAATTTCCTTTCTCAACAAATTTTGGTGGTTTCTCTATGGTGCGGTAGTTAGAGAATTGTGCCAACTGACCTTGAACTCCAACCAAAGAGTTCTCGAAAACTCGCTCACCCAAAGCCTGAATCGTTGTTTCTATCCATTTCAACAAATCACTTGTGAAGTGTTCATAGTCATGTATCATCTTATCATTTTCCATGGCAATACCCACAACTTTGCCAATACGTTTGCCCTGCACTGTCTCCTGCTTAAGTTTACTGAAGTAGTGGTAGTAGGTTACCACATAAGTAATGATAGACTTTTCATCGGGATGCTCAACAAACACATCCTCAGCATCCAATAGTTTGGCCAAACCAAGTTTGTCTTCAGCCACATCAAAGGCATTGTTCAAATTGTGCATGGGATTTGCCTTTGACAATTTTTCGAATTGCACTAAATCAGGTCGATGTTTGTGTATAATGGCATTAAATGCCAGACCATCACGCCACGAAGTGGTAAAGTTACGAACATTGACATTGTGATAGCCAGCTGTTTTCATTTGACACCACAGCAATAAAGCATCCTTGGCCGACTTGGTTTCCTTATTGTCCACTTCTTCAATAGTGATATCTTGAATCTAAGTGAAAATAAAATTACAAAATTCAACAATTTACATGAGTGAAATAAAAGTGCACAATAACAATTGACACTACAAACAAACAAAAAATTGCTTCAGTAACAACTTACTTGGAAACGCAAGATAATAGTCCAAATCAAACCCAAATTCAACGATGCATTACCATCGACAATATCATGTGAACCAATGTTTTCCAAATGTACTCTCTGTTCGCGTAAAAACTGTAGAGCTTTATCGACGTTCTCCAAGCAATGGATTCTCATTTTTCCCTTTGTGGGTTTCGGTAGTCTTTCGCCAGACAATACTTCCAACAATTTTATTAAATGCTTGCCATCGCGCATATCGACATACAGATCGGCTATTCTGCAGTTGACACGACACAAATGCGAATTTACCCATTTAGTAAATGTTTTCTTTTGTACACTTTCACGTTCTTCAGCTAGGGCCTTGATTCGTGAACGTTCGAAAAGACGTGAACTCGAATTTCCTCCATCATATTCATACTCATCGATGTATTCGTTGCCTGGACCCTGACTAGGGTCCCATCGAACAATTGAAATGTCCGTCGTCATCGCTTTCGATAATTAATTTCTAAAAAATAAACAATTACAAAAATAAAATACTAATTAATACACTTTTATTAGCCTGAAAATTCAAAAGGATTTTCGCGTACTCTTAGTTTCCACTACACAAATAAAATTTAATTAATAACAGGTTTTCTCCGTATTAATAAACATTTTCTTAAAATTAATAATTCTTAACGTACATACACTTTGTGTGTTAATGATTTTTATTTATCGTACATTGTATCACGTCATTTCATACTGTTTTCAAAAAGAATAATTCTAACAAATATCACACAATTGTTGACGTCATAGTTAGATACAACAAAAAATACAAAATTTACTTGTGTCAAAAAAAAAAAAAAAAAACAACAACACATAAAATGCGTTAATTAATACATTTTAAAATTATAGATTCAAACCTAATTGCATAATTGGACAAACATTTATTTAATCTACATACATACAGTGGCGTACAAATATTTAGAAGCTAATATTTTAATTTCTGATTCATCTGCATTTAAAATTCGTTTAAACGGATTATATTATATGCTTCATCCGACATTAAAACCAGTGGAGGTTGGATGATGAAAAATTACTCTTGTTTAATAAATATTATTAAACCTTTTGCCATGAGTGGTTAAGGGTATATATAAGTTTGTCATTCCGTTAGTAATTTCTACATTTTTCACTTGTAACCCCAGAAAGTTAAATTAACTTTCCGAAGCCCTCACATGACTTACATTCAATAAATCCGCTATAGTCCGTTTCGGTTGCTATTTAAATTAGGCTGGGTTTTAAGAAAAAAAAAAAAAAAAAAACACGACTTCCTTGATTTTTGACATATTTTTATCTATATATGGATTAATAAATCATTAACATAGACAATATGGATTTCTAATGATAGACATTTCAAAGACCTTTCCAACGACGTATGAAACGGCATAGAAACTCGTAACGATAATGGATCAAAATTTGGAAAAATATGTTTTAATCCAAACTTTTTTTTACCAACATTTTTTTCATAACAATATTTTGTTGGTACCAAATAAAGCATTTATAAATTTTGACATAGCCGAATATAGCTCTCTTATACGTTTTTTTATTCAAATGTATGAAAATCATATCTAAATCAATATCTAACCACCACTGTATTTTCTTTTACGTACATTTCTATATCGCAATAACTGACATAATTTAATTAGACTTGTGAAGCAAATGAAGTAATTTGCCCTGAAAGTTATAATTAAATAAGAAAATATTTAATTGGTATTATTGCTTTGTTCGACTACTTGCTAGTTTTTACTATTTTTAAGTAAACAAAATGTAGGAAAATTGTAAAACCGACAGATTGTATGTTTGTTAGAGTCTGATCGAAACCGTTTTTTTTTTTTTCAGGCCGAAACCGAACCTAATATTCGTTCAAAAAATCATTATTCGGACTAATCCGAAACGTTTCAACTGCACTTTTTATTATTTTAATTATTATTTTACATATTTAAATTTTTCTTCTTCCAAATGTTGATCGAATACTGAATACCAGTATTAGGACGATTTTGGTTGTTATACAATTGAAATTGCAGAATTAAATAATAAATACAACACCGACATAATAAAAATAATAGGGGAATTAACAAGAATACATATATAAAAATTGGTATCTGCACCTTTATATTCGCACTAAACACCAACTTTGGAACTATGACCTAGTTCGTAACAACACACAGATTTGTGGGATTTCATAATTTTTTATCCTTTTTTGACTCTATTTTAGGAAATGTATTTTGTGGATTAGATTTTTGCTACAAGATTGTTAAATAAATGAAATAACACAACTATTGGTCCTGTGCGTATACCCATATTGTATATACATATGCATGTATATTTATGTTTGTATATTCATTCACATATATAATAGCGAATACCGAATGTCCTAATTTAGCTACTGAAAGGAGGCATCGATTTTCTCACCATATACATAAAATTGTATTTTAAATATTTTCAAATACATACGTACATATTTCACAAGTTTCCATTTGTTAGAACATTTTAAGATGTTAATTGAATAATCTGAAATACGATAGGAATTGGTGTAGCCAATATTTTTGATACATTTCCTTTGCTGTATGCTCAAATAAATTTTAAAGTACTTTTTGTTATCTTAAAAACGTTTGTCAGCCTTTTCAATATTATCACAAAAATTGAAAAGCAGTTAAGGCCGATAGATAAAATACAACGATTAAATAAATAAAAAATGTTACAAACATTAGGTGTTGGTGACTCGAGCTAAATATTGTGTAAAAATAAATTAATGATTTCAATTGTTTCCATTGTACTGTACGTTGTAATTTGCACAAGTAGAAAACATGTAAAACTTTTAGCTTTAAAATTGATTTGTTTAACATTAAGAAAAATTGTTTTTGTGAATGTTAAAAAGAAAGTAAAAAAAAAAAATAAAGTTTTGTTCTCAACATTTTTAAAGAAATTCATTTTATCGCGAAAATGGACAGCTATTTTACTTATTTCATATTATACCTATTAGTTACAAATTGCTAATATTTAATGAGTAATTGCTTAAACATTTTTATAAATTAATATCAATTGTATAAAGCGTTCAACAAAAAAATATGTTCTCAAATGTTTAGTATTTTGTTGATTAATATTTTGTTGCGAATGGCATTTTTCCCCATATACATATATGTGTTGTTTTATTTATTCTGCAGTGATAGTACATATGTATATCCGTTTATAGATATGTATACGTATAAAATGACATAATTTTAGAAGTTGAAACCATAGGATATAACTAGTGGCGCAACTGAGAGTAAAATATATTTAAAATAGTTACAACAACAAAATACATTGATTTACATGTATTTTTTGTTGACTTACGTTTTTCCTCAGTAACGCTATTTTATTCTATTGTTAAAACTTTTTTTTTTTTTTGATAAATAATTATTACTTTACTAACAGGAAAGGCAAGGGTATTATACAAGTCTGGTCAAATACAACTCTATTCGCCTATTGTACCAAATAATGTGGAGTTTATAGTAATTTCCTATTCATTGCCTGACCTATTGGACAGTTCACCAAAGTCAGTCGATCTCTTCATGGAAATATTCATTTCTTAAAAAAAGTAATTTTTAAAACAAGGTTTTATTTAAATGCTCTAAAAGATTGTGAATTGGACTATTGTTATTCGAAAATGTTTTCTTTCGAATAGAAATACGTAATAACGCCCAGTTATTCTCTAAATCAGTTTGTACATTGAAACAGGTTTGCTTACTCGAAACTAAAACAAGTAAGAGATTTACAGAGTACTAAAAAATGTGAATTCGTTAAAAAAAAAAAAGAAAATGTTACTCGAATTCGGTTTACAGAACAATGGAGAAAACTACAAACCAAATTAGGTATAACGAAAACGTTTGTTAGAAAAAAAAAAGTAATCAGAACTTGAAATAAGTGAAAGGAAAGAAGAGTTGCTAACCACTGACACACTACTAGTTAATCGATGCTATTATTTATTATGTTATGGATGATTTTATTTTTGACAATGATGATTTATAGAAATGCTAGTTGCAATTTTTATTTCTGTGTAAAATGTACTATGTACCTAGTTGTATTTAGAAAATCTATCACACATATTTTATTTTTATTTAGATGAATCAATATACATTCATATGTATATGCAACATTAGTTTTTATTTAAGTATGTATCTATGTCGTATTATAATGATTCTATATAAATTAAGTGGAATGAATATGTCACTATGTATGACATTTGACTTTGCCCCACACTACATATGTATATAGTACATATCTGATGGAGATCAAATTGACAAGTAAAAAAAAAACAATGTTCACACACTTATACATTAGTATGTAAGTACATACATACTATGTACATACATACTATTTTTGATGTACTACTTATTATCAGTAACTATAACTATGTAAGTATGTATGGCTGGATGGATGTTTATGCATGTCAATTCAATTTAAAATAAACATATAACTACACATTTTATATACACTTTAGAAATCATTGTGAAAATTCAATCCGTCTGGGTGGAGAGGGTAAAATGAAAATGAGCTCATTCATACTCTATAACAGGCAGTACAACTTTATGTTTGTGGTTGTTGTTTTTAGGTTATAGTGGTCGTAGAAGTATTGGTGTGTTACTAAAGTAGAAACGAATCGAATTGAAAGAGAAACACACAAAAATACAAAAGTATAGTAGAAAACAAAATTTAAAACAAAATAAATAAAAAAAACTTTTAACATTGTATTAGTAGCTCTTATCTATTACGTAATATTTTCTCATTTATTTGCTTCATTCAAAACACAGCTTTAACATACAATACTACTACCGCATAAATATTATTATTATTTTTAATTCCTTTTATAATTTCGTTGTCTGTCTGTCGGTGTTGACTCAATTTTAAGAAATTTTAATATGTATCAAAGAATTCAAACAAAATTGCGTGCATGAATACAGAGAATAAAAACAGAAACAGAAAACAAACAAAAAAAAAAAAAAAAAACACAAATAAAATTTAAAATAAAAACAACATTACGTATTCCTGTCACCGCCTATTTTTAGAGACCACAAAAACAATCACAAATTATATTAAGAGCAAAAGAATGTTGAAAGAATATTTATACCAATTTATCTTTTGCTATATTTTTCGTAACAAACATCTTCAGTTCGTTTATAACACATATGTACATCAGCTTATTAACGTTTTAGCCCACCGACCATTCAAAAAAATAGTTTAGAGTGGATTATATATATCTTAACTGTTCTCTTTCTGATTCCGAAACAGGTTTCTCGATATCAAGCATAATCAAACATGGATTATGTCCACAATTTAACGAATTTTGTTTATGAACTTATATGGGAGCTATGAAAAATTGTGGACCAATCGTCATAAACTTGGTATGTAGTATGATTAGGTATTTATAAATGTTATTTAGTCAAGTTTAATTACAGTATGCATGTTTATTAGAGAATTATTCACGTTAAATTGATTTTTGGGTGGACCGATTTTTACAAAATTTGGAAGGACTTTTGTATGGGAGCTATGTGAAATCATGGGCCGATTTTTTTTTTTTTTTTTTTGAAAAAAAAAAACGTATGTACCAAATGTTAGAAAACAAAAACTTAATAACTTTTGAAATGAAATTGGACATAAAGGTATACAAAATTAAAGTATTGTTCAGAATATATCCTGAATTGTTCAGAATATATTAAAAAATAAAGTGCAGTAAAATAATAAATTAATTAAATGAAAATGAAGGTTTTTGTCTCCAGAAATTTATACTTATATGAAAATATATAAAATTATTATTATTTCTATTACAAAATCAGTATACATGGTACTATAAATTACAAATGCAAATAGAACTGCAATCTACATTTATTACATTATAATTTGAAAGCCTTTCTAGGGGTATCAAGTTGGGTCTCTGGTCTTTCCGGAGCGAATATTTTATTGTTTTGGTAATGACATATAGTTGTAGTCTTGCTACGCACTACTTGCAACTACAACTATTTTTCGAAAATGATTAAAAATAGTGTTTATCAATTCCAAAGTGTATTAAACTAAAAACTACATAATCATACATGTATTTTTTTTTGTGAGTATTTTTTATTACAGTGTGTTTCCGAGTTTCTTCTCTTTGTCTCTATCTAGGGTTTGCGGTAGGTTATGTACTGTATAAATTTAATAAAAAAAAAACAATATTTCCTTGAAAATTTTGAAAAGAAAGATTTTAGTTGTGACTATAAATAATTTCAAGTTCAAGCTCACATTTTCACCGCTATTAATAAACTTATAATTATTTTTAAAAGTTATTTATTTTCCTTCATTGTATTGCAGAATGTAATCTTGATTGTTTTATCCGTAAAAGAAGGTATATTTAATGGGTTTCTACGGTTATATGTCATAAATAGCCCAAAAATACATGCAATACATTTATTGAACCATGTCTTTTTCAAAAATTTACCAATAGCAAAAAATGGAGCAAGGACGTACAGCTGGAAAAAAGGTTTATTCAATATTTTTTGAGGCACATGATTTTTGCAACCTCACTTGTTCTACAGACACCACTGTGAGTCGTTGCAGCAAATGAGCGATATAAAAAATTAAACTTAACAAATATTGTTTAAGGCTGGGTAACTTATCAATATGAGAAACGTAATTAAGGCTTAATTAAAGTTAAGATACATTTTTCATAAAAATAAGTATTATTTTTATATTATATATTTTAAAACATTATGAATATCCGTTTTCATCTGTGGATTTTCCAAAAATTTAGTTTCAACCATTCTTGCAGCTAAATCGGAAGTTAGTTTATGTTTTATCAACATACGTAAAAAAATTTAAATTAAGTTGAGTAGAATGCAAACCTAAAAATTATATTGGCAGCGGCCAACTAAACCTTAGAATAATTTTAGATCTAAAACAAAATTATTTATTAATTATTTTCACCTCTGCGCCTAATGTTTTTCAGTTTTATGAAAAGATATATTTTTTCTTATGCTCTGAAAGGTCAACAGTTGTAAATTCTGTGCATTTACTTTTTTTATCCGTTCCTCAATAAATCTTAATCCTTTTTTAGACCCCCTTTTATAACCGAATAGTTTGGAATGGTAATTTTTGCAAAACTGCTTAAAATTTGTCAAGGAAATTTCGTACATAATTTTACAACCTTTTGAAATTTTATCCATTATTAGTTAAAGCAGAGTTCCTCGATTCAACTTTTAGGGTTCATAAAGCCATAGAAGAGTTAATAAAACGCACTATTGCGAAATTACAAATTCCTTATTCATCTATGCAATGCATTAAATTTATTTATTTTATTTATTTCAAATAGTCATTAAATGTCACGTTATAAACCGTTAATTAAAATTAATTATTGAGATCAACAAAACAAAATTTTTTCATAAAATTAATTTTTTACTACAGACCAGCTCTGTAGTAAAAAATTAATACCAAGGTTGGCTACTGTTAAAAAATAGCCTTTCAAGTCAACTACCGTTACCGCTAAAGAAATAATCCAAAATAGCGTTCCCGTTACCTTTTATCCCTTTCATTTTTCAAATGTATCTTCATTAAGGTATTTATAATAAATTGTATTTTATTTGAGTACTTATCAAAAATATAAACTATTTTCAAAATAATGATTGATAGCGTAATTCCTTTCATTCTATAACCTCATTATAAATTTAAAAATTAGTAAATTGTTAAAAAAAAATCATTTGTGCATAAAATATAAACATAAATATTTACATTTTCGTAAATTTAAAGTTACACTTAAAGATAGAAGTTTTGGATTGACCAGGCCAGGTCCAAGAGGACCTTTGGAACGAAGTCAAGGTTGATACACCAAAAAAAAATATAAAAATATGGACGAAAATAAATACTATATGCCAAAAACTTTTGGAAAGTATGGCCGCAGGTGCGAAGTGTTATCAAAAACAAAGTAAAATATTTGTACATACCAAAAAACCAACAAATGCAATATTAAAATGATATTTTTCTATTTTTTAAAGATTGTGCTATTTATGTAGCCAGCTGATTTCAGTGGTGTTTTTTTTTTCTTAATGATTTTTTTTAATAAAGAACTTTTTGTAAAATGTGCCATTTATATGTCCATAGCTGTATATTGACTTTATATTCCTATAACTATTAAACTAAGAGAGCTTATAATTACAAGAGCTATCAACAACAAAACATTATTAAAATGCAAGCTGTTTTGATGATCTTGATTTATGCCAAAAATCAGGAATTAAGTAAGCTAGTTTTCGAACAAAATGTGGGTTGCCACTTCGATGCCACTCCCACACCCGAAAGAAATCGACAACAGTTTTTATTGATATTTCAAACTGTTTAAAAAATTTCTACAACTTAAAGAAAATACATTTTTTCTTTAGTTTCAAAATCACTGTATTTAGAAATAAATAGCTTATTTCCTGATCGCTAATAGGTATATCAGAACTAAAAGAGAAATGCATAGAAGGGTAAGTATGTGTATACTCTCCCATTTAAACATGCATAAAATATACAAATGATGTAAATTAATTAGAATACTACGCCCTATGAGCCAATCATTTTTTTTTTTATTAATTGCTTAGTCATTATATACTAAACATGCATTTAAATCAGTGTTGCCCACACACATACTACAACAGTTTCGTTTGTGTTTGTTAGGCAGCGGAGAGCAAAATTCATCACAATATTTTAAGTCGTACACTGAAAAGCTTAAAGTAAGATTACCTAAATATGCATGGCAAATCTCATAATGTCTTTTTATAAAAAATAAAGATTTACGACATAAAGTACGATAACACACAATACATTGTGCTTCGCCATCCATATTTTCTATAAAAAAAAAATCATACTCCCAATTCTCATCAAACATTTTGCTGTGTGTATTTGCAAAAAAATATAAGAGCATTCAAAAAAGTTGCGTAACAAGATCTTGCTTCAACAAGTGCTAAACAGCGACTGATTTGATTTTGTTCTCTGAGATGAAAACAAAGCAACAAACACATGATCATTATAAGAAACCACACAAGTAAGCTTATAGTGTATGTGTGTCAACGTAACGTTGGCAGAATTTGCTTGTCCTATCTCGCGTGATAGGAAAGCAAAATTGTGGGCAACAATGATTTAAATATATAAAATCAGGCACACAGTGAAACCAAACATTGATACAAATTTGACATGAATTCACATATATCCTTAAATATTTCTAACAATTTATTCACATATTTATATTCCCTATCGTAATTTTATTGTTTATATTTTTTGTGCACTCTTTTTATTCCTCTCGTTAAATTTCACAATTATTCTCTAGAATTTTTTTACTTTCACACTTTTTATGTTATGCGTACAATCTTCAAATGTTAATTTATTGTGTTTTAAGTATATGTATGTTCCATTATTGTATTAAGAGATGATTTTTATATACTTTTACTATCTATAAGGTGAATTTTTTAAAAAGTATTTTTCACTTGGAACACACTGATATGTTGCTTTTGTTGTTTATTGATGATGAAGAACACTAAATACACACATCCAATTACACTCACTCATCACTCACAAAACAAAATGAACGTATGTACGGTACGGTGGATATTTCTCCTTCTCTAGGTTAGTGCGGCGTGTAGTAGTAAAGCGAACAGTGCAAAAGAAAATAATAACAAGCAATCAAACAAGCTTTAAGAGCGAATGTTGTACGAGTGAACAAGCGAACGAATCGACCGATTAAAATGATGTCATCAACACAGTAACGAAACACTATGAAGAGTAGTGAAGAAGAATAAGTGAAAAAGGCTAAAACTCATGAATTCATTTTTTCATAGATAAATCAATCGATTGATAATGTATGTAGATTCTTACGGTTTTAGTGGACGAACTACATTCATACATATATTTTAGGATAATTTTTTTATATTACATATATTTATTTTTAATATTCTTTAGTCAGGTTTGAAGTATTATTGTATCACCTTTAATAAATATTTAACTTTTTTATTTTCATTTATAGCCGCTTACAATTTAGCCCAATGGGCGTTGTCTGTCTTGCCTAATAGTTTAGTTAATTTTTTTTATTATTATTTTCACTTCCTATTTTCACGCAAAAGGAAAATAAAAAATTTTCCTCTTAACTTACCGCCGTTTCGTAATTATTTGTCAATAAATTAAAATTATACACAGTTCGTTATATTCCCAAATATGTAATTTATTATAATGTTCTATAAAATTTTCTCATTTAATACACGAATTTATAAAATAAAATATTTTTTCCTTTTCATTCAACGAACAACTTTGAGAAACGACAGTAATTGGACTACTTGAAAAAGTGAAAAATTATGTATACAACAAACTTGAAAAAAAAATTTCGTACGATTTGGCAGCACTTTTGACAAATTTAAAGCGTTGCCAACCAACGAAACTGTTAAACCGATAATAAAAACTTCTTATGATGATAGAAGTGCTAGAAATTAAGATATTTATGCAAGGCATCGTTCGTAATATAACCAAATCAAAAATTAGAAAATTCAAAGGAACATAGAGTCAAAATATATTTAGATCAAGTGATACTAACTAAAATGATGTGGAACAATTTGTGAAATATTAATTCGGAAGTTGATGTTAATAATATAAATCACATATTATTACAGATATGCAACAAATGACAGTTGTCAAAAAAGTTTTCAATGTTTGTGATTTGCAGAGCGAGAGAAATATATAAAATTTTAATAGGCAACGAATGTGAAATATATTTGTCCCTCTTTTCAAACCACAACCTTTTTGACATTTTATTTTGTATATAATTAGTAGTCAATTGAGCTGTATTGAGTGAGGAACCCAATCACAAAGTATACAGAGGTGTCAAATTTGACGTTTCAAAAAATCAAAATCAGATGAAAGGGCAGTTCTCTTAAAAAAGGATAGCAAATATTTTGTACTACAATATCAGTGATGTGTTAAAGCAAAACGCTATATACAACGCGAATATGGTAGACAAAGTAATGTAATCAAAACAAACAAATAACCAAAACAAAACAATGAAAAGGGCAGTTTATAAAGAAAGAGACGAATAGAAAACGAGATTATTTTCTGTCTCGTGACACCTCTGTATACTCTGTGACCCAATTACGCATCTTTTTCTAATTTGACTACTTTTTCTTTTCTAATATAACTGAAAGTGAACTTTCTATTGCTTTGTTTAAAATTAAATTTGCATCGGCTGGAGTTGGTGTTTCTGTTAAATTACAAAAGGTTGTTTACCATTTTATTAGTAGGCATTTGCTAAACCTCATTAATTGTGTTTCAACTTCTTCAAAATATCCTAAGAATTGCAAAATATCGCGTGTTATTCCTATTCCAAAAAGTGGACGCAAACTATCTATAAATAACACGCGGCCAATTAGTATTTTACCCACTCTATCGAAAATTATTGAAATAGTTATACCTAAATGAGCAAATAACGAAGTGTATTGATTCTAGAGGTATGTTTAATAAATGTCAATATATTTTTCGCCACTGCCGAAATACTGGCATTCCCTTCACTGATCTTACTGATTCTATTTAAAAATATCTAAATGAGGGTAACGTTAGTGTATTAGTCTCTGTTGACGTATCTAAGGCGTTCGAAGTAGTTGATCGTTCATGTTTGGTTAAAAAACTAAATAGCAAGTTTGGTTTCTCTACATCGACTTGTCGTTTAATTTGGTCTTATTTGAGTGGTCGTGAGTAATATGTATTTTTAAACGGACTGAATTCAGAGGAGTTACATGTCAGATATGGTGTTCCTCAAGGCTCCGTTATTGAACCTATTTTATTAACTTTGTTTCTTAACTATTTATTCCAGGAACTAAATTTTTGTAAGTCATTTGCGTATCCTGACGATAAACAATTATTGCTGTCAGGAGAATTCCAATTTTCTGATGTTTTGAAAGCCACTATAAATCATGTCTTATCTACCTTAAATTATTATATGTAGGTGAATAAACTTATGATAAATCCTGACAAAACAGAAGCCATTATTTTTAGAGCAAATAGCGGTTATTGAAGTTACAAACAACATACGATGTCTTGGTGTAATTATTGATGACAAACTATTTTTTAACCCCATGTTAATAATATCACGGATTTGTTAAACCTTACGTATATTGAAACATCTAAACCTGTTTCTGCCATTGTATTTTAAAAAATCTTTGGATCATGCGTCACAAAGTATTCAGAGGCGACAAATTCGACAGTTCAAAAACACTAAAATCAGCTTTTTTTGAAATAGTTTCGCTAGAAAGAGAAAACAAATTTGCGGTTTAATACAGACAGTGCGTTAAAACAAACAACACTATATAATAAAAAATAAGCACAAAACAAAACCAGTTGAAATTGTTTCGAGCGAAAGAGACAATATTTTTTTTGCCGTATCTCCTCTGTATACTTTGTGCATGCGTCGCTAATGTCACAAATTAACTATTGTGTTGAGGTTTATTCGGGTTGTAAAGGCTAGTACTCTGTTCATATTTGCGAAAAATTATGGTTTTTTCATGCGAAAAATTGTATATGCAACAAATCAAATCAGCTGTGTTGTATAGCTTAAGTTTTGAATTTAGACTTTCACCACTAAGGTGGAGCGGAGCCAAATTGGGGTGTCTCGGGTATATTAAAAATTCAGAATGATGCCAAATTGTTGTTCTCGATCCGATTCGAAAGTTTTGTATTTATGTATTTATGTAAAATCTGGAGAGATTTGGATCTTGGATTTCCAAAAATCCAGACCAAGTAAAGTGAGTAAAAAACATAAAATTTTTATTTTCAATTGTGAATATCTCGTAAACTATAAAAGATAAAATATAGTTATAACATTTATATAAATCTTTCAAATCAGATCGAGAACAACAATTTGGCATCATTTTGAATTTTTATTATACCCGAAACACCCCAATTTGGGGCCTGAGGTCCGCTCCACCTTAATGTTGAAAGTCTAAATTCAAAACTTAAGCTCTACAACACATCCTCTATAGTCGTGGGAAATTTTATTAAATTCGGAGTATTGGTTTAGAAGTTACAGATTTATTTTCATTTCCCCCATTGTGACAAATGTGACCCATTGTGACCACGATATGAGATTTTTTTAACCATCCTCGGGTGATGTTTACTGTTAATCTTCTCCATTTGCAAAGATTCTCCTTTTCTGCCTTTCTTTCCTTACGAAAAAGCCCAAACATAGTCAAGTTTCCTAAAAATTCTTTAATTCTAGACCCATAGTTTCTTCGGCAATCTTTCTTAGAATTCATCGTAGATTACGATTTTGATAACCTCTTGGTCGAGATAAAAATTGACAAACTCTAATGAACATTCACTTGTTGTACGCGCTACTCTATTGCTTGTCAATAAGTTTACGTTTTATTTTGTTATGTCTTTGGTAAAGTTTAAGCGAAGGCTAATTGATTTTTTTCAATTTGACAATACTGTAGTCAATAATTATTTGGATTATATTTTAATTTCTCTTATTTGGATTATATTTTAATTTCTCTTATTTGGATTATATTTTCATATGTGTATTGGAGTCGTTAGAATGTTTATCTTAAAATAATTATAAACTTAATTATTTTAAGTTTATCTCATAGTACCCAGCGGCGAAATTTTTGAGGCCTTCAGCTATAAGGCCTTCTGTAAGACCTTCCTAGACCTTTTTTTAGATCCAGTACTCATGCTCGCTTGCCTTCTTAGGATGGCCTTATGGAAGGCCTACCTACTCCATTCTAGGTTTTTTTATTATGTGTATGTATACATACTTACGTTAATGTCCCGTTACAAAATCACATTCCAAAGACAAAACAACAAACACAAAAACTATTAATAAAAATGCAAAATGTGAAAAGAAAAAAACTTAAAGTAGTTTTACTTAAATTCTGTGACAAAGCGGTTGTGCATTCAGTAATTTTTTTACTTTCTGTAATTGTTTTTATTACAAAAAAATTAAAATGAATAAAAGATCACTTAGACGTTAAAAAAAAATAGAAAAAGAAAAAATTCTAATGAAAATTTATAAACAAATTTAAAATCGTTTTAAAAATAAGTGTTCAATAGTAAATATTTTGTCAATTTCATGTTTTTTTTTAATATTTTTTTTGGCATTCCTAATTTACCAAAGAAGGTCTGATACCAGGCCTGTCGAAGAAGGTCTCTAAACAGGCCTTCTAAAGAAGGCGTCTAACCAGGCATGATGAAGAAGGCCTACTGACAGGCCTGCTGAAGAAGGCATACTATCAGGCCTGTTGATGAAGGCCTTCTATCAGGCCTGTTAAAGAAGGCCTACTACCAGGCCTGTTGAAGAAGGTAAAGCAGAAGGCCTTGGCTGGCTAGGACATCGTGTGTAAAAAATGTATGAGTATGGAATGGGGCAATAAGGCCTTGTGTCTGATAAATAAGGCTTTCCAGAAGGCCTGCTTACTACTTTTCGCCGCTGGGTACTTATATATGAATATTTACTAGTAATATTATTTTTATTGGCCAATATGCCACATTAGTAATGAAATAAAAAAATAAACAATAAGTGAAAAATACAAATTTTGGTTTAAGCTAGGTTTAAACAGAGAATGTAGATTACCTTTATCCCAAAAACTAGATCTAAATAATACATTTCGTTCTTTAGAATGTCTGCTTTTACACAGGGCAAGTTTACTTGTAACAAGTCTCTTCGATTCTCTTTTAAACTTGCTCGTCTGTTTACACACAGCAAGTCTGTGTTCAATTTTGTATGTCAAAACCTAATAGACGCCATACTGAAAATGAGAAAACAAAAGAGAATTGAAGATACTTGCCAGTACAAGCAAGTGTGTACCCCTTTCCTTTCATTCTGCCTCTCTCTCCTATAAACTCAGACTTGCGGCAAAAAAACTTGCCCTGTGTAAAAGCAGACAATCTAAGTATATTCTTTAGAGTGCCACTATATTGTGTTTTCTTATTTTCGGTGCTCAAAAAGTCTATATTATAATAAGGCTTAGATGTTGGAAATTTATTTTTCCCCTGAAAAACAAAAAAATATTAAAAAATCTTGAAGATTTTTTTAATTCCATTGGGGGTGGAAATTTTCAACATTTTTACCCAGCCTACTCCAGTACTCCGATTCCTAAGAACAAATGTATATGTCAAATAAAAGAGCTAACTTTACATCAAATATTATAAATGAAAAATTTTGATTTATGTTATGTAAAATTCAACTTTAGGGCAAAACTTCTCAAATCTCATAGTCGATACTAAAATATAGTAAACCATTTTAGATGGCCCAATATGTTCTTAATTATTTTGTTAAGGGTTCTGATAACTCCGCCCCTGGTATGGATATTAAAGGCTTGCACAAGACACCATTTTGTAGAAATATGTCTTACTTCAAAATTTTATGCTTGGTTATATTTTGTTGACGCGCACATCATGTTGTTCACTGTCATCGCGGTGCGAAAACTATGTTGTACCATGTCATGCCTATAACTATTGATGTTGCTGTTGTTATGTGTGGTAGCAAGGCGAATTTATACAAGGTGGAGTCAGTCAATCAGCTGATAACTTTTTTTTTCGCTTTTTGGTTCTAACAGTTGTCAAAGCTTTTGTTTATATTTAAATATCAACATATTCTAAGCTTATTAACAAAATATTTATTTTTTATATAAATAAGTAAAGCCCTCACAATTCAATTATCTACTCTATATTAAGTTTTAATACATATTTGTTTAATTTTTAATTTTTGTTTTTTGACATTTGTTAAGACCAATTGTTGTTTTTGTAGAACTGCCACCACCTTGTATGAATTCGCCTTGTGTGGTAGCTTGAGTTGAATTGATGTTAACAAGTGTCGCATTGTTAGGCAGAATAAAATTGCAAAGCAGAATGAAATTGTACAAAACTGCTGAACAGTGAAAATCTGAGAACTATTATTATTTAGCATTATATGTTTTTTTGTTTTAAATATTTAGAACAAACAATATAAGGATTTTTAAAAAATATAAATAATAAAGTGTCACACAGAAAAAAGGAATTCATAATTGGAATGCATTTTTTAATAAATATTATTAATCGAACATGACTTTTTTTCCAAACATTTTTCATTTAGAATAAGAACATGTTCATAAATATAAAATTGTATATAAGGGAAATTTTTGCCTTTTTTACACAAATTTTTTGCTATTTTATAATAAATTGCATTACCTAATGATTTATGTAGTTCAAATATTTTTGTATATTTCTAGATGTATCGAAAAGTCTGAAACGTAAATAATATAATTAAACATTCATTAATATTTATTGTTTCCTCTATTAATAATAATTTTTTTATTACATATTTCTTTTATTATTTTTGTTTTTTCTAAACATGAAGCCGTTATTGCAATTAAAGTTCCATCCGATATTGAAATTTTTAAATACACTCAAGGCATATATAACCAGGTGGCAGCGTAACGCCAGCTGACTTATGTTGTACCTTTTGAAATGTCAAAAACGTGTTTACAAAAATTTTTAAATTTGTTATAAGAGTAAAAAGATTATTTTATATTTATAAAAGTGAGTTTTAGTTACCGCTGTATGTGCGTAAAATATTTGAAAGTGCTAAAAGAAACTATTTCGTTTTAAAAAGTGCGTTTTTGTGAATTTATTTTTTGGCAGTTTAGAAGGTTTTACACACTGTTGTTCTTGTATTGTTGTAATTGTTGTAGTTACGCTGCCACCTGGTTAATACATCTTGAATACACTATTAGTGAAAATAAAAATGGATTATAATTCCCGCTATTGGTGTTAACACCACAAAATCAAAAATAAAATGCAGATTGACGAGTCATCAATTAAGTGTACATCAAAGCTCAAATTACACGTACACGAAAGTGACATCCAGCATTTTGATAGAGTATGGTGCCCTTAACGGACACAACAGGAAGGTTCTTTGACAGTTAATGTTGGCAGCACTGTGCTCCCAAGTATCCACTTATGACAATGTATACCAAAGCCTAAATTCAAAGTGCAATTTTGTAACAATATGTTTTTGAAAAATCAACAAAATTTCTTATTCATTGATATACAGTCAGAGTCAAAATTTAGTATACACACGCATTTTCATCTATGAAGCTAAATATTTTAATTAGTGAAAGAAACATATCTTTTATTTTTATTTTTTTTAAAAACTGTGAAAATTAAAATTGATTACGAAAAAAATTATGTTAAAAAGAAACAAGTACCGAAAAACAAAAGTCAAAATGAATATACAGTTGATGGATAACGCTCTGTTTTATATTTCCAAAATCCGAAAATAAAACATTTATATTTTGTTGTTCCTCCATTCAGCTTAATTACGGCCTCTAACCACCTTTTCGTGGAGTTTGCAAGAGGTTCAGTTACATCTTTGGTAATTTCTATATTGGGTTAAGGTCTGCAGATTGCGGATGTGAATTTATTTGGGTCATTGTCTTGCTGAAAGACCCATGCAGTTACAAGACCTAAATGTTCAGCACTTACTTTCAAATTGTCCTTTAAAACTTGTAAGTAGTGTCGCCTGTGCATTGTACGTTTAATGAATACAAGATTGCCAGGTCCTTAACCCGACCTTACCTCTGATATCAACAAACACAAGAGACTTGCGCAACTGAATTGCATAATATGAAAGGAGTCTTATATAGAAATTCATGTTTGCCTACCTAACAAAATGTTTATGAATGAAAATAACAATGTTAGGCAAATTCTCTGCGGACTAAACGTTTAGAAGTTACAGATTTATATCCCTCTTTTTTTTCTGTACCACTGTGTAACGTAGTCATAACTCAAAAATTTAATTTTTCAGGAGACGCTTTTTTAGTTTTTAAACCTACACTTTCACTTTTCTAGAGAACTTTACGATGTTGAACACACAAACGGCAACGCACAACTAAAATAATATGTTATTGCAAGTAATAGACAATAGGTTATGAAATTAGGACAAAATGCTTTTATGGAGATCCTGCGTGTAATTTTAGAAACTAGTTCTCAAGCAAGGCGAATTTATACAAGGTGGAGTCAGTCAATCAGCTGATAACATTTTTTTTCCTTTTTGGTTCTAACAGTTGTCAAAGCTTCTGTTTATATTTAAATATCTACATATTCAAAGCTTATTAACAAAATATTTATTTTTTACATAAATAAGTAAAGCCCTCACTGTTCAATTATCTACACTATATTAAGTTTTAATACATATTTGTATAATTTTTAATTTATGTTTTTTGACATTTGTTAAGACCAATTGTTGTTTTTGTAGAACTGCCACCACCTTGTATGAATTCGCCTTGTTCTCAAGACTGTCAGTTATTAAAACAACTTATTTACTATGCAATGTTGTTATTTACTCGAAATTTGTGTTTTTTGAATTATGGCGTTGTTGCAGCAAATGAGTGATATATTGAAAATACATTAGGTTATATTGAAAACCAACCACAAATTATACAGGACTGCATTTATACACCATTGAGTATTTTCAAAACTATAATGTGTTCAGTATTTTTGCAACTAATAGTCGAAAACGCGAAAGTTTACGGTCCTTTTTATGAAATTTGACAGTTATATAGATTTTTCTATTGAAAATGCAAAAACAAAAAACTAATTTTGAAGAACCAAACTAAAATTAACTCACAATATACTATTTGGAACTGAAGTGATTGCAGGTAAAAAAGGCAAACATCAGTACACATATTTTGGTTACACTAACCTTTTTTTGTTAATTCAAAAAAAGACACTTCAAGAAAATCGGGAATGAATTGGATCCGTTATTAGCAAAATAGCAGACCAAGGTAGGCAAAAAAAAAAAAAAAATTACTTTTCAAATGCGAATAACTCGTAAACTATAAGAGATAATATATGTTTTTTGTAGATCTCGTCTAGTACATTCCATATATATATAAAAATCTTTCAAATCGGATCGCAAACAAAAATTTGGCATCATTTTTAATTTTTGATATACCCGAGGTGCCCCACTTTGGGGCATTGTGGCTTAGCACCCCCTTGGTTTTTTAAGCCCAAATTCAAAACTTAATTTTATCAACACCTCCTCTATAGACATGGGAAATTTTATTAAAATCGAGCTATTCGTTTAGAAGTTACAGATTTATTTCCACTTTTTTTCAGATCCCCCATTGTGCGTTGTTGCAGCAAATAAGCGATATGACGAATTTCATATTATGTATAAATTTATATACATAATATGAAATTAAATTTTTTAAATTGAAAGTGTAAAAAACTACTTAAGTTTGTTTAAATTTTTTACGTTTGGCAATGTTTGCTCAAAAGAGAAAAAAGTCCTAAATTCAAGGTGCCAAAAACTTCTGATGGTCCCAGCACTAGTTCGAACAGATTTCAAATACTATCTGATGACGATGAAGAAGCAGTTTCTATTAAAGAAAATATTTCTCCTATATTGATATTAGACATGCCATTAACAAATTGATTTGCTTTGGATGCATATTTTTTGTTCATTAGTAGTACTGCAAAATTTAAGTGCGATCGGATAAATGTAACCCGTGCCGGAAATCAATTGAAAGTTGCAAAATTTATTGACTTGTTTTTTTTTTTTAATACACACTTTTTTTTATCAAAAGAAAGCTTAGGGGTTTTCCTTTAAGAGAATTTTTGTAGCTGAGTGGGATGCGATTGAGATACCTATCAAAATAAATGTTTTGTAACTCAAGACATACAATTTTTGTTTTTTTTCGCATTTAAAAAACTTTTTTGACTATCTTTTCAAAATAGGCCTTTTTTAATTTTTTTTTTTTTTTTTGCTCAAAAGAAAGCTTAGGTCTATTTCTTTAAGAACTGTTTGGTCGGTTAGTGGGATATATATCAAAATACATGCAATGTTTTGTAACTCAAGACATCCCTGCAGTTCATTGAACTAGTTACGCTACGTCGAATTAGTTAGCCAATGAGAACTACCACTAGTGAATTTTCAACAAACTCGCAACATTATTGACTGGTGAATTTAACACGGATTCAGGAAAATACGAAAGTTAAAATTAATAATAAATTATTATTTAATATAATAAAAAAATATTATCAAAAACATTTTATACTATTGTTACGAAATTGTACTTTAATTCAAATATAACGGTTTTAAAGGCCTGTCTAAAGTTGCATAACGTCCCTCAACTGCTGTTAACATATCTGTGGGTGTAATTAACATAGATTGAATAAAAGCTTTGAGTTTATCATTATTTGAAAGTATGGCAACACTGAATGTTCAAGCTGCTAACATTAACATCGAAAGCTCTAGAATTCGAATGTACTAGTTTATCCGTTAAGATTATTGTAGAAGATTCAAGAAAGATGGAGTGTGTATAAATAGTGGTAGAGGTGGCAGTCGTGAGTGAGTTTATCATAGGCGCTGTTAGACTTAACATCAACTGTCTTGTACATTTAAGTTTGTGCATTAAAAACGTGTGTGTGTATTAAAAACACATAGTGACTATTTAGACTGTTGTTGTTGTACGTTTGAATAAATAAAGAGTTGTTACAATTTTTAACTACTAAAACTGATTTTATTTGCAATAAAAAGTATCCGGTTTATTTAAAGGAAATAAACCAACAATTTCCCAAGGTGAAAACGTAATAATTGGTATCTGAAATGGGATTGATAAGCATGATAAGCATGAAGTTTGAAGAACTAAAAGTTGAACAACTCAAGAAATAATTGAGTAAGTTGGAGTTACCTACACCTGGCAATAAAGCGGAATTGCAAAAGAGGCTGATAGATGAATTCAAGCGGCGTGATATTGACATCGGAGCTTACGAATTCGAGTATAAGGAAGAAATGGAAGTTTCTACCCGTACAACAACAAGCAGCATGGATTTAAGCACGTTTTCTGCTAAGATGGCACAATTTAAAGAAGTCAAAGAAGAATTTCAAGAAAATTCTAGAGCCAACAACGAGAAGCTGTTAGCAGAAGTCAAAGCTGAAGTTCAAGAATATTTTAGAGAAGTGCAAGAAACTGCTATAGCCTACAACGAGAAGCTGTTAGCCGATATGGAAGCGAAATTTCAAGAAATTTCTAGAGCGACAGACGAGAAACTTCAGGAAATTTAGGAAGTTATAAACAGCAGAGTGGATGACATTGAGTAAAAGGTGTCCGACTTGGAGAGCGGTCTAGAAAAACAATCCCAAGATGTTGATGATAAATTATTTGATCTGGAAATTAAAATTAATAATCTTCAATGCCAAGATGGACCGGTACGAATTATTTAAGAAGCATCTAGTAGAATAAAGGCTCCTACTTTTGATGGCACCACATCTTTTAATGTGTTCAAGTTCCAGTTTGATACAGTTGCCAAGAGAAATGTATGGAACAAGCTACAGAGTTGATTTTGGCCTTAAAGGGTAGTGCAGCAGAAGTTCTGGAATCCATACCAATGAGCTGCTGGAATAATTACGAAGACGTAATATCTGCTATGCAACGTAAGTATGGTAGCGAACACAAGAAAGAAATATACCGAATGGAATTACGTGGTAGAGTGCAAAAATCCCATGAGACGCTGCAGGACTTCGCGATGGATATTGAACGTTTGGTACACATGTCTTATCCAGGCGACAACCATTCGTTGATGGATCAATTCAAGATTTACGCATCTGTGATGGGCATTCGTGATCTTGACGTAAAACTGGCGGTATGTGCATCAATGAAGCCATCGTTTGCAGAAACCGTTTCATTCGCATTGTCACAAGAAACCGCCAAGATAATCTCTACAGAGCAAAGATGCGAGGTGCAAGATCTTGAAGTTGTTGCTGAGAAGAGGATAAATGTGATTAACGCTGTAAAAGAGACAGTTATGTAGGCATTGGATGATAAGCGTAGCGTTATAACTGCGTAACTGCGAGGCTCCAATTAAGAGAAAATGGCAAGGAAGAGACAGACATAATGAAAAACACGGTAATATGGACACGCTCTCAAGACAACCTTGTACCCAAGAGAACAAACAGAGTACAAAGCAGTGATGTTAACTTTTTTGTTTTGATTTCCGTACAGCCCTAAAAAATTACCGTTTTTTGGGTAAAATTACCGCATACAAAATCTTTAACAAAAATAATTATATTTTCTTACAAAATTGGAGCGAATTCACTTAATTGTGAATAAATTCGAGAAGAATCCCTCGATTTTTATGGTCGATATCATATTTTGTTCCTATTACTTGTGGCTTTGCGATAAAGCCATAAATTTGAATAATTTCTGTCGTTTTCGATTTTTTTTTCACGTAAAAAATATATTTTTTGCTTCAATTTGTTATTATAACTCCGAAACTACTGGGCCCATTGAAATGCAATATATATGTGAAAATTTGTACATAGCATAGGGAAAATGTTTCCAAAATTCAATCAATCGAAAGAAGAACATTAACTATTCAATTGTATGTATATCAAACAAAAAAATAAAATTTTGTGAAAATGAGCGAATTCACTAATTGTGAATAAATTCGAAAAGAATCCCTCGATTTTTATAATCAATATCTTATTTTGTTCCTATTGCATGTGGATTTGCGATGAAGCCATAATTCTGAACAATTTCTGTCGTTTTAGATTTTTTATGATTTTTTTAAAACAAAAAAAAAAATAGCTATTTTCACGTAAAAATTATATTTTTGCTTAAATATTATAACTCCGAAACTTCTGAGGCGATTGAAAAGCAATTACAAGAGGAATAAAGGTTATGTAAATCTCAACTTTTCTAAATTTATTTTAATAACAATGGACCGATATCATTAATTATGTGGAGAAACGTCTAACAAAATTTATAATTTTATTTAAAATTTTTTTTTTAAAAGTAGTGTATTTTTGTAGTGTATAGTATATAGTGCTTAGTCAAGCCTTTTTTTTGCAGTTGTCCTGTGTCTACATTATGAAAATATAACTTTTGGGGTCGAATGCTTAAAAATTTAAACTTTTTCAAATTACCGTACAAATGTAGAAATTACCGTACAACACGGTAAATACCGTACGGTTAACACCACTGGTACAAAGGTCGAAGAAAAGGAATGTGTCATTAATGTTCGACTGATGCGTGTGGATTCCTGTAACGATTGGTGTGTGGCGAAAAGAAGTGACCCCGTACTGGCAAGAATAATACCTGCTAAAGAACAAGACAGAAGGCCTTGCCGCAATGAAATCTCAGGTGAAAGTTCATTGCTGAAAGCATATTGGGCTCTGTGGAATAGCCTGGAGTTGATAAATGGCTGCTTATATGAGAAAGTGCTGAAGGCAAATCGGAGAAATCTAATTGTGGTGCCGTCCTCTAAAATCAACGAAGTTGTGAAGGAGGGTCCCAGTGGAGGTCATGAGGGTCCCAGTGGAGGTCATCTCGGTGCGACAAAAACTCTAGAGAAGATAAAACAACGTTTCTATTGGATCGGATGCAAAAAACAGTTGCCGATTGGATAGCAAATTGTCCCCAATGCATAGCAGCCAAAAGTCGTGGACAACATCAGCAGTACAGCTCGGGTGTCCTATTTGAGCGGACAGCGGTAAGTGATGAATCTGGGTGCAAGCGGATTAAAATACCCAACAACAAAATGAAAGCCAGATACGATCTAGCTGTGAACTCTGAAGGATTTAATGAAGACCAGCTTATACTATTGTATAACCCACAACGTTAGAAAGGACTGTCTCCCAAACTACAAATCCATTGGGATTGACCATAGCTGGTGATTAAGAAATTAAACGACGTGGTGTACAGAATCCAGGAAGAAAATAGCCCGAGATCGAAAATGAGGATTGTACATTTAGAACGTTGGTGGCCAAACACTATCTCGGGGTAGTTATGTTATTCTCACTAATACATACGCAATACGAATACTTTGAGTAAAAACACAAAGTAAACTCAAAACAAAAACAATTTCATACAGTTGCTTGTCAGCATTCAACAAAGAAGGACTATGTCGCTCGCACTATGACATATTTCAGTCATCCTTGACATCATTCTGGCCTATTTAATGATTGATTTTCTGAATGATGTCCCTAAATTTAAACTCACCAAAAACATTTCAACCAAAATAATGACTTTTAGCACATAATTTATAAATTATACAGGTTTATTACAAAAATTATTTAATTATTAATAAAAATAATAATGATTAAAACAAAATATATACAGTATTGGCCATAACTAAAGCACCCCCTCAATGGATTTTTTCATATCATAATATTTTGGATAAAAAAGGTTTTTTTGGGATGTATTTTCTATATATTTTATTAACTTATATTGTTAATGTTCATATAGTGTTCATTTAGGAAAGGATAATTCTATGAACCACTAATTGAAAATGATAAAACATACAAAAACAGAAAACGCAACGGACAAAACAAAAGCACCCCCTAGTAAGATGTTTAAAAATTTGACTATGCTACTGCATATTTGCAATATCAGTTAATAGGACTCACAACGGATGCATTTAAAAATTCCTGAAGATAAAAATAAAGGAAGGCGTAGTCTATATAATTTAAGTTCTATACAGTTTATTGTGAAAAAAACAATGGATGCCAAGGAACTAGTACTTCAGTGAATTTAAAATTAAAGTTATTGAAGGCTGGAGGGCGGGCTTACCACGGCATGAATTGAGTAAATAATATTCAATTAACAGATCAGTTATTTCTCGGCTGATTCCAAAGTTTTTGCAGACTGGTCGTATATCACTGGGGCATTCTGGAAGACGTCCGCCTAAAACCTCACGATATGATGGTTCCTTGATCAAAGGAGCAATACAAAAAGATCCTACAGCATCTGCTAGGCAAGTAATAACAAGTTTAAGATTATGCGTTAGTGAAAGAACAATCCGTAGAAAGTAGAAAGCCGATGACCAGCAAAAAACCGTTTATATCAGCTAAGAACAAGAAAGCTAGACTGGAGTTTGCCAAAGCCCACATCGACTGGAGTGTCCAAAAATGGAAGACAGTACTATTCTCTGACGAATCCAAATATAAATTAAAAAGTTCCTATGGAATAAGGGGTGTACGCAGACGAAAAGTAGAAAGACTGAATCCTAAGTATTGCAAAGGAACAATTAAACATGGAGGGGGCATTGTAATGGTGTGGGGTTGCTTTTCTGGTCAAGGAATTGGGTCAATTCATAAAGTTAATGGGATTATGGATCGGTTCATGTACCGTGATATATAGAAAGATGTAACGTTACCTTATGGCAGTGAAGAGATTCCACTTATAGGGAGGTTCCAACAGGATAACTATCCTAAGCACACCTCCAAAGTTTGTAAGACTTGGCTACAGAGCAATAAGATTCAAGTGCTTCATTGGCTTGCTCAATCTCGCGATCTCAATCCTATTGAGAACTTGTGGGAGATTGATAATATGAAAATAAATCATAAAAATTGCAGAAATAAGGATCGGCAATTTTCACGATTAATTTCAAGGCGTTATTATATCCTGGGAAGGAATATCGCAAGACACCATAAAAAACTTAATATCTTTTATGCCTAAGGGATGTGCTTGTGTCATCCAAAACAAAGGATTTGCAACAAAATATAAATTAAAAAATGTTTTATATTATATCCATGAAGGGGTGCTTTAGTTTTGTCCGTTTTATTAACCAGCTTTAAATATCATTTGATTTAATGTTACCTCTTATAGAAAGATTAACTTTAAAAGTATTTGTTTATCAATAGTAAATACATTAACTATTGAAAATAATCTATAATAAAAATTTAAAACTTAGTTTTTATACAAAAAAATATAATATAAAAAAAATTCACTGAGGGGGTGCTTTAGTTATGGCCAATACTGTATAACTATATATATAGATCTAACTATAAAATGTTTTATTTTGATTAATTATTAATAATAATTAATCAAAAAATTAAATAAATAATTAATTAACTACAAAATTAATAATACAATAATGATTAATAATATAGAATGATAAATAAATAATAAAATAACCATAATAATAACATAATAAACAAAAACAACATCTCAATCTAATATTTTAGTATGTTGTTTAATTATTTTCATCTTAATGTTTCTCAATGTTATTTTATTTTATATCATCATATAAATTCTAAATATTTTGTATTATTGTTAATATTTTATATTATTGTTAAAAATTGGTTTTGTATTATTATACGTATATATATGTACATTAGAAATCGAAATGTTTGTCAATAAATAGCTTTTCTACTTTTTTACTAGGCCAAGTACTCTACATTGTGAATACCGCTATTGTAAAATATTTATAAATTTGTTAAAATATTATGAACAAAACTATATTATTTCTTTTTTAAAACTAAATAATTAATTATGTTAAAAAAAATAATTTTTGTTAATAAATCTGTATAATTTATAAATTATGTGCTAAAAGTCATTATTTTAGTTCAAATGTAGCTTTGTCAAATATAGTTTTTGGTGAGTTTATATTTAAGGACATCATTCAGAAAATCAATCATTAAATAGGCCAGAATGATATCAAGGATGACTGAAATATGTCACAGTGAGAGGGCAGCCTATCCAGGAGCATGTTATCTAATCCTGCGGACTCTAGCCCTGCCATGTTGAATTTGTTGTTTGAGCTTAACAACATATCATGTCCGTCCGTTTAATGTATGGTGGTTCCTACACTGTCTTGTCCGGTTTTCTTCTTTTGTCATATTTATCTATTTGGCACGAACTTATAATTGTGAAACCCAAGGAAAAACAACCCCCCCATTTCCGGCGAGCTACAGCCGTAGGTAACACCAGCGTGCCATTTCCTTAAAGACAAGGTTTATCACACCCACTTCTGACACCAATTGTTTTTAAAACGTTGTTTTATTTCCTTTAAATAAATCAGATACTTTCGATTACAAATACAAAGTCTAAAATTGTAACAACTCTTTATTTTTTTAAAATGTACAACAACAACAACATAATTAAATAGTCACTCAATGTCTTTATTCACGTTTATCAATTCGCAGAAATACACACACACTTTATAATGTACAAGTATACACCGGCAATGCAGTTGATGTCTTTACTTAACGATGCTTCAAATTACGCTCCCTCCTGTAGTGTTCTCACGGCCAATTTATATACTCTGCAATGCCATCTAGAAAACTCTATTTCTACAATGATCTTAAGACTCGAATATTCGAATTCTAGAGCTTTCGATGTTAGTCATTAATCATTTAGTGTTGCCATACTTACAAACAATGCTCAACTGAAAGCTTTTATTCAATGTTGTATGTTTTACATACAGCAATGTTAACCTTTAACTGTCGAGGTGAAATTTTGGGACATAGTTTAGGACGTGGTGGTAAATTTTACCCCTCTAAATTTTACTAAAAAAAATTTAGTAAAACATATTTTTTTGAAAAATAAGCTACTACATTTTTAATTACAAAAAATAAAGAAAACAACAAATATTTTAATTTGTTGAAACAAAACAGGTATTTTACTTCACAAACCTTTTTTTTAGTATAACAAAAACTATATATCAAAAACATTTAAAACAATAAGAATTTAAAGAAAATCAAAAACATAAAGGACATTTTCTCACAGCCAAATGTATAAATTTAAAGATTAAAAGAGATAATAAAAAAATAATCAGGTGTAGAAACCACAGGTCATCCTTTTTGGAGGTTTTTTACTCATCAAAATCTGTGTTCGCACAGTGTATGCATATACGTTATTGGCTTACTACATTACCTGGAAAAGTGTGTAGTTTTTCGCTTTAGCCTAGTCGGACATATGTAGTATAACTTACGAGCAACAGGGATCGACTCTATCGGATACGGAGGTACCGAGTCAGGACCCAAAATGTTACCAATTGTCTCGTAATAATCAAGGGAGCTATTGGTTGAGTTGACGTTTTTCAAATGTGGTAAAATCATTTGTCTTGCAAGCTTTTTTAAAAAGTCTGAAAAATAATGTAAGAGTTGACACCACAAATATCCAAAATAATAATTCTTTGAAAATATTACGTTAATTTTGATGTGGGGTACATTTTTTCCTACTAATAATTCTATGAAAATATTACGTTCATTATTATGTGAAGTAAATTTGTTTCCACTAAATACTTACACTAACAATGACTTGGTAGAAAAATATTTTCAATGATAAAATTACGTAAATGCTGACGAGTGGTAATTTGTACACCAGCATCTGCATAGCTCCGCTCCTGATATGTCAAGCTCTACCAAAAAACAAATGAGTAACAACGATCACGATATGAGAAGATACTAGGAGAATTAAATTGATAGAGCGCAATGAAAAAGAGTATTTAAAAAAAATCTAAAGAGAGATTTACTACCACCTCAACAGGTAAAGGTTAATAATACCCACAGATTTGTTAAAGGTTGAGAACCACTGCTGCTGAGACGCATTATACAACTTTAAACCAGCCGTTAAAACAGTTATATTTAAATTCAAGTACAATTTCGTAACAATACATTATTTATGTCATTTTATAATAGTGTTGTTGAAAAAAATAAAAAAGTACGTTTTGTTAAGCAAACATTTTTTAGAACCCATTTTAATGCTAAGAAAATAGGAAACTGCAATCGATTAAAATGAAATGGAATATCCGAAGTTATAATCGGAAAACGTACAGCAATACACCTCTCCCTTTATACTTCCCAGTTATAAAGGTCGCTCCGATTAGATTGATCATTTACTGTAAAAGTAGGGTCACACATGGCAAATATTTGACGAATAATACGTAACCACTAAATAAAATATATTTCTATTATTTTATGTATTTAAAAAAAAATGTTTTTAATTTTTTTCCAAAATCATAAACTTTGACTATTTTTTCTCAAACGAAAGCTTATATATTTTCCTTGAAGACGTATTTAGTCGCTTAGTGTGATGCGAGTTGGTTATCTATCAAAATAAATGTTTTGTAACTCAAAACATACAATTTTTTACTTTTTTTGCAAAATCACGGGACGGTCAAATCATGGGATGATAAATTATACTTTTCGTATGGAAACAGCCATATAAAATATAGTGTTATTAATATTTTAGGTTGGCAACGCAAACATATGTTTTGTTGATATTTTTGGTTGTCAAAATTTGTTTGGATTCACAAAAATATTTTATTTTCATTTAAAGAAATAAATCAAAGAATAAATACAATGCAAGATGTAACGGCACGAGTATTTGCGGCAATGCAAAATCTTGATATAACAGCGTTAAGCACATATCCACAAAACGAAATACGGCCTGTACTGCCGGCTTTAGTACGTATGAGCCTGTTGTCTCCACTCGACAACACAAAGTCGTCAATGGAATCACGTAAACAAATTTTAGCGGTTCTAATAGGAATTGAGGTGGTTAACAGTATAGTGTCGTATTTACAAGTGAATTACCATGAGCTTGAGCAAGAGTTGAAAAAAGAATTACAAACGCGCCAGAAATCTATGTACTACGATGGACAACAGTCAGAGTTTGGATTACAAACAGGTATTGCGTTGGGGTTCGAAAGAGCAGACGTAACACGCAAAGTACGTGTTGTGCTATCAGAAATATTTAACGTTCAATGGCAGTTGTCGGAACAGAAGTCTCCTGTTCAGTCTGAAATATTAGACGATGGTATATATTTGGAAGAAGTCGTTGACATTCTTTGTATTGCTTTAGCTGAGCTGCCATCTTTATTAAATATATTAGAGCTTACAGACACACTTGTTCAAGTACCAAATGGACATCGCATAATATGCGCTTTAGTAGCTAATTTTCCAGATTGTTATCGGGATGTCGTAACACATGTTATTATCAACTGTGATGAAGAGTCAAACGAAGGAAAGCAGAAGCTTGTTCTTTTAATGGCCTTAAGTGAAATTAATCCATCACAGGCATTATCAACTAGAGCAATTTGCGTGGAAATATTGAAAGTACCTTCGTTTATGCTCAAACTGTGTCTTAAATATCCACAGGATTTGGTAAGTATTTACTTTTACTTGCCTTACTCTTATGGATATATACAAACAGAATTTTGTAATTTTATTAAACTTTAATAAATTTTTAACACATCCATATTACTAAAAATTATTGAATGTTTCGAACAAAGTATACTTTGGTTTCGAATTTATAATATAAGCAAAAGGAATAAAATTTGTTGGCATTATTTCTTAATATAATTACTGTTGAATTTAAGAAATTCAATAAGAACTGTAGACCGATCGTCACAGCATTCGACAGTATGACTTCGTTCCCACGATTATTGGATCTTTGTCAAATATTATCAACTCAGCGACAGCTGTATCAATCGGAAGTTTCCCAAGGGAAGAAATTTCGACGACAGCAGAGCTGGGAAATTGAAATCAGTATATAATTATGTCATGATACGAATATGTATAAGAGATTTAACTGATTTATAGGGCTTATATTGGAGTTATATTAAGTTATCCAATTCGCGCAACATTTTTAAAGATTCAATAGGTACGCCCAAAGTAAATTAATTTACTTTGGGTACGCCCTTGGTACAATAAAATCGCATATTGTTGAGTTATCTTTTAAACTACGATTGTAGTATAAGTTGTATAAGTGGAAAACGGACCGAAAATTGTAAACAATTTTGAGGCAATTTATTGATTTATGTGATATGTACACACGGACATTTTCGGTTAAACATGTTGGATAAAACTTGCTTCTATACTATTTCTATAGGGAAAACAAATTCAATTGTTTTAAAAACAAAAAACCATGCCACCAACTAAAAAACACAAATTGATAAATATTTTTGTACTTAAAAGTAAGAAAATTAATAAAATTATTTTTAAATAAAAATTTCATTTGAACGTCATTCTTAACTTCACGTTAACCTAGGTTATATCACGTTAACAACTGTACTGATTATCTTCAAATATTTAAAAAAATATAGAGATAATTTATTTGCGATTTTATACTAAAATAAATAAATTTTAGACAGATATAATTAAAATGGATGGAACAGAAAATTGCACAAGTATTAAAAATAGTATGATAAAAGGGTATCAAAGAGGAATTCGCCAAAAAGAAATTTATGAAAAATTGTGTGTGTCAAATTCTTTACGCCCAGCTACATAAAAATTTAATATAAAAAAAGAAAAACTTTGGAAACTATATACCGAGGCGGTCGACCAAAATGCACAACAGTTATCTTAAAAAGTAAAGAAAATTACATTATCTTTGAACTTCAAAAATGTTTTGCTGGGGTGTTATACATATAATCCAATATGTTTTTTCGTATGATTTTTTATATTTTTTAATAACTTATGTTCAAAAAATGTTTAAATCTGTTCAAATAATCTCTACACCATTTCCAATTGTATTTCAGAAAATTAAAATTGAATTTTAGAATATTCTAAAATATAATTAGAAATTTCTGAAATACAATTGGAAATGGTGTAGATCATGCATAAACCTGACGACAATTCATTATTAAGTTCACACAGTCAATGTGTTCTGTTTTTGGTTTTGCAAATTAAAAACACTATTTTAAAGAAAAAACAAATATTAAATTTGACATTTTATGTTGAACATTATTTCTTCAAAAAAAGGTTGAACAATTATTTCGCAATACAGTAAAACCTTGATAATCCGGACGGCGTTAATCCGGATTATTCGATAACCCGCACATCAGTTTTCATTACATTGTGTACTCTATAATCCGGTATGATAGCATGTTTATAATTTTTTAATCCGAATTTCATACAAACTATGGAAAAAAGTTTGAACAGTTTTCGGCAAACAAAATTGAATTACTATTTTAGCAAGCAAAATAAATTGCTTTAATATTTTTATTGTTATTTGCATGACTTGTAGAATTGAAATATGTTAATACTTTTATACATAAATACATAAATATAATATATCAGTAGATATGTGTTTTAAAAGCATTTTTAATACAAGAACAATGTTAAAAATTGTTATTCAGTAGTCCGGATAATTTGATAATCCAGATTAGGGTTTGCAATCAATTATCCGGACTATCAAGGTTTTACTGTATATGTATGTACAAATAAATGTTTCTGCGGCCCACGTGAACAAATAGTGTTGGCAATAACATTTGACAGTAGAGTACATAATTATTTTAAAGTTTATTGCGTCTGCAGACCCCATGTTACATTTTTTAATTTCAAACTTAAAATTTAAAAAAAAAAAATTTCTATGCATTTTAAAGAATTTTCAAAGCAGTTTCAGATTATTCAAAAAATATTCTAAAAAAAAGAAAATAAATTTAAATGCTCTAAAAAGAAGAAAATTAACTTTAAATTAAATCAAACAATATATCGCTCATTTGCTGCAACAACGTCATAACTCAAAATCCCTGTTTTTTGAACTGAGTAATGCAAAATATGCGCCATTCTATAGTATTTCATATAGTTTTATCAGTTTCCAAAAAAAATCAATTATTTTTTTTCGTATATTTGACAAGAAAAAATTTGGGTTAAATACAGATTAGAAGGATATTAACATCTACTATTTAAACCAGGTTTTATTTCTGAAATCTCATGATTTGTTGAAAATTTATTTAAGAAATAGTAAAATGTCATAAAACATTCAAAGCCGTTTTTCTCGAAACGACTTTTTTGAATTATGAAGTTGTTGCAGCAAATTATCGATATGTATATGATATAAAAGCGACAAACTTGTATATCTTATAAATTGTATAATATAAATTATAGTTTGGTTTAATTTAAAGTTTATTTTCTTTTTTTAGAGCACTCATAATGAAGCTTGTTTAACAGGTTTTTTCAGAGACATAACTGTTATAAGAAATATTAAAAAAAAATTCAGTCATAATTGTTATATTGTAGAAATAAAATTTTGTTTCCTTAACTAATAGTTATTTTCAATGAAAATAAGTTTTGCTTTCTATAAGTATTATTCATAAAATATTTTTTTTTCGTTGCTCATAACTTTTATTTTCGATTTATATGTTTTGCAAAGGGCAAAAGCAACAAACTGCAAAGTAAACAAACTTTTTTTACTTTAAAATTTCTTTTTCAAGGGAAAAATATTTCGGTAACTTCTCCTTAAGTATCTCCACTTCATCCAATATCCGGTTAACGAATCTAAATACGTCATCCTTGCTCAGAACATCAATTAGAGAACTTGAAGTGAATTTATCTTCAGAAGATGACGAAGACAATACATCGCGAGAGTTATTAGCAGCTGAAAAAGACAGTTTTAAGTCTGAGACTGGACGTAGAAGCCGATTTGTTGCAATATTGGAAAGAGAAAAGTAAAAGTATTTTTACGTAAATTGTAAATATAAATATTGTCCATGCAGTGCCGGCTACACAGGTTTCTGTTGAAAGAGCATTTTCTGTTTTGCGTTTTTTGTTGACTAATAAAAGGTGCAAATTGGCGGACAATGCTATTGCCAAAACATTGTTTGTGAAACTAAATTCTTCGTAAATAAAAAACATACAATGGTATTTTTTGTGACTTTAAAGGTAAAATACAATGTATGTACTAATAAAATGCAAGCAAGGCGAGGAAAAAGCTTCTTTTGAGTTATGAGCATCGAAAAAAATAATATTCTTGAGAATAACTCTTATTAGGGAACTTAAAAACATATAAACATTTGTATAATTTTTTTAATACGAAAAACATACCCTTTTACCAAAAGTCAAACTTATAAGGATAAAACTGAAAAAAGTTAATTTTCAAGATCCTTGGGATATTAACAATAATCATGGAAAAAAATTTAAGCCAAAGAAAATATAATTTTGTGTAGAATACCAGTAAAATAATGCTTTTTTAATTTCAGTCTCCATTTATGAAATATACAACCAATACGAAAGAAAAATACAGAATAAAAAAAATGAAAACCGCGATATTTTAAAAACAAGAGCTGCCCAAAAAAACTAAAAAGATAGTTTTGAAAATTAAATGTCCCATATATTTTTTATCAATTAAATTTTTCGCTGCACCAAAATGTCAATTTTGTTCCCCAGTGTTATTAATTTAAGAATCGTCTAGGAATTTTTTTTTTTTTAATTTCTACTTCAATAAACTAATGATTTTTTTAGATATCCTTTTTAACAGGTATGTTGTTGGGAAATGATCAAAATGTACGTACATGGTTTGCGGAATATGTTCATTCCAGTCAAAAACGAAAAGGAGATGCATTAATTTTGGTAAGAGCCGAACTGTTACAACAGCTGCTGAACATCGTCCATAATGCAACTAATCAAAACAATGATATCGAAGACTACACAGTCCAAGGTGCTGTTTTGATGCGATTATACTGTGCCTTACGCGGTATTGCCGGCTTAAAGTAAGTTTTGTTTAATAAACAATTTAAAAATGTGCATTTGTGATTTTGAATATTTTGTGTGTTTAAGGTTTAACGATGACGAAATCAGTGCATTGGCGCAGTTGGTTTCGAGTAGGCCGCAGCCCACTCAATCTGGCATGCGGTTTGTTTCTCTAGCATTGTGCATGTTGATCGCGTGTCCGTCATTGGTTTCTACAGCTGCGCTCGAAAATAAGGCTGTTGAATGGCTGCAGTGGCTCATAAAAGAGGATGTGTTCTTTGGTAGGAGATCTGATGCCAGCACTTCTCTGGGTGAAATGCTTTTACTGTTAGCAATCCATTTTCATGGCAATCAAATATCAGCCATAGGAGAACTAGTCTGCTCGACCTTGGCCATGAAAATACCCATAAGACCGAATAGTACCAATCGTATTAAGCAGGTTTTCACACAAGACCTTTTCACAGAGCAAGTAGTAGCATCGCATGCGGTACGTGTGCCGGTCACACCTAAATTAAATGCCAATATACCGGGATATTTACCAGTACATTGCATACATCAGCTGCTAAAGTCAAGAGCATTTCTCAAACATAAGGTGCCTATTAAGTCGTGGATTTATAGACAGATATGCAACTCGGTTCGTCCTCTGCACCCGGTGATGCCGGCTCTAATCGAAGTGTATGTGAACACACTAATTGTACCAAATCCGCAAGGCAAAGTAAATGTCGATCATATGCACAAGTCGTTTTCCGAAATGGAGATTCTTCATATCTTCCGTTCCAATTACAATGGTACTAATGTATTGGGAGACATCACATCAGCTCCTAATTTGCATGCATTCACACAGTATGGCGCTTTGAGCGGAAATTTGGCGTCAGCGGATAGTGATGAATTGTCCAAATACCAAGTGCAATGTCCATTAACGGCCCAGCTTTTGATACTTTATTACTTGGTGTTGTATGAAGACACTCGAATTTCAAATTTATCGAATGCCGCAATGAGTGGAAAGAAAATCAAAGAATATACCAACAACTTTCTTTCAGAACTACCAATGAAATATTTGCTGCAAAAGGCACAACATTATCACAATGAGTATGTGGGCATTTTCCATCCACTATTGCGTCTCATTGTATCTAATTATCCACACTTGAGTATGGTAGATGATTGGCTCGAAGAACACTGTACTTCAGGGATTTGTCGCAATATTAATGCACCTAAAAAATCGGTTGAACAAATTCAAGAAAGCCTTAAGATAATTGATTTTAATAAACTGGATTCTAAGCCCGGGAAAGCAATTCCAGTCTTGAAGGCATTGCTTAAAATGCCCCCTGAAGATATTGCCCGAAACGCTGATTTAATCATAGAAAATCTACCAAAAGTGTTCAAACGACAAGTTCCACGGTCAATAAAAAACTTGTATTTGGATGTTTGGCTCCGTTTAAATGGCGTATTGCCGATAAGTTTCTGGCGAAAATCTCTAACTTCGATTATGGCATCGGAGGATTACATAAATCGATGCTCTTTCGTTGTAGAAAATATGTTGGATCCACTGCAAGTTTTGCGTTGCAGCCGTGAAATATTCCATTGTCCTCATACTCTTATAATATTGCTGAGAATTCTTCAGGGAAGTTTAGCTGCGTCGAAGGCCCATCTCAGCATACAAATGCAATCAAAGCAAATTATAGATAAAAACGGGCAAGTCCAGTGTGACACGGATAGAGAAGAACTTAAGACCGCTTTAATAGCTTCGCAAGAGAGCGCCGCAGTTCATATATTGCTCGAAGTCTTAGCTGACATGTATGCCAATGGAGATACGCGAGTTTCTTCATTCGAGTTGCGCGAAGCTCAGGGTATTATTTGCTCATTTATTCATCAAGCTTTCATCTCTGAGCCATCTTTAGCAAAACTTGTGCACTTTCAAACCTACCCTCGCGAAGTGATACCCATGATGGTTAAAGGAGTTCCTTCTATGCACATTTGTATTGATTTCCTGCATGAATTCCTTAGCATGCCAGAAATGGATAAACAGATCTTTACAATCGACTTGACGTCCCACCTGGTCTTAAAATATGCCATTCCGAAAAGTTTAAGCGTCTCGAAATTTTGCGTCAACACTATTCAATCAGCACTATCCCTACTCTCCACAGAGGCCAAATGTAAATATCTACGTAATATTTTGCCGTCTCTAATACGTTTTGCCGAAGCTTTTCCTATTCTAACCGACGATTGCATCAATATTTTAATGTTAACTGGTCGCAGTCTTTATTCACAATCCACGCTCGGCATCAATTCGACTCACATGCAGTTGACAGCCAATTCGAGACACAAATGTTTTAAAGAAGCACCGCGATACATTGCGATGATCGAGGAGGCATTTGAAATACTAATTACAAAAATAATAAATAAGATTGAATTGTATTAGTCAAATTGGTATAAATATTAATGTATGTACGTGTAATTTGCATAAATTCGTTTTTATTTTATTTGGTAAATATTCTTTGTTATTCTTAGTCCCAACCTAATATCTGTGAATACCGTAATATAGGTGTTGAAAGACATTGACCGAAAAACTCGAGTCATTCCGGTGCGTAGAACTCGCTGTTTTGGGAATGTTGTAGTCGACCTGAATATTGTAGTTACCTGCTCATCTCATGCCACAAATGTGAAATAGAAACAAGGTTTTCAAAGTCTAGTGGGAAGGACTTGGGGGGATGAAATTGTCCCTAAATATTCTCAGTTCAGAAATGAAAATGGGAAAAATGTATCCAGATATGAACAAAATATGTGAACAGGTAAAAACTTTTAGATCAAAATATATCAATATACCGAGTATTGAGGAAAACGACAAAGAAGATTCACTAAAGTTTTCTCAAAATGTACTTAATAATTTGTATATATATAGCTTTACAGCAGAGTTAACCAAACTCACACAACAACACATTTGCTTCGTATTCTAGTGTAACGATGTGTATACACTGAACCAAATTTCTTATAAAAATATCCGCTAATGTTTTTATTCAATATCATATTTGTGCACACTTGTTTTGGTCAGTGCAACAACAACAAAATGTGTATGCAAAGAAAAAAAACCGCACACAGCCTTCCCTTTTGTTAGTTTTTATACGACTGAGTAAAAAACACAATTGGCATGGGCAGTGTTGCCGATTCGTGTGTTGTCATATACATTTACTTGTGCGTAATTTCGCCACTGGTGCGCCTCCATTATTTATTTATTTATTTTTTTATTTTATTCAAGATTGTAATACAAAGCCATTTTAGGCCAAAATACAAATATGTATTACATAGTAATAAAAATCCTGAGATATAAACTATACTTACTAAAAGCAAATAATAATAAAAATAAATGGTCCTAATACATTCATACAAACAAAATTAGCTCCCCAGCCAAATATACATTAAAAAAGTATAATTTTAAGAAAAAATACAATACAATTATGTCATCATAAGAATTTCGTTGCTCCACAAGTTTCTCGTGGCAACTGTTTCAAACTGGAACTTGAAAACATTAAATGATGTGGTGCCATCAAAACTAGGGGCCTTTATTCTACTAGATGCATCTGGAATAATTCGCACCGGTCCATCTTGGGATTGAAGATTATTCACCTTTATTTCTAGATCATGCAGTTTTTTATCGACACCATTCTCTAAATCTGACACCTTGTCAATGACATCCACTCTGCTGTTAATAACCTCAGACATTTCCTGAATTTTCTCATCTGTGGCTCGAGAGGATTCTTGAAGTTTCGCTTCCATTTCAGCTAAGTGTTTAATAGTTTCTTTGACTTCTGCTTTACCATCAGCACGAAGTTTCTCGTTTTCGGCAAGAAGTTTCTCGTTGTTGACTCTAGAAGTTTCTTGAAATTTCTCGTTTGTCTCTTTAAATGTTTCCATCATAGCAGCAAACATTGTGCTTAAATCCATGGTGCTTGTTGTTGCACGGGTACAGACTTCCACTTCGTCTTTATAATCAAACTCGTAAGTTCTGATGTCAATGTCACGCCGCTTGAATTCATCGATCAGCCGCTTTTGCAATTCCGCATTATTGCCAGCTGTAGGTAACTCCAACTTACTCAATTCTTTCTTGAGTTGTTCAACTTTTAGTTCCTCAAACTTCATGTTTTTTATTTTGCAATCCCACTTCTGACACCAATTGTTACGTTTTTACCTTTTAAAAACCGGATACTTTTGATTGCAAATAAAAAGCAGTTTCAGTAGTTTAAAATTGTAACAACTCTTTATTTATTTAAAATGTACAACAACAGTTCAAATATTCACTCAGTGTCTTTATACACGTTTATCAATTCGCAGAAATGCACACACACTCTATAACGTACAACCTTAAATGTACAAGACAGTTGATGTTAACTCTAACAGCGCCTATGATCAACTCAACACACGACTGCCACCTCTGCCACTATTTATACACGCGTCATCTATCGGGAATCTTATACAATGCTCTTAACGGACATACTAGTACATTCGAATTCTAAAGCTTTCGATGTTAATGTTAGCAGCTTAAACATACAGTGCTGCCATACTTACAAACAATGCTAATAACCGCATGCTATCAACATTGTTGATAAGTAGAAGCTTCTACTGATGGACGTGTTTATAAACATGATGAATGTTGCAGGCAGTCGTTGCGGACCGTTAAATTCAAATCGCTATTGCACATTCGAAACACTGTCCCCCATTTAAGCCTGTTCGTCCCGAATAGGCACAGATTCACTTTCCAGTGGTCAGCTAGTCGTTTCAGATGTTTAACCTTAATTATCGATATCGATCTTCCACATTTCCGTATTCTATAGACCATGTCATCCAATTTCTCAACTACCCTATGATTTACGCTAATGCCACCAATAGTTAGTTTCACATTAATTTTACCATGGACAGTGGCAGGCTCTCCAGTAGCTGTATGTGGACTTACATAGCAAATTGGTTCAATTGCTTTCCTTACTAAATCTGATAATAGACTGCGACGCTCCCGTGTACTTAATATGTAAACATGATTTGGGGTATACATATATCTCCGATAATTACTTTTATAATGCATTTACTATGCACAATGGAGCAGAATCGTAATTTTTTGGACATAAATTCTGACATTTCTACACGGCTGGTCCAATTGGGTCCATGGGCATAGCGAAGGAGTATTTGAGTTTAAGATTTGAAAATGGATGTCGCAAATGCTCCAGGGCGGCGCTGCACAGTACTCTGTTTCATAGACAAAAGTCGAAAATAAATTTTTCTTCCAAATTTTAATAAAATATATGTAATTTGAGAGATAAGAAGACATCTAATATACTCATCCAAAAATTATATTGATATGACTACATTTGTTACTGAGAGAAGGCTCTAAAGTCAGAAAATTGTTCAGGGAAACGAAAGTGCTTTTGAAGATAGACTTACAAAAAATATTATAAAAATTTAGGTTTTTGGAAAAAAGTTTTTTAGTTTAATATTTTAAATAACTATGTATACAGTCAAGAAAAGGAAAAATTCTTGTTGTGAAATTTCACTCTTAGAATGTTTTTACATAGCTTTAAAAAGTGCATATTAAAAATTAAAAAATATTACAGTTTGGTGGAAAATATAAACAAAGTGTATAAAATGTAGTATTTTTTTGTTATTGTTTTTCATAGCTAATACATCTATTTATTTAAAATAAAAAGAAAATTAACGGAATTTTTGCCGCAATTTTGAAAAAAATTATTTTTAAAAAATGATTATTATTGTTCATTTTAGTATAAAATGTTAATAATTTCCCACATTGAAAATTATATTAAATCATTTAAATTATAATACCAATTGTACAATTTATGTATTTCGAATTTTGAATAAATTTTCATAAAAAATCTTGCTTTTTTTTGTTATTTTCTATAATTGGTTCGTCGATTAAACGATATCCGTCCGTCTGGCTGTCCATGTAAGCATTGTGCGCAAAGCTCAGGTTGCAATTTTTGGTATACACATAAAATTCAACATAATTAAATTTCATATAGACATAAATCACACGACGTAATTTCATGCTGATCGGTCCATAATTAGTCATAGCTCCCATATAAGGCCCACTTCCGAAAATCACCCACGAATATAAATTATTGAAATTTTAAAAGAAACAAGTTTTTGCTCATTTACTTAGTGTAGGGTATTATATGGTCGAGCTTGACCGACCATACCTTCTTACTTGTTTTAAAACATTTAATTATATATTAAGAATTAAAAATTACTGAATATGAATTTTTAATTTACCATTTTTAGAATTATATTACATAATATAAATTTTAGCAAGTTTGAGACTAAAACGGTTACTCATGTACATTATTTAATTTAATGTAATTATTTAAAAAATATATATTTCCAATAAATAAGAAGTTTTATAACTACTAACATTTATTCACCAATAGAAAATTGGAAAAATGAAGTGAATTTTCGAAAGAATATTAAAATGGTATTTAAATTTGTATAAAATCGTCAAACGAATTTCACATAAATTACACTTATATGGAAGCAAGAGGAGTCCTTGTCCTTAAAATTAATTTTGGCACATATTTTAGCTAAAATGTCATTTTTAATATTCAGTATATATGGCAGGTAGGCAAGCCCTTTACCCGATTTTGATCAAAATTTGTATTATCTCTAATAATGCAAAAGGGTACTTGTGTACCAAATTCTATATCTCTACGAAAGCTCCTTCTACTTTTGTCCATTCGTTATATGGGGACAAAGCACTGTGCGCTGTGGGGACACAAAGTGCAATTTTTTTTTTTTTTTGTTTTCTATCCGATTTCAAAGATTTTTTATACAAAACAATAATGTACTTCCACTTTTCCTTGAGCATTTAAGACGAAACTATGGAATGAATTATGTGCTCACTGCTAAACTGCAATAAAAACAGGTCGCAATGAAAATATTATTTGTTCGTAAGCGAATGTCCAAAACTGTGAAGAAAACATTCCTTCAGACAATAGATCCTGACGTGACGTTAAGTCAATTAATGAACTACCAATAGAGAAAAAATTGAAGCAAATAACTTTTAATCCTATTTTTATATGAATTTTTTTATAGATTACAGAACATCAAGAAATTGTGCAGTTTTTGGACAATATTTATAAATTAAATGATAAAGAATTTCATATAGATTTTGCCGGTTACATAATTTAATAAATGGGTCTTACTGAATTTGGATTCAGAACAAGGATAATTCATATAAGGTGTACTCGTTAGCCCAGCTGATCATCTGCTGTTTCATCTCAATTGTCAAAATTTGTGTTAATATTGGTGCGCGCCATATATATGTGTGTGTTTTTGATGCGTCCACTTTTTTCCTATTGTTTTATATTCAATTTCTTCTGTTTCTCCACGCGTTTGAACTCTTCATCGAACATTTTAACATCCTCCACATGAAATAAAGCAATAAATATAAAACTTACTCTGGTTTGTTGTTAAATTCCAGTTTAATATTGAATTCGCTGTACTTGTGTTTTTTGACAGATGGGGTGAAAAGCAAAAACAAAATGTATGTTGTTTTTGTATTGTTGTATTTGTTGTAGGGACGAGTACAACTTATATGAATTCGCTTTGATTGGAACTACCAAGGCGAATTAACAAGGTGAGTGCGTCCCGGCAACAAATACAACAATGCAAAAACAACAGGCATTTTGTTTTTGTTAAAATGTAGAACAAATGTCAAAATCAAGGCGAATTAAAATATTACTATGTTATTTACAATAACAAATGTAAACATAAACATAGTTTGACAGAAGACTTACATTATACCACGGCGAATTAAGAAACAGCTGATCTTATGCACTCACCTTGTTAATACGCCTTGGGAACTACCTTCTATATTTTTTTCATGGGTACAAGCAAGGTATATTAATTATAAGGTAGTGTTATCAGACCAGCTGGTCGATTTTTGCTACTATGTTCATTTTTCGCCGTGGTGCAGTATAAATGTCAAACTTTGTTTACATTTTGTAAATGTCAAACTTTGTTTTGCTGTTAAATTCGTTTATGTTTTAAAGCCAATAATAATAGTACACGAAATTAGTTCTATTTTTAAAAACATAAATTTAATTACAAACAGATTCAAATTTATAAACATTTTTTGTTTAACAAAAATTCGCTTTGATTTATTTGTCAGCTGTTTTTGATATTTTTCCCTGACAGCCAATTCGCCTTCAAGTGCAGGCACAATGTCAAACTACATATAAAAAAAATATAACCAATTCGCTCGGTATTCTGAATTTGCCGATGACACTACCTTATAAATTAATATACCTTGGGTACAAGTACGCCTTATACAGATCAAGTCGGAAAAATTCTTTGAGTTGCTAAGATTAAAATATGGTCCAGTTTTCATATGATTTATCATGATTTATTGGCCTTAGCGGGTACTATGTATTTAACGTTGACTTTTATTCTACCATCTCATAAAAATTTCTCATGTAGGTATGTGCAATTCGTTGAATTTACTTCTGAGCATCAACGTATACTTAGAGCCCGAATCAACTTCGAATGCGACAGGTTTCCTTTCTATTTCAACGTTTATATAATAACGATCGGTAAACGTCCACAATCTTGTTTCTTTGGAACTTCAGAGATTGTATTAGTGCTGTTCTCCAATAGTGTCGAAATGCAAACATTTGTCATAAGACCATTTTTATTGCAGGAATTCCACTTCAAATTTGTCTTACTTGTTCGGCAATTTTTAGCAAAATGATTGTTTCTGCTACATTGGAGACATAGACCTGCTATTTCCAGTTTCTGATAATTTACTCTTTGTTTATGTGGTCTAGCATTCTGAAAAGGTTTATCAAAAAGATCTGATCTTCTGTTTGTGAACACTTTATTTACGTCTGATATAGTATTATCTGAAATTTGACCAGAAAACTACCTACTTTAAAATTGACTGCACTTATTGAATTTAACAGCAAATTCGCACAATAATCATGATTTGAGGTTATGTTCTTCATTTGAGTATAATTCTTAAAACGTTGTACATATATAGTTTTTGTTCATTTCCTTGGCGGAATCGAATGGTTAAAAATTTGGGACTAGTGACGTATTTACATACCGTGCTATATAAAATTTTAAAGTATATTAAAAATATATTTTGCGAATAAATAAAAAAATTGTTTTTCTAATTTTGAGTTTTCATCCCTAGTAGGTATTGCTGTTTGTTTCACAATCGAAAATTCGGGGAACAAATCAAGATCCCATTCATATTTCCTGTATTACCGAAGGGACTTAAAACTAATAATCAGATCATTTTCTAAATATATGAGAAATTTACTATTATATATATATGTATATATATATGTTTGGTCAATTCACAAGGTCTCTTATCATGTCATAATGTCCTAATATTTCACAATGGTTTTTATTGCTTTTCAGCAAAAAATGTCCTAAAATAATACTACGTTCTATGCTATGTTTATTGTGTTATCGTAACGGACCAGCAGAGACCAACGCCGAATGCCAAGGAGTCGGTTAAGCCGAGCCGCCAAGTCGTGATATATTACGACATTATGACAATATGACTGATAAGAGACCTTGTGAATTGACCAATTGACTTTACCCTTCATTTACACATCCAAGTAAATTGATGAAAATTGAGAATACGTATTATTATCGAAAATGTCGAAAATTCATCGAAATGTTTACAAGTTGCTTGAGTGTTTATACATGTAATTAAAAGTTCATTTTGTAAATGTTAACGAAGGAGCCACAAATATAAAAAAATTGCAACGAATTATATAAATATACCTTTTATATATCAGCAATTGCTATTTTTAAGTAAATTTGCGGCTAGAAACCAAATTTTATTATTTTTATTAATTACAATAAAGGCTATAGTTTTAAAATATAAATATTTCTGAGGAAAATGTTTGTGTTATCAATTTTATGTATAAATATATACTTATGAAATTTATATTTTTTACGAAGCCGATACGTATTAATGGCTATTTGTATTATGTATTTGCTTATTATTTTACCACAATCCACTAAATTTGTTAAAATGTTTGTATTGGCAACTCTGTTTGTTTTTGTGACACTTTATTGCATTTAGTGTCAAAAAATCAATGTCCCACTCAAGGCGAATTTATACAAGGTGGTGGCAGTTCTACAAAAACAACAATTGGTCTTAACAAATGTCAAAAAACAAAAATGAAAAATTAAACAAATATGTATTAAAACTTAATATAGTGTTGATAATTGAATAGTGATGGCTTTACTTATTTATGTAAAAAATAAATATTTTGTTAATAAGCTTAGAATATGTAGATATTTAAATATAAACACAAGCTTTGACAACTGTTAGAACCAAAAAGCGAAAAAAAAAGTTATCAGCTGATTGACTGACTCCACCTTGTATAAATTCGCCTTGGTCCCACTAAATTCACTAGACAGTGAGCTGCAGGTGGCTGCATGTGTGATTGTGTTAGTGCAAAAGTGTGAATGTATTGAGTTTTTCGAACTGTTCCCAGCAGTTCTAGGAGACAGTCCTGAACTAGTGATTTTACCCATAATTTAGGGTGGGTACTAATTCAATAGCTACGAGACTAGTTATTTTAACACGTGCATGTCCTAAGCAGGTGATCAATTGACCCTTAATGACTACAATGATAGACTGTCTAATAGCTGGTCCAAAGTAGTCAACGCATTGGATTCACATACTGGTTAAATAACGTCAGTTACCTTACTAGCTACCTAACTGGTAACTTGATCAGCTACATAACTAGTTAATTTAATATGTACGAGTGCTAATTGACCACAAACAGTCAGCTAAGAGACATATCATAGGCAGTCCAATAAACGATAGCTTGCAAACAAACCTTTCTTCGACAACTCTCCAATGTATTGCTTCTGGTGGGTAAAATAACTACTTTCTAAAGTGCAGTACGAAATAAACGTTTAAAGTAACTTCACTATAGGTAACTTAGAGACACTAAAGTGATTATTGACTTAATGCTATGTTACATGGAATATCAGTATACTTAAGCAAAAATAAAAATTAACTGTATGAGAATTATATCAACACAATTTGTATAAAACCAGTTTGAACGACAGATTACTTAGAGACACTTAAATGACAATTGTCTTCACGCTTGATTACCTGGTATGTATAAAGTAACCAATTGTCTTATCTCTGCACAAAAAAGAGCACATACGTGTCATATGACCAAAATATATAAATTGGAGTCACCCAAGTGATAAGACATTTGTGACGATTACTGTCTATAACCCCGCAGCCATAGTCTTTTACATATACTGTTTGTCAAAATTTACAAAAATTGAAAGCTGTGACGTAGGCTGCACGCAACTTGAAAGCAATTGTACTACAAATTGTTAAGGGCACCATACACTATCAAAATACTCATCAAGCACTGTGGTAGTATTAGCTTGATGGATAATCAAAAACATTTTGATTTTTAGCACGCTTGATGTCACTTTTTGATAGTGTATGGTGTTTTCTTATCAATCACGAAGGCATTTACAAAAATATTTCAAGGCGTGAGGTTGATAAGTGTGTCGGATGAAGACAATAATTTTTTTTATTACACATTTCTTTTATTATTTTTGTTTTTTCTTTTGTCTAAGCATGCTGCCGTTATTGCAATACAATTTTCATCCGATATTGACATTTTTAAATACACTTTTAGTGAAAATAAAAATGGATTATAATTCCCGCTATTGGTGTTAACACCACAAAATCAAAAAAATATGCTGATTGACGAGTCATCAATCAAGTGTATATCAAAGCATCAAATTACACATACATGAAAGTGACATCAAGCATTTTGATAGTGTATGGTGCCCTTTAGACAAAAATGTAATCAGCTGTTTTCTTGATTGAAAATTGAAACACGTGAGCCAAGATAGCGTCGACGAGTTAGCGTCGAATTTAGGAATTAAAAAACCGGGAAGTAAAAATACCCAATTAGTGGGTATTTTAAACTCGGCTCCGAAAAATGGGAATTAAAAAAATCGGGAAGTAAAAATAACCAATTATAAATATTATTAATGGAAATAAAAGCAAAAAACTTAAAAAATAGGAAGTGGCTTGATACTTGCCATATATATTATGAAAGAAGACAGTTTTTGGAATAAAATGAGACATTCGTGCTAAAAATCGTGTGAATGGTTCCAGAGAAAAATGGGTTCCTCCAAAATGGCCAAAAAAAATCGTTGCTGATTTATTACGGGAAACATAGGGAGTGGCTCGATACAAGCCATATATATTATGAAAGTAGACAGTTTTTGGAATAAAATGAGACATTCGTGCTAAAAATCGTGTGAATGGTTCCAGAGAAAAATGGGTTCCTCCAAAATGGCCAAAAAAAATCGTTGCTGATTTATTACGGGAAACATAGGGAGTGGCTCGATACTTGCCATATATATTATGAAAGTAGTCAGTTTTTGGAACAAAATGAGACATTCGTGCTAAAAATCGTGTGAATGGTTCCAGAGAAAAATGGGTTCCTCCAAAATGGCCAAAAAAAATCGTTGCTGATTTATTACGGGAAACATGAGTGGTGGCTTGATACTTGCCATATATATTATGAAAGAAGACAGTTTTTGGAACAAAATGAGACATTCGTGCTAAAAATCGTGTGAATGGTTCCAGAGAAAAATGGGTTCCTCCAAAATGGCCAAACAAAATCGTTGCTGATTTATTACGGGAAACATGGGTGGTGGCTTGATACTTGCCATATATATTATGAAAGAAGACAGTTTTTGGAACAAAATGAGACATTCGTGCTAAAAATCGTGTGAATGGTTCCAGAGAAAAATGGGTTCCTCCAAAATGGCCAAAAAAATCGTTGCTGATTTATTACGGGAAACATAGGGAGTGGCTCGATACAAGCCATATATATTATGAAAGTAGTCAGTTTTTGGAACAAAATGAGACATTCGTGCTAAAAATCGTGTGAATGGTTCCAGAGAAAAATGGGTTCCTCCAAAATGGCCACAAAAAATCGTTGCTGATTTATTACGGGAAACATAGGGAGTGGCTCGATACAAGCCATATATATTATGAAAGTAGTCAGTTTTTGGAACAAAATGAGACATTCGTGCTAAAAATCGTGTGAATGGTTCCAGAGAAAAATGGGTTCCTCCAAAATGGCCACAAAAAATCGTTGCTGATTTATTACGGGAAACATAGGGAGTGGCTCGATACAAGCCATATATGTTATGAAAGTAGACAGTTTTTGGAATAAAATGAGACATTCGTGCTAAAAATCGTGTGAATGGTTCCAGAGAAAAATGGGTTCCTCCAAAATGGCCAAAAAAAATCGTTGCTGATTTATTACGGGAAACATGGGTGGTGGCTTGATACTTGCCATATATATTATGAAAGAAGACAGTTTTTGGAATAAAATGAGACATTCGTGCTAAAAATCGTGTGAATGGTTCCAGAGAACCATTTTTCTCTGGAACTATTCACACGATTTTTAGCACGAATGTCTCATTTTGTTCCAAAAACTGACTACTTTCATAATATATATGGCAAGTATCGAGCCACTCCCTATGTTTCCCGTAATAAATCAGCAACGATTTTTTTTGGCCATTTTGGAGGAATCCATTTTTCTCTGGAACCATTCACACGATTTTTAGCACGAATGTCTCATTTTGTTCCAAAAACTGTCTTCTTTCATAATATATATGGCAAGTATCAAGCCACCACCCATGTTTCCCGTAATAAATCAGCAACGATTTTTTTTGGCCATTTTGGAGGAACCCATTTTTCTCTGGAACCATTCACACGATTTTTAGCACGAATGTCTCATTTTGTTCCAAAGACTGTCTTCTTTCATAATATATATGGCAAGTATCAAGCCACCACTCATGTTTCCCGTAATAAATCAGCAACGATTTTTTTTGGCCATTTTGGAGGAACCCATTTTTCTCTGGAACCATTCACACGATTTTTAGCACGAATGTCTCATTTTGTTCCAAAAACTGACTACTTTCATAATATATATGGCAAGTATCGAGCCACTCCCTATGTTTCCCGTAATAAATCAGCAACGATTTTTTTTGGCCATTTTGGAGGAACCCATTTTTCTCTGGAACCATTCACACGATTTTTAGCACGAATGTCTCATTTTATTCCAAAAACTGTCTACTTTAATAATATATATGGCTTGTATCGAGCCACTCCCTATGTTTCCTGTAATAAATCAGCAACGATTTTTTTTGGCCATTTTGGAGGAACCCATTTTTCTCTGGAACCATTCACACGATTTTTAGCACGAATGTCTCATTTTGTTCCAAAAACTGTCTTCTTTCATAATATATATGGCAAGTATCAAGCCACTTCCTATTTTTTAAGTTTTTTGCTTTTATTTCCATTAATAATATTTATAATTGGTTATTTTTACTTCCCGATTTTTTTAATTCCCATTTTTCGGAGCCGAGTTTAAAATACCCACTAATTGGGTATTTTTACTTCCCGGTTTTTTAATTCCTAAATTCGACGCTAACTCGTCGACGCTATCTTGGCTCACGTAATTGAAACAGCGACTTGAAAGAGAAATTGAATGCAAGTTCGTTTCAATTCTTAAAAATGTGAATGTATTAGTAAAAAAGTGTGAGTGTATTAAAAATTGAATGGCAAAACTTTGTGTAACCCCCAAGTAAGGGATACATTAAAAAAATAAATTAAAATGCAAGCGATCTTGATTTATGCCAAATAATTGTAATATGTATCATCTCGACTTAACTATTTTACATTAACGAGAGTTCACTGTATAAATAAAAATATTTTGGAACAAATCAAGATCCCTGTAACAGTTTATATTTTCAAAATTTTTTTTCTGTTAAAATTCACATTTTCTGCATTGCCGGCCTTCGGCCGGGCGAAAGGACTTTAAACTCTGGGGTGTATCGAACTCCGGCTTCGCTAAAATCACTTTTTCTGTATACCAAAATTTTCTGAAGTACTGTCATATATTTTTAAAAAAGAATTTTTGGTTCACAATGTTAATGAACAGTACCATATTTTATATCATATTAAAGGTATTTTGAAGCACTATTCAATGATATCCATAATGATCAGATTATTTTCTAAATATATGAGAAATTTACTATTATGTATATTGATTTAAAATTCCTATAACTCCTAAACTAAGAGAGAGCAGGCAAAAATTTTAACGTTTTTGTGCTTAGTTATAAGAGAGCTATCAATACCAAAAAAATTATTAAAATACAAGCTGGTTCGCCGATCTTGATTTATACCAAATATTTTAATAATTTTAATTATCATTCGTTAAGTGTGCGTTTTGATGAAAAAGTTAGCAGCACTGGTCTTAAATGAATTTTTCCCTACTACGTTATTTTGCAAGTGTGCACTAATTTTTGTGTACTTTCAATTCGGAATTCGGTATTATTTGTTTTCTTTTGGGCGGTAGTGATGTTCGCGAGCTCGATTGTAAAGTGGAAGTCGAATAATTAAATAGTTAAAAATTAAAAAAAAAAAAACACATTCTTGTAGTACTAATCATAGTCCAGTAAGTGTTAAAAAAATTAAACAAAACGAGAAAAAAAACTAACGCAAACGAATGCAATAAAAATGTAAATTTGTGAATTTTGATTTCTATCTAATCGTGGTTTGAGTGTAATGTTAAAGTGGTTTCGTATATATTAGTAGCTTGTTGGCTATTCGATTGGATATTGTTTAATGTTTTTTTAACACATACACAATTTTAAACGTACAACAACAATTAATGAAGAAAATAGTTAATCAAATTTATGATTAATCATAATTCATCTTAAATTCCCCCAAAAAAATTTACAAAAAACAAAAATTTCTTGAAATATAAAAAATTAAAAAAATATCAAGTGAAACAATAAAAATGTAAAGATTTTTACAAATTGGTCCAGACAAAAAAAAAGGAAGAGAAAATCTTCGCCGTCTTCGCAAACCATTGTTGGAAGTTTTTTCTTTTATTTGTGCGCAGGAACAGGAGAAATGTTGAAAACGGTATAGTTTTATATTCGAAAAACATGGTCCGGTCTCCGGAACAAAAGATTTACTTACAATAATTATTAGTTTATCAGAGTTGCCATATTGCTTACAAAAATTTTACCAAAATTTGCATGAATTATGTATTTTTTTTTTACATTTTCTGCAAATCGATGTCATTTAAAATTGTATACCTACATGTTATAATTATTTGTTTGTCGTTTTTATATATCTGAATTTAATTTGACAAGTTAAAATTGATAGTCTTTATTAATAGTTTTTTAATTTTGATACTTTATAACTTGGCTGCATAAAAAAAAAATATCAGTTAACTCTTAAAATATGTTATGGCCTTAAAAAGTAAAGAAACGTTTCAAAGTTCCCAAATTATTGCAATTTATAATGATGGCTTTTGGGTCATAATTTTGACAAAATTCTAGTTTATGGGCGTCACTCCAGATGTTAAAATAATGTTTACAGCTTTTTATGTACCTTTGGTAAAAATATTATTACGTATGGGAATAGGTATAGAATTATACTTGTATTTACAATGCTGCTTGCTTTATTATTATAAATAATTTTATATCAATAGCGGTATTCACAATGTAGAGTACTTGGCCTGGTAATGTAGTAAAAGAGCACAATATCAAAAAACTAAAAACAAAATACATTAGAAATTTAAATGTTTGTCAATAAATAGCTTTTCTGCTTTTTTACTAGGCCAAGTAATCTACATTGTGAATACCCCTAATATGTTTATTTTTTTAATTTTTAAACTTTTTATACATTTACACCCATTTTCAAGTCTAGTTGTTTTTTAACCTAAAGTTATACTGACAGTATTCATATAAAGGTTATATTAGCAGACAGTATAATTTTAAGTTACGAAATAACAAGATGGCCTAAAAAGAATATTTGTGCCCGAACCTAGTCTATGGACGCAACTCAGGATCGCAACGCTCTCTTCAGTTCTTATTTCCCGGCATAAGGGCCTCCAAAGTTTATATTGAATATGTTGCATTTTTCTTGCTTTATATACGAATTTGTCAATAGGTATACATACAGTGGTGGCCATGAGGTTAGCACACTTCATATTTGCTGTTTTCTAAAGTAAATTATTTCATTTCATTGCAATTATAAACTAAAGTTTTTGGTAATTAGTGTTGTTTATGGTGTGATCAATAAGTCCCGTTACTTTTTTTTTGCATTCCATCGCTATTCTCTTTCAAATTTGGATTTTAGTGCAGTAATATGTAAAATAAGCTGGACACAATTTTAGCACATATAAGTATAATTAAATTTTTTTAAAGTTTTTTGAGGGTATAAATATTAATTGGTAAGTTTAGGTATTATTTAATCAATGAGGAAGACAAACTGACTTAATAAACATTATTTAGATATGGCTAAAAAAAAGTGGTGTACAGAGGAACAACGAAAGATTATTCAACAAATGAACTCGAGAGGAACAAGTATAAGTGAGATTGCTTATACTTTGGAATGCTCCAGGAAGATGGTTTATAATGCATTAAGACATATTCAGAAATATAAAACATCTAAAAATGTTACACAGGCTCCTCGGCCCAGAAAAACTTCACGTAAAGAGGACTCTTTAATATACAGAGCCTCTGTCGAAGATCCTTTTAAGAGCTCCACCGTAATCCAGAGAGAAATTTCAGGAAAATATGGTATCAACGTGTCCAGCAGAACGATAAGAAGGAGACTTAATGAAAAAAATTTACGTGGATGCATTTCTCAGCATAAGCCACATGTTTCAAAAAAGAACATACAAGCTCGGTTGTCCTTTGCTCGTGAGCATTTGGAAAAGCCGTTAATTTTTTTGAAAAATGTCCTTTGGAGTGATGAATCTAAATTTTGTAGATTCGGATCGGATGGTAAGAGGTATGTATGGCGTCCTCCGAACATGCAACATAATCCAAAGTACACCAGTAAAACAATAAAACACGGTGGGGGTAATGTGATGGTGTGGGCAGCATTTTCTGGGTATGGTGTTGGTCCTATAAAAAAGATTGATACTCGTATGGACCAGTATGTATACCAGAATATACTTCTAAATACAATGATACCTTATGCAGAGGACAACATGCCACTTAGGTGGCGATTTATGCAAGATAATGATCCAAAACACACCTCACGCTTAGTGAGGTGTTGCTTGGAATCGAACAATATCGACATGTTAAAATGGCCAGCCCAATCTCCGGATCTCAATCCTATTGAGAACCTTTGGAATGATGTAGAGCAGCATGTAATGAGAGAAAAGCCTAAAAATTTGGCCGATTTATGGAAAGAAGTAGAAAAAGCTTGGAATGATATTTCAGTGGATCGCTGTATGGGCCTTGTAGAAAGTATGCCAAGGAGACTAGCAGCTGTGATCAAAAATAAAGGGTATCCAACTAAGTACTAAGTTTTTAGTGAAATAAGTTTTTTTGTTTTGTTACTTTTTTAATATGAATAAAATTTTTTATTTTGTGCTAAAATACTGTCCAGTGTTTTTTTGAGGTTATTCTATTCTGGATAGAAAAACGCAAAATATATATAAAGGAATAATGCTGGACATGATGGGACGTGATCTTAGAAGGACAAGTAACACGCATGCAAAAGATATCATAAAAAAATTAAGAAATATAGGAAATATTTGCGTTTAAAAATAGCAAGTAGCTAGTGTGCTAACCTCATGGCCACCACTGTATATGTCATTGGAAAGCTTTTAAAAATACCTTTTACATCAGAAATAAATCTTAAAATTTGTGAACCTATTAGTGTAAACATTTAATATTTTGGGTTTTTATTCCGATATTTTTTATTATAATTTTATTCACAATACCTCAGGCTTTCATTTAACATATCATACCATATTTACTTTCTTATACCCGAGACATGGGGCATTTAAGATATTTTTTTATGCGAAGCCGGTGTTCGACATACCACGGATTTCAACACTTTGTAGAGAAATAGTTAAGATTGAGAACTGAACATTTTAGTGTAAGCAAATTTGAGGCTGCTAATTAAGAATATGAAGTAAAATTACAGGTAAACCGTAACACGTGGCTGTCAAGTGATGTCAAATAATTTGGACAAAGTTTCTTAGTTGAGATGTTTCTTTTAAATAAATTTTAAAAAATGAATGTAATTAATTGAAATTAATATACAAATACTGAATTAATATTTACACGTTTTTTTATACATATTATATAAAATAATGTAATTATTATTTAAAAAAGCACCGAACATTACTATGTCTCCTACACACTTATACCTACAACGCTAACGAACTTATGAAAATAACTTTATTTAACAAAATGTAATGAAAAATTAGATGTTTAAATCACATGACTTCAAAAGGAAAATACAAAATGTCCAATATATTGGACAAAATGTATGAAAGGGTTAAAAGCCTTCCACCTGGCCGTAGGATGGCTATCAAGAAAAATATTTTTATGCGAAGTAGGTGTTCGACATACCACAGAGTTTAAAATTCTTAAGCCAGGCCGCAGGCCTGCAATAAAAAAAAATGTTATGCGAAGCCAACCACTTCATTCTAAATAGTTTTTAACAGGTATTGCATAATGTGGCAGAGCGTTGTCCTCATGGAATATTACGGTTTAATGTCTGGCCGCATATTCTGGGCATTTTTCTGCAAATGCTCTGTTCAAACGAATCAGTTGCTTTCGGTACAGGTTTCATGTAATGGTCTGGTCAGATTTCAGCAGCTGATAATAGATAAGAACCTTTTGCTTCTACCAAATACAGAGTATTGCCATGGATATTTGGTATCCAATTTTCCTGCTTTTGAATGAATCCTGCTGCTCGCAAACGTTTTGAAATTGCTGCAAGAGTAGCTCCCAATGATTTTGCAAGCTTTTGTTGAGATTGGCAACAATCTTCATGAAGTAACAATTGCTAACTATTGACAGCGTTTTATACTTTAACCCGAATTATAAATTATTATTTGTTATCGATATCGACTCTCGTTAGCTATCTACTAATGTTAGTTCTTCAATTCTCTCCAAAAAATGTATGTTATTCAGCAAAGTGAGAAGTGAAAAGTAGGCAATATATTACAAATTTAAATTTCCAATTTTTTTTTTTTACAAACCATCTCCTGACAATTTCGAATCGAATAAAAAAATCAGCCAAATCACTCCAGCCGTTCTCACATGATGCCATTACATACATGGACCATTTCATTTTTATATACAGTATTGGAAAAAATAAATCGTAAAACACAGAAGTGGATCCATCGTGGGGTGTTTCTCTTCTTCTGGTGTCGGTCCAATATATTGGATAAAGAACAAAATATTCGCCCCGGACTACGTAAATATATTGCAAAGCATAATGCTTCCATTTGTGAGTTTGCTGTCAACAAAGTACCTCTTATGGAATGGTCTTCGCAGTCAGCGGACCTTAACCCAATAGAACACCTTTGGGGTGTGCTGAAGACATTGCTAGTCATATAATGTATTAAAATATAAATGAAAAGAGGAATGATTACGTTTTTTCTTATGTTGTATGTCTGATAAACAAAACAGCATATACATTTTTGTTTACAAAACTAAACTTGAATAATATATTTACAAAATTAAAAAAAAGCTCTCGTTTCTATTATTTTTTCCAACACTGTATGTACTAATTGACCGGGGCGGCTTCGCTCGGTATATATTTACTAATGTTAGTTCTTCAAGTTTCTCAAACAAATGTCTCTTATTAAGAAAAATGAGAAGGTAAAAGGAGTCAATATATTAAAAATTTAAATTTCCGAATTTTTGATTTTTTTTCTTTACAAACCACATCCTGAAAATCAGCCAAATCGATCCAGATCTCACGTGATGCCATTACATTCATGGACCATTTCATTTTAATATATGGTGCATTTCATGTCAAGTGAACCAACTTTTGAAATCGATGTCTTCCGATTGGGATGATAATATATAGTTATTCAGTAATTCAGGATAGTAATTCAGACACAATTTTTCAACAAGATCGGTCGAGAACTTCTGAGTTACAAAATTACAAACATTTTTATTTTTAATTTTTTTTTTCCGAAAGATTGAAGAAATAGCTATCTATACTATTAGAGACACATTTTGCTAAGAACAACGAATAATAAGTTACATGGATGAGAAAAATCACCTGCAAAATGTCAAATGTCAAAAGAAAGTACTCGACCGATCTTGTTGAAAAATTGTGTCTGAATTACTATCCAATAGAACTAACCATGGTGCAAATTTCAACTCAATCGGAATACATCGATTTCAAATGTTGGTTCACTTGACATGTTGGTTCACTGCAGAATCGGCTGGTGAAATCATATTTGCAATATATTTAACTGTTTGTGCTCTACAGAATGTGCTAAAAATCCGCGTCTTTAGGTGCGTTGAACCACCACAAGGAGTGAAAATTTTCCAAAAAAAGGACGCCATTATTTTTATTTACGCAAAAACCCTCAAACAAATTATAATACCCGAAAAACAAATTTTTGAAATTAACTCTAATATAGATATAGATAAAAAGCAATAAAATGTTATTCCTAGAATTTAAAAATTCCTTTTGTAACTATTGTTAGATCATAAAATAATTAGGTTAATGCAAAACTAAATTCGAATACTTATTAAAGACACTGTACATATGTTGGTATGTACCCCATTTTTACATCAAATTATGTAAAATTGTATTATTTAATTTTAGTTTTTTTGCGACAATAAAGCTGCACTTAAAATGTATGTATGTGATGTAATGATGCATTTAAATTGTTTTAATTAGATAGAAATATGTACATATGTACATAGATATAGAAAATATGTACCTACAGTATATTCATAAATGACTATTTAGCAGACACAAAACCAAAAGGACGCAATAATATTAAATGTTAAGTTCATTTATGCATTATTTTTTATATGCATGTATATATGAGTGGTTCAAGTATTATGTGCGTTACATTTAATAACTTATAAATGACCATCTGGCATCTCTACATCAAAATAAACAAACAAACATCGTTTTAATTTTTGTTAAAAAGATTTTATTAAATTTTTAAAATAAAATGTGTTAACAAATTTTTTTACTTTTTCTCAACTTTTATTTATTTTTTTTTGAAAAAATGATATCGCCTCGTTTTAAGCGTACAATTTAACCATGGATAGGATATACATATTTAAAAAATTTAATATCGTCGAATTTTTTTTTTTTACATACCTACTAAAAAAACCTTAAAAAAATTCGACAAAAACTCGTCCAAAACATCAAGAAAAACATTTTTTTTGAAAAACTGCTATCGCCATCGTTTTTAGCGTACAATTTCACATTGGAAAGGTAATATTAAAAATAAAAATTAAATCAGCCGATTTATTTTTATTACCTACTAAAAAAAACCTAAAAAATAAAAGTTGAGAAAAAGTAAACAAATTTAAAAACGATTTTTTTGATATGTCGTAGTGGAACTTTTTTTCCTCATGCCAAAAGCTATCGAAAAATCGATGGCACAATATCGAAAATGTTTGTCCTTATAAATCGGCCCATCCTAGTATACATTTAGATTTCTACCATATCTACAATAGATTTCATCTCAACAACTAATTAAAAGTAATAATTAATTAATTATTACAATCGCAAAGAAATTAAATTATTGCGACAGAAAAATAAAATCAAACAATATGAAACGGGCAGTTCATAAAGAAAAAGATAAATATCTGTGCTCTAAAGAAAGCTTTGGGACAATAGCCCTAAATTCAAGGTGACAAAAATTTCTGACGTACCCAGCACTGGTTCCAACAGATTTCAAATACTATCAGATCACGAAGAAGAAGCAGTTGACATTAAAGAAAATATTCTTCCTATAATTGTGGATTCTGCCCACAGTTTTTTAACTGTTATTGGATTAATTGAACATAATTATACATAATATTTCTGTGTATTGGAGAAAACCTCTAAAGTTCCAAAAAAGTCCCACACAACGCACCAGGTGTGCTATGTATGGACATGGAGCAAAAAATTGTAATCATGTCGTAGTGTGTTCAGCCTGCGCTGGAAACCATATTCACTTAACAAGGGTAATAGTAATGTTACAAGTAATTCTCATTTTAACGAAGACGAACATGATCACCAAAATAATACACGTTATTACCGCGCTACGGCAAAAATAACAATATTGACATTTGGGATGAAAGACTTTTGAAAATATTTTTTGATTCTGTCGTTGCTTTGCAAAGATGTCAAAATAAATACGCCAAGCTACGAATTTTGGGTATGATGCTGCAACATGCCATATAACTCAACTTGTTTACATGTTCATGCTATGAATTTGAATGTCCAAGGCATAACAACTGAGTCAGCAGCTATCCAGTTGGAATACGTTTTGAATAAAAGAATAATCGATATTCTCCTTTTAAGTGAGACTTTTTTGAAACCATACAACAAATTTCAACTTGGTGACTATAAAAGGATTGATCTACGCTTGGCGGTGGACTTCTAATTGAAATAAAAGGCGATATTATCCATATGCTGTTACCGAAAATCAAAACGAGTAATGCTGAGAGCATTTCAATGCAAGTGATTTTTAATAGACGCTCAGTTATATTTACTTCTGCGTCTAATCTAGTTTACACTACCAATTTCAAGTATGATTTGGATAAACTAACATATTTTTCTAACGGCTATTTTATATTTGGTTATCTGAATGCCCAACATACACTTTAAAATTGTATGTTATATAATTCTGCTGGTAAGGAGATCTTCAGCCACTGGATCCAATCCAGCAACTACATATATTACCTATATGAATATACTCACTTTAGACAAAATATTAACCCAGTGCAGACGTCTACAAACTCGTGTCTCAAACTGTCTTAGGGTTTGAGTCCAAATATTTTACAGTCGGACCACGTACCAATATCTTGTGTTATTTCTGGTAATGTTCAAATTATGACATATTCGGTTCTCTTGTATTATCGTGCAGACTGGTCAGCAATCAGATGCTAGTTGGAGAATGAAATTAGGTGTCAGAAGATTGATCAACCTGTTACTATTGAAGGTAATCTAGAATTTTATTTTAATAAATTAATATCTATAGTTAATGAAGCTTTTTAGAAAATGCAAGTCGGCAGAAAACATTCTTGGCAACGAGAAATCTCTGATATTAGTAAAATGTTAATTGAAATGATAAAGCCATTAAAGGCAATAAAATGTCTTTCATGTAAATGGTGATGTTTTACAAACTGGCACTGAAAAGGCAAATTCACTGGCGGAAATATTTAGGAATTACACTATTACTTTAAATTATTTTTTCACAGATGTCTCAAAATTCTTGACAGATCAAACTTAGAACTTACCAATTTATCTCAAGTTAAATCGTGTATATTTTTATTGAAAAATAATAAAGCCCCTGGGTTAGATGGCATTATCCTTAATAATATGTCCGATTACTTTTTTGAAATTTTGAGTAAGCCTTTTAATTCTTGTTTAATAGAAGGATATTTTCAAATGAATTTTAAGAAGGCTAAAGTAATTCCAATTTATAAGACAGGAAAGGATCATAAATTACCGTCCAGCTATAGAGCAATTAGTATTCTAATTCTAGAAAATACTTTATCTAAAAAAGTTGTTAAGTTAACAATTATAAATTATAAACGCTCATTTGTTGTATCTATCGATAAAATGCTGTCTAGTGATAGTCAAATAGCTGAGGGTTCGCCACATGGGTCGGTATTATCACCTACACTTGACTCTATATTTATTTTTGATATTACGGTTCGTTGGAATCATAAAGTAGCTTTCCAAGCAGATGTTAGTGCTTTTATTTGCTGCGGTAGAGTGTTAAACGCAATAATCAAAAGAATGGATGATAGTTTAATATTTTCTCACAAATACTTATATAAATGGAAAATAAATGTTAATGGTTGTAAAACACAAGCTTTTATATTTTGCTAAAAAGTATTCCTACAAAACATTTATATTGTAGGTGAGTTTTAATACTAAAAGATAATATTAAATATCTAGGAATTATTTTAGATAAAAAGCTATAATTTACCCCCTACTCAACAGAAGATCTAAACCTAATTTAAAAAACAAGATTCTTATTTACAAAATGTGTATTCGGCCAATTATGACCTATGTATGACAAGTCTGGTTTCATAAAGTTTCTAAAGCTTATACTAGAAAATTCCAGATAATACAAAATAAAAATCTGAAAATAATACATAACCTACACCCCAGATATTCTACTGATTTACTGCATAGCAACTTTAACCACATAATGTTTAATTCATTTGCAAAAGTTTCTTCATTTAATTATTTAGTTTTTAATTGTTGTAATACTTTTAATTTTATGTAAATCCTCAAATATTGTAACTAATTATTTTATAAAGGTTTTATAAAGGACATTGCAGTATATAAAAATATACATTTTAAATTACATACAAATGTATTTCGGCAAGACATTTACTTTAAGATTGCAAATTTACTTGAGCCATTACTGCAGTAAAGGAAATTTCACCAATTTGTGTGGCCATATTCAATTACAGCCAAACGGATGGACCGATGTAAATGAATTTTTTGGATTTTAACTTTTGAAGACTATCTTAACATTTTACATATACATTTTTTTGTTCTATTACTTTATTAAAATTTTTGACAAAATGTGAATTAATTTATTAAAGGTAACCTGCGTTTCGCTTTTTATTTTAAAGTACATATTGGCTTTAACCAAACAGCAGACCGGATTTCAAAAGCCTGCAAACATCTACAAATCGAATGTCATTTCAGAATGATATTTGATCAACATATTCGGACTGCTCCTCTAAGTATTATTTAAAGTTTCCGAAACAATGACTCCCAACAAGCAATGGGAATAAATAGCGGTTATTGTTAGCTTCGCTATATTTAGCACACCATATAATAAATAATTCTGAATTTGGCAGGTTAGAAAAAAGTTTTTTTTTTAGAAATCTGCAAATATATGCAGCTGAAATAAATTAGTTTCGATCTACAGAACTGTTATGGTATTATGTCTAGCAAATGCTATAATTTTTTTCTAAGGTCAATTTTTCCGATTTATTTAACCTAACAGACAAATTCACAAATATTGCACTTTTTATTAATAAAGTAGTAACGTTCGACATTATTTCTCATTTTTTAATTTTTAAAAACTAGCAACTATAATTAATAAATTTTTTATCTAAAGTTGACACATAACAAACTGCACTCAATCGCTTTTAGTAACTTATTTTGAAACCGTCATTTAGAAACTGATCAGTTCAAAATACATTGGATATAAATTGCTATAGGGAAAACAAATTTGCTTCTTTTTTAAAATAAAACATATATGATACTAAAAGTTTCAACCCCGATTTAATTAAAAAACACAAAAAGATAAATATTTTTGTACTGAAAAAGTAAGAAATGGTGGATTAGTTGTAGAGTAGTCTTCATTCCAAAAAGAGTTAACGCTACTCATACTATACCGAAGGATTACAGACCAATCTGTCTCACACCAGAAAGGGTGATTAACGTACACCTGGGAATGAGCATTCCGACGGAACTATCTCTAAATCCTAACATGTCTACACCAAGGGCAGATCTGTGGAAACATCTATACATTCGTTAGTTGGCTCCATTGAAGAGACGCAATCACAAAATGAAGTATTCAATTGTTGCCTTCCTTGATATTGAATGAGCTTTTAATAATGTAGGCCCGATGCCAACCTTTCTGCGATGATGAACTTGGGATTGATCTATATATACGCCGAATAGTCAGAAAGATACTCGGTTATAGAGTCATATATGCTAATCGTGCAACCCCGCAGGGAGGTGTATTATCACCACTTCTGTGAAATAAAGCTATGAATACCTTGTTGGTCAAGATAGACACCAGAAGAATCAGTCGCTTATGCGGACGATGTTGTGGTATTAATATCTGGTGAATTTATGGCAGCGAGGACTCTTCCCCCCTGACGATGCACTGTGGTGCAGAATTAAAAATGTTTTGGCAATAAATCTGGCATTTTTAAACAGCTGGTGCTATCGTGATAATATTTGACGTGGGCGTAGACAAGGAGTAAGTTATTAAAATGGGCCCTGCAAATGCTCCAGGTGCGGCGCTATACAAACGATTTCAGAGCTTTGCAAACCTTGATGTGTTCCCTAAAGTATATAAAATGTATATTGATGTTAATAAAGCAAATCAAAACAAAGAGCTGCTGTGCTGAATTGTTTATTTTATTTTTAAGCTGTTTGTGCTTTGGCATTTTATACCTAGGTTTAACTCGCCAATGATGCTCAGTTAAACCTAGATTATATACTAAATAAACAATAAGTGAGAAACACAATTTTTAGTTTAATCTAAGTTTTAACTAATTCCTTTGAATGTCGGTTAACCGGTTCAATCACTTTTTTCGAACTCGATTAACCTACAAGCCGTTTTTTTTAAAGGTCGGTTTTTTATAAATTCTACAATCCACAAAACATATTGGACAAAACTGGTTATGTATGAAAAAGAAAATAAAAAATTACTATTAGAATTTTTCCAAAAAATATCCATACACGTCGACTTTTAGAGTAATAGATTCTCTCAATCATGAATTAAGTGGGTTCAAAAGCTATATAGCTACAAAGAAACAACTTACAACTCGCCTGTTGCCCAATGTAATGCTGTTTTATTTTCCGATGAATCTAAATTTAATTTTGTGAATGCGATGGAATGAGGAAAGTGCGACGACCTGTCAATAACATACTAAATCCCAATTACTGTACTGGTACAGTTAAGCATGGAGTCGGACATTTTATGGTATAGCGTTGCTTTTCTGGTGAAAGCTTAGGACCTTTACACAACTAGTGAATCCAAATATATTATAGGAGAAGATTCTGCTTCATGCTCATGATAAAATGCCTCACCAATGGATATTTCAACAAGACAGTGACTCTGAACCCACATCCATATTGGAGAAGAGTTTTTAAGAACAGGAAGGTGTTAATGTCATGAGGTGGCTAACTCAGTCACCCGATCTTAACCTTATATAAAATTTATGGGAATCGGCATTTCGAGATCCAAACAAATTGTATAATCTATAAATGAAACATGGCCATCTATCTATTCCGATGACAACAATAGAGGACCTTATAGTTCTATGCCTAAAAGATGTGCGACAGTTTTAAAGAATTGCGGTTATAAAAAAACCGTGGTCACCCTAACGTACATGTATCTGTTGTATATTAAACGGTCTGATAGCAAATAACAACTGAATGGAATTAAAAGTTTACCTGTTTTTAAAATACATTCACATACATATATTCATACATACAACATAAGTATATAAAATTGTTGAATTTACTTTTGTTGTTGCCAACTTTTATCCTTGCAAAGGTGTATTTCTTCGTTATTACTATGCTCTTTTTCTCTCTCGCTGCTCTCTGTCATGCTCAAAAGGATATTTTTGCTAACATTTGCATTAGCACAGAGTTAGGGACATCTTTTTGTGTATGTGTCTCAGATAAAGTCTATAAATAAAGTTGGCAAAAAATAAAAATATTGTTCACAATTTTTACCTAATTAAAAATTAGTTAAAACTGTTGAATATTAAATGTATTAAAAGTATTAAAACAAATACTAAAAGTATTAAAGAAAATACTTTTTTCTAAATCATGTTTAGTGCTTCTTAAAGTAAATGTAAGATATACAATTTATGTTAAAAAAATTATGATAGGGCTTCCATTTGTTGTGGTTGTTCTATATACATTTTATATTTTAATGTGTGTGTGTTGTTTTTTCTTCCATTTGAGGGTGAAAATTTGTCTGGATGTCTACAAATGTCACTTTGATTTTTTCCACGCAAATTCAAGTAAAAGGAAATAATATTATTTTGTATATTCGTTTTCTGTGCACAAATTTAAAAAGTAGTTTATATTTTGAAACAAAATCTTTGAAATGAAATTGAATTGAACTTTCTGTATCATAGTAAATTAATTCAAGCTTTTTGTTTTATTTAGAGTGAGTACTTACGTGGACATACTTGTTAAAAACACACCCGTATATTTTACGATTTAGTTTGTAGTTTTTATATACACTCATGTACTTTATACATATGTATGTATGTATGAATATGCATACATATGCATATGAAAACCGGTAAAAGTCAAATAATATATCAAAAACCTTTTAAAAACAAAATTTCTTATTTCTTTGCCGAAAAATTATGATAAGGATTCAATTGTTAACAGTCATCATATCTTTTGTGTACATGTATACAAAATCAAACAATTTTTCTGCATCTCTAAACGAATATTAATCTTAATTATTTTTGTGTCTATAATATTTATGAAAAAAAAAATAAGCAATATTATTAAACTTAAATAACAATGAAAATCCTAATGTAAATTTTGTGACATTATTTTTTAAAAAACCAGTTCGATGTTGTTTCTTATATACTGGTCCTCAACATCAAACTCATATGGTTCGTAGTTTTGTAAAAAGTCAATCACCCTAATCGCGATTGTCGTAGGCGTTTTACGCCGTAGGCAGGTTCTACAATATGTGCACTTCCACTAGGAGACAATAAGGTCCATTGTGATTTCCATCAAGAGCTCTATTGAGAGGAAAAGTATGCCTTTCCTGAAAGAGGGAGAAATTAAGAAAGAAAGAAGAAGAAATGTAGTGTTTTAGAGATAGCAAAAGGAGAAATAAAGAGAGAAAAATCCAAATCTGCATAAAGAGGAAATAAAATTGATTACGGATTTGAATTCAATATACAACGTCCCTTGAATAGCCTAGATATTCCCCTGATAAAACCTAGTATGTTACTCAATTTACAGCCAGCAACACTCGCAAGTTCATCCAAAAATCTGTTACCTAGCCATTTAAATCTATGACTCTGTAGTCTCTGGCAATTGCACATAATGTGCTCTACTGTCTCCAACTCCTCTACATCCCCACACACCCTACAAAAATCCTGTTTGTCATTATCCCGATTACCTATGAAAGCCCCAATTGGGCAGTGACCCGTTATCAATTAGTGTTTTGGTTGCTTTTTATCCAGTTTTGACCAAAAGGCCATGGACACTTGACAATCCGTCCTACTATTCCAGGATTGGTTGTAGTAGTGACATATAGGAGGTCTTATCTCTTTTCCCTAGTACCATGGTCTGGCCAGTTCATCTGCCACCTCATTTCCCTGTATGTTGCAGTGCCCTGGTACCCAACACAATCTTATTGGCTTTCCAGATCGCGAAGTTCTTGACCTGGAAGACACTGCACTCGTTAGACAGTCTGTATGATCGTTTAATATCCTTGTCGACCATATAAACCTCGGTCCCTGTACCAGAGTCCATCTTGGATCCATTAGTAAAACTGCACCCCCATCGAAAAGTTGATCGGATCCAACCCAATTATCCCTACTGGGGAACTCTACTGGATGTGAGGACAAAGTTAAAGATCGCGACCATCGGATCGCTTATTTAGGATAAAATGCGGCGATTATGTGACAAGCGACTATGCGATCAATGCTGGTGTACCTCAAGGAAGTGTTCTAGGACCAACCCTGTACCTATTAACAGCTCTGATTTACCCGAGTCCGAAGAATTAACCATTTCCACCTTTGCAGACGACACTGCAATTCTTAGTTCTCAAGTGGACTTAAATGTAGCGTCTAGAAACCTTGATAATTATCTCAGGCACGTGGAGACGTGGTTAAGAAATTGGAGAATACATGTGAATGAAATCAAAAGCAAGCATATAACGTTTTCACTTAGGAGAGGAAGTTGTCTACCAGTGACACTAAACAGTGTGAACATCCTACAGTCTGATCACGTTACATACCTTGGCAATCATTTAGATAGACGTCTTACTTGGCGTCGGCACATAGAAGCCAAGCGGCTTCACATGAAACTAAAAGCATCTAATTTACACTGGCTAATCCACCATCAATCCAAATTAAGCCTTAACTGCAAAGTCATCCTGTATAAGACAGTCTTAAAACCAATTTGGACATACGGAATAGAACTATGGGGAACTGCAAGCTATACCAGTATAGATCTTATACAGAGAACACAATCCAAAATTCTTAGAACCATGACGGGAGCTCCATGGTACATAAGAAATGAGTACATCCACAGAGACTTAAATGTGCCATTGGTCAAGGACGAACTTAGAAAAACTCGTGAAGCTTATTTGTTAAAATTACATCATCATCCGAACCCGCTCGCAAGGCTACTTACATTAGTACTAGACAGATCAAGGCTGCGTAGAGCTAATTTACCACTCATCTAATATACCAAATATGATTCTTCACTGATGAACAATATGAACAATAATTGTTAAGTTATAAGATTTAATTACTTATTGTAAGGCCTAGACATTAAAGGCAGGAACAATGTTATATTAAACGTTAAAAAAGCCTGTGGGGTGCTGCCAATGGCACCTGTTATTCCCAGCCATGCACACTAGACCGTAACTAATAAAAAAAATCCCCGTACACCCCCTAATATAATGTAGTTCAGCAAGGCAGTTACGAACATTTTTTTTAATTTTTTTCGCCGAACGTAGGGGTCGCCTTTTTATTTATCGTTATATCTTTGGCATTTACAGTCGGATCTTCAAGTGTGATATATCAATATTTTTGTGTCGGGAAGACAAATACTTGAGGTCAATGGCCCTTAGAGAAAAATATTGCTCTTCTCAATACAAAAACATTGATATATCACACTTGAAGATCTGACTGTAAATGCCAAAGATATAACGATAAATGTAAAAATGCCTCTACCTTTGTGCACGCTTTTGGAAAGACTTACCGGCATGAAACTTGGTACGTTTGTAGATTTCATCAATATAAACGATCAGAGAAAAAATGTATATTTGTGTGTATGAATGCGTGTTTTTGTATGTCAATTTTATTTTTGTGGTTTTGTTTGAAGCCTAAGACGGCTTAACGGCTAGACCGATTTTCGTAAAATTGTCACATTATCTTTCTGTATGTGTAGAGGGAATTAAAGACAAATTTTAAGTTGAAGAAATGTCAAGCCTACCTTAAAAAATAAAAATACAGCTCCTTTCTTGTAATGGGCATGTTAAACTCTAAATGAAATAAAAACCGTTCAAGCAAAAACTGGCAGCTAATTTTTTAAACATTAAAAAGCTACATATATATGTCATCTATATACAACATAAAAACTAAAACTTAAAGGTGGGATCACACGTACTTCAAAAGATAATTGTAAATAAGGGAAGTATCCCTCACATTTGCAAAAAAAGTTGCAATTATTTATATAATTTTTTAAAGAAATTTATATTAAAAATAAAATAATAAGTTGTGAATGGGAAGGATTTCTAACAGTAAAACGTACCCCTGTTTTGACTTTAGAAACTTTTCAATTAGAACAAATTTGTAAATCTCTGTTTGTTTCACTTTGCAAACATTTTATCGGCATTAAATCAGCAATAAAAGTACATTTAAAGTGATGCAGATATGTAAATCGCCAAGAACTTTTAAATTCAAACTAATTTTTTAAACAATTAAATTATACACATGTATATGTATTTAAAGTAAGAAAATAAATATATGAAAAAAGAAATTTGGTTTATTTTAGAAACTGGCGTTGGAGCGTGATGTTTTTGATTCCAAATGACCTAAAAAAATTATTTTCATTACTTATACAACATTAGTCATCACGTGGTGGTATGCCAAACATTTCACCAAAACTAGTTATGTCCCTAATGTACATAATTGTATTTTTTAAACAAAACATATTTTATGAAAAATTTGAACAGTAATCTCTTACCTTTGTTATATTAATTACACCAACAAATTTTTTTTAATTGTTCTTATTATTTACATATATGGGCAATTCCACGAGAATGACTACCACGTCTGAAAACCCAAAAACCCTTGAAACTTTTTTCAAGCTGATTTGAAGAGGAGAAAACACTATAATATTACTATGTGTCAGTATTTAAAGCTTATTATAACATTTTATTAGCAAAAATAATAGTTTAAACTGACTATATTTAATTTTTTAATTTAATTGGCGTGTTTTTGGCTAAAATTGCGGTCAAAACTAAGCTCCCAATTAGCATATAGTGTTAAATGAATTTGACTCTGAGTGTTTATTTGCTATTATAAAATTGCTTATTGAAACTGAATGTATATTTTCTATTCATTTTTTTAGTTTTTGTATTATTATTTACAGAATATATATTGTTTTATTATAAGAGAAAAATCTGTCACGTACGATATTAAATTTTATTTATTATAAAATCATTTAATGATTGTTTTTATTTAAATATGACGGATTGTAAAGGAAAAATATTTCGTTTAGTGTAAAAAATTAAAAGAAAACATAACGCCTCTCACGATTCGGAAATTTTCGCATATTTCTACATGTACTTTCGTTTTATGTCACGTATGATATACCCTTATTTCGCTCGATATTTTGGATAACAATGTTTCGAAAGAACTTATTGTTTTTTTTAAATATAGCACCCTCTGAATGAAACATACAGACCAAATTATTTTTCAGATACTCTTATTTTTGGAAAATCTATTCCACTCTATAGGCGTACAAATGTCACGTACGATGACATGGAATTGCCCATATGTCACTTGAGATATCAATTTTTTTTTAGCAAATAAGCAATTACTTGTATTAAAAGCAATACATCAATGCTATATAAATAAAAATATTCCGTAATGGACACTTGTCAACATATTACTATACAAAAAAATTGCTTTTGAAATATTAAAAAAAAAAATACTTTTTCCCGACTTGATTGAGATTTTGGACAACTATGCGGATGACGCACAGTGGTCCCACCTTTAGGCACAAAGAATTTGAGAATAGAACTCCATATTGCGGTGTACCCCTGGTAACTCGTCTTCTGATCTTATATCTTCCCCTAGGGTTGAGTTGATAATCCTGCTATCCAGCAATGAAACTATACAACTCACCAGGAAGTCGTTAACTTTAAGTTAAAGGCTCCTTCTATAACTAAAAACGCAGCCAAAGTATATTCCCTATGCTTCAAAATGTGCTCTATACAAATTGTTTTACTCAATATTGAAATTAATGTGCTGTTTTTATAATACAAGCGAGTACTTTGGGTGCAAATTTTACATGTATTTTGTTTACAATAACAAAACACATGTAAAATTTCCACTCAAAGCACTCGCTTGTATTATAATTATAAAAACAGCACATAAAACGAATGATTTCCGTATATACAAAACATATATGTGTTAAATATTATGTGAGATATTTATGTTAAATTCATTTTCAGAAGTGGGCCTTATATGGGAGCTATGACCAATCGCCACTAAATTAATTCGCAGTTTTTTTTTTGTAAAATTTATTTTATTGGAAAATGTATCAACTAATTATGAGAACTGCAAATATGGTAAAGATTAAGATCGTAACAAAACAAATTTGAAAGAACTCAATATAAAGATGGCTTAATATAAAAAAGGCGTAACTATATATATATATATATTTTTTTTTTTTTCAAAAATAACGGGCCTGGCTCACTAAATGCAAACGAACATTTTCTTTCTTATTTTATATTGAAAACAACAAAAAAATTTGAATTTTTTTATTGTTTTCAATATAAAATAAGAAAGAAAATGTTCGTTCGCATTTAGTGAGCCCGGCCCAAATTCTTTAAAATAAAATAAAAAAATTTCAAATGAGAAATAAAATGTGTTGTCTCTTCTTATTAAAAATTGCATTAAAACTTTTTTTGTGTCTAAAATTTTATGGATTTTTATTAAGTTTTTTCCTTTTCCTGTAAAGTAACAAAAAATCGAGTTACGCCTTTTTTATATTAAGCCATCGATAAGTAACTTTAACATTTTTTTATAACAAAAATGCTATTTTATTATTTAAATAAATTCTAATTTTCTCTAAAATATTATTACAGTATGAACAAACCTACATACATGCAAGGAATTTTCCCTACTTTCCCTTACAGCCTGGGTTATATTTACTTATTTTTCCCATGATTTTTAATAAACAAACTAAATGAAGATACACATGCATGTATGTATGTATGAATGTTGCTATTACTAAAGCTTCATTCACAAAACAATCCATTAATCAGGACCATAAATAAATATATAGTCGATAGCAATTTAATCGCAAAAAAATTAGAATGCTATTATATTCGACGAACCCAATTTCTTAGCATGAACTAAAAATTAATTAATAAATAAATTAATATATTCTTACCTGTCGGATCGATTTCAATACGTCTCCATAAACGATCATAACTCTAGCATTGGCAATGTCACTTCTGGTGTACCTCAAGGGTCCGTACTTGATCCAATATTTGTTCTAATCTATTTTAATGACTGAATTTAGCTTTTGAATAATAGTTTTTGTCAATCATTTGTTTTTTCTGATGACATTTTGTTGTTTTCAGGCGATTCCAAGAATATAGACAACTTAGAGTCTTTTGTTAATGAACACCTTCATTCTATATCTAATTGGATGTATACGTATAGTGTTGAAATAAATCCAACTAAGACGAAGGCCTAAATTTTTTATTTACATAATAGTATTATTTATTATTTATATTTATTAACGGACTGGCAATTGTCATCGTTAAATCTCTTAAATGTCTTTGTGTAATTATTGATTGATTTAATTTGAAATAATGTAATAGGAACGTATATACACCTATGAAACACCTAAAAATTAACTATTGCCTCGAAGATTTCTGCAACGTAGTCCTATTGTTTAAAAATTATTAAAGCAACTGTTAGAAAGGTAATTCATTATGTTTTCAATGTGAGTGTTCAATGTTCATTCCCGTATTTTTGAAATGTAGTTTTACTTCTCTACTTCATTTCTACAAGGTCATTAAATCTAAACACGATATATTCAAATTTGTTTTTGGTCGTTCTTTTGTCCGCGGTTTTACTTGGTATCGATCTTAAACTTTTTTCTTATTCTTATCATACTTATAATCCGATGGATTGGATATCGATTCTAAGATTTGAATTTTGAAGCAGTCTTTGGTTATAGTATTATTATTTTATTATTATTACTAAATAATTTACTTTCGTCAATATAAAATTTGTCTCAACATTTAGTTAACTTGATAATGACCTAAGTAGATATAAGAAGCTTGTCGTACATAATTACACTGTCCAACAAATTGAGACTATATAACAGCATTTTTTGAACAGAATATCGACCCTATAATTCTGAAAGGGCATGTTGAGTAGATAATTTTTGTAGAATATTTTAATTTTTTGATCGAAGGGAGCATTATACTAATTGAAAAAATGTTGTTAGTTAATGTCTGATCGAATTACCACTGTACATATTCTACAAAATGCCTCAACATGCCCTTTCAGAATTATAGGGTAGATATTCTGTTCTAAAAATGCTGTTGGACAGTGCTATTATATATATTACTAGATTGACCCGGTGCGCTTCGCTACCCCTGTCGATGTAAAAATCGGTTCAGCCGTTTAGTAATTATTGTTTAAAAACTAAAGGTACCAATTTTACCCGTTTTTTCCCCTTTTTATCCCTTTCAGGTCCAAGTATTGAAAAAATTTATAGCCTATTGACGCTTCCAAGTAAGGATCTATCTACGTTCCAAATTTCAATAAAATCGGTTCAGCCGTTTAGGCGTGATGCTCAAACAAACAAACAAACAAACAAACAAATAAACAAACAAACTTACAAAGACATTTATATATTTATATAGATATTCAACCAATGAAAGTCTAAGACCATAAACTATTAAAGGTATTAAGAAGTCCCTATTTTACCAACTCAAAACTGTTCTGATTAGAAGGCGTAGCAAACCATTAAAAATCTAGTAAATACAATACAAAAGATTTAAAATATTAAAAAAGTGTGTTTTTTCCTAATTTTGTATTTCGTTTTAGGTACAAACTCTGGGGTTTAAATTTGAAAATAGAGATTTTTTTAAGGACTTAGATCTATGGCCAAATTTGCAATAAAAATACAACTTAAATAGACCGCTATCATGCAATTTTCACTAAAATGTTTGAACTTTAATAATTCCAACATAAATATGAATACATAGTTATTAAAGGATTACAAATAAAATGTTTGGTATATTTTTAAATTTAGATTTTTGCAATATAAATAACATCATTTATGTGTCTCGGAATATTTCTTACCCTAAGCATAAATTTAAATGCTTAAAATAAACTAAACCTTTTAGAAAACGCATGATTTTTTATTTCCAATTTGTCCATAAAAAATCATAACTTGTGGATTTGTAAGGATATTATTAAGAATTTATAATTAAATTTTCCTTCATATTTAAGACTCGTAATTTTAAATGTAGTTGGGTATAAAAATGGTTAAACTCTGATATGCCAGAATATTAAGTTAAAACTGTAATTCATGCCTCCGTTTTTAATCCTTGCGAACTTTCGCATAAACCTACAACAACATAAATACATAAGGCCTATTGTTGTAGTGTTTGTGCAAAATTTCGCAAGGTTAGAAAGGGTGACGTGTCTAATGTTATTTAAATCTTTTAAATCAACTCTAAATTTGTTTTCTGGTTTATAGATAAAAATGAAGCAGTTCAATGTGTCGGTCATCGGCTTGTCCGGGACTGAAAAGGATAGAGGCCAAGTAGGCGTAGGTAAATCATGCCTGTGCAATCGATTTATAAGGCCCATGGCTGATGATTATTTTATAGATCACATATCAGTGCTAAGTCAGGTAAGATAACAAACATACAAACTAAGCAACCATCAACCACGGCTAAGCTAAGCAAAATAAATGTGCATTGACAATTTTATTTGTATAAATTTTAGAGTGATTTTAGCGGTAGAATTGTCAATAATGACCATTTCCTCTATTGGGGTGATGTACACAAAACAACCGATGAGGGAACGGAATACACATTTCATGTAATTGAACAAACAGAATTTATGGACGATTCTACATTCCAGCCATTCAAGGTTGGTAAAATGGAACCTTATATAAAGAGATGTACCGCCACAAAAGTATTTTCACAAGAAAAACTCATGTACATTTGTAAAAACCAATTGGGCATCGAAAAGGAATATGAGCAGAAAATATTGCCAGATGGCCGTTTAGTTATTGATGGTTTTATTATTGTATTCGATGTGAGCCCTGTGCCAAATAGAAATATTGAGAAACAAGTAGAGTTTGTTCAGAATGCCATTACTTTAATATTAAAGAATAAGAAACCCCTAGTGCTGGTGACAACAAAAAATGATGATTCAAGCGAAGTATACATACGTGAAGCTGAAAAAATTAGCCAACGTAAGGAATACAAAGGAATGGTGCAATTGATTGAAACATCTGCACACGAGTCTATAAATACTGACTTGGCATTCTTGGTGTTGGCGCAAATGATTGAGAAAGTAAAAAATCGCATCAAAATTATACCATATCATGAGGCTGCTCGATCACGAAAGGAATTGCTGGAAAGTCGCTCCGAAGCCGTGACTCGTCTTATACGTAATCAAATTACTGACTACCATATACTTTGGTCGCAAGGCTCAAAAATGCTTGCACAATTTAGAGAGTGGACTGAGTTTCTTAATATATTTGGTCATGATGCTGGACAAAAGCTATTTAGACGGCATATGAAAAAGTTGAGAGACGATCATTTGAATAAGAAATTACATCAGTATTTGGATAAGTTTGCTCGTACTCTCGAATTCATGTTGCCAGACATAAATGCTATATCAGCAAGTGACGACGATGTTTGGGAATGTGCCAAGGGCTATATCCGAAATCATCTAGAATTTGACCAATACTTCTTCGAGTGTCCCCAGGCAACTTGGCAGGAACTGGTCGACATGGACGAGACTGAAGATGAGCTTCGTATACCGTTCGATATTTTGGAAACCTCTGAATCCGAGACAGTGTTTAGGAATTTTTTGAACTCAGTTCAACAAGATAAAAAGAAAATCGGGTAAGAAAAACTCATACTTGATAAGAAATGTAAAAAGCAATTCTAATTCTATTTACATTTCATATTTATCCCTTAGCTGGAAACAACAATTTAAAATGTTGTTGGAAGAGTCTGGCTTTGTTACCCCGGGAAAACAACTGTCAGAAGTTCGAGTTCTTTTTATGGGACGCGAATGTTTCGAGGCTTTATCCGAGCATGACTGTCAGCAAATTTATGACATTCACCAAGATGAAATTATCGAAAAAAGTAAACAGAACTTTGTCGAACTACTTTTGGAACATGCTCAGTTTTTTCAGCAATTTAAAAATGTCGATATTATAACCCAAGACGATGTTAGACAAATTACTGATGTCCTACAAGACGATTCTAGGTAATGAATAAATCACTCACACAAGCACTGTTCTTTGTCAAGCTAACATTATTTATAATAAATCGTTTGTAGGTATAAGATACTGGATCGCTTGGATCAGGAGAGACGTGTGATTTTGTTTCAACACCTTGGCTTTATGCATTGTCCTATACGTGACCATTGCCCGTTTTACCATAGTTGTGTTGACAATTTGGTTGAAGAAATTCTAGCCGACAAATCAGGTGGAAATCTTAAAACGTTGGGTGGTGGTGTTGGTATTGTTGGCGGCGTAAATGTTGGCGGAGGTGTTAACTGGAAGAATCAAAGTACTGATAAAACTCTTAATTTGCTCATTGTGGGTTCTGAACACTTGGCAAGTGATTTGCTCAATGACATACGCATGTGTACAGGCTCTAAGGGGGAATACATATATGAAAATCAAACGTATTATCTTAACTATCGCATTGCTAATGGGGACATGGAAGCCTTCAAGGCCATCGATGTATATTCAAGTGGTGAGTAAAAAGTTCGGAGCGAACATGATTTATAAGTCACAATTTAATGCATTTTTATACAACATTTCGACAGGATTAATTTGTGTTTATTCAAACCAACAGTCGTTTGAAACTCTTAAGGATAATCTAGAAAGAACATTACTTTGTAATCTAGAGTTGGAAGATAAATTCGAAAATCTACCAATTGTTCTAGTTTACCAGCCTCAAGATTTAAAAGAGAATGAAGTAGATTATTTGCGTAACGAAGGTTTAAGGTTGGCCGAAATGTTGCATTGTGATTTCATTGACCATCAGCAGAATCATCAGAAATATGTGTATGATATTTTAAATATTGTAATTGATTCATTAAGGGTTACAGAAATGAAATCACTCGAGTCGTATCCACCAAATCAAACCGACCTACGCATATTGGTTTGTATGTTCTGTGGTGACCAATACGACATTGAAAACATTGTTAATCCCTTAACAACTGAGTCGACATTTTGCAAAGCAGCTGAACATTCCATTGTAATTGATGTCTTCATAGGAGACTCTAAGAAACGAGTCGAATTTATAATTTCATCCTATCACGGAATAAATCAGTATCGCGATGAATTAATACATGGTTTTATTTTTGTATACTCAGCCAAAAGACGCTCTTCATTGGCCAATTTGAAGTGAGTAAAATTGTTAAAAATTACTACAACTAAAATCCAAAGAAATACAAATATTTTTTTTTTATTTTTATCTATAGTGTTTTAGTTTCACAAAACTCCAATATACCACTGCAAATAGTTGCGATTACAGAAAGTGGTGGAGCCAATGCATTTTTCAGCAGCGAAATCTGTCAATATCTAATAACGGAAGGTAACTCATTAGCCGATCGTTACAAGGCTAGTTTTATGACGTTCTCGGCAGATCAATATGTTAAATGTAAGCATTGAAAATATCTGGTACATACACTCATAAATATAACATATTATTATTTATTTTATTGTCTATGTTCAGTTGCTTTCTACAGTCCTTTCTTAAAGAATGCTTGGGATAACAAGTACGAAGTTGAAAATTTACATGTTGAGGAGTCAATTACATTGGATTCGGGAGAAGGCACACTGGAGAATTCAGTAAATCAGTTACCGAGACCACCACCACGCCACGAAAGTTACATGCTTTCAAGTACCCTAGGTACTGATGGCTCTGGTAGTGAAAATTACGAAATGCTTCCTACTCGTTCTCTAAATTCATTAAATGGTAAGTTAAATTTATAAAATCTCCTTACAAAATGGGGAATTTTCTTTCACACTATCGTTTTTAGAAGAAAGAGACATATCGTTAGATGAAATCTATGAAGAAAGCAACGAAAAGCCAAAAATGCTTCACCAAAGTAAGTAAATTTCCTCAAGTCATTTTATAAGAGTTGTCATGTGGTCACCAACAAAATAAATACACTTGAACTAGTTTGCAAGACTAAAAACCTTTGCAAACCGACCATTCAAATATTCAAGACTAAAACAGCTTAGTGTTTAGTGTTAATTCATCAAGAGAATTTTCCATTTTCCATAAAAAATGTATTATTTAATTTTTAAAAAATATATTTTTGTTTAAATTACACAATAATATAATACATTTCCATAAATTTCAATAATTATGGAAGAGGATATCATAATATAGTTTAAAATGTAGATGTGTATTGTTCACCTGCACTCAGAGACCATCAATGTGGTATACATTGTGAATCCTTCAGCGCGAAAACAAACGAAATATGTCGCTATAATTAGATAACTACCTTACCGATTTATGTATGTCATTCCTTTGTTGAAGCAGCAATCGATGGCTTAATATAGAAAGGTCGTATCTCGTTTTTTTTCAAAATCGGGTTTTTCACATATTCTGTTAGACAAAACTCGAATACACCTCTCCTAAAAAATTCAGTTTCCTATGTTGACGAATAACAGATTTACAGCAATTAAAAAAAACCCTAACTCATTTCAATAATAGTTTGAAAGAAAAAGCGCTAACTCATTTAATGTTGAATGCATACTTTTCTAAAAGTATGTTTCGATATATTACAAATTTTTAGTTGTTTATTTTTCACTTTCACTTTCAGATTTTTTTCAGTTCTTTCCTTCTCCTGTAAAGTAACTAAAAGTTGAGATACGACCATTCTATATTAAGCCATCGATATGACCTTCATCTTCTAGGACACTGCTAATTGGCAGTATACTTGCAGTGCATTTTGTGTATTTAGATCCAACTTAACAAGTTTTATTTCATACATTTTTTCAATACCAGAATACGTTCAGAACTTGTTCACTTAGCATTCTTAAACCAAAGTCTCGGATGTAGAGATGTCGCCATCTTGTTCCAGTTCCGTGGAACAATATTGTAAATCGAATGTACCTTTATAATAAATAAATTTATTTTTTATTTCTTTTATTCACTTATTAATTATGATCCCATATAAGGCTAACTCCAGAAAATAATTCCAGAAAATTCTGCCAAAATCATATTACATTACAAAGATAACCTGATTCATTCGATTTCGTAAAAAATCCTAGTCATATTATTCCGTTACCGCATTGGATCCACTAAAACACACTTATAGAGCCTTATTAAGCTCATTGACTTCATACCTAACACATATACTACCTCAATAGACAGCAAGTATAGTATGATAACTAGGGGGCGGATTTATATGCAAATGCATGTTTTTTCTCGAATGTCCAAATACAATGTAGACTAATTATCTATCCGAATTGCACATTTTTCTGTAAAATGGCATCGATTTGTTAGTGCATATTTTTGCATATTTTATTGGTAATGCATATTTTGTTATATTTTACTTCAAAATGCATATTATCCAAGTTTTTAATAAAAATATAATTTTTGGTCGTCAATGGGCCACATATTGTCTGGACAAAAAGCTGTTTTTGGAGATTTTGTTATAGAAATATCATTAAATGCTATCGACTAACTTCTTTCGACATCGAGAGACTGGCATTAAGTGCTTTATTTCTCTATCAGCAATTGAAAATTATCATTTCAAAACATTTTGCTTCAAAAAAGTTTAGTTTTTTTTTAAGTATCAACAATTCATTAAATGTATTGAAAAAATGTATATTTGTTTTTACTGCAATTTCGATTTATAAAAGAGTTCGTTATCGAAAGATTTTGTAACTTCATATACATAGTTACCGCTCCTGACAGTCATTTCCCAGCAGTTCTAGGAGACTGTCCTGAATTAGTGATTACCAGCTACGTGACTGGTTATTTTAACACGTGCAAGTCGTCCTAAGCAGAGTTCAATTGACTCTTTTGGATAACTTAGAGTCAAATGCATTATACAATTAAAGTTTAAAGTGACTACTCTATAGATTACTTAGAGACACTTAAGTGACAATTGTGTTTACGCTAGATAACATGGGATGTATAAAGTAATCAACTGACTTATTTCTGCGTTACAAATAACATATACGTGTCAGATGACCCAAAATATATAAATTGGAGTCAACCAAGTGATCAGACATTAGTGACAAATACTGTCTATAAGGGATACATTTACATACATTACTACTTGCTTAACTGCTAGCTGCTAGGTTATTACGAGATGAAAATTAAGGTTGGATGTTACTTTACATCACGATCAAAATATTAATGATTTTAAAATGCAAGTTACAAAATAGAAGCTCTAAAGATTATGACTTAAAATAAGTATTCATACCATGCTATTATAATTAATATATTAATCGTTTTCTCAGAAGAACAATTATAATATTTAAAACTTTAACTTTTTAATTCCTGGTATAATTTAAAGAGTCCTAACTGCTGGAAACATTGTTGTGTATTTTTTTGGACATTGCGTGATGCATAGTTAAATATTTTATGTTCCTGCACAAAAATATAAGTGCATATTTTTAAAATATTTAGGTCATATTTTGATTTTTTTGAAGCATATTTTAGGCGCATATTTTCCTATAATAAATGCATGAAAATCCGCCCCCTAATGATAACCAAAGCTGCCTGGGGTGCGCTATAATATCACCAGTTATAAAATATAAAATTCCACTCTGATAGAATAATGGCATTTCCTTTTCGACATAAAATGTTGCCAAATAATTTTTTAATGGTTACTTGGGTATTCATCTAATCGGGTTTCTGGTTTAATCGGTTAATCGAGCAAATAATAAATTGGGGTTTAGATTTAATCGGTTAATAACACAGGTCACGTTTTAATAGGCTCAGTAGTTTCGGAGTTATAATAACAAATTTAAGAAAAAATATATTTTTTAAGTGAAAATACCAAACTTTTTTGAAATTGATCAGGTTTATTGCTTTATCTTAAAGCCACATATAATAGCAACAAAATGAGATAACAACCATAAACATCGATGAATGCTTTTCAAACTTATTCACAATTAAGTGAATTTTGTGAAAATGGGCGAATTAACTTAATTGTGAATAGGTTTGTGTAGAGGTTTAAAAATCCCCTAAAATTTTTTCGATTTTGTTGCCCTGTGCAATCGGTTAATATTAAATTATTCTATTAACTGAATAATTTCCATTTTAATTTTAAATTGAAAATAAAATCAATAATTTTGTGTACATATTTAAGGACCTTATAAATAAAAAGAACAAAAACATAAAAACAAACAAAACTTAACAATTCAACCAAAAAATAAATATTACCAAACAAAATATGGTATTTGAGATCCTTTTTATATACACATGTGACATTTTTTTAGGATTTTAGTGAGATCTTTTTTTTTCTTAAGATTAAATAAAACTTGATTTGTAAAACTCTAGCTGATTGTAGATGTTGGAGAAATCGAAAGTAAGGCATGATAAAGAATATTCAATATCTCAGTTCATTTTTTAGTATTTTCTATGCATATAAAATCCTGCATTATACCATTTTGAATACTTTTAATATTCTAGTTTCGTTAAGTGCTGATAAAAGACTCTTTTTAGTAATGTCTCCAGTTTCGTCTATTATCATTTCGTCCTTCGACAAATACATGTGCAAAAAAAAGAAGAAAGTTCGGTTAATCGACATATATTAATCGGTTTATTTGTTATTTGAAAATCGTCAATTTTAAATTATTCGAACAGTTAACCGACTAACATTTAATCGATTGAATACCCAAATGGTTACCCATACCCTCATAATGTGTTACATTTATAACGATCACAATATAACAAACACCATTACCATTTATGAAATTTTCTTTTATGTAGCTTCTATATATTCTTTGATTTAATTAAATTTTTATCCCCATATGCATAAACAGTTAATAAATTTATCAAAGGTTTATCAAACAAAATTTCCATACAAAATTTGTTTTATAAACCTTTGATAAATTTATAAATTGTTTATGCATATGGGGGTCAAAATTTAATTAAATCAAACGAATTTCAAAAACAAGAAAAGTGTTTAAAAATTTGTGATAAAATTGAGGGTGAAACATGTAGCATATTTTCGGGGTTTTAAGGCAACATTATTTAAAAAGAACACGTTATACGCTTATTAAACTACATTTTTTCAGTAAAGAACGCATAGGCCAAATAAAGGTATAATTTATGCTAGAAAAGAAATCGCCATAACGTACCAATAATTCTTTCCCGCCAATAAATCTTTCCACGTCCAAGATAATTTAGAATCCAGAAAACCCAATTACTTTGCCTCGTTCTATAATTTCAGCTCTGCTCCTCCGATTATCGACATATTAATACACTGTCTTACCGAGTTAATTCCGAGTTAATATTTGTAATTATACCCTACACCACCATAGTGGGGAGGGTATATTGGATTTGTGCAGATGTTTGTAACGCCCAAAAATATTAGTCTAACACCCACCTTAAAGTATACCAATCGACTCAGAATCACTTTCTGAGTCGATTAAACGATGTCCGTCCGTCCGTCTGGCTGGGTGGTTGTCCATGTAAACCTTGTGCGCAGAGTACAGGTCGCAATCTTGAAGATATTTCGATAAAATTTGGTACATATCATTTTTTCTGCCCAAGGACCAAGCCTATTGAAACTGGCTGAAATCGGTTCATTATTTCACCTAGCCCCCATACAAATGTCCTCCCGAAATTGGACTTTATCGGTCATAAATGTTTAATTTATATAAGTATCTTTTTCTCCAAATAAGTCCTGTATATACAGAATTCATGTCACCAAATTTTATTATGATCGGTCCATAATTAGTCATAGCTCCCATATAAGGCCTGGTTCCGATAATCACTTTAACGAGCATAAATCTCCTAAAAATGTTGGTATACACATAAAATGCAACATAAATAACTTTCATATAGACATTGATCACACCACCTTATTTCATGGTGATCGGTCCATAATTGGTCATAGCTCCCATATTAGGTCGACTTCCGAAAATCGCTCACGAATATAAATTATTGAAATTTTGAAAGAAAAATGTTTTTGCTCATTTACTTAGTGTAGGGTATTATATGGTCGGGCTTGACCGACCCTACTCTCTTACTTGTTTTTAGTTAAATTTGATAAAATTTTTTTTTTCATGCTAAATTTGTGGAGTCTTTAAAAAAAATTCTTAATAAATGCGAAATTAACCCTAAGCTTTCTTTTGTTGTGTATTATTTCTGACTTTCTGGTTGAATTTTCCGTATATTCAGGTACTTATAGTAAAATTTCACGGATAATATTTTTGCGGAATATTTTACGCCTTAAATCCCTGTTATAATGTTTTTTTTGCTTTTTTTTAAAAGAAGGACAAAAAAGACTCATACCTTGAGTATTTAGAGGGTTAACATATTCTACAAAAATGTTCTCCGTAATATTTTACATAAATTTGCTGACACATGGTATACCTAAAATTTAAGGGTCACATGGTTTCTTATGCCGATTAACAATAACAATAAGAATCAAAACTTATAGGCCGGACCTTGTAATTTTTTTTGTTGAACAGTGTTATCTGGAAAGACTTTAAGAAATCTAAAGATGTTATACAAATAATACAAACAGAATGTGCAATAGCTGGGAAACTTAAACCCTCCCTCAAATGAAATTCAGATATAAACTTTTGCCTCCTCTATCAAAATTTATAGGTCTGACCTTATAATTGTTTTTTGTGTTGAATAGGCTTATCTGAATGCTTATACCAAAGACTTTAAGAAATCTAAAGATGTTATACAAATAATATAAACATTAGAGCGAATGAGAATTACAAACACTCAAGCCTTATATGTATGTATATACAGATGCGGTCAAAATAATAGCATCACGACATTCATATAAGAATAAAGGATTATTACGTAAAAACTGTTAAACTTACGTTTTTTTTTATAAATATATGTATAAAAAACTAAATTTTCAAACAGTAAACAATTGTTTTTAAATTAGATTCAAATTAAAAAAAAAAATTGCACCAAGTTAGAAATTCATTAAAATAAACAAAAAGTACAAAATTAGTAACAATTATTATGGTTTATAACGTTATTAACTCGTTATTATTAAAAGTAATATATATATTGCAGTCTTTTAATTTGAAAATGTTTGTATCGAAATCGTTGGCAAATATATTATTTTTATTTCCCAAAAGACTTTCTTAAATGTTTCTGGTTTCCCTTATACCATGTTGGACACCTAATTTTAATAAAATTCTGTTTGGGGATAGCGCATCCTGTGCCACGATATTGATATTTTAGCTTAAAACCCATTAAAACCTATTAGCTTGTGTAATTCATAATTTCAAAGGTAATAATTTCTTTGATTTATATCTGAGCATTTGATCATATACGGTGGAATTATTTATACCACATGTATAATATATGGGCAATTCCACGAATAGTTTAAACTGACTAAGCTATCAATTAGCATGTAGTATGAATGAATTTGACTCTGATTGTTTTGTTTGCTTGTTTTATTGTTAATTGAAACCGAATATTTATTTTCTATTATTTTTTTTAGTCTTTGTATATATTTATTTACAGAATATATATTGTTTTACTATAGGAGAAAAATCTGTCACGTACGGTATGTCACGTACGATATTAAATTATATTTGTTAAAAATCATCCAAATGTTATTTTTATTTAAATATGGCGGATTGTAAAGGAAAAATATTTGGTTTAGTGTAAGAAATTAAAAGAAAACATTACTCCTGTCACGATTCGCAAATTTTCGCATATTTCTACATGTACCTCAAAATTACTTCCATTTTATGTCACGTACGATATGCCATTATTTCGCTCTATATTTTGGACAAAAGTGTTTCGAAAGAATTTTTTTAAAACACACACTGAATGGAACATAAATACCAAATTATTTTTCAGATACTCTTAGTCGCAATTGGATTTAGAGGCAATGAAGGCTCCAATTGAGCTATCTCATTCCGCTGTATTTTACAGTGCCCTGGTACCCAACACAATCTGATTGTGTATAGTTTCATTAATGTTTCCAGAGCCCTCTTACAGTTCAACACTATGCACGAGTGTACCATATGGCATTTCAAAGCTCTCAGTGCTGCCTGGCTATCTGCATAGATTGTCAGTACAGAACCCCCTCTGTGACGTGTGCCCTTATCAAGTCCGTGGCTTTGCAGATCGCTTGGATCTCTGCCTGGAACACGGTGCGTTTTTATTCATTTTTGTTGATTTTACTAATTATACCCTCCACCATTTAAGTTTGTTATTCCGTGTGTAACATTGAGAAATATTCATCCAAGTCCCATTAAAGTATATATATTATTGACCCTTATGACTTAGTCGATTGAGCTATGTCCGTCAATCTGTATAAATGAAATTTACAGCAAAATGTTTACAATTTTTCTAAATCGGTAGTGAAAATCGGCATAGTACAATTAAAGTTTTAGACCAAAAAGGAGATAACCTCAAACAAGTTTGATAATTTTCACATAATTTTTGTTATTTTGTGTAAATATATTATGGAAATTTGAACATAAAAGAATTATGTAATTGAGCACTGGCTGCTCAATAAATAATTTCGTAGAAGTTATTTGTGTTTTATATGAATTATTTTTTATACATATTTTAGTAAAATTTATTTCATGAAATTACATATTTGATTAATGTACCGATTTGATGGTTCTCTGAGGAGTCAACGGCAGGGTTATTACTAAAAGTGTTGGAATCCATAGCAATATAAGAACATATTTTATCTTGTAATAAGTAAATTATTTACGAAAATCAAATGAATGATAATAATGTTGGTGATCACTTACAGAATCTTTAGAAACTTATTAGTTCCACGATTGTACGCTATGATATCATTACACATACATAACTCCATGTACATATTTATTTTTTAAAACAATTAAACATACCTATGTCTGTCTGTATGTATGTATGAGCATATGTATCTATCGCACCCTTCATCCAGAATGTTGGGTATATTTGTTTTATTATTTTTATTTTAATATATGTATATTCAGTTGTTTGATTTTAGCCAATTTAAAATATTACCGTGACATTTTGTTTTAACTTACATAAGATCCCCAGTGAAACTACTACACCTTTAAGATAACTGTTTATTTGTTTATTGAAAAAAAATAATATAATATTGTAATGTATGTTATTGTCATAAAGGATTCCAGATATTTCCTCCTCCAACAACTCCTCCAGAGCCAGCTCCTCCAGATCATCAGCTCATTACATGCTCATATAAGAGCCAATTCGTATCAGCTTCCGAGTCTAGTTTGGAAGAAATAACATGTAATTGATCGTTTTCATTAATCTATAATTTAAACAAAATTCGTTATTTATTTAATTTGTTTATTTGTATTCCATTCATTTCTTTTTCCAATAAATTATTTTTATAAGCAGCGGATGTCAGCGGGTCAAAGGATTCATTGGCTACACATGATGCAGGTTAAAAAATCTTGTCAATTATAAATTTTTGGTTTTTAGTAACATTTGTTCTAAACTTCTGTTTTCTTTTAAATGCACGTTGTTTTTGAGATTATTTAAAAAAATCAAATCTTTTATTTGAAAACAAGGCAATTTATTATTACTTGATTATTTTTCAGTTCTTGCACTTTTGTATTTAGTCTAAATTCGTCATTTATCTAAATCAGCACTAGTATCGTTAGATGTTATTCTTTCTATCCACTTCCGGTAGAAACTCTATTGAACTATACTACTATTGGATGGATTTGTTGAGATGTATCAACAATGCAACTGGGCTTGATTTTATGGATGCTCTTCGTATTTGTCGCATTTCAAATTCTTTATGAAGGCATTTCTTTTATTATATCGGTTCCTACATATTCAGAACAAATTTTCGTTTCACTACCTTATTACATATATATATATATATATATATATATATTTATGTATGTAGTACATCTGTATTTCTATTGAAATAATTATTTTTCATATGGTAGGCGAAAAGTAGTGTTACTGTTACTTTTCTTATATTTTATTTTGTAATAGAAATATGTTTTATACTTAACGAATTAGTAGTAGATGACAAAGTTGTTCGATTAGCTTGCTATTGACGATCATGTGCTGATGCAAACAATGAGTATTCTATGATTCGACATATTTTTTTTTTTATATGAGAACGATATCAATGTTTATATACATTGCTGATATACATATTGTATTAAAAATTGTTTTCGAGAAAATGTACAGCAAACAGAAATAAACATAGATAAATACACATAGATCGGAAACTAACTATCTTGTCAAAGACCTAATTCAATTGACAAAAACCTAAGTGGTGAGGATATATTAGTAAAAAAAACTGTGAAAACAAAAACATCACTCGTATGCGTGATTATTTTAAGTAATTTTTTTGTTTGAGATTTTTTTCTAGTTTCCGGTCTATGTGTAATTTTATATGAAAATAAATATACGTAAGAGAATAATATTTTAAAGTAGTTTACGAAAGTACAGTGATAGACACTTGTTTGTACGCACATAAATCATTTTTATAAAATTGCTCTAATTTGTTTATTATTTATTCTTTATTATTTATTCTTTATTATTTATTTTAGTAGTTTTGTTTACATAATACTACTCCTAAGATAACTGATATTTTATAGAAAATATATGGTAACTTCGGGTAATGTGGACTACCGTTTTGTATTTTCAATATTTTGTTTATTGTGTTGAAATTAAAGGAAAAATATTGAGAAAATAAAGCCGTAACCAATATCTTTGGTTCAGATATTATTGAAATTAGTGATAAAAAGGAATATTTATAAATGAAAATAAGTTCAACATGGATGATCCTGACTGTTTAAGTTGTTATTAATACGATTTAAACTAAACCGCCATAATTGATAAAACTTTGATGGTGAAAATGTTGCGGAATGATTATGATTCTGATACGACTTAGGGTTTCGTAATTGATTTATTTCGATCAAACGTATTCTGAAATATTTCTTAAATTATTTTAAGAGGTTTTAGTAACAAACGATAATGGAAGATGGATGAGGAATACAATTTCTGCAGCCTAATGGGCTAATAAGCAAGATATGGATTGATTTTTGCTGACATCAATCCATACTCGCTGACAAGTTTTATGACAGCCTCAAAAAATTAGTAAACTAAAAGAAATCCTTAAGTCATCAGAAATTATGGAGGTCATACCAGAAATTATGGAAGTATTTCAAAGTGAATGTCATTATCGCGATTTCTTAAGCAATAGTACATTACAATTCATTTAAATTCGTCAATAATGAAGCACTTAATAATATCATCCAATAACAGGTTTTAAATATGATCTGGGAATTCAAATATTTTACTTTTATTTAAAATTATTTGAGATAAAAGTGTTTTAAATTTAATATAGAAATAAATATGGAACTATATATGGTTAGGTTAGGAAAGGGTGTACACTATGTCTACTTCCACTCGGAGACCATGAGGTCCATTGTGATTCCTTTCAAAAAGTATATTTAGATAGTTGAGAGGGAAGAGTCCAAAAAACTGCCTACTGATAGAAAAAGAAAGAAAGCAACATTTTTATTGCGGGTTCGGATTGCCGTAGAACGTCCCTTAGTCTACTTTCAAGCAGCTGCCATTGATCGGTACTGATCTTCCCATCCGGATCATTCCGATCCTGAAGTTATAGAACCTGACTCAAGAACTTATTCACCTTCTTCGTTGTCGAGGTGGGCTGGTCATCACCAGATCTAGTCCTCTTAATGGTCTCCTTATGGGGACCTTTAGGAGTGGTATATGGAGTTGAACCAACATTACCCGCTGCCTTGTTATGGCCTGGTGTCTTTGATGACGAGGGTTGAGAACCACCAGATCCGCTTCCCTTAATGTTATCCTTAAGGGAAACAGCCGGAGTGTTCTTTACTTTCTTCGCACCTGACACCTTTATAGGTGATTTCTTGCTACCATCCACAGTTCCAGCCGAAGCCCTGAAAAGTGTGATGGTAGAAGAGCCACCCTCCTTAGATGTACCCGCACTGCTGGTGGTTGGAGTTGTCGACCCTATACACTTATGGGTTTTAGACAGATCGACAGAAACCCCCATCTGCTGCTCAATATTAGAAGGCTCTCCCAAGAGAACACTCACGGGGCCGTAGATTCTCTCGAATCTAGCGACGTCCTGGCAATGTTTCTTGAAGAGGTATTTCTCCTTTGCGGTTAATTACACAGGATCTCTGTGTTCCATCTTTGCCAGAAAGGCCAGAGATTTCCTGCCATTTTTGGCCCTATCCTCCTTCGTTCGGCTGGTTTTTTCAATAACACGTGGAGTGGCACTAGGCGACTCCTCCACGGCGACCTGCCGAACAAGATTGGCGACATTATCGCCATGTGGAGAACATTCTGCCGATTGACTCTTTTGGTTATCCTTGTCCGCAGGAGCGGGGGTGGTGCTTCTACTATCTGATTTTGAGCAGATATCACAGTTATATCAAGTTCATCATCAGAGAGCAGAACCATCTCCTCCAGCTTCTGAGTGGCGCAAGTTTCCCCAAAGGATTCTTTCGACAATCCCAGAAGACCATCCAAATCAAGTTGTAAAACCTGTCCTTCATGCTCCAAGATCCTGTCATGAACGTCCGTTAGGGTAAACTGACCCTCTAGGGTGCTTTCCGTTACCCCCCTTCCGGCTCTCCAATATCCCTGAAAGCGGAAGTCTCCTCCATATTTGACCATAGCCCCCATATAAAGTTCACTTCCGAAAATCACTTAAACACGCATAAATGTCTTACAAATATCGCTATTGAGTTGAAATTCGACACAAATAATTCCCATATACACAAAAGTCGCTACGCCGAATACTATGAAGATCGGTTCATATTTGTTTATAGCTCTCATATAAGGACCACTTCAAAAAAAAAAAAACACATTAATTTTCATAAATATCTGAAAAATATCGTTATGGAATCAAAATTTTACAGAGATCTTTAGTATTTATTCACAAATGATAATACTGGATTTTGTCCATATCCGAAAATCACTTAAATACTCATAAATCTCTATGAGGTTAAAATTTTAAATAAATATTTCCCATATATACGAAAATCGATGTGTTGAATTTTATGAAGATCGGTCGATAATTGGTCATTGCTCCCATATAAGTACCAATTCCGAAAAACACATTAACCTCTATACATATTTTAAATATATCAATATCAAACGAAAATTGTATAGAGATCAATATATTGTATCCAAAAATCATACTACTGGGTTTTGTGAATATCGGTCCATGTTTGACCATAGCACCCATATTATGTCCATTTTCGATAATAACTATAATACTCATAAAAAATCTTGTAAATAACGTTGTTGAGATAAAATTCGAGCAAAACAGGTCTCAAATACATAGAAATCACGTTAAAATATTTAATGACAATCGGCCCATAATAGGTTATACTCATTTTCATATGCAAAACTGAGTCAGAACAAAAACATACTTTTGAAGTTTGACTAAATATATTTGTTTACCCTTTTTTATACTATTTTTCTTCACTTGTGGTGAATAAGGAAAATGTTGAGCCAATCGGTAATGTTAACCAATTATTAACCCCCATATTCATAAACAGTTTATAAACTTATCAAAGGTTTATAAAACAAATTTTGTATGGAAATTTTGTTTGATAAACCTTTGATAAATTTATAAACTGTTTATGCATATGGGGGTAAGTATATAAATTGTTAATAGCACATTTTATTCCTTTTATAAAATTATAGACACTGTTGGTATTAGGAATATGTAATTATTTCAATTATAAATTCCTGAATTAGATAATATTTTTATACATTTGAAATAAAATATCTTCTGCATATTTTATTTTATAACAATATATAAAATACTATTACATTAACATTGTAAAACTCTTCATAATCGAGCTATGCCCCAATAACAAACATTAGAGTGTTTATACCAATGTAATTTCTATAATTTTCATCATATTTAGGTGGAGGGTATTTAAGATTCGGAATACATTCTACATTCGGTTGTAGAATGTATTGTACGGTTACAGTTCTAACAACGTTCCTTTCTTTGCGGTTCGGGACATTTAATTGAATAGTGACCGTAGCCAAAACAATTAAAACACGTAACTCTATTAATTGGCGTATTATTGCTGTTGTCGTGTTTCTTCGAAACTATAGATTTACTAAACGATTTTTCATTCAACGGCGTTGACTTTGGTTTCTGCGCAGTTGCACTAGGTGTGGCGACTTCGTTATAATTGCAATTTAGGTCACGATACAATTGGTTGCAATTAGAATATTCGTTAGAGATCTTACGTTTTAAATCCTAAATGCAAACATTATAAAGTAGTATTCCTGCACTGACTCATGTACGTGGAGAAAATCTTGTAGAAATTTCCGTTCGAAATCTTGCCAAGACAAGAATACAATTTGCATTTTCTGTTGCACGCCGAATATTAACGATTGGTCGTCCCAGCCGCAGGCTTCTTTAACAGTTTCGACGCGTTTAACAAATTGAGATGAATTTACGAATTCATCTGACGATGGTTTGAATTCCGGTACAATACCATAAGGGTTCGTAAAATAGGTATGATTCTATACTGCCGGCATAAACGATGAACACGGCTGTTGTGCGAAAACACTGTGCGTTGACGGAACTTGTTGTAACGTTTGCGGTGGGTATTTTTAACGTAGCACGGAGCTATTCGTTGATTACCAAAATATTGTTGATTCACGGGACGAGGTTCTGTATACGATGCACATATAAATTGTTGATAATTAGTTGATGTTACCTGTGGTGGTAACGACGGCTGCAACGAAACGGGCTAAACGGTGGTTAACAATGTGGCTTGTGTACGGATGATTCGGGTAATACGGGTTGTATGTTCCCGTGTCAAACATTGTAGAAAAATCACGCACTGGAGACGCAGCAGGCGACGCAAAAGTTTGTAAAGTGGATAACGTATTAGTCGGTTCGAAACGGGCAGATTGAACTCGTAATTTAGCAATCGTTTCTTCCAACAATGCAACCAGGTGAATTGTGTTTCTCCTCCAGACGTTCAATTAATTGATGCTTCTTATCGGTACATGTTATTCTTTAACGCTTAAACTATAACCATTTTCGATAATCCACTTCTGAGAAAATGTCACAGATGAAAAAAAGAAAAGTCTCTTGTTGAGTATTTATTCACGATATCAAATAAAACACACAAGGCGTAGTTTTGATATAAAAATAAAAGTTTACGTTTGTTCCATTTACGTAAATTATCATTTCAGTGTTGTCTATTTTACAGTTGACACATTTTTTTAAAACAAGTAGGATACGTGCCATTTTTGGCCAAATAACTCAAACTATCAACTATTTTCACTAATGTATTGCACTCTATTGGTGTGGCTGGTCTCTGAGGCATAGAGATTTATATTTTTTTCAGATTTGAGATTATATTCACCACTATTGGCAATAACTTGTGAAATTTATATTCCCATGAAATATCCATTTCCCTCAAAGGGAAAATTGCTATCGTGATTTTCACATGAACTTTCATTCACAATAGTTGATTTTGTTTGTTTGTAACAAAATTCCATTTAAATATTTCATGTTGGTATCCAAATAGTTCAAATTCGAAGTGACTGTTTCAGGATTTCCGGAAGACACGGCGAATAAATTGTCCGCGTATATCCCAATATAATCGATTCCAGGTAAATTTTCGAGAACCTTTGCCAAAGAGTTGGAATATACTGTATATAGAACTAAAATGAGGGGGAACCTTGGAGAATTCCATTGTAGAAGTCTATTCTGCGGTTGAGGAGAAAAGATTTTTAAAAATTTGTCCTGGGTTCCCCATCCACTAAGTTCAATTATTATATGTATATGTTGATATAACTCTGTCGAAAGCATTTTCAATGTCCTCTGATAGAACTAAGCTGTGTTTACCAATTTTAAGATTTTTACGAAAATGTTGTTCAAGTTGGTGGAGTTTTTCCATATTTTTTTGATTGATACAACAACAAAATACATTGACTTTCATGTATTTTGTTGCAAGAGATAGGTTTTTGACAATTACGTCTCGTCTCTATGTTACCCTATGTATTTCTATTTGATTGTAATTTGAGTACAGGCTTCTTTCTGCTTTATTTATGTTTCTTATTCCATTATGCAGCAGGAGTATTGTGTTTATAAAAATTGATTTAATTTGTCGTGCTCAGTTATTAGCCTCTAAATTATTTGCAGCGTTCCTATCTGAAACTTGTTGGACTTTGTATGTTTCCAGACCTGAATTTAACAATCGAGATGATTTTCTATCAGAGCTAGTTGCTACCTATAAATATCTTGTGGGCCTTTCTTTCTTCCCGAACAATGTTTTTATCAATGGTCAAGTTTTCCTGATTCTATTTAATTACATTGGATAGAACAAGACAGAAGACCTTTGTTTCTTTCGTATTTATTTTTGTTAATCCAGGACGGATTTTATTGGAAATATTTAAGCAAAAGGTTGTTATTAACATAATAACTATTCAGGAACAAAATTAATAACTTAGTAGTTCAAGCATGGTTTTAAAATAGTGAAGAAGTGGTTCGATTTAGGCGCACCGTACATATATATTTATAGAAAAAATTAAACGGATCAAAATATGTTAAACAAACTCATACCCAAACTAAAGACGTGCACAGTTACAACTTTCGTACAAGTTTCTGTGTGTTTACCGAAGTGAGTGCGTATTGATGAGTGATTTAGTGTTTCTGTTATAAATTGGTATTGTTATTATTTGTAGCAGTTTGGGTGTGAGTGGATAAAGAGAGAATGAGTGTAAAATATTTGTTTTCCTATATTTCGCACAAGCAAATACTAGTAGCTAAATATGGAATACAATAAATAACTTATTGTACGATGCAAATAAAAATTCGTATGTACGATTTATAAAAATTCTACCAAAGCAATCCCGACCTCTGTTTTCAATAATTTTGTATACCTATATTAGATACAATTTTTTCTTTTATTTCACTGTTATTAATTTTTAAACACAAATTCAATCATCAACTCACCAAAGTTATGTTGTATATTTGTTTCCCCAACAATATTTTAATTTACTTATAGTTACAACAGTTATTTGGGAGCAAAAAAAAAAGAAGGTTTATGACATACTCAATGCAAAACATTAAACAACTGTTTTTGTTTTTTAAAGTATGGAGTGTGTACAAAAGCAAAACCATACAATATTAGTTGCACTCATTCTCTCATTTATATTCATTTTAACAGATATGTATATGGTATATTTGTTTTGACAATACTTTAAGTTACATTCTTGGACGTCTATAATTTAAACATATATCAATCAATGGCATGATATTTTTGGGAAAATGACCGTAATTTTAATATCGAAATTCCTAAAACGGGTCAAATATGTTCTATAATTTGAGCGAATAATAAATTGATTTTGGTGATTTTTTAATTTTTGTTGACCCAAGATGATAAAAAATTGACAATAAATCCTTAAATTGTGTACTATTAGTAAAATTATGCTTTGGAAAGTCAACAGAGAGTTCAAAATCATAAACGAATAAAAAGGAAATTACTATTAGCTACCAATATAAATACGAATTTTTTAAATCGACACAAAAATTACAAATTCAAAATCATCTGAATTCAACTCAAATATTAATGGAGTACGTACATGTTAGAAAAATATGCTTCTAAAGGTTTTGAAGTTCAATAAGGACAAAATGGTTTAGAAGAAATCTGGAAATCTGCAATAAACCGAAATTTGAATCTATGGATGAATATTATTTTTTTATTTTTATTATCTTAATAAAATCAAATAATTAAATCAGATTTGATTATTTATAAGTAGCTCCCCAGCCATATAATTATTACCAAAATACAAATAGAAAAATACTAAAGCCATAATGTCAGAAAAAAACATTGGTTCCAAACATTGAAGATTTTTTTATAATTTATAAATGGTTTATAAAACAAAATTTGTTTCGTAAACCTTTGATAAAATCTCTAGCAATAGTACATTACAATTCATTCTAAATTCCTTCCAAGGCGTATTAACAGTAGCTGTTTCTTAATTCGCCGTGGTTTAATGTAAGTCTTCTGTCAAACTATGTTTACATTTGTTATTGTAAATAACATGGCAATATTTAATTTCGTCTTGATTTTGACATTTGATCTACATTTTAACAAAAACAAAATACCTGTTGTTTATGCATTGTTGTATATGTTGCCGGGACGCACTCACCTTGTTAATTCGCCTTAATGCCTTCCTAAATTCAAATAAATTCGTCAATAATGAATAGCTATTTACTAATGTTAGTTCTTCAAGTTTCTCCAAAAAATGTCTTTTATTAAGAAAAATTAGAAGTGAAAAGAGGGCAATATATTAAAAATTGAAATTTCCGAATTTTTGATTTTTTTTTTTACAAACCATCTCCTGAAAATTTCGAATCGAATAAAAAAAAACAGCCAAATCGCTCCAGCCGTTCTCATGTGATGCCATTATCTACATGGACCATTTCATTTTTATATATAGATTATTTGAGATTAATATAAAAATAAATATGAAATTAAACATACTTTTGTTTAATATTGTTATTAAAATTTATTGTGCATTTGACTCTTTCAAAATATCTTCCGCAATGTGTTTCACCAATGAAAAATCTTAGTCAATTCATCGCACTTGCATTGGTTCTATACAGCCTTCAAAATGATGAGCCAATGTCACGTTAATATAAAAATCATGCATGTCACCCAAATCGAACTACTTTGTCATGACTTGAACTCCTCATAATGAATGTAAACATTCCAAAATCTTATTGTAAGAGCATTGGGTAAGTAATTCAAAATTCGGCAAGTTCTTATCATAAAGGTTCGTTGTAAGACCGACATACATATCAATTTGACTGTTAGGATTCGAATTAATATAGAAGAAGGAGTAAAACTTAGGCACAATATCTGAAACAAGATCATGATCACTTAATCGAAGGTTAAAAACATGGCGAATAATTCTCTCAAGACGATTCAAACGACAATAGTTAGGTTTTGATATAAATATAGAATGCACTAATCGATTTAAACATACAATTCTCCTAGCGAATACAATATACTCAGCATGAAACAAATTTTTATTTCAAGCCAATTTAGGCGCATCCAATTATATATAGCATACATGTGCTCATTCAGACGATTTTGAAACTGCCAAACTTGTCAGAATTAACATTATATACATATGTACATATAATTTGTAAAAGTCATTAGAAATGTGCGCTATAAAATCATTGAAAGAGAAGATGTACAAGTACTGAACCTTATCCCAGGGTCCAGTACTGGTAACATGGCCTACAGTAGAATTAACCCTACCAAATGAAACAAATTGAGACCGTTTATATAAATAAGAGAACATGGGCCAGCAAGCAGATGTCGAATGTCGTTTTCTGTATTTTGCTGTCAGTTATTAAAATGATATTAATACTACTAATTAATGACGATGGCTACTTTTTCATAATTTAATTTTCTTCAAGTTATGTATTTTAATTTAATTGAAATTAAATTTTTACGTTCTGGATGTAGGGGAGATTTTTATTTGTATCTCAGCATGAATTTAGTAGATATTATGCTTTATTTACAATAAAAAATTTGCACATATCATGTTAATTACTTTTTAATTTTGTTTTTTTTTTTTTTGTAGAATGGTTAGATGATAAAACAGACGCTCGCCGTAATGCAAATAAAAATTCTATTTGGAATAATTTTGGTGGCTCAACACATGCTTACACTACTGGCCGTAGGCACATAGACTCTAATTTGAATAAAATTCGTCCAAAAGGTCCAAGTCAGACCCTAAAGGTATTTGTAATGAATGAATAAATGTTAATAAATTTTGCCTTAACATGTATATTTGTTGTGTATTCTAGCAACCAGGAAAGTTAAATTTAAAAAACTTTCAACTAGTTAGTGATGCTGTAGCAAAAATGAATTTTGGTGGAGAAACCTATCTTCCCGGTTGCGATGATAAGGATCCTAAACGTTATACTCAATTCGAACATTCCCAGTTGGATGGTGATGAAGATGATTCCGAAGAATTAGCCGAATATGAGCAAATATATGAAAACGAAGGTAATATCAAACTGCTTATAGAAATTTTCCTTCTTACTATACTTGAATTATATTACATTACATTTTGTGTTCAGACTGCACCGAATCGGATAGTTGCGCCAGTTCTACTGAGCGAAAGGCGCGACAACAAAATGCTTATTACAAGCAGATAAACAAGAAACCACCAGCCACTAAAAAGACTAAGAAGAAGAAAGTTGCTATACCTGTGCAAACACCTCGGGTTCCCATGTTTGGCTCATATGTAAGCCCACCAGAAATACCACTTCATTATCAGAGGATGGTCGCCACCGAAAAAAGTGAGCTAATAAATAATATTCATCATTTCAGGAAATCCAATGCTTCTTTTTTAATTTCAGAGAAAATAGGCGAACCTCCAAACATTAATGATATTATTAAAACTGATAAATCTCCAGAAGTAAGAATAATGTTACATGAATTTTCGTATATGTTTAAAAACAATTTTATTTCTTTTCTTTTAAGTATACCATGGTCCCAGAAGCACCACCACTATTCGCTTCAGATAATCTGAATGAGTTTAACATGAATGCAAAATGTTTAAAAGAATTTGAAAAGACAGAAAAGCGTAGACTTAAAGAGGAAAGTGCAAGATTGCGCAAACTGCAAGAGAAGGAAAAGGAACAGGAAAAGAAGCTCAAACGAAAACTTAAACAGAATTCCAAAGGTTTTCCCGATACAGAATCTCAATTTGATAAATTAATGATCTCGGACAAGGTGGAAATTCCAATATTTTTAATAAAATGTATAGAATACATAGAAAAAGAAGGTCTTGATTCTGAGGGTATTTACAGAGTACCAGGCAGTCGAGCTCACGTTGATTTGCTGTTTCAAAAATTTGAAGAAGGTAATTTAATACGTTTATCGATACTTAAAATACATTTGTTAATTTTATAATTTTTTTACATTTAGACACCAATACCGTGATTGAGCTATTAGACATACCAGTTAATGCAGTTGCTACAGCATTAAAAGACTTTTTTTCTAAGCGAATGCAAGCATTATTTAGCAAGGATATTATAAAGGAACTAGAAGAGGTTGCTGGTATGTATACTTTTTGTAATTCAAGCTCTACTAAAATAACCGAGCCCATGCTACTAAATACATATTTGCATAATATCTGGCTGCGCACAGTGCGAAGTATTTGGCTTGATTGCACAAATATTTTATTATGCAAAAGCCTGCAAGTTCTTAAAAAATCAGATTTGTGAGGGAAAAGATCATCAATTTGGTGCAACAAATTCTAAAATTTTTAGATTCGGGCGATTGTTCACATTTATTTTCGATTAAAATTATTATTTTGTGTATTTTTCTAGGTTCCCGAGGTATAGGTTCTAAAATGAATGTGGAAGTGAAAACGGACAGGAGTTGCCGATTAATGGCTTTAAAAACACTGTTGGAAAAGCTGCCACCAGTTAATTTCGCAATACTAAAATATATATTTCAACATTTTGTACAGTAAGTATTATCATAAATTGTATTATATGTGTTTTTGCGATACTAGCGTTATTTGAAATGTTATCTCTTTCAGTGTTTCGGACAATTCCAAACTGAATAGCATGGATAGTAAAAATTTAGCTATATGCTGGTGGCCAACATTAATTCCTATAGATTTTACGGATATGGGTCATTTCGAGCAATTACGTCCCTATTTAGAAGATATTGTGCAAACAATGATTGATCAGTATCCATATCTATTCTGTGGCGAAGATGCCTTCGTTATGGTATAAATAATTGAAATATGCATCAAAACAGTATTTTATACTAAATATATTTATTGGGTACGTGTGGGTGGGTGGGTGTGTATGTATGTATGTATCTATGTGCGTCTGTTTAACAATTGTTGTTTAACAACAAATGCAAGCAAACACTTTATAGAAAGGAACATAAAACAGCACAAACGACAAAATACTTTTAATAGTATGTAACTAATATTCTGATCGAAAAACAAAACAAAAAAGTAATTAATTATGCTCAGCTAATAAGATGAAAATTGTATTTAATTTCATTTTCAATGCAAAGTATTGTATGTGCAAGTATTGTATGCCTGTGCGTGAGTGTATGTGTATGTGTAATTCATTCAATTTTATTTAATAGTTGATTTTTATTAAATTATAAAATATTCGATTAGATAAATGTATGTAAATGTTTGTGTGTGTGTTAAAAAAAAAACAAAACTATATTGAATAACGAATGCAAATTAAGAAAAAAATTATAGTTGTAGTTAAATCGAAAGTGAAATTAATTAAAAACTTCCCTCTGAAAACATGATCAAGTAAATCTAGATAGAACCCCAACCAACACCTATTACAAAGTCAATAATAATACTCTTAAATTGTAAACAAATTCACATACAATTTACTCGTATAAACAAATTTTGTTTAATCTATCCATTTGCTCTTTTTGTTTATAACTTGTCACTGAATCTCATTATTACAACATTTAAGAAGGAAGAAGATAAACAAAATATTAAAGATGAGCATTAATAGCATGAATAAGACAAACTTGACGATTGGAAGTCCCACAAAATTCTAAAAATATATTGTTCAGACATTTAAATAATGGTCTGATTGAAAGTGGTACGAATTGAATATAGGAGATGAACTCCATTCGAAAATTAAAATGTTACAATTTGTATTGTAATATCCAGTAAAAAATTTAAGAAAACATTTTTCGAGCATTTTGAAAAAAGAACATCTTAAAAGCTGTAGTGTAAGGGAATAAACAATAAATTTTAAGCGAAAAACACAAAAGCTTGATAAAGGTTCGTGGACTGGGATACTATCTTCTTTATATGGACAATGAATATATCAAATGAAAGTCCATTCAAAAGCCTGTGCAACGAAGACAACATAGAAATTTGGATCGATAATCGGCCAATTTTGGGAAAATATTTTTTAAGCCGATTTTTTGAGAAAATTCGAAATATCTTCAAACAGAAATTAAGCTTTTAATTAAAGTATAATACGACTCTCTTTACAAAGAAAAACATAAAATCAAAAAATATTTTTTATATTTTCAAATAGTTATAAGTACAATAATAATGAACAGGGAAAGTTTAAATATGCAGAAAATAATTAAAACTTAAAAAAAAAAAACATTAAAATATGCACACAAATATTCAGAAATATACATGGATATGCAAAGGAAAAATATAAATGAAAGCTTTAAAGTAATTTTATTGTAATAAAAAATTGATTACAAAGAACATTACAATGTTTTTCAACATGTTGTGTAACATAAAATAAACAAAAATAATTTGTGCGAAAATTGAAAAACTTCACACAAAAAGTATCATGACAAAAAATATTTTTGTATTCAAGCTAGGTGGTCTTTAAGTTTCATAAGGACCAAAAATATATATGTGTTATAGAGTCTACAAATAATTTTTTCGTTAAAGAAATTATAGACAAAATGCGAAATATGCATATTTATGCAAGGTTCAGTAAAAAATGCATTTTTTTCAAAAACGTGCGAAAATAGCTTGAAAAACTTGCTCTGGTAATGAATTTTATATCTCTGATGTGTTCTCAAAATATGTAGCACATTTATTAAAAAAAAAATAATAACCAAGTTTAAAGCTACCACCTGTTGACGGCGAATATTAAGAAACGCCCATAACCTAAAATTCCGTACAACTCAAACAATTTAAAATTTTTATAAAATAATCTTTCAATTTTGATATTTTCACAGTAACTGTGTGTTAGTCTATTAAAAAGTTGTGATAAACCAAGTTCGTACCAATTTTATTCAGACCATTTTCATTATTTAAAATTTCAATTGCATAGCATTTCTATAAATTTTAAAACTTGTATGTGCCTGTTTTTATAATACAAGCGAGTACTTTGACTGAACATTTTACATGTATTTTGTTTTTGTTACAATAACAAAACACATTTAAAATTTTCACTCAAAGTAATCGCTGTATTATAAAAACACCACATTAGTTTTTTTTACTCTGGTCTAATTTTCAATCGTTGAGAAATAGGTTTTTGCTCCGATATCAAAAAAAATAAAAGAGGAAGTAAAAAAAGAAACGTGAATTAATTAATACGCTTAATAGTAATTAAAAATCCTTCAGATGATTGTATAGCTGAAGACTATCGAAAAAATAATTTCATATCATAAAACAAAAACAAAAAAAAAAAAATATATGAAAACAAAAATAAACTCACTCAAATTAACTCGAATATTGATAGAAGACAGTAATTGAATTTTGTTGGAAAAAAAGTTGTTCGAAACTCTAAACTATTTAATGTTTCATATGTTTATGTTGTATTTATATCTGTGTTATTTCTACTTGCTCCTATTTGTAAACAACTATTGCAATTACTCTCTCTATAGTGTAGTAGAAGACTATTATATACTTGTCCCTTTTGTTACATTTTTACTATCGCAGCACTACGTTTTTACACAACCAATTAAAAGTTCAATGAAAATTGTTGATAATGAACGTATATCGAAAACTAACTTACTAATAATGTGTGTGCCATTTCATAGTATTAATTAAACATTTTTTACACAAACAACATGAAACTAGTATTTTCAAATTATGATAACCGTGTGGCCATATTATTTTCAGACAAAAATATGAATAAAATCGTTTTTGATATACAAACAACATTAGTTGACATTTTCAATGAAACAATTTAACGTGCGTTATTCAAAAATTCTCTCAAACATTTGAAATTATTAATGGAATTGAGGTGGAGCTTTTATCGATTGGAACGTAAACATCTGGGCTTAATTTTTTTAGAAAGTAGTAAAAGGGGCGGCTTATATTATTAAAATCATCCTTTGTATGTGTATGTACTTTTAAACAAAAGAATATTTAAATAAATAATATTTTATAAAATGCTATACTCGTATTTTTAAGTGTGCATTATTAAATAAACACTAGAACAAAAAAAAAAAAACAAAAAACAAATACATATTCATAGGTGTTATTTCTTTAAAAACATAAAATTATATGATATGATATTAATAAAATAACAAATTCAAAATGAATGTATTGTATTGACAAACAATTATACATAAATATATAATTTATACAATGTCTTTATATTTATGTATGTATGTGTCTAAAACGCACCATAATCTTCCTGATTAAAAAATAATTTGAATAAAAAACATATTCAAAATAGATATTAAACCAACAACAAATATTGTATTAAGTATAACAAATAAATTAGTGTAATTTGTATGTATAAAACAAAAAAATATATATGTATGTGTCTGTGTCTATTGCATAAACAAAAAACAAAAAATAATAAAAATAAACATAAAAAAACAATTATCAAATAATTTATAATTAACTAATTAATTAATAATATATTATATATTTACTACTAATTAATGTGATGTGGTGTATTGATATTTTAAAGAAAAAAAGGAAAAACAATAAAATAATAAAAAAAAATGCATATAAAAATATACTATAGCAGTTTTTTTTTTTTGAAGACCTACAACCACTGTTGCAGATAATTTTGGTATAAAATCGTCAACATATTTTTGAAATTGTCCAAAAATCGTAAAAAAATAACAATCCAATAAAGAATTCACACATTTAAAAATTTAATGTCGTAAAATATGTGTTATGTAATAATAACACGGTGCTACAGTGAAAAAGAAATTGGAAAATTACCTAACGTGGGTCATAGGTCTTGCAGGGTACATTACAAATTGTGTCTAAAAATTTCAGAAACATCCTCAAGTTCAGAAGTAATTCGAAAAAAACGTGTTCTGTGATGTTCGTCAACTTATCGACCAGTAACTCAGTCAGTTTTTGTCCGACTTAAACTTTTTTAACGGGTTGGGAAAGAAATCTGATTACGCTTTAAATTTTTGCCATACTTATAACTAAAATTAAATCTAATTACTCTCTAACAGAGCATTAATTCATAATTGGCTGTAAGCTCAACGAAGCCTCGACTGTGTTTGGCTCTAGAAGGCTAGCAAGCGGGTTCGGCTTTGTAACTGTTTGATGTATTTCTCACGGACATCTCTGAATTCATCCTTTACCAAATGTACTTCTAGATCTCTGTGGATGTTGGGCCACTGTATAAGTTCAATATTGACATTACTAGCATTTTCCCACAATGGGATTCCATATGTTCAAATTGGTTTTAAAATGGGTTTATACAGGGTGACTCTTAAATCAGATTGTTTGCTTTTCAACAAAAGTATGTACTTTGTTAATTTAATTTTAGTAACATTTGAATTTTAAATAATTGTTTTACGTTTAATGCTGGGTATACACGATACTATTTTTCGTACTAATCGTAGTATGCGTTGAAGTACGGTTTTCTGATAGACGTTACTAAAAATCGTACTATTTCATTTTGAAAAAAAAATTAAAGAGAACACACATTCTTCGAAATAGATGACGTTCTGGCTTTATTAATAATAAGTGAAGCGGGATTTAATAAAAATAATAAAAAAATACGAAAAAGGCCATGGTGTAGGGAATGGCTAAAAAATAAAGATGAATTGTCACATATGAAACTTTATAAAGCTCTGAAAAACACAGAGCCAATTGACTGCAAAAATTATTTGCGTATGGACGATAATACCTTCCAAAATTTATTAAAAATGGTCGCTCCTCTCATTCAAAAACAAGACACATTTATGAGGCAGGCAATCACGGTGGAGCAGCAACTAATTATTACGCTGAGGTATTTAGCCACTGGCAATTCGTTTGCTGACTTACAATACACATCAGTCGTATCACGACATTCTGTTGGACAGATCGTTATTGAAACATGCATAGCCATAACTCATGTTTTAAAGGACTTAATTAAGGTTTAAAGGTGATGCCTATACATATATAACTCCATTGTCAGAAAACAATAATGCTGCCCTTAGTGATATAGAGCCAACACAGTCAAGAAATGCCTCAAACATTGCAAACTCGCGATAATTTTTGTCAACTTTTAAATTTATTAAATGAAAGTTCAATGTAATGTTATATTATTGTTAATGTTATAAATTTTTAAAAATTAAAAAGCTAAAAAAAATAGGAGTCACGAAAACTGTTCATCTTGGATAAGTTCAACCAGGCTATTATACGTTTTAGTTACGCCAACTCTTCGGGATGATTGGGGCGATCGTTCTGGCATACTTGAAAAGTTCGGCGATGATTCTGTTCTGCCTATGAAGTAAGGCTCCGGTGATGGTTCAGGAGTTGAAACGAAATATGGGGATGCTACTGGTCTGTTTATTAATGATGACTGCGGTGATGTTTCTGGTATTGTTACAAAATATGGCGATGGTGTATTTTGTATATATGAAGAAGTTTGGGAGTTTGGTTGGGATGATAAAGTGGGTGGTGGCCTCACTGTATCGTATTTTAAATAGTTTAATTGGCCTTGAAGCAAAATTTCTTCTATTGCCCGTTTTGCAAACAATTTCTGCTGAGGTGCCAAAGTGTGAAAAGAACAAGCCCAACTTTCAGCAAATACTGAAGCTTCATCACATTCCTTCGATTTTGCCAAGTGTTCGGTTGCTTTTTCTAGCAACTGAATACGTGGGCTTAGTTTCCTTTTTTTGCATATTTATTAACTAAGACGGCCTATAAAACCAAACATATTATTATTTATTAGATTTTTAAAAGAAAAAAAACATTTGTATGACTTGCCAAACCATCACCGTCATCGTAGTCATCTAAAATAACGGTTTATGACATTGATGAAGTTGTTTTAAGAGGACTTTCTAAATCCTTCAAGCATTGTAAATCATGAAAATACCAAAGTGAAGGTTCGTAAACCTCATCAGCACCAGCTCCAGATTTTTCACTCGCAGTATCCTTTTTAGCTCCCTTTGATAAGACGAACTTACATTGTTTATTTTCTTTTTCATTTGCTCTAAAGTGGCGTAAGCTTTATTTCTCAAATTTTTGTTTTTGTATCTGCCATCTCTTGAGTTCCAAAGGCATATATGGCTTTTGTATGTTTCAATAAATTCCCGACCTTTTATGGTATTAGGAATTGACATTTTAATAAAAGAATGGTTTATAGAACCCGATATAAAAAGCGAATTATTTATTTAGTTATAGAAATTGACATTTTAATGAAAGTTTATTTGAAATTAATTTTTTTAACTAATGTGCCTGATAAAAAATGCGAATTATTTATTAAATTATTTAAAATGTTTAAAAAAAAAACTGACAAATATGAATCAGCTGTTGAAAAAATAAATTTTGTAGTACGACAACATGATACACGATACTAATTATCGTACTTGTAGAAGCTCCGCCCTCAAAAAATCAAAATTTTTTGATTTTCATACAACATGATACACGTTACTAATTTCGTACTTATACGATTTATCGTACGACTTATCGTAACGTGTATACCTAACATTATAATTACAAATTTTCATTCCACTTTTGCAACTGAAAATAGTTGTTTGAAATTTTATTGAGTTCCAATAGGTTATGGGCTCAGACCGTGAATAATTTATAATCGTAGAATTGGCAAATATTGTGCGTAATGGAACAAAAGTGTATGTTTCCGTTATTGAACTCCACAAACTATTTTACGTGTTAGACCTATGGGATGTTGTTATCAAATCTAATCAAAAGGCAAGAGCAGCTTTCGCAATGTGTGTGGACAATTCTCAGGTCCATCTTATAAGAATGGCAACATCAGCAAAATCTATATGGATAAAAATAAATACAACTTACGAGAGGAAAACAATGACTTCAAAACTATATCTTTTGCGCAAACTTAATGATAAAAGAATGGTAGAAGGTGAAAGTATGCAAGATCACATAAATAATTTAAATTTCTTGAGAGCTCAATTGCTTGACAGAGGGCAGGATATAAGAGAGCTATTATGTTGAATAGTTTACAGAAATCTTTTGGAGCATTGGTTACATCGATAGAAGATCAACCTGAAGATTCAATTAAATTAGAATATGTGCAAGAAAAATTGTTGGATGAAGCTGAAAGAAGAGGTGAATCTGATAATCAAATGAATGATGCTGAAAATGAAGCATTGAAGAGTCAACATGCTAAATTCAAGAACAGAAAACAAATAAAATGTTATCATTGCAACATACTTGGACATATGAAGAAAGATGGCTTCAAATTGAAAAAGGAGAAAACAGATTCCAGCCACGTAGCATCAACACAGGTCTGTTTAAATGTATGTGAAATAAAGAAAGGCTGGGTCAATTTTTTTAAGAACATGAAGAAGTATAATAGTATAGTCCATATTGCTGATGGTAAGTCTCTCGACTCCATTGGTATAGGGGCAGGAGTATTACAAGGTAACATTAATCTGTTGAAATATTCGATTAAAACTTGTATTCTAATACTTTGTAAATTATAAATCTGAACAGTAAATTTGTTTTCTCTATATTTTACTCTAACAAATATCTGTATTTTATCTGGTTATGGGTCCAGACATGACTGAAGAAATGTTTTCTATAAATTTGTTTGAGGGTAGCTCAAGAAGCCAATGCTACTAAGGTGGAGTAGCTAAAGAAGGGCGACAGGAAGTCTAAATCCATAATAATCAGAAGAATTGCTGATTCTCATTTAGAATATGTTAAGGACTGCAATAGTTCTTATAAAGTTTTGCAGGCGCTTATAAACGTATTTGCAAAGAAAAACTTATGACAATGAAATGTGAAGAATCTGAATGCTTAAATGAATTTTTCTTAAAATTTGATGGATTGGTAAGGCAAAAATGGAAAAACTTGACATAATTTGTCATTTGCTTATAACCAAGGCAATGATTTTTATGCACTAAAAAATTAAAAATATGCGCTTATAATATGCACTATAAAGAGAGAAAATATGCACTAAAAATGACAAAAATATGCAATAAAAACAAGTTTTTTATTTGAAATATATTTATTAATAAAAGAGAGATATAAATTTCAGGTCACATTTTCAATATATATGTACATAAAAAGGAATATAAAAGGTTTTCAAAGTAAAAATAAGAAAATTCATGTATGTATGTAAATTATACAATAATTATATTAAAAAAAATCAGTCAGTTATTTATTTTCATGTTACAAAATTACTTAATTTAGATTTCTATTTGTATAAACAAATAATTTTTTGTTTTAAATTTCCAAAAATAAAACTTTGTCTGTTCGGATGAAAACAGCTTTAATACATTGAAAAAGTACGCTCAACGTCAACAGAAGTTAAAGGTGCATATTTAAATGAAGACAGTTCAATTGGAGAATATTGATTTTCAATTTGATTTTCTTCATTAAAATTGCTATCTAATTGTCAAAAAATTTTTTTATTATATAAAATCCAGTATTTTTCTGTAATATATTCTTTAGTTTTGTTTTAATTTGGTGAGAAATTTCTTCGTTTACATTATTAATTTTATTGGCAGCATCATCAATTAATTTTACTTGAGCATTCAGCGAATTGAATCCCTGTAGTTTAGTCATATTTTCAGAAATAAAGATATAATTTGAGCACAGAAATGCTAATTGGCTTTAATATTATGTGTCACAAAGAGAACAAAGTCGAAAAGTCGATATAAAAAATTTTTCGAAAAGTCGACAAGCTAAAAAATCGATTCATAAATTGAAAATTTGAAAAGTTGACTTTTTCTTTCAACAATATAATTCTAGTATCAATATATTTACTATTTTTACAACACTAAATAGAGTTGCCAAATATATGTATGTACAGTGTACACTGATATAAAAATATGTCCAAATGAAAATTAAATATGCAATAAAATGGAAAAATATGCATTTATAACTAAATATGTAAAAATATGCAACAACAAATCGATGCCATTTTGTTGCAAATTCTTCGATTCGGAAAGATAAATTGTCAAAATTGATTTTGAGTTACTGACTACAAACATGCATTTGCATAGAAATCCTTGCCCTGCTTATAACACTTCCGGGAAAATATAACAACGTTGTTACTGCTATTAAAATCTTAATTCCAAATAAACTGGAATTGGATTTCGTCAAAAATCGATTGCTGGAAGAAGAACGTAAGCGTGAAGTTGTAAATAAAAGTGATTCAATTGAAAATGTGGCAATGAATGCAACCATCGAATTCAAATGTCATTATTGTAGAAAAGTTGGTCACAAAAAGAAAAACTGTTTCATGTGGAAAAAGGATCAATCCGGTAAGAATGTGAATCTTACAGATTCTGAAGTAACTTTTATGAAATGGATTATAGATTCTGGGGCCAGCGATCACATGGCAAATAATGAACATTACTTTGATGAGTTACAAGTACTTAAAAATCCAGTGATTATTGATGTTGCCAAGGATGGTGTTTCTATTCAAGCTAATAAAAAGGAAAAATTTTAAGAATTGCAATTAAAACGTGCTATTCTGCAAAAATTTAAAATGCAATTTATTTTCCGTTCGTCAAATTGAAGAAGAAGGAATGAAGCTGTTGTTTCAGAGCAGAAATGTAAAAATATATAAAGGCGAATCTCTGTTGCTTGAAGCTGAAAGAAAATTTAATATGGAATACCAAAGTGGATCTGTTAATATTGCTGATAAACAAGGTATTGTTGGTTTGTGGCATCATCGTCTAGGTCACCTGAATTTTTTTGATATGAAGAAGCTAAATAAAATTGTGGATGGTATGGATGACCTTGTAGGTGAAAAGTCATTCTGCGATTCATGCGTTTTCGTAAAACAAATGCGAAAACCTTTTAAAGTAAACACCAAAATAAAAATTTCGAGAATTTTGCAACTAATTCATAGTGATGTGTGTGGTCCGATGGACACTAGTTTGTGGGATGGTAAAAGGTACACAGTAACTTTTACAGATGATTTCTCTCATTTTACTTCAGTTTACATGATGTCGAGGAAATCAGAGGTATTCAATTGTTTTAAAACTTTCAAGTCTATACTTAATAGTAAAATTGCTGATTTAAGATGTGAGATGTTGTTTTCAATGAAAATGTTTTTGCAAATACTGGTTCAATAAATAATATGTAATATTTAGATAGGGTGTTGGTCTATCATGGTCCGTGGTCATAACCTTTAACAGTGCGAGTTCTGATAGAGAAATTTAAACTTTTCGAAAATTTAAGTTTCTTGGGAGGATGAATCTACATTTTTTGGAAACGGGAGAAGATGTGCAGATGAATCCTGCTGGAATATTTAGGTATGGTGTTGGTCTATCATGGTCCATGGTCATAACCTTTAACAGTGCGAGTTCTGATAGAGAAAATTAAATTTTTCAGAAACTTTTTTATTTTTTTGGAGGATGAATCTAAATTTCTTGGAAACGGGAGAAGATGGGCAGATGAATCCTGCTGAAGTATTTAGATAGTGTGTTGGTCTATCATGGTCCATGGTCATAACCTTTAACAGTGCGAGTTCTGATAGAGAAATTTAATGTACGAAAAATAATGTACGAATCTTTGTGATGGGGACTACAGGAAATTATATTTGTGAGCTCGTAACTTACACAAATATAGACCGATTTCAATTAACTTTGTTATAGAGCAAATATTAAGATAAAGAATATGCTGTTTATTTCTATTTTATATTTTCAAGTATTTTTCCGATGATCACCGATTGAAATAATATTTGGTGAAAAGATGGGGGAGAGTAAAATTTATTTTATAATATTTTGTTATATGAAGGATATTTAATTTTTTTGTTTTTGCATTTAAACCGCAAAATCTTATGCTTTAAACAAATATATTGGTGTCTCGGAGTTTTCCTTACTGTGTTATTTAATGTTATTAATAATCTTCTTTAATAACTTGAGTATTACATTTGGAAAATCTAAAAATTACAATTACAATTCCCGCGCGTTACGCGTGACAATCGCGCGAAAATCAGGACATTGGCAACACTATTTCTACAAAGTTTTGCAAACCAGAAGCTTATGTCCTCCTACACGATTACTTCACACATCATTTTCCAAACAGTAGTTTAGAAGATACAGATTTATTCCATTTTTTCCATCGACCCCACTGTTAAAACAAACATTTTGAAAAATGGTATCTTAAAATAAAAATTAAAATACTAATAAAACAATTAATGTTTTAGTTATAAAAGTTTCATTGACACGTATCACATACTCTTTTTCGTAACCCTGTACTCAAGCATTCTTGAGAATGTTTTTATCAAATACGATGTTTTTTATTTAGAATACACAGAATACAAGCGTGCAATATTTAATGCAGGATCTGAAGCAAAAATGCAACACCTCCAACATGAACTTTATTTACGAAAAAACTACTCGAGTTCTTGATGTTAATATTGAATGTGCTAGTGGTAATTATATCTAAAATTATTATAAGCTAAACCTTTATAAAAATTATGTAACTTTTTAGAAAGTGTTTATAAATCGAATACTAAGGATGTAGCTTCGCCTAAAAAATGCTATGGTAAGAACATATAAATGTTTCTGTAGATGTTCCTGGCATTAGACACATGCATATCGAGATCGAAGATGTATCCAATGATGAAAACAATACCAGTTTTCATTTGGAATCTTTGATTCAATCCAACGAATTAAACGTGGATATAATAGATTCCTTAGTGTTCGGGCAATCGTCGTTTATGAACTCTGCATTGTTTGATAACAACATTCAGTTGTCTTCAACAAAAAACGCAACAACTGTAAACGTAACTAAATCTACAATTGTCGAAGTTGAAGAGTACAATGTTCTTAGAAAGCGTGTCAAAGACGATAGCAACATCAACCTTGATGATCCACCGAATTATCACCCAAAAAATCCTTTAAAAAATAGTAAAGTGTACACAAAATTTGTGGCAGACATCATTTTTTCACAAAGAGAGTTGTTTTTTTTTAATCAATATTTCGGCGATATTCTGAAGTACGAGAAAATGATTGCCTTTTTTAGAAGATCTTCTTAGAGAAAAATTTAAAACATTCAACGAAATATGTCCAATTGTTTACACAAGTTCAACTTGGAACGCCAAATGCATATACAATAAAAATGGCTGCGGGCGTTATAGATTTGCTATAAGCATACAAGAAAATGGATTTTATGGTAGAATTGAATCCAATGGTGCCTCCATCGCGCACCCTAAACAAATTAAAAAACAGCAAATTCGAAGCGTTCGGCGATTAATAGCTAAAAACGAACTAAAGCATCAAAAGGCCACAAATTGGCGTGAAAAAAAATTATGCCAACAGAAGAAGCCATTAAGACTGCAAGGAAATGACCAAGAAGTGCCATCCAAAGACGTTGCCAGAAAAATGAAATCGGAGCAACTTCGGATCTTGCAACGCAACAATGTCATGTTTATCGACCTGTTTCAAATGCAAACTGACAAAAACTGGATAACATTTATACAGCATATATCAAATCCCCTAGAAATATACCCATTTTCAACAAAACACCTAAATTTGCTACAAAGAAACAAACAACAGCTTCTAAAACTAAGTAGAAATACTTTATTTTTTGATGCCACAGGCAATATTGTTAGAAAATTTTATAAAACCTCAAAAAGAATATTTTTATACTCTCTGGTGGCACATATAAGAGAGAAGCAGGAACGAGGCATATTAGTGCCCATTGCTGAATCTCTTCTCAGCAGTCACTTTTCAGATGACATACAGAGGTTTTTAATGTTTCTTAAGGTTTTCTGTATTAAAAACCAAATAATGTGGCCTATTTGCAAACGAATTTGCCTAGACTGGAGTTTCGCCGCTATAAATGCAGTCACAAGAACATTCAACAAAGAACAAAACGTTCATAGTTTGGAGCAGTACATTGCCAAAACGTTTTTAATTTGTAAAAACAAAAAAACGAATATGAAAATGGTTGTAATACAAATATGTTGCGCCCACTTCATAAGAATAGCGTATAAGGATGTTGAAGCCAATTTTGAAACCTTAACGCAAGTAAGGTTTTTCAAGTGGCAATTTGTTCTAGCAGTAAACATCAGCGACATGGCATCCCTATTCCAATGGATAAGGGACATGTTAATGATATTACCAAGGCGAATTCATACAAGGTGGTGGCAGTTCTACAAAAACAACAATTGGTCTTAACTAATGTCAAAAAACAAAAATTAAAAATTATACAAATATGTATTATAACTTAATATAGTGTAGATAATTGAATAGTGAGGGCTTCACTTATTTATGTAAAAAATAAATATTTTGTTAATAAGCTTTGAATGTGTAGATATTGAAATATAAAAACAAGCCTTGACAACTGTTAGAACCAAAAAGCGAAAAAAAAAGTTATCAGCTGATTGACTGACTCCACCTTGTATAAATTCGCCTTGGATATTACTTAACAAATATATTACACTAAACGTCGAAAAATCTACGTCAGCTCTAAAAAAAGGTATTGAAACAGTTTATGTTGAGGATATGGAAGAATGTGAAGATAATAAAGTGGAGGATATCAACTGTCTGAACTATAAAAAAAGCCCATATTACTTAACCGGGCTAAAAAATAAAAAAAGGATTAGCCCAACAATTGCCTATGAAAAAATTAAAAAAAAAAGCTCTTCTTGGTCAAGTTCTTTAAAAGAAAAGAGATACATATTTCTTTCGTTATACAATTTATATAAAAATAACCCTGTTGCCTACCCATTAACAGTAGACTTAATTGAATTTAAAAGTTTAAATGCCACAAAATGTATATATAATAATGTAATTGATATATATTTAAATATTTTAATAACTAAAAGTGTAAAATCTGCCTATTCATTATCAACAGAAGAAGGCAAAATTTTCTTTGCGTTGAGATTTGCGTTCACTGTGGTGAGATATCAACCAACGCCACATATGTTTGTGTAGAATGTAAGAGGCCATCCTGCATTGGCTGCACGAAATTTCGTTATAAATCCAAAATATTTAATACAATCCAAAAATGTATTTTTTGCGAAAATTTAAATATATAATGACAATGATTGCAAAAAAAAAAATTAATTTATCTTGAATGAAATTTCCAAAAAATGTAGTTGATGGTTTTCGATTCCAATGTCCGTTTAATGAGGATTAATTATCATATTTATTATTTATTTTTAACAGAAACGGCTTATTTATTTTTTTAACAGCAACATTTATTTGAACACCAAAATAGCTTTTAACACACACATTTCATTTACTTTATGTTTTTAATAATTTTTAGTTATACAATTTTGATCTCTGATATAAAAGGGTTAAAAATATCCTAGAAACCCAATATTATGAAATCATATATTTGCACCAAAAAAAAAAAAAAAAACAATCTAAAATTATTTATTACAAAATAGCAATATTTGTTTAACAAATTTGTGACATTAACCTAATTTCCTGTTTATGCATTTATTAGAATCGAAATCTATACAATTTGTGGATATGTAGCAAAGTTTGGAAAAATGCATTTAATAATGTATTTATATTTTACAAAAACTTTTGATCTCATGGTAATTTGTAATTATATTATTATTTAAGTAAAATAATGTCTATTTATTTTTTATTTTAATATTCTAATCTAATGAATTTCTTAATTTTTTGTATATATGTGAGTGGTGCTAAATTGTCAGAATTTAATACTAAATAAATTTATAACGTTTTTTAAATCGCCTCATGAATTATGTTAAAACATTAATAGATAATAACATTAGCTAAACAGACCTATCATTAAACCAAAAAAAGTCATAGCGGAACAGCCTAAAACACCTTACAGCAAGATTCATTTCGAAGAAATTTAGATTCATATTCCCAAGAAATTCTGAGCACAGACCATGATAGACAAACACCCTACCTAAATACACCAGCAAGATTAACCCGCCCATCTTCTCCCATTTCCAAGAAATTTAGATTTATCCTCCCAAGAAATTTAAATTTCGGAAGAGTTAAAATTTCGAAAAATTGAAATTTCTCTATCAGAACTCGCACTGTTAAAGGTTATGACCACGGACCATGATAGACCAAAACCCTATCTAAATATTCCAGCAGGATTTATCTGCCCATCTTCTTCCGTTTCCAAGAAATTTAGATTCATCCTCAAAAAAAAAAAAAAATTTCCGAAAAATTTAAATTTCTCTATCAGAACTCGCACTGTTAAAGGTTATGACCACAGACCATGATAGACCAACACCCTATCTAAATATTCAAGCAGGATTTATCTGCCCATCTTCTCCCGTTTCCAAGAAATTTAGATTCATCCTCACAAGAAATTTTAATTTCCGAAAAATTTAAATTTCTCTATCAGAACTCGCACTGTTAAAGGTTATGACCATGGGCTATGATAGACCAACACCCTATGTAAATATTCCAGTAAGATTCATCTGCCCATCTTCTCCCATTTCCAAGAAATTTAGATTCATCCTCCCAAGAAATTTAAATTTTCGAAAAATTTAAATATCTCTATCAAAACTCGGACTGTTAAGTATTATGACCTTGGGTTAAGATAGAAAAGCACCTTCTTCCGTTTTCCAGGAATTTAGATTCATCCATCCATTATATGTAAATTTTAAAAATTCCGAAAATATATAAAAATATGTTTGACATTTACGATTTGACTTAGTTTTTGGAAAAAGCGGGTGATTAGTTCCCGTTTCCATCATTATTGGTCCATTTGGTCCGCCCATGTGGATATTATTCCATTTTGAATACACTTTCCTTGTTTTACTATGTTTTACAGTGCTATGTTAACTTTTTAACAGAACTCTGTTAACTCAACTGGTTTGTGTCTAAGGTTATAAATTTCGAGGTAGATCAACAGGAACCACAGTTACGTAGAAGTACAAGAATCAGAAAACCAAAAATAAATAATTATATTGCTTTAGCTTTAAATGCTAAACAATTTGTTTCTGATACTCCGTTAACATATGAGGATATACGAAATTGTGATAATTCAAGTGAATGGTACGAAACTGTTAAAAACGAATTGGAATCATTAGACATGGAATTTAGTTGAACGTCCCGAAGGAAAGAGTATTGTCGATAGTAAATGGGTATTCAAGCGAAAATTAGACGGTAATGGTAATCCAGGTGAATACAAAGCACGAGTTGTAGCAAAAGGGTTTACACAACATCAAGGTTTTGATTTTCAAGAAACATATTCTCCTGTTGCACGAATTGGAACTTTTCGTATATTGCTTGCTGTTGCCAATAAGTTGAAATATCATATTGACCAAATGGATGTTAAGACAGCGTTTCTTAATGGATATCTCCGTGAAGAAATATATATGAATGTAAATTATCGTTCTTTATACTGCAAGATTTCAATGTAATAATAAAATCGCCTGTAAGTATTTTTGTATAAAAATTGCTGAAGAACCTAAAGAACATCAAAGAATGAAGCATATCGACATAAAATATAATTTCGTTCGAGATTTAATACAAGGAAACATTTTGAAAATCCTATACAAGTCATCTAAGAACAAATTGCCGATTTCTTTACAAAATCTCTATCTAAACTGCCATTTACAAATTTTAGAAATAAGATTGGATTTATTTAATTGGGAAAGAGTGTTGAAATATTCAATTAAAACTTGTATTCAAATACTTTGTAAATTATAAATTTAGAAGTCTTTGAAATGATTTGGATTTTAATTCAAAAGAAAAATAATTTTTTTCTTGTTACTTGATTTAAAACTGTTTTATAGAATTGAACAATAAATTTGTTTTCTCCTATTTTATTTTTATCTTAATCAAATTTCACTTCAAAATGTGTTATACGTTCCGGGCCTTAATGGAAGCTTAATGTCAGTCAAAGCGATGACGCGAAAGGTTGCAAAATAATTTTTGAAGAAAATATATGCAAAATTATGAATGGAGACCAAGTAATTGCAGATGGAATTTTTAAAGATAATGTGTATGTTTTAAATGAAATTAATAAAGCGTATAATGCATACTGATTAGAGTGCATTCATCTATGCCATAGAAGATTAGGACATTGTAATTTTAAAGACATTAATAAAGTAGCGAAATTTGCAAATATCATTTGATACAAAAATGCCAAGATGAAAAAGTTTGTGATGTTTGTGCAAAATCTAAGTTAACAAAAGTGCTATTTCCTAAAGGAAGCAACTCCCAGTCAAATGAAGTGCTTGATCTTGTGCACTCAGACGTATGTGGACAATTCCAAGTAAATTCGCATACAGGTAAACGATATTTTTTAACATTTATCGACGAAAAATGAAGTTATTAATAAATTTAAAGAATTTTTAGCAGAAGTTCAGAATTTTACTGACAAGAAATTAAAAGTTCTTCGATGCGATAATTTATGAATTTATGAACTCCGAAATGAATAAAGTTTTAAAAATGAATGGTATTATATTACAAACTACAGTACCGTATTGTCCATAACAAAATGGTATTGCGGAGCGTAAAAACCGGACATTAGTTAAAATGATTAGAGCCATGCTTAACGATGCAAATTTACCAAAAAAGTTCTGGGCTGAATGTGTAATTGCTGCAAACTATATTCAAAATCGATTGCCTTCAAAGTCTATTAGTAAAACTCCTTATGAAATCTGGTTTAACAGAAAACCTGATGTAAGCAACATAAAAGTGTATGGAAGTGTAACCAAATAAATCAGATTTTCTCCTTCATCAAGAAGACAAGATAAATAAATTAATAGAAGATATTAGTTTAATGAAGATGGAAAGCTGAGTTCAATTCCCATGGATCCAGAGTTTATTAAAATAACCCATAATGAAAATATGATACCAAATAACGAAAATTATATTACAATTATTGGTATAATACTTCATATTTCTATAACTTAAAGGCCAGATATAGCCTCAGCTGTTTCGACATATATATAAGAAAATAATCATATATCTAAAAGCCTCAATTCATAAACGGTTAATTATTAAAGCAAATTCAGATCTTAAATTAAAATATTATACTGATGCTACTTGGGCTGGAGATCATGGTGATAGAAAATCAACTAGTGGCTTTATATTTTTATTGGTCTTAAATGCTATTTCTTGGTCATCTAAAAAGCAGTTGTCGTCCACTGAAGCAGAATTTATAGCAGCCTCGTTTGCATCTCAAGAATTACTATGGATCAAACAATTGCTTGAAGATATGTCTAATTATGCTAATAGACTTTGAAGGCAATCGATTTTGCATATAGTTTGAAGCAATTATACATTCGGCTCACAACTTTTTGGTAAATTTGCATCGTTAAGCATGGCTCTAATCATTTCAACTAATGTCCGGTTTTTACGCTCCGCAACACCATTTTGTTATGGACAATAGGGTACTGTAGTTTGTAATACAATTGCTTGAAGATATGTCGATTTCTGTTTCTACACCCATTCCTATGTACGAAGATAACCAGAGCTGTATTAAAATAATTGAATCTGCAAAATTTAGTTCTAGAAGAAAGCACATTGACGTGAAATATCATCACATCAAAAGTCTTTATAAAACTGGAGTTATTCAAGTACTATATTGTCCAACAGATCAACAGTTAGCAGATTTTCTTACGAAAGCTTTACCACTGCCAAAATTTCAAATGTTAATTAAAAATATATTTTGTTGAGAGGGGATATTAGATCAAATTGTTTTCTTATCAAAAAAAGTACTTTGCTAAATTAATTTTAGTAACATTTGAAATAATTGTTTTCACGTTTTATAATTAAAAATTTTCATTCTGCTTTTGCAACTGAAAATAGTTGTTTGTAATTTTATTGAGTTCCAATAGTCCAGAGGGCAAATTCTCTCACTCGTAATCGAAATAAATTTCGAACGCTTATTATCGTTCGAGTAAAAACTCGCTCGTTATCGTGCACATTCGTTGTAATTTGCTATAATTTTATTCGATATCGAATAAGAGAATCCCAAAAACAGAAAAAATCGCACGTTCCAATAAGTATTCGATCGTGTTATACTGCGGTAATTAGCCCCCAGGCTTAGCTTTGATTGGTCACTGATTAACCAGTGAAGGCTAGATGCTTTTAACTTCATGTGAAGTCTCTTGGGTTCTATATGGCGGCGCCAAGTAAGTCTTCTATCTAAGCGAATACCAAAGTATGTAACATAATCGGACTGAGGTATATTAACATTGTTAAGTGTGACAGGTGGACAGCATCCCCTCGTCAGTGTGAACATAACATGTTTGCTTTTTAACTCATTTACTCGTATTCCCCATTTGTTCAACCATGTCTCCACACATCTTAGGTACCTATCTAGTATACTAGATGCTATCAGCAGTCATTAAGAAATGTAGAAATAGTTAATATATCGTTCGTATGCAAATCAGAGGTGTAAATCAAATAGAGGGTAGGTCCGAGAACACTTCCTTGTAGTACTCCTGCTCTAATCTCATATACTCTTGTCACGTAATCGATGTACGTAACTTTAAATAAACGGTCCGATAGATAAGATTTCAATAGTTTGTGGGTACATGGTGGGAGCAAACATTTTATTTTATATACCACACCTTTGTGTCATACTTTATCTAGGGCTGAACAATATTTCTTTAATTCAAAGGATTTTCTTATCTCTCCGGTTATACGATTTACTTGTTCGATTGTTCCATGGCGTTCCCGGAAACCAAATTGAAGAACTGGGATTATATTTTTCTCATTTCAAAATTGTATGATTTTCTTTTGGAACACTTTTTCGAATAGCTTCGATAAGCAAGGAAGTAAGCTTATTGGTCTATAGGAGGAATTTCAAGAAAATTTGTATTTAGATAGTACTTGAAAATGTCTACAAAAAATACGCTAACACATGACAAATGTTATTGTTTCAGTTTTAGTTGCAGTTATTTTGAAAAAAACTGATTATCTCTTTTAGTTTTTAAACAAAAGAGCGATAAATATTTCAATATTTAAAATCTGCACCAAATCAAAAGTTTAAAAAAATCTACATCATTTCTTAAAAAAATTTTATAGATTTAGCTTTTTATAATTTTGACTACATATTTTATACGCATAAATCACTTGTTTTAGAGCATACTTCCGGTTTCTCTGATTATAATACATATTGTTACGAAATTATACTTGAATTTAAATATTACTGTTTTAACGGCTGATTTAAAGTTGTATAATGCCTCTCAATAACAGTGCTTCTGAAACTTTAACAAATGTGTGGGTATTATTGAAATTGCTATATAACATACAACATTGAATAAAAGCTTTGAGTTGTGCATTGTTTGTAAGTATGGACACACTAAATGATTAATGCCTAACATCGAAAGCTCTAGTATGCGAATATTCAAGTTTAAAGATCATTGTAGAAATAGAGCTTTCTAGATGGTAATACAGTGTATATAAATTGGCTGTGAGAACACCACAGTTCAGTCTGATTTGAAGCATCGTTAAGTAAAGACATCAACTGCATTGCCAGTGTATACTTGTACATTATAAAGTGTGTGTATTTCTGCGAATTGATATACGTGTATAAAGACATTGAGTGACTATTTAATTCTGTTGTTGTTGTACACAGTGTTTAAAAAGCTACTATAACTAAACATTTTGAACTATTGCTACAACTACTGCTTCAGAAAATTTTCTATAGCGGTAGCAATAGCATTTGTCTTTTTTCGTTTTCTTGTTTTTTCTATAACTACTGCTACCTTAAAAAAATAAAACTCTAAACAGAGCAGTAGTAATAAAACATGAATTGTAAATAGAGTAGTAGCATAAAAATACAAAAAATCATTACTACTGCTTTACATCGAGTTTTAATTTTTATTATTTAGAAGTAGCAGTAAGGTAGCAATAGAAGTAGTCAAAAAAGAGAATCTTCAGCCATAACACCAAAAATGTCAAAAATAAACATTGTGTGTTGTTTTTGTTTTGAGAGTGTTTGAAGAAATAATTCGTTTTTATTCGTCTCAGATGTTCGTGTTGCTAACAGAAAGATCGTATTTTCTGTGTGTACAAAGTTACCATTCACACAAACAAGTTATTTCTTACGTTGCCATATTATTTCCAGGGGAAATATTAATGTTCTACATAATTATAAATGAATTTTCGTACATTTAACAATGACAAAATTTATTAAATGATAGAATTAATTTTTGTCGGTTTTTTTTCTCTTCAGGGGAACATTTTGTGGAAAAAGTAGTAAATTTAATTTCTTAAAAGAAAAACTAAATTAACAAAATCCAATAAAATTTGATTTTATTGTTATTAGTAGGTTTGAGAAAAAAAGCTTTTTTAAAAATTGTTTAATATTTATCTTTGAATTGATCTCATTCCTTTTTTTATTAACTACTACTTTTTTAAGATTTGCTTTTAATTTAATATTGAATTTCTAAAAACATTTTCTTTGTTAAATATATTTTTTAGCACAAACAAACAAATATACAAACAAACAAATAGACATACATTAATTTTGTTATATATACTTAGATGAAAGAACGTTAAAACCATTATTATTTCAAGTAAATAATACGGCAACGCTTTGCAACAATGTTTATATAAAAATATGGTAACTATGTGAATACAAACAAAAATGAAGAACTTTTGTTTACAATTCGAACATCTTACACCAATAAACATTCACAACAACAACACACAATATAAATTTTTGACTGAAGATTTTTATTTTTGACTACTTCTATTGCTACCTCAACTGCTACTTAACTGCTACTCCAACTACTACTTAACTGCTACTTCTTCTACTACGTCATCTGCTACCTCAACTGCTACTTCTATTCCTACTAACTACTTTTAAAAGTAACAGAAGTAATAGAAAACAAATGACTCTGCTACATTAAAAGTGTTTATTTTTTTAAGGTAGCAATAGAAAACAAACTGATCTGCTACTTTTAAATTTTTCTTTTATTGCTACTACTACAACTACTGCTACTAAAATGTGAAGGTAGCAGTAGTAGTAGTAATTGATTGACTCCGAGTTTTTATTAATTTTTTAACTAGACTACTTGTGTTTTTCGATGCTACTGCTACTTGTAGTCTAGTTATTTAAACACTGGTTGTACATTCTAAATAAATAAAGAGTTGTTACAATTTTAAACTACTAAAACTGCTTTTATTTGCAATCAAAAGTATCCGGTTTATTTAAAGGAAATAAACCCCGTTTTTGAAAAGGTAAAAACGTAACAATATTAATTAAAGTAAATTATGTCGTCAAGCATATTGACAAAATAATGAAACAAATAAATGAATTTTTAAATAATTTAGTTCCTAATTTTATAGTATAAATAATATAATTATAATACTATGTTCAGACATGCGTTCTTAATTGTCTCAATTAAGTTTTAATTGAGCAATTAAATTTAGTGTTCACACATAAGAACTCAATTTAGGTTACTCAATTAGCATTTGACCTGGCCACAAGTTAAGCTGGCTGCTTCACTAGCAATGCTGTTAGGCTTTTTTTGGAAAAAATCGTCAAAATTATGAAAAAAATCGTCAAATTCGTCACAAAAATTTTTCAAAGATTGTTACTTCAGATTTACACCATATGCATCACTCCAATCTATTATTTTATCTGCAGGAGTTTTCACAAAGTTCACATTATTATTGTTCAAACATTTACTAAAACGAATTTTATAAACATTTATTTTAATTTGGTTTGAATATGAGAAATTTTTTATATTCTTAAAATTGAAAATAGTTGAAAATTAATATATTTTTGACGTTTGCTTTAATTGTTTTTTCAGTTTTCTTTAGTTTGTATGTATTTGACATTTTAGGGAAAATATAATTGAGAACATACTTTCTAATAATTGTACCTTGTTACTTCTGCCATGATTTAAAGGGAAACAATTAATAAAAAAAAAACATTTAAAACATCGAATTTAATAAAGATTAATTAATTTAACAGTATTTTTGTCTTGGTTTTATTTATATTTATTTCAGTAAAAATACTGTTACGATTTTGCAATAGCGATTTGAATTTAACGGTTTGTAACGACTGCCTGCAACATTCACCATGTTTATAAACACGTTCATCAGTAGAAGCTTCTACTTATCAACAATGTTGATAGCATGCGGTTATTACATTGTTTATAAGTATGGCAACACTGAATATTTAAGCTGCTAACATTTACATCGAAAGCTCTAGAAATCGAACATACTAGTTGTCCGTTAAGATCATTGTAGAAGATTAACGAAAGATGGCGTGTGTATAAATAGTGGCAGAGGTTGTAGTCGTGAGTTGAGTTCATCATTGGCGCTGTTAGAGTTAACACCAACTGTCGTGTACATTTGTGTTTGTACATTTTAAACGTTCTGCAAATGATAAACGTGTATAAAGACACTGAGTGAATATTTAGACTGTTGTTGTTGTACATTTGAATAAATAAAGAGTTGTTACAATTTTAAAATACTAAAAATGCTTTTATTTGCAATCAAAAGTATAATAAACCCAACGTTTTAAAAAGGTTAAAACCTAACAATACGTTGAATGTTAGCTGATGAATTTAATAAAACTATTAAGACATTTACAAAATCACATAAATTTGTAAACACGGGTTTATTGTTTGATAAATAATTTTTTGAGCTTTTTGCCAAAAATATTAAAATCTAAAGAACGTTCATCAAAATGTACGTATCTTTATTATTTTTCCATAATTAAATATTTGTTAATAGGAACCAAATTAAGGTATTTACAGACGATAATACGGAGTATTAATATTAGTCCAAAATCATATGGTACTTTACAACGAGAAGATGATTATAAACAGTTCTCTTTTAAAATTTTGATGGGAGCTATGACTATTTTACTTGAATTCCAACATTTTAAAGAAACCTAGTTAAAATGATTTTCAGAAGTGGGCCTCATATGGGAGCTATGACTAAATATGTACCGATCGTTATCAAATTTAGGGAAATGACTTTTGTATATATATATGACTTACTTGTATTGAATTTTATTGGAATACCAACATTTTTAAGAGCTTTATGCTAGTTAAAGTGACTTTCGGAAGTGGGCCTTATATGGGGGCTATGACTAATAATGAACCGATCATAATAAAATTTGGTGGTGTGAGTTTGGCTTATATAAAACTTATTTGTGCTGAATTTGGTTTGAATATCTATGTAACTAAGATATTTATATGGGGGCTATGAGAAATAATGGACCGATTTTAACCAAATTCAATAGACTTCCTCATTGGAGCATTAGAAAAGCTTATACCAAATTTTGTCGAATTATCTTTGACAAAAATACACGATTTCGCTACATCAATACAAGATTTCGTTACATATATCCGACGGTAAATGCAGACTGTTCTGCAGGTATTACCGAATTACTTTGTTAGTAAAAGTTTAATGATTTCTTGCGAGGTTCAATTTTCTGACATTAGGGTGGTTCATTAAAGTGGTAGGAACAAAGATCTGGTGGATAAATACTAGTATTAGTACTAATAGTTATATTTTATTTCTATTGCATAATAATACGATATATGTATGTACGATTTTAGTGTGTAATACAAATTAATTGCTAAATAAAAAATTTACTTTCAATTGTAAAGACATATGTATGCACGATTCTTTCTTATAATTTTCGGGATTTAGATTTCCTGAAAATCCCGACCTGGGATTTTTTTATTCAATGTTGTATGTTCTACAGCAATGTTAATAATACCCACAGATATGTTAAAGTTTGAGAAACACTGCTGTTTGAGAGGCATTATGCAATTTTAAACCAGCCGTTATAACAGTTATATTTAAATTCATGTACAATTTCGTAACAATATTTTTCAGTTTTCAAATCGCAATTTTTTTGAACTGGAATGGGTTTCCGATGAAAAGGTCTTTGATTTGAGGAACCCTATATGTGTGTGGAAATAGCTGTTTTCTGTCTACTAATTATAGACTAATTGTAGACTAATTATATATCAGAATCAAACAGTTTGCAGTAAAATGGCATCGACTGTTAGAGCATATTTTTGCATATTTTATTGATAATGCATATTTGTATTTAAAATGCATATTAATTATGCTTATACCAATTTTTAATAAAAATATAATATTTTTCCTTTGATGGTCAATATATAGTTTTTTTCGAATTTGTTATAGAAATAGCATCCATAAAATAAGTGTTAATGGTCTGAATATTAAAAACTGTTTATTTTTTACCCACCATCAAAACAGATGGGGGTATATTGATTTTTCATTCCGTTTGTAACACATCAAAACATTTGGTTTCAAAAAAAAAAAAAAAAAAATTATATATTTTATTTTAATAGATATCAACAATTTATTAATTGTAGCATATCGAGGGCCTATATTTATTTTCATAAATAAATTATTTTCATTTCATTTATGCCAACTGTCAGTACATAAGATAAAAAATAAACAATATTAAACAAAAAGTTATTGAAAAAATGTTTTTTTTTTTTTGGAGTTTAGTGTTAATTATCGTTAAATAATAGATGACACCTTAAAAGTACACACTTTTTTAAGCAAACTCCAACTTTAACTATTTATTTTTATGCCATGGATATTATATTTTCCAAAAACAAAAAGGTAAAATATTTTCATGGTAATTCAATTCCGAATCGGCATTCGATATTTTGATAAATGATTGAAAAATGTAAAATTCATGTTCAGCATGCAAAAATTAGTAAGAAAACATGAATTGCAAATAGAAATTATTCCAAAAAAAAAAAGAAAAGAATATTTGAAAATTAATTATTAAAAGATAGAGAAATAACAAAAATGCAAATAAAACTTTAAAAAAAAAAAGTTTTTTTTATGCAATTCACACCATAGATGAGGACTGTTTTACTGAACATTTTACCATCAAAAAGTCATTTTCGTGATAATCAAAGATAGAGGATTTGAATATAGGCCCTCGATATTCATGTTTTTTTTCGTTGCAGTTTTATTATAATAAATGTTGTTACTATTTTCATTATATATACGCGATTTTCTAACCAAATATTTTGTAACTTCACATACACAGTTCTGTTCGCAGCTATTTGTTATGAGATGAAAACCATCGTTGGATTCTACTTGACAGTAGAATATTTTGATGATTTTTAATATCTAAGTCACTTGATAAAGGCTAACGTTTTCTCAGAAATAAGAATAAGAATTATAGTTTTATAAATTAACTCAGTACTTGTTACAATAGTTAAACGACTCCAAACTGCGAAAGACTAATAGCTTTACACTATGTTGTGTAATATTTGGGCATTGAGCGATATATTGTGTAAATGTATATTTTTAGAATTTCTAGTTCATATTTTGATTTTTTTGAAATTAAAACACAGATATTGTAAATATTTAACACGTTTTTTATTGGTCTATATTTTATTAAAAACATTTTTTTGTTGTAATCATTATATACTTTACGTTTTGTTTTTTTTTTTTTGTTTTTTTTGTTTTATTTTTAATATATAAATAACATGACGATTTGAAAACAGAAATTAAATAAGTGTACTCTTTTTTAATGTAGTAGAAAGTGTTTGTTGTTGTTGTTGTTATTTTTGGGTTTTTGTTGTTATAAAAGCAATATTACAATAACTGTGGTAGTAGAATTGGCTCCTATAATAAATATTTTACAACTGATACCACTTTTTATCCTTGTATTTAAGCATTAAATTATGCGCTGTACCGCTAAAATCTTGAGCTTGGTTGGCCATACGTTCGGCACGCTCTTCCAGCAAATTCAGTTTTTCACCACGTTCCATTGCCAATTGATGGGCGCGACTAATTTCAGATGCTGCAGTTGAAGCTCTTTGATTTAACTGATCTATAGTAGGGCCCGGAATGTGTTTAGCAATAGAACGATTTGCTTTCCCGCTTTGTTCTCCAACTGAAAAGTAGAAAATTTAATAAAAAAAATAAAATAAATAAATTTGAATCTACAAAAACAAAAAAACAAAATAAACTTACATAATTCTTCTCTATCCAAACTTTTAGCACCGCCGCCAAATAAACCCTTAAAAAAGCTTTCTTTCGGTTGTTCTGGCATCTCTTGAACTGTGTACAAGTTTCCCATCATTTCTAATATAAATTGACTAGAAAGTTTAAAGAAAACATATTTTCATTAGTACCAATATTAGTTTGCATTTACAAATTAAAAATGGACAATTAAATCTTTAAACTAGTATGTATTGCAAGCCGAAGACTAAACATCCAAAGGTGGTTGAGGAGAATCCTTGGATTAGGTTATCATCGATAGGAGTGTTAGTGACGCAGCCATCTAAACGAACAATAGGTGTTGATCGTTAAAAAAAAGTAAGGGTGTGCTGAAAGATAATCCTGGTTCATCCCCACGACGACGCTCAGAATTAATTTTCAAAAATTAATTTTTTGTTGTCATCGATTTTAAAAATGCTAGTGCCATTAGTTAGTAAACTAAGATAACCAAATGATTTCGTCAAAATATTGAAATCTTCTTAATAAATTGCATTCTAAGATGACACGAGATTGCTTGAGGGCATCTCCATTATTACATAGAACCATTCTGTTTATACGGACGTTTCTAAATGGAGATAACGAGTTAATGAAGGTGTCTACATTGTGGAAACATGTTTCATGTTTTTGGGACATCGTTCCCTTAATAATATTATATATTATTATTTAAAATTTAATACTTAGTAACAGGTTAAGGGATTGAAATATTGTGGGGCTCCATTATGTATTCATTATCTTGTTTAAGGTCCTAATATGTACCTACAATCGCTTATATATTATAAATCTCTCTCTCTTTATAAATATTTTATTTGTAAGTTAACATATAGTAATCAAATTCATTGATCAAAGTGAGTAGTATCAGTGGGTGTATTTATCTTCTGTAGTTCCAACTCAGGACATCTCACTTAGATGAAACATTCAGATAAGAGTAAAGATACAATAAAATCATCAGGTTTACTATAAAGCGTAACAAATTTATTGGCAAGATAGTTTTGAAAACAATTTGATCGATCTTCTGTAGATCCAACTAAGATCAAGTTAAACATTCCTTATATAAGATGTAACAGCGTATATACTGAAACACCTTCGAGTTGGAAACTTATTTGTTTCGAACCCTATGGTACCTGCCTAAAGGTTACAGTCACTTTAAAAAAATTATCCTTGGCCCACTGTGGGGAAGACAAGGTTGAACAGGTTCAGTCACCGCACTCATAAAATAATCTCTTTATATAAGACTTAACAAAACACTCAGTCAAACTCTGCTATGTAAGGTAAAATTTCTAAGTAAAAGGATGAGAGAGACCTCTTGAACTGGGACCAGGGTGACTTTAATGACATGCCGGACACATAATCAAGATTAGGCAAGTTAATCTCATAATAAATAAATGCTCAACAAAACACGCAGACAACTCTGCTATGAAAGGTAACCATTCTGAGAAAAAGGGCGATAAAGCAAGTTAATATAAGGATAAATAAAAATGTACTTACCAAAACTCTGACGATATTGTAAACTTTTGTATTTCGGTGGGTGATGCCATGTACAAACCATGACCTTTATTACTAAAGCAAAATATTTTTGATATTCTAGAAATGAAAAAAGCATCAAATATAGTTGAAAAGAAATTAGTCAATTATTAACAAATGCTTACTGTGTTATATCTTCATGAACAATGATTTGTTGACCCCATATGGAAAGCATTGGATCCACAATTCCCTGTTTGCATTTGGTTTGAAAACTAAAACAAAAATTACGAAACAATAAAAGTAATTATAAATTAGGATGTCAATCGAAAATAATTGCAAATTATTGTATTAACACAGTACAACACATGATTTTGGGATTCAATTCTGACAATTGCACGTGAAAGTGGTCCCAAAAATAAGAACCTCTGCATCATTAGTTTTGTCAAGTTGGCTGCATTAATAATTTAATGGCCATACTAATTGTTTTTGCTCAAGGTGAATTTTTATCACTGTTTCTTTATTTTAACTCTTGTGTGGATTTGTAATCCAGTTATTGAGCAACTTTGCTACAGACAAGAGATAATTATTTAATGGCCATACTAATTGTTTTTGCTCAAGGTGAATTTTTATCACTTTTTCTTTATTTTAACTCTTGTGTGGATTTGTAATCCAGTTATTGAGCCACTTTGCTACAGACAAAAAGATATTCCGTACGGTATACCGAGATATAACCATGTTAAAATATAGAAAAAGTGATAAAAATCCACCTTGAGCAAAAAAATTCGTATTATTAAATTATAGACAAAACTAATGATGCAGAGGTTCTTATTTTTGGGACTACTTTCACGTGCAATGGTCAGAATTGAAAAATGTTGTACTGTGTAATATAATACAGCAGTTTAATATTTTAAAAAAGTGAACATTTCTTTAATGTTTTTAATTTTTTTTCTTTTGCAAATTATTAAATTATTTTTTAACTTAATACTTTATTCAAGTATTTTAAGCTATTGTAATGATTAAATGAAAACTTCATAGTTTCTCTCTTACCTTAAGTTCATAATTGGTAAGAATTCTGTATCCAATAACATCTTTAGACTAGGAAGACTATGAACCATTAAATGGCCATTCGAAAGATAGGTTGCTAGGCAAGTTCCACCTGAATTAGAAGAAGAGAACATAGATATTTGAATTATTGTAACATGATAAAAAAATAAAACATAATTGAGGAAATTCCGTAGAATAAATAAAATTGTACCTTTCATTGTGATAGTTGCTGCTTTGACTGCATAATCCATTTCAGATAATTGAATGCGATTTATACAACACTGATTTGCAATATCGTAGACTTTAGTTTGTTTTTCGCTTGCAATGATGACATATTGTCTATCCGCTATGGTATCGAGGCCAGTGCTAACACTTCCACTAATACCACTGCTACTAGCACTAGTACTCACATTGCCACCAGATGTATTTGATATTGTATTGGCAGTTGTTGGTGTAAATGTAGGACTCGTTCGACTGCTACTTTTTGTGGGCGTTCCTTTGTATTTACAATAAAAAAAAATAGTAGTATTATTATATTAAAAAAAAAAAATTACTTACCCCCATTATCTCAATGTATGTTATGTTTCAACCTCTAAAGTTAAACTGACAGTTTTCATACAAAAATTATTTTAACCGACAGTATAACTATAAGTTAACATATAACAAGACTTTGTGATAATGGGGGCTAGTACTTGAATTTTGTAAAAATCTATACTAAATTAAAAATAATTAAATCACTCTACACATACGATCTTTTTTTGCATCTCTACTATCGTCTCGCCATGGCTCATACGAAAAGGGTATGATTGTGCCAAAAGCATCCAAAAATGACATAGATGTTATTGAACCTTTAAGACGTAAAATAGGGCCTCCTAAAAGATAAAAAAAATTTGGTTATAATAGATTTCATTATAAAAATTACTTTTACTTTTCCGACAAACTATTTTGTCCACCAAAGTGCTTGTTGATTAAATAATTATATGTTAAAATCATGATACTCTCTCTTTTTGTAGACAAATACATTTTGACGTTTTTCCGAATTATTATTTTATTGCATAAAATAGTGCTGTCATATCTACTTTTAAATTGTTTCTTTACTTTTTATTTACTTATTACAAAATTAGTGTACAATAAGCTAATTTTTAATTTATCAATATGGTGCAGATAGCAAACCCTTTTACGATTTTTTAAATTACACCTAGACTGTTAAACTCATTGTTTTGAAACTAGAAAAGCATTTACGTGCTTATAAACAGTCTTTTTTACCTTTCGGAATAGCTCACACATAGAGTATCCAAAATCGAAAACCTTTTCATCATTGTAAACTCGAGCGATTTCGGTTTTCTGACAAGCCGGTTTTTATAAGACGGTTAACCGGTTTTAATGAAATATATTTTCTAAAGCTCATTTAAACATATTTTTGAAAAACTTTGAAACCATTTTTAAAAATAATGATTAATTTTATATATAATTGTAGCATTTGACAAGATATAAAATGATTGCATAATGTAATGTAAAATTTCCGACATATATTTCTTATTAGCGTCCATAAAATTTAAATAGGATGCCAAAACAATATGGTATAAATTTAAGTGTTAGTTTTTAAATTTAAATGTAGTAATGGTTTTTATGACAGGAATGAAATTACACATGGAATTAAAGCCATAAAGTTTTTTTTTTTTTATTGATATTTCATTATTCTGAAAATGTTTTAAAAAAATGGAAAAATTGTATGTTAAAATCCAGCACTCAGGGGATGACCCCTATTCATGCAAAGCATTGTGTTGGAACTAGGAAAATAGGTTATGGGAGGGAGGAAAGAGGGAGTAGTGTTTGTGGACATTCGATTTGAACTTTCCCACATTGGAAATGGCAGGAAGTTTGTTCCACATACGTACAGTACGGCTAAAGAACGAATTTTCCCTGTAATGTGTTGTGCGGTCCACTGGCCAATCGACCACAAAGGGATGTGTTCTTGACGAAAAACGTGTATTACGTAAAAATCTACGGGTATCAGGAATAAGTTCCCTAATTTCATCAGAACACATTCCATTGTAGTACCGTTAGAACAGTGAAATAGAGTTGGATACCCTACTGTCACCAATAATCACCTTCGCCCTCTCTTGTCGCGGTCGAGCAGCTCCAAAATAGACTTTGAAGCACCGGCCCATACATGGGAGTTGTATTCCATTTTCGGTCGGATATATGTGGTGTAAATAGTGAGGAGATCAGATGGAGTGAAGTAATTCCTACACCGTTTCAAAAAACCGAGACACTTGAATGCTTCCTTCGACACATGTGAAATGTGTTTAGACCAGCGGACATCACATTGTATTTTCATGCCCAGAATTATAAAAAAACAAGTAAGAAAGTATGGTCGGTCAAGCCCGACCTTATAATACCCTACACTAAGTAAATGAGCAAAAACATTTTTCTTTCAAAATTTCAAAAATTTATATTCGTGAGTGATTTTCGGAAGTGGGCCTTATATGAGAGCTATGAAAAATTATGGACCGATCACCATGAAATTTGGTCATGTGATTAATGTCTATATGAAAGTTATTTATGTTGCATTTTATGTGTATACCAACATTTTAGGGAGATTTATGCTCGTTAAAGTGATTATCGGAAGCAGGTCTATGACTAATTATGGACCGATCATAACAACATTTGGTGACATAAATTCGGTATATATAGAATTTATTTGGAGAAAAACCTGTGTAGATACCTATATAAATTAAACATTTATGACCGATAAAGTCCAATTTCGGGAGGACATTTGTATGGGGGCTAGGTGAAATAGTGGACCGATTTCAGCCAATTTCAATAGGGATGGTCCTTAGGCAGAAAAAATGATATGTAGTAAATTTTATCGAAATATCTTCAAAATTGCGACCTGTACTCTGCGCACAAGGTTTACATGGACAGCCAACCAGCCAGCCAGCCAGACGGACGGACGGACATCGTTTAATCGACTCAGAAGTCGATCGGTATACTTTAAGGTGGGTGTTAGACTAATATTTTTGGGCGTTACAAACATCTGCACAAATCCATTATACCCTCCCCACTATGGTGGTGTAGGGTATAATTACTACAGTGTAGAAGAAGAATTTTCATTCAGCCCGAATGCCGGCTGTGTTAGAAATATTCAAATTGCTTAATTTCTTTACTATGAAGTCTAAGGATTTGTTTGTTTCACTGGAATCGAATACAAAAATGCATTTTTTTATACGAATAATAAATAAAATTCAACAGCTGTCTGGAAATGCATAGCGACATTTCCATCAACACAATATTATCGAAATGAAAACGACTACGAAATTATGACGTCGTCGACTGCGATTTTCGTATATGGCTCACTCCAAAAAAAAAAAAAAAAATATTTTCATATCAGCTATAATCACTGCTAAGTTCTATAAGGATATTTTAAATTTTAGGTTTTCACTTACAAATTTTACATCAGGAATGGGAAATTCAACTGAATTTTTTTTAATACTGTTTGTGGTTTTTTAAATCTACAGAATTTAAGCTCATAATTTAATACCAGTTGTTATTTTAATATTTAAGGATGTTTGCAGTTTTTTTTAACACAGCTAATGCATATAGGATTTTTTAAAAACTAGACATATTAGGGATTAATATTTTACATTGAAGTTTATCAAATATTTTAGAAATCATAACTAAAGTTTTAATATTAAATATTAAAATTTGTATAAGAGTCCCATACTAAGCCTTAAATATATCTGAGATAAAAATAATAATGAAGTTAATAAATATTTGCTTTTAAATTACTTTAATTTCAAAATAGAGCATGTATTTACATATTCGGCATAATCTGCAACAAACCGATACTTTTAAAGTTTAATCGATGGATAGATTTAATGATTTCCATTATCTTAAAAGAATCAAATAAATCGCAGGTTTTTACTGACTTTTGAGGCTGTGTGTATTTTATGTTTTACCAACTTGAATACAAAAAAATAATTGCACAATTGTTTAGATTCTATAGTACTAAAAAAAATATTTAAATACTTTTGCTGTGTTAAAACTACCGACAAATGAGAATAGTTTTAGAAACGTTAAAACTCATACAAAATGGGATTTTAGTGAAAACACAAACGTGAAAATATCTCGAAAATATATTTTAGTGAAATGTTGGCCAGATTTGTGTTCAGCGTATCAATATTATAAAAAAGATGTTATGCACGAGAGGGAGCCCTTTTCAACAATTTTTATATGTGAAGATACAGCTTTTTTATTTTCTGAAGAAACTGAATAAATTATTTTGGAAAAAAATATGTTAATTCAGATTGATTGAGTGTAAGAATCCCATTATGAGACAAACATTTCATACAAAATCTCCTAATTAATAATAAAATTAGTATTATATTACCACGTAAATCATCCAACCAACATACAAAATCTCTGCCAGAAACTACTAAAATTAACAATTTTCATCTTTTGAAAAGACCAAAATTTTATTTTTTATATTTATATTTTAAGGAAAAGATTTCGAAAACATGATTTGGCAATAAAGACCATATTTTTAATTAATTATGCAATTATTAGCTTTTACAGCATATGGCATATTATATTTTTAGAGCATACCTTTTTGTATACAATTTTTAACATATTCTAATATAAACTAGTTTTATTGGAAAAAAGAAATCATTCGAAAATTTCTAGAAAATTCGACAGTTCTTTATAAATATTAGCTAAACGCAATAAATGTTTGAAAATCAAAGATCTAAAAAAGCAAACATTTAAAGAAATATACTTAATTTCTTGAAAAATTGAAAAGTTTTCTTTTATTTTTAATATGCAAATTGTGGTATTAAATAAATTGTATTGATATTTTAATAAAAATAATTTGGAACAAAAATGTAAGAACAATTTCTTGATTTTTTTGTGTTGCTATTTGTATGATTTTTTTCCTGATATTTTTTTGTTGCTATAAACACCGATTTTTGTGCATTTATTTGACTTTTCTGATCATATGTTTCGAAATGTCAAACGGAATATTCCACTGGAGTTTACTACCCAAAATCATGGTTGTCACAATGTTCTCTGATTATGATAACCATAATCAGAGAGCAACATAATATGGTAAGTCCTTCATCAAAGAAATGGTTGTCACAAACATATATTTGTTTACTGTAACTGGGTCGATTTGTATGGAAGCAAAAAAATCGCCTATTTCGCACATTTTTCCAAATTTGTTTATTATGACACAAACGCCATTTTGTGTTTGTTGAATTCTCCGCTACTTAAGCACGCTAAAACTATTCGTGTTAATCATTTTTCTATTACGAGCAAAATTTATGTTGGTTTAAAGTTTATTACTTCATCACATTTATATTTATCATACGGTCTATAAACAAAATTTATACACAATACATACATCATGTAAAGTGCCAAATATGGTGATTTTTTTAAATTTTTATATGGGGACCCCCCAGGTGGGTTCCAGAGGGCGTGCCACTAGCATGGGCGGGTCGGCCCTCCAAAGTTGGTGGGAGTCGGTCACACATTTAGACTCGATTGGGGCATTTTAAATGGGTCAAAGTGGGATTTTTCAAAAATTGACCTTTAGGTCAAAATAAGGAACATCAGTACCTCGTTTCTGTAACTCTCGCATCGAGAAATTTCTCGCATGAAACAGTGAAATTAAATAAAAAAAAACGTGAATTGAAACACGATTTCATATCTCACATGTAAGTGTTTCTGTAATTTCATTTTGTGAGAACTATCTGTCACTTAAGTTTTTTGACGTAACTTATTGGAAATTTGTGAGTCAAAGTGTTTCTGTAAGAAAATTTTGTGAAAAGTTTCTCACATGAACTGTCAAAACAACTCACATTTAAAAACGGTGCGAAAACAAATTTTTTCAAAAAATATAATATGAATACAAAAAATAAAGAAAAGGTAAGATTTTATTTTTAATTAAAACTTAAATTAATGTTAATTATTTCCCTTGCTTAACCTATAGAGGTCTTTAAAACGTTGCTCCGGACAGAAACACTTTTTTCTCCCAAATCGAGAAACGATGGAATTTTTTGTTTCACACTTCTCGATGTGAGAACTTCTCACAAATAGTTACAGAAACGGGGTACAGAATTCATTTTAGAGGTATGGTTCTTTGGACAAAGTTTCTTATTTTGATCCCTAGAGTACGATTTTCCATAACACTTGGCCGATTTTTAAATCGACCCGGCCTAATATGCCTATATGGTTGATACAATCATGTGAATCGTAAATTAACAATATTATAGTTACCACAATCATATAAATAGTTACTGTGACTATAATATTGTTAAAAAACTTGTAAAAATTTTGAAATGGTTACAGTAAACATGCACAATCCTATACATGACGCATTTACCACTTTTATAAATAAAATATTCAAATGAAATTAGATGTTTTGCACTATAAATTTGTAAGCAATACATACCATTTATGGTAACCAAAACAGGTTGAGATTTACGAACTTCTCGCTCGGGCATGCTAACCACTAGTGTAAGTATTGAACCAAAACTAGTACCAATCCATAGTGTGGGTACTAGTGATAATATGTCTGTAATTGAACGAATTTAATTGCACAACTTGTAGATCTTGAATAAACGCATTAATAACTTACCACTTCTTTTAGCAAACGTTTCAATAAAAGCTAAACATGTAACAGATTCTGCGGAAGACATGTCTATACTTGACATAGATGATGATCTCGATCTGGAGAACGATCCATCCACTTTGTCTGGAATTATTTTAATAATATATGTTAGATAAATTTCACTGATACGTGCACAGAGATTTATGTATGATAATTAATTATTCTCATTTTTTATTTTTTTTTGTTTGTTTTCTTTACAATAGATCGAATTTGTATGATGTGATTAAAGATTAATAAATAGATAGATTGATAGTTGATGGATAGATACATTGATGGATAGATAGAAGTAGTATAAGTGTGTGTGTGTGTGTGTGTGTGTTTTAGATAGTCAGAGGAGTAGTAGTTAGTTGTTGTAAATAAGTATAAGTACATAGTTAGAATTCTAATAGTTGTAAATAGAATAGAATAGAATGGAATAGAAATGTGTTGGATGGGTGTGTTAGCTAATGTAAATGATATAAATGCCGAGGATGTGAAGTGTGACTACATACATAAGTACATAATTGATATTATTTAAATTAGATTTAGCTTAGAACTATTTTTTATGTGTATTTATTGTATATTAATTATTATGTGTACAATGCATTACAAGCAGACGACATATGAATTTAAAAACCATCATTTGGGATTGACAATATCAAAATGAGAGACTCATATTCAAATTCCAATTAAGTGTGTTTAAGATTGATGTGACCAACTTGAAGTACCAGGTCCACGGGGAGTATAAGTATGTGTTGGTTTATAGCGCTATTATTAAAATAAATGAACACTTTAAAACAAAAAAAACATAAAAATAAATAGAAAATATTTACTAAAATATATAATATTAAATGCAGTAAATGTCTGTCGATATTCTTAGCTAAAAAAAAATAAAATAAATGGTCCCCATTATAGTATGTATGTCAATTTGTAAAATAATTATTATTTGTTTTCAAATATAGTAATTCATTATAATTAGGAATACGTAAACCAAAACATTATTAATTATTAATACATACATATAGATTTTAAAAATGATGAAAAACATTTTTATTATACATATAGATTTTGGCTATAGAGTCTTAATATAAAAATATTTTATAGTTGTTGAAACATTTCGAAAAAATAACTCTTAAGAACTCTACAATCTTTGAATTTCAAGATTAATCAGATTCTAAACTAACTATAAGACAATTAAAAAACTTACATATCGCTCATTTGCTGCAACAACGACATAAGTCAAAATCCGCGTGTTTTAAACTGAGTAATACGAAATATGCGCCGTTCTGTAGTCTTTCATATAGTTTTATCAGTTTTCAAAAAAGTCAATAATTTTTTCCGTGAGAGTGTTTTTTTGTTGTAAACGTCAAAACGAAAATTCATGTTTTCTCGTATATTTGACAAGAAAAAATTTGGGTTAAATACAGATTAGAAGTATATTTACATCTACTATTCAAATCAGGTTTTATTTCTAAAATCTCATGATTTGTCGAAAATTTATTTAAGAAATAGTCAAATGTCATAAAACATTCAAAGTCGTTTTTCTCGAAACGACTTTTTTTGAATTATGACGTTGTTGCAGCAAATGAGCGATATGTTTTGTTCGTTTACTTGATTGTTATTACTATTTTTATTAGCATTGGAAATTTTAAAATAGTAAAACTAGCAAGCAAACGAAAATAATTAGTTATTTTATATTACTTAATAATTGAGTTTTTCATTCCAAATTTCAGGAGATTCCTCAATATTTTTATCCTAAAATTCATATTTATGTGAATTTATTTTTTGAACTTAATTATAAAAATACTAGCAATATTCAATTCTGCATATTTACTCAGATTAATTTTAAACCAAGTATTTGAAAACCCGACTTTTTAAATTTATTTATTTTTTTAATTTACAGCTTAAGCATAGAACTCTGTTCAAAATGTCGTGCGAAATGTTGTCAAACTACATATTTATTTCTATTACGAGTGCGAGAATTTGCCCCCAGTAATCTGTTTTAATTATGGAAAATATGTAAAATACATCTGGCAACCTTATTTTTTCACACTTCTTTCGCATTTGTTGCATATCAAATTTTTCGCATCATTTATCGCAAATATGAACAGAGTACTAGGCTTTAAAGGGGGAACAAACAAAAAATAAATTAAAAATTATATCAATTCAATTCGTCAAATTTTATTTATAATTTCCAAACGAAAAATAAATTCATCTGTATACGATTCGTTCGCTTAGAAATTCTTTCATTTTACAACAACAGGCTGTTCATTTTGTTAAAGCAACTAAATCAATTGCAATCGGTCTTTCTCACAAATTTGCAATCGGTGGGAAATTTGTAAAAATTGTTTTAAATATTCTAAGTCCAGTGGCAGGCATGTAGTAAAAATTAGTAAATTTATCAACGAATTTAAAAAAAAAAAATCTAATAAAAAATAGAATCAATTTTAATCAAACTTTGTGACCAGTATTAATATCCATTTCGTAACCTATCACAGAGTGCCTAAATGTATTCACTTCTAGGACATGGCCTTGTTAAAATGAGAGGTCTCAATTATATATAGGTTAGAACTACAATTCGTCACAACCCGCGATGCACCAAGGAATTACTTGCATGTTTTTACATTATTAATACGAAAGTAAATAAAAAATTAAGAAATAACAAAACAAGCAGACAAGTATAAAAAATATAGTATGTATTTAGAATGAAAAGCAATGAAAAATTTTGTATTTTTTTTTTTTACCAAAATTTCCTACGAATATGGCAACCAAACACAAACATAAACTAAATGTCAAAATTGTCGTGGTTTAAAAAGAGGGACAAACATATAATTATATTTATTGTATTTGTCCCTATTTTCAAATGACATTACTACCAATTTGTTTAAACAAAACTAATTGTGTTAAAAACTAAAGTTATAAATTTAATTAATCTGTGTAAGGCGCGATCCATAAAACACTCAATAATTATTTGAAAACTGAGTGATTTTCATACAAACATTTTGAAATTGTTCCTGAATCAGGCCCTTAAACAAATTAAAAATTATGGACAAAACATAAGAAGTCAAGCAATCTGAACGAACAAGTTCAGCAGGAAAGATATTGCGACTCCAGCAAACCTGGGAAAAAGATTCGACAATTTTTTGTTAACCACAACCATACTATCAGTCCTGTATCACATTTTGTTCGGAATTCCATTCCATAGTTATTATTCCTATAGATTTTGTTTTAGATTTTTTCGATTCCTTTTTATTTGGTTAATTCCTAAAAGATTTAATAAGTAGTACTGTATTTCTGATTTTAATTTGACAACGTTTCGTATATTAAAACAAAGGCAAGTATTTTATAAAAATATATAGAGAACTGAAATTACGTTTTACTTTTTCTGAAGAAGCAAAACAATTTCGATGTGAACGAAATTCTGTGACAGGCGGTATAATAATTATAAAACGTCAAAGTTGCTGCATATCTGTACTAATCTGTATACAAAATATTCAAAAATATTAAACGGTTTTGATTTTTGATCACTCTAGTTAGTGTCCATCTTGTTTAATATTGAACACCATAATGCAGCCAATTCGAACAGATTACTTAGATGTGTTCCAGCAACAACAACGATTCTATTTCAAGTGAATTAAGACGAGCATGAATATTGAGTAATAAGAGAACCTTTGGATTACGTACATTGATTTCAAATACAAAAGTCAGAGAGCAAAGAGTTATTTAAAATTTATCAAGAGTGGTAGAATATTTTTTGAAAATACTACTACAAAAATTGTATTTCTAACAAATCATAGTACTAAAATCGTATTTGGGTGAGACATTCTCGAGAAAAACAGTCCTTTAAAATTAAAATTTCAATTTTAACAACTTAAACTATCGAATGAGCGTTAATGTTTTAATTTATATTAAATTTTACTTAAATATGATTTAATAATTTTCGATAATAATAATTTCTCAGCTGCTCTTATTATTCGCATAATTCGTGTATGTGTCACTTGAAATAATAGTCCAACTCTAACAATTTGTGTGAAATGGGATACTGTTAACCCATTGCGCGCACAGTTCTTTGTTTAAAAGACAAAAATTAAAAACAAAAGGATGTGACGACGGATGTTATTGAAATTGATATTGATATTTTTGAACAGACAACTAAATTTGTAACAAAGATTTTTTCTTACAAATATCTTTTTTTAGTCGTCACTAGAGGTAGCTAAATTGACATAATTTTCCACATACATAATAAATAGTACAATTTTAATCATGTATTTGTATTGTGCGTTTGTACTGATATTTATAACACATAAAGTACAATCCACCATAACAATTATCCCACATTTATGAGTCTGTGATTATTTAAAAATTACCATCCGCATTTCCTTCCAAATGTAAGCACATATAAACATTGTCTCGAAACTAAAAGTTAAATTTTTCAAAAATAATAAAATAGACTAGGAATGAAGCCTTTAGAATTGGACAAACTAAGTATAAAACTATTTCGCATAGCTTTTATACAAATTTTCTCCCAGAATAAGGGCAAAACTGTACTTAATTTTCAGTTATCAAAAACAGACAGATTTTTGTTTTTTTTTTCTTTAGAAAAAGGATATATAGAAGAAGCTAGACGAATTCTTCCTGCAATTTAAATGATAATTGGTTATGCTTGGATTCCAAAAGATTAGCCGATTTTTAAGAGGATTTTGAAATAAGGATGTATCGGGTATCCTTCCAACAACATTTTTGTAAAATTTTATGGCAGAACAATAATTTAATAATTGTTCCAATTTTATTGTATTAAGAGTACAACTGTTTATTATATTCAAAACTAGTTGACCGCCCTGGCTTCGCTCGGTAGCTATTTACTAATGTTAGTTCTTCAAATTTCTCTAAAAAAATGTCTCTTATTAAGAAAAATGAGAAGGGAGAAGGAGGCAATATATTTTTTTTTTCTTTACTAACCATCTCCTGAATATTTCGAATCACGTTCTCACGTGATGCCATTACATACATCGAAAATTTCATTTTTATATATATAGATGAAATGTGCACCGGTTTTTTAAAAAACTATGGCGGTATTCACAATCGTGTGCATTTGTATTGCAAATTCATGCAATGGTGGATTTCTGTATATTATGTTAGTGTATAGTAAAAATTTAAATATTAGCCCAAGATTGTGAATTGGGCTAATATTTTTTTCTTCATCTTACTAAAATGCAATAGTTAACCAATTTTTACTCGTCTAGGATAACTCATTCTATTTTTGTCCATTGCTTATATGAGAACAAAGCACTAGGGTTCTATAAGTCGAACAATCGACTTTTTGTTGAAAAAAGTCGAAAAGTCTAAGTCGACTTTTTGGTCACAAATTGTCACAATTTTGGTCACAATTGTTAAAAAAATTTCTAATTGCAACATTATACTAAAACAAAATATGCACAGAATAACATAATAATTTTATGTTATTGCAATTTGGAACACTTACATTTTTTCTAGTGTATGCAAAAATAAATAATAAGTAAATGTTCATAAAAAAATGCTCTTTCTACATATTATATATTATCGCCTTAATACATTTAATTTTTATTGCTAAACATTACACAAGGCGCATCAATAAATTCAGAAACCATGTATTTTTTACAATAAATGGTAAAAAGTGGAAAAAAGTCGAAAATAGTCGGAAAGTCGAAAAAAGTCGATTTAACTAAAAAGTCGAAAGTTCGAAAAGTCGACTTTTCATAAATTACCAAAAGTCGAAAGTTCGAAAAGTCGACTTTTTAAAAATCGAAAAAAGTCGAAAGTTCGAAAAGTCGACTTTTTGTTTCAACTATAGAACCCTACAAAGCACTGTGCCGCGTCGTCTCGGAACTTTAGAAAAGCGTTTACAAGGAACACATTTTCTTTTTTAAGTTTTTGTAAAGAAATTTCCGTACTTCCGATTTTAACGTAAAGCGCAATAATTTAGCTCATTTGCTCAGTTTAAAAAAAAAAAAACGTCCATTGTATTTTTTGTAGCTTTTCATAATGATAATTCTGGGTTGATTATGATTCCATATCGAGGGCCTATATTCAAAACCCTCTATCTTTGATTTTCACGAAAATGACTTTTTGATGGTAAAATGTTCAGTAAAACAGTCCTCATCTATGGTGTGAATATCTTACAAACATATATATATTTTTTTATGTTTTATTGCATTTTTGTTATTTTTCTATCTTTCAAATAATTAATTTTCAAATATTTTTTTTGAAATAATTTCTTCTTGCAATTCATGTTTTCTTACTAATTTTTGCATGCTGAACATGAATTTTACGTTCTCCAATCATTTATTAAAATAGCGAATGCCGATTCTGAATTGAATTACCATGAAAATAATTTACTTTTTTGTTTTTGGAAAATATAATGTCCATAGCATAAAAATAAATGGTTAAAGTGGGAGTTTGCTTTTAAAAGAGTCTACTTTTGAAATGTCATCTATAATTTTACGATAATTTACACCAATCAAATGAAGTCTTATGAATGGAAGCAGCCTTTTTTGTAAACATTCCTTGATGAAAATTTCGATATTTATAGAGCCCGTTGTAACAAATGTTTGGCTTTTCTGCCGCAACTGCATATTGCTTGCCATACCAAGAATTTTTTGGGAAATTTTGTCTGCTTTTGGGTCCTTAACTTTTCTTCAACATTCTTTCGAGCATCAGCAACATAAAAAATCTGCCAGAACATAAGTTTCGTCATCCATTATACAATTTCAATTTCCGTGCTCTCTTTTTGGTCTCTAAATTTTAGGCAGCGTTCCTGTCAGGAACTTTTAGAGCATTGTATGTTTTTAAACCTGCATTAGCTTTAACTTTTCGTAACAAATAGTCCAAGCACTGAGCTATCCGGGCTGCTTTTCTACCGGAGCTCTTTTGAAAATGCTTTCTATTTTTTTGGCTTTAGAAACATCATGTGGGCCATTCCTTCTACCTGAACCAGGTTTTCTATCAACGGACAAGTTCTCCCGGTACTGTTTAATAATATTATAAACAGTTTGATGGCAGACCTTTGAATGCTTGGCAAACTTTTTGTAGGACCAAGTTGCGTTTTGTTGAAAATATTTAATAATTTTTGTACGCACTTTTTTTCTGGTCACTCATTTTAATCAGATTAACAACAAATGAACATAATTGACATTAAGCATAATAACTGACGTGCTTTACAAAGGTAACTTGATCAAAAAAAAAAAAATACTTGGGTTAAAAGCTTTAATGAAAAACGTGTGTTAAGAATTTTACGATCTCACTCCTTAATACGCGAAAAAAACTGATTTTTGGCTCTTCTGAAAAGTTGTGTTTTGAATATAGGCCTCGATATATTTCATATATATTTAATAACAATTAGCATCAACTAAAAAAAATATTATCCATTCCAAACTATACATTATCCGATTTGACTAAAATTTTCAGGGTTGCACTTTTATAACAACTGTCAGTCACACTAATCCGATCCTCACTTCTCAAAATTCGAAAATAAAGTAAAAGAAAACCTCTAGCTATTTATGTAATACAAATACTTTAAATTAATTGAATGTACATTAGGGTGGGTAAATTTGTTTCACGACAAATCGTAAGCTGAAACGCATTCTACGGAAACCAAGGTTTAAAATCAAATCCTATATTGCGCATTTCGTATTTCTTCCAATGATATTTCAGTAATATTAGTTTTTTTAATAGCTTTTTTTTTGTGGATAAAAGACGAAATGCGCATTTGATTTTAGACGTATGATTTCTTGGGGAAAATTTCTTATAATTTTCCTTAGAATGCGTTTCTGCTATACGATTTTTTACTTTTTGATTGTCCATACAAATCGACCCAGCCTAGTGTACATAAATAATGTATATTGTGTAGATAAATGTATGTACAAGGATATTATGTGGAGGAACTAGTTTTTATGTATGCTTGGACTTAAATGAAAGATATATATTCTAAATTAAGTTCAAAACAAATACTGTATTATAACTAATATTTATATTACTAGTGTAGTACATATAGTAAATGTATGTAAATGTGTGTTTTGCTTTGTAATTGTTTTCAATGTAATTTTGTTTTTTTGGGTTCTTTATGATATAAAAAGTAATTGTATTTAAAACAAGAATTTACTTACGTTTTTTAAATAATTTATTACAAAATATTATGAAAAAAGTAAGTTTTCGCAAACGGACCTAAATGCAAATGTGTGTGTAGTATATATTGTAATAACAACAATATTAAATATTAAATTCATTTAATTTGTTTATAAGTACATAATTGTTTATAAATGTTTTTGTTTTATTATTTTTTTTATTTTTTTTGATTCATCCATATTGAAATATGTTTGTATGCAATGGAAATTAAGAAGCCTGGATTAACTATTCGTACTTTGTACTGAAACACTACAAATTATATACTTACATATATATATGTATATATATGTTTTATTATATGATAAAAAGCCGAATTAAAGTTAAACCGATTTTTAAGTGTTCATTTCAAAATTCATACTAAAACAAAGAACAAAAATTACTTAAAAATTGTAAATAATATAATAAAATAAACAACAGAATATTGATGATTTTTATTATTGTAAGCGAAAATCTAATATTTATTTAATAAGGATTTTATGTTAGTTTTTTTTTTTTCATCCAAAACGAATATAGAAAATTGGTTGCTAAGTGTTTTAATAACCTTCGCCATTGCCTATAATACTTAATCTGATAGTCAGAGACGATTTAGTGATGTCCATTTGTCAGTTAAATTCACCATTCCGAAGCTCACAAGTAATGATGCATGAATACAACATTAATTGTATCAGACATCACAAACAAATTGAACTTGGGTCTTCCAATTTTGATCATATTCGATAAACACAATCTCTTTGGACATTTACATTTTAAGTTTTTATAATTTTTGAAAAAATTATTGATTTAAAACACATTCACGACTTCATAATTACACAAAATATTGGTTATAAAAAACTACATTCACGATGCAAATACTATTTTCAGAGGGCTGTCCGTCACATACACATTTTAATTTAGTTGTTAAGTCAATTTAACACTTTTTAAGATTATTTAGTGCATTTGCATCATGAATGCATATTTTAAAAACAAAATTTTTTTAATTTCATTATCTTTCAAATGCCAGGTTCATAATATACGATTATTTAATGATTTATGTAAATTTTCTTGATTTTTACGAAACGTTTTTCGAAATTCAAAATAATAAAAATGTCCAAAGGACTCCAAAGGGTATGTATGTATGTGTTTACCGTTTATATATATTCAAAATCAGAATACCCAATGTCAAAAACTTGTTTTTTTTTCTGTTGGACAGAATTTAGATACGGAAAAATATGAAAGACACATAATTGTCAGAAATACTTTGTAGAATTTTCTTCACTTAACAACCTGTTCATTCCGTTTTAAATTTCCACAATATTCATTAATAGCAGAGTCTATTAAATGAGCATTGTCTATCCATGTGTGTTGGTTGAAATACGATAAGCTACGGACCCAGCTGTTGTTTCAATATATCATAAAATCGGCCCATACAAGTCTGAGATACATATATACAAAAATATAAGATAAAAATGTATGAAAGCTCCCAGATAACGGATGAAAAAAAAAACAATCATAACCAACAATGAATGAATCATCCAAATCAGGTCATAAATGGCTGAGAAATAAGCTAAACCACATTTTTAAAAACCCCGATTTAGTGAAATGTTTCATCTCCCATTAGAAGTTTGGATCGAGAATGTACCGATTCGGGGAAAAAAAATATGTTTTAATCCGAATAATACAATTTCACGTGTACAAAAACCCGGCTGCCTGATTTTCACAAAAAATTGGGGTCACAAAAAACCGTTTCCTTTAAACATATATTTTTTTTATGGCATTCTTTAGTAACTTTAACTATTTCCCAATTATCTACATTCGTAAAATTGCTGAAAAAAATCTAACATAAAACCAATACAAATTAATCAACATACATTACTTTTACGTTTCGTGCAGATGTGGAAATCAGTAAGGGATGGTTTAGATTTAAAATATATACTTTTTAGCATCTAGGACTAAGTAGCTTAAATGAATAAGAAAAATGTGTATTAATATGTTTGGTTTTTATTTTTAAAAGCATTAAATATTAAATCAGTGCGAACTATTTTAATTTGTAAAAAATGTATATCTACTCGTATATTTTAAAACTCTGTTGGAAAACCTAAAAATTTGTATATTAAATAGAAAAATGTATGTATATTAGAATTAGGAACACAAATTAAAATCACTTTAAGACTCTTTAGACCAGGGGTGCTCAGAAGTTCCTTATGGAAGAGCAAACACCAATACATTTAAAGAAAATCTAATTTTCATTCAATATTTATTGTTGTAAAAACTACAACATTCAAAGAACAATGAAAAAAATACACACTTTTTTAAACGATACCATACGATAAACAAAAACAAAATCTACATTGATGATCGCTGTCGTCAATGTTTACCAGCAAAGCATACAAAAGTGTTGTTGCTTTGCACTTGCATGTATACAGTGAAGAACGACAAAAAAACTAACAAAACAAAGTTGTTTGTGTATTTCATATTGCTAGTGCTGTATTGAGTATAGAAACACACAGCCTATAGCTAAGAGCATTTACAAAAACAAATGAGCACCAAGAGTATAGGGCTTGGGCACCCTAGCTTTAGACAATTACATCTTACGACAAACTTTTGGAACAGTAAATTAATAATCGAGTAAACCTATACCGTAAAAATATTTTCCATATATCCCTGACATTTATTAAGGTATATAGTTAGGCGATACTTTATTGGAGAGCTATAAATAAAAGTTATCTAACACCTCTCTAGCGCTATTCTATTCAGGGCATCGGAATTCTCCTTCATAGTTTGTCCAAAGAAAACAAAATGATGCCGTATAATACCGATTTTAGTAAAGCTTTTTATAAAGTAAATCACAAGCTGGACATTCTGGGCTTAACATTTCTCAACCTAAACTGGATAAAATCGTATCTTTTGGGTAGAACTCAATGTTTTAAATTCAATTCACTGAAAACCTAATGAAATTAAATTTAAAAATATGTAAACTTATGCAATTTTCAAGTAGTAATTATATTCCCGCCAACTATACTTTGGGCAATTATCAGCTTGATTCTGTTAAAAATTTTCTTGATCTCGGAATTTAGCGACCCCTTCATCACAAAACAACTTTACATCGCTTTAGCAAGACCTATATCCTGAAATAAACTTTCCATCCACCATACATTGATAGACTTATGTTAAAACAAGTAAGAAAGTAGGGTCGGTCAAGCACGACCATATAATACCCTACACTAAGTAAATGAGAAAAACATTTTTCTTTCAAAAACTCAATAATTTATATTCGTGAGTGATTTTCGGAAGTGGGTCTTATATGAGAGCTATGACAAATTATGTACCGATCACCACGAAATTTGGTCATGTGATTAATGTCTATATAAAAGTTATTTGTGTCGCATTTTATGTGTATACCAACATTTTAAGAAGACTTATGCTCGTTAATGTGATTATCGGAAAACTTGTGTAGATACCTATATAAATTAAACATTTATGACCGATAAAGTCCAATTTCGGAAGGACATTTGTGTGAGGGCTAGGTGAAATAATGGACCGATTTCAACCAGTTTCAATAGGCTTGGTCCTTGGGCCGAAAAATTGATATATACCAAATTTTATCGAAATATCTTCAAAATTGCGACCTGTACTCTGCGCACAAGGTTTACTTTCAATGTTCCTCAACGATTGTCACGCTCAAGCTGATGCAATAAGGGCATTATACTGCGAATTTAATAATCTTTATCATCTCATTGATTTTTCTCTCAAAACAAATGTAGTTAAACGTAACATTATTCGTTTTTTTAAATGATTAATTATTTGTTGTACTTTTTGTACAACTAGTTTATTGTACAAGTAGCTGGTACCTAATAGCTAGTGAAAGGTTTCTAATTGACACTTTTTAATACCTTTAAAATTATATATATTATAAGATATTAAGCAATGCTTCTGTCTTTCATATTTAACAAATTATTTTATATTCATTGAAACATAATTTCTCATCCAATAAAGAATTAATATGTTTAATGTATTATACAAACATTTAAAAAATTCTTATAACTAACAGATTTATTTATCCTTACATTATTATTTTCTAGTATTAAAATAATAATAAAAAAAATTTACGAATATGGATCTTAAAATATCCTTGCTGAAATTTATTATAATATTTTCGTTGGAAAATGATTTTTGGCAATATATTATATAAATTGAAATCGTAGGGATTTATATAAGACGAAATTTATAAAAATGGGACAACTAATTACAAAGATATGCCGAAAAATATATGTATTTGTAGTTTATATATTGAAACCACGGAACATAAGCATTAATATGAGACAAATATTGAAGAAATTGGATAATAATAATTGTAACTTTTCATCTAGATAAAAGATAAACCAAAGTTAGTTTAAAATTTCTGTGGTACTTAAAATTTTGTATGACCATAATAAAGCTTTAACAAATTTGTCTTGCTTCTGTCAATTACCGACTAACACACTCACTATTTCTATATCTCATTTCGTTAATTCTTTTATATTAAGATGTCAACAAAAACAAATATTAAGATAGATTATTAATAAATTAATTAATTAATTAATTTCAAACAAAAACAAGTAAAGTCTTTAAAAATACAGCAACATATAACAAAATATGTGTGGTTTGTTTTCGTGTGTGTAAAAAATGACATATGTATGCATGTATGTATGTAGGAACTACAGTACCTGCACAGATAAGTATAAGAAATCAGGCATGTCACAGACTTCAATTTCGTACGATAGTGAAATGAATTCAACTTTTTTGATATATCAAATTAAAATCATTATTTCAATTGTCTTATTGGTATTGATTATTAACTCTAGTTTAGTGAGGACTGAATTCTGTGACCAACCTGAATTTAATATTTTGTGGCTTTGCTAAATTTGTTTTAATGAACTACGTAGCACAGTGGGGTCAATCGCAAAAGTGGTAATAAATTTGAATCTTCTAAACTAGTGCTCAAATTAAAAAATGATGTACATATAAACGAATCGTAGAGGATTTGTGTAAAAAAAAAAAAATAAAAAACTAATGTGGCCTTTTTTTGACAAACTTACATTTTTTTTAAATTCACTATTTCGACTATTGCCTGAAGTAGGATATCGATTTAAAAATTCTTAAGCCAGTTCTTATTAAATATGTATGTACAAATTTTAAATTTTTTTTATTAAAATCTTTGAGAAATATTAAAAACAATTAAGCTCAATTTTTGTAAAAATTTAGCAATATTTCTAACTAATTTCCAAATTTTGACTGTGATTAATTTTCACAACGGATTGAGAAATTTGCCAAACAACTTCGAACTTATGTGTTTTTTCGGAATTTGTTAGAAAAAGAGGATGTTTTTAGAAAAATATTTGGAACAAAAAAAAAAAAAAAATCAAGGTGAAAATTGTAACTTAAATATATTTTAAACAAGATATAACTTAATCGCTTGCTTTAAAGTTTCATTCATTGAAATCTGTCCATATTTGCACAAATTACAAGCTATACAAATGTTTCCTAACCATAAGAGGTCGACTTTGACAACCGGTATCTAGATATTAAAACTTTGAATTTACATATCCACATACGATAGAATAGAAATTTTGAAAGCAATAATATAGCATACATTATAGCTACTAAAAGTAATAGCTTACTGAAATGCAGCAAAGAAGAAGTAATGTAAGGGAGACTTTTATGATTTTCATTTTGGCGGCGCACCATTATAACTAGGAGCGAACGTCCAAATGACATGTAGACTAATTACAGAGAAATCGGAATCATACAAAAGCATGTTTTTTCCTGTAAGGCCTATGCTGTCATGCATAAGGTAAGTATTTATCCGTTTCAGAACATTTTAAGAATTTTGCTAAAGATTTGTTAGTGCATTATATTATAAGTAAATTTCTAAAATTCAAATCAATTTGGATTGGAAAAGCAGACCTAAAAGTGAATTAAACGATTTTAAAACCTGATTATTCATCCACTAAACTCTTTGCACTGTTTTTTTTTTTTTTTTTTTTTGAAATAATTGTTTGTGCCTTGTTTGCTTTTTTGTTCCTTTTTAGTTGCTATTTTTTTATATTATTTCTTGATATTTTTTTATTAAACAACGATTTTTGTGCATTTTTTTGTTTTCTCTGGCAATAATACTTGTTTTAAGTTCATTGTTTAAGGTAAAGTTTTGTATGGAAGTAAGGAACTGGAGGTATTTTTGGAAACCTTCCAATAAAGCATATTATTAATTCGTTTAAAAATATAGATCATATCTCCTGATAATAAAAGTTCAAATTGAGTTATGACTGCCACAAAATTCATCCTTTCTGAGTTATCAACGTATGAGCAACGTTTTAATATAATTTTTGTATATTATTAAATGTTTCTGGTTTCTATTGTAATGCAGTTTTTGTTTCCATCCGGGGTATGCCTTTGAAATCGTCTTTACCACAGAGCTGTCTTATATCTTTGGGATACGATTGGGTTGTTAATGGACGAAGCTTCTAATAGAGGATTCGACGAGATACACGATTCGGCTCTCAGTCGGCTTACGACTTATTATTGGAAAGTAAATGCCACGGATGCAATCCGCACGCAGAGAACAAACATGGTTGTGGTAAACATAATCAAAGAGCAATATATTATGATAAGATTTATGATTGTAGTCCAAACATATCATGATCATTATTAGTATCATTAAATATGATATTATGATCATATATAGTTGTAATATCATTGTCATACATGATCATAATTTCTTCTGAAATAATCATATTTATGACCCAATTAAATCACAAATTTATTGATATTCGCGCTGGGATATTACTTATAAAACTATAGAGCGAATGAAAATAGCAGACATTAAAAATTTACTTGTGAAAATGTTATAGCTTAGACAAACACCAACACTTTCAAATGATGACAACAAAAGACATTAAAAGTAATGATATATTGTTTGCATCTTAAACATTTTACATATACGCGTATAGAAACTTAACATTTAATGGTTGTACATAATATAATATGTTTACATATTTATTATTATTCAGTTGTTTAAAAAATAATAATGTTTCGCGATTGCGATGAAAATATAAATGTTTACAGTAATTTAAATATTGTTGAAATTGAATTAAAACAACAATTATATGTTTACGACAACAATATATTGTTACAAAGAACATAGTATAGTTGTCGTAACCATGTCAAAACTCTTTGTTGGCTTTATAACTTAAGGCAAGTTAATTATTACAATCCGACGAGATACATGTTTCGGCTCTGTGTCGGCTAACGACTAATTATGGGTAAATAAATAGATGCAATCCGAGGAGATAAATTCTTCAGCTCTACAACTTATGTCTATAACAATTTAAGTATGTCTATAACTAGCTAATGCGTACAATCAGACGAGATAAATGCTTCGGCTCTCAGTCGATTTTAGCTACGATATTAGTACGAAGTAAGAATTTTGGCATCGATTCTTGCTTGCTTTGTTCATTTTTTTCTTACATATCTTATATTAAAATTCACATAAACTCTTTGGGAATTATTAAAAAAAAATATAAAAATATATCTACACGTTGCACTATAATATCATATTTAATAAAAAAAAGTCCAAATACCGAAAAAAAGAACTGAAACCAATCAGTTTTTAATTTTTTAAAACCGAAACCTTAAACTAATTATCCTGATATTGTAATTTAAAGAGTCCATTACTTGCAGTATCCTACTTGCTGTGTAATTTTTAGGCATAAGGCGATCCATAGTTAATTCGTTTATGTTTTTTTCACAAGAATATTGAAATTTTTAGGTCTTATTTTGATTTTTTTTGAACATATTTTTCAATAATAAATGAATTCAAATTAGCCATCTAATTATAACATAAACTAGTCATGTGCTTTTTGTATGGAGCTCTTATGCATTAATTTTTATTAGATTATTATTTTCGTAGAGAATCTAAACAAGATGTTAAATTAGTAAGGAAATAAATAAAATTTTCTTTCACAAAATTCGTCAAATTGAACGGAAAAATGCTGCATTCGTTAGCACTGTTTGTTATCCTAGTAGATTCTATATCCTTGAATCCAAGAATATTAACAGTAAATTATTGTATTGCAGCAATATTACAGTTTTTTTTTAGCCATTAATAACTAAAAATAAAATTAAAAAGTTGACTATGACCACAAAGAATATAAACACAGCAGCTGTGAAGAGTCGGATACCGTTATAAGCAAAATCAGTGCGGTTGAAGATCACATTTGAAAGAATTAAAATGTGTCCCCTTGTAAACGCATTTGCAAACATCAGAATCGATGCGATATAGAACATATTTGATAAATTAAAAAAAAAATAAAATTATCTGATTTTACTCAAATTTTCAACGTCTTTTATACCTATTTTCACCGACCCGCACTACTCCAAATTTAAAAAATAAAAAACACACAACTATATCATAAATTCAATAAGACATCTCTAACAAATTGACCTTGGGTAATCATATTTGGTAAAAACATATTTTTTAGAGTCATTAAGACATTTTCATTTCTTTTAATTTCCAAACACTCTAGATTTTATTCGTGATTTTAATTTCTTAAAAAAAAATATTGAGCTGATGTCGGATTTTATTGATTTAAGATGCATTTAAAAATAAACAATGAAGAAAAATGTTGGTGTTAAATATAAAAAATTATGAAAAATAGTAGGACTCATGAATGCATTTTTTGAAAACTAATATTTTGTGTAATTACTTATGTAGTCTGATGAGGACATCAGACTACATACGATACAATATTTAATGTTATTGGTTAAAAACAAAATAAATAATAATTCGTGAATAGAATAGCGAGTTCTACGAAATTTAAAAGAATAAAAATAGAAATATCCAAGGGACTCTAAGAGTACCTATGCATTTATCAAATATGGTAAAAATCGGAAGGCCCAAGATCAAAAACTTGTGTTTTTTCTGTGTTTCTTGGAATTCATGAATGTTTCTTATAAATTGTCTGAATTTTTAAGCATGAATTTACACAAATTTACAAAATTTACACAAATTTACAAATTTCCATGTATGTATTTAATTAAGATTAACCAATGATCATTAGTAGAACTACATATTTTCGTAAGGCGGTTCGTTTAATTGTCATTATGTAATTTATTATTGTTTTTGTATATGTAGCTGTAAGTGTAAATGTGTATGTAGAAATGTTTGTGTGTGTATGTAATGCATATGCAGATACATGTGGCATGTACGCGTGTTTAGTGGCAAGGTAGTAAGTGAGTGACTGTAGTTGTGGTACATAAGTAAGTTTTAGCAAAAAAAATTTGTATTTATTTTGAATATGTACTCCTTGGGGTTGTGATTGGCAAAAATTCTTTGATAGAGATCAGATTGTAGCAAATAGTGCTTCAGAGGATGCGCACCTGTATCACCAATATAAATACCAGCAGCTTGAGAGTCGGCGGCGTTATCGAATGATATTGACGATGTGGATGCTTGTTCCGTAAATGATACTTTGCCAACATTAGCACCGCCGCTTCCAGTGCCAGCACTACCGCTTACGTTGCCAACACCAACACCACCACCACCAGCACCACCAACACCACAGCCACTAGAACCAGCACCAGCGCCGCTTAAATACTCATCTGTCGATGAATTTGCCTCTGAGCGAAGATGATTGTTGGGACTACCTGAAACAACTACTTTGTTACCACCACTGCTGCATGCACTGGCTACCGGTGCTGTGGTTGATCCATTTATCTGGGGTAAATATCGAATCAGAACAAACAAACAAAACAAACAGAGATGGGCATATGACAGTAATGAGAAATCATCATTATATTTCAATTCATTTTTATTATACTATTGTATATGTATATATAGGTATATTTTGTTTTATTTATTTTATTTTATATTTTTTTTATTTATTTTTTTGTTAACTATATACACAGATATTGATTTTTTTGTTTTTTTTTTTTTTTGTATGCATGTGTTTGAACAATTTTGCACACACACACAAACACACAATAAAATGCACATTTATAAAATTAAATTAAAGTGAACATTAAATACTAAATTATAATAAATACGATTTCAAAGCCAAACAGAAAATTATTTATTTAAAAAAAAAAAAAAATGTACAAAAACGAAAACAAATTTTGCAACAAAATGAACTCTTAATCTTAAATAAAACATAGTGCAGCAGCAGCATTTTTAGTTCGAAATTTATATTCGCCATTCAACACAGCAAATACCAACCTTGTATTGTAGATACGTATTGAAAGTGGCTTAAAACTTTTTTGGCATAAAGGAAGAATTTCGTTAAAAAAAAAAAAATGGATTGACCTTTACTCTTCTGTATTTAATTTGGTAACGTGTTTTTCATGCCCAAATTTAAAGTTCTACAGAATTTAGAAATTCGAATTATATATGTAGGTCCAAAGTTCACATTGTTTTAATAGATGCGTGCAAAATACCTAAAGTAAAACTGTTAATATCTTTAGAACTGTTAGTTAGTTTTTAGAATTTTTGTTTAGCTTTTTACTTGAAACACGTTTCTCATCAAAGCAGGATATGACACAGAAAATCGTCCTTGAACAAAGCATATCGAGGGTCTATATTCAAAACCCTCTAACTTTGATTTTCACGAAAATGACTTTTTGATGGTAAAGTGTTCAGTAAAACAGTCCTCATCTATGGTGTGAATTTCATAAAAAACATATTTTTTTTTTTTTGCTGTTTTATTTGCATTTTTGTTATTTCTCTATCTTATACAATTCATGTTTTCTTACTAATTTTTACATGCTGAATTTTACATTTTTCAATCATTTATCAAAATATAGAATGCCGATTCAGAATTAAATAACCATGAAAATATTTTACCTTTTTGTTTTTGGAAAATAAAATGTCCATGGCATAAAAATAAATGGTTAAAGTTTGAGTTTCCTTAAAAAGTGTCTACTTTTAAAGTGTAATGTACTATTTTACGACCAAATCAAACTCCAAAAATAGAAAAAAAAAATATTTTTCTATAACTTTTGTTTAATATTGTTTACTTTTTATCTTATTTGTATTGTTAGCCGTTATCTTTAATAAATCACGTTAAAAACTGACAGTTCGCATAAATGAAATCAAAATAATTTAATTTTATTAAAATGCAAATCCTCTATCTCATCATTTTCATACATACACAATGAATATTTTGAGTAAAAAATCCTTTTTCTATCATAAGTCCCCAATAATGCAAAATTTTAAAAACCAATTATATGTTTTAAAAAATATATAGAATATCGAATTTTAATAACTCTAGTAATACGAGAAAAAAATAGTTTTTTGGCCCTCCTGAAAAGCTGTGTTTTTTAAGATAGTGGGTTTTGAATATAGGCCATCGATACATCAAAAAAGATATCTTCAATTTTCCAAAAATATATAACAAGTAAAAGCCTTATATTCAATGTGTGACAACAAAATATAGGCTTAATTATGAACCGATACTCACAAAAGTTGTTAGAAAGATTTAGGTTCATATGAAACTTGTTTATGTCCAATTACATAACAATATTAATTATTAGACGACAATTAGGAATGTTCAAGTAATTTTCTGAGGGGGACCTTGTATGGGGACTAGGAACAAATGTTGCCCGATTTACAGTATAATCAACATATTTATTGCTCTAACAGTATGCCGGTGGGGACATTTGTAGGGGGCTAAGTGAAATCATGAATCGATATTGTCCATTTTCAATACCGAACAAACCTCATCAACAGCGAGTATTTGTGGAAAATTTCAGACAGCTACTTTTGTTTGGGCCCTAGTGTTTTCGACAGACAGACAGACGGACTTATGAGAACCCCAGAATATACATACTTACTAATGTGGGTCTGCTAAAAATATTTTGATTTGTTACAAACGGAATGACAAAATCAATATATATAAAAATCAGAATGGGACCATGGAGGGCTTTCGAGATAATTAAAATTTATGGATAAATTTGAAAAAAAATTATTTTCGTTTTTCTGTATATTTTTATTTTAATTGTGCAATTTTTATAAACTTTATAAACTTATTAATCCTTGAAAGTTTTTTATTTTAATGTAGAAGAATGATAGCTTGAAGATGGATAATTCGAAATTCATTTTCTTAATTTTTGGATTTTTTTTTCTTAAAAATTTGTTTATACTGTTGGGAAAAATGTCAATAATTGAATATGTGATTCTAAGGATGTCATAAGATAAAGGTTACTATTGGAAACTCCATAGCATATTTTCTAATATTTTTATTCAATATATAAAATATATTGAATAATATAATGCAGATACATATTTATAATTTATGTTTAAACAGCTGGCGTATCTTTTGGACGTGTTTTTTTTTTTTTAATTACTTATATGTCATTTTGAAGGGTACATATCTGTCATTTATTCTCACTTAGTTATTGAAAAAATATCGAATTTTGTGATAGCAAAGCGTCAATTGCGGGAAGGCCTCTTGAACGCAACAAAAGAAAATCATTTTCCTCATTACTTGCGATGAAAAATGGAAAAATATCTATAGGACTAAGGTAATGCTCTGTATTCTATTATGAGATTCCGAAATCTGGCCAGACCATAACAGGGAATCTTTGAAGAAAGTAACCGATTTGTTTGAAGCGAGCATTGGCAGAAAAACTCCTAAAATATGCGGCCAGACATGAAACTGTAATATTCCATTATGACAACTTACGGCCACATGTTGCAATATCTGTTAAAAAAGAAAGCAGTCTTACCCGATTTATAGTACAGACCTTGCCCCGTCCGACTAACATTTGTTTCAATCGATGCAGAACGCTCTTGCTGAGATACGCTTTACTTCAGAACAGAGTATCCGAAATTGGCTGGATTCATTGGCACGGAATCCATATGTTGCCAAAAAATATGGGAAAAGGACATAGCTAACAATGGCCAATACTTTGAAAAAAAAATACCGCATTTTTAAGTTATACACCCAACAGATTACTTTTGCAGATTATATCTCAAATGTCACCCATTAAGAAAAAACATGAATATATTAATATTAAAATGTTCATATCTATGAATGTGTAACTTAAAGGTTAAATTTGGACAAACTTCCTCCTTAGAAATAAGGACTGAGATCGAAAAATTCTTAACACCGTTTTTCATTAAAACTTTTAACCCAAATATTATATGATTTTTTTTATTAAGTTAACATTGTAAAGCATGTCTCTTATTATGTTTAATGTCAATTATGTTCATTTATTGTTAATCTGATTAAAATGAGTGACCAGAAAAAAGTGCGTACTAAAATTATTAAATATTTTCAACAAAACCCAACTTGGTCCCAAAAAAAAAATTTCCCAAAAAGTTCTTGGTATGGCAAGCAATATGCAGTTGCGGCAAAAAAGCCAAACATTTGTTACAAAGCGCTCTATAAATACCGAAATTTACATCAAGAAATGTTTACAAAAAAGGATGCTTCCATTCATAAGACTTCTTAGTGTGTCCACTTATTTTTGGTCTGATTTGGCACCCTGTCACTATGGTAAATAAGCCCTTGAGTGGTACAAGAACAATAATGTGGTATTTGTACCAAGAGAGGCAAATTCTCCAAACTGCCTGGAGCTAAGGCCAGTGGAGAGATATTGGGCTCTTGTTAAAAGAGAATTGAAGAGCACAAAAAAGGTGTCCAAAAGTGTGGTAGATTTGAAACGGAGATGGACAAACAAAATGACAGAATCACAAGGGTTTCCGAAAAAGGTTCAAAATTTCATCACTAGTGATTAAAACTACAAAAATATATATATATTTTTTTGTAAATTGTAATAATAATCTCAATCAAATAAAAAAGATCAAAACTGTAAGTTTAGTGGTTTCATTTTTATTCTTATTTCATTTTTGTTAAGAATTTTTCGATCTCAGTCCTTATATTTAAATTTTAATTGAAAATATAAGTAAAAATTTATATAACATTATGGTCTATTATTAAAATAATAATGTACAAAATTTAGGGGATACATATGTATTTTAAAATATCGTTGCTTAAAGTATATTATTTAAATTTATTAAAAGTTTTCCTTTGGAAAATGGTTTAATGGTGATAAGTATACACAGAAAATTTAAGTATGTACCTTCGATTTAAGATAAAACTATGTCTACACTAAACTAATTTGTAGTTTTTTTAGAGGTCCCACTCTGAAATTTGTATGTGTTTTTAACGATATTATGAAAGATTTAATATTCATTTAAAACAGCATGTTTCAATAAAATTAATGAAATTCTATTGAAATTTTATAAGTAGTCAATGTATTCTTTAAGACAGTAATTTTTCTATTATAAATTTAAAAATTATTTATGAATATGGACGTAGTTATTTAACTACGCCAATTGTGTTACAGTTTATATGTTATTAAATTATTAAAATAATAATCTTATTAACTGGAGTAATAAAAAAATATATACTTTTATTCGTTGACTGAAAGATTGCTTGTAAACAAAAGCAATCGGTTATTGGACTGTCTAGAAGATGTCAATTAGTTTACCTATAGGACACGTTAAAATAACTACAGTTATGTAGCTAATAAGTAACCATTTACGTAGCTAGTAAGGTAAGTAACTCTACTTTGGATCAGCTATAACACTCTATAAGTCTCTTTTGACCCCCTACTAGTCATGCAGCTATTTAGTATTTATTTAAGTCAGTAGTTCGGGACAGTCACCCAGAACAGCTGGGAAGTGAGAATGCACAATCACCGAGTATAGATTATATCATAGCAGTAAATGAATGATCCATATTTGACTTTTAATTTACCATGAATTAAATAAAATTTAACCGCATTCAGTTTTCCCAAAATTTTAATGGATTCTTTAGGAATTAAATTCTTTTTCTTTCATCCAAAAAAATAATGAAATTAAAATTTTAATTAATTTTTTTAGTTAAAATAAAGCTTGATTTGAGAATCATGGTTTATTTTTTTTTTTCATTACTATCTAAAGTATGTAATAAAATCAATACCAGGGACCGTAACAATTATGACATTTATAATAAAAATCACAACATAATTGTTATTTTTTGATTTTTATTTTTTTGTCAGAAATATTTGTCAAACTTTGATTTTTATTTTTTTTGTCAGAAATATTTGTCAAACTTTGATTTTTATTTTTTTTGTCAGAAATAATTGTTATTTTTTTGTGATACATATTTGTCAGACTATATAAATAAAAATCATAGTGTGACAAATATGTATGACAAAAAAATAACAATTATTTCTGACAAAAAAAATAAAAATCAAAGTCTGACAAATATTCCTGACAAAAAAAATAAAAATAAAAGTTTGACAAATATTTCCGACAAAAAAAATAAAAATCAAGAAATTAAAAATCATGTTAATTTATGAAAATATAGTTGAAAACGATCAAAATGGTATGCTCGACTTGACTCTCCGATATTTTCTAGTGATGGCTTTTTTCCTTTGAAATTTCAAGAATAATTATTATTTTCGGTCCCTGATTCAATACATTAAAAATTTTATTCTATCAATTTTCAATTCATGTTGAATTCATTAACATTTTAATTCAATTCATATTGGCTAAAATTAACGAATTAAGAAATACAAATCATTCATAGTCTGTATACTTCGGAATTCATTCAAAGATTACTCATTATTTTACAGCTCAGATATAAATACATCATAAAAATCCAGGGGCTTTTTTAAAAAATTTGTCTTTTGAAAAATTTAATGTTGTAAAGTTCGCGTGAAGTAGTTTTTTATATATAAAACGTAATTCTTTAAAGTCCATTCTTTAGGTTTTATGCTGAATTCATTAAGAATATTTCCCTAATAACTCTCTTAAGAGTTTCAATTTCAGGCATTTTAGTAGAAGTTCCTATGTAGACATTCTATAAGTCATTACGAGGAAGGTCTCCTTAAAGGCCTTCAGGTAGACTTTCTATCAGCTCTCTAACAGAAGCGAGTATGCAAGGCCTTGGCTCCCAATGCCACTCAATCAACGATTTTGAAATGCGACTGGGTATCCTTGTGTAGCATATTTCAGACCGAAATCTGCGCAGTGTCTGTATTATATCTAAAGTTGTATGCCGTTTAAACATCGGACGAATGGACGGACCTTTCCTTTAAACATTTTTATTTGGTTGGACCGATTTTGCTGATCAACAGAGAGATTATTAGGTGAACATTTGCCCTAGTTCATTAACAATACTGTAGGCCCTACCGTGCCTTCAATATACAGACGGACGCCCACAGCTAGATTGTCTAAGATTGTCTAAGGATCCAAGATATATTGTATATACTAGCCTTTTTTAAACACGATTAGAAGTTATTCAATTATTTTTTATATAATCATTGTCAAACATATTGACCTTACTGATATAATCATTTATGTGTATAGGGTATAGGATGTTTTTTCCGTGATACCGTGTCATCAATCCAGGAAACAATTATTGAAAATAAGACCTTCCGAATGGACCACCTTCAGAGTAGTCGCAGCCAACACTTGAATGCAGTTATCTTTAAAGACCTAATGTCAGAAATTGTTCTTTCGGGTTATAATAAATATTCCAACATCCAATTCTATTTTAAGTGTGTTATTTAAAACTAAAAAAAACTCTAAATGAATCAGCCTTTAGTTATCATAATCTGAAAGCAACATATTTTGATGTAATTCAGCATCATGGAAATGATAGTCACAAACATATATTTGATCGGTACAAACGTATATGTATGTTTGTATATGATTCCATTTGTCACAGTAACTAAAGAAATTGTGTTGAAATTCTTTAAACATTTAAAATTTTGACATAAAAACCTTTGACAAAATAAAAAAAATGTTTCTGATTCATAAAAACAAAATTTCTAATACATTCGTTAGTTGAATCGTTCGTTTAAAAATTTTATATAAAATTTCTAGCTGCTTACACTTTGTAAAGTTCAAAAATATTATTATCGAATTGGATGTCAGATGGATAAATATTAGTTTTAGCCAACTTTCACTGTAACTACATAATACGTGTACATACTAAGTATATATAATACACTCACACATACAATGTTTATATAATTTTTGTTTATAAACAAAAACATAAATATGTATGTTTTTGTACGTATTGTAATAATGTTGTTAATGTAAAAATACATGTAAAATTTAATTAATTAAATTTATTTTTGATATTTGTTTGCTTATTGTGCTTAAATTATACCAATACATATAAAATTAAAAACAAAATGTTAACTTAAAATTGACGAATTAAAATAAAATCCACATTAAAAAATATTAACGAAAATAATTGATTTATGAGAAATGCTTGTAAGAGAGAGAGAGTAAGTAGGTGGTCAACAATATGTACAAAGAAACAAAGATGCAAAGAGAAAAACAATTGAGATTGATATTGATATTGAAAGTAGAAAGAGAGAAAAGAGAGAATTAGAATAATCAGTAAAAGAAAGTAGAAGTATTTCAAACTGCATTGAGTTTTTTTGTTTGTTTGTTTTTTATTTATTTTTATTGTATCAATTAATAAATAAAATCGTTAATAGTTGCTGATAAAATGTAATATACATGTATAGTTTATTATATAACTATGTTCAGATTACACCAGATCAAGGGCAATTTAAAAAAAAAAGAACTGTATTTACAATAACTGTCAAAAAAAAAAAAAAATTTACATGCAGAAAATTTAACCGATACATTGCTATTATCCGTTGTATTTATTATCAATTTAGATAGATATAAACATTAGGAAATCTGCATGAACACATTAAATTTTATCCTAATTATACACTTTCATTTATGTGCTTTTTCAGTTATTCCCGATTAAATGGTACTACATATATATTTATTATCTCTATTTTGGTTATTGTTTAAAATTGCATATTGATACATTTCATTACATTGTATCATATCGTATCTTGCATAAACTATTTGCTATATTGCAAAAAAATTATAACATTGCTTTAAAAACTATCGAATTTCAAATAGTTTGATTTGAAAACTTCGAATACCATCACATTCCTGTTTATTTTATTATTGGTATCTTTGCCATGCTTAAAACCCCTTAAGAATTGTGATCATTTATTAAAAAACTTATGATCGAATCATTTAAAATTATTTACAATACAATACATTTTCATTGCGCATTTAAAATAGTACGAGTACTAATGTGATTACACATTCTTACTAATTGAGTTTTTTTTTTAATTCAAATTGAATCGATATTTATCGAGTTGCTATTTGTTTTCCATTATTAATAAAATATGTTCAAACTTACAGCAATACTTTAATTATAATATTGAATTTATTAAAAATAATTTATAACAATTGAACGAATTATTCTAATTCGAATTATTGTTTGATATGGTTACAAAAAAGGGGGAAAAAATGCGTTTGAATGAAACATAAATGTCAAACATATTTAAAACAATTAGAGCAATATTTTGAATGCTTAAAAGTCTGCAACCTTTATTCATAATAAAAATTAAAAGTTAATTAAAGGTTGAAGCCGGATTAACAAAGCTAGCAACATTTTCAATTGATGTTTACTGTGTAAGCAACATATTTATTTAAATGCAGATTGAAGTATAATAAATAATTTCTCAAGATACATATAATTGTTAAAATAATAGTTTTTGAATCAAATTCATTGTCAAAAATTTTATGAAAAAAAAAAAAAATAATCAAAATAAGTAATAGAAAGTGTGCTAAGTCCCAAGAACACTTGTTCTATAAAGTATGATTATTTATCATTATAAATCATAACAAATAAGTAATAAAATTGCATTGGCAGAACGTTTTTTGTGTCTCCTGTAAAATTTGTGAAAAGGGAGATAGCACGTTTGCCCACTGAGCAAGAACAAGGCAAACCTTAACAAACTTGGTAGTATTTGGATTGCTGCAGTACTAATCAGATTTGTGAGTTTCTCAATTACTGGAACAAAGCTATTGTGAAATGACTTCAGACTTTGATAATTTAAACTGAGATATGGTTAATAAAGTCTAAATATGGAAACCAGATAATTAAAAAAGTTTCAAAAGAAAAGGATAATCGTGTTTCGATTAAAAATCCAATAAATATGAAATCAATCAAATACACAATCAACTATATTTAAAAAATGTTATGAAAAATGTTTAATGAAGATAATCAACATGTTTAATGAAGATAATCAACAAATTGCTTTATTGTAAATAATAAAATATCAAATTGTATCTATCCTTTCCCTTTATTCAAAAATTGGTCGGAGATTAAAAGCATAAAGAAAATATACATAGAGCGGAAACTCTCCTGTCAAAGACCTAACTCAGTTGTCAAAAACCTAAGTGGTAAGAATGTATTAGTAAAAAAAAAAACTATGTGAAAACAAAAACAACAAATTATTTTGAGTAAAATTTTTGTTTGAGTTTTTTTCTAGTTTCCGCTCTTGTTGTTTCTCTATGATCAAAAGTTTCCTCGTAAATTTACAACAAAAAAAATGTAGAATAGTCTAGACTAGTGTGATTCGTTTATATTGAGCCGAAAAATTTAATTATCGTACTAGTGTTAGCAATTGTTGATCAGGATTAATTAACCAAAAGGTAAATTTTAATATTTGTGAAATATTGAAATATTGTTTTTAAAATTGCATTATTTTGTTTAACGAATACGTGAAAAATAAAAAAAAAAACGTCAGCTAACTAACAATTATTATTCACTTTACCATAAGTCGTAACTAGCGTTGCTATTCTGACTAATTTTTTTTTTTTAAATCTCTTAAAATTTTTGCCGGAACATTTCGGGAATTATTTCTGCACTGAGAAAACAGATTACATATATCCATAGATTTTATCAATTCTAGTACAGTAAAACCTTGATAACCCGGACATTGTTAATACGGATTATTCGGCAATCCGGACATCAGTTTTCATTACATTGTGTACTTTATAATCCGGATTGATTCCATCTTTACATTGCATACAAACTGTTGTGTAGTGTTAATCTCTATTAATTTTTACTCCAACAAAAAAAAAAAAACGGTCATTAAGGCTGAATCATACGATTACCAACAAATTTGTTAATATTAATGATATTAATTGGTTAAAACACATTTCGATTTGACAAAGTTCTCTTTCGAAACGATAATCGAGAATTTCTGTCAGCTTTAAACTAATTAAAGCTATGAGAGTGGAAAAATATTAAATATAAAATTAAAATACGTAAACATAGAATTTTTATCGAAATCTTTATTTATAACACACAAATATTGACTAAATATATCATTGCCTTTCGATATTATCCGTATTCAAGTCATTGATTTCTGAATTCCATTTGTATCGATGGATTTTATCTTTTTGATTTTAGTAGATTCCTAAATATTTTTTCCTCGTTATTTCTATAAGCCTTATATTTGCTTTAAAAGTTTATTAACCCTTTGACGACCACAGGGACACCGGTGTTCGAACACAAAAATATTGAATAACTAAATAACGAAAAATTGAATGGGTGCCATTTTAATTATTTGTAAACGTGTCTCTTATTAATGTGTTTAGATTAAAACAAGTTCGGTTATAGCATTTATTTTTTATTGTCTTTGAAAATTAACAGTTTTATTTTGGTACTGTGTTCAAGAATTTTGGCCAAGTCTTTTTAAGTGTAAAACTGATTTTTTAAATTTTATATTGGAATATATATTAGTCCTGGTAAGTGCATCTTTGTTATAAAAAGTTATAAAATCATTATTCATGTTCCGTTAATTGATATGTAGTCCATAAACATGAGTATGTGGAACGAACATTTGCACTTTACGACCAAAATTCCATTAAATCCGATAAATTATTAAATGATTACTTTTATCCAAATAGTCTTATGGTCGTGAAAGGCTTTAAAACATTTACTGATCGTCCACTGATCGTCAACCACAAAAAACCTATATATTCTTGGATGTGTTGGGTATTTCACATTTAGAAGACCTAAAGTAAAAACTTTCCATCCATTAACTTTTCCTACAATATGAAATTGGACTCATCATCCAGTCTCAAACTTTGTCTTGGACACATTTTCTTCACAAAATTCAGTTAACACTGGTTTAATTTATTAGATAAGATTTTTAATACTAATTGATTAACGACGAACATGGAAAAATGTTACCGCGTTTACATTTTTCCTATTTTTTCCCCAAACGTTATCACTATTTTATTATAAAAAGTAGAGCCAACAATGGACTACAAAAAATATAAAATTCTTTGAAAACTCAGGCAAAAGTCTTAGAGTCCGAAGAAGAGGTCTACCGAAGCAGATAAACTATTTTTCAATTCATGTATAATTTAAATATATGCTGTTATATTCGTCTGTGTTGAATCTTGTATATCCACCTTCAATATGTGAAAATAAAATATTTTTATAGTTAATATGAGGGATATGGTCAATTATAGACCGATATTCAAAAAAATTGTTTTATATTTTGTGTATTTACTATCAAAAACAATTCAAAATAACGTAAGACACATAGCACAAAGTGTACTTTGAACAAATAATTTTTTTCTTACACTGCGTTTACATGGTAATTTTTACGACGTCGCTTTTTGTTTGTAGGCGAACGGTGTAGAGAAGCATGGGAGGTAAACAAATATACTTGATTTGTGTTTTTCGTGTCGTTTCTCATATTTCTCTTTACACTAATTTATTTTCTTCTTGTCCTGATTTTAAAGTTTAATAAAGAAGATTAACCGATTAAACAATAAAAATTAACTCTGACTGCAAAAAAAGACATGCAACCAAATTCATCGTATAAACGCAACATGTTTTTGGAAGCAACTTCAAAAGGGAATTAAAAAAAAAAAAAAACGACATCGTAAAAATCATGTTCTAACTCAAACTCTTTTGGAAATAATTAAATTTGAATGTGAAATATATTTTTGAAGAACGTAGTTTTAAAGTGGGATATTTTTGAATCTAATTGAGATATTGACTTGAAATTTATTTTGTAAGACCAAAAATTAACTTGACTAAACAAAAACAATTAGTTCGGAATAAATGTGGATCAAATTGTTCCCAAATATTTGCAATCCTATTAAAATTTTGATACAATTTTTCGTTTTAGATACTCAGTAAATATGTAATATGCAATAAAATCTTATTTATTAACAAAACTCAATGAAATTTTCAAGGTTTTTAAAACTTGTCATTCTAAATATCAAAGTGTAAAAAAACTTGTCAAAAGGTCAAAGGGCATTCCTAAAAATTGGAGCGAAAATCCCAAAAAATTGTTTTTTTTTACAATTTTACCCATAGGGTCCACGTTTACTATGGGGCTGGGAAAATACTTTGGAAATAAATAGGGATCAGATCAAGGTTTCCGAAGCTGCTTTCCGTTTTCTGATCCCAGCTTTGGGATTATAGAACATGTGGCCCAAAGTTGAAATTTTGATAAAAAATATGTCAAATTCCGAAGATCGTTGGGCCGACATATTCCTAAAATAGGACATATCTTTTATATCAAAATGTTCCCTATAAAGATACCTTACAGAAACACACAAAATTGTTATATGCTCTTAAATAAAGTATTTTATTAATAAAAAAGAGTTAAGTTAAATTTTTTTTTTTTTTTTTTTGAATTTTTAAATTGAAAATCATTTATTTTTGGATCTATAATTGATATTGCGCTGAAATCTTTGGTAATTTAGTTGTCTAACTAACAAAAGAAATTTGAGTCCATTCGGTCCAAGGTACCCTACTTTGAGCCCCCATAGCGCCTCCCCTGGAGCATTTGTAGGGTCCATTTTAATAACTTAAACTCAAATACTCCTTGGCTACGCCCATGTCAATTTTATCCCGATCGGACCAGCCGTTTAGAAATGCCAGATTTATTTCCAAAAAATTTTGATTCTGCCCCACTGTGCAGTGTTATAAAATATATTTCTAGTTTCATTGTAATTCAGATTTTAATATTTTGTTTCAATATCTCAAGTAGTTTTCACTTGTGAAAATTGATGTTACGTTATTTTGACATGTATAAAAGTTTAACGTTACTGACTAACTGACTGATTCAACATCGCCCAGCCCAAACTCCGAAAGGTAGAGGACTATAGGTTCCCCTCTCCCTATGTAGATTTGGTAGAGAAAACGGGTGAAAACATTTTGATACGTTGGTTGCAAAAGGTTCCTTCTATCTTCTGAACCAATAAACGTAGAAATAAATTTTAAATCGTAAATAATCGTATGTAAATAACATCTCAAAAAACACCAAATATGAATTTGGTAGAAATTCGAACCCTTAACTGTATTTATTTATGATATTTTTTTCATAAAATACCAAAAATGGGTAAACATTGGTTACTTCAGTCATACAAAAATTAGCTAACACATTGTTATTTGGAACTCGAGTGAAAAGATGAGAAAATTAATACAGACTTGAAACGTATGAGAAATTAAAAAAAATTAAGTATTTCAATATTTCAAATATGATGGGTGTTCAAGAGGGTACTTTTTCTCCATAGATCACTTCGAAACAACTTCAAAACATCATAAATATTTTCTTTAGAATCTAATTTCAAAATTGCTTTTATTAAATTTTGGAATATTTTATAATAATATTCCTAGAATAATGAAAACCAAAGGGGGTAATTATTAGTACTTGGTTTTCAGAATACATAAAATAAGTTACGGATTTTGAATTCTTAACATCAATTCTCAATTCACTGTCATTATCATTACATACAACACATATACGATTACTATTTTATGGAAAAAGGGAGTGGTGTAATTGTGAACAAACATATATAAATACTTAGTACGTTGTGCCACTTAGTTGGGAATTTTAATTGCTATTTTGTTTGGTTGAATATATATTATATTATGTAGATATGCATTATTTACGTATGTGCCATACAGTTGAGAATACATTTAAAGCTACAAGTGTTTTCAACATTTAAAATATTTAAATTTTGTTCTTAGTGCTACACATTTTTTATTTTTTTTTCGCCGAATGATTGATTTGAGAAATAACTACTAGTGTAGGTTGTTCAGTTCAGTTCAATACAATATTATATAAATGTCTAAAACTAAATTTTACTACATGTTTCCAAAATCATCCATTCAAAATTTTGCGCTCAAGTGAAGCATAAATAAATAGTTATTCAATTCACAATAACATTAGTTTGTTGTATTATTTCATCTTGTCTGTAAAATCATACAATTTTACAACATCAGCTATGAATCAATCAACTATTAATGCATATTATATTAATATATGTATTTATCTAAGTACATACATATGGATATGTACTATATATAGGTAACTAAGTAATATTTTGAATACATACTGGTTTGGTAATTACCAAAAACTTTCCATATTATTACATAAAGACAATTGTATTTTTCATTATCGTTATCATCATCACCATTTCCCGATTCCAATTCCTTTTAGTTTACAATAATATAAAGAAAAGACAAAAAAACAAAATGAAGAATTATAGTTTAACAGATCAAGTGATTTTATGGCTAGATGAAAATAAAATCCATAGCCTGAAAATTGTTAAATTGGCTACATTTTCATTCAATACTGTGATTTCCTAAAATATTATGCCTAACGTCTCTGGCAGAAATCGAATCTGCAACCCCGAAACATTTCTACTAACACACTATACACACGCAAATACTAAAGGGTTTTTCAGAAGGTACGACGCATTTTATTTTTGACAATTATCGAATAGGAATGAAGTTGGCTTCGCTGTTTGAAACATCTATCTGTCTATGCCATTTAATCATGGGGAAATAAACGATTTAAGAACGTTTGCAACGTTAGAAAATCTGCATGCCAACCTCGAACGCGAAGTTCCTGGTATTTCGGGCGATTTGAATTCACTGGTACCAGCGTTTTGGCGGCGTACATTAGAACGATGCCGTATACCATGAATAATGGTATATTTCTTTTAATTGAAATCAAAATTATTTGCATAACTAACCCACAAGTCTTTTAATTAAAAAAACAAAATTCGTCGCTTTTAATGAAAAACCTTGTACGCTGCGTTGAATAAAAATATTTTTGAAATACATCTAATATTCCTAACCGGCTGATCTGATTGAAATGAAATTTAACGTAGGCCTAGCAGAACAGTATTATTAGAGTGCCTCAGCAGTGCCGTTGCCTTGCTAATGAACGGGAATATTTGTGTTTGATATCGTCAGAAAGTTCATTAACTGTATAACACTGTCTACACTGTATTACAAAATAATGCAAAATCATGCACTGCGAGTAATTTGGTTGCTCCGAAAAAATAAGCATAAACATGTTCAATATATATTCAGGGCTATTCCTGTTCTCACTTTCACCATTCACCGCATTTTTGAAAGCATAATTACTACAATATTTACATTAAATAAAGTTTCTAAAATTATATCGTTGATGTTAAAAAAATCACGTGTATACATTTATTATTAGAAATGCTGAGGAAATTACATAATATTGTTGTAATTATGCTTCCAAAAATACAGTGAATGGTGAAAGTGAGAACAGGAATAGCCCTGATTATATAAAATAGGATGCTTGTTATTTAATATATCGCAAATAAATGTTCCATGTAGGTAGACTATGTAAGTCTAAATAGTCAAATGATAAAAATTAAAACATTTTGAAACGAATCCCATAACTCAAAAAAATATTTAAAAAAATCCCAAAAATGAGAATTTTAGGATCCACATTTGGTCCGAGGCTGGTAAAGGCTTATTTGACATATTCAATACATAATTGGGTATATGAAACAGTATTCCGTTGCATATTCACAGCTTTGGAATTTTAGAACAAATAGGCTAAATCCGAAATTTCTACATAAAAATCCGTTAAGTTTGTAAGGACTTGCCATGGATCCCTATTAAAAAATTTAACACAATAATATCTTTAATAAAATAATAAAAATATTGTGAATTTGTAAACATGTTATTCCAGGATCTAATATGCTCTACACATAGATTCGATTATCACTCTTCAAAATAAATGTGTTCACATGTAATTTTGATACACATACATACGTGCATACTTACAAATTGGAAAATTTTAGAACCATAGCCATAGTTCAATATAACAAGATTCATAATATTTCTAAAAATTCTTACAAAATTTGATAATTTCAGTTATTATCTTCCTTAAGGGGCCATAGGCACATACTGCTCATGCTCATGCAATAAGCATGTGTTGGTAAATTTAAAATTTTTGTTTATGTATGCGACACACAGACAATGCAGTATGAAAAATCAAAATAGTTTTGATTTTGAAATGAACTCGTACTGCTAACAGTTGTTCAAATGAACAATAGTATACATTTTTTCATTTTTATGAAATATAATTTTCAAATTTGACGTTTTAGTTACTGAAAAATAGAAAATAATAATTTGTTTTGTTCTCAAACGCATTTTTTTAAATGATGATTGATAGGTGTGTAGTAAAATATCAATCACACACGTATACGAAGGGTTCATCGGCAGTATGTGTCAGCAGTATGTGTCTATGGGCCCCTTAAATATTTCCGAGGCATTCGACAGGGTGTGGCATTGGTGTACTTTTATCAAAAATAATAGCTTTTGTTGTCGGTAATAATTTCACTCGATTAAAATCGAGCTTTCTCAGATAACAAACTATACGAGTTGTTGCAGATGTGATCTCATCAAACAAGTTCAAGATCAATTCATGGGTACCGCAGCGTTTATTATTTTGTAGATAAAAGAATTAATTTAATTATCTATCATGCATGCCGGAGATTGGGGCAATGAGGCAATACATGAATGATTCGCTTAATCTTGATCTTGTGAATATTTCTAAATGGGGTCGTTGAAATAGAGACGATTTCAACGCTCGCAAGACTTAATGTTGCATGTTGGCTTACAAACGCATGATAGATCATGTGGAATCAGATGCTCTTGATGTTCTGGGCATGACGGATATTACAACGCTGACCCCAAAACACATATTTCAAGTGTCGAAAGATCCTCGATTTTTGAAACGGTGTAGGAATTATTTCACTCCATCAGATCTCCTTACAGTTAACACAACCTATATCCGACCGAAAATGGAATTCAACTATAATGCACGTGCCGGTGCTTTAAATATCCAACTCGATTGATGTTGAAATTAGGGGACTTGTTCCTGACCAGATTTTTACGTAATACACGTTTTTCATAATGAACTTATCCCTCTCTAGTGGATTGGCCAAGTCTGCTAAAGTCTTTTCTGTCACATTCTAAAATGGGTTTGAATGTAATTTCAAACGGTCAACCTATTTACTGGCATACTGACCACGGAAAATACCGAATGTTATTGATTTTAGCATGATGAAAACTATTCCTAGAGAAATTATTCACTATTGTTACTTTATTGAGCCCCCGAGAAATTGTATCCCCGACTGGTAAGAGAATTGCTCAAATCGATAAAAATCTTATACTGGCTGTTCAACATGCTACCCAAACCCCCCCCCCCCCAACAAATCAGTCGAACGGCTCTGCATGTGTCGAACAGCTCTTAAATGAAAAAAGAAGAGTTCGAAGAGACTGGCAATTGCACAGATCTACCCAACTCAAATCGAAGCTTAAAGTTTGTATAAAAAGAGTTAAAAAGCTCTTGGAATTACGAAAAATGGAATCATTGAAAAAATATCTGGACGCAACACCGCAATCGTATTACTCACTATGACGACCCACAAAATGTCTTAAAATACCTGTCATATGTAAGCCCCCTTGCAAAATTCAAGTGGAGTTTGTGCAAGAAATTATACTGAAAAAAATCAAATGAAACAATTTAGTTGCGTCTTGTTACTTACAAAACTACATATTTGAATTAGAAAAATGGTTACAACAATGGAAAATATTGCATAGAGAATCATGCTTCCCTATTCATATCAATAACCAAACAATAATTAAAAAATAGGAAGTTTAATAACTCGGAATACATCTCGATCGTCGCCTTACATGGAAAAGTCATATAGATGCAAAGTTGACTCAAATGAAATTAAAATCAATTCAAATTAATTAGCTCATTGGCAGAAACTCTATGCTAAGTTTAGATTGTAAACTTTTACTTTATAACTCGATCATAAAACCGATATGGTGTTATGGAATCCAGATATGGGGCAAAGCCTCAGAGGTATCCGAGTTTTGGTAAACCAAAACCAATTTTCAAATACCGTTACCGATACAAAAATAGATTGAACACTTTAACCGATATCGCAATTCGTTTCGCTTACCAACCATGGAACGTGGAACCCGAATCGTTCGAACCTAACATACTATGGATGCTGTATAAAAAGAAAATGTTGTTCCCAATTACTTTTAAATAGATATATTGTTTGTTCGGCACTGTATTTGTTAAATAATTTGTGGGAAGAAACGAAAAATATCGATACAAAATAATGAATTTTTTAACCTTTTCTCTTCAGAATTCGATATTTGTCATTTGACCATAGAAACAATTCAAATCTCACCAGATATTCGAAATTCTTTTCACTTTAGTTTTTATATAGGTTCAAAATTGATAGGGGAAATCAATCACTTTTCGTTGCAAACCTTGAATAGCATTCGTGCTATATTTTTCAGTAACACAACAACAAAATATAGCATTTGCAACATATGCAAGGTTTGCAGGGTAGTTTGCAACGAAGAGTGATATCCGCTAATAGTTTTTAATAGATGTGTGCAAAATAACTAAAGTAAAACTGTTAATAACTTTAGAAATGTAAGTCAGATTATATCATATATATTTGAAGTTTTTTCATGAAAACATTATATGGCTTAGAAAATCGTTCTTAGTTAAAGGATATTTTAAAAAAGCTATGTTTAATTTTCCAAAGATTTTACTTAAACATGAGTCATTCCACACTTAAAAAAAAATATACAATTCAAAATGATTTTGCTCAAGAACAAATTCTGGTTCAATATCCTGTGTTCAACAGAAAAGCATTTTTATGGAAATATATTGAAACTAGGGTACATAGGCAGTATAAGATCAATATTTGACCAATAAAAATTGGACAATAGTTTAAAAAGTTATATTCAATTGAAATTGTGCCATTTTACACCATTCTTGTATAAAATTTCAACTTTGAACATCGATAAAAGACAAACCAAAGTGAATTTAGAATTTTATATTTTGTATGACCATAAAGAACCAGTGCACCAAGTTTTAACAAATTTGAATCGGGTAAGGTTCTATGCCTTGTCGAAATTTTTTGCTTCCTCCCATGACCTACTACTACATATTTATTTAAAATATTAATACAATTTCTATGCTTAGTTAATAATGAATATTCAATAATTTATATAAAATGTTTATTTTGCACTTATATACTTAAATATGAACAACGAATGTATGAATTTCAATGAATACTAATGAACTAATGAATGAATATGATGACATTAATGATGACATTTTGGGAAGAATTACTATTTATATGTATATTTTTTCATTATACATACATACATAGATTTAAGTATCCTTCTTTATGAATAAATGCAGTCATAAAATACTTAGTACAGAACACAACACATCATATCATATTATAGCACACCGACATACACTTTAATTACTACTTGCTTCACTTTTCTTTAAATCCATCATGCCATTATTTTACCCACTGGATAATAAGGATGGAAGTCTTCATTTGGCAATGAGGATTTTTGTTTTTGGTTCATTAAATCCCAAACCATTTCCTCTCTTCTTAAGTTCTATAGACATGTACATAATTGTATTTATATTAGAGTTGTAAAATGTTGGTTCTTTTGACTACTCAATACTATACTCAATACATTTTTGTGGATACTCGATATTACTCAATACTTTTATTCTTATTAGTGAAATATATTCGTTTTTTTTTTTCTCATATTGTACTGAAAAATATAATTCTGAAAGTATGAAGTAGTTATTTTTTGATATTGAGTACCGGGAAAATATACAGTATTAAGTAGTGAGTACCAAAATACTAAATACTTTCACACCACTATTTTATATAGAATTATTAATAAAATTATTATTTTCTGTGAAGATTAAGTGAAGGACAGTTTTTGCACGAAAAAAAAAAAAAAAAAAAAAAAAGATTAAGTACACATTGGTTTGTTAATATATATATATATAGTCGTGCTTGGAGGAATAGCACATACACATATAGAGTAGTTGTGTTCGAGAGAGTTAGTGAGAGCAAATTCGAATACTTACGCGTCTTTTTCGTTACAACTCCACCACCACCACCACCAACAACAACACCACCGGCGGCACCGCCGCTAAACGAAGGTGACGAATCGTTACGAATTGGCCGTGTGCGCATATCGCGCATTTGATATTTAATATTTGGTACAGAGAGTAGACGTTGATCGCGTTTTTCTTTAAACTTTTGACGCGGAGGTCTGGTCGGGGGCACAGCTTCATTAGAAGTCGCTGTCCCAGTGCAGCTTCCAGAGGCAACCGTAGACGTAAGTGGTAAATTGTTTGGTCTTGAGCTTTGACTGCCTGTATCGTTTGCAAAGTCTACACGTTTTGCTGACTGTTGGACAGTCTCGAAGAGATACTCCGGTGGAGCCGTTTCTTTCTCCTCGGAGGAGAGACCACTTTCAGCCTGAGCATCTATTGCATCGGCAATATTACTTTCGGTCATGCTTTCGCGTGCCTCAACTCCCACCACAACGGGATCTTTGGGCGGCGATTGGTCACTATCTTCGGGCGAACATTCTTTTTGAGTATAAAATACGGACGAGCTCTTTGGACCCGTACCGTCATTTTCATTGTTCATATTTTTGCCTATTTTCATATTGACTTTTGATAATTGACGCTTCAAATTCTTCTTCCATGACATGGACATTCGTCTCTCCGGCAGTTCTTTAGGAGGAATTGACACTTCTTCACGCACAGGACTTTTAGTCGGCATACCGCCAACAGCACCCCTCTCATTGTCCGGCGATACTGGTCTAGATGAGTTCGATTGATCCAGACTCTGACTGTGGTTTGATGATAGGGTTTCATTTGCCTCCGGTATATATTCAATTGATGGACTATCTGGACTTGTGGTGTCGTTGAGCTAAATCGATTTGCAAATCATTCATATCAAATTAAAATAAGGAACCATCAATAATTTGCCCTAAGAAAAATTATTATTTTTTTTGTTTGTTTGTTTTTGTTTTCATTTGTTTACTTTACTTTGAACTATATGTATGTATAAAAAAAAACAATATAATTTATACTTCGTCAACTTTTTTCCGGCTAATCCAGAAAACGAACAATTATTGACAAAAAAAAAAAAAAAAAACTTATTCAATGAGAGGAATACAATTAATTCATTCATTCATTTAATAAGTTCATAAGTGAGTTGGTTGTTAACTGTTTATAGAAATGTTCGATCGGAATATTTAGTTAATTAATTATGTAAAAGTATTTCAAATATTAGTTGCTGTTTAAAACTGTTTACTCGATATAATGAAAAACGTTCGTTTACATTTAAACATGACCAAATACACAAAAAAATATATATTTCCGTGCACTAAAATAATTAAAAAATAATATTTATTATTATTGTTATTTACCATGCTTCCTTTTTTTATATATGCATTGGCTAGTCCGTCAGAACACTCTCCAGTCAGTAAGAAAAATCTAAGTTATAGGTACATTTCATTATTCAATACGTCGATGTGGATTTTTGACAGAACCGACTCAGATTAACAAAAAATTCCAATTACATTTCTAATGCTTGCTACATAGATAACCTACTTTAAAGTACTTAATAATTTTAAGACTAAAGCTAACATTCTGCGATTTGAAATATTTTAGGTTTAGGCTGGCAATTAAAAATCTTTTTTCCTGTTTGAATTGTTTGCCAAAAATCCACATATATTTAGTTGGCATAAATTGGATAGACAACATTATTAAACACTTAAATAGTTTATGATTCTTGTAAGACAGATTTATTAAAAAAAAAACACACACAAGGACTTTAATTGAGTTGTCTCATTTATGAACAAAATGCTTCACATTAGCAATTCACTCCAGCCAACTAATTGCAGCTGTACAATAACTGCAAAACTGTAACACAAACAACAAGCTTTCCCGGTTGTTTTTGTTATTGTTTTGTAGAACTGTATAACTACCATTGCCAATGACTAAACCCATCAAATGATACAAGTTATATTCCAATAACCCTTACGAGAAATAATAAAATAAAAGTCGTTTAAATAAACTGTATATCGGTAACAAGAAGTAAAATATTATACTAAAGTTTTTGGAATTTACACACCAAAATAACACAAAAAAATCAAGCCGAACATTTTCAAAACATTCAAATGACAACTAAATACAAGAGATAGAAAGTGGGAGGAGACACAGCGCAGGAAACGTCCATTTATTTTCATTAAACACAGGATAAAATAATACTATGTATTTATGTATATCAAGAATTATACATTATTATTTATACCTACATATGTATAGGTACTAGATTAGAGTGCTCCAAAAATATTAAATTGAGAATTTTCACCCATTGTCCATTTACGCTTCAAATCGAAAAGTGTAAGTAGTATCATTCTAACTAGATACACAAGACAAAAATCGGTTAAAAAATGTTAAAGTTATTAAAAATTCCCCAGGCCATTAACCCATTAATGCCTGACCCCCTAATCCGTTGTCCGATTTTGATGAAATTTTATACAGACAGTACTTAAGGCATTTATATTGGCGTAAATATTTTTAATTTTTTTTATCTGCCATGCCTGAGCCTGCAGGGTATGAATAAAATGCATTTTTTTTTCGATGTTTTGATGATTACGTTGTAGATTAATCAATAACTAACAACAGGCGGGGATCCAGAGGGGGAAAATAGGAATTATACCCCCCGCACTCCAAAACCGAAAATTGTTCATATAAAAAAGGAAAAAAAGAAAAATGTAGAACAAATTTCCAATTCAAATAAACCCCCACCCACTCCAAATGGTTGAGCTGGATCTGCACCCATCAGATAAGGTTGATACTTTTAGAAAATATTATTTATAATGTCTGATAAAATTCAATTAACTAATGAAAAGACTGGTAAGTCTGAAATTGAGGGTATTTATAAAATTTATAAATTTGGTTAATATAGAGAAAGTCTTGGAAACATTATATAGAAAATATATTAGTATAGTCTTCACAAATGAATAACAAATTGAGGAGGAATGGAAAAATAATGATAAGAAATATAACATAAACGTCCACAAACAAACGACAAACAAGTTTTAACACTCCCCAGCAGTTCGACATGGACTCAATACACCCTTAAAATAAAGTGAATTATATGTAGGGTCATTCGTCCCAAATGTACTCGTTGTAATGCAGAGTGGAGACAGTCCTTACTTAAACATTTCATAATCTAGAGATGGGGACATTTTAAACTTGTTTTTTTGTATTGTACTTCAGAAAGTAGTTATTTAACCTGTCATAATAAATCGAATGCAGAGTAAATTGTCTATTTGTAACGGACAAACAGTAGTTAATGTCTCCAAAGAGTCAATTCACTTCCTCCTCGGACAAGCCTATGTTAAAAAAAAATAGTGACCTAACTATATCTGTGGCTAGTGGTAACCAGAAAGTAGATGAGAATGCTTATTCCGTACTGTCAAATCAAACTGTGGGGTCTAAAAACCCCTACACACACATAACTACCATTATTTTAACATAAGATAATTGTAGTATTCACCTCAGTATAAAAGAACTGGTTTGACATTATTATTTCATGCTCGAATATTTTAGTTAGGTTGTGTCAACCTTTCACCATTTAAATATTTTATATAATCACATATTCTTATACCCTTAGATGTTTTTTATTACGATTTTCAAAAAAAAAAAAAAATTTCTCTTGAAAAATAAAATTAATATTTCATATGTTTTAGAACCCACATATGCCGAAGAGGGTATTTTTATACCCAATCCACAAAATCGTATTTTGTAGCTTAAGAAAGTGGGATTAATCACCTGGTTATTTTTTTTACTGATAGAGGACATCCAAGAGTACTAGACACAATGAGGGCATTGGGGAAATCCACTCCCCCCGTTTTCTAGAGCCACTTATTTTCGAATTTTGTGATTTTGTAAAATTGCTCAACTTTGATCCACTAGTTCCCCGCCAAGGCATGACCTAATACTACTGAAAAAAATATTTTGAGTAGGTCGATTCTTACTTTATCTTTATCCAAAAGAAGAATTTTCCAGAATTTTTCTAAAATTGCTCTATTTTTGGGTATTTTTCTACCCATTCAGCGTTAATGGGTTAATGTTTTTCAGGCCACTTGAATAAGATATAAGAAAAAATATTTTTACTTTAAATATATCCATATTTACTTGTATATGAAGTTATACGTACATAACATAACGTCAAAAAATCGTTTGAAATTTTTTTTTAAATTTTGTTAAGCAAATTTTAGAATCCCAAATGAATTACTTTGGGATTTATTGAAGAAATATAAGAGAATACAAATTATGTCAATACCTCCCATAGTTTTTTCCGGTTTAAATTGTAGGCAATTAAAGTTTTATGGATTTCGGGAAAAACTATTTTTTTTTTTTTTTTTTTTTTTGCCTTATTTTAGCGAATATACCCAATTTCTTTACTGTTATTTATTTTATACATATTATTTTAAATATACCCCGAAAGTTTTACAAAAATCGGTCAACGTTAACCCTTAAATCGTGAATGTCAAAGGTAAAATTTTGCAATATTTGTAGTTTCTAATGAAAAGATAGAGAAATATTGTATATTTTTGGATGGATTTTTTTGTGAAACTGAGAAAAATATATCTTAAAGACTCACAGTGGATTATCCCATAAAAGCACATGACTCCAAACAAATCGTGAACAACTTTTTCAATTTGATTATTGCTAACCAAAATCTGATTATTAATAAAAGTGTTGTGTATAAGAATATACTATTTTAAAACAACCAATTTTTACCCAACATTTTTTAAAGAATTATTTCAGAAAAGAATTTATGGATTTTGGAGACAGATTTTAAAAACCGGGTAAATCGGTTAACCAAAAATCAACAGTTTAAATTAACTGGTTCACAAAAACCGGGTTTACAATTAAACGGTTTATAAAAACTAATTAAATTTTAAAAATAACTTAAATTATTCAGTTGATTTAATTCTAAAAAACATTTAAATTATGTTGAAAGTTTGGAGTCATTTTGGCTCCTAGTGCCTTTCAGTGTTAATTTCGATTATTCCAGTATTATTGTAAATATAAAACTTTTAGATATATTTTTCTCAAGTTTCATAATAATCTAAGCTCAAATATGTATAATATTTCGCTATACTTTCATTAGAAATTCCAAATATTGACACGTTTGACCTTTGAAATCCACGATTTAGGGGTAAAACTTTTCCGATTTTAGGAAAACGGGGTATATTTAGAATCAATCTGATTATAATCTTCCGAATAGGTTTCATTTAAAATTCATAACAGTAAAGAAATTGGATCTATCTGCCAAAATATAGTAAAAAATAGTTTTTCACGAAAGGCGCACATTAAATCGCAGTTACAGCAAAAGTATGGGAGGTATTGAAATAATTTGTTTATATTTTTATTCCCTTATACGAGATTGGGTCTTTTTGAATTAACCGACTCTTAACTGAAAAGACAACACTGACCTGTCAATAGACATCTCTCAGTTGGCTACTGTCAAAATTTATGCAAGCTGCGTCATTTAGTGTTTGGCAGCCATTGATAGCAAACTACCTCGTGAATTGATGAGACATTTGAAAAAAATTAATTTCGTCTGCTCATTATGCACTATTTTTTGCGAAAACAACCATCACTGAACCATTATTTTCAATGGCAAAAACATGGTTTACAATCACGGCAAATGCCGAAAATTTTGAACACCTAGCTGAGGTCTCTAGACCCGAAACAATTGAAAAAGATCACGATATGGTTGGTTGGCCGATCGGAGATTGAAAGTTCGAGAGATTGTGGAAGCCATAGCATCTCACATGGCTCAGTGGTTTCAATTTTGAATGATAACTTGGGTATGAGAAAGCTTTCCGCAAGATGGATAAAGTAATTTTTGATCCAAAAACCTTTGTTTTATTCAAAAAGGCATGTACTTTTTGACCCAAAGTGATGATATAAAAATTCTAAAATTTGTTTAACAAAATTAAAAAAAAATAAAAAACTAAAACTTCAGTGAAAAAATCAAAATTGTTTCAGCCTACTAGAAAATACTCTATGCTACGAAGACTCAACATTTCAGAGACGTAGCGCCACCTATCATCCTAATATTTTACATACCAAGAACGGGGCACCTTAATTTTTTTTCGGTTAAACAATCTTGGAGCACTCCAATGAGAACATTAGGGTAATTTTTTTAGTTAGTACGAAAATTGTTTGGGAATTTCGAGGTGTGCGGTTCACTTGATATAATAAATGTCAGTCAAATCAAGTTGGTAAATACATTTACAAGAGAAAAATAGATTTTTTCAGTTTTGCAAACAATTTTTTATTCATTTTATAGGAATCGTAATTTATACAGGAGAAATCTAAAGCTCTGATATGATACGGTTATCCATTCCCATTTGCGCCCAATGAAGGTAAATTTCTCCAAACTGCAATACTAAACTTTTCAAAATTTGTTAAAACAAATTCTAAATATTAAGGAATCCTATTCATAATATTGCCCTGCCTGCGATGTGGAAATTGCATTCATGAATTCAATGTAACGTTTTTTAGCGACTGGTTTCAATATTCAACATGTTTAGCAACTGCAATGTAGACTGCTACTTATAAACAATTGTTATCAACATTAAGTCGGTTCAATAACTAAAAACTGTTAGGAATTGTTAAAGAGCTTTTACTGGAAAAGCGTTCATGTACTCGAAAAATATGCCAGACACATATAAAACAAGAGCGTTAGAATTTGAGAGAGAAAAACTTTTTACCAACTGTTATAAGTAATATTTTCTACTTGTAACAATTATCCAGTAAGAAATGTGACAGCTGTTTTGTGTTTATGTTATTGTTTGCCAGTTTTCATATTTTGAATTTAAAATAAAAATATTGGATACTTTTTTTCTTTTTATAACCAAAATTTATAAAAATATAAAGGTTACAAAAATTACACATTTATTTTTTTTTTTAAGTACACTTAGTCGCAAAACTCTACATACGATTTCGAAATTTGATTTAATTTGAAAATTATTTCAGATTTAATCTTTGAAAATTACCACTTCTTAATATTTATCAGGGTCTACTTTACATCACTGAAATAAAAAAAGTTTAAAAAAATATGGTCGCTGTTGTTTAATTTTGCAATATGCAACATAGGAAGCGTTGCAAAAGTCTACATACGACTTTTACTTATATAAAGAAGCTGCGTGTGTGAAATTTTGTGGTATTTTTTCAATTTTAATATATCAAATCTGAAAATGGCGAAAAGAAAGGAAATATCCACAGAAGTCCGAAAATTAGTTGTCAAATGAAGGAACATTTATGACAAAAGTGGGGGAAATCGTTAGAATGTCAAAATCTAAAGTCCAAACTGTCCTTAGGAACTATAAAATGATTGGAAGATTTGAAAGTTTGCCTCGAACAGGACGTCCTTTAAAGCTTGATGAAACATTAAGGCGTAAAATTTTAAGAGAAGTCCAAGAAAATACCAAAAAGTATCGTAGAATTGAAAAATGATATCAAAAAAGACTATGGAATTGATGTGCATGCAGATACAGTTCGCCGCTGCTTAAAAAAGTCGTGCATAGCAAGAAAAAACCGTTCATTAGTCCTACAAATAAAAAGAAACGTTTTGACTATGCTGCTCAGTACAAAGACGTCCATTTAAATGATCCAACGTTTTGGGAAAGGGTTATTTTTACAGACGAATGCAAGTTTAACCTTTTCGGAAACGACGGTCGCTCAAGAGTTTGAAGAAAGCGATGTACTGCCTTAGAAAAAAATGTATGCAGTACTGTAAAACATGGTGGTGGATCGGTGATGGTGTGGGGGTGCATGAGTGCTGATGGAGTCGGAAAACTAAGATTTATTGATGAAATTATGGACAGTCGTGGCTATATAGACATTTAAAAAAACGATTTTTTACCGAGTGTCGATAAATTAAATCTTAAAGACAATTTTATCTTTATGCAAGACAACGACCCCAAACATAGCTCAGGCCTAGTGAGAGAATGGCTGCTTTATAACGTAAAATCGAAGCTTCCACATACTCCGCAATCCCCAGATCTAAATGTAATCGAACATTTATGGGCCCATTTAAAACAAAAACACCGAAATAGAAGGGCATCCTCAATTTCCCAGTTAAAAATTATTTTAAAAGAAGAATGGGAAAATATTCCTGCTGGTGTAACACAGAAATTAGTTTCTTCGATGCCTAAAAGGCTTAATGATGCCTTCGATGCAAAACCATTAAATATTGTTCAAATCATCCCAAAATTGTATCGTATGTAGACTTTTGCTGTTACAAGAAATGCAGAATTTTTTTTTTTTTTTTCGTTAAATGCTTTTAAACCAAATAAATTGTGATTGTTTTTGTTTAGTTTTGTTATAGTTAATGCTGTTAATAAAAAACGTTAAAAAATGTTTAAGTTTTTTTTATTAAAAAGTGAAATTTATTTAAGATATTAAATCGTATGTAGAGTTTTGCGACTAAGTGTATTTGAGTAATTACTGGCTAAGTAAAGGCTGGGTTAGCCGACCGTTGATGGAATGTAACCGTAATGTTGACTTAACGTAACACTTTAGTGTGATTATAGAACGTTAAAAATAAGTAACACGAATTTGACATAAAAATCCAAACAAATAATTTTTTAGCGGTTGAAAGTTGGTTTTATATAATATAAAATAATAAGATATAATATTGTGTACTATTTTTTAAAAAATAAGTATTTTTCAATTTAATTGCTTTTGAAAATCAAGCAGATGTCAAGTAAAAACGTAATGAAATTATGTTTTTAACAGGTTCAGACGTTACAATTACGTTACATTTTATCACTATAACTGCTCTAACTACTTCACTCACAGCAAAAACGATTAGCTGTTCCGTCCCGTTAAGGATACATTATATTACGGCTAACCCAACCTTTACTTAGCCAGTAAGTACTTACAACGAGAGATAATGAAACATTAAACATGAAATCTATAGAAGTATCTCTCCTGCAACACGAAGGAAGATACCGCTAGAGTTTAAAAATAGTGACCGCGAGTTTCTGAACTAGTTCAGTATATCGTAAGCAGTGCTTGAGTTAACATTAAACCGTATTACCAGCGTTATTTTAAAATGTGTTTATTAAAAAAGAGTGACTACTTAAACTGTCGTTATGCAAATTTGAATAAAAATAGAGTTATTACAATTTTTAAAGTACTAGACGCTTTTATTTGCAATTAAAATAATCCGGTTTATTTGTATGAAATAAACCAACGTTTTTAAGAGGTAAAAACGTAAAATAATGAAAATTTTACATTAATCCTTACTCTGGTGAAATGTAACTTTTTAGTCACAATTAACAATTTTTTGTATTTTGAGTCATAAGATTGAAATATTTGAAAAATGAAAATTTTATTATTTTTAAACATCCAATATCATTGTTAATTAGAATTCTGATTTTTCATCAGAATCCATCAATAAATACGCATATAAATCTTTGGTGTGTTTTAGAAAAATCCAAATAATAAAAAAATTTGAACTTTTGACTAGGGGTTAACGTTTCCAGAATTCAGTAAAATCTACAGTATATTGAGTATTGCTACGTTGGCCAAATTACAATCAAACAATTTATTTTTGTTGCTGCACAGGTACAGGTATGTTAAAAATATAAATGTTATTGATTTAATTTGTTTGGATTTTTACTCCTATATATCCTTAATAAAATCCTAAAGAGCAATTCTAAAATGTTTAGAATTTGTTTAACAAAAGTTTAAAAAGTATGAAATTGTGCCTTTGAAAATGACCGCAAAAGAGAACGGGTAAACATTCTGCTAGATATACCAACATTGATAGCAGAGCTTTAATGAATCTTAGAAAGGTGATAATACTCTTGCATTATAAGATTTTCCATAACAAGAAACAATTTGTCTTATATTTTCCCCTTATATACGCATTTCAAATCTGAGAGCCGATGCGGCTTCAGTTAACATTATCCGATTTGACTTAAATTAAGTTTTTTACCAGTTTTATACCAAGTGTCACATTAAATCAATTCGTACTTTTCGAAATTCTACAAAAACAAACATGAAAAAAATCACACTAATGTAACTATATATAAATATTCGGAATGTTGGTAATATAAACAAATGGATACACATATTTCTTCCTGTTTAAGTTAGATTTGTTGTGAGTTCCTTTTTGCGAACAACTTCTTTTAACAAATTAATGTTAGAATATGATATTTCTTCCTTTATTTATGCAATTTTGCTGGAAGTTTTGACACATATTCTAGCGAGTAAACCGTTAACAGTATCTTAAATGTTGTTTGCCTTCAACTTGGGCTTGTTTATAAGCCATTATTAATTAATAAGAGAAGGCACTATGTGCGTTAATATATTTTATAACAGCACACTACGTGTTTGCACCTTATACGAGGTAATATTTTATTTTTAATTAAAGAGATCTACGTCTCACTAAAAGTTTAATTTATATTTGTTCAATTCACAAGGTCATCATGTCATATTGTCATAATGTTCTAATATTTCACCACTCGGCGGCTCGTCTTAACCAACTCTTAGGCAATAAGTATTATTATTTTAGGACATTTTTTGCTTGAAAGGCAAGAACAACATTTTTAAACTATTGTGAAATATTAGAACATTATGACATATTAGGAGACCTTGTGAATTGAAGAATTATATCTTTTGGATATACGCCAAACATGTAACTGACTTTTTAAGAACATTTTAAAAACACTCAGATTTGCCATCTAAATCATCAAAATATATTTGAGCCAGAAAATATTTGACTTTCTATTTCTCACTATGTCTTCTAAACTTTGCAGCATATTTGTAGTCCTAATTTTCAAATAAAATTACATTTATTCTTTTATCAATGGTAAGTTTGGGATCAAATAACATACTAAAAGTAATTTAAATGCAGACGAGAAATTTAAATGAAGTTACAGTATCTTGTTATTAAACTTGTTTGCAAAATACATACTTTAATTAAGTACAAAAAATCATGATTCTAATCCCTTTCTTTGTTCAATTACAATAATTGTAATGTTTTTATTAAATTTCCCTGAAATACATAAATCAATCAATTAAACTTTTTTTTAATCATTCATTTGGTGTTATTATATCATTGAATTGTAAATTGTGATTATTGCCCCAAACGAGAAAAAAAAAAACAAAGAATATTATTCGTAATCAATTAATTAACGGACACATTTATAATTATTTGCATGCGTAAGAGGGGATTTAATAAGATTTTAAAAATTATTTATAGTATTATTGTATTAATAAGCCACACTCTACACAGTTGTCAAAAAGCATTTGAATTCAATGGTTGTTTTTTTGTTTTGTTTTTAAGGCTCACAAAAATAATAGAAAATATAGTAAAAGACACAGAAAGGGGGTTGGGGGGTGTTTGTTTTTTGGAGAAGAAATCGGGAAAATGGGGAAAACATTTAAATATTCTATACTTTCAATATATAGGTATTGTACTTCCACTTTACTTTTAATGGAATAATGAGTAAAAAAACATTCCAATTAAAAAACGATTAAAAAAGGAAACAAATAAGAAAATTAATTAAGTACATAATTATAAAAATCTAAATAACTACCAATTTTTACTGAAAACAAAAAAAAGTAAAAAAAAAAGTAAAATTTAAACCCAAAAAAGGAAGTTAAAATAAAATGTTCAAAAAAATATAGTTCGTACAAAGAAGCAAATTCAAAATTAATATTACAAATGCATTTTTATATGCTGCCTTTAGAAACTACAGAATGCAATTTAGAATTTCGATAACAAAATAAAAAAATAATATTCTTAGAGAGCATCAATTTTATTTGAAAAATAATAAAGAAAACGTTTTACGACATGTATTTAACTTACCTGATCAGAACTGGGCGAACGACTTTGTTCATCTTTGTTTTCAATACGTTTTGGACTTTTTGGTGTTCTTGAGTATGGATCATGGGCTCCATACAGATCTGGACATGCTACGCTTAGCAAACAAACCTTTTGTATAATATCTATTATAACAAGTCCATATTCGGTACCATAAGCCATTCTAAAAATAAAACACATAAGAAGTCAATGAAAAAACCAAAAATAAATAAAAATTAAAAGGATACAGAAAAACTGAGATGTTGTTGTTAATTTCTACTTACAGTCCATAATTTGAGTTGATACACAGAGATGTCACTTGAACGACTCTTCTGTTTGGTCCTGTTGTTAGACAAACCAATTGTGACTGAAACCCAGGCGGTTTTCGCTGAGCGCCTGTTTTGACTCGCAACAAATTATCCGTCTAATCAGGACAAAAATAAAGTCAATATACATATACGTTTAAAAATACACATATACAAATGTGGTTTTTAATTCTTTTTCGAATCCTTAGGATTGCAGATCTTTTAAATGAGCCACTTGCTATAAAACTGCAACGCATATAATTTGAGTCAAGTCAAATAATGGTAATCCATGCGGCTCTAAAGTTAGAAATGCATTTTCAATCTTAATCTATACGGAATTATCTGTCTAAACATAGGTAGGAAAATTTGTTATTTATATTATTATGCCCCCAATTCCAAACATTTTAAAATTTGTTAGTTAGATAATGTTGAATATTAGCTCTGTTCAATAACTAAAAGTTGTTACTAGTTAGTAACAATTGTTACTGGAAAAGCGTTCATTAACTCAAAAAACTAGCAAGTAGAGAAAAAATCAAGAGCGTATAAATTTTAGAGAGTGTTCTCTCGTTGCAAACTATTACAAGTTCTATTTTGAACTCGTAATAGTTAGCAGGTTATATTTCATATGTTTTGTGTTATTGTTTATTTAGTTACAATTTTATTTTTGTGGTGAAAAAAATAAAATTGAAGAAAATGTGAATATTTATACATTTTAAAAGGAAAAAATATGAAAATTGTGTGTATAAATTTTTTGTTACTGGAAAAGCGTTCATTTACTTTTTACCATGGCACAATCAACCAGGTACAATTATCAGAGAGAGTTGTCAATCATTTCCCTTGTTATGTCAAAATACAGAAATATAAGAAACGAAGCAAAATAAAATTGTAGATTGTTACTTCAGATTTACACCACATGCATCACTCCAATCTTTTATTTTATCTGCAGGAGGTTTCACAAAGTTCACATTATTATTGTTCAAACATTTACTAACACTAATTTTATAAACATTTATTTTAATTTTGTTTGAATATGAGAAATTTTTTATATTCTTAAAATTGAAAATAGTTGAAAATTAATATATTTTTGACGTTTGCTTTAATTTTTTTATTTTTCTTTAGTTTGTATGTATTTGACATTTTAGGGAAATAATAATTGAGAACATACTTTCTAATAATTGTACCTTGTTAGTTCTGCCCAAAGTATATTTATATATAAATATACTTTGGTTCTGCCATGCTTTTTACTATTTTTGAAAATTTAAGAGAGTAATTTTGTATATTTTGATTTTATTCTCTTGTTGCAAGTATTTACTGGGAAAGTAAATGAACAGACCTATTATTTCTTGTTTTAGTTCTCTTTGTACAATATTTTTTGCAATTTTAGCCGTTTTTGTAAAATTTTAAAAAATATTTCTACTTTTTTACAACTAATTTAAAGTCTGCTTGCAACATTCATCATGTTTGTAAACATTTACATCAGTAGAAACTTCTACTTATCAACAATGTTGTTAAGTATGACAACATTAACTGTCAAGCTGCTTTAAAAGCTGTAGGCAATCATTGTGAATTTTTCCTTTAGATTATTCCTGAGACTTCTAGAATATGGCGCTGTTAATATAAATAGTAACAGCGAGTAGTGAGTCGGTCAATATATCGTAGCCGCTGTCAGAGTTAACATTAACACGTTGAGTGCCATCATACAAAAAAAATATACATATATTACTAAAGTGCTAATATATGAAAACAAGCATTGAATTCATAAGTAGCTGTGCACCGCTGGCGGTATACATGCCACTCTAGTAAAATAAAAATGTGTACCGCCGGCGGTGTACATGACACTCTACGTGTTAAATGCATTACCAGTGTATTCTTGTAAATTATAAAGTGTGTTTTAAAGTGCGTGTATTAAAAGAGATTGAATATTTAAATTGCTGTGTAATCTATATAAATATATAAATGTCTTTGTAAGTTTGTTTGTTTGTTTGTTTGTTTGTTTGTTTGTTTGTTTGTTTGTTTGTTTGTTTGTTTGTTTGTTTGTTTGTTTGTTTGTTTGTTTGTTTGTTTGTTTGTTTGTTTGAGCATCACGCCTAAACGGCTGAACCGATTTTATTGAAATTTGGAACGTAGATAGATCCTTACTTGGAAGCGTCAATAGGCTATAAATACTTGGACCAGAAAGGGATAAAAAGGGGGGAAAACGGGTAAAAATGGTACCTTTAGTTTTTAAATAATAATTACTAAACGGCTGAACCGATTTTTACATCGACAGGGGTAGCGAAGCGCACCGGGTCAAGCTAGTTTTACATAAATTAAGAGTTGTTACAATTTTTAAACTACTGATCGCTTTTATTTGCACTTAAAAAAATACTGTTTATTTGAAATAAAGAAACCACCGCACATATACAAAATATGGTGGATGTGGAAACCAGAATTTAAATTGATAGTGCAATTTTTTGAAAAAAATTCTTTTTAATATAATACAGTATCAGTATTTTAAAAGTCAACAAAATAAACATTTTAATAATAATGTAAAACATAATTTTGTTGTTGCTATTTTTTGCTATTTTCTGCTAGGTTTTGCTATGCCCCGTTTTACAATGCAGAAATTGAAAGGCAGACATTTTTCTCATTCTCTTTTGAACTTAGACCTTAACCTTTTAGAATCCGTTTTTCGTTCTTTTTCGCTATGTGAATATTTTAATTGTCAAATGCATTTAAACATTGATGTGAGAAAAATGATATGAAGCAACAACATGCAAATTGCGAAGAATAGAAAAGAGAAACAAAAAATGTCTAGTACAGATAGTCGTGTACTACACACTCTGCCTCTTCAACCCCTCGCAAAACAAACTTCGTCTTTCTGCCTTACAATTTCTGCATTGTATTCCTTTGGTATTCTCTGCACATAACTCATTCTCATATGTACTGTACAAAAATAGAAGGCGTTATTATAGGTCTACGAAATTTACTTAGTACACTGCGAAGTTTAAAAAAAAAAAAATGGCTCAAGGACTCGATATCGATTGATTTTGATATATAGGGGGACTAGTTGTGCAGAATTTCAACCTAATGGAGGTATTTAAAAGAGATTTATGAGTATTTAAGTGCTTGTCAGAATTGCACCTTAATGTGAGATATGTTCAAATATGGACTGATATTCACAAAATTCAGTAGTATGAATTACTACAAATTACTGATCTCTGTAAAATTTTGTTTCAATATCAATATTTGTTAGGTATTTATGAATGTGGTCCATATATGGGACCTATGACCAATAATGTGCCGATCTGCTGAAAAATTCGATACAGCAATTTTCACATGTATAGTAATAATTAGTGTCAAATTTGTACCTGATAACTGTATTTTAAGTGATTTTCGGAAGAGGGTTCTATTGTCAAAAAATGGTATTGCGATTTATTTTTACTCGAAACCCATTTTTGCAGAATTTCGTTGGATTCGTCTATTAAGCGTTTAAGTGCCATAAAGCCATATTCCACATTTCTATGGGAGCTAGTAAAAATCATTACCATTTTCAACAATGTATGTACTTTTATCATATGAATAACGAGTACAAAATTCCATGGTGTTTCGTAATGTATTTAGCGGAAAAAAATATATATGTGAAAATTGCTTAGATAAACTTCATTAATTTTGCTTATGTACACACGGAACAACAAACTTATATATACACTCATTCATCATTTTGGTGATAGAGGGTATAAGAAAGCAAAAAGGGAAAAAATTTCAAAATGTTCATTGATTTCCCCTCACAAATAGTTGAGCTAGGACCTGCGCATGCGTAGGACACTTAATAGTCGTGGAAATTTTCAACAACTCTAACATTTTCTAACCGATTTTTGAATTTTATCTTTTTACGAAGTCTGGTTATATGTTAACATAGAGTTATACTGTCGGTTAAAATAATTTTTGTATGAACACTGTCAGCATATCTTTTATATAGAGCCGATGCGATACAGGTTAACATAATACGATTTGACTCATATTTTCAGAGTTGCACTATTATATCAAGTCTTGCAATAATCCAAACCGCACTCCTTGATATTCTCCAAAAATAAATGAATACAAAAAGTACTTATAAATATATTACAGAATTGCAACAAGATGATCGTAACTCAAAATTGTTTATAATAAAATAGCTTTAAATGTACATTCATATGTTTATACAACAATATTTATATTAAGTATTTTAATTGATTTTAAACAAATTATGCATAATTTCATCAGTTTTTCACCTAATGTACAATATAGTATGTTAAATTTGAGTTTCGAGTATCTTGTCGTAGGTGATAGGCAAGTATAATTATTACCTTATCCGATTCACTAGATTCAGTTTTTTGAACTTGATGTGGAATAAAATCACATTCGGGACTAGTACCATAAATATCCTCGTAGTTTTCGAAGAGTATTGGTATTTCTAAAACTAAAACGTCCGAAGTTGACTCGACCTTGCGAAATTTGAATAACAAAACTTGTCCCAATGAACCGGCCACACATAAACGTCTTGATTCGGAACAGAGGTATATTAATTGAATTGCCAGGGGATGATCCATACCAGTGGTTTCAGATTGTAAATTTTTCGATTTTTCAAAAATTTTTGCCGTCTTAAGTTTATATAAAATCTAAGGAGGAAAAAACCACACAAATGGTTACATATATTTGTAAATAATGAAAACAGCAGTATGTTATAAATTAATGAATGTATGTATGTATGTATGTACCTGTAATGTGCCAGCACCAGAATCCCAAAATTTCAAACTACCATCCTGATGGCCAGTTATAACAATTTCCGAGTAACTACAAGACGCCGGTGACCATTCTCCCCCCGATATGGGCCATTCTCTTTCCGAGAAACCAGTTTTTTTAGATGTCGTAGTACGACCAACCTATAACAATTTCCATAACACATACACATACAATGAGTGTTTTAATGTATGTTAATATTATATAGCATTACCGAGTAAAACGCAGGAACCAAATCCGAGGGGCAATCAGTTAAGTAAGTGCAACATGTAACAGGTGATTCGTGTAAGTCCATAGGATAAGGCGATTCGAAACATGGAAAACCGGGTGTAAGTAAGTCTATTAATACTAAATCATATTGCAGCAGCACTGCTATCGCATACGGCTCTTGGGTTTCTGTAAAATAATAATGTATAAAAAATTCCTTTTGTTTACACTCTTACAAAGATAAAAAGAGATATTCCAATTACCAGATGTCCAAGGATTTTCACATAGTGTTATAAAATCAACAACAGCATGTTCCATTTCCAAAACAGTGGTCGTTTTACCCACCATTACAGTAATACAGTTGGATTTTGCACCTTTTTCCGTTGGCATCCCTCCCGAAAATATTGTAAAAGTTTCACTATCAAATTAAAAATAAATAGAATCCATAAACAAGTTAAGGTTTCATAGTAATACAGTGGACTTCACAAACAAGTGTACATGTGTAATCCTCTCAGGTAATTCTTAAATTTCGGAGCATATTACAAAATTTTTAGAGTATATAGTCAAATTTACACTCTTTAAATATTGGCTGTGTTAATATTACATTTATTCCGAGTTTCTTACCTAAAACTAAAAATTTTGTTTTTCACTTATTGTTGATTTTGTTTATAATCAAGGTGTAACTGAGCATAATTGTCCAGTTAAACCTAAGATAGAATTGTCAAAACAATAAAAAATTCTGCACACCAGTTTAAAAATCCATATAAATATATAAATGTCTTTGTAAGTTTGTTTGTTTGTATATTTGTTGGTTTGTTTGAGCATCACGCCTAAACGGCTAAATCGATTTTATTGAAATTTGGAACGTATATAGATCCTTACTTGGAAGCGTCAATAGGCTATAACTTTTTTCAATACTTTTACCAGAAAGGGATAAACAGGGGGAAAAACTGGTAAAATTGGTACCTTTAGTTCTTAAACAATAATTACTAAACGGCTGAACCGACGCACCGGGTCAAGCTAGTATTTGATAAAATAAAGCAACAGCGCCCATAATAGCTTTTGTAAATTTTAAATTTGCAAAAAGCAAAAATAAAGTAAATAAAATGTATAATAAAATAAAGCAAAACAATAAAGATCGAACAACTTTAAAACCAATGAAATATAATATTTACTAGCTTGACCCGGTGCGCTTCGCTACTCCTATCGTAGTAAAAATCGGTTCAGCCGTTTAGTAATTATTGTTTAATAACTCTTTGATTAATCGTAGCTTAACACGCATTAAGTTAAACATGTAAATTTAGATAGCATTGCCATACTTTTCAGTCAAATCACTCAAATCACTAAAATGAATATTAAAAATTATAATTACCGAGATGGTAGTTAACACGGTTCTGTTGGGGATTAAACTCTTCATACCAAGATGGAAAATTTCCAACAAATCGTCGGACAAATGTTGGTTTAATAGAACTTGTCGTGAAGCAGTTAGAGCTAAAAATATAAACCCATACTGATAAACTCCGTAGACAGGCACGTAATGACTGTACGAACATACTCGATCGCGAAAGGCTTAGCTACGAACGAGTTAGAATACTTGATGCCCCCAAAAACAGCAAAAGTTTCTGGTTTTCTGGCCTCGATTCCTCACCTTCTTACGGGTGATTGTATTGTAATCGAAGCTAAGGAAAAAGCAAACTTTTTGCAAAAATCATTTCTTCATTCATTTCTTCCCGACTGCAATCAATCGATGCCCGTGATACCCACTGTATCTAATATTATGCCTAAAATATTCTTCAGAACTCGAGCAGTTAATAATGTTTTATCCGGACTCAATATGAGCAAATCCCCTGATCCAGATTGTATTTAAGCACTTGTTTTAAAAAAAAAATATCATCATCGCTGGCCCGTCCACTTACAAACCTTTTCTACCTTTCATATCAATCTGGGATTTTCCTTAATTGTTGGAAGGATGCCAACGTCCAGCCAATCCCCAAAAAGGCGACGCCACCAATCCGGATAATTATCGTCAAATCGCATTTTGTTCGGCGCTCCCAAAGATTATGGAGAGCATGTTAAACTATCACGTTATCAAGTATTTAGAATCGAATAGACTTCTGAATGACAGACAATGTGGCTTCCGTAGTAGTCGTTCAATTGGCGACCTAATGGCGTTTCTTTCAGAACAGTGGTGTCAATCAATACACCGCATGGGAGAGAGTAAGGTAGTCGCACTCGATATTTCGAAAGCATTTGACCGGGTGTGGCAAGATGGACTAGTTTCGAAATTAATCTCGTCCGGTGCCGGCGTTGAATTTTCTCGTTTCATTTCTAGTTTCCTTCGTGGAGGTACTTATAAGGTTAGTAATAGATGGGGTTTGCTCCGAGAACTTCAAATTGAGCTCTAGAGTCCCCAGGGCTTTGTTCTATCTCCTTCCTTTCTTTAATTTTCATGAATGATTTACAATCACTTCAAATCCTATTTATTATTTCGCGGATAACAATATATCTGTCACTCATATTCATTTGACCATAGATTAACTTTTTCTGAGATTAAACTCTCAAAAATGAATATGGATGACTCGATAAATCGTGACCTTATAACAACCTCCAGATGGGTTGAATTGAACCGGGTTAATTTCAACGCACTCAAAACTCAGTGCTGCCTATTGACACACAAATGTCTTGAGATTTTACCACAATCAATTCTTTATATGGGTAACGCAATTGTTAGAGTTTCAGATAACCTTATGATTCTAGGTACGAGAATACATTGTGACGTCCGTTGGAATCCTTATATATTCGGAGTTGCGAAGGAACCTTTTAGGTGCTTAGGTTTTTTGAGATGGTGTCGGACATATTTGTCCCCTTCCGACCTTCGTATATACACTAGCTTCATTCGTCCGAAAATTGAATATAATTCCCACATATTGGCCGGAGCTGCAAGGTCAAGTCTAGAGCTTCTGGGCCGGGTTTAAAGATGGGCGGTTGATCTTATAAGTGAGGAAACTGTTACCCAGTCTATCGATACTTTAGAACATCGTCGGAATGTGGGCAGCTTATCCTTATTTTACAGATATTATCATGGGTGTTGTTCAGCAGACATAAGTAATATGATACCTAATACGCGCACTTTCATTCGGAGCACACCAATTTGCTTTACACTTGAGTATCGACCGCACCACACATTATAGGGAAAATTCTTTTTTTGGTCGAACCATACGTATGTGGAATTTACTATCGTTCAACGTATTCCCCGCGGAATATTATATTTATCAATTCAAGCCAAACATCAACAAACACTACTCCCTCTTTCCTCCTTCCCATAACTGTATTTCCTAATATCAACACAATGCACTGCATATATAGGGGTATCCCCTGAGTGTTGGTTACAAAAAAAGTGAAAAACAAACATTTTAGTTTAAGCTAGGTTTAAACAAATAATGTAGAGTATCTTTATCCCAAAAACTACAATAGCTCTTAGTATTATTAACTGATAGTAGGATTTTTTACTTTAACAATATTCTAGTTATACTCGTACGCTTGTTTAAATGCCCACATATGAGATGTTTATTGTTATGTAACGTACCCAGATTGAGAAGCTTTTAAATCAACTTTATAAATGGAATTGCATTTTTCCAATGTACCATCTTTCGATGTTTTGGCTGAAAAGATAAAGAGAAATAAAATATAACATTATTTTGTGCAAATAAAACATCTTTAGTTGTTTTATACCATGAGGAAATACTAATGACTGAGGTTTTGGTGTTGGCCTCATAGGCCATGAACAAATGGAACCATCTTTATGCGAGGATACAAAATATTTTCCTTCATAATGCCAAGCAATTGATTTCACGGGCTCCGCCGACTGCCATCTCATTTCAGCAAATTTGCCTTTCAAGTCCCACAACACAAGCAGACCACATTCGAATGCAATTAGTAACTAGAACCAAAAAGTACATTTTCATTATTATTTAGCATTTCTCTAATCTGTAATTTTTTTATATTTTTTTCCACCTTATTTGCATCTAACGGATTATCACATAATGCAATCACAGCACCAGGATGACTAGCTCTAACACTAAAATAATTTTAAGTAAATTAAAATTTTAGCTTTTTAGTCTCTTAAAATTTGGCATACTTACACTTCAATTGCCTTATTCCAATTAATAACGTAACCGCTAAGAGCGAAGCTTTCTATGTGCACCACATGGATGTTGCCCTTTTCTGTGCCTACATACAACCATTTGCTAGCCACCGGTAAATGTATGCACGTAACTCTGTAAGGCAGAAAAAGCTTTAGTTAAACAATTACAACTATTATCGAAATACATGTACATTGTACAATATCTGAGCATATATAAGGTAAGCGAACCGACACAGAACTATTTATGTAACACGGTTTTCGGAGGTAGGGTTCCGGTCAAGGTCTAACTTTATAAGAGAGTCAATTATCAAGTTAGACATCCCATGAATGGTCACGTAACTAACCTTGTTTTTGGTTATTATCACTTTTGGTTATTATCATACTGATCACAAAATTGGATTAAAATCAATTGATTATATTTTTTTAATAAATTTATTTAAAATTCTTCGAAATTTCCTGTAAACTAGAAATAAAACAGACGTTTCTTTTGGAAATTAAAAAAACTGAAAGTTGAAAAACCATCACTACGACTTTTGTGTTGGTTTTATTAATTTTTTTTCTTATTCTATTTTGGGATAATTCCAAATGAAATTAAACAATTAAAAAAAAAAAACAGTTTAAAAAAAATACCACTTGATTCAAAGAACAGTTTTCAATTTTTCTGCATGAAAAATATTAAAAAAACAGCTATTTTGTGGGTGAGATATTTAAAGTCAGTGTGAAAGGACTAGACGAATAAGTTGTAAAACCTCCAAAGAGTTTGGCGTTCTCAGGTTTTATTTATTTTATGACCTTTTATATTTTTCCTTATCTTGATGTTTGTTTGCTTAATTTTTCAGCTATAACTCAAGAACCATTCACGATTTCTCATTTCATTATTTACCAAAATTGTAGCATAATTTTGTGGCCGTTTTCAGGAAAGGTTCAATTTTATAAAATTGTATTCATAAACGTTTAGGTAAGTAATAGCTTAAAATATACACACATATATCGATGCCTTAATATAACAAAGTCCAGATTTTCGTTTATTTCGATAAATGGTCCGATCAAACATCATTATTAGCCAAAAAAATCTTGAGTTAAAACAAACACGCGTTAGGGCATTTTTATATTAAGGCATCGATATGTATGTAATAATTCGATTGAATGAAATCTTCAAACAAGTATAATTATTTTTTTTCACCTTTTTCCATAAATATTTTTGAGCATGTACGTAGCAATGAAATACGTAAAAGACCTAACTCGGTTCTTAAAAACCTAAGTGCTGAGAATGTATTAGTAAAAAAAATATGTGAAAACAAAAATAACACTCGTATGTGTATTTGGAGTAAAATTTTTGTTTGAGTTTTTTTCTAGTTTTCGCTCTTGTTGAAAAAAAAACATACGTATTTACGCGAGTTCTACGAATTATAACTAAATTAAAATTTAAAAAAATAACTCAGAATATTATCATTTAAGAACTCGAGTAAAGACATTTTTTTAAAAAAGAAATGGGTTTTTTCGTAATAAGAATTTCGTATTTCATTGCATAGGAGTGAGATCGTAAAATTCTTAACACACGTTTTTCAGTGAACAAGTTACCTTTGTGTGTCAGTTATTATGTTTAATGTCAATTATATTCATTTGTTGTTAATCTGATTAAAATGAGTGACCAGAAAAAAGTGCATACAAAAATTATTAAATATGTTCAACCAAACCCAACTTGGTCCTGCAAAAAGTTGGCCAAGCATTCAAAGGTCTGCCGTCAAACTATTTCCAATGTTATGCAACAGTACCGGGAGAACTTGTCCGTTGATAGAAATCCTGGTCCAGGTAGAAGGAATGGTTCACATGATGTTTATTAAGCCAAAAAAAAAAGCCGGTAGGAAAGCAGCCCGGTTAGCTCAGTACTCTGACTATTTGGTACGAAAAGTTAAAGCCAATGCAGGTTCAAAAACATACAAGGCTCAAAAAGTTCCTGACAGGAACGTTGCTAAAAATTTAGAGGCCAAAAACAGAGCACGGAAATTGAAGTCAAAAATACTCCTGCTGCATAATGGATGACGAAACATATGTTTTGGCAGATTTTTCGCAACTTCCTGGTCAAAAATTTTATGTTGATGATGCTCGAGGGAATGTTGAAGAATAGTTTAGGAACCAAAAGCCGACAAAATTTCCCAAAAAAGTTCTTGGTATGGCAAGCAATATGCAGTTGCGCCAAAAGAAGCCATTCATTTGTTACAACGGGCTCTATAAATACCGAAATTTACATCAAGGAATGTTTACAAAAAGGGCTGCTTCCATTCATAAGACTTCATAATGTGTCCACTTATTTTTGGCCTGACTTGGCATCCTGTCACTATGGTAAACAAGCCTTTGAGTGGTACAAGAACAATAATGTGGTATTTGTACCAAGAGAGGCAAATCCAAACTGTCCGGAGCTAAGGTCAGTGGAGAGATATTGGGGTCTTGTTAAAAGATAATTGAAGAGCACAAAAATGGTGTCCAAAAGTTAGAGCAAAGTAACAGAAAGCACTATAAAAACGTTAATGGAATAATTTCCGAAAAAGGTTCAAAATTTCATCACTAGTGATTAAAAATATAAAAATGTTTCTAAATCAGTAATTTTCATAAAAAATTTTAAGAAAAAAAAAATAAATCCTAAAAATCTATTAGAAAAAACTATCTGATGATAACCATAACCCTTTTTGGAATTTAAGGGACAATTAAATCCTTATGTAGAAAGGCTTTTTTTTTGTATAGAAAAGTTAACAAATCCAAACAAATCGGTAAAATAATATGGTACCTATTGACCGAAATATATAATTATCCTTTTAAGCTAAAGCAACGAAATATGCGATGATGCATTTTTCAATCACAAAAAAACTCACGTATAGCTAAATTGTCTACAAAATTACAAGATAAAAAGGGGCAATCTCGATAACTTAACAAATAATGCACCAGCAGCTTAATTTAATATTATTCTTAACACATTTATAGTTATTATAAATTTTATTTTACCTCTCACGTTGAAATTTTAAACTTTGAATAACTTGTGGTACTTTTTGACGTAGATTCCACAAATGAATTGTATCATCAGCAGTTACAGTCACCAATTTGCCATCATTCACTATGAAGTCAGCTAAAATAACAGCACATTCGGATTCACCTTCGTGCTTAATATGAGCATCCACACCAGGTCGACCCAAACTATAAATGTAAATAATAGAAATTAAAAAATAAATGTTTAAATTAATTATAACATGTGTATAGGGTGTTTTTTTTTTTGGAATTCCGAGGAGTGCAGGTCGTGTTATTGTTTATTAAGCAAAATCGATTAAAAGTCAATTTTGTTCTTCCATGCGACAAATATTGGTCGGGTGACTTTTCAATAATTCGAACATTTTTAAACCCAACTTTATCTCTTTAAAAAGATAATTTTGTAGAAATTATAATTCCGTTATTATTAACAGTGAAAATGAATATTTATTAAATGTGTTGATAAAAACATAACAAGCGCATTTTCAAACTTTAGAGCCGATACGGCACGAGTTAACATTATCCGATTTTACTCAAATTTGCAACGTTTCAGTTTTATATCAAGTATCACAATAATTCGACTCGCACTCCGCGAAATTTAAAAATCTACAAATTAAATACATAATACATATCGCACTTGTTCCTCTAAAGAGAGTCAACTCAAAATTTTAAAATTTTCAGTAGAGGCAAAAAACTGTTTTTTATTTTAATACATTACAATGAAAGTAGAAAACGTTTACAGCTATATTTTTTAGCGAAAGAGTAGAGAAAATGATGTAAGATTTCTTGCAAAAAGTGAAAATTGAAAAATTTTGAGTTGACTCCCTTTAGAGGAACTAGTGCGATATGTTGTTTATTTTAATTTTGTACAAAAACTTACATTCGTAAACTGCCATTTTTGTCGCCAATCGCTAACAATTTTTGAACAGGATCGAATGCAAAAGCAGTTGGAGAATAGGGAAATCCATGGCGGAAGGTCTAAATGGAAGAAAAATAATATAATTTATTTTAATATTAAACCACTTATTATTAGTTTTGTTGTGGTTGTAGTATGTAAAAAAAACTGTTCAATCACGTTTCTTCTCGATGTATTCTTTTTTAAAGTACATGTTTTACAAAATATAAATTACTTGCATGTAGTAATTAATTAAATTTAATTTTAAAAGACACTTTCACTTTCTTTAAGTTCACTTTCACATTTTTATTGAAAATTGCCATTTCTTATTGTCGCTTTACTAAAACAGCTGCAATAGCCGCGTGTGTCTTATGATAGCTTTCAATTTAACACTACCAAATAAAACAAACGCTAACTATCGCAATTGCATTTTAGAGTTCCTTACTTAAAGCAACGCAAACAAAAATAGATTAAAAAAAAAAAAAACTTAAGTATAAAAGTATGTGTAGTTAGTTACCTTGCGAAGAGCAAAATGTTCAATTTTTAAAGACTCCTGAATTTCTTGCTCCTGCCGTATGGCCTGGGGCTGAACAGTTTGTCGAAATCCATCTAGAACTCCTTTGAAGGTAAACTTTTTCATTTTTACATATAGAATGTATTTGTTGAAAATATGTAGAAGATTTTCAGCTTAACAATTAATTGTAGTTAATGTATTTTTTTCTTCTTTTTGTTCTTACAAATAATAATCCATTAACCCCTGAAAATAGTTAATATTTATAGGTTAATACAAATGTGAATATATCAAATATAAATTATATATTTATTATACTTAGAATGTTGGGCTTTTTGCATATATAAATTGCTTATTTGCAAACTGTAAAACATAACCTTATTTTGGAAGCTCTATTTTCAAACGTATCGCACTATAGGCCAAATTACCATTTTTTCTGTGCAAAATTAAAAAAGACTACAAAATCATGGTATTCAAACTAAAACCTTAACGAATTTCATAAGTAAGAATAACTCTATTAAAAAAATGGAATTTAACCCACTAAAGACCGAAAATAACCCTTTTGCAATCATTAATGCAAACATTAGTTTAATTGTACTAAAAGATTTAGTAATTGCTTAAATCTAATTAATTTTGTAAATTTAAATCAAAACGGTCCTCTTTACTTTCATTAATTTTACTGCAACATAATAGTTCAATTACTTCAGGTGGAAGTTTCAGCTTTTGTAAGCGCTTCCATTAAATGCATCTCAACAATTATTTCACCAATATGCAGTAAAATAGATTACAACGAAACTTTGGCAAGGGTCTCATTTGCTTTTACCATTATTCTTTTAAAATTTCAATAATTTATATTCGTAAGTGATTTTCGGAAGTGGGCATTATATGGGAGCAATTTGTGTGATTAATTTCTATATGAAAGTTATTTCTGTTAAATTTCATGTGTATACCAATATTTTTGAGTCAAAGTGATTTTAGTAATGGACCGATCATTATAAAATTAGGTGATACTTGAAACTGTAATATACCATCATGACAAAGTTAGGCCACATGTTGTAATACCTGTTAAAAACTATTTAGAAAGAAGTGATTGGCAAGTTATGCCTCACATGGCAATACATTCGCATGAATTAGGTGTTTGACAACAGACTTAGGTTTTTGGCTCTCAGTTACCTATCTAGTTGTCATCTATGTTTTATGGTATCCATATACATATATCTATATAAATATATAAATGTCATTTTAAGTTTGTTTGTTTGAGCATCACGCCTAAACGGCTAAATCGATTTTATTGAAATTTGGAACGTATATAGATCCTTACTTGGAAGCGTCAATAGGCTATAACTTTTTTCAATATTTTTACCAGAAAGGGATAAACAGGGGAAAAAACTGTAAATTTGGTACCTTTAGTTATTAAACAATAATTACTAAACGGCTGAACAGATTTTTACTACGACAGGGGTAGCGAAGCGCACCGGGTCAAGCTAGTCAATTTATATTTTTGAAATATGTATTTATATTTCGTCACCTAAAATGCAAAATAACGTAACAACAATAATACCAAAATCGAATGTTTGATAGATAATGATGAATAAGTTAAAAAATAATAAAAAAAGCAAAATTTTAATTTAGAAATGTGTTTGTCATATTTAATGATTAAATTGGATAAATTAAATTTACATCATAGATACTATTATTATTTCATTATTTCAATGGTTTTTTGCCCATCACTTTAAACATTTTTGAAATGATGTTACGTTATTTCGCATTTTAGGTGAATTTCCACAATGTTATATAAATCACACATATACACGTCTAAATTACTGTACAATTTTTACAGCATGTGTTTCATATATTTCCTTCAAAGGACTTGTAAAATTTGATATCATAAAAAGTATTTGAAAGGCAATCATATGGGCAATTCCATGTTATCGTACGTGACATTTGTACGCCTATAGAGTGGAATAGATTTTGCAAAAATAGAGGATCTGAAAAATAATTTGGTCTTTGTGTTCCATTCAGAGTGTACTATATTTTAAAAAAAATAATAAGTTCTTTCGAAACATTGTTGTCCAATATATAGAGCGAAATAAAGGCATATCGTACGTGACATAAAACGGAAGTCATTTTGAGGTACATGTAGAAATATGCGAAAATTTGCCAATCGTGAGAGAAGTTACGTTTTCTTTTAATTTCTTACACTAAACCAAATATTTTTCCTTTACAATCCACCATATTTAAATAAAAATAATCTTTGGATAATTTTATAACAACTTAAGTTTAATATCGTGACATACCTTACGTGACAGATTTTTCTCCTATAATAAAACAATATATGTATATTCTGTAAATCAATGTATACAAAAACTAAAAAAATAATAGAAAATATACATTCGGTTTCAATAAACAATTTGATAATAGCAAAAAAACAATCGGAGTCAAATTCATTTCATACTACATGCTAATTGGGAGCTTAGTTTTCGCCACAATTTTAGCCTAAAACACATCAATTAAATTAAAAAATTAAATATAGTCAGTTTAAACTATTATTTTTGCACTTAAAATGTTGTAATAAGCTCTAAATTAGTAACATTTTAGTGTTTTCTCCAATTCAAATCATCTTAAAAAAAATTTCAAGGGTTTTTGTTTTTTTAGTCGTGGTAGTCATTCTTGTGGAATTGCCCATATGCATGACCTGAAAACGCTTTCCGACGAGTAACTCCAACTATATATTCAAGTAGCATTTAACCCGCTGCTTTGTTAGCGGAAACAAAATAAATCAATTGATTACAATTATCAACATTATTACTTTTTAACCTTTTTAAAACGTTGGTTTATTTCTTTTAAATAAACCGGATACTTTTGACTGCAAATAAAAGCAGTTTTAGTAGTTTAAAATTTCTAACAACTCTTTATTTATTTAAATGTACAACAGCAACAGTTCAAATAGTCACTCAGTGTCTTTATACACGTTTATCAATTCACAGAAATAAACAGACACACTTTATAATGTACAAACTTAAATGTACAAGACAGTTTATGTTAACTCTAACAGCGCCTATGATAAACTCACTGACGACTGCAACATCTGCCACTTTCGTGAATCTTCTACAATGCTCTTAACGGACAAACTAGTATGTTCGAATTCTAGAGCTTTCGATGTCAATGTAAGCAGCTTAAATATTTAGTGTTGCCATACTTATAAACAATGCTAATAACCGTATGCTATCAACATTGTTGATAAGTAGAAGCTTCTACTGATGGACGTGTTTATAAACTTGATGAATGCTTCAGGCAGTCATTACAGACCGTTAAATTCAAATCGCTATTGCAAATTCGTAACAATATTTAAAGTTTATTTTGCTAAAACACTTTGACGATATTCAAGTGGAATGATTAAGGCGCTTTCTTTAAATTATACTAACAATTAAATAGTTAAAGTTTTAAAATTAGAAACGATGAATATATTAATTCTACTATCTTGGGATTAACACTTGTTTAACTCCATAATCTTTAGAGACTCCATCATTATAAAAATTTTCATCTCGCAAAATGTTTTGAAATGATAATAATTGCTGTTAAAGAAATAAAGAAGACTTACTGCCAGTTTATCGATGTCGAAAGAAGTTAATCGAAACTTTTGATGCTGTTTCCATAACAAAAAACATTTTCTGTTTGGATAACATGGTTTTTGATGTAAAATATAAAAAAATATGCATTGTCAATAAAATATCAAAAAATATGCCCTAAAAATATGCATTGTCAATAAAATATCAAAAAATATGCCCTAACAAATCGATGCCATTTTACAGCAAAATATGTGATTTGTATAAATAATTAGTCTACATGATATTTGGTTCACAATTAGTCATATGTAGCTACCATATACTACATTTTAATAGAAATCTTTATATAGTTATATACTCGGTGTTGGATATCATATTGTCGTGCTTGACCGGCTATACTATCTTAATTGTTTTATGATAGAGAAGTACTGTTAGATTCAGAAAATGTGAAAAGCTCCTTATGCGAGTAAATTTTTTAAATTTCTATTACTTAAACAAAAGTAATGCCTCAAAAAAAGTGTTGTGGATGTTCCCAAGAAATTGCAAATGGAATTAAAGCCAAAATGTTAATTTTTATTTATTGCTATTATTTATTTCATAATTTTTAAAAATAATAAAAACGTACATATTTAAGATTGTGGAATAAGGCTTTAAATCGTTGAAAAAGTTTTATTTTTTTTATGAAATATTGAAAGTTATTTACAAAATTTTAACTTTGTGGAGGACCTGCAAGGAACAGAAAGGAACCTGGTACTTTTAAGTACCGTTGGTTCAGCATCATTCAAAATATAAAAAAAGTCATAGATTTTGTTTAAATTTTAGTAATAAATTGATTAGTTTTGTAACTTTTATAACATTTTCTATTTCAAGTCTATTCCATGGTATTTTACGAAACAGTATTTTTTATCATTACAACATTAATAAAAACCACAATGAGAACATGAGATACTTAACCGTTATTCTGGGTAAGCGAGGTAGCCATATTAGCAAAAAAAGTACTTCAAAGCTGGACTTTGTTTTCATTTTGTAAGCTTATTATTGCTATGGTACTTATAAGTGCCGTCGGTCGACAAAGGGTTAAAATCTTTTTATTTTTCAGTGAATTTTAATTTTCACGTATAATTGTTTTTTAATTGTTTTTTAAACAACAATGTCTATAAAAATAACTTTAAGTAGACCTTTTTATTTATATGAAACCGGTTAACCGATTTGTTCAAAAATGCAGGTTTTCGATTTAACCGGAAACCGGGTTTTTTTAATATTTTTGGTTAATTGGTCATTCTATGATTTATGCTAGATGGTGAATCTGTTTTGTTGTCCGACACTGTATAATAAACACAATCTGAGACTGAAATAAAAAAAGGTCAATGGTACAAGTGATTTTCTTAAATTTAATCAAACATCACAACAATGGCATTTGCTTAAATGGATTCCATTTATTTTTAATGAAAGAGAAAACTGAGATATAAAAAAACAAAAAAATAAAAAATAAACTATTCACGGTTTTTATTGTCGTATAATACATACTGTACATACATATGTACTTACATACATATGTATGTCGTTTGTATTCTAATCGATTTTTCGCAAAAACGGCAAATGAGAAAATGAAATGAAACAAGTTAATATCTCAACACTTTGCAAATACTCATGGCACACGCAACAGCTAAAGCAAATCCTTTCAAAGGATAATACAATACAATAAAAACAACAACAACAATAATAATAATAATGTGTATACATGGAAACATACATATTTAATGTTATAAATAGGGTTCCTCTTCATATGCAAATGCAAATCATTCTCAAAATTTACTGACAAACATTTCGAAGGAAATAAAAAAAAAATTTCTTGGAATTCTTTCAAACAAAATTTGTAAATTTTAAAAATCCCCCAGAATGATAGGAATTTTTTCCAGGGAAATTAGAAACCCTTGTCATAAGGTAACACTAACGAGCACAAATTTTTATCGTATAATATCAACGATTTCAGTTGAGGCAAACAAAAAGAAAATCAGATTGTAATTTGGCGCTAGTTATGAGTTCCTTTAACTTTTAACAATTAAAATTTTGAGGCGTAATACCAAAAGCACGAGCCCCTGAAGAAGGATGAAAAAAGAACTTATTGTTATGGAGATTAAAATGTATTGTATTGCAGATACAACAACGTATAACGACATATGTACTTTGGTTTCTTTGAAAATAAAAATAAAAATATTCGTAAAAAACAACCCTTGTTAAAATGATAAGCTCACAAGTTCATAAATTCTCAAATATTTTAAGGCTTATTTGCAGAAAATTTTACAATTAAATATTACAGTTACGTGATTTTTTATTTCATTTTTTTTTTAAATTAAACATTGACATTAAAAACTAAACTGTTTAACGTCACGTAACTACAAGCGCATTTTGTTATATAAACCAAATGTTACTTCACCTTAAACAATCTATGTAATACAAATATTCTTACAACCGAACTTAGAGAATTGGTTGTTCATGATCTGGTAAGGACCTTGGACACTCTATGATACTGAATTACTATGGGCACATTCATGGTGATGTTGATTACTGCATCGCAAAACCTTTTTTCGATAGGCATTTTCATATTATGATCTCGGATAGGGATTTATGGCAACGCGGACTGTTCCCCCCTACTGATGTCATACGAATATACACTGATGGCTCTAATAGGGTTGGTGGTGGTTTCTATATTCAAAACTTTGGGATAAAATCCTACTTTAGGCTACCTAACTTCTGTACTGTTCTTCAGGCGGAAATTACTGCCATTAAACGTGCATCCAACTGGCTGAGGTATTATCGAATATCTGGTGATATATGTATATTTACTGATAGCAAGGCTGCCGTAAACGGAATAGCGGGTGTCTTTACGACATCTAGGTTAACCGAGGAATGCCGGATATCCCTAAATGAGATAGCGAGACATTCTAGGATAACGCTTATATGGATCCCTGGACACGATGGAAATCAGGGTAACTATATAGCAGATGATCTGGCCAAAAGGGGTGCGATGATGAGTGAGGAGGCGATCGACCTATAAATACCCTGATGACTACCCCTTGGGTATCACAATGGGATCAGATCTGAATGGACCCAAGTGAGCTGCTTGAGGAGCGGCTGCCCATGGAACCTAACCTAACCTAGAGAATTGTATTGTGATTATTGCAACGTGGAACGTTGATTAAGCGATGTCCGACCGTCCGTCCATGTAAACCTTGTAATCAAACAGGTCACAATTTCAAAGATAATTCAACAAAATTTGTCAACAACTTTTATATTGATCCAAGTACGAAGCCTATTATATAAGTTGAACTCACACTACCAAAATTTAGTACCGATCGATTCATAATTTTTATTAGCTTCCATATAAGGCCCACTCTCGAAAATTTAATTAATGAGAATTAATCTCTGAAATATGTAGTATCCAAATAAAATTCAATACAAATAAGTTTCATATATACGCAAATCACGCCACCAACTTTTGTGACGACCGGTCCATAATTAGTCATAGCTCCCATATAAGGCCCATTTCCGAAAATCATTTTCGTGATTTCAGAAAATCCGTTCTCAGGAACGTGGAATTTAATTGAAAATGTTAAAAACTGTTTATGGTTTTAAAATCTACTGTAGTTTTTATCACAAAAATTAGGTGATTTTGCGATAAATTAAATTTGAAAAAAACATTAAACATTTCTTAAAATATTTAAACGTCTTTGGGGCTTTTGGTCAACTAATGGTCTTTTATCATTTCCTGTTAGTCTCATTCAAGCAACAATTTCTCGTTGCACAGTGCTATTATACGAATAGAACAATAGAAATACATAACTGACAAAATTGATAGTGCAAATTGTATTTTGCATCTTTGGTATGAACTACAATTGTATATGTTCCTCTTTGTTTTCCAAACAAGTCAATATGTACAAACGTTGTTATGTACTAGTATAAACCTTCAAATTTAATAATTTTTATATCCTCCACCAAAAAGGATATAAAAATATTAGTCGTAGACCTCCAATATTTTCATTAGAGGTCAAATACTGTTTGTAGTTACATTTTAAGAGAATTTGAAAATACGAATACCGCATTGTAAGAAAATTCCATTTGAAAATATATTTACATTGTTTTTTTTTAAATTTTTGCAATTATTACAAACAAAATCTATTTTATGATTTAATACCGTTTTTCTGAAACTTCTCGATATTTTTTTTTTTTTTTGTATTATTTTATCAACAAAACAGTATTAACCAAATTTCAATAAAATAATTTGATTACTTTTAAATTCTATTCAATGAATGAAATGAAAATATACGATGTATTTCTATTTAAAATTTTGTACTTTTTGTTGATATAAAGGTAATCACTACAATATCACAAAAATGGTCTGACATGTGGTTTTCGAGATGAAAGAGTTATCGGAATACGTTGAAATTTGTATATGTAGTAGATAGATAGATATTGATGTTGTTGGTTGATTTCTAGCAAAAAGTGAAATTTTAAAAATTTTGGGTTAATACCATATAGCCATAGGCGATATAGCTATATCCGTCCGCCTGACTTTTAAAGGCAGTTTCTTCCCTCTAGGAATATTATATGTTGATCAAGATGTTGAACAAGACAAAATCGGTCTCACAAAAATTAGAGCAAAATGTCCGTCCGCCCGACGTTTAAGAACCCTATCGTGTCATCATTGCAGAAATAGTTTTAATAGCTAAATTATGTGTCCAAAAATTAACGAAATAGGTTGAACTAACTAGTAAAAAGTTTTGGATCAAACTATATAAAAAACTTTGTTGGACTAACATTAACATAAAGACTCCAGCAAGGTAAATTTTACCACTACATTTTCTAGTAACAGAAAATATAAAATTTCCCAATTCAAATGAACCAGATAAATGTTTTCATACAAAGTGCAGACAAATCGGTACCCGTATTATATTGGTGGTGGGTATAAAAAAATTAGGGGCAGGCTTTTTTTAGCTTTTTCTGACATCTTTTAAAGATCAATATTACTTCCTTTTCTCCAGCTCCTAGTAACACTGCACTAATGGCGAAACCTGGCTAAAAAGTAATTTCATACTATTGAATAATAAGCTACCAATATTTCAAGATAGTTTCGTTTAAAATATAAGAACCATTATGAACCACACAGAACATGAAACTAGAAAAACAACGGCTTAAATATACGACTTAATGCCGATTCTGCTTCTCAGATAAAATGGGGATTTTATTATTGTCGGCCAAAAGGGGAACGATGATAGCTGAGGAGGCGATTGATTTCTTTTCTTGTATTTCCCTTGCAAAATATAAGACAGAACAGGTGGACTAATGAATACACCTGAGTTATCGCGAGTTCGACCTGGCCCGTATACGATGCCGACAGGTCGAATCTACTTACAGAATTCCGTCGTGAGGAAATAAGGCTAATTGTTGCTTTTATTAAAGGTACTGCATAATTAGAACTTATGCTAGAAGAATGAGCCTACAGTTTAACAACTGCTGTAGTTAGAAGCTGTCAAAACTAAGAAAAGGAGGGACATAGTTTCCTCCTTTCACCTATTTCGCCAATGCACTACTCTGACAAACTTGAGGGAACGTATTCTTGGAACCCCCATCCTCTCGTGTTTAGATGAGTTATTAAGAATGAACGCATCCATCCCTTCATCAGAGAATCTAGTTGGTTGGAAATGGAAAAGCGAATGTCATATAAGTATCTTGCTGTTTTCCACTTGGTTATCACAATGGAATCAGTTTTGAATGGACCCAAGTGAGCTGTTGAAGAGTGGCTGCCAATGGAACCTAACCTTATCTTAGCATGTTAGAATTACGGCGTTTGTTCGTAAAAATAAGAAAAGCATGACCACTCTAACTAAGGAAGAGAGAGAATATAAAGATGAGAGCTTTAGAGAAACGTATACGGAACCCACACTATTTCGTATACGTTTTTAGTTGTCAAAACTTCATATAAAACAAGTAAGAAAGTAGGGTCGGTCAAGCCCGACCATATAATACCCTACACTAAGTAAATGAGCGAAAACATTTTTCTTTCAAAAATTCAATAATTTATATTCGTAAGTGATTTTCGGAAGTGGGCCTTATATGGGAGCTATGACAAATTATGCACCGATCACCATGAAATTTGGTCATGTGATTAATGTCTATATAAAAGTTATTTGTGTCGCATTTTATGTGTATACCAACATTTTAAGGAGATTTATGCTCGTTAAAGTGATTATCGGAAGCAGGCCTTATATGGGAGCTATGACTTATTATGGACCGATCATAATAAAATTTGGTGACATGAATTTCGTATATATAAAACTTATTTGGAGAAAAACTTGTGTAGATACCTTTATAAATTAAACATTTCTGATCGATAAAGTCCAATTTCGCGAGGACATTTGAGGGCTAGGTGAAATAATGGACCGATTTCAGCCAGTTTCAATAGGCTTGGTCCTTAGGCCGAAAATTTTATCGAAATATCTTCAAAATTGCGACCTGTACTCTGCGCACAAGGTTTACATGGAGAGCCAGCCAACCAGCCAGCCAGATTCTGAGTCGATCGGTATACTTTAAGGGCGTTACAAACATCTGCACAAATCCAATATACCCTCCCCACTAAGGTGGTGTAGGGTATAAAAAACAAATGCAGGACAGGTATCAGCAAGCCTGTGTTTCTACATGCGATATTGTTAACTTCGATTAATTGACTAAGATTTTTCATTGGTGAAACACATCTAAGATTTTCGAAAAATGTTAAATGAACAATGAACAAAATTAAACAAAAGTATATTTCATATTTATTTCTATATTAAATCTAAATAGACTTTAATCTCAAATAATTTTAAATAAATGTGAAATAATTGAATTCCCATTTCATCTTTATTGACAAATTTATTCGAAATTAGAAAGGCATTCAGAATAAATTAAGAAGTCGTGAAAACTACATTCATTGGAACTATGAACTTTAATTTTTTTGCTGGGTAATAATACAATTTTGAGAACAAAATTGGGGATTTAATTTAAAAATGGAAATTTTTTGGGGGCATCGATTTTCCGATTGGGGACATGAGGTAATATTTTTCTGGCAACAGTGATTGTAATTTCGAAGAAATTAAGCAACATAACTTAATTTGGAAATTAATTAATTTCGAGTTGATTCCGAAATTACTTGATATGACTCAGTCTTAATGAGCTATTATTCCACAGAACCATTTAGTCAAGTTTTGAAATGAACATTAGTCGCTGAAAGTCTGTTGTTGAACATGAATGAAATAAACAAGATTGCGACATCGACGATACCGTTATTTTAGTGTACTCTTTAACTCTTTTTTTGTGACGTCAGCAATGATTGTTTTCTTATGTTTTTAATGTAAAATACTTACTTTTTATATGAAATTTCAAAATAAATAGTGAAAAATAAATAAAAAAATTAATTAAAAATTAAAATGTGGTGTGGTGTCAAAACTTGCAATAATAATAATAATAAAAAATCAAAATCGTAAATTTGTACATTACAAAAAATTGTTAAATCGGTATTTTATTACCAATTACAGTGTTATAAAATCTCTATTGGAACAGGCTCACCACATCAAATGTGATGAAAAAGTAAAAACTCTATTTTTTCGTTCAAGAATGTACTTTAAAATAAAAAAACTTAATGAAGAACTCAGAGATAGTACGACATCAAGAAAAAGAAAATATAAAAAAATAATGACTTGAACTTAAATATAGCAAAAATATTGAATATTAATAAAGTAAAATGTGTCTAATAACATAAAACCTAAAATACATTTTATTTTATTAAATATAAATAACTTTAAAACATAATTATTGACTTTTCCATTATAAATCACATTCAATTTTCATATAATACAATCAGTTTTAGTCAATGTTGACGTCACTGAGCCTAAGAGAATTTTTTTAAGAGAGCGATGTCGCCATCTGTGTTTATTTCTTTATGGTTGTTGAAAATAGAGAGAGATTGGATATTATATTATTCGTTGCATATGCCGTTACTACATAATTAAAAAAAAAAAATCAGCACTTTAAAACATTTTCAATTAATTCCCTGTAAAAATGAGCGTGACTAATTTATATATTTATTTAGACGATATCCGGAAAAGCTTTTCTTTGTTTGTTTGTTTTGTAAACAAAGTTATTTCCATTAATTTATTCCAATAAGCAGTTTTAGTAACAAACTGATTTAAGATTAATGTAATTTAAACCCCTAAGGATGATATTCACACAATATTTGATTGAAAAAGAAAACATATTGGCTTGTACGAGTATGTACGTACAAGTATATATCAAAGCTTGATTAAATAGCAATTATTTACATACCTTCATATGTATAAGCGAAAGGTCAAACGTGTGTATGCGAATGAATACAATCCTTAATGAACGCTCTTATTTTTAATATATTTAAATCGACTATATACTTATTTTATATTTGTTTCAGTAGGATTCTACTTTCTACTAAAAAACAATATGAAATGTTCCACTCCCTTTATGTTCTGACCTGGCCAATCTTAGTTAGTCATCATCATAATTGAGATACTTGTATACAACATACAACATATAATATGTAAAATGAATATTGGCAAACCACCCGCAGCTAAAGAAGGTAAAACACAATAATAAGAACAAAAATACGTTCAGCTTAAGTAGATTTAATTAATTTAAGAATACTCGTATCCAAAGCCTTATAAAGGCATATACATACATATGTATGTATACATATATACACATCTATACATAAATAAATTCCCAGCAGTTCTGGGTGACTGTCTCTATCTAGTGCTTTTACCTATCATTTAGGGTGTATAGTAGCTACGTGATTAGTTATTTTAACATGAGCGTGCCCTAAGCTACGGTCCGTTTTCGTTTTCTAAGTTATCTCTTAAACTTTAAAACATATTTAGATTGAAATTTTGAAATAGTTGGCCAAAAATATTTCTAAAAATATCTTCTTATTTCTGAAAAACACTAAACTAATACACAAAAACTTTGTTTTCAAAAATCTCAATCTGCCATATCGTGAAAAAAAATGTCCTCTCAAAATGTGATATTATGTATTAACAAAATTATATGTTTATCATTAAAAAGATATTTAGCACCGAGTTTTTAATCTTTCTTTACAAATTATAATAAATATGGGCATTTCCTGGGGTCACGAACGTACGTTCGTACGCGTTTGATGTCCAAGAATATAGAAAACAAAACTTTTCCTAGCATTTTTTTTTTTGCGATTCGATAGCATTTTGGTAGCTCTATGTTTGGTGCTAAAGATAGATTTCATCGAGTTAAAGTTTTTACAAAATAGAAGTCAACTTTGGCTAACAGTAGTGAAATGTAAAAATGTGCGAAGTGGAACGGAATATTTAAAAGCGATTAATTTATTTTAAAAGTGTATTAATGTAGGGATCTATCCGGTACTTACACAATAAAATATCTCTATTGGTTTTTGTTTAATAGGCTTAAGTACCGGTCGCGAATGTACGGGTCGCGAACGTACGATTTTTCCATATAATTGTTTAATTATTATTACCATGCATTTTCCCATAAATATCTTCAAATTTCCTTATCAAACAAGAAGGAAAGTATGGTCGGTCAAGTCCAACCATATAATATCCTACACTAAGTAAATGAGCAAAAACATTTTTTCTTTTAAAATTCAATAATTTATATTCGTGAGTGATTTTTGAAGTGAAATGAAATTAGGTCGAAATTTATGTCTATATGAGAATTATTTATGTTGAATTTTATGTGTATACCAACATTTTTATGAGATTTATGAACGTTAAAGTGATTTACGGAAGCGGGTCTTATATTATGGACCGATCATAATGAAATTTGGCGACATGAATTCGGTAAATATAAAACTGTTTCGGAACAATACCTACATAAATTAAACATTTAAGACCGATAAAGTCCAATTTCGGGATGACATTTGTATGGAGGCTAGGTGAAATAATGTACCGATTTCAGCCAGTATCAATAGGCTTTGTCCTTGGGCCGACAAAAATTATTTGTACCAAATTATATCGAAATATCTTCAATAAAACACGATGATTATCAACATTTTATTTTTCGATACTGGTTGACAAATCACAGAAAATGCCCATATACAATATTTATAGGAATAGATGTGTCATTTAACTCTTATCCGTTAACTCAAAAACGTGGACAGTGAGCAGATTTTTTACAAATAGTAAAATTTTTAGTAGCATTTTATAAAATTTCATCAAAATTATACTAAAATAAATTTTTTTTTAAATTATTTTTTTATTATTCAATAAAAAACATGACAATTTTTTAAATGTCAAAAAATATTACGATAACTTAGACGGACATTTTTGTATGATATTTTAAATTAAAAAAACATGTATCCATGAGGAAGATGAAATTTTTCGTCTAATTCAATGAACAAAAAAAATATTCATGGTAAACATGTGTAATTAGACTTTTGAAATGACTGGTCTAACAAGAGGCAGTAAAAAATTAGTGAATAAAATGACTAATCTCTAGAGTGAAATGAAAATAAAAAACTTAAACAGACTACACTTCCGATTACAAAGGGACACTTAGTGACAAATTGTCGATGACAATTGACTCCTTCAAAAGATTACTTCTGATGGGTAAAATAACTATTTTCCGAACTGCAGTACAAAATAAACGATTAAAATGACTACAATAGATTACCTGGTATGTATAAAGTAACCAATTGATTTCTATCTGCACTACAAAGAGACATATGTACGTGAAAAAATGTCCTAAAAATATATAAATGAAAGTCAGCCAACTAAAAATTACTGTCTGTAAGGTATACATTGACTGCTTGTAAAACTGCTGGGATATGTACACATTTATATGTATGTTTATATATACAAATGTAGATAGGTATATTATATGGATTATTTGTTGAATTAAGCTCTTTTTAATAAAGTTAGTTATTTAGTTCATGTGGATTATTTTGCATAGTTACGTGACATTAATGTTGTTTTGTAGGGAAAAGAAAATAATTAAAAATTCGTTTGATTCCAAAAGTAGTGGTGGAATCCCAGCAGTTCTTGTTAACTGTCCCGAACTAGTGATTTTACCTATCCAAGTAGTTACGTGACTAGTAATTTCAACACCTGCATGATTACAATGAGACGCATTGAATTCACATACCAACAGGTTATTTGAGCAGCACAGTATAATATAAACGTTTAAAGTGTTTACACTCTAGGTTACTTGTAACCAATTGACTTCTCTCTGCACTACAAAGACCACATACATGTCAAATGACCCAACATACATATATAAATTGAAGGCAGCCAAGTGATCAGACATTAATGAGAATTACTGTCTACTTGCTTAACTGCTGGGATATTTTAAGAATTTAACACAATTTTGCATATACTAATAGGTTGGAAGGAAAAATTTAAATATTAAAATACGTAGTCGTTTAATTTAATTATTAATTTTAACCAATAAAGAAAGATTCTTATATAAAATTTAAACTTTGAACCTCTTGAAAATATAAACACAAGGCGAATATAAAATTTTAGAGCAGCTTCAAATTTTGTATGTCCGCAAAGAACCTGTGTACCAAGTTTTAACACATTTGAAACGGTTAATGTCCAAGTTTTAACACATTTGGAATGGTTGATGTCCGATGTCTTGTCGACAAATTTGATATACAAAATCAAAAACGTTTCTTCATTGCAAAAATCATAAATTGGTCCAAGTGCCAAAAAATTACTTATAAGTTGCCAACGCACTTCTTCTAAACTGTGATTATTTATCATTACAATACATATCATACCAAATAAGTAATAAAACTGCATTAAAACATAGAATTTTTAATTGTCTTATGCAAAATTAGCTAACAATATTGTGGTTTAAACGCATGGAGCCTATTCGAATTTACTCGTGACAATTTGTAGATTTCATTTGGATCTTATTACATTGCAAATCTAACTGATGTTAGAGGCTGAATTATTGGAATACTTCGGATTATCTAAATAGAAGATAGATAGCTATACCTTAAGATCGGAAAAGAAAGTTTTGGAGAAGAAGGAAAATGAATCCTTACACCAAACCTACTAAGTAGTTAACGATTAAAAATTTTCAATTGAAAATTTTCTTTAAAAGTACAACTAAAATTCATCCGCAAACGATAAAATTGATAATCATATTTAACTCATTTAAATTTTATTTAGTACATATCATTAGCTCTCCTTAAATTAAATATACATACATATTTATACCCTACACGACCATAGTGGGGAGGGTATTATGCGTATGTGCTGATGTTTGTAACGCCTAACAATATTAATCTAACACTCACCTTAAAGTATTCCGATCGACTCAGAATCACTTTCTGATAGGTCGCAATTTTGAAGATATTTCGATCAAATTTATATGTTTCGCTCCAAATAAGTTTAATATATCTTTCGACTTTGATTTTGCCAAAAAAAAAAAAAAATGTTTAAAAAAAATTATTTTTTTTAAGAATTACCTATCTAAACTATTTGGGACAAATTTTGTTAAGAAGAATAGGTAATAAGTTACATGAATGAGAAAAAACACCTGTTTGGTCAAAAAGTCAACTTTTTACCCTTCCTAACTCAGAGAGTTATTGAACAATCTTGTTGAAAAATTGTCTCTGAATTACAATCCAATAGAACTAACCATGGTGCAAATTCGTCTCAATCGGAAGACATCGATTTCAAAAGTTGGTTCACTTGACATGAAATGCCCCATGTATGAAATCAAAATCAGGCAATTATTTGTTTAGTTAATAAACTACTTATTTGGAATTATTGCATCATAAGCCTAGTACTCTGTTCATATTTGCGAAAAATTATGGTTTTTTCATGCGAAAATTTTTATATGCAAGAAATGAAAGAAGTGCTGCTTATGTTATTTCGTGTGGAAAACTAAGGTTTCCAGATGTATTTCACATGATTTTCACAATAAGAACAGAGTACTGCTTTTGCGAAATTATTTCGCATATATTTCATTCCAAATATTTTATATGTAGTTTGACAGCAGTTCGCACGAAATTTTGAACAGAGTACTTAGCTATAGAAACATGAGTTAGTGGATCATTAACAATCTTTTGTCTGCATGAGGCTTGATGAAGTCTCTTTCTTTCCTTAGTTTTTATTATATTTTGAAAATAAAAAAACTCTTTCCACATTAAACGATTTCCGCTTCCGGAAATCACTTAACCTAATTTCATGGCGATCGGTCCATAATTAGCTATAGCTCCCACATAAGGCCAATTTCCTAAAATCATCCACAAAAAGAAATTATTTAGATTAAAAAAAAAATTGCTTATTTTCTCATACTTTCTTCTATAGGCTAATATCTAAAACAAATATTTGGCCAAATTTTTAATTTTATAAGATGTTTTGAATGCAAATTTAAATTTGCATAAACTTTAAAAACCAATAATATGTATGCAACTAAGTATTTTACTCAGTTCTAATCGATGTTCGTTGTGCAATTTAATATTTAATATAATTTTTTTATTTATTAAAAATTGTACATTTTCCAACACACTCAAAGCCTACTAAAACCTGGCGGCGAAGGTCAGTTACCAAAGCACTTGTATACGATTGAAAGAACAAACTATTGTATTTGAATTAGTGAAACACTAAAATAAAAAAAAAGTATTTTAAGGTGAATTCTCACGGATATATTGAATTCACATCCATACACACATACTTATATACATACATATGCATGTATTCATAACAGGGATGGAAAATACAATTTTTGTTCGTTAACAAAATAATGTTCAGTACTATTATACACATGATTTTCTATAGATAATATTTTAGCTATAGCAGCATTCTGAGTCTATAGGAATGTTAAGTTTGCCATTTTACATAAAATACTGAAAATTGTTTCGCGTGGGTATTTCAAGGAAACAGAAAACTCTATATTCTTTCTAAGGTTAAACCAAATAATATATAAATATGTATGTTAATTTAATGTAAAAAATGCATCACATAAATGCACTTTTGTGACAGAATGTCCAATTTGGCATGAGCTGTGTGACACGTAGCGCCGTCCAGTTGAAACTACATGCCGTTGGTGTCCATATCATTAAATTTAAAGGAAGTAGGTAATTATAGACCTATATTGACGTACCCATTCATCCAGAAATAGGTATCATCGATGAAGATGATTTTTTTAATGAAAATTATTGTCAAAACACCCATTTTGAAAAAACAATTTTATCATTTCCACCTTTTGTTGAACGCCATATTCGTTAATGGTGTATTAGCAAAACAAACTTAAAAATTGACAGCCAATTCGACAATATGCTTCAACAATATGCACGCAGAAAAAAATATAGTTGTGTATGTTTACTGTAACCATTTCAAAATTTTTTAAAATATTATAGTCACAGTAACTGTTTATTGTGGTAACAATAAAATGGATAATTTACGATTCACATGATTGTATCAACCATATATATAGTTACAGTAAACAAATATATGTTTGTGACAACCATTTATATGACAACCATTTATATGACAACCATTTATATGACAACCATTTATAAACATGCACAACTATATTTTTTTTATGCGTATGGCTGATATTAACTTCCAAAGTTCTGAAGTCTGCGTATGGCTGATATTAACTTCCAAAGTTCTGAAGTCCCTTTTGGAAGACCCTTTATACACACTCTCTCTCTCTCCCTCTCTCTCTCCCTCTCTCTCTCCCTCTCTCTGTCTTTAAAATGGTTTGGGCATGACAGTTGGTTGCTTGAACAGTTAAGAAGAACTGTATTTTTTAAAAAAATTATCTTTGATTTTTCTTTTCATGAAATTATTAACTTTTCTTTCCTATATTAATTACGTTCAAATAAAATTCCAAAAAAGAGCAAATTTGCAATTTACAGCTGATTGATTAAGAGACATATAATATATTTTGGAAAACTTTTTGTGACACACTTTCTTTATATTATCAGTGATAGGTTTATTTGCATCTGCCTTTCATTGTCACCTGAGGTAAAATTTTGTCATAATACTTTAAAAAAACATAAAGTAATTCAAAATGAGTCCAAAACAGTACGATCGTATCAACTTTTGCATCCTTGAAGAAGTAAAACATTTGTTACAAAGGGCTCTATAAATACCGAAATTTATATCAAGAAATGTTTAAAAAAAGAGGATGCTTCCATTCATAAGACTTCTTAATGTGTCCACTTATTTTTGGCACATTTTTTGAAGACTATCAAATTTAAGCGATAAAATCTATGTAATATACTTACATAGCTAAGTTGCATAAAAAGGAAACAATAATAACTTTGTTAAAAATAGTATAATCCACCATGAAACATCGAATATTGATTCTGTAACATATATCGTTACATTTACCCTATAATGCTTAAGCGTGCCTCAAGGCACTCATTGCAAAAATGCAAATATAACTGATTTTTCATTTCAAAAACTCATCTAACAGTTTCTAAAAAACGTACTTAAATATTTTAATAAGCCTTGAAATATTTTAAAAGTTTTATTCTTTCTTATTTACTGCACTTTTTACAAACTAAGTGCATTAACAACCAAAAATATATGGGAAGTCCATGATGTGTAATCAAACGTTGATTAAAGTGTTTAAAAGTTTCCCGATTGCAATCATATTTTTTTTATTAAAAAATAAAACTTATATTTTATATATTGTAGTCAAGATTTATGCAAAAAAAGGTAAGCTACTCTTTAAAGACGTGACTAACTGATGAGTGCCTTCAGGCACTCTTGGGCATTGCCTCAGTTTTTCCCTCATATAGCAAAATGTTGTTTGGGTTTCTTCGCAATTTTTTACATACAATTTTAAGAAATTGCTGGCTGGTCGAGTATACAAACATTTCAAATTATCCGATTTGTCTAATGAAGAATTAGAAAAGTAGTTTTCAATAATAATTGACAAACTATACTAACTAAAACCCGACTATGTTTCAATCTATAAAGCCCCAAGGATACATTATGGCACTTATTTAATTTTTCCCACCTGGCAGGTAAACCATTACAAACCAGTGCAAACTTTTAAATGTTATTTTTGAAATCAGATGCCCAAATTTACCATATTCTTAAAAAGCTTGTAATCATGTTGAAATGATAGCGGTGATAATGTACAACCTATATTTTTCTCTCGGTGCATTAGACTAGTCCAATGAAATTTTTCTGCGTTCCATATTTTTTTTTTCATAAATTGAATAGGGCCAACCTTGTGAGATTTCGACGTTCTTCCAATTTGGTCATTTGTATGAATGTATGTATTTCAACAGACGTTTGCGAAGGGTGATAGTTGTTTGTAATTTGACGTTTTAAATTTTTCACTTGTAGTTGTCTATATATGGTTGAAGGATACAAATATTGTATATAACTTATTTAAGCACATTCACACTTTAAGGGTTGAAGCATTTAAACAATTTGTCCCACTTTTAAAAACATTTTAATTCATATAATTATTTAGTATTAGATATGTACGTGTATATAATTTAACAATTTAAAACATAAATTAGGTAAAAAAAAAACTATAAGTCTATTATTAAATACTTCATATGAAATGATGTTTAATAGAGTGATATTTTTTTATTTCTTCCAAATTTCAAGGAGTACATCAAATGAAATTGGTGTTGAAGAGTTTAATCGGAATTCGATTCTTTCACCGATATTTCAATCTAACCACATTTCTTCGTGGAATAATAATAATGGTTTTACTTTTCGTAATGTTGGAGAACTAGAGGTCATAATGCTATGATGAACATCAAAAGTAACGCTGTTGGGTCTGATGGCATACTACTAAAGTTTTTGAAGTTAGTATTTCAGGGTATTTCGCGACCATGGCTCTTTACTTTTTGCTTGCGCCGAAAGCTTACGAGTCGGTTAAGCCTAGCCGCCGAGTCGTGAAATATTATGACAATATGACATGATAAGTGGCATCAATCAAAGTTTTGATTCATCTCAAATAATTTCAAGATTTCTTGGATATGAAGATATATAATCCCGTAAATGGAACACGTAGTGTTTTTAAATAAGGTCTACATAGTGCTTTGATGTCGAAGAAAATATGGAGATTATCAAAATATAATACTAAAAGAACAAGCATTTTTGTTCTGTTTTATAGCTACATGAATTATGTCAAATCGCGTACAAAAATAACTAGTGTTTCAGTCTAATAATAAGTAGTTGTTAATTAGCACCACTATTACTTGCTGGCTTACTAAGTAAGTAGAGTTTTTGCTGGATTATAGCGCATTTTTGTTCATAGTTATGATTTTTAAAAATTTGTAAGCTGGTTAGAAGTTATGAACCAAAATAACACTCCTAAACAAATTTTTACGTATATCTACATAAATTTTTATACCCTACACCAGCATAGTGGAGAGGGTATATTAGATTAGTGCAAAAATATTGTCCTCACATCCACCTTAAAGTATACCAATCTGCCCAGGATCACTTTCTGAGTCGATTAAGCGATGTCCGTCCATGTAAACCTTGGAATCAAACAACAGATCGCCTATCCATGAGCCAAGGACTAAGCCTATTGAATTTGGTATATATGCTGGTATATATGCTGAACTCGTACTACCAAATTTAGTACCGATCGGTCCACAATTTGCCATAGCTCCCATATTAGGACCATTCTCGAAAATTTTATTAATGAAATATGTTAGTATCCAAATAGAATTCAACACAAATATGTTTCATATATTCGCAAATCATCCCACCAAATTTTGTGACGATCGGTCCATAATTAGTCATAGCTCCCATTAAAGGCCCAATTTCGAAAATCATTTTAACGAGAATAAATCTCTTAAAAATTTTGGTATTCAAATAAGATTCAATACAAATAAGTTTCATATCAAAAAAAAAAAACTGTTTATAATCATATACTCGGTGTTGGGTATTATATGGTCGGGCTTACCCGACTTTACTTTCTTACTTGTTTTATATTAATATTTTTGCACAGGAGAGGATAAAAAATATATATATTTTTTATTAATACTTGCAATAAATAATATTTATGTTGAATTTTCATTTAAATCAGAGATGACAATCAAATCCAAAAACATTTATAATTTTTATTTTTAAACAAAACTTGGTTAATTTGTTTAGTTGCCAGGATATTATGTTATAATACTATGTATGTAGATACTTCAGTAGTATGTATGCAAATACGTATGTATATACAGATTCTTCAGTATGTTCAGTATTTCAAATACATATTTCGTACTGTTGTTGGTTGTTAATAAGTACCTACTGTGCTCGTTCGTATTCAAATGGAAACCTTGTTGGAAATCTAGGTAAAACAAATATCGTGTAATTAAAATACACACTGTACTCGTCGTATGCCAAAAACAGAAACACATACAAACAGTGTGTATTCTGTTTGGCAATGTAGAGTCAGTCGTAGAATAGAGTTGAGTCGATTAGAGAATATAAAACAAAAATGCTGTATTGTTGAAGAGAGTGAGAAATCGAAATTGCATGTTTTAAAAACGTATTAAAATACATAGATATACATATTCAAATACACATACAAACATACACACACACACTCAAGTGTATGTATGGGAGTGTGCGTGTGTGCGATATGTACGTGTAATGGCACGATTTATAATTATGGTCAAAATATAACAGGCAACTCGTCATCATAATCATCACCATTATCGCCGTCATCGGAGCAGAAGATGCTGTATGAATATCAAACAAAGCAAACAATCAACCAACCAACCAAAAATACATACAGTATCGCTCAAAACACATTGGACAGAAATTGCTTCTATACTACATATTTCTATAGGGACAACAAATTAGCTTGTTTTTTAAAACAAAAAATATACTTATGTTATAACGAAAGTTCCAATCACAAAATGATAAATATAAATATTATATACATATATAACAATTCTTTTGTATTGGAGTCCTTAGATTTTCTGTATCACTTCGTTTAGTATTTTTTTATTAGCAAATTAAGTGAAAAAGAATATTCTTAAAGTTGCAAGTTCAATAAATCATAAATATGAGCCTAAACGGCTGAACTGATTTTATTGAAATTTGGAACGTAGATAGATCCTTACTTGAAAGCGTCAATAGGCTATAATTTTCAATACTTGGACCAGAAAGGGATAAACGGGGGGAAAACCGATTTTTTTAAATAAAATCCTTACATATTTTTCTTACTACGACAGGGGTAGCGAAGCTCACCGGGTCAAGCTAGTTGTTTATATTATTATTAAAAATATACCTGATTTATCCTCCATATTGAAGAGTCTTTTTGAAAATCGGTTAGAAAATTGCGAGTTCTTTTTTTTTAAATAACATAGCCGACAGACATTTTACAACTGATATTTACAAATATATTTCAGTTTAAAACGATTTTTGAATTTGTAACTTAAAAATTAACATTATTTCACTAAAACGAAGTGATTTAAAATGTTATGAAAAGTATTTCCGTAATCTATGGACTCCTGCATATATATAAAATAAAATAATTTTAGACTGATATAATAGAAATGGCTGGAACAAAATATTACACAAATGTTAAAAATAATATAATAAAAGAGTATCAGGATTAATGAGCCAAACAGATATTTGTGAAACATTTTGTATGCCAAATTCTACGGTCAGCTACATAATAAATAAATATAAAAGAAACGATAACTGTGGAAACTATTTACGGAGGCGGTCGACCAAAATGCACAACACCTAAGGAAGATGCACGGATTGTAAGAGAGTTAAAAAAAAGATCCATACACGTCAGCTTCTCCAGAAATAGATTCATTCAAATTACAATCTAGATTGGAGTGTACGGACTATACAAAGAATTGCAGTTTCAGGGCGACAACACTTGAACTGGACTGTTGCACAATGGAATACCGTTTTATTTTCCGATTAACCTAAATTTTAATTTTATAGATTCTGATGGAATGAGGAGAGTTCGGCGACCTGTCAATAACAGACAAAATCCTAAATACTTTACAGGAAAAGTTAAGCATGGATGCGGGCATGTTATGGTGTGGGGTTGCTTTTCTGGGGACGATATTATGGACAAACGTGACAATGACTCTAAACACACATCAATATTCGTGAAGCAGTTTATAGAGCAGAAAGGCCTTAATGTCATGCAGTAGCCAGCACAGTCAGCCGACCTTCATATTATGTTACAATTAATTCTACTTATATGTTTATTTATTTATCGTTTAAATATGAATATGAATTTTGTTTAAATAAATGTTTTAAAAAAAAATTAATAATAAATTTCGTTGTTAATAATACTGAGAATTTATTTTTATTTTCGAGTAAATTTGTTGTTTCAAAAATCTTTAATTTCTTTGGAATTGGAAAATAAGTTATAGCGCAATTTCGGTCCAATATGTTTTGAGCGACACTTTATGTACATAGATACAAACACTAAAACTTAAACATTGTATTAGTGTTGGTGTTTTTGCTGTTGTCTTATACTATAGATAGTATTTAGTAGTCGTCGTAGTAGTAGTGTTGCTAATGGTGGGAAACGGAAACATTGAAAAGGAAGTTGAGTGGGGAATTTAAAGATGACGATGATGATGATGACGAGTATGATGATGATGTTGTTGTTGTTGTCGTATAAAAGTGGTGGGTCCCTGATATATACACACATAGTTTTTTAGTGATGGCTGGCATATTAAAATAATATAAAAAGCAAAAAAAAAAAGAAGAAACAACAACATTGATGATGGTGATGATGATGTTGAAGGCTGTTTGTTGGCTTGCCTCTGCCTGCCTGACTGTTTTATTTAATTTGATGCCATCATGTATCTATACACTTCCCGTTCACCTTGTTTTTCATTTCTTTTTGAAATTTTGCATATTTTTTTAAAGTTTTCTTTTGGGTGGGGGAGGGTTTTTTTCTTTTTTTTTCTTTCATATAAAACTTACACATTCCAACATACTTTATGTTTTTGTTGGTTAATTGCGTTTTCTTGAATACTCATAAATAAAAGCGTAGATTTATTTTAAAATATATACTCGTTGTGTTTTTTTTTTTTTTTTCTTTTTTATTTTTAATTTTATTACTACTATTATTATTTTTTTTAGTTTCTACTTGTATAAGTTAATTCGGTTTTATTTAAAGCTTTATTATTTTATTTTTCTTCGTTTTGTTGTAGTTTAAAATTAATTATTTCATTATGCGTGTAAGTAAATTAGTTAACATTAGGATACGTAGTAGTAAAAACTTCATTTGTTTAGAAAAAAAAATATGTATCAATTGATTTTTCACTTTGGATATGTAACACACAAAAATTATGGGTGAGCAAAAATTTTGCACTTGTGCTAAAATGGAGTAAAAATTGAAAGAAAGTATGAAAAAAAAAACAGATTTAATCCAACTGAATGAAAACTTGATCAAATAACAGGAAATTTAATAAAATAAATTTAGATTTCGATTGCGTGTGATTTATTTGATTTTTCAATACCGATTTTAATAATTCTTTGTACACTTTTTTGGGGATAAAAGTTTGATTAAAAAATCTTTAAAAATCTTAATTGGTGTTGTTTTGTTGTAAATTATAAGGATCCACAGAAATGAATGTGTATATAGAGTATGAAATGAAAAGATATACATGGATAGATAGATGGAAGGATGGATGGTTGTATGGATGGATGGATGATGTATGGGTATGTGTGTTAATGTGTCGGTATTCGCCAAAATGCGCATGTTTGAAAACTTTCATCGAGGTGAATTTTTCTGCTGTTTGTCAGTTTGTGTGTAAATGTAAATTGTTGTGTTAGTGGTGAATTAAGTGATTCTTTCTTTTGTTTCCTTTTTAAAAAAAAAAAAAAAAAAAAAAAAACTTTAAAAAAATACTCAATTTTTCTGTTATTTTTTCTAGTCACATGACTCTATTACATACTTAGTTATTCATACTTTAATACATATACATATACACATAAACATATACGTACGTACATTGAATTCATAAATTTTTTTTGCAAAACCAATTATTTAGATCTTTTCGTTTCGTAGAATTTATCCCATCATTATATAATTTGTTAAAAATATTTTGTTTCCATTTGTTGTCACAAATGACATTTGCACTTAACACAATTTTTGTTACTTTTAAATACGTGTAGAAAATATACATTTAGCTGAGCTGGGAAATATTGTCATTACATATTTATTAGCTTTGATACAAAACTATTTGCTTTTCTTTTAAGATTATTTATTTATTTTTATTTTTTTTATTTACTTTTTTATTTAATTATTTGTGTGTATTTAATAATTATTATTTTTCTTTTAATTGTATGTATGTATGAATGTATATATTGTAGATATACATGCATATGTAGTACATATGTCTTTTATTTTTTTAATTTAATTTTATTATAAATGTGCGTATCTCATTTCAATTAGACCAGCAGACTTCAAAGGATAATATAAAACTGAACTGTTAAATAGTTTGTAGTATACTACTTATAGTCATACTTACCACATTTGGCCTAATAAATGCATTCATCTCTCATCTTACATACACACTCTCTTTCTCTTTCATATTCTTATTCTCAGATTATTTATTTGGTTATACTTGAAAGTGGTAAGTAACATAACTAACTACAAACATTATTTTATTAAACCAAAATCAAAACAACAAACATTTAAATCAAAGTATAACACTCGTACAGTGGTGAATTTATACAACAACTTAAGAACGAACGCACTGCTGCTAGAAAATTTGCACAATTCTAATCGCCACTGGAGACATTCACCGTTTTTTTAGTAGATATAAATTATAGAGTTGTGAACATAATCCCTTTACATTTAACTACGTCCGACACACTGCCCAAAACACATGTACAAGTAGTATAGATCAAGGGTTCTTAAATGCGGGGTCCACGGTCCTCTAGGAGTCCCTATTAACATTCCAAACACTAGAAACACTGTTTTCTAATTTATTTTTTAATTTTTATTTTACAAAAATATAATTTTGTTATTGCTCTACTTTGATTCTATTCTAGATATCTGGCAAAATAATTTATTTCGAAATTATTTTATGTTTGTTGATGAAATACCTAATATATTCCAAGGAGAAGGAAATTACTCAACAACAATATTAGTTTTAGAAATTGAATTGATCACTCGTAGTCCACTTAAAATTCAGGGTTATTCCTGTTCTCATGACATGAAGTGCTCCGAATATATATAACAATATTACTTCATGGTTATCATAATTTAGTTGCAGCTAGAATTTTCGCAAACTTAACATCAACCCTATAGCTATAATCATGTTATTATAAAATATGAACCAAAACATTGCTGCATTAAATATGTTATTATTGAAATGTATTTAACAATTAAGTTGTTTGCGACAAACTGTTCTAAACATTTTGAACTTTATTTTGTTTTAACCTTTTCTTAGAATAAATTAAATCAGGGCAATTCCTGTTCTCTCTTTCCCCATTCACCCTATTTTTGGAAGCATAATTACAACAATATTTATATTAAATCAAGTTTCTAAAATTATATAATTAAGATAAAAAAATCACGTGCATACATTTATAATTAGTATACCTAAAGTTTAACTGTTAATAAGCTCTGAACTGTTAGCCAGATAATTTTTCATCATTTTTAATCTAATATTTATTAAAGCTAAAGCTGATTTTAATGTTTTATTTTCTAGTAATCCATTTTTCATTAGAACATTTTTTTTAAATATTAGGAAATTGGAGATATATTTGAAAAAATCTATTAACGTTTTTGTATCTATTATTGCTCAAATTTTATAAACATAGTCTTATATTAATCCTTAAAAGTTTTTAATTCCAATATAATTATAAAAAATTAACAGTAATAGGATAATTTGTATCAGGGACATTACAAAATATATATTTTTTTTTTTTTTTAGACGTTTATTATAATATTGTTCCTGCCTTTAAATGTAGGCCTTACAATAAGTAATTAAATCTTATAACTAAACAATTATTGTTCTCTCAGTGGAGAATCATATTTTGTATATTAGATAAGTGGTAAATCAGCTCTACGCAGCCTTGATCTGTCTTGAGTTACTGTAAGTAGTCTTGCGAGCGGGTTCGGATGGTGATGTAATTTTAACAAATAAGCTTCACGAGTTTTTCTAAATTCGTCCTTGACCAATGGCACATCTAAGTCTCTGTGGATGTTCTCATTTCTTATGTACCATGGAGCTCCCGTCATAGTTCTAAGAATTTTGGATTGTGCCCTCTGTATGAGATCTATACTGGTATTGCTTGCTGTTCCCCATAGTTGGATTCCGTATGTCCAGATTGATTTTAAGACTGTCTTATATAGGATGACTTTGCAGTTAAGGCTTAATTTCGATTGATGGTGGATTAGCCAGTGTAAGTTAGAAGCTTTCAGTTTCATGTGGAGCCGCTTGGCTTCTATGTGCCGACGCCAAGTAAGACGTCTATCTAAATGAATGCCAAGGTATGTAACGTGATCAGACTGAGGGATGTTCACACCGTTCAGGGTCACTGGTGGACAACTTCCTCTCCTAAGTGAAAACGTTATGTGCTTGCTTTTGATTTCATTTACTTGTATTCTCCAATTTCTTAACCACGTCTCTACGTGGCTGAGATAATTATCAAGGTTTTTAGATGCTACATTTAAGTCCACATGAGAACTAAGAATTGCAGTGTCGTCTGCAAAGGTGGAAATGGTTAATTCTTCGGACTCGGGCAAATCAGAGGTGTATAATAGGTACAGAGTTGGTCCTAGAACACTTCCCTGGGGCACACCAGCATTGATCGCATAGTCGCTTGTCACATAATCGCCGTATTTTATCCTAAACAAGCGATCCGATAGGTAAGACTCTAGTATTTTGTGTGTACTAAAAGGCAGTAGGCGTTTAATCTTGTGTATTAGACCTTTATGCCAAACCTTGTCAAAAGCCTGGGCAACATCTAGAAATATTGCCGAACAGTACTTTTTTAGTTCGAAAGATTTTCGTATCTCTCCAGTTAGGCGGTTAACTTGCTCAATTGTTCCGTGTTGCTTACGGAATCCGAATTGATGATCTGGGATAATGTTTTGGCTATTTAAGAATGTCAGAATTTTCCCTTGGATTATTCTCTCAAATAGTTTAGACAAACAAGGCAATAAACTAATAGGTCTGTAGGATGATGCCAATGTCAAATCCTTTCCTGGCTTGGGTATCATTATAATTTGGGAGACCCTCCAATCATTCGGAAAAATTCCTAGAGACAAGATCGCATTGAATAATACTGTGAACACAATAATCGCCACATCTGGTAGGTTTCCAATCATGGAAGGTGTAATTAAATCATAACCTGGAGATTTATTTAGTTTAAGATTGTCCTTTATGATCTTCTGAACATCTTCTATACTAACACTGATTAGTTCGGAGTCCGTTTCTATGCGAACGGGTAAATCCCCCAGTACAAAATTATTTGTTGGGGGGTTTGGTTGGAAAACATTACTTAAATGTTCAGCGAAAACTACGGCTTTATCCTTTGCACTACGTGCCCAGGTACCGTCACATTTTCTTATCGGACTTTGACCCTCTACCGGTGGCTTAATGTTCTTAGCTGCTTTCCAAAGGGAGAAGTTTGTGTGCTTAGTACTGGTTAAACTTTCAATATAGTTTCGATTTCTGCGATCCTCTTCAGACTGAAGGGCTCGTTTTAGTTTCTTACTTGTAGTGGACAGCCTCTGCTTAGCAGCAGGAGATCTGTTGTGTTGCCAATCTCTTCTACATCTCCTCTTTTCGAGGAGGAGTCTATTAATTTCTGCATTAGAAATACACATTTTAGGTTTAGGAGGAATGTGGCACTTGGAGTGATCCAAGGCCGAAAAGATTAGAGACTTGAAGTCTCTGACACAATCGTTGATATCTTCCTCACACTGTATGTTGTATTCAGTGTGGATATGGCTGCTGATGTATTTTCTATATTTCAACCAATCAGTCTTGAATAATGAGGTATGAGACGATTGATGTTGTCCGTAATAGTTTAGTATAACGGGAGAATGGTCAGAAGATAGTTCATATGATATTTCTGCAGTAATAGAGTTTCTATTTAAATTCTTTGATATGGCAAAGTCTATTAGATCAGGGATTTTTCTAGGATCAGAAGGCCAATAAGTGGGGTGACCAGGTGATATAAAATCTAGGCAATTTTTACGATCAACTAGAGTCCTGTACAGCTGTCTGCCTTTTGGATTCATTAATCTGGAACCCCAATATGTATGCTTAGCGTTGTAGTCGCCACAAGCCAGGAAACGATCACCTAGTGTATTAAAAAATTCTTCAAAATGTTCCTTAGTCACAGAAAATCGTGGGGGGCAATATATTGAGCTTAGAGTTAAATCTCCAACTCCACATTCTAAGCGAATGGATGTTGCTTGCAAATAGTTTTTGGAGAATTTTTCTAGGGTATAATGTTTTATCCTATTTCTAATTAAAATGCCAGTACCACCGTGTGCCTTACCGTCAGGATGATTCGTGAGATGAAATATAAAACCTGGAATATTAAAATTATATCTATTTGTTAAATGAGTCTCCGAGATCAACAATACATCTATATTGTTTTCGTTGATAAAGTGTGACACCTCAGCTTTGTGCTGGTTCAAGCCATTTGCGTTCCAGAAACAAATTTTTAAAAAACTCATTTTCTTGTTAAGAGTATTTGTATCATTTGGTTCTGGGCTCTTAAAAGCTCTTATATGGTATTTTGCATGGATGTCATGAAATTAGACATGTTTTGATTAAGTGAGGTTATGTTACTTGCAAGAGTATTTAATACATTTTCTAACCCTCCCGAATTCTGGGGGACAATAGGTTGTTTATTTTCTGACTTCAAAATACTAGCATAGGATACTGTTCCAGACTTAAATATTTTTATCGTATTTTTAAAATCTTTTGTTTTTACTGTGGGGAAAACATGTCAAAAATTGCCAGATTGAATTCTAAGGATTTCATAAGAAAATGTTACGTTTTCAAACTAAATATTCTATTTTCTTATAAATGTTTACTTAAGAAGGAGATTTTTATTCAATATATAAAATATATTACAATCTTTTCATCTAGTATGATGCATATACATATAGTTTATCATGTTTTATATACATAATTTGAAATTTTTAATTTGCCTCAAGTTCATTTATTATAATAATTCAAAGAATTATAATTATAATGAAAATACATTTTTAGACAATTGACAAATTGGAATGCATTTTCTACCCTGCCAAAGGCGTCATCAACAATCTTTATTTACTATTATTGGAAAACAGAATATGGGTAAAAAATGCATTATATAATTATAATTATATCTAAAATATCAGCCAACAAGAAAAATCATGAAAATATTATATTAAAATTTCGTATATATACGAGGGTGGGTCAAAAAGTCCGTGACTTTGTTAATCAAACACAGGTTTTTGATTTATTTTTCAACATAGTCTGCTTTGAGCTCTATGCACTGTCCAACGTTTTTTTTATCCCTTCCAAAAAAAAATTAGATTTGTCGATGTCATTAAAACAGGTATTTTTTGTGAGATGATTTCATCGTTGACCTCAAATCTCTTTCCGCTGAGACATTTCTTCAGGTTTGGAAACAAGAAATAATCACTCGATGCTAAATCCACAGAATAGGGTAGAAGAGGGAGCATTTCGAAGCTTAATTTTTTTTGCCATGGAAACTGCACATATGTGTGCCCTTTTGTACACCCGATTGCGGAAAGCATTCTCATACCCAAGTGATGCATAAATATGGCTTCCACAACCTCTCGCACTTTAAATTTCCGATCGGCCAACACTATATCGTGATTTTTTTCAATTGTTTCGGGTGTACATACCTCATCTGGCCGTCCAGAACATCCATCATCTTCCGTGCTTGTACGGCCACAACAAAATTCAGTAAACCACTTTTTTACCATTGAAATTAATGGTGCAGAGTTCGCATAGTATTTATCAAGCTTAGTTTTTATTTGAGTGATAGTTTTTAATGCTTAATGAAATTCACTTTTTTTCAATTTCTCCTCAAGTCACGAGGTACTCATTCAATGGCAGTCAAAAACAAACTAAATTATGCATTTTTACAGGAGTCAACTGACAGATACCTGTCGACAGGAGCAATGTTGCGCTTTCTGTTAAGAGCTGGGAAATTCATAAATCGCGGACTTATTGACCCGCCCTCGTACATAAATATGCATATTTATGAGGGAAGATGTGTTTCCGTTTCTGTTTCAAAATTTTCTTACTAAAAGCGGATTTCAATAAGGAAATACAAGTCGTATTGAAGAAATATATCATGTGTGGATTTCCTTAAATTTTCTGAATTATAACGATTTATTATATACAAATTTTTAATTTTCGTTTACCTTTAGGATCATGCAACACACAGTTCCCAATTAAAGCTGCAATTTTGTTGATATTGAACATTTTTACAAAATTAAGAAAATTTAGGGTGCTTTTAAACAAATTTTATTTTCAAACATTTTTTATTTTTTTTTTTTTGAGTGTTAAAAAATCTCAACCATTCATTCCATAAATAACAGAATTTGATAGAGTGATACATTTCTTAAAACTTTAAATAACTTGTGTCGAAATTTTTATTATAATCATCCTTATTTTATTTGGCGTCGTCGACATCGTCGTCAATATTGAGTCAAAAAATGGTATATGTTTCACCGATATCGATAACAATTGGTAACTTTGGACAGCGTTTTGTACTTTAACCCGACTTATAAAATTCTTTCAATAGTAACCATTTTTGACTCAATATTGTCGACGATGTCGACGACGCCAAATAGAATAAGGGTGAATAAAAAATTATTTATTGACAATAAAATATTTTTCTGATAAAAGGGTTATATGGGGTAAGATTTATGTTCATATAAAACTTGTTTATGTCCAATGTCATCAGCATATTAATTACACTGTGCATGAAATTGACACTTTTTTTCGACTAGCATAGTGTTATTATAAGACAATTATGAATGTTAAAGTCATTTTCTGTATAATTTCAGAGTACTTAGAACAAATTTGTTCAAAATTTTATCAGGATTGCGGCAATAATCAACATATTTATGGCTGCTCAAACAGTATTCCGGGGGCACATTTGTAATGGTACTAGGTGAAATCATAAAAATAAGATAGGGCCTCCTTTCGTTTGGGCCCTATCGTATTTTTATCAGACAAACAGTCGTTCAGACATAGCTAAAACGTCTTAGAATTTTATGAGGACCCAGAATATATATACTTTCTGGTTCTACGACCAATATTTCGATATGTTACAAATTGAATAAAAAATTATATTGTATCGAATATTATATACCCAAGACCCACCATTATCATATTTTAAGAATTCTAAAGTAGCATATTTTGGTGAAGTAATAACATTTTTGTTCGAAAATGCTCATATTAGAATACTTTAGTTCCAGGATAACCATATGCAAATTGGCATAGCATAGTCGAATAGAGCGTCAAAAAATATGAAAATCCAGGGTATTACTTTTTCGCGGTTGTTAAAACGCAATAAAGTTTTTCATTAAATATTTTTAATTATTTTGAAATGCAATATATTGCATTTGCAAAAAAAAAAAAAAATTATTTATATAATTTTTCAGAGAAAAAAAATTTGGTTTATTTTAGAAATTGGTATTGGTGCGTGATGTTTTTGATTCCAAATGACCTAAAAAAATGATTTTCATTACTTAACCAACATTGGCCATCACGTAGTGGTATGCCAAAAATTTCGCCAAAATTAGTTATATCCCTAATGTGTATACATATTTTTTTGTCATTCCATTTATAATCTAATATAAAAAAATCTCGTGTCACAATGTTTGTGTTTGAACTCCTCCTCCGGCTAAACCGATTTTTATGAAATTTTGTACGTATGTATATTTGGGTGCTATGAGAGTAGGTCGTCAAGTATATTTCATACCGCTAGGTCATGAGGGTGTCCCTATCCAGAATTTGTATTTACTATTTTTTTGCCAAAAACTTTTTGCTCGCATATTTTTTATTTGGCATTCAAAATTACCTATTATCACAAATTTTGATCAACCGACCCTCACCCACCCATTTTTTAGCCGAGATTTTAGTATTTTGTATGAGCAATATCCGAATATCAATACATATTTACTATTTTTTTTAATGAATTTTTTATATATTTTTGGTAGGTACGAGAATAGGTCGTAAAGTACATTTCATACAGCTAGGTCATTAGGATATCCCCATCCACCCATTTTCTTTTAATATTTTTCGCCAAAAAATTTTATTTGTATTTCTCTTCATTTGGCATCAAAAATACCTTAAATGCCAAATTCACTTAGAATACATTCGTTATTTTTTATTTAACAACCAAAATATTTATTAGAAATAATTTGTATGGCAGGACAACGTTTGCCGGTTCAGCTAGTTTCTATAATATTAATTTACGACCCTAAAAAAATACCTTAAAAAGTCCATGTAATATTTTTGCTATTAAAAGGCTGACTTACTTTTTTTAATTCTAGAATATTAAATTAGAGAAACCCGAAAACCAAGCAGTATGAGCCAGACATTTGTAGGACCAACATATGGGTTATATTGAAAACATTTTAATATTTTTGCACCGATTTATTTGTTATCCCTATTTTGTAGAATGTAAACAACAAAAGTTCAGTAGTGCGATTCACCAAATTTTAACGATCCGCAAATCGCAATATTAGTCGACAATTTCTGTTGATTGCAGTAACGATTACGTGATTACCTGATTAAACAATAGTAGACAACTTCATATCATATTGATATCAAGTGGCATCTCTGTAAAAAAAAAAAAATCGAAAAACACAAAGAGGAATAAATTTTATTAATTTTACATAATAAAAGTGAAATAAAATGTGTAAATGATTGGAACATTATTATTAATGCATACATACATAAATGCCTTCATATGTATATTGTTTATTAATGTTACATAATATTGTTGCCAAAGAAGACGCATCTCAGTTGAACAGCTGACAATTCGTCGTCCCGAAGTTATCTTCACGTAACTACCGAAAATTTTATTTTGGGAAATCGAATTTAAAGTTTCTACGATTTATATAAAAAAATTGAGTCGAAAAAAGTAGTTCGATATTTTTGTATGATGTAGTCCTTGAAATTCTACATTGATTAGTGTAAAAATTTCCAAAGTCATGGAGGAAATTTTTCAAGTTATAAGCATTTTTAGCTCCAAACTAAATTTGCCATTTTGTTGTATACGCCACTTTTTACGAAATATTTGTTAATTTATGACACATGCGTGAAAATGTACTGATAAAAACTGCGCTCATTTTTTTCTTCAAAATTATCTTCACGTATATGGGTTATACTTGCAGTATGCTAAATTAACATTAATTAGTAAGCAATTAAACAAACTACCAATCTTTATTTTTGTGGTCTCTCGGAAAGGAAATGGCTAGTTCTAAAGTGTGTTTTTTTAAACCCGAAATAATTGAAATTGTAAAAAATAACACAAAAAAGTAAATTTTAATCAAACAAAATTTTTATTCAAAAGATCAATACATGGCATTTACATTTGAAAGTGATTTCGGGCATATGGCTGTTTTTGATGAAGCGCATTATGGACGTCCAATTAAGGACCACTTTTTTCGAGCATTGTGGCATTGAATTGATGGTATGACATGAATAACATGAACTATTTTGGGCTCCAATGCGTAAATTGTTGCTGGTTTATCAGCTGGTTTATACCACTGACTTCAAGTGGCAGGAAATAATCGAGACGTGTTAAATCGCATGATATTGGAGGCCAATTGACAGGTTCATTTCTCGAAATCAAGTTATCGCTTAATTTAGATTTGAATATATATCGATGGTTGTGGTCGCCGTATGACACGTAGCACTATCCTGTTTAAACCACATCTCGCCCAGCTAAATGCCATCCATATTTTCAACAAAAAATCATTGATCATGCGAGCTCCGGCTTCATTTTTGAACAAATAAGGTTTGAAGCCGCACCAAATGTTGCATTTTTCTGGATGTAATGAAGTCTATACGGTTTGGTGTGGATTGGTCTCACTCCATATGCGCCAAAAACGCCTCATTGCTGAACGCAATTTTTCGATAAAACAGTCGTCTAGAAGTTGCGCGAACTAATGACTGATTTTCAAAGTAAATTTGGTAGCGTTGTTCAACCGTCAATTTACTTATAATGATTTGCCAGAGTGAGCGCAGTATGACAGACAGTTCGTTTGAGGGTTAACACCATTCGCAAGTTCTGTCGAGCTTAAAAAACCCTTTATTATTAAAATTTTGGAAAATGTATTGCAAGATTTTTAGGAGCGACTATTGTGTGCCGCAAAACAGAAATAAAATTTCCTTGACATTTTGTAAAGAAGTAACTTGAAAACAATTGTTCAAAAATGTTCAGAGCAAATTCAAGAGGTTTACACTGTACATATTGCAATAGACCGACTCCTAAAATTAAGTTTCTATAACAAAATTAATCCAAAAAGCTCACTTTAAAAATTCTATAAAATTCTATAAGTGAAGTCGAATTTAAATCATCAAGTTTTAAAAAACGAGCTAGAAGTGGAGTTTTCCCAAATTCAGATACAATTTTTGAAAAGGAATTAAGTACATGCACAAGAATAAATATTTATCAAAACAAAAATAAAGATATTGAACGCCTATATGTATACCTTCCAGATAATGATGTTAAATTCTTTTCTGATCTATTAATGTAAATTTGTAATATTCAGCTAAATTTTTAATACGAAATTTTAAACTCGAGTGATATATTTTGAGTTATTATGTTCTTGTTTCTATTTCTTAGTTTATTACAATAATATTGTTAATAACCATTATAGATTCTATGCTATATAATTCATGAACATAGAACGAATCGAAATGCCTATTATAATAAAAATAGCATAATTTTTTTTTTTTTTAATTTGTCATATATTTTAATCACATACGTGAAGATAACACAAGATTTTTATATTTTCAAAATTTCATACACTTTTTATTGTATATCCACAAAAATGACACATACGGTATTATAACACATTCATTTTTTAACAAAAATTGATATACAACAAAATAGCTTCACAATATCTCAGAAATTATAAGAGATATAGACCTGGAGATCGAACAGATCGATAGATTTAAGAATTTTACCCCAGAAAATGGTCTTAACTAATTTTTTTGATTTTGTGATATACGTGAAGATAACTTCGGGACGACGAATTGTCATTTAGTAAACAACACAAAAATAGTTGTCGTTTGGTTTTGTCGATAATCGTTTAGCTAACAACAAAAGCTTACTTTAACCGACACCGAATGAATATCGTTATTTTTATTTTAACGATACGATTATAGTTATAAAAGTTAGTGAATCTCACTACTGAATTTGGGATAATTATCAGTTTATGCATATTTAATTAAGAAAATAATTTTTTCTATTAAAACCGAAAACGAAATTAGAATATTGGAAACAAATCCGTATTTTTTTTTTATTATTAATATTCATATTTTCTGAGCCCGGCCAAAGACTCAGCGATTTTCTACTCTGTGGTGTATCGAAAAGCGTTGTCAACTCAGTGCTTTTTTTTAAATTGAATTTGATGTACATATCTTTGATGTAAACACTTTCATTTAATAAATTTGACTTCATTATTGTGTTTTGTTCTTAAATTTGTATTCTATTAATCATTTCGTTAGCTTAGTGTACAAAAGTGATAAGTTCATTTTTAGAAATATTACAGGAGAGACAAAAAACGTTCTTAAATCCTTGATTTTAAATATTTTTGAAATCTGATAATGATGGTATGATTTATAATAACAAATAATCACAGTTAAGAAGACTTGGAACATTTTCTGTTTCATATCAGAAAGTCAAGGGTGATAATAAATTTTAAAAATATCAAATATTTAATTAAAAATGTATGATTTATGATTTACATTATTTGGTTGAAACTTAGTGAATAAAGCAATAATTAAAACAAGTAATGTATTTAGTAACATATTTATACTCAATTCCATTTGACTGAGATAAAAATTTTGAAATTTTTACAAAATAAAATGGACTTAGCTCTTTTGCATATTTATAGTTATTAAATGTTAATCATTCCAGACTACTAAAAACTTTAAAGCTATATTTACTTTATTGGTTTAAACTTTTGAAATAATCCATTTCAATGTCGGTTAACCGGTTAAAACGTTTTTTTCGAAGTCGGACAACCAAGAACCCGGTTTTCTACAAAATCTCTGTTTTTTTTATAAATACTAAATTACTGATAATGTACTGTACTCATCACCCAATAACAACCATTTTCTAGCAATACAACGTGTGAAAGTTTAATAGCAATTATTATTCGAAATATTAAACTGACTGAATTTGCAACATCCTAACAGAATTGTAAAAAAAAAAAAAAACATAAAAATCATGAGATATGCATTTTTAAATTTGTATTGTCTATTGCAATGTTTGATATATTATTATAATGAGAACTATATAATCTGTATTGGTATAAGCACTAGAATATCCATATTCAATGCTTAGCGCGGATTATGTGGAAGTTACTATTGGTCAATTCACAAGGTTTCTTGTCATGTCATAATGTCCTAATATTTCACAATGGTTTTTATTAGTTTTCAAGCAAAAATGTCCTAAAATAATACTACTTTCTATGATATGTTTATTGTGTTATCGTAAAGAACCAGCAGAGACCAACGCCGAATGCCTAAGAGTCGGTTAAGCCGAGTCGTGATATATTAGGAATTTATTCAATAAGGAATTAATTCTATAAATAATAAATTCTCAAAGAAATGAATTCAAAACATTTGAAATACATAGGAATTAAGGCTATTCATAATGAATTCATTAACTGAATGGTTAAGAGATACAATCTATTTTGATTTCGAAAATGGAGATAAGAATTAAGTCGATTGGTCTTCATTTAATGTCTTATTACCATGTTGTCAGCCTAGAACCATATGTCTCTATGTCAACACTCTTTCTCTATCGACAATTGCACTATTTAAAATATCGACAACTATCCTTTAAGCGCCAGTAAAGATACGTTAGAGACAAGAGTTCTAGTGTATTTATTTCTGGTGGCATTGTCAACGAACGCGTCAATAGTTTAGTTTTTTTTATTATGTTATGTAGCCAATAGTCATTAGTGATACAGTCTACTGGTGGATTTTCAATGAAAAGCCAATGTTAAATGTCAATAGAAGATTACATTAGCTGGGGTACATATGGTAGTACTGTCACTAATGGCATTCCCTGCAGCGTATTTACAAAATACTAGTATAAAAGTTTTTACAAATAACCTTTAGAATGACGGAAATCTTAAAGATCAATAATTACTAAATAATTAGATTGATGGGTGTTCATTCACAAAATGAATTTTCATAATACAACGTTTGTAAAGGGGCCCATAGACACATACTGCTGATGAACCCTTAGTATACGTGTGTGATTGATATTTTACTACACACTTATCAATCATCATTTAAAAAAAAAATATAATTAAAATAAACATGCGTTTGAGAACAAAGAAAAATATTATTTCCTATTTTTCAGTAACTAAAAATAATATTTCAGAAATATTAAAAAATTCATATTATTGTTCATTTGTACAACTGTCAGCAATATGAGTTCATTTCAAAATTAAAACTATTTTGATTTTTCATACTGCAATGTCTGTTTGTCGCATACATAAGCAAACATTTTAAAATTTCCAACACATGCTTATTGCATGAGCATGAACAGTATGTGTCTATGGGCCCCTTAAAACAGACTCATTATAAAGTTCTGTCATTGTTGACAACATATATTTATTGGATAAGCGACAGGAAAATAAATTCTCATAATTATGTCTTTTGCAATACAATTTGTTAAGATTTTCCTTAAAAATTTTTAATAAAAGTTTTTTAATTTTTAGGTTTCTCTTAATTGAAATTAAAAAAACCCACCCACCAAAAAAACTTTCATTACATAGTAATGAATTAAAATGCTAAATTCTGTCACTGTACTACTTACACAATAGTATTTTAATACATTATTTTAAGACGGTTAATAACTCATTGATTTAATAACTCATTGCAGAAGCCGTATCAGTAAAACATAATATGCATAAACATGACTATAAAGTAAGCAGTTATATCTATAACAGATAGTAAGTCATTATAAGACAATTTCTATGTAATGTAGACGGTATGTAGTAGTCATTGAAAAGTAAGCTATTTAGTAATTTCAAATTATTACCAATTTTTTTTCTGGGATATTAAACAAAGAAAATGTATTATGTAACGATTCTTTTAATGGACTACTACAATGCGGTGAGAAACCCAGCCAAAACTTAGCTTACAAAGCTACGTTTTAAGTTAAGTCTAAAAAGCAAAATAAACACGCATTTTTTATTGCATGATTATTTTTAGAAAAAACGAAAATAATATTGCATTACTGTGTGAAAACCATTATTTGACGCAAAATAAAATAACTAAGCAGTGGTTTGGTGGGTACAACAACAGATTAGCAAACGGATAGTTGTTGGTTCGACTCGTGACTGCGACTTATTTTTTTTTTTTTGTAAATACAAAATTCTATAACTCTACTAACAAAACAACTTCTTTCCGGCCAAAATATAAAGGATTACTTTTGGGACATCACGAACAAAAATAAGAACTTATTCCAGTAGAAAAATACGTAGTCTAAACGTCAAATTCCCCTTATTTTTCGGCATATTTCTAAGTAAAATTTTTGCTGGGAACTTGTTTGCCCACAAAAAACAACTTAGGGCGATTATTATAACTTGCCTTTATGTTCGTAATACTAAAAGGTAACTTTAAAGCTACCTTCTTCAAGTTGTAATAATGGCACTTTGAATGTTAAATTAGATTTTGCCGAATAGACAAACAAAAATTTATGAATAAGAATATTTATTCTTATTCTTGGGCACACTTATATCATATCATGCTGATGTTTTCAAAATCTGGTGTGATAATTTTCCTTTGTGATAACTTCGAAATCGATGGAGAATATTTTGATAAGTGAATATATGGCTAATGCAGAAGAAAACATTCTAAAAATTATACACGTCGCCGGACAAAATTGATTTTCATTGGTCAAAACATAAATTTTGCCATTAGTTAGTAAACATATCAAAACTAAGGTAGCCAAAATATTTGGTCAAAATATAGGAAAATTCGTTTGTGGTATGCTGGTTATCATAAATATTTAATTTAATTTTAGAAAAAACTTAATTTTTTATATTTTATCAGATATAAATGATCATAGCTAAACTATTATCGATAATGGACTGAAATTTTTTTTCTAAATTGGTTGGATTGTAGTCTTTAAAATACAAGGCCTGTGTAAGATGTTATAAAATATTATTTAAAGTATGTACTATATTTACGTCAAAATTTAATTTTAGAGGAAAGTAACTTTTAAGGATCAAAAAATACATCACCCAGATAAAGTTGAAAGTGTTCTCTTTAATTATTTATTTAATTTTATAAACGCCCAGACCCGCCCGTACATATTTTTTAATATTAACAATTTTTCTTCAAATAACGCTAATATTCTCTATATTATTTATGGCATTTTAATTCAAATTTTTATTTAAATCTTTGTAGACATTTTCATTTTACCTGCTTATATTTATGAGTCTAATATACGCGAAGCCTTAACTATGGGAGTTCAAGAAGTTATCGGAATATTAAAAAAATACTAAAATTGACCGATGAAAAACAATTGTGAGCAACTGTGCGTCCCAGGCAAGAATACAACATGTATTTTGAATGCGTCCTTGATGCAAATAAGTAATAAAATACTCAAGCAAAATTTAATGATATAATTTGATACCTAGAGCAAGTTTGAAGAATATAGAGAAGGTTCCGACAATTTCTATGTGCTTAAATTGTGTACTGGTTCAACGTTTTCAGTTAATTTTTGCCATAATATCCTGTCAATTTTTTTGAACTGATTTTACTAATTTTCAACCGCAAAAAAATCAAAATTATTTTAGTAAATATATAAGCCATAATGGCTAAATGAAAATAAAAAAGGCTAAAAAAATGACTAAAGGCTAAATTAATTTTTTTGAGGCTAAACATGATTGAAAAGGGCTAAATTGGCAACACTGCCGTGAGGTTTGATTTTCAATATCCTTTTTTTACAGACACGTGACTCATATGGTTTGTCATTTTTGTTAAATATCGTTTGGCAAGTCATCATGGAAAGACACCACAACAGCGTCTCCAAATTATTCAGCTGTATTACGAAAATCAGCGTTCTATGCGAAATCTTTTTCGTTCGATTCGAGGAACTTGCAGTGCGCATAATCGACCTACTGACACCACTACTGCCAACACCATTCGCAAATTTGAGTCCCAGTTTTTATTTGTGGATGATAAGCAACCCGAAGAGTACCAAGTACTATGGCGTGGTTTATAGTTTATGTATGTGTTTTTTTTTACAATACAAATCAAACCTCACGATGAATCACCCGTTATAAAGGCGACGGATTTATATTCTCAAGCGTCGAAATAGAATGTAGACTAATTATCTATCCGAATCAGATATTTTGCTGTAAAATGGTGTCGATTTGTTAGAGCATGTTTTTGCATTTTTTGCCATTGCTAATACCATGGTATTATAATTAAAATACCAATCGTTTTCTCGGAAGAACAATAATAATTTTTAAGTTTAACTGCTTAATTGATACATAGTATAATTTAAATAATTAGATAGTATTGTGTTATTTTAAGACACTGAGTGAACCATAGTTAATTATTTTATGTTATTTCAAAACAAATATTTTTTTGAAGGTACATATTTTCCAATAATAAATGCATGAAAATCCACCTTTATTGTGATTCCCAAGGGGTAAACTGGTGGGTATTTATCATACGTCCATTGTTTTCAGGCTAAACCAACCAGATTCCTAATGAAGGGAATCTCATCTAAGCATGATAGGAATGAAATTCCGAGAATGCGTTCCCTGAGGTTTATCAGAGCCGGGCATTGGCAGAATAGGTGGGACACCGTCTCCTCCTCTTCTTCATTATAACAGCTCCTACAGTAGTCATTGTACCGTAGCCCCAGTCTTTTAGCATGTGTGCCAATAATACAGTGTCCTGTAATGAAGGAAAGAATTAGCCATATTTGCTCTCGACGAAATTCCATAAGTAGATTCGTCCTGCTGGCATCATATACGGGCCAAGTAGACCTCGATATAACACAGGAAGACTTGTTGGTCGACTTGCTTTGTGCAGACTCATATAGTATCTGCTGTACAGCCATCTTGCATTTAACAAGAGAAATACGAGAAAAGGGGTCGATCTCCTCATCATCCATCATCTCACCCCATTTGTCCAGTTCATTTGCTATACAATTACCCTGATTTCCATCGTGACCAGGGACCCATATAGCGTTATCCTAGAACGTCTTCCTATCTCATTAAGGGATACCCGCCATCAGTAAATATGCATATATCACTAATTGAATGCACGTTTAATGGTCGTAACTTCCACCTGAAGAGCCGTACAGAAGTTAGGTAGCCTGAAGTAGGATTTGATCCCAAAGTTATCAATAAAGAAACCTCCATCGACCCTACTGCCCCTTTTCGAGCCATCAGTATATAACCTGCCATAAATCCCTATTCGGGATTATGGTATGGAATTGCCTATCGAAAAGAGGTTTTGTGATGCAGTAGTCGACATTACAATGTAGGTGTCCATAGTAGTTCACTATCCTAGAGTGCACATGGTCTTAACCAGACCACGAACAGCCAGCATTCAGTCTCACAGCAGAGTTGAGAGCCATTTGTGTCACCATCAAATCAACTGGTAACCAGTTTAAAATAGTAAAAAGTGCCTTAGCGGGGGTAGACCTTATAGTGCCTGTAATAAGCATTGTCCAAGGCGTGCCAGCACACCAACACTCCATAGAACAAAATGGGTTTAACAACTGCTTTAAAGATCCAATTGATACCCTTCGGCATAATACCCCAGTTAGTACCAATTGCCTTATTAATCCTGTTTTGAATATTCAAATTCCAGGATAATCTTTTATCCAAAATGATGCCAAGGTACTTTGCATTATCCCTGATCTCAAGACTAACTCCATTCGGTCTAGGTGATCTAAAGTAATCGATCTTATACCTCCTGGTGAAGAGAACCAAATACGTTTTTTGTGCGTTCACACTAAGTTCACTCGAAATACTCCACTCACTCAGTGTACTTAATGCCGATTCCATACAACTAGATATTGTATCCAGAAATTTACCAGATATAAATACTGCAACATCGTCAGCATATGCGACTGTCTTGATCCTTCTGTTGTCCATCCTGACCAACAGGGTATTCATAGCCAAATTCCACAGAAGTGGTGATAGTACACCACCCTGCGGGTTTCCACGATTGGCCACTTTTAAAACACTTATGCCACCTAGAGTAGCACATATGAATCTATAGCTGAGTATATTTCCGACTTGCCGGCGAACACATATATCAATTCCAAGTTCATCCATCGCAGTTGGGATGGCATCGGGCCTGACATTTTTAAAAGCCCCTTCAATATCTAGAAAGGCAACAAGTACTCCTTATGTACTAGAGACTCTTCAATGGAGCCAACTAAAGAATGAAGAGCTGTTTCCACGGGTCTGAACTTGGTGTAGGCATGTTGGGATTTAGAGATGAGTTGTATTGGAATGGTCATTCTCAGGTATACATCAATAACCCTTTCTAGGGTTTTAAGCAAAAAGGATGCAATACTAATGTAAAATTGGACTAATGTAAAATTGGACAATTTAACCAACTTGTGTCAATACTAAATTATATTTAATTGATTTGAAAAACACAACTGAATTGAATTTACCATTGTTCACTTCAGTTGCAAATATTGGTTGTAGTAATCGTATAATTGTTTGTTTTAAAATACTTAACGGGAGAAATAAACATTCAATCACTCTAACTGAATAATTAATTTAAAAAAAGTAAATGAATTAGGTTAAGATGAAAAAATTAAATTCGGTGTTCACAACCAAAAAAAAATAATGATTTTTTAATCTATATTCTTTATTGAATCTTTCTTTTAAGAAATTCACAATAAGTATTAAAATCTTAACTTAAACTAAAGTTGTTATTGTCCAACATAAGTGCTCATTAAAGTGATTATCTGGCCAGATCCAATGTTTCCAATCGCCTTAATCGTCTATGACCCTCAAATGACAGCAACTCCCTGGCAAGGGAATTTGGATAATCCAATAGTTTTAATAGGTAGTTTAAACTGGAGTGATTGATCTCCAATTTAAACTAACTGCTTTCTTTGCAATTTTTCAACGTTAGATGAGGAAGCTGTTCCTCATAGCCATATCGGTTTAATAACTGTTTTGTACAAAAGCACTTTATATGCCTAGTCTAGAGCAGACCGTGGGCCAATTAGCAAGTGCAATTGAACTGACTTTAATTTAATTTGTGTAATATTTGCTTCCATGTTAAGCGGCTATATAGATAGTAGTCTGTATGGGAGGACAGTTTTCTCGTCTTAAAGTAAATGTAACGTGAGTACACTTGGTTAAATTGACTTTTATGTTTAATTTGTGCAGGTATTTTTAAAATTCACCGATGTGAGACTGGAGTTGTTCGGAAGCTATTGAGAGGTTTTCATGTATGCTTATAAAAGCGGCGCAAGAATACTTCCCTTGGAAAATTCTTTGTAGTAATTTTTAAGCAGTATATGTACACTGTAATCATATAATTTTGTGTATTAGTCCATCGTCCCAGACTTTATCGAAGGGTTGAGATAATCAGTAAATAATGCAGAGCAATACTGCTTGCTCTCGAAGGCTTACCGAATAAGAGTAGTTATCCGATGTACCTGTTCGATAGTACTATGCTTCTTTCTGAAACCAAATTGATGGTCAGGAAGAATGCAATTTCCGTCAAGGTAGCAACTTTTCAAAAAATTTTGAGAATATTGACTAACGGTATCATAACTATCTTAGATATTTTCATGAGGATGGGAAATTATTGGATAGTATTGAGTTAAAGATGAACAAAATAAGTGATGAGTTGGGCAGATTATTTATTGTCGTGGTAGTAATTTTATCTATACCAGGTGATTTTCGATTGAGAACCGGAAATTTATTGGGAATGGCATCATATTATTTATAACATTGTCACTAAAACACGAATTTGTATCATTTGGGGGTAAATATTTTTTCTGAAGTATTTTTTGCCCATTCCCCATTCTGAAGGCGTATGGGCGACTCGTATACAATAGGGCATTGCATATTTTTCACAGCTTTCCAAATAGTATATTCCGTTTTCTTAGGAGGGTCTATGTTACTAAGATAATTTCTCAGATAAGATTTATTATTAATCTTTGAGACGATGTGAAGTGTCTTTGGCATTTTGATTAAGTTTAACATTTACGCTTGGAGATCATGATTCATGGCATTGACGTCTGAGTGTTCTCTTTTCTTTGATAAGAGACACAATGTTTCTAGGACATTTTGAATGTCTGTAATTCCCCAAGGTGACGGGGGGCTTAGACACTTTAACATCGTTTTTTAAAATATCTGTAAATATATCGACAGCGGTTAGTATTTCATATTCATTTGTCAATGAGATGTTCTGTGGCAAATGTTAGCTAACATACATTTTATACTTTAACCAGTTCGTCTTCTTGTTAGGAAAACAAGAGCAATAGTTTTGTAATGTGCTTGGAACAACTAATAACGTTAAAACTGTACGTGAGTGGTATAATGAAAGGTTCAGCGAAATAAATTATCGTTTTATATTTTTGATTACAGCGAAGTCAATTAGATCGGTAATTTTATTGAGGTATGTATGCCAATAAGTAAGTTTGCCAATATATGTGGCATCTTGTCAGTTAGACGGTATTGCTTTGGGGCGAGAGCCCCAACATGTATGTTTTGCATTGTAATCACTAAATGCTATAAATCTTGGACCTAGAGTTTTATTACATTTGTTACGAATTTGCAATAGTGATTTGAATTTAACGGTCTGTAACGATTGCCTGCAGCATTCATCATGTTTATAAACACGTCCATCAGTAGAAGCTTCTACTTATCAACAATGTTGATAGCATACGGTTATTAGCATTGTATATAAGTATGGCAACAATAAATGTTTAAGCTGCTAACTTTGACATCGAAAGCTCTAGAATTCGAACATACTAGTTTGTCCGTTAAAAGCATTGTAGAAGATTCACGAAAGATGGCGTGTGTATAAATAGTGGCTGAGGTTGCAGTCGAGAGTGAGTTTATCATTGGCGCTGTTAGAGTTAACATCAACTGTCTTGTACATTTAAGTTTGTACATTATAAAGTATGTGTGCATTTCTGCGAATTGATGAACGTGTATGAAAACACTAAGTGACTACTTGAACTGTTGTTATTGTAAATTTTAAATAAATAAAGAGTTGTTCAAATTTTAAACTACTAAAACTGCGTTTTATTTGCAATCAAAAGTATCCGATTTATTTAAACGTAACAATATTGAAGATAATTACCCTTTTTTATTTGGCGTCGTCAATTTGAGTCAATAACACTTTAATACAACGTCAATGCTAATTTTGTATCCCTAACAGTCTTATGATGATGTTGACTGACTATCGATACATACAACATTTTGTTTACTTTTTTTGGAAAATTATTTGTGAATAAATAAAAATATTGTTAAAAATAATTAAAATAAAATGATTTTCATTCCGATTCGGATTCCAGTGACCAAGAAAATAAAAATGTATATCGATTTGGCGTAGGTGTCTATATTCAGAAATTCGAACTTACGCTATATTTTAGAATTCCAAATGAATGTAGCATTATTCAAGCTGAAATGTCGCCCATTAAAAGGGCGGCTAACTGGCTCAGTTATAACAAGATATCAGTCAAGGATATTCTATATATACTGATAGTCAGACCTGACAGGTGCGTACACAACATCGAACTTAGTCCAGGAATGCCGGGCACCCTTAAACAGGTACGTGGATACGGAGATATTTCGGGCAACTGTGTTGGTGTTGCTTTGGCGTAAAAAGGCGCCATCACGATTGACGGAGAAATAGACTTCATATGCGGGATTCCGTTATCTAAATGTAAGCCACAAATTAATAACTTCTACTATGAACTCGCTCAGACAAGATAGTGATGTGAACCCACCTGTAACCAGAATGATATGACCCCGACTAAACCGAGTGCGGACAACATATCTTCATGGCCTGACACGCTCACAATTTAGAAATGTAGTGGCGGTGATAACCGGACAGGTTTCGGGGACATTGTTCCTTAAATAGTCTTTCTGAGCTTTCGAACATGAATTTAGAGTTCATCAATGCTTTTATCAGGAATAGCAATTGACTAATCAAGCCAGACACGGGAATCTCCACGGAGACCAAATATCCGTCAATTGACTGGTGCATAATATTCTCCTTCCGAACTTCTCCCTCTTCACTTCTACTTCTTTATTCCATTTGACTATCTTATCTTTATTTTAAATAACACAATTTTCCCAACACGATTGCATACTGATTAAATTTTATTGAAATGAATTATAACGTAGACAAGGGAGTATTTCATCAGTAAATATAAGACTTCCATATTTATTATTTTACAATCAAGTAAAAAAAATATTTCCTAAACTGCTCTCAGAAACTTGATTCAAGTGTGATTTTATTGTGTAAAAATTTCCAATGATTGAATCAATTGAAGAATATTTACGTCTAAGTAGTTATTAAAAAGTATTTGATCCTTAAAGCTTCCATAAAAATGAAATTATGTTTTAAAATTTGTTGTGAATTAATTAAAGTTTTTAATGGAATACTACTACTTTTTTTCTTTAAAACAGGATTTAAAAGATATTTTTTGGCTTGACATATTTTACTTTAGATTGTTGCTTGTCAAGCCTTAAAATAACATGACAATCAAGCTCAATCATGGCCGTATGGCAACCCTAATGGCAGTTTAGATATTTAAGATTACTATTCAAAACTAAATATCCTACACCAAAAATATTTGAAATCTTAGCCACTCCACGTCATATCTTTAAGCTTATATTTTATATAAATCGAAAGGTATTTCCAAGTATTCCATATCATTCGTTAATGAAACTAAAGTACATACATACTTACAAATATAAAAAACACTATAAAGAATCCATACGCGTTCCCAGGCCTCCCAATATAGGGTTACATCTAGTTACACTTAAATGGCAACACTGATCACAATCTATACTCCTCTTTCAAACTTTAAATTCATAAATATTTATAAATTTTGTTCAATGTATGTGAAAATAAACAATTATTTGCACTCGGAGTGATTCAATCTTGTATCGTAGAACATTTTTTGCAAATGATTCATTTAGAACTAAAATCTTGTTTCTGTATCTACATCTCAAGAATACATATGTATGTATGTACATTGCTGGTTACAATCGTAGTAAGAGATACTTTCTTCAGCAAATCAAGTTCTAAATAAAAAACAAACACAGAAATCTAAAATTAACAGCTGACTTTTTTAATTCCTCTATACCTAGTATGTAATAGTAAAAACACAAATGACTAAAAATTCCAACTAGAATAATAATAATAAATTTACAATGATGCATCACTTGCATTTTTATTCATAAACACTTGGACTCGTACAATATTTTTTGTTTTTGTTAATAAATTTATTGATGCATTTCGTGTAAAACAACACAAACAAGTAAAAAAACAAATTTTTGCTCTAATAATTAAGCAAGCACCCACCTGTTTCAGTAGAGTTTTTCTTTAAAATATTGTCAACACACATGCACAAAAATAAAGAAAATAAAGAATACAATAAGAGGGAGTTTTTCACTTGTTTTTACATTTGACCACTAAAAAGGGTTAGTCTTCTTTACGAATATGTATTTTATATTTATTCACTTTATCGTGCAGTTTTTCACAGATTTAACACAAATATGTTCATTGATTTTTATTTTAAATGTTTTTTTTTCCTGCTCTTTTGACAAATATTGTATCGAAAATATGCACCCGACGGATGAGGTCACGAAAGAAACCACTGATACAAACAGTGTTGTCAGTATTTTTTCAGACCTCACCCCCATTTAACGTTTTTGTATACCCAAAAATCCACAACAACATGTTACTAAAAGTCCACTGGTTTTTATATTGGAGCAATGACCAATTATTAATCGACCCTTATAAAATTTGATAGTATGACTTAGGTTTGCAAATTTTATTTTGTGAAATTGAAAATTTTACATTCAGTGATTTTGATAATCTATATTTATAAAAACGGTGTAAAAAATGTATAGTAATTCATAAAATGAGAAAGGCTGGGCCGATTTCTATAAAAATGTTTGTCAGTTGTTAGTATTTTCGAGGAGGTTTTTACGGAAGAAAAATTAGAAAAATCCCTCCGGAAAAATCGAAATATTGGAAAAATCGAAAATCGAGTTTTACTCTAAAGTTTGTCTGAAGACTTAAAATTGGGGCAAGGTGAAGTTCGCCGGGTCCGCTAGTTTAATATATAAAAGTTATAACTTGTCCTTTAAGAACAAAACTTATTATAAATAATTCATTCTGAATATCTGTTCCTTCAATCAGTAACCTAAAATGATACAATAATTGTAGGAGGTAGAATCACTAGGGAGAGTTATCAATATTTAGCCTTATAACGTCAAACCTTGATTTTTTCATATTTTCTTTTGTTTGATGTTACAAGAATTGTATAATTGAGAATTTATTTTCTAATGAGTGGTTATCTTATAAATCATCAAGCATTTATGGAAATTTTACATTAGGAGCTTGAGCAGATTATGTTTTGCGCTGCCGTGGAAGAAAATGTCCAACCCTGGAAAATTCGCCTCTCCGTTTAGTTACGAACAAGGGAGCAAGACATAATGTCAGAAAACTACAACAAAGTATACTCAAGTAATTGGTGGTTGTCGGTTACTGAAATAGATGGCGCTATTTTTCTGTATACTAACGACATTTGTATTTTCTATAAAATCGTAGGAATGCGAAGATTTCTATCAAAACAAAGAACATGATAACGAACGAAGAACTCAAGGCGAATTTATACAAGGTGGTGGCAGTTCTACAAAAATAACAATTGGTCTTAACAAATGTCAAAAAACAAAAATTAAAAATTAAACAAATATGTACAAGGCGAATTTATACAAGGTGGAGTCAGTCAATCAGCTGATAACTTTTTTTTTCGCTTTTTGGTTCTAACAGTTGTCAAAGCTTTTGTTTATATTTAAATATCTACATATTCTAAGCTTATTAACAAAATATTTATTTTTTACATAAATAAGTAAAGCCCTCACTATTCAATTATCTACATTATATTAAGTTTTAATACATATTTGTTTAATTTTTAATTTTTGTTTTTTGACATTTGTTAAGACCAATTGTTGTTTATGTAAAAAATAAATATTTTGTTAATAAGCTTAGAATATGTAGATATTTAAATTTAAACACAAGCTTTGACAACTGTTAGAACCTAAAAGCGAAAAAAAAAAAATATCAGCTGATTGACTGACTCCACCTTGTATAAATTCGCCTTGGAAGAACTCAACAAATATACTGAATGAACTACAATTACTGCAACTGACTGCAAGCTGTTTTTTAGCTTTTGATTGAGTAAATGTAGGACACTATCCACAAAGTATACATAAGTGACGTTTCAAAAATAAAACTGAATCAGTTCGCAGGGCAATTTTCATTGAAAGGGAAATGTATAATCACATTTAGTATCAAAGTTATAATTTGTTGTACCACTATGGTTCCTATCTGAAATCAAGTTGAACAAAATTATAAAAATTTCAGAATAACTTCAAAATAATGCGAAATATATGTTATGCTCTAATAATAAGTAAAACTGTATTTTAATCGATTTTTTACATAATTTAAATAAAAAAAGAACAATTTGCATCAAAGGTTTGCTTATATTTTTTTTTTTTTCAAAATACAGGCAAATCCCGGTATAATGAATCTCACTTTAACGAAAATCCGATATAACGTACAACCACATTTTTAACATTAACTACCTTATATAACGAACTTTTCCACAATTTTGTACTCGATTTAACGAATGCTGAGAAAAATAGAACAAAAATCAAACGAACAATAAAATGTTTAACCTTGTAAATTATATCAGTCTATCCAAAATGGCTCAAATAATCATCGACCTCTAAAGAATAATGTGTATTCTCTTGTGACAAAGGATTTTAATTGTTGATTACTCGACCAGAGGTAAAACCACATTCCAGTTAATATAATTGCTTTAATATCTAGAGTCATAGAAATTCAAAAAGGATTTATAATGGTACATTTCATGCAAGTGATATCTGTATTAATAAAATACGGTGTAAGACTTCTTAAAGAATCGTCATACAATTATAGTTGATTAAATCTAACTCTAACTAATGTTATTCTCAATGCGAATAAAACTGATATCTACCAGATTAAATCGTTTCTTCTTTGAAAGGAAAAGAAACGCCTCTCGTGTCGTAACAAAGTGTTGTTGTAAATTATAATTTTTAGAACCGAAATCCGAGGGCTTTATTAATCCCTAGTAATGCTTCAAGTCAACCTACCGAAGAACAATTAATAGAAACTACAAAATATGGAAAAATTTTGTCTCCTAATGTCACACCGCTTAAAACTTATTCAAAAAATTAATCTCGATATAACGAATTTTTCGATTTAACGAATGGACCTGACAACATATCGTTCGTTATACCGGGATTTGCCTGTATGTAACAAATTTATGCTGAAGGTCATTTGCAGAAGATATAGCATTGATAGTTTTATTTATATTTATCAGTCACAAACGAATGAGTATTTAATAATATTTATCATTTCAAAACAAGCCTACTTGGTTCAAATTTTTAATGACATTTCTCAAACTATTTTATGCGTGTACATATTTTCATAAGACTGTGCAGAGATTTTAATTAAATGATTTTGTCGAATGTAACCTCAAAAATTATAAATATGCATTTTTGTGAACCAAAAATTACATTTCAAATTTATATGACAGTACTTCTGAAAATTTTTATAAAGAGAAAAAGTTATTTTAGCGAAGCCGGTGTTCGATAAAGTCATTGCATGCGGCAAAAGGGTGGCAATAGGGGAAATATTAACAGAAAACATTAAGAAAATATAAACAGATACTGGAATCTTGATTTGTTACAAACAATTTTTGTATGGAAATTTAGTTTTATAAATCTTTCGTAAACTTAAAAACTGATTACGAATAAGGGGGTGCATTTTAAGCTTTCTTTGTAATTTCACTTTCATTGTTGTAAAGTCTCAAATGAACATAACTGTAAATGTAAACAGTGCGTACATAATTGTATGCATTTATCGGAGAACTTTTCAGTACATTTAAAAAAAACATTGGTCATTCGAGGGTTAACAGAGCTGTCATTCTTTAATACTAATTAATACAACGGTGTAGTTTTCAGTTTCTTTCTTATATTCATTCACAACATGAAGCAAAAACGTGCGTTCCAGAAAAAATCTCAAAAAAATAATTTGGATGAGGAAATTCAGCAATTACGTTCTCAATACGAGGCAATATCGTGTGGGGTTGATGTAATAAAACGTTTTGAAGATTTCCCCCTGTCCCAAAAGACAATTAAGGGCCTGACAGATGCCAAATTTTCGCAACCCACAGACATTCAACGCGAGAGTATTGGACCCGCTTTGCAGGGCAAAGATGTTTTGGGTGCTGCTATTACTGGAAGTGGCAAAACTTTAGCTTTTCTTATACCGGTAAGTGAAAAAACATGCTAGAGTTTTATAAAACTTAATTGAATTTTCCATTTGTCAGATATTGGAACACCTGTACATTGCAAAATGGACAAGAACGGATGGGGTAGGTGCTGTAATCATATCACCAACACGGGAATTGGCCTATCAGATCTTCGAAACGTTAAAGAAAATTGGAAAGTATCATGATTTTTCTGCCGGCCTAATTATTGGTGGCAAAAACTTGAAATTTGAACGAAGCCGTATGGATCAATGTAATATATTGATATGCACACCTGGTCGATTGCTGCAACATATGGACGAGAATCCACTGTTTAACGCATCCGCTATGGAAATGTTGGTCTTAGATGAAGCTGACCGATGTCTTGATATGGGCTTTGAGCAGACTTTAAATGCCATTGTCGAAAATTTCCCTCCCGACAGACAGACTTTGTTGTTCTCTGCCACTCAAACTAGTTCTGTTAAAGACTTGGCACGGTTAAATCTTAAGGATCCTGTATATATTGGACAACCGCAAAATATGGATGTTACAAAGAATGCTACACCCGTGGTACCCGATTTACTACAGCAAAATTATGTTGTAGTCGAACTGGAGGACAAAATTACAATGCTGTGGTCATTTATTAAAAATCACCAGAAGCAAAAAATTATTGTTTTTCTCTCAAGCTGCAAACAGGTGAAATATATATATGAGATATTTTGCAAATTAAGACCGGGCACCAGTCTGCTGGCATTGTATGGAACGCTACACCAAGATCGTAGAATCGCAATTTATAATGATTTCGTTAAGAAGAGTAATGTTGTCATGTTTGCTACAGACATAGCCTCACGTGGGCTCGACTTTCCGTCTGTTAATTGGGTGGTTCAGCTAGATTGTCCGGAAGACGTCACTCAATACATCCATCGCGCAGGTCGATCAGCTCGCAATAAAACGCGTGGTGAGTGTCTTTTGGTTCTGATGCCCTCAGAGGAGGAAGGCATGATTGAAGAATTGAATCGTAAATTTCTCAGCCTACGAAAGATTCAAATTGACCCAAAAAAACTTTTTTCGCCACGCGCAAAAATTGAAGCATATCTGGCACAGAATCCGGAATTGAAAGCATCAGCCCAGCGTGCTTTTGTGGCTTATATCAAATCAGTGTTTCTCATGAAAAACAAAAAAGTATTTAACGTTCTCGCTTTAAATTTTGATGCGTATGCAAAGTCATTAGGTCTAGTAGTCACTCCACGAGTACGATTCTTAGAGCGATATTTGAAAAAACAAAACAGTAACAATAGTGCCGATAAAAATGAACAAAGTCATACTGAGTCAGGAGAAGATTCAGACGATGACAATGATAATGAGCTCAAGAGTGCACAAAAGAAATTGTCAAGACAGTTTAAAAATGATGATGAGGATGGTATTCTTTTTAAAGCCTCCAATAGTGATAGCAATTCAGATGACGACGGTGATGACTTTATTAAAATCAAGAGAGCTAATCATGAAATATTGGATAATCAGCAAAGCAATAATGATGATGATGAAGACCTGCCGCCGCCGGTGCTGAGAAAGAAGGAGAAGCTTGTAACAAAGGCTGCTTTGGCGAAAAAAGTTCTAAAGAAAAAACTGCAAATGAATGAAAAAGTAAAATTCGATGAGGAGGGCAAAGAAATCGCAGATCCACGCAAACAGTTACAATCAGAATTGGCCAAGGAGTATGAGAGCATAGAATTGCCATCAGGTGGCATAGACATTGAGATGGCCAGACAGCTGTTGAAGGAGGAAGATAAATTTGATAAACAGCGCCATAGAGAACTTGTAAAACTAAGGCATAAAGCCCTTAAAGAGAAACTAAAAAAACGTGATGAAAGTAAAGATGAGGGTGGGGAGAATCCAGACACTAATGCTGAGGTTGCTGATTATGATAGTGGTGATGATGACGGTTCCGTTGATTTATCATGGCTTCCAGATCCATCTAAAGTTTACAATAAAGAATCGAATTCTGACTCTGAATCAGATGATGCTCAATGTGATTCCAAGCTTCAACAACAAAAACGACGACAACAAAGTGAAGAGAGGAGTAGTGAAGACGACATTGAGGATGAGAACGATTTTGAAGAACCTTTGGCGAAAAAGTCTAAAGTAACTTCAAAATTAACCCTAAACGATGCTGAAGTTATTGCTGCACAACTTCTAGCTAATTCAATATAGTCTTAATCTGTTTAAGTTAGAGTTTTTTTTTTTTTAATAAATTTAAACAATTTACATAAGTACGTATGTAATTTTGCTGTCTTATTTTATATTCATAGCTTTATTTATAAGCGAATAAACAATTTGGTTGGAATCTAAAATTAGGCATACGTCAACTAAAATGTAAACCGCCCTATCAAAAAGTCTTAAGCAAGGACAAGACGTACTGTAGATTATAATATCACTTTTTATAAGTTTACAGGAGAAGCAAAAAATAGCATAGAATTAAAACTACTCTCGATATTGAAACAAAATTTTCAAATCTGTGTTAACATGAAACTTGAAACATATTTTAGTAAAAAAAATCAGTTTTTTTTGGTATATTTAAATAGAAAATAAAATGAATAAATTAAATATGTTCAAATAAATGAAATAATACATACATACTCCTTACAAAAATTAGGTTGTATATTTTGGACTTGTGAGTGCAAATAGTTGCACTGGAATCACCAAGCTTTTATTCCCGTTCGACGTTTTTATAAAAAACTACCAGTAATTTATTTTTTGTTTAAATTTTTCGTTTTTGACATTCTCAATCATTTGACAAATAACAAATATTGTCATTGTTGTATTTGTTGCCGAAACGCTCTCACCTGATTATTTTTTACAAACCAAACTAATATTTTTTTAATTTTTTTACATTATTTGCTGTTCCCAGCAGTTAATCGAGTAGCCACTTAATGCCTTTAAGACATTAATTGTCACTAGTGTCTCATCACATGGCTATCTCCAATTTATATTGTTACGTGTTTACATTTTAAAAACGGTGGTATATTTCCTTTAAATAAACCGTATACTTTTGATTGCAAATAAAAGCAGTTTAGTAGTTTTGAAAATTGTAAAAATTTACTTTACAACAGTTTAAATTGCCACAATGTGTTTATATATAAATACAGGTTTATAATTCGCAACTTATAGAGCACACTATAAGGCAATTAATTAATCTTTACTTCACGATGCTTCAAATTAAACGTACTGATCTGGGTTCTTGCCGTCGCTATTTATACTTGGTCATAGTGACACCTTCCGGATATTTCTTAGCATTATCGTAGACATTCACTTCCATAATGATTAACTCAAAGTTTTTATTCATTGTGGTAATGTTCTACTGCAATGTTAACAATATCCACAGATATGTTAATAACGTCCACAGTTATGTTAACAGAAGTAGAAAAGGTTGAGAAACATGATGCAACTTTAAACCAACCGTTACATATATTTTAATTCAAATACAATTTGGTAACACTGCCCCCGCTTAAGCCTTTTCGTCCCGAATGGGCACAGATTCTCTTCTCCCTTAGGCAGCTAGTCGTTCTAAATCAGGGAAAGGCAACCTACCCAGCAGTTCTAGGAGACAGTCCCGAACTAGTGATTTTACCCATCATTTAGAGTGGAAATTAGTTACTTCAATAGCTACGTGACTAGTTATTTTAACACGGCCATGTCCTAAGCAGGGGGTCATTGACCCTTTTTGACTTTAATGAGACGTCTAATAGCTGGTCAACGCATTGGATTCACATACTGGTTAAATAGCGTCAGTTACCTTATTAGCTACCTAACTGGTAACTTGATCAGCTACATAACTAGTTATTTTAACATGTACGAGTGCTAATTGACTTCAAATAGTCAGCTAAAATACATCTCATAGGCAGTCCAATAAACGATTGCTTGTAAACAAACCTTTCTTCGACAACTCTCCAATGGGTAAAATAACTAATTTCTAAAGTGCAGTACAAAATATATTTCAATAGTGGACTTTCGGCTGATATTTCATTGCGGGCTGGCCTTCTACCTAATTCTCTTGCCGTTATTATCTTTGCCAGTATGTGGTAATTTCTTTGCGCCACAGACCAATCTTGGCAGGAATCTATATGTTTTAGTCGAACATCGATGACACATTCTTTTACCTCAGCTTTTGTGCAATGCTTGCATTCTACGTTCTATGTTTTCCACCTTTTCTGTGCTCAGTGCTAAAATCATACAACTGGAGATGTTTATACAACGGTTCAGATTATTTAAATTGCAGCAACCACCTGAGCGTAGACTGATCGGTTCTCAGTTGGAAGTGTTGCGCATACATATACTTATGGTAGTGCTTTACACTCTCAACTACACTGCCTATTCCGTATCCGTTGTTCTACTTTAAGCTCTTCAAACTTCATGCATATTATTTTGCAATTCCACTTCTGACAGCAATTGTTTTTAAAACCGGTGTTTTTCCCTTTATATAAATCGGTTACCTTTGATTGCAAATAAAAGCAGTTTAGTAGTTTTAAAACTTGTAACAACTCTTTATTTATTCAAATTTACACTACAACAGTTTAAATAGTCACAATATTTTTTTATACAAATACACGTTTATAAAGGTGGATTCACCCATGTGATTCCGAAACATTTTTGTATATGTAGTTTGGCGTCTCTATTTTTGAGAGAGAGAAATATGTTTTTTCGGAACGTTATCAGCATACAGAATTATACATAGAGGACAAGACCATAGAATAATATATCCATTGAAGCGTTACTGAGAGGGAAAAAACCTAAGTCTGTTGTCAAAAACCTAAGTCGTGAGAACCCTGCCAACAATTACTATCCAAAAAGTGTCCCCCAAACGTATCATCTTGAAGTTGAAACTCATCGAATATGATATCGCTCTCTTATCTTTATAGTGTCACCGTGCGGGAAAAAACGTGCCACGCATATGATACACACAAGTTTATACTGTTTAGTGTATTATTATATCTAAAAAGAGTCCAGAGAGAAGATAATGTTTCCAATTCTACTTCTTGCATTAAAATGGAAATATTTTATTGCATTCCAGTTATGAAAACACTATGCATATACTTATTTACATCTATATATGTATATAAAACACAAAAAATGTTTCTACCTATGTCCGTTATAGACTCTGAAACTATCCAACCGATTACCTCCAAACTGGTATCATTGGAAAGGAAATTTTCTGAGGATGGTTTTAGACACCTAAAATGCTGGACATGCGTCCATTCGTAATTTCGAAACACAATCAATGTCGCACACAGATTTTCACATATTTTTTACCTGTACCTTTAAATCACTTCCGTTTTATGTCGTACGATTTCGCTCGACATTTTGGACGATAATGTTCGAATGTCTGTATAGTACCCTCTGAATGGAACCAAATTATTTTTCTGTTACTCTTATTTTTGCAAAATTTATTCCACTCTATAAGCGTACAAATATCACGTACGATGACATGAAAATGTCCATGTATGATTCTTATCTTTTAATATATTCACATCAAGGTGATGTTTTCGTTGATAAGTACTATTATGTATGTATATGTAACTAAATACTGTTCGATAACTATTAGAATTCGATTTTAAGAACAAAAGTAATAATTCAGCGTTTATTTTTGTTTTTAACAAAAATCAGTTTTATTCAATAAATTTCTATTATTTTTTACAACTAACAAAAATAATTAATCTGTATATGTATTTTAGAGTTATTTTCATTTACATATATAACATGTAAAAAAATAGAAAAATAATCATTAAAAAAAAGAACAAAATTATTATAGGAATTAATTAATAATTATAAATTGTATGCATGTAGTACTCGTATGTGGTATGTGTGGTATTTTTTTTAGATTGTATGATTTAAACATTAAAATTATTTAAAATTTATAGTAAGATTAAAGTTAAACGAATGAAGAGTTAACACAGACAGTATTTGCAACATCAATTTACATCATGCCACCCATACCGCCCATTCCTCCCATACCGCCCATACCACCCATACCGGGCATACCAGCGGGACCATCTTCTTTTGGAATTTCAGTAACAACAGCTTCGGCTGTGGTCAACAAGGAAGCAACACCGGAGGCATCGGTAATAGCAGTGCGTACGACCTACACGATAAACACAAAAGAAATTGGACAATTAGATTTTATTAGAGTTGTATAATGTTAAAAAAGTTTCATATCAAAGAGTCATCTTACCTTGGTGGGATCAATGATACCCTTTTCGATGAGGTTACCGTATTCACCCTTCAATGCATCGTAACCCCAGTCACCTTCTTTGTTTTCAACCTTGGCAACAACCATGGCACCATCGACGCCAGCGTTCTTGGCGATGGTCATGCATGGCATACGAAGAGCACGGCGAACAATTTCAATGCCCATATTTTGATCTTCATTTTGTCCCTTGAGGCCATCCAATTTGGCAATGCAACGCAAAAGGGCAGTACCACCACCGGGAACAATACCTTCTTCAACGGCTGCGCGGGTAGCATTGAGAGCATCATGTACGCGATCCTTCTTCTCATTAACCTCAACTTCACTGGAGCCGCCGACACGCAACAAAGCAACACCGGAAGCCAAACGAGCCAAACGTTCTTGCAATTTCTCTTTTTCGTATTCGGATGTGGTTTCAGCGATTTGATCCTTGATTTGACCGACGCGACGTTCAATGTCTTCCTTCTTGCCCTTGCCCTTCAACAACAAGGTGTCGTCCTTGGTAATAACAACCTCGCCAACTTTGCCGAGATCATTGACGTTAACATCTTCCAATTTTACAAGGTTAGCATCATCACCGAATACAATGCCGCCGGAGGCAATAGCCATGTCAGTGAGGGTCGATTTGCGGTTATCACCAAAGCCTGGAGCTTTCACAGCGGCTACTTGGAGACCGATCTTCAAACGGTTGACAACCAAAGTGCTCAAAGCTTCACCATCAATATCTTCAGCAATAATGACCAAAGGTTTACGTTGTTGGTTGGCCAATTCGAGGGCGGGAATGATACTTTGGACAGAGGAGATTTTCTTTTCGGACAAAAGCAACAAGGCATCTTGGAATTCGACCTTGGCGCCCTTGGAGGAGTTGATGAAGTAAGGAGAGATGTAGCCTCTATCGAATTTCATGCCTTCGATAACTTCCAACTCATCGATCAAGGTCTTGCCATCCTTGACGGTAATGACACCATCACGGCCAACTTTCTTCATGGCTTCACTAATCAAATCGCCGATGGCTTTGTCACCGTTGGCAGAAATGGTAGCTACTTGTGCAATTTCTTCGGGTGTGTTTACGGGGCGGGACATGGCCTTCAAGTTGTCCTTGACGGTCTCGACAGCCAACATAACACCGCGACGGATTTCGACGGGATTGGCGCCCTTGGAGATTTTTTCAAAACCCTCCTTAGCAATAGCACGAGCCAAAACAGTGGCGGTGGTAGTACCATCACCGGCCTCTTCGTTTGTGTTGTTGGCAACATCTTGCACCAATTTAGCACCAATGTTTTGGAACTTATCTTTCAACTCAATCGACTTGGCAACAGTGACACCATCCTTGGTGATTTTGGGAGAACCCCACGATTGTTCAATTATGACATTGCGACCCTTGGGACCCATTGTTACGGCAACAGCATCGGCAAGAACATCGACACCTTGCAACATCATAGCACGGACTTCTGCACCGAATTTAACATCTTTTGCATAACCACGCACAGCCAATTGGCGGGCAATGGAGGAACGGGCAAGTGTAACTGGAAGGCGGAACATCTGAAATTACGGCAAGGGAAATTTAAGATATTAGATTTAATTCGAAAAAGGATTAAATCGTCAAATATAATAGTTATGACTGTTTTTATTTATTTTATTTTTTAAATTAAAATATCACTATGTTAAAATCCAGGGTTCAGAAGAATTCATGTATGAACACTTAAATTTATTCATTCATGATAAATTGTCATGAATGAAATTTGCAAATTTTTTTTTTTATGCTCACATTCGAAAATGAGTTGCTAAGAATTTTTTGAATTTTAATCACACATAAATGAATACACTGTTTTTTTTCTTTAAAGTACATATACGTATGTGAATAGTGAGAAATAAAAAATCTCCAATGCTCAAAATTGAGAGGCTTTCTCATCGCGCTCATTAATGTTCATACACATTAATGTTGTTGGTTTTTTTTTATCATGTATGTTTGGTCTTCTTTTATATTCATGTGTGCGTTGTTTGTTTTATTTGTTTCTATTCAATGAAAAAAATAAATAAATGTTAAAAATACTGCGCATTTTACATGTTCCAACTTTGGATGCGTGTAACTTTTTAAAGGGACGAGATAACTGTTAGCAAGTTGTTTTTATTTTGTTTAGAATTTTATCGGCAATATAGCTGATTTTTAAAAATAAAAATTCGACCCTCCGTAGGCCCGCCATGTCTAAAAACCAAAAAAAAGATCGGGCAAAATTAAAAAAAATAAATAAATAAACCCAAATATCTCTTTAACTAAAATAGATAACCTACACGTGTAAGCGTATTTTTTGTAGATCTTCTCAAGGTCTATCTATATTTTAAATTTCAGCTCATTTGGATCATAAATGGATTTTTGGCGATTTTTTTTGTAAAATGTGAGACACGAGGTGACCAACTTTGAGGGGCCACGCACTTTCCCCCATTATCCCTAGGAAGCTGAACAACTGAAAATCGAACCGAAAACACCTCAGCTCCAACCATATGAAATTTCTTAACAATGTATTTACTAGTTTGCGAGATACCGAATTATTTCCAAAAAAATCTTTTCTAAACCTCTGTTCAACAATCCAAAACAAAATTACGCACATTCTTATTATCTTTATGTATGCAGCGTAAATAAACAAAATTTTTTCATTTGTTTGCTTATCATTTTTGAACAGTTGTGCAAAATAAAAGTTGATGCTCTTCATTTGTGAACAATTTACAAAAATTTTATTTCTCAAAAATGCTCATGTGTATGAAAAAAAGTTCCTATTATTTTCTCATTTCTGAGTGAAAATAAAAAAACAATACAAATCCTATCATACATGAATGAATAAAACAAAAACATTTGCTGTCTCTTCATACATGAAGTGAACATAACACAACAAAAATTAAAATTGTCTTTTCATGAACATGAGTGACAAATGAATGAATATTTGGTACTCTGTTAAAATCTGTTCGTCAAGGCCAACGTATATTTATAAAAGTACATGCAAGTAATCAGCTGTTCATTTTTTGCTCCCTTCTAAATAATTGTGAAATTGTCAAAATTGTTTACTTTTTTAGAGCGCCATGGTTTTTTGTCAAAGTTTAACGTTTTTGTTTCTATGTTTGTTTACATTTTTTTTTTTTATTGTGTGTTTGAAAATTTTTAGTAAAAAAAATTATTTTGAACAATTTTAATAATAAAAGTAAAAATAACAATTGGAAAAATGTGCAAATTGTCCAAAAAAAAAATTTCCAGTGGCAGTGTTGACTTATTCTATGTGCCAAAAGACCCGGTTAAAAGGGCAACGTTGAGTGTTGTTGTAGAGTTGCATGTACTTGTAGAAATATACTTTGTTCAAGGCTTAGTATTAGTATTATTCTATTAAAAATAATTAAATCGTCAACAACACATACATAGTAATGATTTTTTTTATTTAAGTATCATTATGTCAAAATCCGTTCGTCGAGCCTATATACATATAGCATAATGGTTTTGAGGAACTCAAGTCTAATTATCTGCACATATATAACTTTTGATTTTATTTATAACAATTCATAGACTAACAATTGATGATTATACTCAATGTAGTTTATAGAATTTAAAGAAATGAAAGTAAAAAAGGAAAGAAAAGTGAAGGAAGAAAATAAGAAAATCAGTTACATGTTGTAATGGTAATTAATGTAATGCTAGGTCACTTTTTATATTCATCAGCACTTTCAACAATATGTATAAGGCTTTTTAAAATGATTCGGAAATAATGTGAATACCTTGAACCGCAATCGGAGTCTGTTCCAAATCTTCCAATTCAAACTTCAAATGATTTTTCGAATGTGGAGTGTAGTCTGTGGGTTTCTAGAGTTTGTGGAAAACTTAAACAATTGACATAAGTATGGAGGGCGTCTATACTTAACAGTCTTGTAAAATAGTAATAACGATCTTAATTCCACAGCCATAAAATCTGTTTTCATAGAAAGTAGTATGGTCATAAGTACGTAATTTATAGACATATCTTATAATACGACGTGCTATCCTCAGCCTTAAGTGTTCATTCACCGAACAACCATCAGTCACTTCCAAGCAGTACAATATGTGCGGCATTAAAATTGATTTGGCTAATGTTTCTCTTATATTAGTGGGCATATACCTACCAATATTATACAATATTTTTAAAGTAAGATATTTTAGAAAAAACTCTGTTTATGTGTTTATCAAAACGTAAATATTTATCGAATATAAAGCCTAGACATTTCATGCTAGCTACTGTCTCAATATCATGCCCATTTATTATAATAATCACACAGTCATCAAAGTTATTAAAAACCATTGCCTTATTTGTTGTATCCATTACATATGTCACAAATTAAATCCTATTTAAAATGTATTTATTACAATCCCTTCAACTCCTAGGGTATTCATTTCTCCTTTTGAAAGGTCTTTTGTTGTCAGAGTCACTGGTTATTGCAATATTCTGCCTTTAGAGTTGCTTGAATTCACGCAAACTAACAATATTTTTGAAATAAAGCTATTGAAATATTTTTCAGCTTTCTTCTTTTAAATCTTACTATATTTATTTATATACTTTTATTGATCACGGCTGGGGAGCCTATTAGATATCATTGTAATTTGAAATATGGACTAGTCTTTAATCTTGTATTATATACCTACTTAGGTTTTTCATTTGTATTACTATGTTATTATTTTGACGAAAATGGCTTTATATTGCTGAATTGAATTGAATAAATAAATGAAACGCCCTCTAACTATTTGTTTTATCTTTAATAAAATTGTCAATAATGCAAAATTTTAGAACTTTTAAAACTGCTGCAAAAGTTTGCAGGTCGGTCATTGCATCTGCGAATTTAAATTTACTGCATTTACGAATTCATCCTATATTTTTGATTTTGTCTGGTCCAGTTTACATTGTTTACATTTGTCTTTTTTATATACCTATTTAAGAGTTTAGAAACTTTGGTTCTTTACTGCTTAGTAGTTAAATTTGAATTTTGTCTGCTTTTTAGTATTATTTAATATACAAAAGGAAGGAAAAAATTTACAAAAACCTTTATAAAACAGTGGTTATAGGATAAAATATTATACTATAGTATATTGAGTATAGGATTACGACTGGAGATCATTTATGTGTAAATATTGAGAATATTTACCTCTTCTCTTGATTTATTTTATCGTGAACGAGTTCAATACCAGACCATGCGTATAATATAACCTATATTTTTTATAAATAAAAGAAATAAACAGTTTTTTTTTTTGGTTTTCCGGAAAACATGTGTTTTTAAGACAGTGTTTTTTTGAATATAGATCCTCGATATAAAATTTTTTGAAATCAAATTACATACCTATATCAAGATTCGAAAAAAATGTGTACCATTGAAAACACAAACCTATTATGAAACACTTGTTTTTAAAAGTTAAAAACAAAAGATAATGGCAACTCTGTAATGCCTAAGTAAACGTGTTTTACAACCGCTGTCATAATTATTTTTTTAATTTGCTATTTTTTATTAAAAACTAAATAAACTAAACTTCTACTGTGCATATAAATATTAGTTAAACTTTATTTTACTGAAATTATTGTTAATTTCTTATCACATAATTCCGTACCAATCTTCTGCCTGCCTTTTTGCTGTTTGTCTTTATTATTGCTGCTGTTGATTTGTTGTTGCTGCTGTTGGTGGTTTTTGCATTTGTGAAAAAAGTCTTGAAAAATGCCTGTTGGTAAGAAAGAGCTGTGTGGTACTTGCCAAAGTGGATTTTCTCGTGGTCAGTCTGGTGCCCAGTGTGATGTCTGCCAGTTATGGTACCATTCTTCATGTGAAAATATATCTGATGATGAGTTAAAAGCCATGGAGAATTTTAAGAATTTATCATTTATTTGCACATCTTGTAAGAAAACCCCACATGCTGCTGTCAACTTGATGCGTGATCAAATTACCACATTAAACAACAATTTTACTGAATTTATTCGTAAGGGTGAAGAAGATTGTAGCGCGCTCAAACAGACTCTTAAAGATATAGTTGCGGAGTTTAAGCGTGAAATGTCTACTTGCATCAGTGATCTAAAATCAGATGTGTCTGATTGCAATAAACTTATTAGACACATTGACTCGTCTACTTCCTCAAAAATTGCACAACTTGAGACTGAAAATAATGCCTTACATAGAAAATTTAATCGGTCAGATTTTATTATTCGTGGTCTGCCTATTGGTCTTACTGATCTTGCTGCTGTTGTTGTTGAGTTGGCTACCTTTTATAATGTGTCCATAAATCTACATGATATCAATCATACATGCTACATTAACAAAGGGACATTTGTGCTTGTAAAACTTAATAGTGTTACTATTCGTGATGAAATTATTAAGGCTTACTTCAAGACTTTAAAAACCCGCTCTCTCTTGGTTTCTGATTTGGTCAAGATTGACAACCATATTACTAATAACCAGAATGCAAATGATGAAACTTCTGCTACGGATGGTAACATTCAAGGTATGCGTATTGAGAAAAGGGTATTTTTAAATGACCATTACACTCCTGCTGCTGGAAAAATCAATGCTACCTGTCGAAAGCTGCTCACCAAAAAAAGTATTTTAAAATTTAAAATTTTGGATGGAGATAAGCCCAAGGCTAAAGTCACTCTGTTGGATGGTAAAGATGTTGTTGTTGATGCTGTTGGATGCAATGAGTTGTTGAAGGATAGTTTTTAAGTATGTTTCTATTTTTGCGCTTTCTAATATCATTATTTCTTTTTATTTCTGACTGGTGTTTGACTTATCTAATTTGTAATATGGCTTCTAACTGACTTAAATTACCTAATTAAGTTAGTTTGGAGACTTATTCGTCAATATAAATAAGTCAAGAACTAGTTATGATTCTAATTGAACTGTCTTAGTGGCCTTTTCTTTGTAATCATCTGTTGCTCATTTTTTACTTAATCTATATCTTTTTCATACTACAGTATTATTGTTTTTACATGGTATATATATATATATATATATATATATATATATATATATATTTAACCATAATATTTAGTAAAAATATTAATTATTCAGTGTATATAATTTACATCTATTAGTTTATTTAGTTATATATCTTTTTTTTATTGATAAAATATAATTTATTTGTTTGGCTTGTATTAGCTAATAACAAACTTAATTATATATTATCAAGTATTCCGAATATTATGATTAGCTGTAAATATGTTGAATTTAATCGATTGTTATATGAATTGTTCATTAATTATACGTTTTTTTATATTTCATTTAACATGCTTCTTTGTGCTCCCCACTGTTGATTTATCTTTTTGTTTTGATGTCTTCTAGAGATAACCTTGGTCCGATAGTTAGTGATAGCGTGTACTTGAATAATGTCCTTCTTCCATATAGGAATCAATTTAAAGTTGGTCACTTGAATTGTCGCAGTTTGTCACCTAATACTAATTCTTTTAAATTTTATGAACTTAAATCTATAGTTGACCGTAATCTGTTTGGTGTATTTGCGATCACTGAGACGTGGCTTAATGATCAGATTTCTGACCGTACGGTAGAAATTCCTGGTTATAAGGTTTGTCGCAATGATCGTCCTTCTTCGTGTCGAGGAGGTGGAGTTGCAATTTATGTTGCTAACAAACTGGTCTACAGAGTTGTTTCTAAAATTTTAATTCCGGGCTGTGAGTCTCTTTTTATTGAACTACTTATTGGCGACATTAGATGTCTTTTTGGTGTTGTTTATCTTCCAAGTGGAGATTTACACACATTTGAGCAGCAACACTATGATATTATTTTAAAGTACACAAATATTATAATCGTAGGTGATTTCAATTGTAATGTATTGGATCCTTCTAAGGCTGAAATCTTTCGTTCTTTATGTGTAAGATCTGGGGGGTTACTGCGTAACTCAATCCGAAAACGAAAATGTTCGAAAATGTGTGCTAAATACATTGCAATTCGAAAGGATTTCCTTTCGAATCGAATTAGGGAGTAAGCCCCCAGATTTATCAATTGTTCATAATTCATTGCCAACCCATTTTGACCTTAGGAGAAGAACCACTTCACTTATTGATCTATTTTTGGTCAACATTCATTCGATGGTAACTTTCTCAGGCCAGATTCAATGTCCATCCATTTCTGATCATGCACTCATTTTTGCTTCCTTTGAATTTGAATTTGTCCGCCTTTGTGAGTTTTATGAATATCGAGACTACAAAAACACTGACTGGGTTAGTCTACTCCTCTTTCTTAATGAATATGATTTTTCACCGATTTATAATACAGTTGACATTGATATGAAATGCTCACTTATTGCCTCCCTTTTGGATTGTCTTCAATCCTATGTACCTACTGTTAGGGTTAGATTGAGGAATATTGGTGATCCATGGATGAAGTCCCGTGATGTTGTACTTGCCAGATCCTTACGTGATCTTTCTTATTCTGCATTTCAGTCCAATCGCTCTGATTTAAATTGGAGAACTTATTGTAAGCTTCGGAATCGTGCGAAGGTTATATTACGTAGGGAAAGGAGGAAATACTTTGTTAAGCTTTTTGGTAACATTAATTCTGCTGGTTTTTGGAAGGTTATTAGAGGTTCTGGTTGCATTGGTGTTGATGATACTGACTTGGCATTTGACTCCAATACAGTTAATAGTTATTTTGCGAGCTCTGATTTTCCTGTTCCTGACCTTTTTGACTTTAACGATTTTGGTGGCCCTGGAGGATTATTTTCTTTTTCTTGTATTGGAGAGTTAGAACTGTTAGAAGCTTTGAATAAAGTTAAGTCCAAGTCTGTTGGCACTGATGGTTTATCAATTGGCTTTCTAAAGATGATTTTCCCATATATATCCCATGTTATTCTTCATTTTGTAAATTCAATTTTAACATTCTCAGTTTTCCCATCTGCCTGGAAAGTAGCGCGTATAGTTCCCATCCCTAAGGTCAAGGTTGTACGTAGTCCGGATGATCTCAGACCCATTTCTATACTCCCGGCTTTATCTAAGGTTGTTGAAAATGTTATTAAGGCCCAGATGAATGACTTGGTTTCAACTAAAATAAGTGATTCACAATATGCCTATCGATATGGTCTCAATACTACCTCTCTTCTACTTAGTCTTACTGATACTATTAGGGAGAATGTCAATAGTGACAGGTTGAGTGTTTTGATTTCTATGGATTTGTCAAAAGCCTTCAACTCTATTGATTTTAATAAGTTGATTTTTAAGCTGAGGGATGCGTTTGGTTTTTCTAGGTCTGCCTGCCAGCTTATAATGTCGTATCTGGTAGGTAGGTCGCAATTTGTTGTAGTAAATGGTGTTTCTTCTGGTTTACTTCCACTCCAAACGGGTGTCCCACAGGGATCTATTTTGGGTCCTCTCCTTTTTGTTCTTTATGTGAATGACCTTGTTGATGTTATTCAAACCAGTAATTGTAAACCTTTTCTGTTTGCAGATGATGTTTTTCTTTTATTTAGAGGTAATAGAAGATTTATTGAAGTCTTTGAGAATGATATTAACTCTAATTTGGACTATATTAGACTTTGGATGACTGCTAATTCATTAAAGGTTAACACAACTAAAACTAAAGCCATGATGTTTGGTCCTACGGACCGTTTCTCTTCTACTTTAGATGTGTTCTTAGGTGATGATTTAATACAATTTGTTGAGCATCATAAGTGTTTGGGTGTAGTTCTTGACTCTAAACTCTCTTTTAAGTATCATATTGATTCTGTATCGGGTAGAATTTGGGGATCTTTACGTAAGATTTATCGTACTAATCTATTTTTATCTAAGGATGTGAGAACTAAATTAGCACACGCGATTCTGATGCCACAGATTCTTTACTGTTTTGAAGTTGTATCCGGGACTATCGGATTGTGTCTTACTAGATTGAAGCGCTTGGTGAATTCGATAGTTAGATTTGCTTTTAACATTCGACGCAGAGAACATGTTTCTGAGTCTGTGAAATGCTTTCTTGGTTGTTCTTTTAGTGAATTTGTAAAGTTTCGTAATTTGCTAAAGTTTTATAAAATTATGAAAGCTGGAAGACCTTCTGTTATATGCGATGCATTTATTTTTTCTCCTCGCAACAGGAATCCTCACTTCGTTCCCCCTAGGATATTTAGATCGTTTTTCAGTAGGTCTTTTGTTGTCAGGATTACAGGTTATTGGAATAGTCTGCCACTAGAGTTGCGCGTTTTCACGCACTCTAATAATGTTTTCAAAGTAAAACTTTTGCAATTTTTTTCAGACCCTTTGTGATCTCTTTAATTAATGTTGTTCTTGTTTTCGTTATCCCTAACTGGACCGTATTTCATTTGTCTCTTTTTTATTAAATCTTGATATACTTATCTATACTTTTTTTATCACGGCTGGGGAGCCCATTTGAACATGAAATTTATTGAATATTTAAACCTGTATTTATACTTAGGTTTTTTTTTGTATTACTATGTAATAATATTTTGGCCAAATTGGCTTTTTTATTACTAAATAAATAAATAAATAAAATAAATAAAAGTCGAACGGACATTTAATTCTCTATTTATCTTTTGTTGGACCGATAGTTTTCAAAACAGAAATTTAAAAGAAAATTGAATTACAAATGTAAAAAAGATATTGAAAAGAACTGTAACATAAATTAAATTATTAAGAATTTATTACAAAATTATAATTTTTAAAAATATAAATATTTAAATGTAAAAATTTGTATTATTTCTTTCTTTTTAAAATTCATAACTGCTAACCTTACACACTCTAAAATTTACAAAAAATTAATTTCAAAAATTACTTCAAAAAGGTTGGTACATATTTTTATCAAAGAGAACGGTTATACCTTGTTTTGTTCTATCATGATTATTAGCTATTTAACCAGAATACATACATTTTATTATAATATTTTTGAATAATAATGTAATTTTTTAGAGCAAAAACAAACTGCTTGGATTTCATCACTCTTTTATTTTTAAAATAACATTTTTTCTTCTGTGTAAATATTATTATTATTACACATCTTTCTAATTCCTAAAACAAAGCATTGAAATTTTGACCATGTTTTGGAAAAAAAATGTTTTGTAATTGTTTTTGTATGCTTAATCATGTGTGCAACTGTAAACACATATTATGACTTTTTATCAGCCGTATTCCTAAAAATTAATTCGGTATATTAAGTACTAACAAACCCGGTTAGCTTCGTAACACCAATCGTAGTAAAACTATGAAAGGATTTTTTAAAAAACGTATTTTATTTATTTAATAAAAAATTGTTGGTATGTACTTTTTAATGATATACCATCATTACATATGTATGTTTGTGCTTTTGACATCGAAAAATTTGCCTACGATTATCTAATAACAAGTAATCTTAAAAAATTAAGATGTCAAATCGTCCAAACACCCATTATTCCGATCTTTCTTTTTAGACTGTAAAAAAGAATAATGAAAATTTACCGATAATTTACCCTTTTATGTTCTTACTCACTGCTTAATTTCATGTTTCTGGCCGATTACTATAAAAAATTCAAAAAGTAGCATTAGAAGAACGAAAAAGTTATATTAGTTCTCCCTATGTTTGATTCAAACTCCACTCTTATGCTCAGCAAACTTTTCTGTGGAAAGTCTAATTTAAAATATTAAAAAAATACCATTAGAAGCTGAAGTAGAAATTTCACGTTTCACTTTTGAACACATCTTCGAATAGAACGGAAGGAGAGCGAAATATCAATGGAAAAATTACTCTCTAATTTTTTAAGTAGATAAAGATATTTTTTAATGTTTTTTGTATCTTTTAGTTTAAAAGATATACGGTTGCCAAATTTACCCCCTAAACCTTCGAATTTCCTAAAATCACTTCTTAGTGGATCTACATAGCGAGAGGGGAAAACCTATAGACCAAATTTCATGGCTCTAGCCTTTGGCGTTTGGGCTGGGCAATGTCGAATCAGTTAGTCACTCAGTAACGTTACTTTTTATATATATATATATTCCTGCTGCTGTAATCTATAGTATTTTCGAGAATCTTCTTAGGCATATTATAAACAATTAGAGATAACAAAGCATGTTTATCAACGCAGTACTATTTAAATACTCGAAATAAATCTTGAATTACGAGAAGAAAAATGCGAGCTTTTACATAATTTTTATAAAATTCAAATGTCGAAATCCAAAAACACGCACATATTTTCCTATACATAGAAATTACCATTGATTTAAAGCAGCATTTCCATATGGAAGACATGTATCAGAGTTATAAATTAAAAAAAAGTCATATTTACATAACCAACAAATCAAAAACATTAACATTTGTCAATATAATTGGAAAATGAGGTATCTCCTCTGTTTAAATCAAAGACAATAGAACAAAGAATGGAAAAACATGAAAACACATGTCAGACAATTTTTTTTTAATTTTTTGCTTATCTCTTCACTTCACTTTTCTCACAATCTAAATTTCAATCACTTTTGCCGGTCGGACAATTGCAATCTTTATAATAAAAATTATTAATGAAAAACGGGTTTATTTAAATATCGGTCCTTTTCGCAATATAACCTTCACTTTTGCTGGTGTATTTGTCAACAACACAAATTATGATGAAATTTCTAGAAAATTATCTCTTCCAAAATACTTTGTAATATTCTTTTGACAAACTTCTTATGTAATCACTTGGAGAATATTTTGCACAAATTTCATGATTTTTTTCATGGATATATTTACTACTTACACTGCTTGTGTGTGTTTTGCAAATCTAAGATATTTTCAATTCAGGTATAAGCAAAGTTGAAGCTTATTATTTAATTGTCTCGATTTTATATTTAAACTTTCACGTTACACTATTAAAAACGTGCAGCAAAATTATTTAACCTCTCAACAAATTAAAAAAAACACTTTTAACTCTCAGAAGACCAGAACAATCTGACGAATGCTTGTTCATTTGCCCGGCAGTTTTCTGTCAATTAGCACTGTTGCCAATGTGGAGATTTTGTAGTCAATTCTAACGTTTTTTATGTCTCAATTGCAATGGAACATTGTTTTTGAGACGGTAACGATTTTTACAGCATTTGTAAGTCAAATTCATGTAAATCTTAAAAACCATTTTAAAGAGTATAGTAAATATACATATATATTTATTAAAATAAAAATAATAATTTGCACTAAAATCTAAATTTACCGGGTTTTTGAAACAAAAAGTTACCATCACTACAGTTAATTATTTTCACTATCGTCTCCATGATTGTACCGACTACTTTTTCATCTACAACAAGATTACTTTTTTTAAAACAGAGTTGCTGTTGATTGTACACTTCCAGTAACTAATTGGAATACCTTATTGGAACGGAAAGAATATACGAGGAATGATTTAACGGAAATAAAAAACTTTAATTTCAAAAATTTATTTTTAAATTAATATACATAATATACATATTTAGTAAACATTTAAATGTATGTATTATACAAACAATAAAATGCATAGGTAATATTTTCACATTCACCCTTATTCTGCATTTGGATTACGTTCTCGCATTCACTTACGCACAAATCGAAAAATGGTATTCCCACAAAAAACTGGGAATGAAATAGAAACAGAAAAAATTTGAAAACTTGTAAGCATAAATAAAAAAAAAATACATTTAAAATATAAATTAAATAACAACAACTTATCAATTGTAATACCTATGATCAATTGTAATACTTATGTATATTTGTTTTAATTGTTACTATGTGAAAATAAATAAAGACGTGTTTAAGTATGTATTAGACACTTTTATAGTGTTTTCACACCTAAAGTTAAAACCTGGTTTTAACGTTAAAACCATAATTAGCTGATTTTGCGTTCACACTGTAAGTTTTCATAAATCTGGTTTTAACATTTATTGGTCATACTCTATTTTTTTCTCCCACATTTCAATAAAACCTTTTCGTTGTGTTCTGTTCCAAAGCTTATTTTTCTCTTGTATTTTTTTATTGTTGCTGATGCGTTCATTATTTAATTTTGTTAAGGTTTACTCTTTGTCAACGGCTTTATTCGTTTTTATATTTGTTTTGTTTTCTTTTATCAGCTGTTTTCAACATTTTCATGTTGGTAGCACTGTATTTAGTACATAGAAATCAAGGTTGTATGGTTTTATCATATTTTGTATGATAAAACCAGGTTTTAATAATGGTTTTAACGATAAAACCAACATTTGCATTAAAACCACTCAGTGTGAAAACACTATTACACAAGATGCGTGGTCAAATATATTAACATCTTTATCACCGCTTAACCGAGTTGTAGCTGCTTTGAGATTCTGCGATGAAGCATTTACGCAGTTGGTGCAGATTGCACCCTTGGAATGGCTCAATCTACAATGTCAAAGTTGATATCTTCTTTCCTTGACATAATACAGCCAAAGCTTTTCATATTGCTCTGGTGTTGTAGTTTTTGACCTTCAATAAATTAAATAAAACTTTAAAAGTTATTTAAAACAAATAAAATGAATAATTAACAAAATATTTATTGCATTTTATACTCAAGTTTTTTTTAAATTTCACTTTTTGCTAAAACCAATACAAAATTAATAGCTTTCAGTCATACAATAACCAACTTCGAAATGCAGACTACATAAAATCGAAAAGAAAAATTTGAAACGAAACTGAACGCAGAATAACAAAGTTGCGAAATGGAGAAAATTACGATTCGAATCAAAATGCAGAATAGGGGTGATTATATTTATTATATTTGCATGTTTAAACGATTTCTGGTACTTTATAAATTAAAATTGTTATGGACTCTAATAGAAATTTATTTTACAGAGTCAATGTGAATAAACCAAAAGTTCTCTTAAAGGATTTTCTTGAATAAAGAGCCTGCTTAAAATCCCGACATTAAATCCACCAGTAATCTGCAATCATATGGTGGTCCCTTGATATCGTTCCTCCATTACTCGTATATCTTGGTGAAATCGTTTACCTTGCTCTTCACTGACAACGTCTTTTCTTTACAGCCATTATGTTATTAATGATAAATTTAACATAAAAACCAAATTATTTTGGATGGAGTTAAAAAGGGACATTTAAAATATTTTTTTAAATTAATGCACAATGTCTCCAAAACAAGAGGCGGACAAAAATACTGTGACGAATTTGCAACAGCGATTTGAATTTAACGATCAGTAACGACTGTTTGCAACATTTATCATGTTTATAAACATGTGAACAATGTTGATAGCATGCAGTTATTAGCATTGTTTGTAAGTATGGCAACACTAAATGTTTAAGCTGCTAACATTAACATCGAAATCTCTAGAATTCGATTATACTAGTTTTGACTGTTAAGAACAATGTAGGCTACTTGAATGAAGATGGCAGTGCGTATAAATAGTGACCGCGGTTGCATTAGTCAGTTTTATACTAGCACATTATAAAGTTGTAATTTAAGTGTTTGTATTTCTGAGAATTATAAACGTGTATAAAAACACCGAGTGACTATTTAAACTGTTGTTGTATAAATTTATACATGAGGATCAGGTATTTTCATGAATATACATAAAGATCAGGTATTTTCATTTCAGAAAATTAAAAAAACTTCCATTTTGTTGTGTTACGTTATCTTGCATTTTAGGTGAATTTCCACAACGTTATATAAATCACACATATCCACGTCTAAATTACTGTACAATTTTTACAGCAAGTGTTTCATATATTTCCTTCAAAGGACTTGTAAATTTTGATATCATAAAAAGTATTTGAAAGACAATCATATGGGCAATTCCATGTCATCGTACGTGACATTTGTACGCCTATAGAGTGGAATAGATTTTGCAAGATTTTGCAATAAGAGAATCTGAAAAATAATTTGGTCTTTGTGTTCCATTCAGAGTGTACTATATTTTAAAAAAATAATAAGTTCTTTCGAAACATTGTTGTCCAATATATAGAGCGAAATAAAGGCATATCGTACGTGATATAAAACGGAAGTCATTTTGAGGTACATGTAGAAATATGCGAAAATGTTTTTTTTTAATTTCTTACACTAAACCAAATATATTTCCTTTACAATCCACCATATTTAAATAAAAATAATCTTTGGATGATTTTGTAATAAATAAAATTTAATATCGTACGTGACATACCGTACGTGACAGATTTTTCTCCTATAGTAAAACAATATATGTATATTCTGTAAATCAATGTATACAAAAACTAAAAAAAAATAATAGAAAATATATATTCGGTTTCAATAAACAATTTGATAATAGCAAAAAAACAATCAGAGTAAAATTCATTTCATACTACATGCTAATCGCTTAGTTTTCGTCACAATTTTAGCCTAAAACATACCAATTAAATTAAAAAATTAAATATAGTCAGTTAAAACTATTATTTTTGCTCTTAAAATGTTGTAATAAGCTCTAAATACTTTCACATACCAACATTTTAGTGTTTTCTCTTATTCAAATCATCTTGAAAAAAAGTTTCAAGTGTTTATGTGTTTTCAGTCGTGGTAGTCATTCTCGTGGAATTGCCCATATGTCAAACAAAGAGAAGCTTTGGTGTTAAAAATTCGATACTAATCTAATTTGTTCTAATAAAAAAATTATTTTATCTCCAATTAACTTTGGATATTTCTGTTATTTTTTTTATATGGATATCTGTCCCCCTAACAGGACTTATTTTATTCTTCTTTTCCCATTAACACGAAGTCTCGTTATATAGTTATACTGTCGGTTAAAATAATTTTTGTACGAAAACTATCAAATTACATTAGTAACTTCAGGTTAAAACATAACTATACATTGTGATAATGGTTTTTTATCACCTATATTTACCTAATGTATATTGTATATACTTTAAATTATTAATTACGGAACTAATAAATAAATAAAAAAAATTTTATATGCCGAATAAAATTTTTTCAAAACGAAGTGAATATAATTTTTAGAATTAAGTACAATGCAGAATAATATCTGTTGCATGACGATTTTACTATGTTTTTTTTTTTTTTTTGGAAATTATGATAGCAAAAACGATATCATCATTTTCTAGAAAAACGATATTATAAGAAAAGGTACTCTTTATCGTTATCACATATTTGGGTGAAATTTGGTTATTTTTCATAAAAATTATTCTTTTCTTTTGAACAATATGACATTTATTTCTGTTGCATTGTTACGAAAAATACGCGCTTTTTAATTCAAAAGTTATGAATGTTTTCCAGTTTAGGTAAGAAAATTATAAATTTATTTTTATTATTTGTTTAGTGTATTATATTTATTATTTGTTTGGTGTATTTATTTGTTTTTATTAACATATACTCCGTTAAAATATAACCATGTTCATATTCCAATTGGAATTAGTCAATACCATCCACAAGTAATGTTTTGTTTGAAAATTTGGAAGCGTTTTTTTTTTAAAACAGGAAATGGTTGGAATGGCAGAAAAATTTTTTCGGTTAAATGCAAATTATGAAAACCAGAATTATAGGGACCCAAAAATAATTTGAATTGTTTTCGAAATATTTAATAATATATATTAAGAAATCTCATTGAAATCCAATATTTAGCATTTTAGTGCTTTCTAGTTAGTTTGAAGATGATGAACGGCGTGTTTGGCATTACTGTTTGCCAATTAGAGCAACCATGTTTATTTTGAAATACAACACTGTGTATCTAATAATAATTAATATGGTAACCATTTTAACTAAAAGTTAAGTTAAGCGACAGAGTAAATTTTAAAGTTCCAGTATTAAGTCGTGAGTAATCCTTCAAATAGGAGTGGTCGTTTGCGCTGAAACACTAAAAACAGTATACAATATTATTTTATCTGTATTTGCAATACATATATATTTTTTAAAAAAGGTAAGTCTGAAAATACATACCTTTTTTTAAAATTCATAAATATATCTAAGCAGATGACTCAAAGTAACAGTCTTTTTGATATCAAGAATTTAAAGTAGAATTAAATTTAATTAGATGCATTTCTGGGTATATAACATTTTTTAAACGCCGGCAATTTTACATAGTAGTTGTGTGAACAAACGAGTGAGTGATGTCTGCACATAAATTTGGCAAAAGAAGAAAGAAAAAAGTCCAATTGTTGTATATACAGAAGAGAAATGTTAAATATGCCCAATATGAATACAAGTATATGTATACATTTCCAACTGGTTTCTTTTACACTTACATATTTTTCTATTCTTTGCCATTTTTTTTTTTACTATTCTGTTATATTTATTATTGTGGTATGTAGAGGAGTTAATGGTGATGATGTTAAAAGAAACAGAAGTATGTAGTTAAAGATAGATGATGTTGTTGATGATGAAGACTGTGTGCTTTAATTTCAATTGGAGAAATTTCGAGCTGTTGTAGTTAGATACATAGATAGATGTTTTGAAGCCAATACAGCGTAAAAATTCCAATTTCCACAGTTATAACGTTTGTTTCTATTGCAGTTACTTCGTTTTTTCTTCTTATTTTTTTTTTTTTTTTGTTTTAATATAGACATGATCATGACATTTATTAAATGCAGTTTACGTTTTAAAAGAGAAGAGATACATACAAACTTGAATTTTGCAGACCAGACAGAAAGAAGCAAAGTGGGTTGTTTGGTTGTGCAGTTACCAGACACAGATAAATAGACAGGGTCACTAGATAAAACTGAGGGCGTATTAATGAAATTATATTACACCAGGAATTTATTGTTTTACTTTAACACCTGTTTATATAAATTCGATTTTTAACTCCTAGGCGTGGTTTTTAAGAGATTGCATGGTATTAAATACATAAAATACCTTATAAAAGGAAAAATTATTTAAACAAAGACTGGCGCAAAGTACTGTGAATCATCAGCAGTTATGTACTTTATCAATATTGCAATCGAGTATTTTCTGCTGTCCCACCTAAGCGATAAAAATATTCGATTTATTAATCAATGTTCTTTGTGTATAATAAAATGCACTGGGGAGCATTGCAAACAAATTTTAATAGTTAGAAGTTTTAATGTGCATTTCTAAAAATTGCCATTCTTAAGTTATAAAACAAAATTATTTTCAAAAATATCCGATCTCTTTGTGTTTAATAAATGTCGTATTGAAATGGAATAAGTATGTACATATTGTGAAAAAAACATTACATATGTATTTAAACATCTCTTAAACGGGTGCGCAAAATCATTTAATCTGAGTGTACAATTTCTTAAATTTATAATTTTGTGCTAATTTTAGAGATATGTAGGTATCTAAAAAAAAGAAGTCAAAATTGTAACACATTTGTTCCAATAGTACTTTTAGCGTGTTTTATTATATTTTTATAATTGTCCGGTTTCATTTTAAAAACTTGTATGGAAAACAAACAAAAAATATAGGTTTCAATTAAAAATTTAGAAATTAGATTATTTTTAATTAAAAAAAAAAAAAAAAACAGGCAAATCTACATAGGTATTTTTTATTTATCCCTTTATTGACCTCTACGATAATTGTAATTTTGCCAATTTGGGAAATTGTGAAGATTTTTTAATGCACTTTTTCATTTTGTTTTTATATTGCAAATCAATTTACTTTCCCTCCACCACCTACTTATTTAATTCAATTGAATGCGTCAATTTTTATATATTTAGTAGTCATTAATTTTAGTTTGATTGTGATTTTCTAATTGCGGTCACTTTTTAAAAATAGATTAATATTAATACTGTGTTTTTTTTAGTTAAAACGATATCACCCTATCAAATATAACAAAGATAATTAAAAAAATAAGAATATAAGTAATTTGCAAACGTGTACTTGTGTATGTGCCTTATTTATATAAGTATAGTACCTACGCCTGCAATTAAATGTTCGATAAAAGAATCTAGAAAAAAACATCGGTGGTTATAAGTAAACAATTTAAAGAAAACTTATACATCATATCAGCCTTATGTGACATCCTCAATTCAGATTAAAATTAATTGTATAAATTGTCGAAATTGTATTTAATTTTAATATATATATGTATATTAAAAAGTAATATATGTACTTTTTAATGTCAACATTTAGAATTGTTCAAAAATTGCTGCTACCTTTTTAATTGCAACTCTCAAACGAACATTTTAGATTAGAGCTACTCAGTTGTTTGTAGGATATAGTTTTGAGATTTTACCTACATCAAATATATTCTTCAGTTAATCGTAGTTTAAAATTTAAAGGTGAGTTTTTCACTTGAATATCGAATGCCTTATAATAATCAGATTAGTTAATCTAACATTAACACACCTTGATGTTTTTGGGTTAGAGTTTAAACTTCGTACGAACAGTGAATAATTTATGAAAAAGGAGACAATAAATTTGAAAATTTTCGAAAACTGAAATTAAAACAAAAAAAAAACCTATTCAAAAAATATATATTTTCAAGTCATTTAAATCTTTGTCAGCACATGAATAATCATTTAAACAATGGGCTTGATTCAATAAATATATGTATTTTATATAAATTTACAAATTTTAATTAAATTAAACGCGTTTTTATTGAAAATAAAAAAAAATCAAGCAAATTTTTATTTTTTTTTTTCAAAATTTTGAAGTTCGGGATTGGAAAATGTAAGAAATTGGCCTCAAATAAAACTAAAATTATTTTTTAGGAATCATAACTTTGAGAATATTTTAACAACTTTAAAAAATTGTCGAATATAAGTTCGAATTTTCGAACATAAGATAGCATTTCCATCAGGTTAATGTATGATTTAGAGATTATTTTAACACCTTTAAAAAGTTTTCGAACATAAGCGAATATTCTGTAAGGATATTCTGTAAATCCAAAACCTTTTATAAATAAAATTAATATATATAATAGCCTAATCGGGCTAAGAGAATTGGTTCAAAATTCAGTTAAAAATTCTGACCTAAAAAACACAAACAAATAAAGAAACAGTAAAATGCGCACAAATATTAAACAGAACAAACAAAATCATTGAAATGATGGGCTTACTGAGAAAACATTTTTCATTTTAGGAGTATACCTAATTTCTTACTTTGCTACTTTACCTAAAATATATTAGATTCACAATTTTTGCAAAACTTTGAAAACGAATATTTCTTTATATATGTAAATAGGTATTTGCATTACAATTAAATTTCATGGCGAATTAATTTTATAGCAAATTAACAAACTCAACTTTCTATTCTTTTGAAACCATTTGATATTTTTGCTGAAAGCAAACAATGATGATATTGAATTGAAACAAAATTTAAAATTTTAACAATAATTATCACAATAAGAGAATGCCATTTAAAAAGAAAACAAACAAAAAAAAAACGGCAAATTCGCCTTTATCGTTAGTTTTTTTTTTTTTTTTTTGTTTATTTTGTAAAGCTTTTTTTTTTTTTTTGCAACAGTTGTGGTGTATTTATTTGAATATATCTTAATACAAAATACATCTCACCCTCTCTTACATACATACACGAGTACATATGAATGTATATATATACACGAGTAAATACATATGTATATTTGTATCTAAATACATAAATATCTATGTACATGATTATACACAACTTATTCTTTATATATTTTATTGTTTACTAAAATATTTTAAAATTCAATGCAAGTCTGCATTATATATTTTATTTTTAACTGCTTTCCATGTAGTTGTTGTTGTTGGTTCTAGAATGTTAATGTTGTTGTTGTTGCTGTCGCTGTTTCTATTTCCGAAATGCGTAATGCTCTTTTGGCGTTGGTGGTGGCGGCAATATAAATATGTAAAAAGCAACATTAAAAGCGCATATGTTTATTATGCCGGCTATACATACATATGTATATAAGTTCATGTATTTGTTTGTGTGCATGTACAATATACATACATACAGTGTTGGAAAAAATAACACGAACAAGCACTTCCTTCTAAGAGAAATGTTAAAAACATTTTCATAAACATGAAATTGTCACCTTCAGGATGTAATTTCAAATATAATGTGATTTCATAATAATTTCTAAATACAATTTTTCCAATGATTTGATAAATTTAAGAATAATTGTTTGGATCTGACGAAAATCTTTTCTATAACTCCAAAGAAACAAGAAAGTTTAACCAAAATCACCAAAAACTGACATTAAAATATTCTGGTATTAATTCAATTTTCAAAATTGAGATTAAAAATGATCACTATAATTTATTTAGACATCAATGCAATTTTGAAAAAGTGGACGTTTTTGCAACACAGCTATTCAAAGCATTGCGCTAAAACTGTGAATTCATGGATTGAACGGCACAAAATCTACAAATTACTCCATTACATGGACTTTGTGCTTTTGAATCCTATTAACTACATCTAGAAGAAACCAAAAAATACAATTGGATGTACCAAATCCCAAAACTAAACTTGAATTGCGGAAAAAAAATTAGTTACACAAATATCACACAAAATTTGTGAGATCTGTGAATCGGAGATATCAGGAGCTTATATTGTAATAATGAAAGTGACTTTGACTTCGGATATGAAAATAATAAATAAATTCAGAGATATTTAAATTTTATTTATTAATTGATACTGTTTAAGTTGATGTATTTAAATTACTTAATTCTATTTGTTATAATAGGCCGTCACTATTATTTTTTCCAACACTGTATGTATTTTTTTTCTAAAATCATTTATTATGCTAAGGAGGGTTTGGTTTTACAGAGACTGTGGCTGGCATATCCGTTTTTAATTTTTAAAAATAAATTTTTTTTCTCTCTCTCTTTATGTTTTGGCTGTTCCTTACACTTTATTTTATAAATGTACTGAAAAATAATCAAGTGATTCATTAAAGTAAATGTATATACATACATTATGAATAAAATACATTACATACATACACACTACTTTTGGTTTATTCTTCCCCTTTGTTCATTATTAATACGAGCAAAATAAAATCAAACAGACGGACATGTCCAAAAATGAAGTAAAGAAACAAAAACCAAAAAAAAAAAAAAACGGTTTAGTTTCATATACACACAAGAAAATGTCATGAATCATACTACATCCATGCATGTAAGTACCACCACTAGCAGCAGCACCACCACGACCACCACCACTTGACGTGGTCGATGTCGTTTTAGCGAAACAGCAACCATAAGCTGAGCGATGATTAAGAAAGTATGAAACATCGAAGTTTTATTATTTGTTTTGCTTTTTTTTAAGTATTCCACACATACTTTCTTTTCTTTGTTTCAAGTGGTTTCTTTTCTTACTTAACCACCTACTCCTCCTTCCTCGTATCTCTTATATATTTTTCATTTGAAGTTGGGTTTTTTTTTTTTCATATGTTAAATGATCATTTTTTATATGTACATATGTATATACTTTTTTGTTCAGTCTGTGTTCATTGGATACATGAAATTCCATGAAAATAAATATTTATTTATTACGGTAAAAACAAACCGATTTCTAAAACATTTAAAGACAATATAAAAAAATAAAAACATATTTATTGCATTTAACAAAACACATAAATTATTACTGTGTAAGCATAACTAAAATTTCATTATTTCATTATAAAATAAAATATTTGTTGTCTAACCGTTAAATTTTAAACTTAAATAAATCATAAGTTTACCACTTGTTTATGCTTAATAACAATTTTAATAATTGAATATAAAATTTTCGTTATTTGTTTAACTTTAGTTAAAAACGTTATTGGAAATACATTTTTCGTAATTGAAAACATTAAAATAAAATAACGAAAATTGTATATTCAATTATCAAAATTTTCAAATTCAAAACTTCAAATTCAGTAGAAAATATTAGAAAATTTCTTTTTTACGCACATGAATACTTTATTCAATTATGAAATAATTGAAACCAGTTCAATATGTGATAATTATTTGAACTGAAACTGTTTAGGAAATAGTTTTTTCTGCGATTCATATTGTTTTATAGTTACATTAGTAAAAACTATTAAATTGATTTTTGTTGTTTTTTTTTTTTAATACACTATCTCTAAACAATCAAACCGTAAACAAATTTTTAAAGATTAGATTTTTTTTTAAATAGCACCAAAATTGCAATCGATTAAAATAAACAAAAAATAACATGTAAGAAACTATTATTCAAAGTAATATATTGCTGTGTTTTGTTTTCGTATTTTTTATATATATGTATATATATTTTTTTTTGGCAAAAAAGAGCTTGCTTGAATCCAAAAATTTACAATTTTTTAATCGAAATCGTATGCCAAGTATATTTTTCATCCACAATAGACTTTCTTAAATGTTTGTGGTTTTCTATTATTTGTTTCTTAAAGCATTGCTAAACTAAACCTGGTCAAGTTATACACCCTGTATCTCACCATGTATTCTAACATGTTGTTCACAAATTAAATTTTCTGAAAGTTTATGTCCTGTACGATTTGTTTGTACATCATTTTGCAATCGGACCAGTAGTTTACTAGAGACATATTTATTTCTACTTTTCTTCCGATCGATCCCACCACTATGCCGCATTTGAACAGAATTATAAAGATTCTTGGGACCAGCATATGCTAGGGACTATTGTTGGAGTGTCGTGAGATAGAAAAATAAAAATATTTATAAAAAGAAAATCAATTTTAATATAATTTGTAGCATTTTCTTTCTTAATAAATATCCCCAAAGTTAGACTGCTTAAAATAACAAATTCATATAAGTTTCTTGTTATGAACTGGTGTAAACTGGTGTTATTTGAAAAAAAAAGTGTTTTGTTATTTGTATGTTGAAGAAGGGAAATGGGACTTTAGAAATTTTACATTTGATATAGGATGTTTTATTGTTATTGGTGAAACTTTTCTAGGACCTCCAAGCGAAGTCGTCACTTGGAGGTCACATTTGACCATCGTAGAGAACCAAATGAGACGATTATGGATGGTAACTGAACTTTAGATGCGTTGTCAGTTGCCTAAATGGTATTACAGATTGCAACTGGCAGCTATCATTTCTGTTACCAACTGAAGTTCGATTTCCATCCATAATCGACCCATAAAATCATGACATAAAATTAGATAATATTTTTATTGAACCGCTATATATTTTGATTCCATTCTGAATTGGGAAATCATAGATTTTTAAACTAGAACCTAATCCCCCTGTCTATATTTGGCAAATAATGACGTTTGTTGTCAAGAAATAATTACACATACAAGTGTTGGTTTTGTTTTCACATAGTTTTTCCCATGGTACAATCAGTTACCAGGTACAATTATTAGAGAGAGTTTCCAATGTTCACCCCTAAAACGTCAAATTATATATTAATCACTTAACTCTTTTTAATTTGTTACCGCGATATTTTATAAATTTGTAACGTTTTAACACTTATTTCACAAAAAATTTAGTTTTTCTTCCATTTTTAGTAAATTGATGTTTGAAATTGAATTTTTTTTGTAACAAAAATATAAATTCAATTATTTTTTTAGACATTTTCTTTTTATATTTTTTCATTTTCTTTTGTTTGACATTATAGGGAATGTATAATTGAGAACATACTTTCTAATAATTGTACCTTGCTAGTTCTGCCATGAGTTTTTCCTACTAATATTTGTAATGTTTGAATTTATTAAAAAAAACAACTATAAATAAAGTTATTTAAAATAAGTAATGACATACATATTAATACAATTGTCGATTATTTATTTTTTTTTTAATTTTCAGTTAAAAAAATGGCATCACCTGCTTTAAAAGATCTTCCAAAAGTTGCTGAAACCCTTAAAAGCCAACTCGAAACCTTCAATCCTGATAAATTGAAGAATGCCAATACTCAGGAAAAAATTATTTTGCCAACAGCAGAAGGTAAGAGAATAAATTCTATATTATGTGTAAATACAAACATATTTCTAGATTTGCTAAAATTCCATCAAATAAATAATGAATTTTTATAGATGTTGCCGCAGAAAAAACTCAAAAATCTCTTTTTGCTGGCATCGAAGGTTTTAATCCATCCAATTTAAAACATACTGAAACTCAGGAAAAGAATCCATTGCCAGACAAAGAAGGTAAATATGTACAAATAAATTCTATGGAACAGTAGGCATATGTTCATATATGAATGAATATGAATTCATAATGTCATTATGTGCCAATTATTGAGGTATTCCAATATTCGTTATTGACCTCAAATCTATTAATAAAACGCATATAGTATATGATTGTGCTGAGTATTATTCATACTTGCTCAATACAAGTAATGGAGAAACAGATTCTATCTATGACTAACTAATAATAATGATAATGGTCGTAATATTGAGGTGATTTTACCTTATAAAGTATAAATTTGTGTGTTGTACTCGTTCGTATCATGCTGTAAATCAATCTTCCTAATAAGGCATTTACAATTTTGTTTATTACATACATGATCGGCATATACACAGATAGATGCAGTTGAATTTTTGTTTTATTTTATTTAGCTTTGAATGCCTTTTATAGTAATGTATTTCAACCACATCTCCTATATGTTGATGCAGTTTTTATCAACTAACGTACGACTATAAAAAATTAAAATAAAAAAATGCACATATTGACACATGTTTTCTAAAAGTTAACAATGAATTTTTATTAGAAATCAATCCTCGAACTCTAAGTATAATGTTTATTTTTTTTGTTTTTTAATTTTTTTGTTAGCCATCGAAAAGGAGAAGGAGAAAAATAATTTCATAGCTGGCATTGAAAATTTTGATTCGAAAAAATTGAAACATACTGAGACATGCGAAAAGAATCCATTGCCAACCAAAGAGGTAATCGAGGAGGAAAAAAGAGGTTAAAGAAAGTCATGCAAACATGCAGCATATAATACTACATTAAATCATAAACACATAATAATTATAATGAAAAATTAAAAAATTAAATCAACAAAAACATCATCAACAACTACAAATACAGCAACAACAACAACAACAAGAAAAAATCGAAACATGCCGCAGCCGGTGCTGTGGTAATCTCAGCAGCCGTACCAGTAGCAATTGCAAGCGCATATTGCATACACTGCTGGTTGACGTATTTTTTTACTCATTCCTAATATCTAATATTACTGAAAGAAGACATACTTTACTTTGTAAAAGCATTTATAATTTTGCGTACATAAATATTTATATATCGAAGAAAAAATAAGAAAAGAAATAACATTTTCATACGAAATTTTATAAAACTGTTAACTGTGTTTGATTTAATGGGATGGTCATCGAAAGACATTTTCGTTATGGATAGTTTAATTTCATAGAATACATATATGAATTTTGATGCTTTATGTATTTTAAAAACAATAAGAACATTACAATTACAATCTATTTAGCACACATTTTCGTTTTCGTTTTTAAACATAGAAATATAAAGTTTTTTATAGTGTCTTGCGATATTTCTTCCCAGGCTATGCCAATCCTTATTTCGGCAATTTTCACGATTTATTTTCATATGAACAATCTCCTACAAGTTCTCAATATGATTGAGATTGGGAGATTAAGCAGGTCAATGGAGAACTTAAATATTATTGCTCTGTAGCCAAGTCTTACAAACTTTGGACGTGTGCTTAGGATCTTAGGATTACCCCGTTGGAACCTCCCTATAAGTGGCATCTCTTCACTTTTTCAATATATCGCTGTACATGAACCGATCCATAATCCCATTAACTTTATGAATTGGCCCAATTCCTTGACCAGAAAAGCAACTCCAGACCATTACATTGCCCCCTCCATGTTTAATTATTCCTTTGCAATAATTACAATTCAGTATTTTTCCTTTTTGTATCCGTACACACCTTATTCCATCGGAACTTTTTAATTTGGATTCGTCAGAGAAGAGTACTGTCTTCCATTTTTGGACACTCCAGTTGATGTGGGCTTTGGCAAACACCAGTCTAGTTTTCTTGTTCTTAGCTGATATAACCGATTTGATGGTCGTCGGCTGAATAATCCTGCTTCTACTGCTCTTCTACGGATTGTTCTTTCACTAACGCATAATCTTAAACTTGTTTTTACTTAACTAGCTGATGGTGTAGGATCTTTTTGCATTGCTCCTTTGATCAAGGAATCATCATATCGTGAAATTTTACGCGGGCGACCTCCATTGTGCAAAAACTTTGGAATCAGCCTGGAAATAATTAATCTGTTAATTGAATATTTGTACTCAATTCATGCCGTGATAAGCCCTTTATTTTTATCTTCTGGAATTTTTAAATGTATCTGTTGTGAGTCCCGTTAACTGACATTTCAAATATGCAGAAGTATACTCAATTTTTTAAACATCTTATTAGCGGGTGCTTTTGTTTTGTCCGTCGCGTTTTGTATTTTTATATGTTTTTGGTAAATTAATAAATAAAAATATATTTTAAAATATTTTTCTGTTCTTTTTTTATTAATATTTAAGATAATGATAAAAATATAACGAAATCTTGTATAAAAAGTCATATGCAACTTTTATTCGATTGGATTGTTCATTTGCAGATTTGAGAGTCATTTTGAAGAATTATTTGAAACAGTAAGAGATCGCCTCCAGACTTATGGGGGAAACGATCTTTCGAATGTTCGAACAAAGAAATAAAAATTAACAGAAATAGGGTATATAATATGTTCTGTAATACTTACAAATTATTTTCTGGCAGTAAGTGAACTTTTTGTTTTAATATATGTATATATTTAAACTGCAATATAGAATATGTACGTGGCTTAAATACTAATATTTACTTGTGAATGTTTATTTTACAAATTCATTTAGGATTGGTACGTTTTAAATTTATAAATACATACATATAATATACATTAATACGTACATAATTGCATATTCAATACCTATGTATTAAATAAACATACATATAAACCGATTAATTATACGACCAGTTTTCGATGTTTCCTTTTACGCGTTTTATTGAATCTGTATTTTTTTTCTATCGAGCTATATATATTCAATTCTTAGAACTAAAAATTAAACTATTTACACAGCGTGTTACAATTATAAGCGCAACATTTGATCAAACTTCAGATGAACTTTTTATAGGAATTTTTTTTAGTCATCTTGACGCGATGTAGAGGCTTAAATGCGATGATTCGTGTTGGTCATGCTGGAGGGGACAAGTTTAACTTGAGTTGGCTGTCTCTGGTAGGGTCTCCCATTCCAGAAGGGCACATGTTGAGCATGACACTAAGAACTACCCTCCCCCTTTGTCTGATAGCGTCTGTTCTCCTTTGGGGCGGCTATCAGATGTTTGCCATCGAACCATTTTCCCCTCATTGAGAGGGGTGGTTCTGATGGTGGTCCGGCTGGTCCGTAAGGGCTCTTGTTAATGTCCGTCCGAAATCCACCAGCGTCTGTTTCCCACATTGGGCGGCTGGTGGTCTGCGTCTGTTTTCCCAAGTTGGGGCGGCAGTTATTCAACACCTGGCAGCAGGTATAAAATGCACCAAAATTGTCCATTAGGACACATGGAAGGTCGCGAGTCATGCCCCATGTACCCGGTCGGGGGCTTCATAATCTCCGGGGACCCTACTCCCACAGCGATGGTAACGGGCTGTGGTGAGTCGAATGTTACTGTGACCCAGGCTAGTCAGGTGATCACACCGGGCCAGACTAGTCTGCATGCTACTGGTACACCCAGGTTGGCTGACTGTAAAAAATTTAGTGCAATAGGTGGTAGTGACCTAAGCGGCGAGGTACCTCTGGATTTCTCCCCAAGTACCTCCAAAGCCGCCAAAGCCCAAGCCGTCCTGACGGCTAAACCCCCTGTCTCGGGTGTCTCTAAGGGGGAAGCGACTAAGTCGCCCCTCTCAAAGACCTCCCATATGCCAATTGTGCGATCAGGTCTAGTGACGGAATCCTCCTGTCCTGAAGACGCATCACCCCTGGCCAATCCCGGCTCTGATTCTAACCCTAGGCATAAAAACCCTGCTAGAAGGGCTGCTACCACCAGGCGATCCGCCTATCGCTTCATTGAGGCACCCGGCTCAAAAAAAGCCGAGGAACTCACTAAGGAGCAACAAGCTTCTCTCTCCTGGGCGAAAGCTCATATTGCTGGTCTTAAGACCGCACCTCCTTCTGCTGAATCATCAGCAGGGCCTAAACGGCAACGTTCAGAGGAGGATGCAGCGGTCAAGAGTCAGCAACCGGGTCCCAAAAGACCCAAAGCGGTGCAAAAGTCGTTAACCAAGTCCTTTAGCGAGATTGTCAAAGACAACCTCGTTAGGGCGGTTATCGACCGGAGTGCCAATGACGGATCCATATCTCAATTGAATTGGGATGTGGTGAAGCAGAAACTGGTAGGGGTGTTCTGGAAAGTTCTCAAAGAGAACCCAGGCACTCCTCCTCAATGCGATGATGCTGGTTGGTACCAGGGTCACGTAAAATTGATGTCCTGTGTAGATGAACGCTCAGCGTTGCTACTCGGGACTGCTGTTGCATCATTGGGTGAGGTATGGCCGGGATCTAGGCTTGAGGTGGTATCTGTGAGTGAGATACCCCGAAAGCCTAGGTCCATAGCTAAAATACCAGCTGAGCCATCTAGCCCGGAGGAGATCTTGGAGATCCTGCAGTGCTGTAACCCACAGCTTCCGACTCATGATTGGAAAGTTGTGAAGGTTACGGATACTGAGGGTTCTTCGAGAAAGGCGATCGTTGTCCTGAATAAGGAATCTTTGGGGCCGCTAAGGAAGACACAGGGGAAGGTCTACTATGGATTTGGTACGATCATCCTGCGTGTCTACCGTAGCGACAACAAAGGCGATACCTCCTCTGTAGATGATGTTAAACCCATGCTTTCGGAAGAAGGCATGGATAGCAATGAAGTCGCCAACTGAAGATACCAACTCTGTCTCCGAACTGGTTGGTACCTTCTTTGAACGGATGGATGAGACGGTTGACGAAGACGCCCTCCTCAATTCTGATCAGGAGGACGCCGACGTCACCATTGTTAAAATGGAGCATGAAGGTGACGCAAATCAACCTTCATCACTCTAAAGCAGCATCCGCTGCACTGCTCCTCCGACTTGCTAAAAACGGGGAGGAGCTAGTCATGGTCCAGGAACCTTGGATCCACCAGGATCGTATCTGTGGACTATGTTTGAAGGGCTATAAGCTCTACTACGCTAGAAGCGCAGGTAAAATTAGATCCTGTATACTGGCTAAAAGCTCTTTGAATATCTTCATTCTGTCTGATTACAGCAATGAAGATACAGTAGCAGTCTCATGGGAAACCAATGATGGCAATATGTTATGGCTGATATCCAGCTACATGGCGCATGACCACGGAGAGCATCCACCAAATGATGTTGTCCGAAGTGCTGTGAAAAAGGCGAATGAATCGAGGATACCTCTGATTATCTGTGCTGACGCCAACTCGCACCACATTATATGGGGTAGTAGTGACACCAATACAAGAGGTGAGAGTCTTTTCAGTTTCATACTTAATAGTAGTTTGGAAGTAGTAAATAGAGGTTCAGAACCTACCTTCATTGTTTCGAACAGAAGTGAGGTACTAGACTTAACACTTGTGAGTGCTGAGTACCACAGTATTATAAAGAATTGGGCTGTCTCAAGCGACTGCTCTTTTTCTGATCACCAATATATTGATTTCAATATTAGTGTGACTTTCAGGAATGTTGAGACCATTCTAAATAGGAAGAAGACCAATTGGGAGTTGCAAGGTGATATACTCTCTCGGTCTTTACCAGACCCGCCCTCTATTGAAAGTAGGGAGAATATTGAGTTAGCATTCGGGACACTTACAGAAGCGTTCCAATCCGCTACTAATTCGGCCTGTAAGCCAAATATTTGCAGGGGTAGGAACAAGCCTCCCTGGTGGAATCCTGAAATAGCACACGCCAGAAGGACGTGTCGTAGACTGTTCAACGAGGCAAAGAGGCTGGGTAACTGGTCGACTTACAAGTCCTCTGTGAATCACTTTAAGAACCTTACGAGGAACGCGAAAAGGAAAGCGTGGAGGGACTTCTGTAGCGGCGTGGAAGGATCCTCTGAGACTAACCGATTACGTAAAATTCTATCAACCTCTCCGGTTGTACCTAGCTACATTCAGAAACCCTGTGGTAGATGGACTCTGGATAGTAAGGAAACTCTTGAGGTCCTACTGGACACTCACTTCCCAGGCTGCCTTCCAGTCGACGATGAGAGTGTTAATAGGGCTCCTGATTATGCTGCTCCGAGTGATAACTCTGTTCCAGTGAATAGGGAAAGAATCCAGTGGGCTATCAAAAGCTTCGGCCCGTTTAAATCCCCCGGGCCGAATGGTATCATCCCTGCTGATCTTCAGAAAAATTAAGTAATAGTTATACCATGGCTCATTAATATATACACAGCGTGTATCAGATGGACCTATATTCCTACGTGGTGGACGAGGTGTAGAGTAATCTTTATTCCTAAAGGAGGTAAGGCGACTCATACCAAACCGAAGGATTACAGACCAATTAGTCTTGCATCCTTTTTGCTGAAAACCCTAGAAAGGGTAATTGACGTATACTTGAGAATGACCATTCCGAAGGAACTCATCTCTAGATCCCAACATGCCTACACCAAGGGCAAATCTGTGGAAACAGCTTTACATTCGTTAGTCGGCTCCATAGAAGAGTCGCTATCACATAAGGAGTATTCACTTGTGGCCTTTCTCGATATTGAGGGGGCTTTTAATAATGTCAGGCCCGACGCCATCCTATCTGCGATGGATGAACTTGGGGTTGATCAATGTGTACGCCGAATAGTCGGAGTGATACTTGGTTATAGAGTCATAAGTGCTACCTTAGTTGGCACAAATGTTTCAAGAGTGGCCAATCGTGGTACCCCGCAGGGTGGTGTACTATCTCCACTTATGTGGAATTTGGCTATGAATACCCTGTTGGTCAGGATGGACAACAGAAGGATCAAAACAGTCGCGTATGCTGACGATGTTGCAGTACTAATATCTGGTAAATTTCTGGATACAATATCCAGCTGTATGGAGTCTGCACTAAGCACACTGAGTGAATGGAGCATATCGAGTGGACTTAGTGTGAACCCCCAAAAAACGGAACTGGTTCTCTTCACTAGGAGGTATAAGATCGATGACTTTAGACTACCTAGACTGAATGGAATCAGTCTTGAGATCAGGGATAATGCGAAATATCTCGGCATTATTCTAGATAAGAGACTGTCCTGGAATTTGAACATTCAAAACAGGATTAATAAGGCCTATGTGGCCATCTACTCCTGTAAGAAGGCAATTGGCACTAACTGGCGTATTATGCCAAAGGGTATCAATTGGATCTTTAAAGCAGTTGTTAAACCCATCTTGTTCTATGGAGTATTAGTGTGGTGGCATGCTTTGGACAATGCTACTCACCGAAAGGCCGTCGAACGAGTACTAAGGACTGTAGCGATACTGATTACGGGCGCTATAAGGTCTACTTCCTCTAAAGCACTCTTTACTATCTTAAACTGGTTACCAGTGGATTTGATGGTGATACAAATGGCTCTCAACTCTGCTGTGAGGCTAAATGCTGGATGTTCGTGGTCTGGCAAGGACCTTGGACACTCTAGGATATTGAATTATTATGGGCACATACATGGTAATGTTGATTACTGCATCGCAAAACCTTTTTTCGATAGGCAATTCCATATTATGATCCCGAATAGGGATTCATGGCATAGCGGACTCCTTCCCCCTGATGATGTCATAAGGATATACACTGACGGCTCTAATAGGGGAAACAGGGTCGGTGGAGGTTTCTATATTGAAAACTTTGGGATTAAATCCTTCTTTAGGCTACCTGACTTCAGTACTGCTCTTCAGGCGGAAATTACTGCCATTAAACGTGCATCCAACTGGCTGAGGTATTATCGAATATCTGGTGATATATGTATATTTACTGACAGCAAGGCTGCCGTTAACGGAATAGCGGGTGTCCTCACGACATCTAGATTAACCGAGGAATGCCGGGTATCCCTAAATGAGGTAGCGAGACATTCTAGGATAACGCTTATATGGGTCCCTGGACACGATGGAAATCAGGGTAATTGTATAGCAGACGCTTTGGCCAAAAGGGGTGCGATGATGAATGATGAGGCGATCGACCCCTTTTCTGGTATCTCCCTTGTTAAATGCAAGATGGCTGTTCAGCAGATACTATATGAGACTGCACAAAACAGGTGGACTAATGAACCTTCCTGTGCTACAGCGAGGTCGACCTGGCCCGCATATGATGCCAGCAGGACGAATCTACTTGTGGATTACCGTCGGGAGCAAATAAGGCTAATTGTCTCCTTTATTACAGGACACTGTTTAATTGGGGCACACGCTAGAAGAATGGGCCTACGGTACAATGATTACTGTAGAAGCTGCCATAATGAAGAAGAGGAGGAGACTGTGAATCACCTTTTCTGCCATTGCCCGGCTCTGACAAACCTGAGGGAACGCATCCTAGGATCTCCATTCCTATCATGCTTGGATGAGCTATCAACGATGAATCTTAGACGAATCTACGCCTTCATCCGGGAATCTGGCTGGTTTAATCTGGAGGCAACGGAAGTATTGTAAATACCATGCTGTCTACCCCTTGGGTATCACAAAGGGATCAGATTTGAATGGACCCAAGTGAGCTGCTTGAGGAGCGACTGCCCATGGAACCTAACCTAACCTAACGTGGTTTAGTCGTCGGCTGAGGTAGTTCAGTTGAGTCTTGGATATTCATTTACCCTTTCTGAGGTCCATAATATCTTTCCTTATTAAATTAATACAGTTTATATAGTGTTTATATATAACGAGTTACGAACAGCTACGACAATACGTTCGGATGCAGTCGGTTCTGGTGATGTGTATCTCGGATTCTTCGGGACTTCAATACTCGTCGGCCATTTTGCAACCAAAATAATAATATACAGATGTTTCTAAGATTTTTTAGGTCATGCCTACTTCCTAACTACGTCAACTTTCAAGTCGTACTAAAAGGCCAATTTTAATTAAAGATTAATTTATAAAAACATTTTTTTTATTAATTTACCATATTTTAACTTATTCTAATATTGTGAATATGGATGAAAAAGTGTTCAGATTTGTGCCATATATAGAGTTTATAAATTTATCAAAGATTTATAAAAAAATATATGTATGGTCATTTTTTGTAGTCCTGATTATGCAGCAGGCCCTATGGTATGTCATATAGAATTCTGTTAAATTTTTCACAACATAGTATAGCTCTTTCCATGATTTCTAGTTTACATTTAGAGTGTTTCCTTTTTCCTGCATTGATCGATAATTGCAGACCTATCTGTCTTATGGCACTGACTCTAATCAAAACGAAACCTGAAGAATATGTTAATCCGATAGAGTTGCTGATTAATATATTGTTAGTGTAAAGGAATTGGAGAGAAAAAGATCTACTGTTGATGACGCGCTATACCTGATAGAATTTGACCGTCAGCTTGTTTCTAAGAGGGAGATTATGAAGATTCGATTGTTTTGAAAACCGCTAAAGGGCAACAAAGGTCCCACACAACGTAAAAAATTGTAATCGTGTCGTAGTGTGTTCAGCCTGTGTTGGTAACCAGTCTGTTCTCTAAACAAAGGTAGTAATGATGATAACGTAATTTTTAAGTCTTAACTGCATGAAAAAGAATTTTAGAAATGTGAATCATCGAGCTGATGACCCAAAGTGCCCCAGTCGGCAAGAATATTTAGAGATCCGGCAAAGAGTAACATCCAAAACAAGAGGGACTAGCAGAAGAAATAATTTCTCCTATTTTCATGAAGAACACCAAAATAATACACGTGACACTCACGCACATGGAAATCTGTATTCAGAGGTGCTTAAAAACAAAAGCTCCGATAAACATATGATGACATTTCATGCCCAAGGCATAACAACAGAGTCTGCAGCTGCCCAGCTGGAAAATCGATATTCTCCTTTTAAACGAGACTTTTTTAAAACCATACCACAAATTTCATCTTGGTGGCTATAAAATTTATAGAGAGGATCGATCTACGCATGGCGGTGGGGTTCTAATCGCAATAAAAAGTGATATTATGCATATGCTGTTACCAAAGATCAAAACGCGTACTGCTGAGAGCATCTCAATACAAGTTATGTTCAATAGATGACTAGTTATATTTACATCAGCGTATAATCCAGTTAAACTCTACCAACTTCATGGCTGATTTGGATAAACTAACATCTTTTTCTAATGATTTTTTTTTATATTTGGTGTTCTGAAAGCCCAACATACACTTTGGAATTGTATGTCAAATAATTGTGATGGCAAGGAGCTGTTCAGCTATTACATATATTACCCAAATAAATTTACCCGCTTTGGACAAAATATCAACGCAGTCCAGCCGTCTACAGTAGACATTCTTTTATCAAACTCGTGTCTCAACTTTTCAGTCCTTGAGACAAATCCAAATATTTTACAGTCGAACCATGTACCAATTGCTTGTGTTATTTCTGGAGATGTTCAAAATATAACTTATTCAGTTCCCTTGTATCATCGTGCAGATTGGTCAGTAATCAGAAGATGGGTGGAAAATTAAATTAGGTGTTAAAACATTGACCAATCTGTCAATAATGCAGGTAATCTAGACTTGTATTTCAATAAATTAATATCTATAATTAATGAAGCTTTTAAGAAAATACCTGTCGGTCGTAAACATTCTTGGCAAAGAGAAATCTTAATAGGTCAAAAATGTTAATAGGTCAGAGAAATAAGTACAAACGAAAATGTCAAAGATGTAGGGATTACAATTCGAAAAATCAAATAAAATGTATTCTGAGGCAGTTAAATAATCTAATTGATTTCCATCTTAATAAAGACCTAAACGAATCATGTTAAAAATTTATTGCAAATTTGCCTCCGGACTCTAAAAAATTTTGGAAATTAACAAAAGCTTTTAAAGGCAATAAAATGTCATTTACCGATCTTCATGTTAATGGTGATGTTGTGAAAACTGGCACTGAAAAGGCAAATTCAGTGACAGACGTTTTTGAGAATTCACACTCCATTCCATTAAATAACTCTTCACCTATGGACACTGAGTCTCAAGATTCATTCTTGATCTTAACTACAAAATTCTTGACAGATCTAACATGAAACTTACCAATTTATCTGAAGTTAAATCGTGTAAATTTCTATTGAAAAATAATAAAGCCCCATTAGTTGGCATTAATAGCATTATCCTTAAGAATATGCCGATTACTTTTTTGACATTTTAAGAAAGCTTTTCAATTCTTGTTTAATAGTAGGATATTTTCCAACGATTTTTAAGAAGGCTAAAGTAATCCCAATTTATAAGCCAGAAAAGGATCCTAAATTACCGTCCAGCTATAGACCAATCAGCATTCTAAATAATAAATAAGAGAATCCTTGACTTTCCAAATGATAATATCATTAACCCTCATCAATTTGGTTTTCATAAGGAGCATTCTACTGTGCATCAACTAAAAAAGAGTTGTTAATTTTATTGAAAGTAACAAAAGAAATCGTAAGAGTACTGGAGTTATTTTTCTTGACATCGAAAAGGCTTTCGATTCTATATGATTCAATTATCCAACGTACCTGCAAAAAATTATAAAGAGTTTTTTAGTTCAACGTTCATTTGTTGAACATATCTATTGATAACATGCTATCTAGTGATAAACAAATACCTGCGGGTCTGCCACAAGGGTCGGTATTATAACCTACTCTTTACTCTATTTTTATTTCTGATATTACTGCTTGCAGGAATCATGAAGTAGCTTTCTATGCTGACACAAGCTATTATATTTCCTTATAACAGGTCACTAAAACGTATTCCTACAAAGCATTTATATTCTAGGGGAGTTTTAAGATAATATCAAATATCTAGGAATTATTTTAGATACAAAGTTATCATTTAAACATCACATAAAATTTATTTGTGAAAAAGCAATTAAATGCGGTCGTGCCCTTTATCAATACAAAATCTAAACTTAATTTAAAAAACAAGATTCTTATTTAAAAAACGTGTATTCGGCCAATTATGACCTATGGATGCCAAGTTTGGTTACATAAAACTGCTAGAACTTATACCAGAAAATTACAGATAATACAAAATAAAAATCTGAAAATAATACACAACCTACAACCCAAGATATTCTACTGATTTACTGCATAGCAACTTTAACCACATAATGTTTAAATCATTTGCAAGAGTTTCTTCATTTAATTATTTAGTTTTTAATTGTTGTAATACTTTTAATTTTAAGTAAATCCTCAAATATTGTAACTAATTATTTTATAAAGGTTTTCTTTGTGGTCTACAGTTCGGCCTCTCTGATGTTGAAACATCTTGGCGAGCTGGGAGTTGAGCACCTGAGAACGGTTTTTACCTGTCAGTGCGGAGCACGATAAAACTCATTGCCTGGAAAAAGGCTAGCGTCATCCCAATCCTCAAACCTGGGAAGCACGCGAAGACTTTTCAGGCTCTTCTCCTCCCCTAGCTGACCCCCTACTAACAGCAGCACGTTACCAGCATAAATTCTGTAAAATGCACAACACTACAACTGTTGGTATTTTGGAATGATTGGCAACTCTGAACAATGTGAACGCCGTTAACACTTTTGAATTATTCTTTTATTTTCTTATTCTCTTTTTATACTCAGCCTTGTAAAGACGCTTTTTTAGTTTACAATAAATAATTAACTTGAAATATTAAATATCAAACAGGTTATGGGCCCAGGACATAGTCCGGGTAAAGTGGACAATTATTAAAGTAAATATTTAATGAGCAAGTGTTTAAAAAAAAAAAAGGTGTTTTCAATTATGTCGTCATTATACCAAATTGGAAAATTGGATAACGACAATTATGACAGCTGGTGTGTGCAAATGCGCAGCGTCCTTGTACACAGTGGTCATTGGAAAATTGTGAACGGTAGCCAAAAGAAGGAATCAGCTTTAGATGATAAGGCAAAGGAACTTTGGGACGAAAACGATGAACGGGCACTGGCTTCAAAAACGTTATCAGTGCAACCCAATCAGTTAAACGTGATAAAGAATTGTTCGACATCCAATGAAGCCTGGTTGCGGCTAGAGGGGACACACAAACCTAAGGGGCCTATCCAGAAGGTGTCGTTATACAAAAGGCTGTTGAATCTTACGATGTCTGAGGGTGCTAATGTAAGTAAACATATAAATGAGTTTACTGAGCTGACTGAAAAACTCGCAGAAACTGGTATTGTCGCAGAAACTGGTATTGTCATCCAAGATGAATTATTGGTAATTATGTTGCTATCCAGCTTGCCTGAGGAATTTGAGCATTTTGTTGTTGCCATCGAGATACGAGACAACCTGCCAGTTTTAAAAAAAGTTTTTTTGTTGAAAAAAAAGTTTTTTTTTTATAAATAAAAAGTTTTATTAAAAAAATATATGGCAACACTGACCGTTAGGCAGAAAATTTTAGAAGAAGGCAACACACACAAGGAGAAAAATGAGAGAGATGGAGCATCAACGAGTACACACCCACAGCTAGCATATAATATGAGGAGTTCTCAGAGAGAGAAAAGTAAGTCACGAAAATTCTCTAAAGGCAAATTTAAGGGGAAGTGTTTCAACTGCGGTCAAACGGGACATTTTGCAAACAAGTGTGATAAAGACAAGAAACAACCCCAGTTACTACACGCAAAACAATTGTCAAACACGAACAAGATGAAATAAACTGAGTGGTGCGTCGACAGCGGTGCGCCTGCGCACATGTGTTGCAGCAGAGAGATGTTCACAAATTTCGTAGAACGCGATGAAGACATTTCTTTGGCTGGCGACAAACAAATTGTCGCAAAAGGAAAAGGTGATGTAGAAATTGAAAATAATGACGGTTTAAAAATTAAATTCCAAAATGTTCTTTTTTCCCCGGAACTACACATGAACTTTATATCAGTAAGCCGTGTTGTTGAAAAAGGTTTAGTGGTGAAATTTGATTCGACATCTGCAATTTTGCAACGATCAGATGGCACGGTAGTACTCGAGGCTGGGAAACATGATAATCTATTCCTAACGAAGGGCAGGACGAAAGACTGTTTGCGTCTGGTAATTTGAGTCAAATGTGGCATAATCGATTTGGCCACGTTAATTTCAAATCATTGTGTGATATGTCCAACAAGACAATGGTATTAGGAATGGATTTGAAGAATTCTAATACTACATCACAATGCAGAACGTGCATGTTGGGCAAAATCCACGTAATTCCTTTTCCACACGAGTCCGGGACAAGAACGCAAAATATGTTGGAACTTATTCATAGTGACGTGTGCGGGCCATTCAAGGTGAACTCGCTAGGTGGTTCCAGATATTTCGTCACGTTCATAGATGATTATTCTAGGCGAATGTTTGTTTATTTTATTGGAACCAAGGGCGATGTATTGAAAAAGTTCAAGATATTCAAACAACATGTAGAGAAGCAGACCGGCCAGAAGATTAAGGCAATTAGAAGTGACAATGGGCGTGAATTTGTCAACAATGAGTTTAATTCATTCCTCGAAGGCGAAGGCATAGCTAGGCAGCTCACAGTACCCTACACCCCGCAACAGAATGGCATATCCGAGAGGGCAAATCGTACATTAGTTGAGATGGCTCGATCAATGATGATCTATAGTGGTGTCCAACAAAGTTTGTGGGCCGAGGCGATAAACACAGCGGCATATTTGCGAAACAGATGTCCGACTAGAATATTAGGTGATAAGACGCCTTATGAAGTCTGGTTTGGTAGAAAGCCAAACGTACACCATCTAAGAACATTTGGTTCGTATGCAGTAGCATTAAACAAAGCTGGGACCAACAAATTCGAGGCCAAGGGACAAAGTTTTGTCATGGTTGGATATTCTCAAGTGGCCAAGGCTTATCGCTTATATGATGACAATAGCCGGAAGACAGTTGAACGCCGTGATGTTTTGTTTGAGGAGGATATTACTGGGAAGAGTGATGAACAAATTTCAAAAATTGCTGACGATTATGTTGTTGAAATTGGTAATTGTGAACGACCGCATGTAATCGATGATGTTAACGATACTTCTGCAGACATAAGTTCCGAGAGCATAGTATACGAGGATACGGATTCTGATGACATCGATGACTTTACTGGTTTTGAGACTGCCGAAGAGGTGGAAACTGAAAGCGGTATAGTAAACAATAGTCAGAAGGAGAATACTACTATAACCCGTGGGAGGCCAAGAATTATAGGAACTGGGAGAAGAGGTAGACCACGTAAGCAACAGGTGTTAAACAACATGGTCGAGGAAAATGTACCGACAACTGTAGAAGAGGCAATAAATGGTTCAAACAGCAAGGAATGGTACGAGTCAATGCGTTTGGAAATGCAGTCATTGAACAAGAATGCCACCTGGTCTTTAGTTGATCTACCTCCTGGGGCTAAGGCTATAAATTCCAAATGGGTGTACGCTATTAAGCGAAATGAACATGGTCAAGTTGAGCGTTTTAAGGCCAGGCTCGTGGCTAAAGGTTACAGTCAGAGATTTGGTATAGACTACAACGAAACCTTCTCAGCCGTGGTAAGATACTCAACAATACGTTTGGTGTTGGCGTTGGCTGTACAATGGAAAATGTATTTGCATCAAATAGATGTCAGTTCAGCATACCTGAATAGCGAAATACACCACGAAATATATATGCGGCAGCCAGAAAGATTCGTAGACCACGGAAATCCGGATATGGTTCTGAAACTACACAAGGCAATTTATGGTCTTAAACAATCCGGCAAGGAGTGGAACGATAGGCTGGATCTGGTGCTGAAACAAATCGGTTTTGAACAAAGTGAAAATGAGCCTTGCTTGTATATGGCTTCATTTAATGATCAGCTAGTCATTGTTGCTGTTTATGTTGATGACCTTATAATTGGTTGTAAGGAAGAAGCCCAGGTTTTGAAGGTGAAGGAGTTGTTGGCAGGGAACTTTCCTGTGACTGACAAGGGTCCATTGCACCACTATCTTGGAATGGAGATTGATCGAGAAGGTGGCACTGGCACAATTACTCTGTGTCACTCACAGTACATAAGGGAACTACTTAAGGAGTATGGTATGGAAAATTGTAAGCCAATAGAAACTCCACTTGATGCGAATTACCAAGTAAGCTGTTCCATGGATGAGTGCGAGTTAATGGACAAACATGACTATCAGTCTATAATTGGGGCGCTTATGTATTTGGCTATTACAACGAGACCAGACATACTACACTCCGTATCGAAATTGGCCCAAAGGAATTCAAACCCTCATGTTGAGCATATGCAGGCCGCTAGGCGTATTCAATGAACGGGTACGTAGATGCTGATTGGGGTGGTAATGCCCTAGACCGTAAGTCGTTTACCGGCTTCATATTTTTTGTTGGTGATTGTCCTGTATCCTGGGAATCCAGGAAGCAATCTTGCGTGGCTCTAAGTAGCACAGAGGCCGAATATATGGCCATGTCCGATGCTGCTAAAGAGGCAATATTTCTGCGAAGGCTTTTGATGGAGATAGGTTATTCATCTGGTGAATCGTTTGTATTGAATATTGATAACCAAAGTGCGGAGAAACTTGCAACGAATCCAGTCTACCACAAGAGGACAAAACATATTGACATAAGGTTCCACCATGTACGCGAAGTTGTAAAAAATAAGGAGATGACCTTAAGATACTGTCCAACAGCCGATATGATTGCGGATATTCTTACCAAGAATCTGTCGAAGACGAAACATTTATATTTTACGAAATTAATGAAATTTGTATAAAAAATGATTTTTGTAAAACGACATTCACATTGAGAAGGAGTGTTGGTATTTTGGAATGATTGGCAACTCTGAACAATGTGAACGCCGTTAACACTTTTGAATTATTCTTTTATTTTCTTATTCTCTTTTTATACTCAGCCTTGTAAAGACGCTTTTTTAGTTTACAATAAATAATTAACTTGAAATATTAAATATCAAACAACAACAAACATAATTAAACGCCATTGCTACCCAGATCTCACAAAGCTTTAACCAGCAGGGGTCTTGTGAATGGACGATCCTCGTAGTGCTAGACCTGTCGTAGGCTTTCGACCCCGTCAGCCACGTAATTCTCTTCCAGGATATCCTGTAATCCTCAATACCCAACAACATTAGTTAGTTGTTCGTAGAGTTTAGTCAAAATCTCATAATCCCGGAGAGTTAAACAAGGAGTTTCTCAAGGGTCCAGTCTCCACTCCTGTTTAACTACTACTACAACTATCGTATGCGATGACATATGCAAATGGAGAAATACACAATTTCTTCACTGCACGTAACCTGCAGCTATCACCAGCAAGGTCTCCAGCAACACCCTGGACGAAGGAGGTAAATCTCATCCTTAGAGTCGTAGTCGATGGAGCAAAATTCCGACTGTGCACCACCCAAAAATCTTGGAAGCTCACTTTTGACAGCCTATTTAGCTCATGTCACTGCAATCACGCACAAATTGCAAAGTAGAAACAAGGTTCTCAAAGCGCTAATCGGCAGCACTTGGGGCATGGATAAATAAACTTTGTTGGCTACGACGACAAGTGGTCAATTACACTGCCACAAAGTATACAGAGGCGACAAATTTGACAGTTCAAAAACACTAAAATCAGCTTTTTTTGAAATAATTTCGCTAGAAAGAGAAAACAAATTTGCGGTTTAATACAGACAGTGCGTTAAAACAAACAACACTATTAATAATAAAAAAAGCACAAAACAAAACCAGTTGAAATAATTTCGAGCGAAAGAGACAAATATATTTTTTTTGCCGTGTCGCCTCTGTATACTTTGTGACACTGCTCAAGTGTGTGGTCACCTTCGTTGAATGATAATCAGTTGGTCGGTCAGTGGTCAATTACACTGCTCAAGTGTGTGGTCACCTTCGTTGAATGATAATCAGTGGAGAACTAATTAAAGCTGCCAGAATGATGCCTCAAGAACTGTTATGGGCTGCTTGTAGATAACCTTGAAACAACATCTACACTAGGAAACGAAAGTTTTCCCTGTAATGGAACACGTTATGTTGACAAAACAGTTGCTCCTAAGTTGTCTTCAACATCACACTCCTAGAGTCGCCCCTGTTGCATGTCCGGAAGGACCTTTGAGTATACGAGGAGAATATACAAAGGTATAAGCAGGATCCATTAGATCGTAATTCAAATGACATCTTTGAACGATTTTCATAGAGACGATATCAATAACGCGTTGCAGTATACCGCATGAATGTACTAGGAGGTCGCACATAGCTGACTTCTGCGGAAAACAAGAGTAGTTCTGGCACAACTGAGGTCGGGATGGAGCAACAGGCACAATACCTACTAATACCACATAGACATTAGAATATTTTATAGTTTCAGCTGCTACAATCACAATGGGATATATGTTTTGGATTCAATTTAGCTATGCTTAGACGTTTGCGAACTAAACCTAACCCTTGTTCATGATAAAAAAAAAACTTTCGATATTTTGTTGCCAATACAAAACAGTTGTATGAATGTTTCTCCGATAATTACACCATTACGAAATTTTTGAGAACCATTTCGAAAAAATTTCATGAGGTTATGATTTTATCTGATTTTCCATTTACTAAGTACATTAGTACGTATCGTTTGAGACGAATTCCTATAAAGTATTCGTCGAGACACTCAATATACATACTTAGTGGTACCCTTTTTTGGTAATATCTAGGGATATGCAAAGATTTTGCTAAAATAAGGCCTCATTTAATTAAAATACAAAACATAGAATTAAAAATGTGTATGGATTATGTATAAAATTTTATTCAATATTTAGATATAAATGATTTTCACGTTAATACTTATAAGTGTGATATTCTTAAATTGATTTTGAAATGGCATACAGAGTTCTATATTGGTAAGGTATATAATAACATTAAGTACTCAAATGTACTTGAAGATATAGTACATGTGAAACGAAACTAGACAGGAAATATTAAAAAAAATAATAATTTATATAAATACAGCAGCGTTGATGTGTTTGATATCAATAAACGTTCACATAATTTTAAAGGATTTATATAGTACGTTTCGACTAAAAGGTCACACAGCAAAAATGCCTTTAAAAGTGAAGAGAAAAATGTACATACATTTGCAAGTGGGGAAATGTTAACTTTTTTCTTGTATTAATGATAATTTTAACAGTAAAATGAACAAAAAGTATTCGGTTATAATATGGAGGGGGAATGTCTTTATGAATAGTGGCATTTATTGTTCGTCTTTGTCTTTAGCACCATGTTTGAGAATTCTAGTAAATTCGATATAATCAAAGAGTCCACCCTTAATAGGAGCTTCACGATACATTTCATCAACCTAAAACAATATACAAAAGAAACAAAATTCGGTATTAGGCAGATCTAAATATGAATGAACAAAGCAATGAATACGTACATCTTCATCAGTGAAACGATCACCCATGGTGGTAAGAAGTTCACGCAAACGATCTTCAGGTATTACGCCGTTATTCTCCTCGTCGAAACATCCAAAAGCATTTTTAATCACATCCTCTGGATCAGTTCCTTGTAGGCGTTCGCCAAATAATGTTAAAAACATTGTGAAGTTAATTGGACCAGGGGCTTCGTTCATCATGGCTTCCAAGTATTCATCGGTGGGATTTTTGCCCAACGATGCCAGCATATCGTGTAAATCTTCCTTTTCAACAAAACCATCACGATTTTGATCAATCATATTGAATGCTTCTTTGAATTCAGCAATCTGAGCTTGATCAAACATTGCGAAAACATTGGATGTAGCGCGTTGGGCACGTTTTTTGGTTGTAGCACGACGACCGGCAGTTTTACGAGACGACATTTTGATTCTACAAAAATTCAATTGTTCCCCGTTATAAGTTATTAATTAATAATATTTTATTTACAACTTAACTCAAGAAAAAAATATTGGCATATACATTTTAAATAAGTGATTAATATTTATAACAATTGAAATAAATTTTATTCATAATTAAACATCAAATTCGTCAACTTAGATGAAATTTTGAAAAAAAAACTCGGAAATAAATTGGCATCTGTGGTGTTAATTTTAAAGAAAAACATTTATTTTTTAATGTTTTAATAATTTCTTTTTAATTCAATTATTTTATCTAATTTCCACTTATAAAATATGCTTTCTTACTAATTTGGACATGCTGAACAAGAATCTGAACAAATATCATAAATTGAATAAAGCGTTTTTGAGATATCGATCATTTTATATTTATATATACTAGGGCGGGTCGATTTTAAAATCGCCCAAGTGACAATGAAAGTCGTACTCTAGGGATCAAAATAAGAAACTTTGTCTAAGGAACCATATTTTGACCGAAAGGTCAAATTTTGAAAAATCCCACTTTTACACATTTTAAATGCCCCAATCGAGGCTAAATGTCTGACCGACACCCACTTACTTTGGAGGGCCGACCCACCCATGCTAGTGGCACACCTCAATGGAACCACCTGGCACTTTACATGATGTATGTATTGTGTATAAACTTTGTTTGTAGATGTAGGTAATAAATAATATTAATCATGCGTCTATGAGAATCAGCATAGCTTTATTTTTAAGATTTTGTATAAACCTTAAACCAACATAACTTTTGCTCGCAATGATCGAAATGATTAACACGAATAGTTTTAGCGTGCTTAAGCAAATTTGGAAAAATATGCTTAGTCAAATTCTACAAATTTTTCAAAATTTGACATCAGAATTCATTTTAGAGGTATGGTTCCTTTTGATCCCTAGAATACGATTTTCCTTGTCACTTGGGCGATTTTTTTGCATTTTCTGAAATCCACGTGATTGGAAATCACTAATCGTTTTTAAATCAAATGTGCGATTTGTACCTGTTCTGTAAATATCTAACACAGTATTTTTCGATGTGATTTTAATATCCGAATAACAAGAAAACATTGTTCAAAAAAATATTGTTGCCATTTATGCTTTAATATTTACACAAACACTATTAAATTGTTGACTGTATTCAATATAACTTAAGAAAAATTAGTTTTGATTTTTAATATTTAGTTAACTTATATAAATTCATTGTATTTTTCGTCAAATGAATAATATTTGTTACTCTGGCAAGCAGTTTTGCATTGTGCAACAGCTAAATCAGAAATAAAATATCAGCAGAAGGCAGAGGTGTCTTTAAAAATTTGTAATTTTTATAGTTTTTTGTATTTTAATATCTAACTTTACTACATAAATGAATAAATAACACATCAAATAATTAATTTAAACAATTTATTACAAAATTTCCCAGCAAAGTGTTTACAAAAATAAGTTAGTGATTTGAAATCGGCAGCCACTAAGCGGAACCTCCAAATTTTAATAAAAGTGACCTCCAAATTTAAATAAAAGTGACATTTACAACTTCCAAGTGGATGTGTAAAGTATAAAATAAATTTTGATAAACCTTCATTTTTGAATTAAACCATAGTCATATTGAACTGTAACTGTTATATTCTGATCCACTTTCAATACCTCCATATAAATTGAAAAATTTGCAAGATTTAAAGATCTTGTAAATTATACTATCATTTGAACCAGTCAAAATCCAAAAGCTTAATTAAACTTAAAAACAATGTTGGCTACCAATTGAAAACCCTCTTTCTTTAATAAATTCGCCAATTATGCAAAATTTTTAAAAATTATATGTAGAAATTTAGTAGCGATCTTAAAAATATGTAGTATGCATATTGTACTAGAAAGAACACAATAAGGGTACTCATTTAATCGCTTAAGTTTCCCATTTGTGCAAATGTGCAAATTTGCGCGACGTGTTTCATGAACCCACCTTTTCAATTTTGTGCAAGTTTACACAGAAAATTTATATTTGTTAAAAATGTCAAATAAAAATAAATTCAACAAATGCTGTAAAAATAAGTAAAAATAAATTGTGTAAATTTAAATTCTAAAAATGTTGAATGAAAGTTAAATCATTGGAACAAACGATGATATACATAGTATGGAAGATTTTGTTTATGTTTTAGCTGTTGGATAATATTTCCATATACATTGCCACTCAATCCAATCATTCTGTTCCAAAGTTACACAATTTTCACATGCACAAAATATTTATATTTTATTTGATTTTTATTTTTCATAAATAAAAGTAAACAAAAGCACCTGATTAATCAAATGCACAATAAATTCAAGTTTGCGAGTCTAAATTGTCGCGCAAACTTATCGGAGTTGTGCAAACGAATTTCCATACATTTTTTGACAGTTCATTTGCGAGAGTGTAAAAATGCACAGATTGCACAGTTTGCGAGACATTTAAGCGTTTACATGAGGACCCTTAATATTTCTTATAAATAAGGAAAATAAACAATTATTTGCCTATTAGCTTTGAAAATTTTATATACAAAAGATAAACAAAATATTGAAAAATAGAAAAAACTAGCTAATAAACGGACAGACTGACACTATTAAGCCCTACCTATACGAGTGCTTATTTATTTAACGCAAAAACGCTTAACTAAATTTAATTTACTATAAATTTAAATCAAATTCATCTCAATTTCGCATTTCAATTCTTAAAATTCATCTAAAATAAACAAAATATTTGTCCAAACATCTGTTATTCAACTTTGTTCAAAACTGTTGTTATCGTTCTTCTTACTTCGTTTTTACCAAAATGAGTATAAAATAATTAAGAAAACTTTATCAGTAAATTGTGTCAACAACTTTTGGACGAATAATAATGTACACAATTTTAGTAAATGACTCATAACTTCAGTTTCGATTTTGGTAGATGTTTTTTTTTTTTTGTTTTTGTTATATGTACTTCATATGTGTGCAGATGCATTAGTGTGTGTGTGCAACAATAAAAAAAATGAACAAACATTGCTCATTGCTTTAGGTGAATGTTTTTATTATTCTTATTTGTTTTTGCAAAACCAACAAAAAAAAACAATAACTTTGTAAATTAAATGCCATAAAAGGTAAAAATTTCATTACAGATTCTACAGCTAACATTAACATTCAATTCACATGCAAAAAACACAAATAACTTTGTAATTCAATGCTATGTCAATTGGATCAATTAAAAACTCTAATTCGATTACAAAAATAGTAACATTGAAAAATCAAATTTCTTTAAATTGTTCTCCTTTAAAGTGGACACGGTGCCAAGATGATTCATTAAAGTGTAATAAAAAAACAATGTTTTCATTAAGTCCCCAAATCTTTACACATCACCAAAAAATCCAATGTAAATTTGAGCCGACATACAAAATTGTTTTTTACTTATTAAATCTATAACTTAAATCAATCTATAGTATTTACTTACATGATATTTGGTTTTAAGTATATATAATTAAATAAAAGAACAAAGATTAGTCTCTTCCACAGAAAATTTATTGTATTTTAGCCTGCTACTTGAAAAACACTCCCAAAGGCCTTTGATACTTCAATACGATTAATTAAATTTTCATAGTCAACTGACCAGGGTTGCAGTCAGTATTTACACACATCGGCAGAGTTGCATTTGTAAAGTACCACTAGCACAAAATACTACCGTTCAAATAATTTTAAAACAGGTCACATGTAATTTCGTGTAACAAATTCAATTTTTTACCACAATAATGTAGAAAATGTCATAGAAATACTTTTTAAATTTAAACAACTTTTTGAAATCAAATTTTGTATGGAAATTTAGCTTTAAAATATTAGCTTTAAAACTCTATCCGATTGTTCAATAAATGTAAACATTTACACAATGTTTATATATTATTGATCAGGTCGATTTAGACGTCTCTCATAATTTTTAACATGTAATTATAAAGATTATACCTCGGCATAGAATTTCGCGGAGACCTTGTACTATTCGTTTTCAATTAGTTTGTAAAACCTGTCGAATATGTAGCATATTTAATACTGGTAAAGGTTTTAAGTTATTTCTTAACATATACGATGTCTAATATTTGATATGTAACAAAAATTGGTTTACTGTTGTGTACTTCATGTCCAGTTGTCCAATTTTGAACTAAGTACAAGTGATTTTAATATGCAAATTTCTCTTTTATTGCGATTTATTCCCAGATATTTTAGACTTTTTAATTTTTATTTTTCCTGAGGAATTGTAAAAAATTTGGTTCTTTGAATATTTCCTAAGATGCCTGAATTATTTATACTATACTACTTTTTATTTGATTTATTTTGAAAATAAAATTCGTATGACGATTTTTATATTTTATTTGAAGAAAATTAAACTCGTCTGATTTTTATTATTGATGTTTTTGAGTTTTGTTTGAAAAATGTTGAATAACTGTTATGAAGGAAATAAAAATCCAAAATAATTTAAATATTTTATTTATTTTTATTTATTTATTCATTCAGTTACAGAATCTTAGCCAATTGGCCATAATCGGTTCCAATAAACTACTCACAATTTGATTATACATAACAAATAATAATAATAATAAAATTATACAATTTATAAATAATTTAAAAATTAACTAATAGTAATGTGATCAGCCAATAACGAATTAAATTAATAAATAATAAAGACATTTAAACTACAAAAAATAAAATAAAAATCAAATAAAATTTTTAAAATTTGATTTATTTTTATAAAACTCATAATATTTATGAAGGTCAACATAGAGCATTTTTCAAATGCTGAATTCTTTATTTATAAAATATTACAATATATAAATTAGTTTAATTGTAGTGGCCGTTTTCAATAATTTTCTATTTAAATAATCGAATCATTAAATAATCGATATCATCATCTGAAAAGGAAACATAACATAACTAATCTTATTCATATTACATGAGCATATTTCGTTGCAAATATTGACCACAAAACTAAAAAAAGGTCCACGTTTTATTATCCACAATTTAAATAATTTTAATTTAAATTAAACATAAATTAATAAATAAAAAAAATAATATTTTTCTGTTTTTTTCATATGTTTGTGATTTCTTTATTTATTTATTTATTTTATTGGCTAGATTTGAATTTGGAACCACAGTGCGATATGTGTATTATTTCGTGTTTAATAACGGCTAAAAATAAAATCGCCTCAGTAGTTACACACATCGCATAGCTGCAAGACAACACTCGCTATTTCTGAAATGGGAAACACTGCAAAATTTTATATCTGTAATATGAGGAGTTGGCAACGCACTTATTGAATAAATTTCTAATTAGAAGAATCAAAACGATTTTTTTGTTGTGTGGTGATGAGAATAAATTTACAAGTTTGGTGTTGGTTTGACGTTGTAAACAAATTTGCATGTTTTTGTGAAATGTTAAATATAATAAATAAGAACAATTTGCAAACTATTCCTAACATACTAAAACGAAATACACACAAATAGCAGAAAATTTCATATTATTAAAAACCATTTGCGCCTGAACTAAAAAGGGCATTTTATTATACACAAACCAATCAGAAGGAAAATTAAAGAAAATCAAAAGGCGCATTATAATAAAGTTGAGTGTATGCGAAATTGTGGAGGAATGCAATAAAACCAATACCTAAAAAAATATATGAATTGCACAATTACAAAAAATAAAGAAGAGAAAAAGAAACGCAAAAAAAAATCAAACTGAAAGAATAAAAAAATAGTATTAATTGGAATAGGATTTACAAAAAAAAAAAGAAAAAAAAAATCGAAATAAATTTTACCTAAAGACTGAGTGATGCGCCTTTTGGCTGTGTAGACTGAGTATTAACAATTTTTAAGTAACGTTAAACAAAAAGAAAAATTGTGTCGTCAATCCGGAAATGAGATTTCTTCCGGTCGCTGACATCGAGTAGTATTAGTATAAAGACTGTTGTAACATTCAATTTATAGATCGACGACACGTTGTAATTTATCAAAGTGAAGAGTAAGGTAAACAAACAAGCAACAACAACAAGAAAAAAAGAAGGAGACAAAAGGAAACCCTGTCCTTAGAAAATAAATATAAAGCAAACAGTGCTTTAATGCTTTCATACGTTATACCTGCTCAGGAAACAACGGCTTCAAATGGTCGTCCAATGAGTGAAAACGGCGGTGTTAGACAACAAGTGCCTTCTCCACCACGAAATTTAAGTCTACGTCTGAATTCATCCTATAATACTGGTGGAAGTGCAATTGCAATCGGAGGTGGAGGGGAGCAACTTATTCAAATGCACCAGCAACAGCCAACAGAGGTTGATGCACTATTGGCAAATGTGTCAGAGTCCTGCGATGAACGCACCCATTTGCTGAACGACGATGCAAATCCCACACCACCCCCGCGTATCAAACGCCAAAACAGCAACAATAGCAACAGTAATAACAACAATTCGTTCAGCTTGAATAACAATGCCACCAATAATGACAGAACTTGTAGTGCATTACATGGCCGCGATGGTTGCGATGACGTCGTCAATGTAAATGTTAGCATAGATAATGACGAAACGCTCTCAGATGATGCTGTTACCGCAAACGAAATGACAGCGAATGCTTTAGATTCCGATATAAGTGATAGACAGTCGTTGCATCAGAACACCTCCTCAAATCCCCGCCTAACGATGACAACAACTACAACAACTAAAAAACAAAAACTAAGCAAATTGGGTTCAAATAAAACAGTCGGTTTGAAAAGGTTTGTTTGTTTGTTTTTTTTTTATATTATTATTTATACCTACCTATGAGTAGTGCTTTTATTTACATATCGAGGGACTATGTTCAAAATCCTCTATCTTAGAAAACAATTCTGCATAAAATTTATTTTAAAATTTTTGCATTATTGGCAATTTTATTGAAGATAGAGCGTTTTCTTCTACAAAAATATTAATTTTGTATAAATAAAACTTATAGATAGCGGGGTTGGATTGTAAGAAATACAATATGAATTTCGGTCTATTTCTGCAGTTATTTCATGCTAGTAAATTGATAATAAATCAATATTATAAATAACATAAAATTATTAATAATAATAATAATAAGTTTTAAGTTTAGTCAAGCTTTCCAGAATTAAAATTATCGTAAACAAATTTTTATTCCGAGGATGTTACGCTTTTTAAATATTGTAAATTCTTTTATTTATTTGAAGGTATTGGAAATGGAGCAATCTATCAAAAGTACTTTTTACCTTATGTTACCACTTATAAGATAATATTTGTTCCGTGTCATACATTTTTATATTTATATATTAGTCAATTTAAAATATTAAAAAAACTTATTTTGCAAGTGAAAAATTATACCTACAAAATTCAGAAATATAATTTGTTTGAGATAGAGAAATTGCTAAATTTATACCACAAATGAGGGCTTGTTAGCAGAGTATTATGCCATCAAACATAGATTTTCATGGAAATCTAAGATAGAGGGTATTGAATATAATCCCTCGATATGTATTTATTTTATGCACACGAGTTCATGTAGTATATACATACATATGTACAAATTCTAATGCCACGGCACAATTATTTCTAATACATATATATGTATTTCTCTATCTATTTGTTTGAATATGTGCAAAGGTAGGTTTCTTTGTATACGTTTAGTATACATCCTCGATTCTATTTGATCATTTTAACTATTTTACTAATATTTATGTATATTTTTGTTTCGGTTTATGCGTGTTTTGCTACTGTTGCCAAGACTTTCTCTTTCTTAATTTGTTTTTTTTTCTCTAAAAGATAAAATGATTTTGAAAAACTAAAATGCTAAGATTTTGAAGGGTCTTTGCATCGTTGTCTTTGTTTCTTTGATTTTTCATTTTTGTTTGCTACATTAAATGTCACAGTAATATGTGCACTGAAACGAATCGCACCTCGTCACAAGTTGTTGGTACTTACGCTTGATTGCTCGTTCAATTCATATAGTCTACACATAATGGGGTGTATGTTGAATCAGTTTTTTTTTTCGTATAGCTTTAGATTATTATTACAAAATGATAGCTCGAAGCCGCTTAAAGCTGGTCACAATTCTGAAGATAATTTTAAGTTACTACTTGTAATTCAATACAATGAAAACTATAAGAATTTGTGCTATTAACTTCAAACAATCGGGGTTGTCATAGAATCCAATCATTGTCGAAAACGGTTTTGAAAACGGCAAAAAGGTACATTTGTCTTATGAAATCCAATGTAATTTTTTCTTTAGTCGATACAGAATTTAATTCTAGATCGAATGTAATACCGATAACTTTCGATTTCACAAGCCGAATGTATTTTTTCTGTCATTTTCAAAACCGATTCCGACAATGATTGGATTCTATGACAACCCCGTATAAATATTTTCAATAACTTAAACTATATTTGCAAGTTTTTAGATAAAATATATCAATTTGTATATTACCACTAGAGTGCACAGTGGGGCAGAATTAAATTTTTTTGGAAATAAATCTTGCATTTCTAAACGGCTAGTCCGTTCGGGATAAAATTTGACGTGGGCGTAGCTAAGGAGTATACTGATATCCCACGAGTTTTATGCATCTAATAACATTTCATAATTTTTGTTTATTATTCGAGTGATCGTTTAATTTATAAAATTTCTTCGATTATTCGAACGAATAAGAAATATTATTCGAATTTTAAATAAGATTTAAATAATTAACAGTATGTTTTTATAAAACTTACGTTTTTTGTACTTGCAATGTTAGTTTAGGTTCAATTTCTCATAGTCCAAATAGGCTGAAATTTTGAATTCATGCATACTATGTTCGAAAAGTCGAAATCAAATCATGTTAGATTTTTTTTTAAACTTAAAATAATCTGTAGATCATACATAAATCTGTTGACATTGCCATAGTATGTTCGAAAATTCGAAATTTAGTACGAAATTTTTAAAAGTTGTTAAAATAGTCTCTAATCATGAGGATTCTAGAAAATAATTTTAGTTTTAGTTTATTTAAAGGATCATAATATTCTTCAATTTGAATCGAACCAGAAGATTCGAAAGAATTAATTCGATTTTTGTAATGAATTCATTATGAATTAATTCATATGCTTATTTCCTCTGTACTTCAAATGTACTGAATTCGTTCCTTTCAGAATTCATTCCTTATAGAATGAATTCCTTAATGAATCATTAAAATTTTCTTGGTAATTCAAATCTAGTACAAAAAAAAAAACTTAAGTAAAACAAAAAACAAAAACTGAATGAAGAAAAAATACTTTAATTCAATTTGTATCCGATTTGAATTAACAAAAATTGACTAATTTAACGGTGGAATGAATTCTGTTATGAATTAATGCCATTATTTATTAATTCAACGATGAATTCTATTTAAATAAAAGCATTTGAATGAAGCTAAATAATTAGATTTTTGTGAATGGGCTTAGAAAAAAAAAAAAAAATTGTGGCCTTTCTATATTAAGGTATAAAACATAGCCGAGTTTTTGAATTTTTTTAAAACATTTTCGATTACCGTATGTATTTTATTATTTCAATATCGAATATAATTTTTGTTTAGACGATGATATTCTATTATGATATATAAGTTTTTGACACATATGTGTTGTCGACTATAAATACATTTAATAATAAAACTTGGTACAACAATATATTATTGTATCATGATCATAAACAAAATACAATAAAACACGAAAATACATATTAATTGAAAATGTGAAAAGTGTTGAAAGTCAATTATGGGTAACTTAAATATTCAGTCATTTCAGCTCCTGACAGTCATTTCTCAGCAGATCTAGGTCCTCAACTAGTGATTTTACCTATCATAACTAGCATAACTAGCTACGAGTTATTTTTACACGTGCATGTCCTAAGCAGAGGGTTTGGATTACTTAGAGACAAATGCAACACACAATTAACGTTTAAAATGACTACACTATAGATTACTTGAATACTGTAGGAGAGTTATTGGTGAACTACTCAATAAGATTGTGTTGGGCACCGGGGCACTGTAACATACAGGGAAATGAGGTGGCAGATGAAATGGCCAGACATGATTCTGATTTAGAACATGTTACTAGGGAAAGGGGGGTAAAACCTTCTGTATTTCACTACTACATGCTAATATTTAAAGATACCGTGACTCCACCAACCAATCCTGGAGTAGAAGGTCGGAGTGTCATGGGCGGATGGAACTTGCTGGAATTTATGGATAAGCTGTCCCATGATAATCAGCTGTCGTAATAATTTAAATTTCCGAAAGATTTAAAATTTTGTATCAAAAATCCCACTGTTAATAGTTACGACTACGGATTATTGTATAACGACACCCTATATATAAATTCCAGTAAAATGCTTCCGCCCGTCTTCTTTCTTTCGCTGGAATTCAAATTCATCCCTCAAAAATAAGTAAATTTTAAAAACTAATAATGTTTATAATATGAAATTTATGATTTGACTTGGTTTTTGGAAAAAAACGGGAGATTTTTTGCAGTTTTCATCATTAGTAGTCCATTTCAACCAACAGTGTGGTTAAATTTTGAATGCACTTACCTTGATTTATAATGTTTAATAGAGCTATGTTAGCTTTTAAACAGAACTCTGTTAAGTCAACTGATTTGTGTCTAGAGTTTAAAAATTCGAAATTTAACTTCATACACATACAATTCCAACTCCTTCTGCTGCATATCCGCTGCTAAAACCACTGATTTTGAGCGACTGTTTTTTGGCAGTTGTTTATTTTTAAAATCATACTTTACTATTCGATTTAACATGAAAAAATAAGCTTTATTGCACACTTTTAGAATTCACCAGGAATACATTAGGGATATGATCGAAATGTGTAAATTTCAAAAATGTATTTTTTCACACATTACAAAAATATTGGTGTTTTAAATTTTCTTATTGCTAACTTTAAGACGCTATATTTATAAATCCATGAAAGGTAATGTTCCAAAAAATGGCCAGTAAATATGTAAGTTCTATAATGTGCATTAACTGTGCGAAGTTTTATTAAATTCGAAGGTGATGATTAAAAAAATATTTATTTCTTTTGAAAAATATTAACACACAAATTAACAAGTTTAACTTAATAACTTTTAAACAGATCCCTGCAAATAAAAACCCTATTTTTCTTAACGGATTGCATATTTTCATTATGAGTTTAATATTTTTGGCGAATAAGTGATTTTTTTCAATAGCTCTAAGGCATTAGTGATGCATTATAAAAGTGCCAAATAACTCAAATTTGTCTGTGGTTTCAGCCACAGATATGCTGCAGGAGTTGTATTAAAAAGAAAAAAATTACACCATTGTGATTACTGATGCAAAAACTTTATAAACAGGTATGATATCACATAAACGAAGGCACGAATGCTTTTATTTCAAATAACACTGTAAAAATATTGGGTTTTTTGTTGGGGATTCCTAAATTTATATTTAAAATTTATAGTTGTCCTTACTGACTATTTTAGTCTTAAACTTAACCTAACTTATCATATATAACAATGAAACTCGATGTGAAACCTCCAAAATTTTCCAAAAATATAACGAATTTTTTGAAAATTTCAACCAAGGCGCATTATTCAGGTGAGAGGGTCTCGGCAACAAAGACAATATTTTTTAATTGTCAAATGACTGGCAATGTCTAAATATGAAACATAATTACCAAAATTTTTAATTTCTTAACATTTTAAAATATTCTCAAACTCAACATAAACAAATAATAATCAGCTGTGTTCGTAACTTCACCTTATTAATACACCTTGATTTCAATAAACGAAATTGTATTTTTAGTAATATAGCATTAGTCACTGACACAAATTAGCACCAGAAATAATCGTATATATATTGCTTTACAATATTTCTGTTTTAAATAGTTGATGCTGAGTCTCAAACAGGGACAATAATGAATCGTTTAAGAAACTAAATGAATATAAAAAAACATTAGACAATTAAAATCATAGTAGAAAAATAAAAGGTAGTTTCATTCTCTATTCATTTTTTAAAATTCTAAGAATCTGAATTGCTTAAGGATTTTGAAGTTTTCATAAAAATAGTAATGATACATTAATTTTCCCTTAAATTCTTTAGGAAAACGTAATTTTCATTAATTTCAAATTGTAATCATTTTCAAATATTACATAGCTAATTTTTGAACATTATTTAAATAATAAGCATGAGATTTATTTTCTCCAACTGGATAAATACCAAATATTTTTGCAAAAATTCAAACATATTTTTTTTTTTAAAACCCTACATTACCCAACAAACGACAATAGTGGCTGGATATATGTAAAACTTGCGAAGAAGATTTGCCAAAACAGTCAACGGTGTGCTCAGATCATTTCCTTAAAAGTAATATTTCAGATAAAACAAAATGTATCAGATTTGATAGGAATGCTGTCGCAATGATCACAAGGTAACTTCAAAATACTACTTAATATAGAAACATGTTTTTGGGGTATATATGTCCGATTTATACCGATCATAATGCATTAACTATGCGCAGTGGAGCAGAATCGAAATGCTTTGAAAAAAATCTCGCATTTCTAAACGGGATCGGCATAAAATTTGACATGGGCGTAGCCAAGGAGTATTCGAGTTTTTGATTTGCAAATGGACTCCACAAAGTAGGGCACCTTCGACATGTAATTTTTTTAAACGCGTGCCATTTTATGTTTACCATCCGATTTCAAAGACTTTTTATGTTTTCTGAAAGTGATCGGCTATTCTTGAGTGTGCTATTTATCTCTTATAATTAAACCGACATTTAAAAGATATAAAATATTAGCATAGTAATAGAAAAATTAAAAAATTTCATTTAATAACCTATAAAAATAGTCAACGGTTTTTAATTATAAGTAACCAAACGTTAGGAATTGAATCAATAACTTTATTTAAATACTAAATTATAAATTACACAATGTTTTTTAAAAATTTCTCGAGAATCAAAATCATTTTTAAGAAAGTGGCAATGGTTTATATAATGCACACAAAAAAAAGGAAACTTCAAAAAACCTTATTAAAAAAAAAAAAAAATTTTTTTATTAAATGTTTAATCTTTTAAAATTACCATTTGTAAATATGTATCAGGGTATACTTTACATCACTGCAATACATTTTTTTTAAATCTATGGTCACTGTTCGTTAAGATTGAAATTGTTGCAATATGCTACATATGAAACGATGCAAAAGTCTACATACGATTTGTACTTCTATACAACATGGTTATGATAAAGCCGTTAATTCCATAATTGATAAGTTGATTTAGTTTTATAATAGCTGCGTGTGTAAGATTTGGTGCTAATTTTTTTTTTTATTAATTTTAATACAACGAATCTGAAAATTGAAAAAAGTTGTCAAATAAAGGAAAATCTAGGGCAGAAGTGGGGAAAGACGTTAGTTTGTCAAAAATCTATACTCCAAACCATCATTAAGAACTATAAAAGGTTTGATAAAATATTAAGGAGTAAAATTGTAAGAGAATCCTAGAAATTCCAAATAAAGTAGCATAGAATTTAAAAAAATATATCAAAAAAGATTATGGAATTGATGTCGATGCAGATACAATTAACCGCCGCTTTAAAAAATCTGGACTTCCTTCGAGCATGGCCAGAAAAAAAACGTTCATTAGTTCCAACAATAAAAATAAACATTTTGTCTATGCTGTTTAGTACAAAGACGTCCATATAAATTATCCTATGTTTTGGGAAAGAATTATTTTTACAGATAAATGCCGGTTTTACCTTTTTGGCAACGATGATCTTGCCAGAGTTTGAAGAAAGCGTGGTACTGCCTTAGAACAAAAAAAAAAAAAAAAAAAAAACGTGAAATATATTGAAGAAATTAAATCGTATGTAGAGTTTTGCTCCTAAGTACTTATATATCTTGATAATAACATCAAGAGGGTATTTATGTGTCTTAATGCTATCTTATATGGGAGCTATGACCAACAAATGACCGATCAATACAAAACATGTGATTTGGAAACATGATTTATTAGAAATTTATGGTCTCTAAGGTGATTTGCGGAAGTAATCTATGTTCAATTGTGGACCGGTCATTTTATTTCGATACGAACATAATTAAGAAGTTTATTAGTATAAAAGAGAATATGTATGACTTTATATTAAAATACATCGCCTTTGATATATTTTTCAAATAAATTATTTAAATTTTTTTTGTTATTAATATTTTTTTCATCCGATAAAAAAATTCGAAAATAATTTTCAACTTTTATGATAAATCATTTTATTTGAATTTTGTTTTAAACACAAATTTAGTCTCAAATAGAAAAAAATTTATTTTTTGATTGGAATAAAAAAAAAGTTGGTTTGAATCTTGTCTCTGATTAAAATATGTTTCTTATAATTTTGATATACGTAGTTTAACTCTGCCAAATATTGTCACCCCAGATACAGCTGTATAAACAGGGAGTTTTTCTGACTATAGCGCATTTATCTTGAGACCCTAGGAATACATTTTTTCGCATTATTTTTAATTAAATGTATTTTCCCGTTTTTACCCCTTTTTGGTACTTTTTCCCATTGATATGATATACCATAGAGAAAATATACATAGAACGCAAACTCTCCTGTCAAAGACCTAACTCAGTTGTCAAAAACCTAAGTGCTGAGAATGTATTTGTAAAAAAAACTATGTGAAAACAAACAAAAAAAACACTCGTATGTGTGATTATTTTGAGTAAAAATTTTGTTTCAGTTTTTTTTTCTAGTTTCCGCTCTTGTTGTTTCTCTATGTGATATACGTTTTACTCAAATAATTTTCAGTATCGTAGTGGAAATTCATAACATGTAGTTTTATACAATATTTAAAAAAAATCATAATTTCTGCGGCTTTGGTTTTGCTTCTTATAACTTTTCATTTAGCTTTCAGATTTCAGCTGACATCTTGAGTACTTTGTCTTTGAGATGATCGTGCAATTGTAAAATTAATTAAACTTACAATTAGGGTAGGGTGTTTTTAGACTGACATCAGGTTTAAGTTCACAATATTACCATCACAGTAATGGGAATTTTAAACAGAAATGTGTCTGGTGGAATGTAGCAAAATAAATACAATTTCTTTTTCATGGAGGGAAAATAGGTACACAGTTTGTGCTCCGTTAAACTCGTTGGCACTTGTCCAGAAATTTACTACGTACCTTTACATTTGAAATATACATACATATGTATGTATATGCATCTACGTACGTATGTATGTAAGTGCGAGTACATTTGAACAGGTGCGGTTCCACAGTGGGGTCAATTTCCTTATTCCCACCAAATGGAACATTTTTAATTTAAAAAAGTAAAAGGGAAAAAAGAAAAATAATTTCTAAAGCAATTATCAAAATTTTGCATGTGCTTCCAACATTTCCTTAAATTTGGAAGACTTTTTCAATAACAAAAATACAGCACCTTAAATTGGGAACTCTTTGTTGAATGATTCAAGAGCGGCAAAAGAAAATTAAACAGTTTCTTTATAATAAATTTGTATAATTCTGAAAATTTAAAGGAACTAGCAAGATTTTTTCACAATATGACTAATGTTTCCTTTTTGAATTCCCCATTGGAGTCACAAATTTAATTTGGTAATGCAATTTGATACTTTAATTTAAATTTAATAAAAATAGTATCTGCAATGCTAATCAATTATATAACTATATTAAATCTTATTTTGTGAATTGAATTAAGGAACTCCCACACTTGGAAAACTATAGATTTAAGAGCTTCTCAATAAAATTGACACTAAAGTATCTTTAGGAAGAAAATTAAAAAAAACTCTAAAATTCAATTTTATTTTATATAGAAGTAGAATAATACAAGAAGACATATGTAATAAGATTCGCAGATGTATTTGCTTACAAAAAGTGGTAATTCGACACTTTTTTTTAGGAAATTCATAAAAATAAAACATCTTTCAACTCTTTCAAAACACTAGTTTAAATTCTTTTGAACATTTAGTAGTTAATCAATTGCACAAAAATATATTTGCTCTTCCTTGTTTTATTTTTTACGAAATCTTAAAACATCGACAAAACTGGGTGGAAAACATTGAATATTGAGGAAAATGTAGAGAAATAATTTGTTTAATAAGCCAATTTTGTTACCATTGCTCAATTTTACGAAACAAATTTTAAGTGATCAATCAAATTATTCCCAATATATTCCAGTTTCAATATAAGTAGTGTCCAAGTAAGATATAATTCATAAATATCTTCGAATATAAATCAAAATTTTGACTATATCGCACTAGTTCCTCTAAAGAGAGTCAACTAAAAAATTTTAAATTTTCACTTTTTCCAAGAAATCGATGTACAGTGGTCATAAATACCCATTGCAAAAATCTTACATAATTTTCTCTACTCTTTCGCCAAAAATACAGTTGTATCCGTCTTCAACTTTCATTATAATGTATGTATTTAAAAAAACAATTTTTTGCCTCTACTGAAAATTTTTAAATTTTGAGTTAACTCTCTTTAGAGGATCCAGTGCGATATGTTAATTATCACAGGTCTTTCTACAACTCTGAAACATTACGTTTAAATATTTGGTAATATATTTTGAAAAAATCAGTCTCCAATATCATCTTACGGTAATAACACAGGTCAACAGCAAAAAAATGCTTGAATAACCACTATATAGATTTGATGCTCCATGGCTACCTAAGTACAACAATGGTAACATTTTTCAATTTTATGGAACGATTTTTTTTAAGTAAAATTATAAATTTTGTTAGACGTTTCTCCAAAATATATATTTTTTACGTGAAAATAGCAATTTTTTTTGTTTTAAAAAAATTAAAAACCGAAAACCATAGGGTAACATAGAGACGAGACGGAATTGTCAAAAACCTAAGTCTGTTGTCAAAAACCTATCTCTTGCAACAACAAAATACATGTTAGTCAATGTATTTTGTTGTTGTATCAGACATATGATTTGTTGGTATTTTTGTTTGACAATACGGACTGTCTCGTCTCTATGTATAATTCTCTATGCCGAAAACGGTAAAAAAAATTTCATAGAAACAAAATGAGATATTGGTATTAAAAATCGATGGTTTCTTTTCGAATTTATTCAAAATTAAGTCAATTCGCTCATTTGCACAAAATTTTAATGCAGATAATGCAGCACACACAAACTGTACCCACTCAAAGGGTTATTCCAAATTATAGTATCAGTATTTATAAGAACTCCTTGAGCCGTTTTATTTCATTTAAGAAGTGTTTGCGTTAGCGGAAACATCATTTTATACCTACATTAAGACAGTCATCCAACAAAAAAGCCAGAACATTATTGTAAAAACAATCCGGATATATTTTGTTATGTTTGCGGCCAATATATCACCGGGAAAAAAACGGAACTGCTACTTAACATCATTGCAAAATTCATATCATGATTGCCTTAATATACATCCGCACAATTTCAACCAGCATTGGACACCGAGTACTATATGGATTTCATGTCAAAAGAATCATTCGAATCGAAAGAAGAACATTTACTATTCAATTTTATGTATATCAAACAAAAAACTAAAATTTTTTGAAAATTAGTGAATTCACATAATTATGAATAAATTCAAAAACAATCAATCGATTTTTATGATCGATATCTCATTTTATTAACATAATATGTGCCTTTACGATAAAGCAATAAATTTGAAAAATTTTTGCCGTTTTCGATTTTTCATGATTTTTTTACAACGAAAAAATTAGCTATTTTCACGTAAAAAATTAATTTTTTGATTCAATTTGTTATTATAACTCCGAAACTACTGAGTCGATTAAAACACAATATAGCAACGGATTTAAAGTTATTTAAGTTTTGAGTTATCATTAATTATGTGGAGACGTCTAACAAAATTTACTCCATAGATTTTAAAATTTGGATCATATTTGTACTACTGGAACCAAAATACATCAAAATTGTGTAGTATTTTAAAAAGGCTTTTCTTTAATATAAATTCAAGGATTAAAATGTTCAAAAGTGGTTACAACCTAATATCAAATACGAATACAAAATTTTTCGAATTTTGAAATTCTAAAGAACTTAAAATGTTATTTAGTCTTGGAGTATGTATTATACATCATTGGATTCAGAATTGGTATGATTTCAACTTAAACTTATATACATTGTAATTGGTAATTTCGAAAAATAAAATAAAAATTCTCCCCACCATCCAAAAGCTTTAGCTGGATCCGCGCCTGTAGTTGTATGTACATATATATATATCCTCTGTTACATCGTCTTCATCTCTGCTTTCTTCTGTTTTAAGTTTATTTTCTCTCATTTTTTTTTATATTTAATTACATTAAAGTGAACACACACAGTTTTACTAACTTACATATTGTCTGAATATCTACAAATTACATGCAGAAAATAAGAAATAATTTATATCTATGTACATAGTATGTTCGTTGATCGTCTTTAACCCATTATATGTACAGACATGCATATGTATGTATGTACAAATATAGTACATATTTATTTTATTTTTCTGTATTTCTTAAGTTTGTATTTTTATTGTATTTATTTTTTTGTCGTCATTTAATTTTGTCTTTATTCTTACCTATTTACACAATAACATATTACTGTGGATATTCTTTCAGTTGTTGCTGTTGTTGGAGAAAGAAATTGTTTGAAAGTTCAAATAACTTTATGCAAGCACACACATAGATATTAATCTATATACCGCATGTAAGAATACAAATGATACTACATACTTATGTATGAAATTGTTGCATTTCATTTGTTGCATTTTATTCTATGTATTCATTTAATTTTGGTCTCGTAATAAAACAAAACAACATGTATCTGACATTAAATTAAATCAAATTATCAATTAAGCACTTGAAATAAATTGTTATACAATTTATCTGCCAATATAAACATTCAAAAAATAATAACAATAAAATTGCATCTCAACATTTAAAAAAAGAAAAAATCGGCGATATGAACCATAAACCATATGTAAGCAAACTTACGAAAAAAAATGTTACTTTCTATTCAGACGATTCATTGAACACTAACTAACAGAATACTATTTTTAAAGGAGAACTGTAATCCGTCAATCAATGTTTATATACGTATTTAAAAATGTATTTGAGCCGGAATAAATACAGTATAAACATCATGTTAAGAACGATGCTAAGGTATCAGAACCAAGGTTTAATATCTTCCAAATTGTATAGTTAAGTATAGAACAATTTGGACCTTCCTTCGAGTTAAACCATATACAAGTCATATTGAACCGGTCCATTTTTAACACCTTCAAATAAACGGTTTAATTTACATGATTTGAAGATCACAGTATCCCCAGAACAACATGCAGTTTTGCACTAGATTAAAGGAACAGGTTGTATTTTATCTTTAATCTAGTACGAAACTGTCGATGGCGTGAAACTTTTTAAAGTGGGATATTTTTGAATCTAATTGAGATATTGACTTGAAATTTTTTTTGTAAGACGAAAAATTAATTTGTCTAAACAAAAAAAATTAGTTCGGAATAAATGTGGATCAAATTGTTCCTAATATTTGCAATCCTATTAAAATGTTGATACAATTTTAAGTTTTACAAACTCACTAAATATGTAATATGCAATAAAATCTTTATTTATTGACAAAACTCAATGGAATTTTCAACGTTTTTTAAACTTGTCATTCTAAATAACAAAGTATAAAAAAACTTGTCAAAAGGTCAAAGGGCATCCCGCAATACTTAACAATTGGAGGGAAAATCCCAAAAATGGTATTTTTTACAATTTTGCCCATAGGGTCCACATTTCCTCTGGGGCTGGGAAAATACTTTGGCAATAAATAGGGATAAAATCAAGGTTTCCAAAGATGCTTTCCGTTTTCTGATCCCAGCTTTGGGATTTTAGAACATGTGGCCCAAACTTGAAATTTTGATAAAAAATAGGTCAAATACCGAAAGCCGTAGGGACGACATATTCGAAAAACAAGACATGTATTTTATACCAAAATGTTCTCCGTAAAGATACCTTACGGAAACACATAAAATTGTTATATGTTCTTAAATAAAGTTTTTTTTTAATAAAAAAAGAGTTAAGTCACCTTTTCGTCCAAAAAACTGCAAAAATTTACTATTTTTTGAATTTTTAAATTGAAAATCGTTTATTTTTGTATCCATAATCGATATTGCCCTGAAATCTTTTGTATGTTATTGGTAATTTAGTTGTCTAACAAAAAGAAATTCGAGTCAATTCGGTCCAAAATTTAGCCCTATATTTTTAAAAAAGCGGACCAAGGTATGGCAAAATTTTAAAAGTTCAATTTTGAAATGCCTATATCTCGGAAATTATAAGAGATAAATAGCACACGCAAGCATGTTTTTTCAAGACCTAGTCAAGTGCTTTCCAAAAATATAGAAATCTATGAATCGGATGGGAAACAAAAAATGGCACGCGTTTAAAAATTTTACATGTCGAAGGTACCCTAATTTGAGCCCCCATAGCGCCGCCCCTGGATCATTTGTATGGTCCGTTTTAATTACTTAAACTCGAATGCTCCTTGGCTACGCCCATTTTGTCCCGATCGGACCAGCCGTTTAGAAAGGCCAGATTTATTTCCAAAAAATTTTGATTTTGCCCTACTGTGTACCGTGAAGACGATAATTAAAGGTTAAAAGGCTGGAAAATCACCTGGTATAGATAAAATTACTACCACGATGAAAAATAATCTGCCCAATTCAGCACTGAGAATTATTTTGTTCATATTTAACTCAATACTACGTATTGGATATTTCCCATCCGCATGGAAAATATCTGAGATAGTTATGATACCAAAATTGGGAAAAGATGTCACTCAAGCGACGTCATACCGTTCCATTAGCCTGTTGTCAATATTCTCAAAACTTTTTGAAAATTTGTTACTTCAGAGCCTTATAGTACACATTGACGAAAATTGCATTATTCACAATTGGTTTCAGAAGTAAGCATAGTGGTATCGAACAGCTACATGCATAACTACTCTTATTCGGAAAACCTTATTTACTGATATATCTCAAGCCTTCAAGTCTGGCACGATGGACTAATACACAAAATCATTTGATTACTAGCTGCGAATGTACATAAACTGCTTAAAAATTACATACAAGAAAGATCTTACCAAATCAGATCAAAAGATGTGATCACGTCACGTCGAAAAATATCCGCTGGTCTAAAACGGAAGTATTTTAGGGCCGTTCCTATATATATTATATGCTGCAGATATGCCTACGATCACACAGACTCACACATATACATTTGCGGATGATACTGCTTTTTTAAGTACATAAGACTTCTTAATGTGTCCATTTATTTTTGGCCTCATTTGGCATCCGTCACTATGATAAGCAAGGTCTTGAGTGGTAAAAGAACAATAATGTGGTATTTGTACCAGGAGGGGCCAAACTGCCTGGAGCTAAGGCCAGTGGAGAGACATTGGGATCTTGTTTAAAGAGAATTGAAGAGCACCAAAAAGGTGTCCAAAAGCGAGGTAGATTTTAAACGGAGATGGACTACCAGTTCGAAGAAAGGTTCATAAATTCATCACTATTGATGAGAACTATAAAAATAATATTTTTTCAAATAAAAAAAAATCAAAACTGTAAGTTTAGTGGTTTCATTTTTATTAACATGTATGTTGAGAATTTTTCAATCTCAGTCCTTAGTATTATTCAAGAAAATGTGGCTAGTGTCACTAAAACTGAACTAAAATTTTATATATCAATCCGATCTCTCATTAATCTCTATAATGCAACTAAAATAATTTATGATACATACCTCCATTAACACAAAGTCTGGTTATATGTAAACTTATAGTTTTACTGTCGGTTAAAATAATTTTTGTATGAAAACTATCAGTTTAACTTTAGATTAAAACATAACTATACTTATATTGTGATAATGGGGGATAGAAAATAAAAACAACGGTAAATTAAAATAAAATAATAAAAGTGGACAAATACATGTTGTTTACCTCTAAGCTTGAAGGTTACATGTGTATGAGTATGTGTTAATAACAATTTAAAATGCTCATAACTCTTAAAATACTGAACCGATTTGAATAACAACATATTGTGCACATCTGTAAATAAATATCTTTAGAATGATATATATTAATGTATACTGTGAGCGTAATAGAGGTCACAAAAAATAGACTTGCCAATAATATTATAGGCAAAAAATTATATAGATTATAAAAAAAATTCAACAAATGTACTTTTTTTTTGCAGGGTATCATTTGGTTCCTCCAAAGGCTCCATGGTTGAGACATTGGTATTTGAAACGCCAACACCATTGTCTGAACATGTGGAGCCGAATTTTGGATTTGGATCTGAGACAGACTACAAAGCTAATATGGACGATAGTGGAATAGAGGTTCAAGAAGAGTAAGTACAATAAAAAATTACATTTTATTAAGTATTTCATTTATTTGATACTAACAAATTTAAATTGATTTACATAATTATTTTTATGTTTTATAAACAAAAATTCAAAAATTATTTTCCTTTTGTTAAATTTAAAGAAACCATTTCTTAAAATGTTTATTGGTAGGTTGGATTGAAAGACAAAATTATCCTTTTTCCTAATGTTATCATATTTGTTCCAAAGGAATAAATATAATGTGATTTTGATAGACAGATTATATGAAAATTAAGTTTTGTAATAATCTATTCAATTTTTAATGAACTTTAAATAAAAAAGATATAAATTGAGCTTACATCAGTTGGGTAAATGTTTTTAATTGAGCATCTGAAATAATCTTTACATAAGGTTTATGCCCTGATACTGGCCTAATTATATGACTATTTTGGATTTTTTTGTTGTTAACTGCAATTTATATAAATAAGGAAACAATTAATCTTTTGCGTATTTATTATATATAATATTTTAACACTAAATAATTTTTTATAAAAATTTTAGTGTGTTTTAGTGGATTTGAGATATTTATTCCCATTCAGCTTTGTCCGCCTTTATTTTGAAAACACAATAGGGTCCTAACGAAAGGAGCTAGATGGCTGAAATTTTCCACAAATAATCTGTGTTGATAAGGTTTGTTTCGTATTGAATATGGGCAATATCGGTCCCCCGGAATACTGCGTGAACAGTCATACATATGTTGATTACGCTGCAATCTTGATAAAATTTTGCACAAATTAGTTCTAAATACTGTGAAATTATACTATAAAGTATTGCGAAAAACAAAGTCCCCCTCAGAAAATGTCTTACACATTCAATTTTGTCTTATAATAATTAATATCGTTATGAAATTGGACATAAACTAGTTTTATATGAACCTAAATCTTTTTAATAACTTTTGTGAGGATCAGTCTATAATTGACCCTACCCCCTATGTAACCAATATATCATGGGGGTGGGTATACAAGATTCGGCATAGCCGAATGTTACACTCTTACTTATTTTAATTTAAGATTAAGTCGATAAAAAGCAGTTCGCCAGTTACTTAAATCACCTCATTAGGAAACCTAAAAATTATTAGTATTGCAGAAAATATCTATAAAAATATACAACTTAAGGGGCACATAGACACATACTGCCGATGAACCCTTCGTATACCTGTGTGATTGATATTTTACTATACACCTATCAATCATCATTTAAAAAAATGCGTTTGAGAACAAAAAAAATATTATTTTCTATTCTATGTCGTTATGTATGCGACACACAGACAATGCAATATGAAAAATCAAAATAGTTTTGATTTTGAAATGAACTAGTACTGCTAACAGTTGTTCAAATGAACAATAGTATACATTTTTTAATTTTTATGAAATATAATTTTTAAATTTGACGTTTTAGTTACAAAAATTTAAAATTTACCAACACATGCTTATTGCATGAGCATGAGCAGTATCTGTCTATGGGCCCCTTTATGACAGAAACCTTGCTTTTAACTTTATTGTGTATTTACGTTTTGATCGAAAAATATTTAAATTTGATATGCTACATGCATTTGCTTTGCCGAAAGAACGTAATAATTATGTGTGTGTGTGTTTTTTTTTCATTTATCATATTACTAAAGTTAGTTTTCCACTGTCGTATTAATAACACAGTAGAAAAATCATTAACATGTCATAATTTTCATTGGTGTCAATTGTTAGTCAATAATTTAAGTCAATGTTAATATTGCTTTTCGTGCTATTATGCATTAAATCAAGATTTATTACATGAGTTAACGTATCGCTACTGTAGTAGCTTATAATATCTTGACACAAGACTTCATTTCTTTCACCATAGATTACACACTTGGGTCCCTCTTCATCGGTAGAGGTTAAGAGTATAGAATCAGTATCCTCTTCAAGTCTATTGAGTACTTACCCAAACCATCCCTGATACAGGCAACCTAAAGACTCGAATCTCAGATACGCAAGGGCAGTACAGTGGCAAAGAAGATGTTCTCCTATTTCTTGACAACTTCTACAGAAATCGTGAAATGGATGATTTAATCTCCTGGCGTGCAATTCGAACAAGATGTGACCGGTAATCAGTGCTACTAGATTCCCCAGCTGAATTCGTCAGAGCACAATCGATCGACGACGATTATATTCGATTATAATGGGATATAAAATGTGCGTCGGTAAAAACTTCAATAGCTTCAATATTCACTTATCTCTTGGCGGAATATTTCTCCAAGTGATATTTACATATCAAAGATGAGTGGCCAGATCTTCTAATATTGAGTTAATCATTATGTCTTAATCGAGTCCTAAGTGCATATTAATTGACGACGATTATATTCGATTATAATGGGATATAAAATGTGCGTCGGTAAAAACTTCAATAGCTTCAATATTCACTTATCTCTTGGCGGAATATTTCTCCAAGTGATATTTACATATCAAAGATGAGTGGCCAGATCTTCTAATATTGAGTTAATCATTATGTCTTAATCGAGTCCTAAGTGCATATTAATTGATGTTGAGATGTAATGGATCGATTTAAAGTATTTTACACATTACCTTGGTAACTGTAGACCATCCAACTTCTGTAATACTATGTGCCACTATTATAATCATCGTTCCGTGGATAAAGCTTGAGTACATGTGTCCTAGGGTAGATTTTATTTTTAGAAAAAGCGGTACAATTTTCTAAATAGCTGCAAAATGGCGGGATTTTTATAACATATGCGGGACAAACAATTATAAAACAGTTTCCATATTCCTAATACTAAATCTGTATCAGTTAAATTAAAGAAACTTCCTGTCAGTTTTTACAATGCTGAACAAATACGTTCCAAATATAGAAATATTTTTTATCAGATCCATTTATGAAATCCAATAATGAATCGACCTTAACCACCCTTTTGAACGTTCCTACGACAATTGGATCTACGCTTGGGAATGACCCAATCGGTCAAAGATTGTCAACTCAGCAACAGCTGTATCAATCGAAGTTTTTTTCCCCAGGGAAGAACTTCCAACAACAGCGGAACTGTTACAACAACAACCATTTTTAAAAAATGCATGACATGTTCCGTATAATATAATATTAAATTATGTATTTTCAAAATTACAACGTATAGTTTGATCAGGAAGTTTACATGGAAAATCTGCATCGATTTTTTAAACTTTCTGCGTCGATTGATACTTAAGATCAATTATTTTTGAGCGATATAAACATCAGAAGAAATACTGCTTTAAAATTTATCATTGGACGAAAAATAACTAAATGAAGTCACCCAAGAACTGACAGGAAATACATAAATACATATCAGTTCCATAATTGTACCCTACAATACCATAGTGTAGTGCCCAAAATACGGCACATGCATTTTGTTCTGTCCAAGAACGAAACCTATTGTCACCTAATTTTATTAGGATCGGTCCAAATTTAGTCTTCAATTCCCGCACCAGTTGAACCTTGTAAGCTTCAAAGCGAAATTCTTACACAAAATTCGCCATGTGCCAAATTTTACGAAATGTAACTTTAACAGAACCACTATTTTTATAGTGAATTGTAATTATTTTAATGCGATTTTCAAGCGAAATTGAATTCATTGTAACGTCAAAAAACTAAATGTCAAAACTATCATGTTGTTGGTGTTGCCACAGTTAAAAAACAAAATTGTTGTTGGAAAACCCTGTATATACATTTTATATATTAATGCCTAAGAGAAATACATTGCCTCATACGCCTTTATAGCTCTTTATATCTTTCAAATTACAAGACCATTTAAATTTACACGTTGATAATCACACATATAAACTTCGATATTAAGAGATTTTCTCTTAAGTTTAGGCACCCTGAAGTTCTGCTTTCTTGACTTTGTTAATATAACCTCCACCGTTTTCTTAGAATTAACACCATGACCACAACTAGCAGTCCACCAAATTATTTATCTGAGAGCAAATTCCATTACTACTGAGAAAGTATCTGAAAATGTTTCATTAACTAACAGAACGACATAATCAACATATGCTACTATGAGTACTCCAAGTTTTTCAAGATCCTGGACAATTTCATTTAATTCAAGAATCCACATGATTGTGGTTTTACGTCCTCTTGAGGTGTACCCTAGCTGCAATGGCTTCAATTACGGCCACCCACCTCTGAATTTACCGTTACGGGAGTACTTTGTAATCCCTTCATTCAATATTTGATCACCAAAAAAGTAGCTGAGTGATCATGCGATAGCTTTAGAAATATAAGAAACATGCCAGAGTACATTCTTCAGAACGCAAATATATCTCTATTTTGGTCGTTAACGATTGGTGGTGGTTGTAACTGTTCCACTGTTTCCTACAGTTCTTTCTTGGGGAAAAAACGTTCTGTTGATAAGACTCCGGAGCGATGATCAAATTGTCGTGATAAAGATCCTTGTTGTAGACATCTATTTTTTGCATTCTGTTTCTTGAATGATAGACTCATCGGCCAATAGTCCTTTGCACCTTTCTATTGATTTTTACCGTATGAGGGTGGATCGTAAATCCAGTACAAAAGTATTAAAATATCAGAAACATTTTTAAAAATTAATGTAACAAGTGCAAAAATCACTTGTATTACAAAATGTTCTTCGGAGTACGTCAAACAATTATGTGTTGATATGGAAGTTGTATCTATTTAGTACTTTCATAAGTTCTGGTACAACTGTAAGAAATGTACTGATTATACACGCGTTATCTTGACAGTTTTCGAGAAGTTACATTTATACTTCATTTACGCATTAGAAACTATTGGCATGCGCTATTTAGAATCATGGAACGGGGAGATATTTAAAACCGTATTGTAATTTTTAGTCTGTGGTCACAAATTTCATTTTCTAAAAGATTATGCGCTCCTGTACGATTTCTATGTACATCATTTTACAATCGGACCAGTAGTTTAGAGTATACAGATTTATTACCACTTTTCTTCCGATGGACCCCACTGCGCCGGATTTGAACGACGTTATAAGGGTTTTTGGAGACTATAATTGAAGTGTCGCACAGTAGGAAATGGTAGAATAGGATCTGATCATAAATACTTTTTATAAAATGTTAAATATTGACATCATTTTACATAGTAAAGCTAAGACATTGTATAATATAACATAGAAATATTGGAGAAATCCAACTGGTATAAATATCCTAAAATATTAATCAAACGTGAAGAATTTCAAACATATTGTACTAAAACAGTGAAACCAACATTTAAAATGTTGGTTTCAAAAATAATGATAAGTGGTTAAATGAAGAAGTGCTTATAACATTTCCCACAATTGAACCTTCAAAATCTTTAGGAAAACGGGGAAGACCTAAATTATCATATACATCATCATTGCAGTCCACTAAAAAGCGTAAAAATACTTCATTTCATCAAGAAAATGGATTGGACTGTATTTTTGGTGCGTATGTTCAAAGTTTAAGAGCAAATTATGAAAATTAAGATCTTCGTCTGCAGAAGAAAAAAATAATATACTTGCTACATTTAAAGAATGTGAACCTGTTGGATTTTTAAGTGAATTCGAAGCATTAAGTGTTTTTATTGACATGAATTTGACGAAAAATCAATATATGTATTTAAGAAATATATTGCTTGAGAAAAATTGTAAAATTCTTTCACCATTTTATAAACTTACAGAAGCCAAAAAAAGTTGTTATCCGCCCTCAATAGAAATTTCAAATTCTTACGCTAAAGTAATGTCCTTACAAAACTTACTAGATCATACAGTTTGCCGAATTTTAATGATCGATCTTCTTAGTGAAATTGGAAGTGTAAATGGGGTTCTGATGGCTCATCGGGACAGTCAGAATACAAGCAAATATTTCTGGAGGAGTCTGAACAAATTTCTGATTCAAACATATTTATTTCCTCCTTAGTGCCACTTAAGCTCACAGATGATGCAACGGGTGTTGTAGTTTGGCAGAATCCAGTGCCCTCTTCAGTACGCTTTTGCCACCCGATTTCAATAGAATGTTGCAAGGAAACGCCAGCAAAAACCAAAGAAGTTGTGCGTAAAGTCGAAGCAGAAATAATAGATTTGGGTCCATACATTGTAGATAATGGCCAAATTGTTGTTAAATATGAGTTTTTTCTTAACATGATTGATGGGAAAGTAGCTCAGGTTCTAACGGACACAAGTTCTTGTTCCAAATGCACAATATGGAATGCTAGCCCAAAACAAATGAATAAATTAGAAAAAATATATGCAATCCCTGTAAATAAAAACGCGTTTAGATATGGCTTATCTACTATTCATGCTTGGATTAGATTTATGGAAATGATACTTCATATATCTTACAACCTTCCTTTTAAAAAATGGTCTGCCACAACTGAAGAAAACAAAATGATGAAAAAAGAGAAAAAGGAATGGTACAGAAACAATTTCGCGAAGAGTTATGCATGTAATTATACATGCTCCGCAAAAATGACTGGTGTGAACGAATCAATGTCATCAGGTTTACTATTAAATGCGGAAGAATTTGGTAAATATGCAATAGAAACTGCAAAAATATATCTCAACCATTATAGTTGGTATTCTCCATTCATAAAATTCTTATTCATGGAGAGAGCATAATCACACATTTTGCGGTTTTACTAATTGGTCAGTTGTCGGAAGATGCCCAGGAATCCAGAAATAAGGATTATAAAAGGTTTAGACTACATCATGCAAGAAAATGCTAAAGAAAAGCTACGAACGAAGATGTTTTTAACAGGCTTTCGGGATTTTTATAAAAAGAGTAGAACGGATGGAGAGAGCAATAAAATTGAAAAAATTACTCTCTTTTCACACATACGGTCAGGAATGCCAGGTACTTTTAATAGCTGTCCCCAACCAAAATTAAAAATATCCCCAAATATTGTTTTCCTTGAAATTTTCACAAAAACTAAACTACATATTAAATAAATCAGCCAATAACTGTTCGAATTAATTGTTATAAAATTAAGAAGGTTCCTTAAAACCAAAATTCTTATGAAAATGGTTGAACATTTCTTTCCACTGGATCTCCTAACACATTGTTTCAAATCTTATATAAAATTAGTGGTGGTATCTTTTTTAAGGTTCAATTAGTCGTGACTTACCATATCGCCATAGCCGTATCACAAGCATTTTACTGTTATGGCTATGGCGTTATGGCATGTCACCAATAATCAAATACATTGTTGCCCATAAGCTTGGTTCGAACAGCTGTTTTATATGGTTACGGTTATGGCTCTATTTTCTATTCACAGAACATGAAATAATGTTCACTTATTGGTATTATCGATAATAAAACAACCTTAACCTAATTACTTTATCCCCATAAAATCCCCGAAATATTTTCAAATATCCCCAATAAAATCCCCAGCCCCCAAACGACATTTTCTGTCCCCAAAAACATTACAAAATCCTCACCTTTGGGGACAAATCCCCAACACTTGCAAGCCTGCATACGGGTGCTACAATAACAAAATACATGTAATACATTCTCATGAATTATGTTTTTGACAACAGATATAGGTTTTTGGCTCTCAGTTACCTATCTAGTTGTCATCTATGCATACATATGTATTTACAAAAACAAAAAAATAATATATAATTCATAAATAAATCACATTTGATTGCAATAAAATAAATGCATGAGTATGTATATTATATAAAAAAAAATAACACTAAAGTATGTACAATAGGCCGGGTCGATTTGTATGGACGATCAAAAAGTAAAAAATCGTATAGCAGAAACGCTATCACGGAAGATTCTAAGAAATTTTTCCCAAGAAACCATAGGTCTAAAATCAAATCCTATCTTGCGCATTTCGTCTTTTATCCAATAAAAAAAAATAATACTGAAATATCATTGGGTGAAATACAAAATGCGCAAGATAGGATTTGATTTTAGACCTATGGTTTCTTGGGAAAAATTTCTTAGAATTTTCCGTAGATAGCGTTTCTGCTTTACGATTTTTTACAACTTTGCTAAACATCACTTTGCAATATTCGGGCATGTAGAATGTCAAAATGCATGAAAAATGCATACAGAAATTACAATTTCCCCTATCTATTTATGAAAAACGGGATTTAGAAAATCCCAAAAATCCCGGGATTTAAAATTAAAAAAACCCGGGTTTTGGGATTTGAGATATCCCGAAAATCGCGGGATTTTCGGGCACGGGATTCCCCGTTTGGCTTCTCTAATCACGATATACTGAAGCTTTTTAAAGAACCTGAACATATCAATTATCTCAATGAGAAATAAATTTAAAAAAGTATACTTAATTGTAGATATTTATTTATTAACTATTCATTTATATGTATTAATAGTATTTAGATAAAACTTATTTCTATATTAGTGTAAAATAATAACAATTATTCATTAATTTATTACTTTCGAAAAATATATATATATTACAACAAAACTCTTGTTTAAACTGTTGCAATAAAAATATTCAATTTCAAACATTTTTCAAACAATTACAACCATTGAGTTTTTCTAGCTCATATTAATAAATATAATCAGAAATATTGTCAAAATTATTAGTGTAAAATAGTAGGCGTTTAACTTTAACAGATAAAAAGTTACAGATTTATGATCCGAAAACGACAAAAATTTCCCACTGTGTGTCGTGAGGGAGACGATTGAAGATATTTATTAAAGCAGAAATAACACGTTCATTTTAAGTTTGACGTCCTGGATTATTTTCAATATTTTACCCGAAGTTAAACGTCCTAAAATAACAAAACCATCACATCATGAATGAAAACCTTGTAAACTAGTGTAATGCTTTGCAATTTTAAGAACGAAAGTTACAAATTGTCCAAATATTATAGTTCTTACTGTATGATGTGTATAAAAACCTATTAAATTTAATTATACAATTTTAAAAACCTTGAATTTATCCGGTTACGCGCGTATTACTCTCTTTTGTTTGCCAGCATGTACAAGTATTTGTTTTTTGTGTTTTTTTTTTTTAATTTTGTTAATTTTCGAAATAATAATTACACAAAAAATATTGTGGCTTTTTTCTTTTATAATATAAAATATAAAAACATACTCGTACCTACATACTTGTTCGACTACAGTCAGTCATTCAGTTCATTAGTATTTCAGTAAAAAATCAAAATGTACACATAATTTTATATTTTTAAAGAGAAGAAATGTTTTGTTTTGTAGCATTATTTCGTTTAAAATAAAGCAGCCATTGAACCAGGGAACGAGTGTATTGTTCTTGCATGTATTTTGAAACAAGTTCACAATACTTTCCATGCTGAATGTAACACATTTTGTTTATTTCCTCCAAAGATGCTGACATCATTCATATTACATACAATAAATTATATTATCTACTATCTTTTTAATATTTATTTTTTATTTTTTCATTTGCTTTTGTTGTTATTTCTTTTCTATTTATTTATTTTTTCTAAGTTTGCTTTTGTTCTATTAACTTTAAGTTGTTTTTACATACGTAGTCGTATTATGTGTGTTTCAAACTTGATGTTTATTGTATATAGAAATACATACTAGTAAATAGATAAATGTTTGTTGTATTTCAGAGCTTTGATAGGTAAATTCTTTTCGAAATAGTGAAGTTAACATTAACTGATTGCTTCCCAGCTAAAACTTTATTAACAAAATAAGGTGAACAATAATGCGAAAATGAGGGAAATACTACTTATTATTCTACTAGAAAAAGTATTTATTTTTGTTAGCCAAAAGTAATCCATTATAATTTATTTTGTAAAGTATTTTGTAAGCGATTTATGTACGTAAAATACTTTTATTTTGGCTGGGACACGATTTGAAGTAGAGTAGTCAATTATTTGAGTTTAATTTTGATCGTATAAAAGTTAAAAATTGTTTTATTATACTTTCAAAATTATGTGTTTTTTTTTATTATTCCTGAAAACTTTGAAAAATGCAATTTTTTCACACATTTTTTCTAAGTATGCACAAACTAGATATTCCAAAGTAAAAACTTTAAAATCCATTAAATTGGGTCCTGAAATATTTAGAAAACAACTTCACATTTTATTTAACGCAAAAATAAAATTTATTTTACAGTGTCAATGTGAATATCGTCGCCTAAAATGCAAAGTAACGTAACAAAAAAATATTCAATTGCAACAAATTTATTAAAAAAAAATTTGGTTACTACATAAAATAAGATAAAAAAGTTTCATGTACTTGATGATACTTTAGTTTCAATTTTGGTTATAACTTGGTTATTTTTGAAAGCAAAAGTTAAAAATTTTGTACACATATGTAATATTTCGAATTTTTTGATGATACGTTGTTTTGCATTTTTGGTGACGATATGTAAAAAATGTTTACTTATTGAATTTTCTTCAATAAATGAACATTGTTGTAGATGCAAAAAAATTTGGACTTCAAATTTTCACTTCTTAAAAAGATATAAGATTATTTCGCAAGTATGTAGTTGGTTTTGGCTGGCCAGGAGATATAGGGCCTGTTCGGAAATGCATCGCTGCGCTGCATCTGTTGATGCAAATCAGCTGATTGTGATGCTTGTTTGATTTTGTGCGCATCATCTGTTTCACTGTTGCATTTTAGAACTCAAGACATTTGTAGTGTTGCCAACATTTGTTTTTTAGAACGTACAGCGCATCAGATGCATTTCCGAACAGGCCCATAATTATATTTGTTTTTAGGCTCATAATTATATTTGTTTTACAAGTAAGAAAAATCCATATTTGTCTTCGCGCAAAATATATGCTGAAATTGGACAGCAAATAAAAGCAGACATTTTCACACGGGCAATAAGAAGTCTATTACAAGAGTCGCAAAAAAATATTAAGAAGCGGCTGCAGTTTGCAAGCGAAATGTGTAAAAAAGCGTCACGTTACTAGTGTTGTCTGTTTCAATCAGAGGGAAAACGTATGTGAGGAGTCATCCAAAAAAAGTCTTAGACTCCAGTTTCAGTGTGGAAACCGTGAGACACGCTTATACTGCAAAGTCGTTTCTAATTATAAGACCACCAGAGCTGATGCAATTGCATAGCTGATGCACTTGCGAAAGCTGGCGACACCCGAAATTAGAACGGGAAAACAACTAATTTCACACAAATTTCATCTTATTGCAAATAATAATGAGAGAGAAAACTCACTAGAAAACTACTGGTCTCTAGGTACACACGCTCAAAGGTTACGAATCCCTTACAATGAATTCTGTAGAAGCTGTAACAACGAGAACATCTTATCTGTCACTCTGACATTTGTGCACCTTAGACGTATAATGTTTGGTCAAGAAATACTTACTGATATGAATTAATTTATACTGTTATGATCACTCAAATGTCTATTAAATAACCTTCCTTTTTCGAAATGGCTTTTTCATTTATGTAAAATTCTATTCGCTTTACAGCAATATCGTTACCGATAAGTTAAATTTACCTCTGAAATACCCCTTACCGCTAAGTAACCGCTACCGGTTGTTGTGAGAATTTAGGTGTTTAATGATCACTGTGATGTCGGATAGTTATGCGGACACCTAGTGTCGTCATTTACTGCGTTAGATTTCTAAACGATATCGATAACATTATGATGGTTTCCTAGTCATAAGTGCCATAACATGGCCCATAGGAACGAACTTTATTGTTATTGCGCCGCACGAGAGGGATAATTAATTATTGGAGAAGCTGCTATCACTCGAAAAGTGCGATATATATTTACCGGACATTGTAGTCTTAGATACAATTAATTGGCTTAGATATTGCGAGATACACGACCAGGCCACTGAGCATTGGTTTTGCCTTATATATGGGTCGTGCAGTACGAAGTGGCTTGAAAGGGCTTTAATGTCAATAGTGATATCTCAAGAAGCCTTGGCCTATTGTGGAAAAGTAAAAGGACTGCACAAAATATCCTATGGGTAAAGATACCATCCCTAACAAAATATTACCAATGTAGCCGCCGTTTGCCTTGAAACAAAAACTCGACTTTTAAAATGTTCCTATTTTTAGTAATTTAAATCGACTTTTCGAATATTTTAACTTTTTACCAATCTTAGTGTAAACAAGTAAAATTACTATATTCGAATTACATTTTTCAACAGAGTTTGTCATTTATTCCTATTAATTTCTAAATATTTGGTGGCTATTTTTGTCGAATTTCATTTAAACAACGCTGTTATAAAGAGTGGACCTTATATGGGAGCTATGGCGAATTATGGACCGATATTTAAAAAAATCTTGTAGTATGATTCTTGGATACAAATTACTGATCGGTACAAAATTTTGGTTAAGTATAAATATTTTTTTTGGATTTTTGTGTAGGTTAATATGTTTCCGGAAGTGGTTCTTATATGGAGGCTATGACCAATGATGGGCCGATTATCATAAAATTTGGTACAGCGATTTTTATATACATTGACATTTTTTGTTTGGAATTTCAACTTGATAACTGTATTTGTAGGCAAAGCAATTTTAGTATCTATGGGGATTATTTGTGTCGAATTTCAAATCAATTGCAATATTTAAAAGATATTTATGTATTTAGTTTTAGTATACTGTTGCATTTAAATACATATTTTTTTAAAAATCTATAAAGTCGACTTTTATCGACTATTCGACTTTCTTTAGTTGATCGACTTTTTGAGATAACGTAGTCGATTGTTAGACTTAATTCCGACCAAAAAGTCGATTTCGCCTTTTTCGATTTTTAGAACCCTACTACGTACATACAACTACATGCACTAATTCTACGTTTTTGAGAGATGCGAAAAAGCGTAGGATGCGTAGTGTGGACCTACAGCTTTACATTAGGTATAATGAATTTGTACCTTAAACGACCTGATTCTTAATATACATACATACATATGTATGTAGGAATATTTGTATGTACTCCACGTAGTTTGTGTTCTAGTAAATAGAAAAAATAGAAATGTAGTGTTTTCTAACACGCTACACTACGACTAAATGTTTGTACACACACCGGCACACGTGAGTTTAGTTAATATTACACTCGTTTGTTTGTTCGTTCTCTCACTCGCTCGCCTGCTCTTCATTAAGTCAACTTTGTTTTTATTTATTTGTTGTTGTGCTAGTATTTTTTAGTTGTTTTAGCTAGTGATGTCATCACTGGCTGTTATTGTTGTCATATTTTTGTATTTTGGTTGTAGATTTCTTTTACATACATTTAGTTTTAGTTTAGTTAAGACTTTTGCCATTTACTATTTTCAGTTATTAGTTTTTTTTGCCATTTGTGCGTTAGAAATCCCAACCCAAAAAACAGTATCGTAGTTAGTAGTGGACAAGCGTATAAAGTATGTCGTTCTAAAAATTAATAAAGTTTTTTTCTATTTTTGTAATATTTTTAATAATTCAGAGTGTTCAAAACGATAGACAATTAATTAATTAGACATATGTATGTATATAATACCGCTATTTGTGTTTATATAAACAAATATATAATACTTATATATGTTGATATGTACATGTTTTAACGCATTAAATCAATACGAAAGGCAGGAATTAATTAATTAGAGTTTTCACCAAAATAGCAATATTAAGTGTAGTGCTATCTAATAACAAAAATTAATTAAGTTAAAAACCAGCTAGACATTCAGTCAATCAATAAATATTAGCCAACCAAAGTCGCTGTGAGTTTCTCGTGATAGAAAAAACCTTTTTCCTAAATCCAAACTCAAATACTGACACTTTTCTTATTTTTATTAAAAAGTTGAATTTGTTTTCGTTTATTGTGCCTTATTTTATATGAATTTATTTGTTTGCTATCTTGTACAAAAAATAAAATAAAATAGACAGACACATACATACATATAAAGAAAAGAAATTAATGAAATACTATTTGGTATTGCGCCTAAATTGCATGTTTTTAACAAATTATCATCAACATAATCATTTACTACGCTTAATGGCAGCTAATAGCTGCTATAGATTATTTGTTTTTTTTTTTTGTTTGTATTATTGTTGTTGTTGCATTATGTATCTAGTTGGTGTTTGTTTGTTGGGTTCCGTTCGTTGTTCGAATGTCTGGTGATTGGATATATTGTGCATACAACGTAGATACATTTACACACTCTTACATTTGTACTCGTATTCTTTTAATATGACAGACAAACAATTGTTTAATGCACTAAATACAATAAATATCTATTGATACATTTAACCCTCGTTTTACGGATTTATTGTGTGACTGCTTCCCTAGTGCATGATTTATATATATACCTATATACATTAGAGTAAATTTTAAAAATATGATTTGCGTGTATCTTAAATTTTTTGAAGGTTTTTGCGTAAATAAAAATAATGTAGGTCTTTTTCACTTCTTAAGGCAAAAACGGTTGAATATATTGCAAATCTGATTTCTCCAGTCGAAATAAAATGAACGTTTTTTAAATTCTTAAAAAAAGTTCTAAGAATCCACAGCGATTTGGGCTGTCGCACAGTGTAATATATTTATTTTATTCACAATAGAGTAATTCCATTTTATTTCGACACATATTGGATTTTTACAATCTCTGATTTTATTTAAATTCAAAGTATACATCCGCATTATATGCAGTCTAAACTAAGCACATATCGTATATCGTGGTTCATATTTTATAACCCTCTTACGTTGAACAACTCGGACATTTTTGTGAAAAATTAACAATGTTAAGGATTAAATAATTTTGGAACGCGTCATTCGATTTTAACTATTCAGTTTTATACTATTTACAAATATATTGAATATCTCAAAAAATTATCATTTTAGTTTCATAATTTTGCACAAAATAGATAACTAAATTATAATTATTGTGTGAAAATTACAAATTGGGATCCCAATGGGTTCAAAAGTTATGGTAGTTTTTCTATAACAACTTAAACAAGTTTCAATATTTTAGTAATTTTTAGGGCCATTATTATAATTTGCCTTTAAGTTCGTAACTTTAAGTAATAGAAAAAGGTTGCTTTAAAGTTAATTTTTACTATGGGGATCATAAAGGCAAGTTGTAATAATGGCCCTAAATCTAGTTAAGTAAGGGTAAGGATAAAAGCTGAGATAAATCAACTTTACTATGCGTGAAATATTGGAGGTCAAATTTCACAAAAATCTTTTTTTTCTTATCTATATATATAAAAATGGATGTTTGTATGTATGTGGGTATGTATGTATGTATGTTTGTATGTTCCGAATGAACTCCAAAACGGCTGAACCGATTTTGATGAAATTTTCAGGGAATCTTCAGAATAGCCCAGCGGGTAACACTGTAAAGTCAGATTTTTGATTTTCGGTCTGTGGGCGGAGGGGCGTGGCAAAATTAAATTTTTACATTTTACCGCTAATGCCATCTATATATATAAAAAACGGCTGGACCGATTTTGATGAAATTTTCAGGGAATCTTCAGAATAGCAAAGCTGATAACACTGTAAAGTCAGATTTTTGATTTTCGGTCTGTGGGCGGAGGGGTGTGTAAAAATCAAATTTTTATATTATACCGTTAATGCCATCTATATATATAAAAATGGATGTTTGTATGTATGTGGGTATGTATGTATGTTTGTATGTTCCGAATGAACTCCAAAACGGCTGAACCGATTTTGATGAAATTTTCAGGGAATCTTCAGAATAGCCCAGCGGGTAACACTGTAAAGTCAGATTTTTGATTTTCGGTCTGTGGGCGGAGGGGCGTGGCAAAATTAAATTTTTACATTTTACCGCTAATGCCATCTATATATATAAAAAACGGCTGGACCGATTTTGATGAAATTTTCAGGGAATCTTCAGAATAGCAAAGCTGATAACACTGTAAAGTCAGATTTTTGATTTTCGGTCTGTGGGCGGAGGGGTGTGTAAAAATCAAATTTTTATATTATACCGTTAATGCCATATATATATAAAAACAGATTTGTGTATGTATGTTCCGCATGGACTCAAAAACGGCTGGACCGATTTTGATAAAATTTTTACGGAATCTTCTGAAAAGCCTAGCGGGTAACACTGTAAAGTCAGATTTTTAATATTCGGTCTATGGACGAAATGGCGTGGCAGAATCAAATTTTTATACAATACCGCTAATGACATAAAAAAAAAGATTATTGTATAATTGTTGACCTACCTTTTCTTCAATTCTTACAGATAGTTTATTTAGTTTCCTATATACAGTCTTACAAAGTCAGTCAGATTGTTGTAAAAAAAAATTTGGCAAAAAAAATTTTTTTCAAAAAAAATTAATTTTGTCGACCAAAAAATTTTTTTTCAATTGGAGAAATACATAAATACTTTTTTTTATTCCCAACGTTCAAACAATGACAATTTTCATTTCGTTGCTTAACATCATTCTATAAATTGTTTATCAATCGATGATAAACAATTTTGTTTACTCTTGCATATTAGGTGCATGAATAAGAAATTTCCATATGAAATCTATGAAATAAAATAATATTTTGAATAACTCTCCGCATTCCACTTTTAATAAAAAATAGCGGTTTTATTCAAATAAAATTTGTTTTATAAAGGGCATCTACGTCTAGAGCCGCAGAAACGGGAAGAGAACGAGAATCACGGCTTCAGCAAATGCGTCGCATTGCATCTTCATCGAGTGCTGCAGATACACTTCAACAGCATATCGAAAGACTAGAAGCCAATCGCTCCCGAATGGCTCGATCAAGAGAAAGAATCGATTTAAAGTTGCCGGCATTTTATTACAATAAGTATGATGACTACAGGAATCACAAAGACGTACTGATTGCCGCAATGGACTAACATTGCTTACATTGCCGCGTTTTGAAGTTCCCTAAGGAATCCCCGGGAATGTGCTGTTCGAACGGTAATGTTATTCTGCCACCAGTTATTGAGCCGCCTAAGCTGCTTATAAGTTACATTTCCGGCGCCAATCCTATTTCCAAGCACTTCCTTCAAAATATCCAAAAGTGCAACTCATGATTTCAAATGACTTCGGCTTCATGCCCACCTTTAAAGTTCAATGCCAAATGTACCACAGAATTGGATCATTGCTCCCGCTTCCCAATGATGATGCGAAGTTCCTTCAAATTTATTTCACTGGAAATGAATCTACAGAAGCCGAACACTATCAACGAACATGCGTGTGCATTAGCTGCAATACCCTTCTGCCGAAACATTCTCAAAACAATTGTTGGACATCAGAAATGGAAAAATTTCAATTGATCTCGCCACAAATAAGATTTCGTTGTTGACAAGGTATTCCCAAGTCTTACAACCAACTACAAAACTTCGGATTGGCTGTGGGAACATGCAATTTTGGCACCAACAAATTATGATGTTAAAAAGCTCAATAAACAAATACAATTGAAATTGCCTGGCGAAACAATAAAATGCAAATCGATTGACACAGTAATGAACGAAGAACAAGCCGTCGATTATCCTACTGAATTTTTGAATTCATTGGAACCAGCCGGACTGCCACCGGTTGGATCACCGACTTTGTCCGACACTGTATATTAAAATCGAGATCGATATGCAATATAAAATAGATGTTTTCTAAGGGCCAGCAAAGCGGACCGGGTTCAGCTAGTAATTTATATAAAAACAAATTTCTATATTTTGGTTAAATATAATTTTTGCATATCATCAACCGTTTTTTGTTCCTCTGCAATGAATTTTTCTAACCCAAATAGGTATATTGAATATTAATAAATCTTTTTGCTCATTGTTTACGTCTCATAACACTCTCTAGAAGCTAGACCATAGGGCAAAGTCCTTTAATGTGAATTTTGTAATGAGTAATTTTTAGGGATGATGAATGTAATTTTATGAAACATAGTACACGTAATCTAATTAGGTAATACATCATTCCCGCCAAATTTTATGTAGATGCATACGCAAGATTTATATAAAAAAAATAATTTTTGTGACCTTTGACCTCCACTATTTCGCCTAACGTAAAGTTGCTTTATCGTATGTTCATGCTTTTTTATAACCTTCACCATAAGTGGCAACGGTATATTTAAGTTTGTCATTCCGTTTGTAATTTCTACATTTTTCATTTGCGATCCCACAAAGTATATATATTCTGGATCGTTATAGATAGCGAAGTCGACATAGCCATGTCCGTCTGTGTCAATATATCGGGAATTCTTCGCTATTTAAAATCGAGATAATCGGCCCAAAAATGACTGAGATATGAGGAAAAACCCGGGACAACTTCGATTTTTGGCTGATTTTGTTTACCAAAATAATTTTTTTGTCAAAATTTTTTTTTCACTAATAAATTTAAAAATTTGGAAAAAAAATAAAAAAAACAATTTCAAAAAAAATTTTTTTTTAAATTTTGAAAAAAAAAAAATTTATTTTGTTTACCTAAAAATATTAAAAATTTGTATTTTAAAGTATAATTTGGGGAAGGGTATATAAGATTCGACACAGCCGTTAAAGGACACATAACCAAATATGGTCGACAGGAGTTCAACAAGTTGAAGAACCAGAACTTGTTGAGACATCACAACAGGATGTGAATCCTATGATTTAAAACCCAGAGTTACAAGATTTTATTGAATTTCCAACCAACGTAGTAAATTAAAAACAAATTTGAAAAAAAAAATTTAAATTTAAAAAAAAAAAAATGTTTAAAAACAATTTTGAAAAATATTTAAAAAAATTTTAAATTTTGTTTACCTAAAAATAATTTAAAATTTTAATTTTAAAGTATAATTTGGTGAAGGGTATATAGCTCTCTTACTTGTTTTTTATTTTATACCGCATTAAAACCCTTTTATGGCTAAACTATAAATAAATTTAATAGAAAATTGTGTAAATTGATATAGAAAAACTACTATATATCACTTTTGATAGGATTTGTGGTACAATTGTGGTATTTTTGGCACACTCGATAATATTTTGGAACTTATTTCTTCATTTAAAATTTTCACAAACTATGGTATTAATAATTTTAACTTTTACATTTCTTCGAAGTTATCGAAATTTGTAAATTTAAAATAATTACAGCAACATATCGATGGACAGAAGATGATCATTAACATTTAGTTAAATATTCAACAAGAACAACGTATTCACCTAAATATTTTTGATTGTAATATAAAATTGCTTGCTAAGACCGGAATTAACATAACTTCTAAAGAGATCAACATCGGTATACCTCTTTACAGAAGAAATAAATATAGTTAACAGTTGAGTTTCCAGTTCGGTTTTAACTGAATCCGAAACCGAGGTTTTTCAAGCCCTAAAACCGAAACCGACAATTATTCTTCGGTTTTTACTTTTAATCTATTTTCAGTAGAAAAATTAAAAAAAACGAAATGAGAAACAAATTTTTTCATCCAATATCTCTAAGAACAGATCGGTAAAAATATCTTAAGATTCAGATGATGTAGCAGGCTACCTTTTGCAGGCTAAATAATGCAAAATTTGTATAACAAAGTCTTAGTTATTTTCAAATATCCGATAAAAGTATGGAGTAATATTTTTACCAAATTTATTTAAAAATCTTTGCCGTAATTGATAAGTTGAGCGATAAATCATATCTAAATCTTAACGGCGCAATTTGGTAAAGTTACTGACACAGTCTATTTTATATAATTATAATGCCATAATTACCAGGAAACTCTACAGTCCGAAAGCATATATGATTTCGGTTTCGGATTATCCCGTATAATGATTTTTTGCTTAATAAAAGGTTCCGTTTCGGCCTAAACCGATTTTTCTTCTAATGTGTAATTTTGGAATCGATCATGTGCTATTTGAAATTTTCCTTGCGGCTACACTGGAATTCACAAGGTTCCATGGGCAGCCTCTCCTCAAGCAGCTCACTTCGGTCCATTCAAATCTGATCCCATTGTGATAAATTCACAAACAACATTTTAAATTCGTGTTTGGAAAAACCTTGGAATTTGTATACCTTCAATTTAGCAAAATTGCAGTTTTGTTGCACCATGTTTAAAACCATTTCTTAAACCAAGTGTGTTTTTAAGTATTTGGATTTACTTTCAACAAAATAAAAAACATTTTCATAAAAAATTCTTGAGAAATCATATAAATTATGGAGTGAATATCACAATATATCATGAATTCCGCCATAGAACACAGGAAAACGTTTTTGACCTTGGGTCTTCCGATTTTGAACATATTCGGTAAGCATATATCCTTTGAAGTCCATTGGAAACTTCCATTTTCATTCTTTTAAATTTTGAAAAACTCTCAATTTTATTCACTATTTAAATGTAGGTTAAAATCAAGAAAATTTACATATGCTTACGTCAGGTTCATAAAATACGAGTATTTAAAGCGTTCATAGGCAAAAAGAGAAATTTAATTTGTGTGCATGTATGGGTAAAAAAATAAAATATCCGCAACACACCTGCTTCGTTGAATGCTCTCAAGCAACTGAATGAAATATTTATATTTTTTAAGCTCTTGTTATGTACGTGTAAATTCACGAAAATCTTCGTAACCTGAACAATATGAACGCGCATCACTGATTTAAAGACTCGTATTTTATGAACCTGACGTAAGATTTTATTAATTTAAGATGCATTTGAAATATAATTATGTCCACTTCAGATAACATAATTAAAACAAAATATATTTGTTATCAAAAAACACATTCATAATGAAAATTAAATTTTCAGATGGACTTTTGGAAATGTTTTCCACCTAAAATTTAAAAAGTTTTTCAAATAATCTATCTCAAAATGTGATTTTTGTATCACGAATGTATTTGTTTTAAACAGTTTTTTGAACTATATAGTCCAAAGAGGACATAAGTATCATTCACATGAATTAATAAAATCCGACATCAGCTTCAACAGATACGAATATAAAAAATCGCAAGCATTTCGAAATTAGAAAAAAATGAAATGTAAATGTCCAAATAACTCTAAAGAGTATGAGTTTACGGAATATGATATGATCATTATATAGGGCAAGTTTGGACATGACGAATATAGCTTTGTATGCAGCTTAATCCAGAGCCCTTTCAAATTATACCACGTATTATATGTGTTGTTTTAGGAAAAAATACAAATATTTTCAAAAATCTAAAAATGTATATTTTTGCTAAAATATTTAGGAAATCATCGTAAAACAAAAATTCCAAGGGCGTAACAAAACACTCATTTTCTATTCATACGATAAATGGATAAATGTCTTATATATCCATGGGTATTTGCGGCATCCAAGAATAAATATGGAACTGCATATTTCCGGGTTACTACTCTATTCAACGATATTCTGCCCAATAAAATTAATTGAGGCGATAATTCTACACTAGGAATTTAAACTTTAACTGCGATGAGAGGGAGAAACGCCCATGTATTTTCATCCACATTTTTTATTATTAATGTTGCAAGTAGAGGACACAATAAAATACAACAACATCCAGTTGTATTTTATTGTGTCATACTACGCACAGTGGTTTAGAAAAATTTTTGGAAAATAATTCAGTATATCGGGATCTAGATGAGATGTTTTCGAGTTGATTTACAGTTGTTCGGCTTCGTAGGCGGAATGGGGGCCAGTGGGTAGCCCCTCAAGTTTGATCACATCGGTTCTCATAATTTTTTGTTTAAAAATTCGTCAAAAATTCATTATCTGAAATTTAAAATATAAATAGTCCTTGAAATGATATACAAAAAATATCCTTACATGTTTAGGTTGTATTTTTAAGTTCAAGAGATATTTAGGTTTATATATATATATTTTTTTTTAATTATTAAAAGGTTATTCGGGAATACAAAATTAATATTTTAGTAAGATCTTCTTATGCTAAATTCCCAATTTTTATTAATAAATTAACTGAAATTTATTGTTGGGGGATAAGCTAGTTCCTATGCGCATTTCACTGGTTGCTTAGGCCAGATCATCAGGAAACCTTTTCCCAAAAGGCTTTAGAAAAACTAAAGATATTATACAAATAAATCTATAGAGTGAATGAGAATTACAGACACTCAAGCTTTATTTGTAAAAATATCAAAGCTTAAACAAAATGTTACTAAATCTTTTTTGGTTTTTTATATAAGACGGGCTTACAAAGGGTCGAACAATTTTAAAATGTCAGTTATATTTGCGATAAAATTTTGAATAAAATAAAAACATCTTGCTTGTTAAAAGGGCCATATTTTACCCCAAAAAGTACCTATTTTTGTTTTTCTTTTACAGAACAAAAATTTCTTCGGGAATATATACAATTTGTATATGATCCGGAAAGAGAACTTAAAATTCTACTCATTTATGCGGAGATATCCCCTGGACAATTTAAAAAAAAAATAATTTCTAAAAATGCAAAGCACCGATCCTCGAAAAAGCTCTATATTTTATACAGCGTTTTTACTATCACGGTAAATAACTTCATCGTGGGCACTTTTATAAAAAAAAACTCAGTTTTCGGAACACATTTTCCACGTTTTAGGAATTTCCGTTTTTTGAAAATAAAAAAATGGAAAAATTATAAGGATATTTGGATCTATATTACTTCCAAATTATGTTATGATATGTTTTACCGTTAAAATTTTATATATTTCTTCATGGAAAATCATCATATTATAATTTTTTAGTTACATCTTTACATGCGTGTAACTTTTTATAAGGACAAGATAACTGTTATCAAGTTTTTTTTTTTATTTTATTCAGAATTTTATCTCAAATGTAGCTATAAATTAACTCGAATACATCTCAGCTCCAACTTTGTGAAATTTCGTTACGATATCTCGTTTCTAAACCACTGTGCTACGCCAAACAATACTATTGTAGCTGTGGTCAGTGTGGTGGAGATGGTGGTGGCCTACTCTATTACCTAATTGAAATGTGTTTACTAAATTACAATGCAGCAGAATTTAATTGTTGAATTAATTTTGTATGTGTGTACAAACTTTTCTTTACACAAATAAGTAATATTCATACTAAGTATGACGTGTGAAATTATGTTGCATGTGTATAAAATAAATACTTTTTAATAAAACTACTTTCCTTTAAATATTAGGAAAAACACATGTAACATTTATATTAATAACATTAAAATTCAGCATGCATTTAATTTTTGTTAGTTATTAATATGCAGTTAGAATATATTTGGTGTTTAACGGATGCTTTAATAATGATTCCAAGTAATTGTTTCTCTACTTAATTGTCATACAATTTAAATATATGGGGCATTTCATGTCAAGTGAACCAACTTTTGAAATCGATGTCTTCCGATTGGGATGAAATTTGCACCATAGATAGTTCTGTTGGTTTTTAATTCAGACACAATTTTTGAACAAGATTACATTTTGTTCTTAGCAAAATGTGTTCCAAATAGTTTAGATAGCTATTTCTTCAATCTTTCGAAAGAAAGCTTTCGAGCCTAAGAAAATATAATGGATTAAAAAGAATCCGAGTTTTTTTTGCATATGTAAACCTAACCTGACATACATATGTTGCTTCACGGTCCCTGACTAATATAATTGAAAGAACAGCTCAATTTTTTTGCTATTCTTATATACAAAGCACAAAAAACAATATCTATTGTTAGGTAATATAGATACAAAGGAGGGCGGGTCAATAAGTCCGTGAATTTTTTAAAGAAACACAGGTTTTTGGATAAAAAATCGCTTCATTTTTCCAACGTTTCTTAAAATGTATCCCTTCCAAAAAATAAAATTTGTCATCAAAATAGATCTTTGTTTGTGGGATGATCTCTTTCAGCCTAGCTATTTTTTCAGGTTTGGAAACAAGAACAAGTGTGCATCCTTGCATTGTCCTGGTAAAAAATAACTTTTTTCTTGACCAATTGCCGTCGTTTTATTTTTTCAAATCCGACCCAAAGATTTGGCATAATATGCTCCATTGATTGTTTTACCCTTTTAGTCAATGTGGATTATACCGTGTGCATCCCAAAAAATGGTCGCCATGATTTTGGCTGACAAATCCACCTTGGCCTTATTTGGTGACGATTCACCCCGAGAAACCCACTGTGACGTTGCTAATTCCACATAAACATGTCGATGACAATTGTATTAATAGCTTCAATGCTTTGGAGCCAACAAGCGGAAAAACTTTGAAATATATCAATGAAAGTTTTCGATATCAGCAAATTTAAAATCAAATTTAGCACACGAGTTATATTTCAATTATTTCTTCATTGGTGTTTCATCAACAGACATAGTAAAAGGATTTTGAAGTTAATTATTTTGACACTCATGTTGTATTTAAATACCCGACTTATTTTAGTTCTTATTAATAAAATAAAAACACCTTGTTGGGATTAATGATTGTTCTCATCGTGTATAAAAGTTAATAAGTTTATACAATGTACATTACCAAATTTTGGCCCTAGCAACACGCGATGGCGAAAGTTGTATTATTTAGGGGAAAAAAAATTTGGAATTAAAACCTCACCCACAAAAACGATATTTTAAAATTTCCAAAAAAATGTACATAAATATGAATAAAGTGAAAAATTTTGTTTAATTATAATTATAACTAATTATTAATTAATTATGAATATGTCTCTGCCATTGGTTATCGTTTTTCGTCACGATATACTTCCAATTAAACTTCACGATAAAAAATAACCAGATATTGGGGAAATCGGGGATAAACTTCAAATTTAACGTGCGCGTAGATTTACATGATTTACTACTTTAATACCATGTTCTACGCATATGTTGCTTCGGTTTTGCATTGTGATTATTGAAGCTTCTTTAACTCAATGTATTTTAAAACATGCATGCACTTTCTATTTGAACTATTTGACAACCGCGAAAAAGTAATACCATTTTAATGACCTATTCGACTATTTAGGGCCATTGTGATATTTGCAAAAATTTAAAAAAGTCAAAATCGGCAAAATATTTTTAAAATCGTCCAAAAATCTAATAAATAATATTTTGTTTAGATTTTTTTGTTTTATTAGAAAAAAAAACTAACAATCAAATAGAGAATTTACATAGCGGAGTCGATATAGCGATGCCCGCCTGTTTGTTGAAATAAACTTTTTGAAGACCCTAAGTAACTTACAAGTCATGTTTATATCACTTATGATTCTGGTTCGATTGCAATTGAATATCCGGAAAATATGCCCACAAATGATGGCATAAGAAAAAATTACGACTACATCGATATTTCAACTGTATCTCGAATACTAAGTCATGTACATACAATATGGATGGATATCATATGAAAGGCATTTCAAAGATCTTTCCAAAGACGTATTAAAAATTTGGACCGACAATATGTCAATTTCGGGACAAATAAATTGCCGTAATATATTAGGCTTTATTAATTTTATATTATTTAATTAAAAATTCTTTAGTAAAAGTATAAAAAAAAACCTTGATGTAAACGTAAACTTTTCATAAAATTGTAATTATGATTTTTACAATCAAAACTCAGAAAATCTGGCAACAGTGATTATCTGTTTGGCTATTGCTATTGCAGTTACAATTTGTATAACAGTATTAGTTAGTTTGCTCTTTTGCTGTTTAAAAATATTTGTTCTCACTCTCTCAGAGTATATAATCTCATTTTATGTACAATTTATAAGATATTTTTCGTATGTGTGTATCTTTTGTAGTGGAAAAAAAGTGATGTCATGCAGTATGTTGCCACCCTGTTGCATTCTACAAAAACAAAACCATCAAACTAAAAGTAACATAACGTTAGTTACAAAACGACAGACGTATACTTAACATTAGTTGCGAATGCAAGTTGTGTAAAAGAAAATCATTAACATAACATATTTTACTCTTTAAATGTTTTGCTAAAATACAGCTTGTATTTACATTTATTTTATTGGTTTGTTGTTATTCATTAGATACTTATCATACGCAGTAGGCAATCTGGTAACTTCTGTACCGAAAAGAGAATAAACAGCTAGAGAGAAAGGGGATAGATATAATAAATATATTCAGTTGTTGAGAGAATGAAGCATGATAGACGACGACATACAGTTTTATATTTTTCACAATAGATGAACGCACGTACACTACGCGAACGGGTCACAAATTGTCCAATTAAACCGAAGTTCAAATAAAATTAAATTAATTAATTGTTTCTGCTGACAACATATTCGAATCGTCATCGACAACATCATCTTTCAATTGTATTTAAGCAATTTCGCCAACAAATTGCGTGTTTGTTTTTAAATTGGAATAAAAGTGAACAAGAAGTATCAACAACAGAAATACATATATGTACAAAATAAAAAAATCAAATCAAATAAATGAAATATTTTTGAATTCGGTTAGTGTTTTTTGGTTCTTCTTTGGTTGATTTGTTGCTAGCAATAGTAACAAAATATTGTACAAAATAACCTTCTAAATATATACACAATATACAAACAAAAAAAAAAAAAAGAAAAAAAAAACAACGTAAATATTTAGTACTTCATTCTCGTATCTGTATCTGTTATAAACATTGATTTAATTTAGTGTGTCGAATTGAGAATGTTATCGTTTTGTTAAGGAAACGGAAGGAAAGCAAGTAATAAGGAAACAAACAACAAAAATACTCGTAGTTGGAAACAAGTGTAAGTTTTGTATCCTTCTTATTCCTTCAATAACGGAAGGCGCAAAAAGAATCATATCTATACAGATACTACAAGTTTTATTATTAATATTGCATACAAACAAAATACATAATATACATATATATATATTCTTATGTATATAAAAGAGAATACATATATGTATATCTATATACAATATATATGTATGTATAAATAGATATACTAAATATGTTTATTAAAACAAAAACTCAGAAATATGTTTGTTTTAAATTTAAAGAAAATGTTTATAAATACATATATAACAAATAAATGAATAATAATTATTTCAATGCTTCCTAATTCTATCGATTTTGGGCGTATAAAACAAAACAAATGAAATGAAATTGAAAAAAAAAAAAAATTAAATTAAAGAAAAGCTATTGTGAGTGCTGAGTTCATCGCAAAAAATATAATCAAATCTACCACTGACTGACTGACTAGCTGACTGCTGTGCTCCGCTTCCATGCTCTTAATACTCTGTCGAATAGTGTTTGTTTCGATGTGTGAGTGTGCGTGTTAGTGATTCCAGCAATAAATAACATGTTAGAAACAACAGTGGTTAACATTTAAATATAAGCACAATACTGTTAATTATATGGATTAAAAAAAACGCGCCCTATTACCTCATTCATCCACAAAAAAAAAAAAACAAAAAAAATCCTAGTTTAACTTGTATTAAATTGTGTATGGTACATTTTTTAACATACATATTTTTAATTGACCAAATACAATTTTTAAGAAACCACTAATGCCTTAATTTCTAATTCATCATATACATATTATTGATATCGTTTAATAGTCTCTATAAATAAAACATCAATTTTCTTTTACCAAAAAAAAAAAAAAATCAATACTTTAGCTTTTCCCACATTAACTGATTAATTGTGAAGGCCGTGTAGTTAAATACAGTTATTGTTCGATTAATCATCAATGTCGTTTAAATTTTCTTAAAAAATAAATCGATTTTTTTTTCTTATCAGTAATTCTAAACAAATAATATGATGTATTTATATTATCGTAATTCTGTATGGAGTTTATGTTCCGGAATTCTGTTTTAATAAAACATTATTTTTATCAACATCTCTACAATTTTAATGTAGAATTCTTATAAGAAAAGCAATTTGCTGTTTGAATTATTTAATATATACAGAACGTAAGGGATAGAAACTTACGTCATTTTGTGAAACATATTAATGAGCTTATCACTACTTTTACAAGCTAAAAATTCTGTAGACCAACAATGTTGATCTGAAGTAATTTCTAAAATGCGGATAAATTTCTCATTTTTGAGTCTTTTCACAAATTACGTATTGTCGAATTTGTGCCTAAAAAAAATTGCAGTTGTCAATTACTTATGTTTGAAAACCCATTCCGGGAATGCACATATGGGCAATTCAATGTCATCAATAGATTTTGCAAAAATAAGGGTATCTGAAAAATAATTGGGTCTTTATGTTCCATTCAGAGGGTAGAGCAGAGGGTAAAACAATATATATTCTGTAAATATGTATATGTGTACAAAAACTAAAAAAATAAATAGAAAATATATATTCGGTTTCAATAAACAATTTGATAATAGCAAAAAAAAAAAAAACAATCGGAGTCAAATACATTTCACACTACATGCTAATTGGGAGCTTAATTTTCACCACAATCTTAGCCTAAAACATACCAATTAAATAAAAAAAATTAAAAATAATCAATGTAAACTATTATTTTTGCACTTAAAATGTTGTAATAAGCTCTAAATACTTTCAAATAGTAACATTTTAGTGTTTTCTCTTCAAGTCATCTTGAAAAAAGTTTAAAGGGTTTCGTGGTTGTCATTCTCTTGGAATTGCCCATATGCCATTTCGCCATACAAATAAAATTCGGTCAGGTTTAAAACTTATTTCCTCGATATAGTTTCTCAGTGCTTTTCAATTTGAATTACTAAGATATTCTTAGTTTGGCATATTGTCCATATGAAAGTGTTCATCTCTAATACGATAATGCAGGCATTGGCACAGGTAATGTTCCAGCATTTCGTCTTCCTCGTCACACACTCTAAAGATCGTATCGTTAGATATATCCATACGCGCCAGATGTGAGACTTCAGATCTGCTTGTCCTGTTTCATAATACATTAACTAGTCTTCTGAGTGTTGGTATATTTAGGTGTTAGAATATTGATGTTCATTTAATAAAAAAAAAATTATTCTATTAATAAGAATTTACCGAAAATTATTACTATAGCAAACTTAATTAATGAACTATGATTAAGATTGTGGACTTCATTCTTGTTAATAAATAAAGCCTGATAAATACAGAATTATTTTTAATAGTTCTGCAGTTTTTGCTTTGGGCATCCATGGTTTTGAATCTTTTATGTATTCTTGGAGGGTTTCCAAATAAAATGTCGTTTTTGCTGCCGTCTTTAGAGTTTCGTCAGTATCTAATATCTTCATTTATTGATCTTTTAGCATATTCTTAATATTTGGGAATGGTTTGAAATTTCCCAGGATGATGGTATCCATGCATGATCCATCGATAGTTCGTCCGCCTTTTTATTTTCAATAATGCCTTGATGGCCTGGAACCCATATTATCAAGATAATCGCAATTTAAGTTAGAATTTATCTCATTCAAATCAATTTATAAAAACTTATTAATTGAATTTTAAATCGATACCAACACGAATGAGAACGAATAAGTAACGAGTTGATTTTCGGGGAATTGGTTATCGCTGTACCAATGGTGATATCGATCAATGAATTATTGTGTAGACAGGCCAACTCAAAACTTTCTGAAACGATCGACCAGCCTGCTCACAATTCAGCCGATAACCTAAATACATGCAAGAGAAAAAACATGGTTCGCCATGGTTACGACAACTATACTGTGTTCTTTCTAACAATATATTGTTGTCACGCACAAATAATTGTTATTTTAATTTAATTTTAGTTACTTTAAACATTTCCATATTCATTATAAATTTGAGTATGAAATTATGAGATTTTTTATATTTTGGAAGATTATTAAAGTTTTCCTTTTGTTATATTTTTACTTGAATTTGATGTGAAACAAAAATCATGAACTCCCGAAAAGTACCGGTAAATCCCGAATCCGGATTTACATTTATAACAAGTATAGAAACTCAGTGCCATGTCACATGTACAACTTACTTTCCATGTTTGAAAATTAAAAAGGGTTTGCAAAATAATTTCGTATATCTACTGGGTATGAGTTTATTTATTTGTAAATTTATTGTCTTGTGTTTCGTTTGTTTACTTAAATACGAGTATTTGACTTTTTAATTAACACAGCTTTGTTATCTTAGTTTTTAAATATTAATAAAAACTGAAATTATGTGTTTCATTTAGTGTTTATTTGTTCAATTCCTATGACTCTTACCAATTTGCAACTGTCAAAAGAAATAAATAAATTATAGTAAAATATTTTCATATAAAAAATTAATTTTTCCGCAAATATCCATTTTCTAACCAACTAGATTTGTTTACAATTCCCGCTTAGCAAAAACAATGAAAATGAATGAAATGTATTCGATAATATGTTTTCATAAAAACATAATCTCATTCATGAGACCCAAGGTTCGCTGAAGCATGCAAGAAAGTATTTTCTGTTGTAAATTAAATAGAAACACATTGGAAAATGAAAGTGTATTCAAAAAGATAATAACACAAATGTTGATACATTCAACAGTAAAGTGTAATGAAAAAACATCCTACTAAATAATTGTGAACAACAAATTACGAAACCTATATTGCGTTTGGCGAATAAAAAAACATTGCTCCAGAAAGATTTCGATTGTTTGTCACGGCTTCACTTGTTTTAAATGCTAAGCACGATTTCAAATTGGTTTTTTTTTTTGTTTGCTTAACAAAATTTTGCAAAACAAATGTCAACAGTAATTACAATGATTTTATGGAAAAATAAAAATTGTACTACTAATAATACATCTTTATAAAAGCTGCTAACTCGAACGGTAAAATAAATATTTATAACACAGTGTGGCAGAATTCAAATATTTTGGGATAGAAATCTATAATATCTAAATGGATGTTCCGATTGACACAGAGGCTTATTCGACAAAGGCACCTCAAGAGCGGCGCTACTTTCTGGTGAATTCTTAAAAATTTATTGTGTTTCGTCCGATTCCGAATATTTTTATTTATAAGTTTTTTTCTAAAAGTTTGTTGCACAGATCGTTGTGATTTGTTTTTTAAATCGTTAAATAAAAGTATATTCATTATAGAATTTTGATCGATTGATTATTTGAAAAATTTTACTTATTTTCACTTAACTTAGTATTTAAAAATAGTAGGGAATGAACACATTTTATTATTATTACCCGGGATGTATAAACTCCAGGAAATAATGGGAACAAATGTTTAAAGTTTTCAACATCTTCCATACTTTTTTCCAAAATGTACGGAAGTGTAAAATCTCTATTGCGGATGTATTGGTGTCAACAATTTCCCATAATATAAATTATTTAATTTTAATAAATATTATATATCATGTTTTCTTTTTTATACCTACCACCAAAAGATGGGGCTACATTGGTTTTGTTATTCCGGGTCCTTATAAAATTCTAACGCAATGTAGCTACGTCCGTATATCTGTCTGTCGAAGGCACGATAGGGCCTTGAGGAAAAGACTTAGGGGGATAATACATTGAAATTTTGCACACGATATACCTGTTTATAATCGGTCCATGATTTCTTATAGCATCCATAAAAATTTATTCCCGGAATATGACTCTGATAAAAATAAATGTACAAAAATCGGTGTCAGTTTATAGAATTATAGGTGGTGGGTATTTAAGATTCGACACAGCCGAATATAATACCCTTACTTGTTCTTCCTTATATTATTTTCATGCAGTGTGTTTTTTCACACTTCTCCATGTTTACATTTTTTTTTGTTATTTTGTTTTTGTTGTTGTGAGCAAACTCCGTAATGCGTGCTTTTGACACACGTATAACAGTTGTCTGTCCATACATGGTTGTTGATGGTGAGTGAGTAAATGTGTATGTAGCAGTGAGAGAGAGGCCATTACATGAAAATACATAATAATAATAATAATAGCTCCAAAAATCTAAAAACATATCCAATAGATACCATAGTGTGTCACTCCAAAAATAAACATAAGAATTAAAGAAAAAAAATAAAAACTTACTGAAAACTATCCGTGAAAGTCTGTGTCAAAATAATGTTGCATGCTTCTGTTACCAAAACAAATAACAACAAAATGTGGAAGAAGCACATAAAGAATGCTTAAATTAATACATATTTATTGTTGGTACTATATGTATGTATATATGCATGTGTGTGTGTTGTTGTACAAGTATTCGTGTTTCCCTTTCAATATACAAAAGTATATTTTATAAATATTTGCCTGCATTTTATTACATGGGTTTTATTTATTTATTCGCTCATTTACTCACTCACCCATTTATCCATTATTATTTTTTTTTTGTTATAGTTGTTGTTAGTGTTGTTGTTTTTCACTTGTCTTGTTATTATTTTTTGTTATTATTGTTGCTATTGTAGTTGCTGCAGTAAAGTAGATCAGTGTGTGAATTTTTCACTTTTTTTTTTTTTCATATATATACTATTTGTTTGTTTGTTTTCCTTTATCATCCCCACCAACCACTGGCACCACAAACTACACCCTCTTTGCTGGCGAGTTGACCACTTTATCTTGCTTACCGAACAAAACAATCAAGCAAGCAGAACAAATCAAAGCAAAGAGCCCACCAACGACTCATCATCATCCAACCAATAAAGCCACCCCTATCCCAATATATTTATTCAAACTATAGTCATTCATGTTGGTTCATGCTTAAGTATTTTTCTTTTCGCAATTAAATCAAGTCACAGGCCAAAGGGCGTGGCATTTGTAATACTTTTCACAAGTGTCGGCCTTCGATTTTCATTTCACTTGTTCGCATTGAGTAATAATTTGCAAAATTTGTTTTATAGAAATATGCGCATTTTTAATTTAAGCAAATTATTGTGTTGTCCAATTGAAATTAAAATGACAATTAAGTATTTATTCACTTAATTCGTGATTCAAGCATGACGTAAATATTTTCATATTTAATATTCTATCATTAAATTATATTAAAGAATTTCAGTACTTTTCAACTATTTTTATTTTTATTTTTTAAACAATCGGAATTAGTTTACAGTAATAATAATAATAATGTGTTAGAATATCGTCATCGCTTTTGACAAGTTTAAAGATTACAAAATACATTTTTTTTGCTCATTGAATGATACATATGGGGCATTTCATGTCAAGTGAACCAACTTTTGAAATCGATGTCTTCCGATTGGGATGAAATTTTTAACTCAAAAATTGTATGTCTTGTCATTTTGGAAAAAAAGCCAACAAAGTTTTTGATTTTGCAAAAAAAAGTCAAAAATTTTATGTTTCGAGTTACAAAACATTTATTTTGATAGATATCCAATTCGCATCCCACTAAGTGACCAAAAGCCTCTTAAAGGAATGGACCTAAGCTTTCTTTTGAGCAAAAAAAAAATTAAAAAAGGGCCCATTTTGAAAAAAAAAGTCAACAAAGTTTTTGATTTTGCAAAAAAAAGGCAAAAATTGTATGTTTCGAGTTACAAAACATTTATTTTGATAGATATCCAAATCGCATCCCACTAAGCCACCAAATAGGTCTTCAAGGAAAATAGCTAAGCTTTCTTTTAAGAAAAAATAAAAGTCAAAAAAGTTTTCGACTTGGGAAAAAAAATGTCAAAATTTCTTTTATTTATTTTTTTAATTTTTTTTCCGAAAGATTGAAGAAATAGCTATCTAAACTATTTGGGACACATTTTGCTAAGAACAATAGGTAATAAGTTACATGGATGAGAAAAAACACCTGCTTGGCCAAAATGTCAAATTTTTACTCCCTCTAACTCAGAAAGTTCTCGACCGATCTTGTTGAAAAATTATGTCTGAATTACTATCCAATAGAACAAAGCATGGTGCAATCGATTTCAAAAGTGACATCGATTTCAAAAGTTGGTTCACTTGACATGGAATACCCCATATGTATATTTTTGAAAAAGGCTAAAAGTGGGTGGCAAATATTTGACGAAAAATAATTATTTTATTTACTGCTTTTAGTTAGGACAATTCAAAACATATATTAGTTTTATTTTATTAGATGCTGTTTGATCACATGTAAGAGTAAACAAATTTGTGCTAAAAAAGTGTTTACGCTTATTTCAGTAAATATTTGCATTTGTGACCCTTCCTTAAGTACTGTAGTAGATGAAGTATTTTTTGTTTCCCAAATATACGCCACAATTTTAAGAAAAATGGGTTTTTGTTTTTTGAGCGGACGGCTGACAATTAAATGGCAGATTTATTCCGATAAATAGTATATTTATTATAATTTGTGAAGAAATTTTGAAAATTTAAATTTAGAATTTTTTAAAAGACTCACTATTTTCGAATATTGCCTGCAGTGGGTGTGTGTTTATATAGATTTAAAAATGTATCATTAGTAATTTTTAAGCCTAGTTCATATCAATTAAAAAAAATTATGCTTAATTTTTTCCAAAATGTATGTATTTTTCATAGTTATTTTAAAATTTTGAATTCGAATATTTATCACGACTAAACGTACTTGAATCAACGTGGGATACCCTGGCGTTTTGCGTATTGCTTAGCCATTATCTTTTTACACAAATACCAAAACAAAAAAAAAATAGTTGGAGTGTCGTGAGGGAGACAAATGAAAATATTTTTAATAACAGAATTAACACTGTTTATTTTTATTTTTTAAATTATATTTTTCAATAGAAATCTCTAAAGTTTTCAATATTTTTCCCGAAGTTAGACGGCATAAAATAACAAACCCATATATGTTTCATATCATGAACAAAAAACTTGTCAACTAGTGTTATTTATTAAAATTTATTTGAAACATTATTACTATTTTTGTATATATATATGGGCATTTCCTATAGAGTGGAATATTATGTACATTCGACGTGACATAAAACGGAAGTGATTTTGAGGAAAATTTAAAAATATGCGAAAATCAATTTTAAAAAATAACAAATAAAAATATATTTTCGGTTTCTGAAAACAATTAATTTCTTATTACATACTAATTGGACGCTTAGTTTTGGCCGTCACCTTAGTTTACTACATAGGTACTAATTAAATTAAAAAAATAAAGATAATAAGCTCTAAATAACTGCACATTGTAAAATAGTTTCAAGGGTTTTTATTTGCTTAGTCGTGGTTGAAATATGCATGGAGTTGCCCATATGTATGTATTTTTCAACGATTATAACTTTTTAAATTTCATAAACCGCAATTTCGTACAAATATATCTTAAAAGCTAATTTGATTTAAAGATTTTATTGCGTCTACTGTGACATTTGTAAATTTATGGGGTTTCATTTGTTAATTTGCTCCATTGTTTATTTTGTTTGTTAATTTACTTATTTACTACCTCACTATTTGAACAACGTTATTTATGAACTATAGATATTTAAGAAACTTTTAATCGAAATCAATTCCAAACAACTTAGTCATAAATTCGAATATTCTATTTTGGCAAGTATTTAACTATAAATACGCACATTTGTTTATGTTTATTTTTAAAAATGTAGAGCATTAAGTATTTTCATGTTCCCCAATGGATGACGCTATTTGTTTAAAATGCTAAATAAATGTACTACATTCATGTTTTCATTTCATTTACTGCTGCCGTTACTCTCACCTTCTCACTTCCCACACGCTTAATTTTCAATAAACTCTCAGTATTTTGTTGCGCTGCTGGTGTTCGTTTTTACCTGATTTTAGTTATGCAATTTTGTTTTTGTACTTTCTATTAAATAAATGATCGACCCATAATTATCACCGAAATGGTCTGCTCACACGTTCTATCAAATAATGTAATTACGCTATTAGAATTTTCTAAATATATGTATGTAATTAAATAAATAAAGCTTTAAAAATTATTTTCATACGAGTAGGTATATTATTTTTGACTTAAAAATTTAATTTGTTATAAAATGCAACTGGAAATTATTTAGTATTATTATTATTACAGTTTTAAAGGTATCCTTGTGCAAGAGACTATTCAATGCAATGTCCTTATTTGTTTTCACTTGACATAGATTCATTTGCCAAATCAGGTATTTCAAGGTTAACAACACACAATATATTGTATACGAACGAATGAATACACAGTGACAAAAAAAAAAAAAACAACTAAAGCCCACTTGGAGGCTGATTTGGAAGGCTATCAAGGAAATGCAACTAGATTCAATGCCACTGCTCTATAATTGCTAAATCCTTTGGCAGTTGAATCAACTCACTGGGTAATTTGTTTGCACTCGTACAGTTTACAGTAGATATGTGTGTAATATATCTACAATATACATATGTATGTAATTTGAATTGGCTTTGAAATACAATAATAGTTTATATTCATACTTCATGCCAACAACATTTTCTCACCAGGCATTAAGATATTTTTTCTGTGGTTTAAGTTTTTGTTTCTGAGCTCCTTGAGAACAATACTTAAAATTATTTTTTTCTTTAATAATTTATATTTAATATGTGTAAATTTTATTTTAAAAAATTAAGGATCAAATCTAAAGTCTAGAAATGTTCACTTCTTTTTGTATTGGCATTTAGGAAAAACATTATCGTATATTTAAACAACAGTAAAAATAGCTGCATTCCACATGTGATTGATAAGAAACCAATGCATCCACAACGTGTCACTGTTTGATGCGGATTTTAAGAGGCATCGTTCGACCATACTTCTGGTCATGGTCATTTATGATATATGAAATATATCATAAATATAGTATATACAGTCAGAGTAAAAATTTAGTATACAACACGAATATATATGAAACTAAATATTTTAATTAGTGAAAGAAATGTATAAGTTTGAATAAACTTAAAATTAAATTTAGAGTTTAATCTTTAATCGTAAAACATGGCGGTGTGGGGTTGTGGGGCTGTATGTCAACTACAGGACCTAGTAATCTTGTATTTATTGAAAGTACAATAAACAGCAGAGACTATTTAAAAATTTTAAGGGTCAAATTTGAAAGTACAGTGCACTCGTGGTAACGTCAACTAATTAAAACCAAGGGAGTTCATGTTAGTGAAATTGTTCACGTTAGCGATTGTCGAATTTCATAGAATAAATATAAAATTTTATAATATAAACCTGTGTTTTACACGCTTGAACGTGAAATTCTTTTATTATTATTTTCATTATTAAAATATAAAACAAAAATTATTGATTAAGAGCAAAACGAGATCACGACATAAAATCACTCATTCGTTGCCATACAAAAAATATTAATTTAGATTCCCTGAACTTTAAAAATCGAAAATAATGTATGTATTTCAGTGTTGTCTAGATGCTTAGAAAACAAATGCAGTGAAAAAAATTGTTCACGTTATAGAGCATCTGAGTTTGTTCACGTTACAGAGTAGTCAATGTAAACAAAAGCTTGTTCACGTTAGGCGGTGTTCATGTTAGACGGTGTTCACGTTACCGCGAGTGCACTGTATGTGCTGAAAATTTAAGTCTTGTAACTCAATGGGTCTTTCAGCAAGACAATAACCCAAAGCACACCGCCAGAATTGTTAAGGAGTGGCTATTGTATAACGTGCCTATGCAGTCAAATTCACCTTCGCAATCGCCAGACCTTAACCCAATAGAGCACCTGTGGAAAATTTTAGACCGGAATATTGGAAAACGAAGCATTTCATCTAAGGATGAACTCCTCCGAACCCTCTGTAAAGGAAGAGCGAGAGGGAAATTACTAAAAATATAACTCAACATCTTGTTAACTCCATGAAAAGGCTGAATGAAGGACCAAAAAAATATTTACTTTTTATTTTCGGATTTTGGTAATATTTTTTGATTGTTGTTTTTAGGTACTTTTTACTTTTTCCCATAAATTTTCCATGAAAACAATTTTAATTTTCAAAGTTTTTTAAAATAATAAAGGATTAAACTCTAAATTTAATTTTAAGTTTATTAAAAATTAAATATTTCTTTCACTAATTAAAATATTTGGCTTCATAGATGAAAATGCGTGTTTTATACAAAATTTTGACTCTGACTGTATAATGAAATGCTTAGTAGGGAAAGACCAACTCTTCCTGTATTGATATTTCAAGTTTCAAAGAAATTTGAACAATAGCTTAAAAGTTAGATATTTATTATCATTCATTTTGCGATAGGCCCCACTGAGATCAACAGCAGCTGATGCTATATAAATTATAATGGATATTACTCTAAATGATATGTATATCATCTGAAAACATATTATTGAATTCCACGGGACTTTGCAGTGAAATAATTGAATTTATGCAAATCGCTACTGCAGTCACAATGACTTTGGTATCATCCAGGCCAAAATTCGTAGTTCATAATGGGTATCGTGTATTCTCAGAATTTTGTGGGTACTCAATAGCAACAAGTAAGGGCAGTGCCCAATCTCATATCTTGGGGGCACCGATTGTTGTGCGTTGTGTATAAAAACATGAATCTGGTAAACCCGATTTGGTTAGTTTTATATTTTCTTTTACTAGAAACCAAAGTATAACAAGTAGTCCGACTCTTTGACAACAGTACCTAACTCTATGCATGTGTTAGTAAAAAAGTACCTAACTCTAAACATAGAGAAACATAGAGCGGAAACTAGAAAAAAACTTAAACCAAAAAATTAACTCAAAAATGTTACACATACGAGTGTTGTTTTTGTTTTCACATAGTTTTGTTTACTAATACATTCTCACCACTTAGGTTTTTGACAACTGAGTTAGGTCTTTGACAGGAGATTTTCCAATCTATGTGTATTTATCTATGACTCTAAACATGTGTGAGTAACAAAATTACACATGTGTTGGTGCCTTTTAAATTTTCTACAGGCTACACAGTTTTATAAATACGTTCTAAATTTTGTTTTGTATGAATTTTCAATACCAAAAATTGTAACTCTGTCCTATAGTTTAAATTCTACAATAACAAAAAATTAAATGTCAGAAATTCCAAAAATATTTTTTTGGTGATTTGTGCAAATCAGAAGCTTTTTATCAATAAAAATGTGCTAAAAGTGTTTAAAAAAAAATATAGAATAATATGTGTATAAGCAATAATGTATAAAAAAAACGTTATTATATCAAAAATTAAAAGTTTAAATTTCAAAACCATAGAATAATATATCCATAGAAGCGTTACTGAGAGGGAGAAAACCTAAGTCTGTTGTCAAAAACCTAAGTCGTGAGAATGTATTAGTACATAGTTTTGAGGTTGTATTGGTGCTTTTTTAATTTTCACCAGACACACAGAGTTCTATAAAAATGTTTAAATTTTAATTTATTAAAATTTTCTTCTATTTTCAATACCAAAAATTGAAACTCTGTTCTGTAAAAAAAATTCCACCACAAATAAAATTAGTGTCAAAAATTAATAAAAAATATTTTTTTTTCATTTGAGCCAAATTAACGTGTTTTAGAAACAAAAATGAGGTGCGAAGTGTTCAAAAAAATCATCAAATATTGCGTGGAAGTATAATAAAGTGGTTCGGTCTGTATTAAGTCGGAAAATCGAAGTTAAAATTTCAATGATTTTGATGTGTTTAATTCTCTCACAGGTATGTTGAATTCACATATCACAAGTACGTGTGAAGAGAGTAATTATTGTTACTCTCAGCTTACTCTCAGTTGCGCCTCTAGTTGTACCCTATGTTCAAAACATTCAATATGTTTACATTTCTCTGAGCTCACACGGTACCCGTATATGTGAGAGAGTAATATGAAAAAATTGAGAGTCGGACTACTTGGTATACTTTGCTAGAAACCATCAGTGGTAAATTTCATATTGCTAGATTTATCCATTTAAACACTTAAAAATATTAGCGTATTACTCGGTATTTATAAATTTATCCACATTTTCCCGAAAGATTTTATAATTGCTTCCGTTGCCTTTTTGGACGAGGTCCTGGGATACCTTACCTGTGTTCTTTAATTTTTTTTTATAAGAACTGAATACCTTTCCAAAAAATTTACATTATTGTTTGAATACCACTCAAGGGCCTTTTTCCCATATTGGCATGATGCCAAAACGGGCCAGAAATATGAAGGAACTCTGTGCTGTTTTAGGAAAGGTTTTTGTAGACACTCCGTAATATATATTTCAGCGTTTATCGTGTCTGATGTCACAAATGATTGGTTTCTTTTGCCACAACTGCAAATGGCTTGCCACACAAGAAACTTCTTAGGGAATTTTGTTTGTTTTTACAGTATTTTTTTATATAAAATTGTACCTACATTTTTTCGATTCTAAGTTCTTTACCTCATTGCGGTCTGGAACTTTATATGACTTTGGCCCTGTGCACAAAAGAATCAGAGCATTTAACTTTACGGACTTATTTTACCTTATCAATATCTGTTATACCTTTCTTCCTGCTCCGGGTTTTCTTTCCATGTTCAAGTCTTCTTTATACTGTTTAACCGTTTCACGACCATAAGACTAATTTTTTAAAAATTCTTGAACACAGTAGCAATAACACTGTAAGTTTTCAAAGACAGTAAAAAATAAGAGCTGTAATCAAACTTGTTTTAATCTAAACGCACTAATAAGAGACACGTTCACGAACTAATTTAAATTAAAATGGAACCCATTTAATATTTTTGTGTTGGGACACCGGTGTACCCGTGTTCGTCAAAGAGTTAATGACTTTTGAAATAGTGTGTCAATGAACTTTCAGATCTTTTGCTATTTTTTTTTTTAAAGTTCATATTGGATTTTTTTTAAGTTTTAATTATTTTTCACGTATATTTTTTATGCAAAGATTAAGAAAAGATAAAATCTGACATATTTTTAAAAGCTAACGTGATTAAACAAAATAATAACTGGTTAGACCAAGGATAGGCTGGAATAGTGAGTATAAGTTTTGTTTGACTCACTCTTTAAATGTTATCGGGTTAAAAATACGTATAGTACGAACAAAGTTTTTCATTTGCGACAAATTACGGTTTTCTAAGACTCCTCCTATTTTAATTGTTTCAAAAAGTCGAACGTCGGATTTTGCCCGTTTTCAACACCAAACATTTCTGATCAACAAATAATCACCCTTATCGTAGTTGGTGTAGACTTATCTTAAATCTAGTACGAAACTGTCGATGACGTAAAACGCCTACGCCAACCACGATAATGGTAAATTTAATCCATCCCTTTAGGAATTCCTTGCCTTCAAAAGACAGACACATCATGAACCAGTTCCTTGTCTATTTATCAAAAAAAATAACAATGTGAAATAAAGAAAATAGCAAAATATTTTTGAAAAATATGAAATCGTAAAAAATAATTTTGGTACATAACTCTGGTTCAATTTTTCAATACCAAACATTTCTGATCATCACAGTATATTTGGCGAAAATTTAATCACTCTACGTCCTTCCCTCAAAGCCCTATCGTGCCATCGTATTTATTTTTTGCTAAATTAAATCTCTCTTTAAGGTAAACTAATCACTGAAAGTATAAATTAATATAAACACATTTATATTTTCTTTTATTTCTTTGATTTGGATGGAAAAATAATGAAAATTTTTAAAAAGTTGAATCTGAAAAACATTTTAAAGGGATTATAGATGGACATAGGAACAGAGGTTAATATCTGAGAGGTACCCCAATGTTACCAACTGGTCCTGGAGGAACAGAACGAGCAAAAGTCTTAAATAACAGGTACCAAATTGCTGTAGGGATAGATAGTAGTAGTTATAGGGCTTTAGTGCGAGTGTTTACGGGTCACTGCTCGATAAGAGCTAGAACTAGAACAATAGCACTCCGGATTTTTGAAGGATTCGCAATGATATCGTGGAATTTGAAACGATGGAACATAGGCAGGCAATTCTACGACGGACTGGAGGACCTTACTGCTTGTTAAATGGTTAATTTTGCTTATCATTCCTGAAAGAAATCTCAACGTACCCTAGAGGTCTCCGAGTGTATATGCTCACTAGTTGCCTACATCCCTTACTAAACTAAACATGTTTGTTATTTAGCAAAATATAAGAGATCTCTAATGTTGAAATAATTGTTAGTCAAAATTGGGACTGTTAACAACAACTGTTTATTGTTAACGGGGGTACATGGGATTGATGTCAAGCGCTTGTGAATACAAAATCAATTACTTACAGAAACAATTGCTATTCGTGATCGCATATGGATTAGGAGTTGTTGATTATTTTTTAATCTTTATTAACTTGATTAATCTGACATCCTGATTAATCAAATTTTGATTATTCATATTCATTATTAATTGAATAATTGATTGTGTAGTTAGAAATTTGAATAATTTTAACAAAATTAATTTAACAAAAAAAGAACTTAAGCTTAAATAATTATTATATTAAATTTTGTTATGTTTTTTTCTTTTTCATTTTTCTGAACAAAAATATTCAAATTTGTTAAATCGAAATTCAAATTGATTAATCATAGTTTTGGTTAATCAGAAATGTTTATTAATCAATTAATTGATTAATTGTACATCTCTAATATTAAGTTTATAATATTGATTTTATTCAATTGATTAATTATATATCTTTAATATTAAGTTTATAATATTGATTATATTTTAGCTGTTTAGATTTGTAAATTTGAACGTCTGTACTAAATATACATATGTACACAATTTTCTATTACAGATCGGAACGCTCTATAGTACGTGTATCAATTTACCAAAGTAGTCAACCACAACAAATTTGCCCTCCCGAATATTTTACGAAATTTGAAGATAATTTAGATAATTCATTAAGTAACTATAATTGTAATTTAGAAGACATCATGACGACAGCATCACCAATACCTGGCTATGACAGGCAACAAAGGTAAGAAGAATACACATGCATACATAATTATATATGTATATTTATACATACATATAAATCTAGTTAATATATTAATTAACATTTTGTATTATTTTATTTGCAGTACTGATTCCGGTTGGGATAATCCCTTTCGCCCTGGCGGCGATTTATCTAGAGAGGCTGATGAAATTGTTAAAATGATAAGTGGTTAGTAAATGGCTTATAAGTAATATGAATCTTACGTGTGAGACTGAACGTTTTTGCAAACTTGAATATGTACTCGTACAACTTTTATCGATTGCAGAAACAAATTAGTGGCAATTCAGAGTATTTTTCAGAAAATTATTATTCACAATCATTTAATACTTTTAAAATAACTTCCGCTTTTTTTTATACGAAATTTCAATGTGTAAATTTACATATATTTGAATACGGCTGTAAAAAAGTCATTTGCCTAACCAGAGACTCGAAAATATATGAACATTCGCTAAAGTCTAGAATCTAGCCGTTCTCGAATAAATATTTTGTTAATTATTCTTGTCTTTTATTGAATCTTTTTTTTTTTAGAAATTCACAATGAGTATTAACACTTTAACATAAATTATAAATAAAGTTGTTATTGCCACCGGAATATTCAACCAATAGTATTCATCAATAAGATTATCTGGCTAGGTCCAAGGCGTATGTGATCCTCAAAAGATAGCAATTCCCTTGTCATTTGTATGATATAGTCATTTTTACTTGTAGTTAGAAGTAAAGCATTTGACCTCCCCGTGTATAGTAGAATCATTGAATATTACAATTTCTAACGTACCAAGGAGCAACTTATTCTGTCTTTTTTATATATTTTCGGTATTAGAGGAAGAGGCTGTTCCCCACAGCCTCATACAAGACAACCTAGTAGCCCAAGTCTAGAGCTGACCAAGGAGCCAGTGCATTTGAATTGACTTCAGTTTTATATGACTCTTGATTGATTATTGTGGGCCCATGTTAGACGGCGGTCCAGATGGATACCAAGATATCTCTGTGTCAGCTATGGGCGGTGGCGACCTCCAAGTACGACACTCATGCGGTATCATCCGCCGCGGTATTTATTGCATCTCTATGAATTTCCTCTAAAACTGATGCACATAGCTCTTTATGTTTTTCTCGTATAATCGAAAATTCTTCCGGACATGCCTTGGAGGAGAGGCATAATATATAACAAGAATTATGTGCACATTTCATGCAACTCTACAACTCTAGCACAAACATTTGAATGACATAGCAAATTTGTGAAAATAAATACTATTTTAGCTCTCCTGAAATGTTCTTAAAACCCACATAACTGTTTTTGTATGCACAGTGACGAAATTCTAATTAAAAATTATGTTTACGTTTCTGTAAAAACTTTCAAAACTGAAATTTCGTTTTGCAATTTTTATATTATTAACGTTATTTATATTTATTTCTTTAGGTGGTAAACCCATAACACCCACAGAAGAACACGCGATAGGCAATGGAAAGTCACAGACTAATGGTACAGCTGGCAATGGCACAGTGGTAACAGAAGATATAACAAAATCGAATGTATGTGAATGAAAATTATTTGATAATGATGAATTTAAACATTTATTTATTTTTTGCATTTTGTATTATAAAGGTATCCCAAAATCAGTCCGCACAAAATGGTACGAACGGTACCCACAGGTTAGCATCGTCTACGCCAACATCTGGTGGTGGAGCTGTTAAGCCAGCAGAAAATAAGGGTGTTACATCTTCAGCTCAAGTCTCAAAGCAAGTGGTACCTGGACCTACGTCGGCTAGTCATGTTGTTATAGACGAAAAGAAAAACAAGAAAAAGGGCTGTTGTGTTGTTCAATGAACGAACAAAGTCGGGCAACAAATGAAGTTTGAGGCAGTTATAATAAGGAGATAATTATTATTATTATTATTATGTTGTTTTGGATGATTAAAATGGGATAAACGAAGATATACAAACATATATAAAATGAAGCATGAATTGTGCAGGTTGCTCCACATCCTCATACTACTCCTCCTTGGCATGCCTATTTGTTTATGTATAGAAAACAAAACTTATATATTAATCATAATATATACAATATATATATATATTTTTTACTAAGCATATTTATTATTTATATGTATACTATTTTGCGATTATTATTTATGTGATTCTAGCAATTGCAACAATAACAACTCAAAAAATAACAAATAACAAAAAACAAAATTTAAATCTAAATTCAATTGCAAAGAAATTTATTATGTATTTACATGTAGTAGAAATTCATATATCGTCCAGTATATGATACACATACACTCTACTACACATTGAGCAGCTTGTTTCCTCATGATCACAGTTGAGACGATTTCTTTTTCTTTTTTTTGTATTCGATTCCTTTTATGTGCGTGTATTCATTTTTCCTTTGGCATATTATAACACCCTTATTCTATAAATCAAACGTTCGTTCTGTAAATGTTAATAACATAGAGAATTATACATAGAGATAATACACTCCGTTTTTTCAAACAAAAATAACACAAATAATGTGTCTAATACAACAACAAAATGCATTGACTAACATGTGTTTTGTTGTTGCGAGAGTTAGGTTTTTGACAATTACGTCTCGTTTCTATGTTACCCTATGGTTAATAACATTAATTATTCCATTTTTGTATTCTATACATTTTTTGTTTGAAATATTTGTTAAATGACATAAAATTTTTCTGTTATTGACAAAGTAATGTGTCATTTTGGACGATAGGTGTTTTGTAAGTAATATAATTTTATTACTTATATAAAGCATTATAATATACAATTAAAATTATTCAATATATTACATTTTTGTTGGACATTTGGTAAAAAATTCGTTGGCTTAACATTTTAATTTCCACACAAATTACTTTTCATTTCGGTATGGAAAGGCACACATTATTGTTTGTTTTTTATGTGCGCAACTCCAGGAAAAAAATACAATTGATTTTTGAAATGTGACAACTTATAAATAAATTGTCACTATATATTGGTGCACAGGATCGAATCACACAATAATCAAAACCAAAATTCTAAAACAAACTTATTTTATTTTTTTTATTTTGTCAAATAATTTTTGTTGCTATTTTAAATACAAAAAATATTAAATAAAGCACAATTTTTTTTTTTTTAATTTAAAACTTATTAATCAGGAACGATACAGAACACCAAATTATGAATGTTAACGCTCTTGTTATGTACATTAACAGAACGAACGAAAAAATTATAGAATAAGGGTATAATTAATTTGTATCTACTTATATGTATTGATTGATTGCTGTAGATCTTATATTTATTGTGTATATGTATGTATGTTAACACATACATACACTAATACCGTTAGTTATTTATTTTATATTTATTAATTTACACCAGCTCCTTCCTTCCAACCTTCCACTCCTTTCCTCTCTATCTCTATTCTCCATATTTTAATATCCATTAATTTTTCGTTTTTGTTTCGTAAAAGTCTATTAGGTACATGAACAAAAATTAAAAAAAAAAAATAAAAAAATAAAATAAAAAAAAAATCGCATTTAATAATACAAAATACTTATTGCACATACTTCTACATATACATACATACAAACCGACCGACCGACAAAATGATACAAATATATAGTGGTACATGCATATATAAAGCATTCAAATGATCAAAAGATATGTTAGATATATATATTTATTTATTTTAAAACAAAATATAAAAAAGAAAAAACAGAGGCAAAATACATATGCAAACGCCTTCGAGAGAGATGGTGTTAGCAATGGAAAATAAAGTAAATAAGTATTTAAAAACGAATGAATAAAAAATATATAATTAAAATTGTATTGTATGTATGTAAATGTGCATACTAGCACAAGCAAGTAAGCCAGCAAGCAAACAAACAAAACAGCAAACAAAATATTAACAAAAAATAAAAAAAGAAGATGTAATAAAAACAAATTCAATATTTAATATTGTAAATTTCAAATTCTATGTTAAGTTATGTATGAAAAAACAAAAAAATCTTAAATAAAATGAAAACAGAAACTCCGATAAAATATAACTACTATCTATTTGACATACTATTTTTGAAATAGTATATCAATTTCTACGTAATTACCTTTTTCCTTCTTAACAATTCGTCACACAAAATGCAAAACATCACTTTTCATAAGTTTACAGGAGAAGCAAAAAAACGATATAAAATGGAAACTACTTGGATCATAGGGTAACATAGAGACGAGACATAATTGTCAAAAACCTAAGTCTGTTGTCAAAAACCTATCTCTTGCAACAACAAAATACATGTAACTCAATGTATTTTGTTGTTGTATCAGACATATGATTTGTTGTATTTTTGTTTGACAAATCGGAATGTCTCGTCTCTATGTATAATTCTCTATGACTTGGATATTGAAATAAAATTTTGAAATCTGGATTACAATCAAACAAACAAATTTATTTTGTGCTATATGAGTAATATACGTTATTTTGTGAAACCAAAATAACGTATCATCAATTTGTATTAAACTTTAAAAAGCTAAAAAAAAGTTGTCGAATAATTTTTTGTAGGGTAATTATGACCCAATAAACGCAGAACAGCAATCAGAAACTAATTTACAATTTAAGTTTAGGAACCAGGTGCAAAAAGTTGAAGAGTGCCTCAGTGCATTTTGCCGGATTAGGTGTAAAAAAACAATAAGATGTAAACATTAATTATGATACGATTTTATTGAAAAACTAATGATACAAAGATACAAAAAGTAAGAAAATATGTTTTACTTTCTACGATGATACTCATAAAAACAATTTTTGGCATTTGAGAAGCATAAATGAAGATCGCATTTTGAGCAAACACACTGTGTTTCCGACTTTTTGCATAGTGTCGATGTGGTCGATGTTGTCATAACGAACGTCATTAACTGGATGTTTTGCTTTTTCGCCAACTTTTGAACCTTCTGGCTGTGGATCTTCTTGTGGAGGTCTAACTGATCATGATTCAAGGCGGATAATTTACCGTAGACAGAGTCTATATCTGCTATTCCTATCATTTTTTTATATACCAAAAAATATGACAAATAATATAATAAAAAAGTAAAAAAAAAACTCCGCAACAATGCCCTGAGGCACCCCTTAGTTTTTGCGTTCTCAACACACTTTTTGTTAATTGTTTAACATTTACAAATTCATAGACTGAAAGAAGAATGGCTGACTTCATAAACGCAGTTTGCAATGCAACACTGCAAAGAAATTCGTTTACAAGGTAAAGCAATACTTTATGGCAACACAACATTGTCAAAATATGCTATTTAGTACATTTATGAATACAAAAATGTTTAGTTGTTTTGAATTTAAGTATTTCTAAATTTACGTAAAATAAATCCGCCATTTTTACCATATAAATCCGTAATTTCTACCAAAAAATACATTTTTTGCTGCTAAGATAATTGTATAAAGAACTCACACAAAGTAATAAAGAATCATAAATAAAAATAATGCCCAAATTTGAAAAAATTTACGCTTTGAAAATCATTTTCATGCAATAATGAACTTGCGACATTAAACAAAATCTATTATGTTTATGAACACTATGCTGTTGCAAAATGTGTTTATAAAGTCAGTCTATATCTTACCTTTAAAAATATATATTTCGAATAGATCGGGCGACTAATAGTTAGTAAAACTTTGGTTTTAAAAAAATATCACACACATCATTCACAAAACAGCTGACAAAACAAAAACTAAAAGTCAGAATGCATTTCTACCTTCGAAGGAGGTAAAAATATATATGTATATATAATTACTTTTTTAAATAATTGGTGTTTTATAATGCATGCCTTGAGGCACTCTTGCGGGTTAGAGGGTTAAGTTTCTTTTCATAGAGAAATATACATAGAGACGAGACAATCCGATTTGTCAAACAAAAATACAACAAATCATATGTCTCATACAACAACAAAATACATAGAAATACATGGCAGAGATAGGTTTTTGACAACAGACTTAGGTTTTTGACAATTACGTCTCGTCTCTATGTTACCCTATGTTTCTTTTTGTGAACATTATATAAAGCGTTTCCACATTCCTGAAAATTATTTTGTTATTCGAGTAATTTTGTACAAAAAATGTGTAATTTATAATTTAGTACAGTGCACTCGTGATAATATGAACTAATTAAAATCAGGCCAGCTCACTTTTGCCATCTACAAACATTTTTCCCATAAAAATAATAGTTTCACGTTAAATATATACTTAAAAAATAAATATGGAATTCCAGCTTAGTTAGAAATTTTGATTGACAGCAGAAGACAATTTAAAAGCAAATTATTATCCAGTTGAATTAGAATGTAGCCACACCCTGTTGATTTAGATTTTAACTCTGTGTAAATAGATATCCGTTAAAAAAACAAAATATAAGCTGTTCATATTTTAAAGCTTTTGCGTAAGTTCATATTTTAGAGTAGCCAATGGAAGTGAAAAAGTGTTCATATTATCGCGAGTGCAACTACTCACGAACATCGTGGGCTATATGCTTAGGGTTGTTGTCCTGATAGAATTCACAACGTGGTAAAGGTTTGTCTTCCAAACTACAGAGTTACTGGAAGGGACTACATAGGTTGGATGACATGGTCTATAGCTGCCCACTGAAGAGGTGAATCTATACCAATAGTGATTTGAATTTAACGGTCGTAACGACTGCCTGCAGCATTCATCATGTTTATAAACACGTTCATCAGTAGAAGAAGATAGCATGCGGTTATTAGCATTGTTTATAATTATGGCAACACTAAATGTTTAAGCTGCTAACATTGACATCGAAAGCTCTAGAATTCGAATGTACTAGTTTGTCCGTTAACATCATTTTAGAAGATGGCGTGTGTATAAATAGTGTCAGCAACCTCTGACCTCGTGAGTTGATCATAGGCGCTGTTAGAGTTAACATCAACAGCATTGTACATTTAAGTTTGTACATTATGTATAAAGTGTGTGTGCATTTCTGCTATATATATGTATTAGTAACAAAATTACACATGTGTTGGTTCCTTTTAAATTTTCTTCAGGCAACAGAGTTTCATAAAAATGTTTTAAATTTTATTTTGTATGAATTTTCAATACCAAAAATTCCTATAGCTTAAATTCTACAATAACAAAAAATTACATGGCAGAAATTTAAAAAAAAAATTTCTTTATTTGTGCAAAATATAAAATGTTTATGAATGAAATTGTGCTAAGTGTTTTTAAAAAATATAGAATAGTAGGAGTTAATATAATAATAAGCAAAAAAGTTATTTTATCAAAAATTAAAAGTTAAAATTTCAATACATTTAATTTGTTTATATTTCTCTGAACTCACACGGTACCCGTATATGTGAGAGAATAATTTAAAAAAAATTGAGAGTCGGACTACTTGTTATACTTTGATTTTAAATATGTAAAGTATTAATACTCAGTATTGTCGTCTCTAAAAGTCTTTAGCAATTTTTTTTTTAAATTCACGAAAAGTTTTTTTCGGGAAATAAGGCCGTTGAACCCTTTTTTTATGGTGTATTGTTTCTTCTAAAACTGTCTATCCAAATTCCGCCTTAACTTCAGTAACAATTTTGCGTGGGTAAGCCTTGATTTTTCTAACAATACGATGCTCTGCCAGTTTGTATTTTAAAATCAATTCGATCCTCGTTTATATATGTTCGGATAATGTCACCGACAGTATTTGACTTCATATTCAATATTTCAGCAATATTTTTCCTTTTTTGTAATGAAATTTTCTTTGTTCTAACGTAGTATTTTTTCCTTTAGACCCATCGCTTTTATAAAAAAACTTGAGAATGACAATGTTTATTCAGCTAAGTTTATGCATTTCTGTAGTATATTAGTTACTTATTATACCCTTCACCTTCGTGAGAATGTTAATAAACATCAATATAATTTTTAATATACATTTTATATACTTTAAAGTCACTTTTTCTTTTACAAAGTTAAAATTTACAAAAAAAGTTATGTACGCGGTTGCTTTTTCTTATAAATTTTAAAGTATTGCCATATTTATATGAAAAATAATGAGGAATGCACATGTGATTTGACTGAAAAGTATGGCAATGCTAACAAAATTGACAGACGGTAATCCAGTAGTGAGAAACAAAATCATTGGTTAAATCCCGGCTAAATATATTTCAGGTTTAATATAACAGCGTGTTAAGCTAAGTTTAACTGACAAGTAAGAAACTAGCTCTAAAACTGCTTTTATTTGCAATCAAAAGTATCCGGTTTATTTAAAGGAAATAAACCCCGTTTTTAAAAGGTAAAAACGTTAAGTAAAAATATAAACATTAACAAAATGTCATTATATTCATTGAGAATTTTCGGATTTAAGAAACGGATATATTAAAACTGAATATTAATGAGAGTCACTGTATATATTAAGTAAGAATTGTTTCATTTTTTTTATTACTATACAATCATTTTGTATCATTTAAATGGCGGTTTAAAACCCGAATTCGAAAATATGTTTTCCCAAGATAAAAGCTTTTAACAATTTTTTATCCAAATTTACATAATTTCAATGAATTTTCATTAAATTTAAAAAAAATAATTTAAACGTTTCAAAAGGCTTAAAAATCTAGTGTTTGAATTGTATAATCCAAAATATATAATTTGGAGGACAATAAAACGATTGTCCCAATCAAATTCTCTGCAATCACATGATTGCCTCAAATTTCATAAATTTGGTTGCCGTAAATTGGCGCACAATGATTAAGGGGCAATAATTGCCCCTTAAATTTAGCTTGCTGTGCTCTGTATAATTTCTTGTTAAAAAAATCAAATTTTGTAACATAAACGTTTACTGATCGTTATGATGATAACGATGCTTTTATTCCCGGTTCGTGGAGAAATTAATTTATTTTGACTGATGTGAATGGAACAGAAAACACACCAACCATAGAGGAAATATACATAGAGCAAAAACTCTCCTGTCAAAGACCTAAGTGGTGAAAACATATTAGTAAAAAAAAAACTATGTGAAAACAACAACAACACTCGTATGTGTGATTATTTTGATTAAATTTTTGTTTGAGTTTTTTCTAGTTTCCGCTCTTTTTATATATTAGTAACGAAGCAAAGTCTGTTCGTGAGGAATTTGAAAATTATTTTATGTCAGCAGATCGATAATTAAAACATTTTTGACGAACAAAATTTTCATTTCAAACAACAAAATATTTGATAAACAAGACGTAACCACTAAATAAAATATAATTTAGTTCTTTTATTTATTTCAAATACTCCTTTTAGGACAATTCAAAACAAATATTTAGTTTTATATTATGTGATGATGTTTGCTCTTACAAAACACTTGTAAAAGTAAACAACGTTAAACAAGTTTGTGCTAAAAAATGTGGTTACGCTTTTTTGAGTAAATATTTGCCATGTATGACCTTACCATTATACATATATGTATATTTTATCACATTCTTATGATAATATAATAAAAATTATAACAAACAAAATAATATAAAGCAAAACAAAACTTAAAAAAAAATAAAAAAGAGTTCAAAAAATAAAAAAAAACAGTTAAAATTAATTTTACTTACAGATAACTATTCTACGACAAAAAAAAATAAATATTGGCGTGTACTTTCCACTTCGATTGTCGCTCAAGATACCAATAAATATTGGCACAATTAAAACATTTTATTGTCACATTATTGTCTATCGAGTATTTACACGGTTGCCGTACAAGGGCCAATCAAATATTGGGGCAAATAAGAAAAACATTGTCGAAGGTTGCCGTATGAACAAATAAATTGTGAAATTACACGTTGTCGCATAAAGTACACCAATAATTGGTGCATCTTGGCAATCGTGTAAACCTACCTTAAGAATATATGGGAACATTTAAATTAATATGGTATTACTATTTTAATTAATACTTCAAAAATTACACTTCAAAATAAAAATTTTAAATATTTTTAGGTAAACAAAATTTATTTTTTTTTACATTTTTTGGAAAAAAAAATGTTTTCGAATTTTTTTTTTAAATTTAAACAAATTTTTTTTGTTTTTTCTATTTTTTTTAATATTTAGCGAAAAAAAACTTTTGGTGAAACAAAAAAATTCGGGTTCAAAAATTCTGATTTTGACCCTTTGTAGGTCCAACTTACTATGTATGGTATTATATACGTCGTTGCAAAGGTCTTTGAAATATCTATCATTAGATATCAATATTGTATATATTAATGACTTAGTAATCGAGGTTGTCCTGGTTTTTTCGTTATATCTCAGCCATTTGTGAACCGATTTTCTCGATTTTAAATAGCAACCGAGCTGTATGAACCGTGTAAGTTATTTAGGGGCTTCGGAAAGTTGATTTCAACAGACAGACGGACATGGCTTAATAGACTCCGCTATCTATAAGGATCCAGAATATATATACTTTATATATACTTTGTATATACCCTTCTCAATAAAGAGAGAAACTACCTTCTATTGTTCTACTATGGGCCTAACCACAAAAGCCGAAAAGTCGACTTTAATTCCATAAAGTCGACTGTTATTTTTAATTTCGTACCATAAAACGTATTCATTTTAAACAATATCTACATTAAAATTTAATTTTAAGATCAACTTTTGACAAATATGTCTATATGACGATATGTACATTAGAGCGTACCACCTTACAAGCAAACAAAAAGTGCGCCGTACACCCTCTAGTATTTTTGCAAGGCAGTAAAAATAAAAACATTTTTGGGATGTTGTGTCCATTTGAGTGAGCCAAATTTTACTTTACACGGTTTTACATTAACTTCTGTTTCCGGATCATACACAAATTGTATATAGTCCCGAAGAAATTTTTTTTTTTTCTAAAAAACAGTTGTCAAAGCTTTTGTTTATATTTAAATATCTACATATTCTAAGCTTATTAACAAAATATTTACTTTTTACATAAATAATTAAAGCCCTCACTATTCAATTATCTACACTATATTAAGTTTTAATACATATTTGTTTAATTTTTAATTTTTGACATTTGTTAAAACCAGTTGTTGTTTTTGTAGAACTGCCACCACCTTGTATGAATTCGCCTTGTTCAGTTTGTTTGTTAAATTTAAAATAAGGTTATGAGTAAGCTTTCATTCAAAATCATCTGCTGGAACAGAATAGAATATTAGCGAAAAAGTCATATGCATGAGCTTTGAAACTGCCACAAATACTGGAAGAAGAAATGGTGCATGTGTTTTGTTAGAACAAAATATGGATAAAGACATGCTTTGGCTGGCGTGTCGTCCTCACATCTTGTGAAACATTGATATTTAAAAGATTCAAATTAGCCTGCAGCAAAATTAATCAGGAATTTCTGATATTTTTGTTTTTAAAAAAGTGGAAAATATTACTGATGAGATTATTTGTTTGGTCCAAAATAAGTTAAAAGAGTTTCAGCCTCGATATTACTACAAAGAGCCACTAAAGATGTCTTTAATATTCTTAGGAGGTATTCCTGAAACTGGAATGTCTTTTAGAGAATCCGGAGGTCTTCACTGAGCCAGATGGACGGCTAAGGCTATTTATTGTTTGAAGATTTATATATTTAGAAATGAATTCAAGCTAACTGAAAGCGAAGCAGTTTGTGCGCCAAGAAATGATCTTCAGCTTTTTAAGGACCTAAAATATTTTGAAGAAGTAAATGAGTTGATTGGAACTGAAGCCATTAAAAAAAAGCTTGGTCATCTTTGGTACTTTTCAGAAGAGCTTATTGCATTCGCCTTATTTGACGATCAGGTTTATGTTGATACAAAAAAGAAGATGGTGGCCGATTTATATGTTGAAGGGCCGGAAAACCCTTTAAAACTAATAATACCAGTTTAATATATAGCAAACAATTACATGATTTCGTTTCATTAAATTTCTTGTAGGAACGTGTTGAAGATGTGGAGGAAGATGAGGGTTACGTAAATCGCAGAGACATAGTTCGTTCTATGACAGTTGTTAACGATATAGCAGAACGCGGTGTAGCACTGGTGGAGGAATATAATAAACTACATACCAACAAAGAACAGCAGAAGCAGTTGTTGGTGAAAGATTATAGACAAAAATACCCAAATTCAAATAAATCGAATTTGCTCCAATAATTATTTTTAAATAAATATGCAAAACTTTATGTTTATCAACAATAGTTAGTTAGTTAACTTTATTGAGACTTCTTTTTTTTCGTATTTCAAGATTTACCAACATTAAATATTATAAGAAAACTTAAAAATATAACGTATTATTTTAATTACATGAGTATTCTATTGGTAATGCGCTAGGTTTACATCTCAGGATTTGAAATGTAAAATTTATTGTGAAATTTGAGGAAAACAATGCTTGCTCCCGGCATTTAGCTATACTAAGTAGTAGAGTTATATCTACTTTTAATAAACTTAATACTAAAAATCTTAATAGCTAGATCTTAAAACTAACTAAAACTAAAAAAAAATTATGAAATTATACTAAACATAAAAAATTAATAAAATATTTACCCCCTATGTATACCGGGAGTTGTGTGTGAATAGAAGTTTGGACCAGAAAAATGATTTAATGGTTGTTGTAAAATTCCAATCGTGGAAAGGTAATTAGTGTTTGACCAACTAAGTCCTTGTTCGTTTGACAAAATATCCTGCATTATACTGCCTTCAAAACATGACAATCTGTCAACAAAACGATTCGTCAATTCGAGAGCATAAAAGGAAATTGGAGATATTTTGGCTTCTTCATAAATAAATTTGTTCGAAAATCTTCTATTATTAGTTTAAAATTTTATTTTATACATTTTCGTTTAAATATTTCCATTTTCCTCATCATTGTTTTTGAGATGCTAAACAATATCGGAAATACATATAAAAGAATTGGTCTTATACTTACTTTATATAAAAGCAGGAATGTCCAGACTAAAGCTGTATTTGTGTTGGTGTTTGTGAGTAAATTGAATATTTTTAAACCATTTTATTTTTTCTATTTGACACATACATTTATTGTAAGTCCAATAAAGGAAAAATTGAGATAATCTGGAAATATTTGGTCCCGCAGTTATCAAAAAAAAACTTGAATACGGTGGCTGAAAACGTTGAAAATTTAATTTTCAAATGCGAATATATCATAAGCTATAAACGATAATTGATAGATACGACTAGATTATTTGAAGTGCACGACGGTGATTCTATATATGTAATTTTTTTTGGAAAACGGAACTCAAACGAAAAAATGATATTTTGAAAATGTATGTGCTACTTTGAGGACCCCTGGAGTGCCCATGAGGTCCATATTCAAACTCGACAACACTTCCTCTTGTGTGTGAAATTTCATTCAAACCAGACTCACCGTTAATAAGTTACATATTTATTTCAGTCTTTTTATTTCTATACCACTGTGTCGCTTACGATAAAATTCCTTTACTGTAAGATGTAAACATTGACTTACGATAAAATCTTACCCCCTATATTTTTAAAATATCAGTCGGTCCATAAAATTTTAATTTGAGAATTAAAAAAAAAAAATGAAAAAATGTCGCTTACGATAATATGGCGCTAGGGCTCGATGTGATTTCAGCTCAACTAGCAATATTTAAAAGAAAAACTTATTTTATAATACAGCATATTTTTAGGCGTTGGTGAAGTACACCATACAAATGTTTACAGACTTGTAAAATGAATCCCTAAATTTGTATTATATGTATCATGATAAGCGCCATCTAAATGTGACATATTCATGTGATATTTATATTTCAATAAACAAAACATAGTTTTAGGATGCGATTTTTATAGAACCATTTCTGTTTGCAATTTTTCAAGTATAGATGGCGCAACATAAAGTTTATATGGCATAAATATTGATAATACATATACAGTCAGAGTCAAAATTTAATATACAGCACGCTAAATGAAGCTAAATATTTTAATTAGAAAAAGAAAAAGTTAAAAATTAAATTTAGAGTTTATGTTTTATTATTTTAAAAAACTTTGGGAGTTAAAATTGATTTGGTGGAAAATTTATGGGAAAAAGTAAAAAGTACCTAAACACAACTGTCAAAAATGAGTATACAGTTGATGGATAACGCTCAATTTTATATTACCAAAATCCGAAAATAGAAAGTTCAAACTTATATCGCTGGCTTAACATGCAAAGGCTCTAAGTCCATATTTTAAAATTTTACAGGAGAGACAAAAAGCAATCAAACTTTTTATTGTGTAAACATTTTTGAATTCTGTAAACGCAATTTTTTGGTATTTTTCTTTGTTTTCTATGTGCGTAAAAGAAAAATGAAAACGTAAGTATTTGCCGAGAAAAAGGCTTTTTTGACTTAGAGCTTTTTATATTGCTTAGTTTGAATTTGTTCATGGATTTATGACTTTTTCTTAGAACTTGTCTATCGTTATATTTCTTATTTACTACAATGAAAGTATTGTATTTGTTTGCTTTTTTATATTTTTATTCAAAAAGGTAATAATATGTAAAAAAGTAAAGATTGTTTTGATTATTGTAAAATAGAAAGATAATTTATTCAGAAATATGAATAACAATACACTGTCCAACAAATTAAGACTTTTTGATTGGAACATAAATGCAACGCTAAAATGAACAGAACAGATCATTTATGTAGAATAAACATTGGGTAAAATTTTTAATTTTTTGGTCGAAGCGAAAAAAAAGGTGTAAGTTAATGTGTGAGAGATTTCTTATTGTCAGAATAACATTGTGGAATTTTATGGGGATAATTTTTGTGGAAGATATTAACCCTCTACCTCCTATATTGGAAAAAAAAAATTGTAAATACAAATTCTGGATAGGGACACCCTTATGACCTAGCGGTATGAAATATACTTTACGACCTATTCTCATAGCTCCGAAATATACATACAAAATTTCATAAAAATCGGTTTAATCGTTTCGGAGGAGTTCAAACACAAACATTGTGACACGAGATTTTTATATATTAGATTTTATCTAATATTTAAAATAAAGTCTTTTAATACAGATGTATAAGGATATTTTAATAAAATTATAATTTTATGTAATTAATTATAATACTAATAGTATCGAATAATTCGTATTGAAAAATGTTTTTTAGAAAATCTGTCACATACTACAATAAAATCAGGACTGTTAGATTTGGCTATTTCTCGCTAAACTTAAACCTTTTTGACGATGAAATTATGGGTTTGGCAACATTGCGATTTTTTTTTTTTTTTGGCGGTAAATAATTAGATTTGTTGTTAAATCGTTTCATATTTATATGAAAATATAATTGTGTATTTTAAATTATTTTGAAATTATTCGCACATAAATTTTATGAGTTTATTTGACAAATCTATTTAAAATGGGAAGATATATTATATAAATATAAGATTATATGTATATAGAATTACATATATTTTATTTCAAATATTTAATAATTTATGAATGCCTTAAAACTATTTTCATATTTTGTATCAATACATACGTAAAATATAGAGTTTCGGATATACAACTTGTCGATCAAGGTGAACAAAAAAAACTTTACCGAAATGTCTTCAATATAATTTATTTTGAGATCATTTTGAAAAAATAAATTGATCAACATTTTTGGAAAATTCGGGCAATTTTTAGTACTTTAAATTCACATGCCTTATATGTATGTAATTTTGTATCCAAATAATGGGCTCTTAAACTGGATCATAATCAATTTTGTGCATTTGGAAAATTTGAGTTTTCATCAGACACAACAAATGTTATAGCTAGATCACATACATAACTCTGTTTTTAATCACTTGAAGAAGTCTGTTGAGAATGTCGCATGTAACTAATGTAGCAGTCATTTCATATACCTAGTGGATTTAAATCGTGCTAGAAATTAGAAAAGTTCAATTTTGGACATGCTGATAAATATGGCTGGATATTTTTGTTGACGCTCCAAAAGGACAACCATAAAATTTTAAGTCCAACAGTAAAAATAAAGCTCTCATTTAAATCATGTGTAGACAGAAGTCTAGAGCAATACACAGCTTTAAACGAATATTTTGGCTTAGAAATTTGTATATCCGGTTGTTATATTTTATAAAACCTTAATATATGTATAAGTATTTATTTAAGAATAATTCTTAAATGTAACAAGCTACCCCTAGTAACCCTGGTAAGTACATTCATACATACCGTCATACAAATTAAGCAAAAAGATGATTGCAGAAGCTTGCAAAAAATATTTGTTTTTTTTTTTTTTCTAAATATTTTTAATTTTAGTGCTGTTGTTTAGACAGCTTTGTCTTGACAACAAACGTCATTAAGTGTTATGATAAATATATTTGTGGGTAAGTTAAAGTCGAACAAATTGGAAAAAAGCATTTTCAGACATACAGAGTTTTAAAATTATTTAAATACACACAAAAAAATAATCGAGGCTATACTAACTAAGCGTAAAAAGTTAATTTCTTTTTATATGAAAATGAAAAACTCAGTTTTATTATCTATGCCAATAGGTAATTCAAACAATGGCACTTTACCTAAAAACTATGTTAATATAACTATTGGAATTAGTAATTTGATGTTTGATATATTTTTTATACCCTTCAGCTTTATATAAATTTGTCATTCCGTTAGTAATTTCCACAATATAATTGTCCGACCCTATAAAGTATATATATTCTGGATCCTTATAGATAGCGGAGTCGATTAAGCCATGTCCGTCTGTTGAAATCAATTTTCTGAAGACCCCAGATCTTCAATAATTCTCTCAGACATGCTTTCGAGAAGTTTCCTACTTAAAATAAGCAAAATCCGTCCATAGATAAAAATTAAGCAAAAAGATTGATTTGCAAAAATCCGAGGCAACCTCTGAAAATTTCATCAAAAAAAGACAATTTATTGTACCTTTGACAAAAAAGCAACAAAACGTACATATGTTTGGATGTGTGTTGGTTTCATTCCATTGCGTATTTTGTTTTTTTCTTTGGCGTTGTTGTTTTTATACTCTTCACCTTCGTCAAGGGTATATAAGATTCGTCATAGCCGAATATAGCAATTGAAAATATTTTTGGTGCAAAAGGGTATGTATGAAATTATCTAAAATTTTAGTTATATTAACTAAAGGTAAGGTCAGACTACGCAAATTATTTGACACAAAATGTTTCATGTGTTTGATCAAAACTACATCAAATAATACATGGCTTGATTTTGTGGTCACACTGTACACATTTATTTGCCATATTTGTTTCATCTAACTACACCGAAATACTATCAAACACACGAAGGGGAAAATATATTTGTCTTGTGGTCACATTTATGCTAATATTTTTTCTAAATAATTATTAAATAATGCTGTAAAAAAACTTTGATTTCTTTCATCAATAAAAAATACATATCTAGAAAGTAAAATACTACTAGATTTTGCTTTACATTTGAAAGAATTGTGAAATTTCAGTACTTTTATTTAAACGTCAAATATTTTAAGTTCCTAGTTTGAACAGAAAATATTTTTGCACGGCAAACAAGAAAACAGCTGAATTTGGTCAAACAAATTTATTTGCCGATAAGAAATCTTTCTTGTAATGTGACCAATGTGTGACTACTAAACAGCAAATATTTTCGTCAATTTTTTATTTGATCTTGCAATTCATTTGCAAGATCAAACAGCGTCAAATAACAGCTGTTGCATCATGTGTTATCGCAAAAGTAGTGTTGCTATGGGGGCATTTACATTATGACTTTAAGTCATGACTTAAAATCATTGGCTTTTTTTTGTACTAGCAAATTGTGAAGTCTACACAAAAGGCAAGTTTTCTGTTTTTCATGACTTTTTTTAATATTCAGCTTTGAGCTCTTTTCTGATTGGTTGTTGATACGATTATATGACAAAAAAAGGCGAGCATGGTTGCAAAAAAAGGCATCGTATAAATGAATGGAGATTTTCGTAGGGGTTTTAAAAGAGAAACCAAAAAAAAGACATGACTTTAAATCAACGTGTAAATGTCGACTATATCTTAAATTAAAAATCGCTAAATAATGAAAACAAATCGCGAAAAGAACTCAAGCTTGAACAATTTAATAATATAATTATTAAATGTTTATTTATTAAATTATATTACTATCAACGTATTAAAATTGTACTAAAAGTCTACAAAATATCCTTTATATAATTAACAATTTTGGAATTTTATTGTATTTGTTTTGGCTGTGTTTGGATTTCGAACTAAAAATCGCATTATTCAAAAAAAACAAATATTACTATGATGAACTTTACAATAATCAAATAAGCAAACTGTTAAAAAGAAAAAGTATATTTTTAAAATGCTGAAACCAAAGTATATACACTTAGTCCAACTCTTTGACTACTTGTATCTAACTATATCTTGGATGCAAAACGAAATGAAAATATGCTAGAAGTGTAAAATAAAATTATAAAATTCTGTGTGTTAAAGAATTAATGTGAGTTGAACAATATTTAATCGAACATTTTTTCTTAAAATTTCGAGACATTTGATGTGTTTACACTTTTCACAAGGGTGCTGAATTCACACGGTATCCATTTATGTGAGAGAGTAATATTGAAAAATAGAGTCGGACTACTTGTTATACTTTGGTTGAAACTTAACTTATATGTAGAAGGAAAAAAGAAATTCATAATGAAATAATTTTTTAATAAATATTATTAATCGAACATGACTTTTCCCAAACTTTTATCCAAAGTATACCAAGTAGTCCGACTCTCAATTTTTTCAAATTATTCTCTCACATATACGGGTACCGTGTGAGTTCAGAGAAATGTAAACAAATGAAATTTCTTGATATTTAAACTTTTGATTTTTGTTAAAATAACGTTTTTTTACACATTATTACTTAAGCACATATAATTTTATATTTTTTTAAAACACTTTTAGCACACTTTCATTGTTAAAAAGTTTCTATTGTGCACAAATCAAGAAAAAAAATATTTTGGAATTTCTGACATGTAATTTTTTGTTATTGTAGAATTTAAACTATAGGACAGAGTTCCAATTTTTGGTATTGAAAATTCATATAAAATTCAATTTAGAACGTATTTATAAAACTCTGCTGCCTGTAGAAAATTTAATAGGTACCAACACATGTGTAATTTTGTTACTCACACATGTTTAGAGTTAAGTACTTTTTTACAAACACATACATAGAGTTAGGTACTGTTGTCAAAGAGTCGGACTACTTGTTATACTTTGCTTTTATCAATCAGAATGTTCACAAATATTATATTCGCTTTAAAAAAAATTAAACACTGTTTAAGAATTAATTTTTAATTGCAATCAAATCATAATATTTATGTATGTCTAAACTATATTCTTTGATTTTAAATTCAATAAATATTCAATTAATTTGAGCAATTTTGTATGTTAAACGTATAAAAATATAAATCGCATAAAAATGCAAAAATCGCAACATAGACTTCATGTCATCAATTAGTTTTTCTCCCAGTATGTCATTCTAGGCTGAATGATTTTTATGTGAAGAAGAAGACTTCATTTATTGATGCCATTTTTTTAGTGAAAATAATTTAAATAACTAATTTTCAAGAAATATTGATACGTATTTTAGTTAAAGAATTAAAATTGTGTAATTTTGTTTTTAATTTAGTACCAAAAATATTTAAATATTCTCCTTTTATTTATCCGCCATGTTGAGCAAATAATTTTCTTTGTTTGCTCTATTTAATCAAACAAATATTTCATGAAAGTATTTGATATAGTGTGACCACACGTCAAAAATATTTACTGCTTCTTTTTCGCAGCTGTTTGGTCAAACAAAAAGTAAAAAATTAAATTGACTATATGATAACAAAATTCAACAAAACTTTAATAAAATAATTGTTTTAAATTCTAAATAAGTGCTTTAATCTTAAAAAGATTTGTAAGATCAAATTATATATTTTTTAGGTATTTATATAGCTAGTGGTCACACTATGTTCACATTAAGAAAATATTTTGTTTGCCGACAAATAAATTTGTTTGACTAAAATCATCTGTTTTGTTGTTTGCTCTAAATTTTATTTGTGGTCAGATTCAGACAATGAAATATTTGACGATAAACGTCAAATATTAGCTGTGTCTGACCGTACCTTAAGAAACTTTGTAAATGCCATTCTACCCTTGAGCTTAGTTAAAATTATACTATCAGGTATGTTCTGCAAATCACATTTTATAAAAGTGGTTTGAAATCACATAAAAGGTGTTCTGTGCACATAATTTTGTGATTTTAAAACGTTCAGCAAAGTCACTAATGTTTTCAAATCACTTTGTTATTTCTGCGGCTATTATATGGAAAATATTAAAATAAATTACTTAAACAAATTAAACAATATGTCCTTCATTGATTTTCTTAAAGAATTACTTGTTTTATTAAAAAAAAACTTAAAATTTAATAAAAATCTTGAGACTCCTTCTGCTGTAAAAAGTTTATTTGCTTTTGTGATTTCCTTTGTGATTTCAGGTTTGTTTTCAGTTGTCAGCTGTTTATGATTTTTGAAAATACATGGAAGCTTGCCAGACTAAAATTGTTTAATGGTTGTCTAAAATATGTTCAATATCTTTAAATTAATTATAGAATTCAGCATAAAATTTATAATATTTGTTATATTATATTATAAGTTATCAATATGTGTTAAGTTTTTTGTGCTAATTGAAAAAAAAAACTGCAACAAAGTTGAAGCAAGTGGTAACCAAAAGCGATTGTGTACTGTGGCTGTTTTGTTTGCTTGCGCCATAGTTTTTGCAAAACAACGCATTTTAATACGTTCATCTCTTAACTGCCTTCTTTTTAAATCCATTAAAGATATTTTCACTTTAATATTTCCATACAATTATTTGAAAAACAAAACATTTAAAATAAACGAATCAGCTGTTTTCTTGTGCTTTCGAAAAATTAAAATCACACCGAAAAATTCAATAATGGTGTGATTTACAGAACAGGCACAAATCACACGTGTGATTTTAAAACGGTATGTGATTTGAAATCACGTGGATTGCAGAACAGGCCTGTATATTATTTTGTTGAATTTGAAATATTCAAATATTTTTAATAATGTAGTAGCGTTGTCATTGGAATAATCGAGGAAAATATATATTTTTTATTCAAATGAATAACATTATACAAGTTGGTTACATTGAAAATTTTATTAGAAACGACTTTCTACATTCATTTCCAATCGAACATTATGAAACCCTAGGAAATAATAAAGTATCTACTATAGTGTTAGAATGATTTTGCAATTAATAATAAAAATTATAGATATACTTAATTTATAATAAGTTTTAGTCAAACGCCTTAAGTAAACATTTACTGAAAGCCTTAAACGAATTTAATCAATATTTTAATCAAGACTTTATATAATTAAAATGCTATAATTTATTATTTTTTACATCTATATATTATTAACTTTGTATTTTAATTCATTGTTAATAAGAAATTTATTAAAAACTAGATTGACCCGGTGCGCTTCGCTACCCCTGTCGATGTAAAAATCGGTTCAGCAGTTTAGTAATTATTGTTTAAAAACTAAGGGTACCAATTTTACCCGTTTTTCCCCCTTTTTATCCCTTTCTAGTCCAAGTATTGAAAAAATTTATAGCCTATTGACGCTTCCAAGTAAGGATCTATCTACGTTCCAAATTTCAATAAAATCGGTTCAGCCGTTTAGGCGTGACGCTCAAACAAACAAACAAACAAACAAACAAACAAACAAACAAACAAACAAACAAACAAACAAACAAACAAACTTACAAAGACATTTATATATTTATATAGATTGATCACTCGAATAATAACAAAAAATGAACTTTTATTCGATTAAAATAATACTCGAATAATTAACAATTCTTTACAAAGCTGTGTAAGGTTTTTTACTACATATGGATACAATTGATTTAATTATATCTACATATATCCTAAATCTGTTGCAGATTTTAATCTTTCCTAGGTTGTTGTTGTAATCGTGAGATGTTAATCCGAAATCCATTGAAAAATAATTGATCATCTTGTAATAACATTAGGAATTAATGGTCTTGTTTCTTTGAGATAGTTTCTTCGAATATTCGACAATTATTAATAGAATTTTAATACATTCGAATTTGTTTCCTTATTTATTATATTCGAATAATTTGTATGCGAATGACGACCCTAGTTGGGCTTGATCTATTACTATATAATTAAATAGATTTTATGAAACTCTTGCATGGATTTTTTCAGTGTATATTTAATAAACAGTAAATATTAAAACCGAAATATTTTGTTTTCTTTTACGTTTTTAATATGTATATCCACATATGTATGTATGTTCACAGTTTTTGGCCATAAATTATTTATGAGAACCCAGCAGTTAAGCAAGTAGTCAATGTATCCCTTATAGAGAGTTATTGTGACTTCGTTGACTCCAATTTATATATTTTACATCATTTAACTCATACGTGCTCTTTGTAGTGCAGAGAGAAGACAATTGGTTACTTTATACATCCCACGTAATCTAGCGTGAAGACAATTATCACTTAAGTATCTCTAAGTAATCTAAGGTGTAGTCACTTTAAACGTTTTGTGAGTAATTCGTGCAAACTGGTTTTATACAAATTGTGTTGATATAATTCTCATACAGTTTATTTTTCTTTTGCCTTAAGTATACTGAGATCTCATATCACCTAGCGTGAAGTCACTTGCCACTTTAGTGTCTCTAAGTATCATATAGCGTAGTCACTTTAAACGTTCATTTTGTACTGCACTTTAGAAAGTAGTTATTTTAACCACCAATAGTAATCTATTGGAGTGTTGTCGGAGAAAGGTTTGTTCAAAGCAATCAGTTATTGGACTGTCTATGAGATGTCTTTCTAACTGACTATTTTATGTAAAATAGCACTTTACATGTTCACATAACTAGTTATGTAGCTGATTAAGTAACCAGACTCTTTGTAACCGGTATGTTGATCCAATGTGTTGACTACTGTAGACCAGCTATCAGACAGTCTTATTGTAATCAAAAACGGCTTAGAACGTAGATAGTTATGTAACTAGTTGTCACCCTAAATGATTGGTAAAATCACTAGTTCGAGACATTCTCCTAGAACTGCTGGGAATTCATGAGTTAAGCGTGTAATTTTACAAAATTGATTTAAAATGTTTGTTAGATACTGGGACATAGGGTCCCAGAATATTATTGTAGACTATTTCGCAATGTCCGGGATATTATGCGTAGAAAATACATGCATAGTATATAAATATATAAATATATACATATGTATGTATGTAGATTTATTATTTGTGTTTTGCATGTAATTATTGTATTAATGGAAACAGAATTATAAAACATAAATTCATAAATAATGTCGATATAAAAAATTGTTTTTTTTTTTTTTTTTGTTTGTTGATTTTAAGACAGATCTTTTCGAAATAAATTGACGTAAGTTATGTTCATTTTTAAAACTTTCTGGTTTTTATTTCTTTCTTTTTTTATATACATATCTACATACAGATAGATATGGATATGTATGAATATTTTTGTTTTGATAGATCCCATCGATTTGTTTTGTTTTTCTGTTACTATCCGTGTATTGTACGAGTATTCTGGATTCAGAAGTATAAAATAACAAATAAATATTTTGAACGAATTTCGAATAAAATAAAAATAAAAAAAACACAGAAAAAGTTGTTTATCAGATAGTCAAGTATAGATATTTATTATTTGTTTATTAATTTTAATTTAATAAGGATTTGGTGGTAAACACTTTATTTTTCAAATTAATTATACAACATTTTTTTTTTATTGTCACATTTTGTTTATTTTTTATAAGAAGTGAAACTTCTTGTTTTTCGTCTTTCTCAATAAATAATTGTATTGAATTAATAAACCAATTAAAATATTTTTTTATACAGATTTTTGTATAATTTTTAAAAAGTATTTTCATTATTAATAACTCTACTTTTTATACCCTATATAGATATGCAGTGTCGGCCAAAACTTACTGAATAAAACAAATACATATTTATAGATCTTGCTTCATATAATATGGAGAAAATGAATGATCATTATAAAAATTTAAAACAAAAAATGCTTATTATCTGATCTTAGTAGGTATAAATATAGAAATAAGTACCCATTTTAAGCGGATTTTTTTCCCCATACATCTTCCAACTGAGACCAATGACAATGTAGATGCGACTAATCCAAAGTCTGTATTCAGTTTCCACTTACATTTACACAGCGATGGCCTAGGCCGTCATAAGGGTCGGTCCAACTCTACCGACAACGTAAGCGAAGGTCGGATGGGTCCAATATTGTACTGATTCAAAGGGAACTTAGATATGTCTCAATGCAATTACAGCCATATGCATAAAAATTTACAAGAGCCTTATAAACCAATTATAAGCAAATTTTCATAAAGTTGTATTCATAAACGATTAATAGCTCAAAATACATTTGATAAATCTTTAATAAGTGTACAAATTTTAAAGTTCGTTTGACCCTACTTTAAACCTACTATTAAGTATTCTTTTTACATTTTATCCTGAAAAAAGGTAATTTTAAAAATAATTCTTTATAAATTTGCAATAATAGATGATACTATTGCAATTGATAAACATAATTTTAACTCCGCTGGGAAATTTAATAATATAAGATTTTGTTCCATATTTCTCCGGCAGTGAATTACATGAGGTTCGCAAGTGAGTTTTATTGTCATTTTTGTAATTTATTGTTAACCTGTAACGGCATGTAGTAACTAAATGTGTAAACAGTGTGGAAGAAGGTCCACAGAATCTAATATACCCACTCCGGAATTAAAATAATGTGTTTCCACATATAAATTCATTTAATTTTGTTAAAATTTAACAAAATGACAATAAAAATAAACAGATGTTTATTTTATCACAGAATATTCGTCATTCGAATACTTTTAATAATAATTGAACTAAAATATATAAAATCGTTTGTATATTAATGCATTTTAGCTTAGGATAAATTTACTAGAATCAAATATATATTTTTTCTCTAAATACTTTAGTTTTTTTCTTCAAAAATATATTATTACTAAAAACAAACAATGAAAAAAAGAGAATTAACGAATATTTTATCTTAATTGCAAGCAACACTAACAACGAAAAAAGGAATATAACAGAGAAGCATTGCCAGCTTAGACAAAAAACAGTATATTAGTTATTGTACCTTTAACAAACGTTTATGAATACTATACTTTTATAAATGATTTTTAAAGCTAAAGTGTTTGTTAACAAATTTGTGTTTTAAATCTACAATAAGTTTTTTTTATGCATATAGCCGTTAGTCTTTTATAGTAGACATTGTATTAACATTAGATGGGTCCGATTAGGAACGATAATGGGATGAATTTGAACTATTAAATAATTAAATTAACTAAAATTTCAATAGAGTTTTTGTTAAAATATTTTTATTAATAAAAATAATTCATAAATAAAGGCTTATTTAGTAAAAAACAAAAAAAAAAAAAAAATTCATAAATAAAGGCTTATTTAGTAAAAAAAAGATTTTTCGGAAGTGTCTGGCCTTGTGAACTTTGAAGCAATTTCTAATGTTTTTGGCGTAATCCTTTTCATTTGAACAAAGCTGTTTTTAATTAAAACAAAAATACAACAATAACCGTCATGTTTTATGTTCGAAAATACGGGTATTAAATGAAAATGCAACATTTAATTTTATTTTGTTAAATAGATTTCAAATTTATTTTACCTTATCTTAATTGGTGTTGAATATCTAAGTTTAGTTTTGAAAAAAAATTAAAAATGTTTACGTTTTATCGTGGCTAAGACACAGTGAAGAAATTTAAAGTCATATCATTAGAGATTTAAAATAATACAATATAATGTCCAATAAAGACCTCAAAATATAGTTTTGTAAGGCATAATAAATAAGTTAAAAAGTCAGGAACGATACAATGAATTCATTCTGAAGACCGTCCAAGATGTACTACTACCAGAGATGCTACACACATACTTAGAGAATTTGTAAGATATCCAACTAAGTCTGCTCCAAGAGTTCTTAAATCATTGAAGAGAAGAGCTGGACTAATATTGTACAGAGTAAAAAAAAGGTGAACTTAAATTTGTGCAAGAGCATCTCCACTGGACTCAAGATGATTGAAATAGAGTTTTGTTTTCAGAAGAATCATAGTTCAATATAGTAAATTCTAGAATTCTAGTTGGACATAATCGTTCTTTTTACTGATTGTTCATTTTTATTCAGAACATTTTATTGAGCAAGTTTATTCTTAGTAAGTTAGTTAGTGACCTCTAAAAGTTTTTAAACTATAAAACACCGATTATTACAGGTACGCAAAAAATGATAGTTGTTAAAAAAGTTATATCGAACCGTATGGTTATTTGATGTTCTACAAAAATATTTCAATGGTTGTGGTTTGCTGAGCGAGAAAAAAATAAAATGTTCAAAAGGCAACGAGTGTGATATATATTTGTCCCTTTATGGGATGAGATAGTTCTTCTGCACAAAAACAATACAAGCAATATATGTGTGAAAATACTTCAGACACAGATATGCTAATGGTGTCATTTGTACCATTAGGATTGATAATGTATTTGGACAAATCAAACACCATTTTCTACGAAATACTGCAGACCAATTAAATTTTATTTTGAAAAGGAAACTCATGATGCCATTAAAAAAGAAGTCAGTGATATTAGAGCCCAAATTGCAACACTATAGCCATTCGCATTAGAGATTGACGGCCAGACAATTGAAGTAAGCTACCAATTAGTGCTAACGATTATAGGTGGAAAAGTAGGCCAGGCTTTGGCTGACACAAAGGCTTCATCTATCTGTATTATATCGAGCCCTAACCGCAAAAATAACGTAAGCGACATTTTTCCGAAATTGACTTTTTAATGAAAATCGATAGAAAAGTGTCGTACGCATCAACACCTGAAATAATGAAAATAAAGTGTTTATATATACAGAGATAACGCAAATTCAATTATATCGTAAGCGACACTCACCTTTTTGCTTTACCGCAAAAATAACGTAAGCGACATAAAAGCCAAAAGGGGCAATAAATTAAAGTAAGAGTAGCCGAAGTAATAGAGAGAAAATCAAAAGAAATTGAAATACACAAATATCAAATCAAGCATTTTTTTCTAATCTATTCAAATTTGCTTACTACCTGGTCATACAATAATGCCTGTTGATTCTATTCACAGTACAATAGAATCGTTTACTCGAAACCGAACTGTATGGGCTCCTAGTGAGTGGCCTATAGTTATTCGAAGTGCAAGAAAAACCCCTTACGGTTATGAATTTATATCGATAATGCACTCTAAGGGTACTAATTTAAACGCTTAAGTTTCCAATTTGTGCAAATGCGCAACGTATTTCATGAACCCACCTTTTAAATTTTGTGCAATTTTATACAGAAAATGTCTATTTGATAAAAATATGAAACAAAAATAAATTTAAAAAATTCTTAGAAAAAAAGGTTTTAAAAATTGTATAAATTTAAATTCTAAAAACTTCTAATGAAAGTGAAATCTTTGTAACAAACAATAGTAAACATAGTTTGGAAGATTTTGCTTATATTCTAGCTGTTGGTTAATATTTCCAATCATTCGGTTCCAAAGTCACACAATTTTCACGTGTACAAAAAATTTGTATTTTATTTGATTTTTATTTATTATAAATAAAAGTAAACAAATGCAGCTGATTTATCAAATGCACAATATATTTAAGTTTGCGAGCCTAAATTGTCGCGCAAACTTATCGGAGTTGTGGAAACGAATTAACATACAATTTTTGAAAGTTCATTAGAGAGAGTGTAAAAATGCATAGATTGTACAGTTTACGAGGCATTTAAGCGTTTACATGAGGACTCCTTCTGATTTTCAAACTGGAAAATGTTTTCTGATTAGCTTGTTCCAAAGAAAATAAAATTAAGCACGATGCAGTCTTCAACTTTTTATACAACTATGATTACAATTAAATACGGCTATTGTGATAAGGAGTGAGATCGAAAAATTCTTACTTCAATTTCCATACTCTGTTTTTGGCCTCTAAATTTTTTGCAGCGTTCCTGTCAGGAACTTTTTGACCCTTGTATGTTTTTAAACCTGCATTAGCTTTAAATTTTCGTACCAAATAGACCGAGCACTGAGCTAACCGGGCTGCTTTCCTTCCGGATGTGTTGGAAGCTATTTTGAAAATGCTTTCTATTTTTTTGGCTTTCGAAACATAATGTGGACCATTCCTTCTACCTGAACCAGGGTTTTAATCAGATTAACAACAAATGAATATAATTGAAATCAAATAATACTTGGGTTAAACGTTTTAATGAAAAACGTGTGTTAAAAATTTTACGATCTCACTCCTTAATAGCGAGGACAAGATATTGATTTAAATACTTCTACGGTCCGTGGACCTCCTCCGCTATCCAACACAGAATTAAAAATTTCCTCATATAAATTCAATGATTTAAAATGACCTTGCAATAAAAATAGTATTCCTCAAAGTTTTCATAACGAATATATTGGCCTAAAACATTCCCAAAATATTATAGACGCATTAAACGAAACAGATGAAGAAGATATGCCTTAATTTCCTAAGCACCTACTATATTAGTTTAAAACTTTTTTCTGATTTTTAAAAAAATACATTTTTTCGAAACTTAAAATAATATTTTTTCTTTATAAAGCATTTATCGTATGCACCATATTTTAGTCTCAGCTGTTTGTAATAGTGGCGGTAAAAATAACGTAAGCGCCAAAACAAGTTTGTTGCTCACAAAATTAACTTAAAAATGCATTTATCTCATATATGAGACCAGTAATAGACTACATTTTAACTTTCAAAAAAATCCTTCGCACAACTTAAAAAAAAAACAAAAAAAACTCTCTCCTTTAAAATTCGATTTTTGGCGCTTACGTTATTTTCGCGGTTAGGGCTCGATATGTCAAACCATATCAAGCCACTGAAACCAAGTCCCGGAAAAATCGCCGCTAAATCAGTTATGATCTTGGTTTTGGACCTACAGTATCAATAAGAAACAACAACACCAACAAAGAGTTAAGAAGTTTACAAAAAAAAAAACATGTGCAAGACGATTTCGCAAATATGGGTTGATTATAGATCAATTAAAACAAGAATCAAGTAATACGAATGATGAGAACACAGCAAGAAGGTTCTTTTCAGATCTCGAAAGAGCATCTGAAATAACAGGTGAATTTCTACTTAATACATTTTTTTCGAGATTTAAAACAATTATCGATATACTTGTGTGCAATGAACAAATTGATGCTAGAAAATTTGGTGACATGCATTGTCTGCAACAGTTCACAAAATCCTTTACCATGGAGAAGTTGTCATTAAGCATCACTTAGTACCACTTGGAAATCTATCAGAGGATATCACGAAATTCTACAAATGCAGATCTATTTTATTTTCATCTCTAGCATTCGATGTCAATGGAAAGTAGAACATCGGGAATTAGATGAAGAAGCAAAAGGACTGCTAGAGGACAGAAGTAACATAGATCTAAATACAGAATATTTGTCGGCTATTTTCCAATAACTATAATTTTCTTTAATTGTTATTTAAGTAAAAAATAAAATAAACATTAAAAAACGTTTAGTTGTTATAAAAAATAAACAAGTAAAGCTGATTCAAAAAACATAAAATCCGCATTTCATACTAAATGATATTAAAAATTAAAAGTTCAACTTAAACTTTTCTCAACGACTGCTGAACTGGAGGAAAATATCTCTCTATCAAAAAAATTCTAAAATATCTCTATCGATTCAACACTTACAGAGTTTTGGGCGATGAAAAACGATTCGGGGCCACTGTGCGTCGGTATCCCAATCAACGTTTACATCCTCGATACTGTCAAGGTACTGTTAAACATGGTGGGAGCATGTGATGGTGTGGAGTAAAAACTGGTGTGAAAACTTATAAGAAATAGTGAATCTGAAGATCAATCGGGAAGAGGTAGATGGAAGTCCAGAGAGACTCTTTGGTCCAATACAGGAAGCTTGGTCGGCAATACCGATGCAAATAGTAGATATCCTCATTAGTCAGGCGCGGATCGAGGGGCGTGAAAAAAGTTTTTTTTTTTTTAAGTTATGAATATGATAAATGTATTTACGTTGTTATTAAAATGGGCGTTCAAGCTTTTTAAGGGAACAAACTTTTTCTTGAAAAGTAAGAACAAATTGATTTGATACTCAAAGTAACTAATATGTGATTACGGTTCAGTTTGTTTTGGTCGACATTGTAGATACAAATGTATGCACAGTGGCTGTTATAAGTATAATCGTGACAATCCCGTGAAAATCGTTGAGTAGAGCTGAATTAATAACCATTCCTAGGAATGGTTACTGGATCCGCAACCGGCTGTGGGTTCAAAATTTTACGATTTCTTTGAAGAGAAATTCTGTGGGTTATTCGATTTTTAAATAACCAAATAGTTCTTGTTTTGGTGTAAATATACTATAGGACCACGCGATGGCCAAAATTGTGTTATTTACGGTAAACATTTTTTCGTGTCATTTTGGAAGAAAAACCTGACCCATAAAAACGATTTTTTTAAAGTAAAAATTTTCTCAAATTTTTATTACTTTTTATATTAAAACAGCGGATTATTCTCTTTCCCGCTACCGCAAATTTTAAATATAGATTCGAGCCAGGTTGAAATATTTATAAAATAAAACTATTTGCTTTTTTTGGATAAAAATAAAAAAATTATCTCCAAACTTTACCGCGTTCTGTGGGTGAACTTTTTTGACAAGTGCGAAAAAGTAATACCATATTTTTAAACAACTTTCAACGATTTATTCGACTATTTTGATATTTGAAAAAAATTTAAAAAAGTTATAGTCCTAATATACATATTACGTATCAAAGTGTAGGAAATTTATAATTAATTAAAAAAAATTTTAACGATTTTTGAAAAAAAATTAACAAAATTTGGCAGACTTTGTTTATAAATAGTTTTTAATGAAAATTTACATTTATATAGACATTTTAAATTGAAATACTAAAGTGGAAAACAAATTAAGATTTGCTATTGAGAACCTTACAATTCCCATAAACTTTTCAAAAATAAGAAAAATTGTGATTTTCGGCGTATAATTTTCTGTATAACTAAAAATGAATGGTAGCACATGTTTGCAATAAAAAGATGACAAAAACATTATTATACATAACTTTTAATTCAGTAAAGATTTTTAAACAATTCTTTTTTGTTAATTAAAAAAAAATATTAAAAAAAAAATCGAGACAAATTTGAATCCGCTATATACAAAAAATCGGACTATCCGTTTCGAAATTATAGATTTATTTCCAATTTTTTTCGGAATTTCAATAATTTATTTTCTTCAGTGATTTTTGGAAGTAGGCCTGATATGGGATCTATGACCAGTTATGTGTGATTTATTTGTAAAATTATATTCTGATTCCAAAATTTTTAAAAGATTTATGCTCATTAAAGTGATTTTCGGATGTGAGCCTTATATGACTAATTATGAACCGATCATCATAAAATTAGATGACATGACTTCCATATATATAAAACTTATATGGAGCGAAATTTGGGTAGAAAAATATCTGTATAAATAAAACATTTATATCCGATAAAGTCCTATTTTGGGAGGACATTTGTATGGGGGCTACGTGAAATAGTGGACCAATTTCAGCCAGTTTCAATAGGGTTCGTGCTTGATCGAAATATCTTCAAAATTGCGACCTGTACTTTGCGCACAAGGCTTACATGGATTACCAACCAACCAGACAGATGGGCGGTCAGGTATCGTTTAATCGACTCAGAAAGTGATCGGTCTATAATTACTTATATCTCCCATAGAAGGCCCACTTCCGAAAATCACTAACGAAAATAAATTATTAAAATTGTGTAAGGTATTATATGGCGAACTTGACCGACCATACTTTCTTACTTGTTTTGGTTTTATAAAACATGTTAGACTTTTTAAATCCGATCTCTAGATATGAATACACACTCACTTGTCAAATTTTGTCACTTTTCAAAAATCGGAATTGAAAAAAGTCCATAGGGTATATGTTTGGCAAAAATTAACAAAATTTTAAGACTTAAGGTACATTTTTAGGTGATGTACGGTGGAATAAATGATATATATTGTGGTCCTTATTAAATTCTTAGACTTATAAAATTCTTAGAAGGCACGATGAGAGAAACTAGGTTGATGAGATTTTTCCCAAATATTCTCTTCATCAGAATTTTTTTTTTTACAACAAAATGTCAGTCCGACGTTTAAAAACAGTTAAAACACAATATGGCCTAATAAGGCATAACATAGGTATAATCGATAAAAAGTTTTGAAACAAAATAAAATGTATCTATTAAAATTGCTAATTTTGATAGATATAATGTCTAAGCAGCACATGAATTTGCCACAAATCGTATATATTTTTATTCAAAGGATTTCGGAATTAGGATTGTTATCTCTAGTCATCAGTCAGAAAGTCGGAATCTGAAATATATAATCCGAAAATAGTAACTTTAAGTTCGTTTTGAATGAATTATCCCCAATATAGGATAAAATATTTTGATTATTGTAAAAAAAAAGTGTAAATTCAGACCTATGTCCCGTTACATTTACCCTTATTCAAATCAAAATTAAAATGAAATGTTTTCTTATGAACATAATTAAGTAAATATATGATAGTCACTGTACGTACATTCATATGTGGTATAATTCATCAATTTAAAATGAAATAAATTTTAGTTTAATCTTTTTTTTATTTATTATTTTGAATTTTCGTAATTATTTGATTGGTGAATGGCATTTTGGTGTGCGTTAGTTTGTGCGTCTGTTTGTATAGTTAGAGTATGGATGGATAGTATAGAATAACTAACTGGTCGATGGAGTAACTGACGGACTAACTAACTAACTAACTAACCAAATAACTAACAAACTAACTAACGGTGCTAATCAACAACAAATGAATTTAATAATGAATTTAATTTAACATCTTCTACCGGTTTTTAAAACATAACATGAAATAGAATTATTCAAATGAACGAACGACCGAACGAACGAATGTATGTATAAATAAATCCAAGGTACACAATTAGTATTATGGCTCGTTGTTTGCCACCATCATCATCATCTATGGAAGATGCCGATATAACGACACATTCGATTAATAATAAATTACTGGAATAATATTAAATTTTATTTCGTTTCTAATTAAGCAAAGAAAAACAAATAAATTTATAAAAAATCCTTAATAATTATTCAACACACTTATTTAAATAGAATAACAAATTTATGTATTGTATCTGTGTGTTTGTGCAGGTTTTCGTTCTTATATTATTTTATCTACATATTTGCATGATCGCTACACAGAAAGAAATTATGTACTATGATTTACTTATTCTCATACAATACACACTATTAATGTGTAGTATGGAAGAAGTGAATTAAAATGTGTTATTATAGTCCAAATCAATTCGAAATTAAGTAATTTCACATACATTTTGGTAACTTCCAAATTAACTTGAAATTATAATTAACATCTTTGTCTCTGTGCAAATACTTTATATTTTTAAAATCATGCCCAGAACAATAATAAATGAAGAATTTAAAACAAAATAAAAACATTTAATTTCAATATGACATGTTATTTATAATTGAAATTAACTCAAGTGCTAAAAACACCAGTATAAATGGATTAGATGTCAGGTCGATATTAAGTAATTTCGGTACAGTCTGAATGTGCTATTAAAATAGATCTACGAATTCAACTAGGTACCACACAAACATTTTTTAAGATTTAATATGGAGTTCACAATAAATCGTTTTGCTCAAAACGACTTGATTTGGTTCAAATTACAGTTTTTCTTCATCTTTTCCAATACAATTTAAAGCAAACTGTGTATGTATGTAACCAGCAACAACTAACATTGCAAAGCAATGAGTTAAAATGCTAATATCTAATAATATAGGAGACATTCCCGAACTAATGATTTTACCCATAATTTAGGGTGGGAACGGCTTACTTTAATAGCTATGTGATTTGTTATTTTTATTTTGACCCTTTTGACTACAGTGAGACTGTTTAATAGCTGGTCCAAAGTAGTCAACGCATTGGATTCATATATTGGTTAAATAGCGTCAGATACCTTACTAGCTACATAACTGGTAACTTGATCAGCTACATAACTAGTTATTTTAACATGTACGCGTGCTAACTGACCTCAAATAGTCAGCTTAAAGACATTTCATTGGCAGTCCAATAAACGATAGCTTTTAAACAAACCTTTCTTCGACAACTCTTCAATGGATTGCTTCTGGTAGGTAAAATAACTACTTTCTAAAGTGCAGTACAAAATAAACGTTTAAAGTGACTTCACTATTGGTTACTAAGAGACACTAAAGTGACTATTGACTTCATGCTATGTTTTGCTTGGGATATCAGTATACTTAAGCAACACAATTTGTATAAAACCAGTTCGTACCAATTACTCAGAAAACGTTTAAAGTGACTACACTCCAGATTACAGAGACACTTAACGCTAGATTACCTGGGATATATAAAGTAACCAATTGTCTTCTCTTTGCACATACGTGTAAAATTACCATAATATATAAATTGGATTCAGCCAAGTGATAAGACATTTGTGACGATTACTGTCTATAAAGGATACATTGACTACATGCTTAACTGTTGGGATATTTACTCTTCAATACTTATACATTGGCATTCTAACTCATTGTATTAACACGGTGATGTTATTGGAGGGAAATAAAAGGACTCCCGAAATTTGCCAGTTGATGGCAGCCATATTGTTGAAACAACATCTGTCGAATTGGCTTTCAGTTTGTAAAAACGAACCATATATCACATTATGTGCCACCCATTACCAAAGTCATTACAATGCTCCCAAGGTCTAAAATTATTCTCTGTCATCTAAGAGCATATGGCTTATGCCCTAGAATTTTAAAAATACAAAATCATAAATTGACCAGCAAAAACATACATTGCAATGTAATGAGTTAAATTGCTAGTATATATACTCATTACTTCTTATACATTGGTATTTTAACTCGGTGATGCACAGTGGGGCAGAATCAAAATTTTTTTGGAAATAAATCTGGCAATTCTAAACGGCTAGTCCGATCGGTATAAAACATGACGTGGGAGTAGCCAAGGAGTATTCGAGTTTAAGTTATTAAAATAGGTCCTGCATATACTCCAGGGGCATTGCTATGTGAACTCAAAGTAGAGTACCTTCTACATGTAAAATTTTTAAACAAGTGCCATTTATTTGTTTCCCATCCGATTTCAAAGATTTTTATATTTTTGGAAATCGTTGTGCTATTTATCTCTTAATTTTTGGAGTTTACCATACCTTGGTCCGTTTTTTTTTTAAATTTAGGGCGTACTTTTGGACCGAATGGACTCAAATTTTGTGTTTATGGGCGAAAATGTGACTCTTTTTTTATTACATTTCTTTAAAAACATTACAATTTTATGTTTTTCTGTAAGGAATCTTAACTGAGTACATATTGGAATAATTATACATGTCCTATTATTTGAATATGTCGCCCTTATGCGTAGAAAATGCATTCCAATCTGCCAATTCTCTAAAACTTTATTTTCAGTGATATTGTTCGAATTATTACAGAGTAATTTCTAATAAATGAAGCCATGTTAAAAATTTACTTTCAAATGTTCATGCATTTTAAAGAAGTTTCAGAATATGAGCTTTTTAAGATATAATCGAAAATTCAAAATAAATATTTAATTAAATCAAACTATTAATTACATTATAGAATTTATATGATATAATATATTCAAGCTCAGCATCAGGAAAATATCACGACAAGCCTTTAATCATATACATAAATCAATGTTTAGTTTTAATAATATTCAGGGCTATTCCTGTTCTCACTTTCACCATTCACCGTATTTTAGGAAGCATAATCACAACAATATTATGTAGAAACTTTATTTAATATAAATATTTTTGTAATTATGCTTCCAAAAATACGGTGAAAGGGAGAACAAGAATAGCCCTGATTATGATCTTATTATTTATAGAATACTTGTCTAAGCTATGATATTTTTATAAGTAAAGTTTGGCTGTATGTAATTCTTATTCGGTCTATATGTTTATTTGTATAATATCTTTAATAGCTTTCCTACGCGAACAATAATAAATTTTAGTGAATTTAACAGTAATATTTAAATTGGGAATTCGGCATATTAAAACTAAAACCTATTCCAATTAAATTTTGTATTCTTAAAAATAATTTTTAATGATAATATGATTTCATTGGATCATAAATATTTTTGCGTTGGGACATAATAAGATTACTTTGGGACATATTAGGATAGCTTTGAATCATATTAGGATCACTTTGGATCATAATATAACTACTGCAAACCATATTATGATCACGTATGACAATGATATTATTATATTTTATGATACTAATAATGATACAATCATAAATCATATCATAAAATATGTTGCTCTTAGATTATTTTATGTTTAGATTAAGTTTACTAAAACCATGTACTTTCTCTACGTGTACATTATGTTTGTTTTATGTCATCTCTATAACTTTTTTTTTTCATTCCCATAAAATACAGGTTTTCAATTCTTATTTTAGTTAAACTTTTAATTATAATGCTCGCATCAAGTAGAACAAACAACTTTCCATAATATTTAGATGAGATAGATAGATAGATGGTGGCAATAGCCATTGAGATATTCCAACCACTACATAATGCAAAAATATACAAATTAGTGATAACAATAAGACATTCGCGAACCTCGGAGTTAATATGGAATAAACTCACACAACTACTATACATACTACCACTTAAATAGCACAGCAATAGAAATTTAACTATGCTATTTAGCCTGTATTAGCTGATGCAATAAATAATTTAATTGTTTCAATATATCTATGACAATAATAAACTTTATTATATATACATATGTATGTACATTAGGGAGATAACTATTGAAATTTTTTGCAAATATTTAAATTGGCGTAGCATAGTCCAATAGAACATTAAAAAATATGAAAGACCACGGTATTATTTTTTCACGTTTGTTAAAAAATTTCACGAACCAAACCCAATAAAGTTTTCATTCAATATTTAACATTATTTTGAAATATAACACATTTTATTCCTTCGTTAAGTTGTTTTTGTAATTAATAATAACTGCGAACATACTTCAAAAGATAATTTAAAATAAGGGAAGTATCCCTTACATTTGCAAAAAAAAAGTTGCAACTATTTACATAATTTTTTAAAGAAAATTATACTTAAAAAATAAAATAATAAGACAGTTTTGACTTAAGAAACTTTTCAATTAGAACAAATTTGAAAATCACTGTTTCACTTTGCAAAAATTCTATGTAGATTCGGAATTAAATAATATAGCAATAAAAGTACAATAAAAATGATGCAGGACATACTTCAATTGTGTAAATAGCCAAGATCTTTTAAATTAAAAAAGAAATAATTCTTTTAACATAAATTAAAATAAAAAAATAAAAACTTGAAAAAAATTGTGTTTTATTTCAGAAATTGGTGTTGGTGCGTGATGTTTTTGTTTCCAAATAAGCTAAAAAATGATTTGCCTTACTTATACAACATTGGCCAATCACGTGGTGCTATGCCAAAAATTTCGCCAAAATTAGTTATATCCCTAATGTACATGAATTATAACTAAATTGGTATAACATAATCTTGTTTGTACATAATAATAGTAAATTGCCTTTCATATCGAATTACCAAAAATTATAGTCATATGAATAAAACAACTACATGACGCATTACGTTGTGCCAGTATAGAAAGAAGCTTCTTAAAACTGATAGCATAATAACCAAAATACCATAAACAAACTCAATCTACATCTACTCTAAATCATAATTTAAAACTCATTGTCCAGATCATATATTATGTAACGATATTGCAAATCAGAAAAAAAAATATTTTTTTTTTTGTTCATTGAATGAAACATATATTTTTGAGAGAGGCTAAGTACGGTAGTTGATTAAGTATTTTTATACCCTTCACCTTCGTGAGAAGGGTATATATAAATTTGTCATTCCGTTTTTAATTTCCACAATATAATTTTCCGACCCTATAAAGTATATATATTCCGAATCCTTATAGATAGCGGAGTCGATTTAGCCATGTCCCTCTGTCTGTCTGTTCTTCGGGATCCAAATCCTCAATAATTCTGTCAGACATGCTTTCGAAAAGTTTCCTATTTAAAATCAGCAAAATCCGTCCATAAATAACGGAGATATGAGCAAAAATCCGAGACAACCTCTATTTTTGGCCTATTTTTTTATCTGTATCTCGATTACTAAGTCATAAATATAGACAATATGGATATCTAATGATAGATATTTCAAAGTCCATTGCAACGATGTATATAACGCTATACAAAGTTGAACCTACAATGGGTCAAAATCGGGAAAAATATCTTTTATCCCGAATTTTTTATGACAAAAAAATTTTTTTTTACATAAATTTTTTCACTAATAAATTAAAAAATTTTTTTTAAAAAATTGGAAAAAACTTTTAAAAAACTATTTTGAAAAAAAATTTAAAAAAAACTTTTTTAAATTTTATTTTAAGGTATATTTTGGTGAAGGGTATATAAGATTCGGCACAGCCGAATATAGCTCTCTTACTTGTTTTGTTTTTTATTTGTCGTCTAGCCTCATATACACTTAATTCTTTTTTGGATTTGAAAGCTCATAAAAAATGTTCGTTTAAGGTAATAATTTTTGAAATTTAAATAGATTTCTTATGTTTTTTATTAGTAATAAATGAATTAATTTTGAAAAAATAAATTTTAATACATATAATTTTTATGCAGTTCAATAAATTACGATTCAAAATTTTACTATTTTTACAAAATCTGTTCCACTGGCCATCTTTATGAGCGGAAGGGTAAAGTTTAATTACAGCTGTGAAGAAATTGGAAAAACTTGATGTCAAATTTTTTTTATTTTATGGTAAATATAAAATTTTGTTAAAAAAATCAATATTTTCGCCATTGCCAGAAGTAGGGTGCACGTTTATATCGATTTAAAAATTATTATTAGTAATTTTTAGATACCACTGGACTGGAGGTTTTCAGGAACCTATCTCCTCTAATTGTTTAAACATAAACATATCTATCTGCTGAGTAAAATCTAGTCCTCTTAAGGCACATCCACTTCCAGCAAAGAAGGCGATTCAGCGTTTTAACACTAAACTACCAAAACATATGTGCAATTCCATGAATATGTCAACCAAATTTTACTATTCGAAGGTATTGAGAGGTTATTACAATTTGTTTAAGTCCAAAAAACAATACAGTTGAAACTGACTAATTAGTACGTAGTAGGCTAAGTTGGCTGCGAAAACTAAGCGCCCAATTTGTTTTCTGAAACCAAAAAAAAGAAACTTTTTATTTGTTTTTTAGTTTTTGTATACATACATTTACAGAATATGTGGGTGTATATTTTATTACTATAAGAGAAAAGTCTGTCGCGTACGGTATGTCACGCACGATATTAAATTGTATTTATTATAAAATCATCCAAATCACTTCGTTTTTATGTAATGTACGATACACTCTTATTTCGTTCGATATTTTGGACAAAAATGTTTCGAATGCACTCGTACTTATTATTTTTTTATCCGCTGAATGGCACATAAAGGCCAAATTGTTTTTCAGTTACTCTTATGTTTGCAAAATCCATTCCACTCTATAGGCGTAAAAAATTTCACATACGAGGACATGGAATTGCCCATATGTATGTAAATGACACTGTAAACAAAATTGAAATTGTATTTAAATCTTGTCATAATTTCATTCGTGTGTCTGTCCATGTGCGTAGATTAAGAAATAAATATTATTATTATTATTAATTCATAATATATCCCTCAGATGGTCAGATTATTGTTATACATTAACGTAAATATTTGTAATAAATAATAAATATTAAGTATACATAAATATTTACATATATTTGTATGTAGTAGGAATGTTCAGCATAAAAACAACCGCCATATTCATGTACTAAATATACATATTTAATTATGCACACAGCATCAAAAGTAAGTAACCACCAGTAAATTATTTTATATTTTTATTAATGAAAAACATACTTACATAAAAATCACCCAAGAATTGGATTTACATGACAATCCTATTGATAATATATGGGACTATTTGGACCGTCCGATTGAAGATCAGTCCCAATGAAACGTTATTTAAAAACTAAGTGAAGTGTCAAGCCCTTTTGTTAAACTGAAGCAAATAAGAAACTATGGTCGTTTAAGAGCGACCACTAGGCTGGGTCGATTTGTATGGACGATCAAAAAGTAAAAAATCGTATAGCAGAAACGCAATCTACGGAAAATTCTAAGAGAGTTTCCTCAAGAAACCATAGGTCTAAAATCAAATCCTATCTTGCGCATTTCGTCTTTTATCCAATAAAAAAAACTATGGTTTCTTGGGGAAAATTACTTAGAATTTTCCGTACAATGCGTTTCTGCCATACGATTTTTCTTGAAAAAAATCGACCCACCCAAGTGACCATTTAATACCCTACACTGAGTAAATAACTTTTTTTTTAAATTACTTTAAAAATTTAAACATTTTATTTTCGTGAGTGATTTTCGAAAGTGTTCCTTATATAAGAGCTATTAGCAATTATTATATTGCCTTTATGTTCGTAATAGTAAAAGGTAACTTTAAGTAATAGAAAAAGGTAGCTTTAAAGTTAACTTCTACTATTACAAACATAAAGGCAAGTTGTAATAATGGTCCTTAGAGTGATAAAATATGGATATCAAATAACATTATAAAGAACAATTGAACTAAGTAGCTTGTCAATGGCATCATTGTCAGATAAATAATTTCTATTGGCAACACTTTGCATATGTATTTATAATAAACAAAAGTGAAGCAACCGTGTGAACTGACAATTTTTGTTGGCAGATAAATTTATTGTTTGACAATTGTCTGACAATGAAATTGTAAAGTTTTCTTACAATCGTCTAAACTGACAATTTACCTTTTGCTAATAATATTTCATTGGCAGTACATTGCCTGATCTGACAACATTGTAAAATCTGACAACCGTGTGTACATAGCTTACGAGAAATACATACATGCAATTCCGACATAATCGAGATTTAAGCGAAAACGGAAATTATAAGTCCGTTTTTGATAACATATTTCAATTAAGGATACATAAATGTATAAATCAGTGTATGCTTATTTAATTTTGTTAACAGTTGTCAATCAACGCTTTGGATGTGTTTCGCATTCTACAAATTATTCCGTATATTCGCATATGGGAAATTCCACGAGAATGACTACCACGACTGAAAAAACAAAAACCCTTGAAACTTTTTTTAAGATGATTTGAATAGAAGAAAACACTAAAATGTTACTATGTGAAAGTATTTAGAGCTTATTACAACATGTTAAGTGCAAAAATAAGAGTTTAAACTGACTTTATGTAATATTTTATTTTAACTGGTATGTTTTAGGCTAAAATTGCGGCGAAAACTAAGCTCCCAATTAGCGTGTAGTATGAAGTGAATTTGACTCTGATTGTTTTTTTGCTATTATGAAATTGTTTGTTAGAACCGAATATATATTTTCTATTAATTTTTTTAGTTTTTGTATACATATATTTACAGAATATACATTGTTTTAGTATAAGAGAAAAATCTGTCACGTACGGTATGTCACTTACGATATTAAATTGTATTTATTATAAAATCATCCAAAGACTGTTTTTATTTAAATATGACGGATTGTAAAGGAAAAATATTTGGTTTAGTGTAAGAAATTAAAAGAAAACCTAACGCATCTCAAATTTTCGCATATTTCTACATGTACCTCAAAATGACTTCCGTTTTATGTCACGTACGATATACCCTTCTTTCGCTCGATATTTTGGACAACAATAGTTCGAAAGAACTTATTATTATTTTTAAATATAGTATCTCCTGAATGGAACATAAGGACGAAATTATTTTTCAGATACTCTTATTTTTGCAAAATCTATTCCACTCTATAAGCGTACAAATGTCACGTACGATGACATGGAATTGCCCATATGAGAAACTAAAGAACCAAAATATAGAATGGAAAACATAACAAGAGACACTAAAAATATTTTTATCTGGCAATTTTCGGAGTACAAACTATATTTTTAAACAAAACAAAAATTTAGAAGGCGCAGGTATAGTTGTGTAAATAATGCCAAGTTTTTAGTACGTCTTAACCAATTTTTTGGGATATTTCAACTTCGACTGGTTATAATATTTTTTTACTGAATTTTATTCTATTAAAATTGACTAATTTGAAATTCCGTATAATTCAAGAAGTTAAGGCTAAATCTTTCTAATAATTCATTCAAAACTTACTGATGACTGAAATTAGTTTATATACATATAAATAGTTATCTTTGTTCCATAAATTTGACTTAATTGGTGTGTTTTGTTATTTAAATTATATTTTATTAATAATTTGTAAAATTTAATATTTACATATATTTATTAATATTTATTACTTAATATTATTAATCATTTCTGACTACAAAAAACGACATATTGTGAACTTTTTCGGAAGTGTATGCTTTCAACATAGACAAATTTATTGTTGAATCTTTTAAAATAATTCCTTTCAATGTCGGTTAAACGATTAAACCGGTTTTATCGAATTCGGTTTTCTAAAAAGAGACAATTTTCGGATAATCGACAAACAGGTTTTTTATATCGAGGGCCTATATTCAAAACCCTCTGTCTTAAAAAACGCAACATTTTAGGAGAGCCAAGAAACTGTATGTTCGCGTATTACTTGAGTTATTTAAATTCGGTATTCTACAATATTTTTGTAAAGCAACTAATGAATCTCACATATAATTGGTTTTCAAAACTATGTATTATTGGGGACTTTATGATAGATAGAGGGTTTTTCTACTCAAAATATTTAATGTGTATGTATGAAAATGATAAGATAGAGGCTTTGCATTTTAATTAAATTATTTTGGTTTCATTTATGCCATCTGTAAGTTTTTAACGTGATTTATTAAAGATAACGGCTAATAATACAACATAAGATAAAAAAATTAACAATAAACAATATTAAACAAAAAGTTATAGAATTTTTTTTAGCTTTTTTAATTTCATTTTGGAGTTTGGTTGGTGTAAATTATCGTAAAATAATAGATGACACTTTAAAAGTAGACACTGGGACATGTATTCGATACATATGGAATTCCACGTGTATGTCAAAATTCACGTTATACATACGATTCATAATTTCCACGTCCACACGTACATATGTAATTGCATGTGACATTACCTTTTTTTAGTTTATATCAGGGTTTACAATTGCTACTATATTAGCCGTCAATTGCAGTTAATATCAGTTTTTATCTATCTGCATACTAAAAATATAGTTACTATTTTAATTTTGTATAACTCTGCTAATATAAATTGCTGTTACTATTCAAATATTACTATAAAAATTGCAATGTTAGTTTGCAATTTCTAGTAGCAGATAAAACCAGTTGTCAACTCGTTCTTGTAGTACAACAACCAATATATATGTTCGTGCTTTAGTAGCACACGTTTTATTTTTGTTATGCTTGCAATTTTCTCTAGCAGCAATTTACTTTTCTTTGGTTGCTCTGCTATAGTTGCATTAATATTTCTTGTTTTTAGGCTATTTTGATGCTGCTAGTTATTTTATTGAACATGACATGTTCAAATGAGTCTGTTTATACCGAATATAATGAAAATCGAAAGATCTGAGGTGAATTTGTTTGGGATGGAATTAATGATATATGAGATACATTAAGCTACTCAAAATTATCTTTGAGACTAAAAACTTGTTTGTTTATCATTGAAAAACGAACGTTTTTTAATCTAAATAATAAAATAAAATAATTTTTTTTCTTTTATTTTGTATATAAACTGATTCGCAATCATAAATATATATCGCTCATTTGCTGCAACAACGACATAATTCAAAATCCGTGTGTTTTGAACTGAGTAATACGAAATATGCGCCGTTCTATAGTCTTTCATATAGTTTTATCAGTTTTCAAAAAAGTCAATAATTTTTCCCGTGAGATTGTTTTTTGTTGTAAACGTAAAAATCAAAATTCATGTTAGCTCGTATATTTGACAAGAAAAAATTTAGGTTAAATACAGATTAGAAGGATATTAACATCTACTATTCAAATCAGGTTATATTTCTAAAATCTCATGATTTGTTGAACATTTATTTAAGAAATAGTCAAATGTCATAAAACATTCAAAGCCGTTTTTCTCGAAACGACTTTTTTTGAATTATGACGTTGTTGCAGCAAATGAGCGATATAATAAATTATTATTGAAAAACATAAAATATTTATATGCCAAAAATAACATAAAAAACAAAAATAACTTACATTATGTGTGTTTACTGATATGATGTTATACACTTAGCAATAACAGCAACTAATAGCATCAATTGAAGAAATGTCAATTGTGCTATAGCACAACCAAAGAAATGTGAATTGTTGCTATAGAAAATTGCCAGCACAACAAAATAAAACGAATGGCGTGCTATATTAATTTGTCAAAAAAGTGTGTGTGCTACTAAAGCACGAACATATATTTTGGTCGATGTGCAATGGATTGTGTATGCTACTAAAAATTGCAAACAAGTGTTGCAATTTTAATAGTAATACGAACGAACAGTATGAATATTTATAGTAGTTGATTGTGATAAAATGAGATAATTTCATATATATTGCATAGTCAAATTTAAGAAAAATGTTGCTAGAGCTGAATATCGAAACCCTGGTTTATATGTTATATGTACAATAAATATATTTAATTTGATGAAACTCTCCACTCTTTTTTGTTTTGTGTTTTTTATTTTGCACTAACACAGTGTTGTATTTCATTTGGTCAATTCACAAGGTCTTTTATCAGTCATATTGTCATAATGTTCTAATATATCACGACTCGGCGGCTCGGCTTAACCTACTCTTAGGCATTCGGCTTGGTCTCTGCTGGTTTGTTACGATAACACAATAAACATAGCATAGAAAGTAGAATTATTTTAGGACATTTTTTGCTTGAAAAGCAATAAAAACCATAGCGAAATATTAGGACATTATGACAATATGACATGATGAGAGAACTTGTGAATTGACAAATTGATAAAAACACGAAAATAGAACATGCTCTAATTGCCAAAAATGTCATAAGGCATACACATGTATATTACATGCACAAAGTTTCATATGAATAACACGTATGTACATGTTTACATGTGGAAAAATGTCCCAATACATGTCACAAAACACATGCAATACATACCCTGAGACCCCCCTATTATAAAAGCAAACTCCAACATTAAGCATTTATTTGTATGCCATGGACATTATATTTTCTAAAAACAAAAAGGTAAAATATTTTCATGGTAATTCAATTCAGAATCGGCATTCGCTATTTTGATAAATTATTTAAAATTGAAAAATTCATGTACAGCATGCAAAAATTTAGCAGAGAAAACATGAATTGCAAGAAGAAATTATTGCAAAAAAATATTTTAAAATTAATTATTTGAAAAGGTAGAGCATAGACAACAACTAGATAGGTAACTGAGAGCAAAAAACCTAAGTCTGTTGTCAAAAACCTAATTAATGAGAATGTATTGCATGTAGTTTGTTATTGTATCACCCGTATGTGTGAAAAGAGAGTAATTTTTTCCCCTCTCCTTAAGTTCTATACATTTATTCTATGAGGTTTTGCATTCGGAAAAAATTAATTGTATAAAATAGAGAAATAACAAAAATACAAATATAACAGCAAAAAAAAAATATGTTTGTTATGAAATTCACACCGTAGATGAGGGCAGTCTTACTGAACATTTTACCATCTAAAAGTCAGTTTCGTGAAAATCACAGATAGAGGCCCTCGATATACACTGGCCTTAATATTGAACATTTTTAATGAAATATTCATATGTATATGTCACATTATTTTTGCTACCACAAAGTTGTAGTTAAATTAAACCAAACAATTTATTTTGATAGCATTTTCAATTGATAATTTTTATTATGACCCACAGTTCAGTTTTTATTGTTAATGGGGGTTAGACTTTAGAAGGAAAATCGGTTAAATCGGAAGTGAATTATGTACTTTATAAGGTTGCTAATGCAAATATTTGCTTATTCGTTATACCGAGCATCGACTGTATCTGTATATTTACATTTAATGCGAAATTTATTATGTTTTTCATTTCAAAGAATGAACAAATTTTGTTTATTTAACTAAACAGTTTGTTTTGTTTTTATGTTATTATTAATGATGAATAAACAACTTTGTTTTTGCGAATTTTATGTTTTTTCTTTTTTTATCTTAATGAAATAAATTTATTCACTGGTGTTTACTCACTTTTGATGCTCATAGTAGGTATGTAGATATGTATGGTATTGTTTATAAAGACAGATAGATGTAAATGTTTTTTAAATATACAAAAGTACCGCTACTAATAACTTCAATTCTTATGATAATATATTTTATTTTGTTTTTATTTGTTAAAAGTATGAGTACGTACCCAGCAGTTTTACAAGTTGTTAATGTATCCCTTATAGACAATAATTTTCACTAATATCTGATCACTTTTTTTACTCCAATTTATATAAGTCTTGTATATTGGGTTATTTGACACATATGAGCTTTTTGTGGTGCAGATATAAGTTAATGGGTTACTTTATACGTCCCAGGTAATCAAGGGTGAATTTAATTGTATCATTGTAGTAAGCATAAACTAGTCGGAGGAAGATTGATCGGTTATTGAACTGCATAGATGTCTTTTAGACTAACTATTTAATCATGTAATCAATTTGTTATCTAGTATGGTAAAACTAACTCTATGTAAACGACATGTGAATCCCATGCGTTGTTTACTTTGGACTAGCTATTAGACAGTATATTTGTAATCTAGGTAGGGTAAATTGACTTCCTGCTTAGGACAAGCACATGTTGATGACCCGAAATAGATAGGGACAGTCAAAATGTAAATTTCTTAGACTACCTCGATTTTTTAACAAAAATGTATACACAAAATCTTTTGGAAACTCCTAAATAACGAATATAATTAACATCGCTGAATTTTTAAATTTTTCATGTTGAAAGAATTATAATCTATTAGCTAGATTTTTCGCAAAAACCCCGGTACAAAATGGGGATCTCAAAATCAAATTCCTTAAAAAATATTTTTTTCACAAATACATTTTTTGGTATATGATATTCGGCAAAGCCTAATATTGTTTAGTTTTTTATATAAAATTTTTAAAAAATACCCAGATCTATTAGATCATGTTTCCTCCCGTTTGCTTGTCAAACAAATGATTGTAAAACAAATTGACAATGCGGTATTTTGCTGTATTCGTGTGATCTAAATTGTCAAATTCGACACTTTTTACTTATAATGTGAAATTATTGTTCTGAAAGCCTGGCTACTATATTAAAATGTCTGGCAGAGACAGATAAAACGAGCAGAATAATTCTGGATATGACGATTTAATATTTTGGGCCTTTTTGCCCATTTATAACTGACAGATGCATTGTTTATTTCTTGTATAGTAATTAGAAATATGTTTGAGTTCAAATTTACGAATATTGGTGTGTTTAGCATTTATTTTCATTTTTCAAGACATTTACTATTTACTATTAAATATGTTTAATTTAAAGCAACAAGACGAAAACAAAAACTAAAAAAAAAATCTTTTGGACTGGAACCTGTTTAAATTTATTTGTTTTTTATGCAAATCTCTTTTTAATGGTAAATTAAATTATACTACATACATACATTCATCTACATAAGTATGTATGTACATACATATGTATTCATATAAATACATATGTAAAATTTGAAAAATCTATTGTTACTATTGTTCTTTTTTTTTATTAACCAAATATTGGAACGTGTTTGTAGACAAACTGACGCAGATACTCGTAGGTAGCATGCTTCTTTTAAATTAATTAATAAAATGGTTTATAACATTAACTGTATTGGAGTTTAAGACCGTCTAGCAAGATCAAGATAGTATATTTCTAGTTTCAATTTCTTCGTTTTGAAAAACAATTCTATTAATTTTATTTTCTATTTAAATTAATAAGTTGTTTTCTTTTTTAGAAAAAAAAAACAAAAATATATAAAATATACAAAATGTGTTGTTTTCGAAATATTTTTTTATGGCTTTCATCTTTCATCCAACTATTTGTTAAATATTTATATTTAGATAATGGCTAATATACATGCATATACTTAAAATTGCGTATCAATCTAATGATTTTGATCTTTAAACAACGCCATTATCATATTATTACGCATATTTAGCAAACATGTGAATAAATAGTCCTTAATCATTCCATGTTTAATAGCAAATATGTAGGGACCTAATAGTTGTTTATAAATTCACATTTATGTATGATAACTACCATCACCAAAAATATGAGGGGTATATTGATTTGGTCATTCCGTGTGCAATACATAGAAATGTTGGTCCTTGTGTATCTCTGTTAAAGGCACGATACAAGGAAGAACGTAGGGGAATGAAATATTCTCTATTAATCAGGATTTGGCCAAAATCAATCCAAGGAAAAAGAGAAAAAACATGTTGAACAAAATGTCAGTAGTTTTGTTAATATATGCGAACTTATGTGTTCAAAAATTAACAAAATAGGTTGAACCGGTAAACAATTTTTGGATCAAATGCATGAATCTAGGTGAAATTTACCATTGTTATTTTGTAGTAATAGAAAGTATAAAATTAACCAAATCACAAAATACAAAATGCACACAAATTGATGCCCGTGTTATATTGATAGTGATAGCCAAATAGACTATTTTGTTAACATTCATCTCAGTTGGGAACTCGGTTAGTAGGTCTATAACATTTTTACAATTTTTGAATGTTCACCTTTCAACATATCTTTATTACTATTCATTGAATTATTCGGGATTATTGTTTCACATTAGATTTCCTATCAATTGAAATAATATTGAAAATTTTTGTTAATGTTGTTATTAGTTTATCAACAATTATTCAACTTATTTTTTTTTAAAACAAATACCCATCTGGAATGCATTAGGATGGTTGAAAAATGCATTTTTTTTATCAAAAAAGTTTAAAAATAATTTCTTTAACGCCCACGATAAGAGTATGCTGTCTGTTGAGATAAATGGTTTAATTTAAAAAATTTAAAGAATGCTAAATAAATTTCTCTTTACGTATTAACTATGAAACACCGAAATGTACGAGTATATGTAGGTATTAGGATATTCAATCGATTAACCGTTAATCGGTTAACCGATTAATTTTGGTCGGTTAACTGTTCGAATAATTTAAAATTGCCGATTTTTAAATAACAAATAAACCGATTTTTTTGGACTTTATATTTCTTATCTTATGAACATTCCCTTCTAGCAATAGTTTTCTTAATATAGATCAAAAACTGAAATTAAGGAATTTGGAAATGACCTTTTTTCTAGAATGTTCCATGATGAAATTTGTCCTAATGAGTTGGAGGAAGACATGATAATAGACGAAACTGAAGACATTACTGAAACGAGTCTTTAATCAGAACTTATGCTTAAAAAAACTAAACAATGAACTGAGAAATTGGATAGTATTTCTCATGCCTTACTTTCGATTTCTCCAACATTCACAATCAGTAAGAGAATTTTGTCCAAGTTAAGTTTTATTAAAACCAAAGAAAAATCGATTAAAAGGAAACCTTTCCTATTCTTTTTTTAAAAGATTATTCCAGAATATCTCACTAAAATCCTAAAAAAAACTCACATTTATAAATAAAAAGGATCCAAAATACCATATTTAGTTCCTATTATTTATTTTTTTGTTGAAATGCTTAAATAAGTACTTAAAATTCGTGGTTTTATCTTCAATTTAAATTTAAAATAGAAATTCGGTTAATTGAAAAATTTAAAATTAACCGATTATTAACCGATTAAATCTAAACCCTGATTAATTATTTGCTCGATTAACCGATTAAACCAGAAACCCGATTAATTGAATACCCTAGTAGGTTATAATTCCTAATAAAACTCCAACAACGTTCCAAATGATATCAATTGAAAATAAAACCATAAGGGAGCAGTTCTCCTGAAGTATTTCAAATGTTTAATAATATTTAAAAATATAATTGGTCAATTCACAAGGTCTCTTATCAGTCATATTGTCATAATGTCCCAATATATCACGACTCGGCGGCTCGGCTTAACCGACTCTTAGGCATTCGGTGTTGGTCTCTGCTGGTTCGTTACGATAACACAATAAACATAGCATAGAAAGTAGTATTATTTTAGGACATTTTTTGCTTGAAAAGCAATAAAAACCATTGTGAAATATTAGGACATTATGACAATATGAGATAATAAGAGACCTTGTGAATTGAACAAATATGTAAATAACAAACTGACGCAGTATTGTTTAGAAACGTTTTTTTTTTTTTTTTAATAATTTGGTATCTCGTGATCCTTTTACAAGGTTGGAGCTGAGGTGTTTTCGAGTTGATTTACAGTTGTTCAGCTTTGTAAGCGTGAGCCTTAAAAATTTGGTCATCTCAGTCCTCACATTTTAAAAAAATCGCCAAAAATGCATTTATGATCCGTTGAAATTTAAAATATAAATAGTCCTTGAGAAGATCTACAAAAAATACTTGAGAAGATCTAAAAGAAAATTTAATTTGAGACCTCCCTGTTAGAATACAAGGTGACAAAGTTGAGCACCTCGGGTTAGTAAAACTTTGTACAGCTTGTAACTGGTGCAAATATGGACAGATATTTAAGTTTAAATTTTAATATTTTCGTTTTTTACCATGAAAGACTTTTATGTTTTTAATGAATTATAAAACAAATAATTTAAAAAAAAATAATTTTAGTATTATTTCTATGCAATTAATTTTGAAGATTTTTACAAAATCTGCACCACTCTCTACGTTTTTGAGCGGGCGGATAGAGTTTAAAAGGCAGATTAATTTTAATGCATATATTTATTATTATTTGTAGTTGTCAATTAAATATTATACAAATTTATTATTTCGTTATTTTTGCTCGATTAAGGAACTTCATTAAAAAAAATTTCAGTAGAGGCAAAAAACTGTTTTTTTTTTAAATAAATTACAATGAAAGTTGAAGACGGATACAACTGTATTTTTGGCGATAGAGTAGAGAAAATGATGTAAGATTTTGACAGTGGGAAGATATGGTCAATTTTGAGTTGACTCTCTGTAGAGGAACTAGTGCGATATACTATGCATTTAATTAAAATTTCCAATTTTTGTCATTAAAATCTTTATTTAAAATTTGTATCTACATATACAGTGGCGGCCACCTATTTAGGGACGAATATATGAAATTTGTTTATCGAATGAATTTTAAGTGCGATATTCCCAAAACAAATGGACCTAGAGGTATGCAATTAAGTAATAATATTTTTAGTTGATCAAAAACGTTTGGAAAAATCAGAACAACATATATGGATAAAAATATGTGGAAATACGTTGACCCGCCTCAGCGAACATCCGCTGTTAAAAACATGATATGGCCGAAACAAATGGAACTAAATATTTTCTAATAATAAAAATATAATTATATACATATAAGTAAATATGTATGAATTGACACAGCCGAATAAAACACACTTGTATTTTAAAACAGTCATTTCCGATCGGAATGAAATTTGCACCAAGGTTAGTTCTAACTCTGTGTTAGAGGGGGTCAAAATTTAACATTTTGGACAAGCAGGTGTTTTTTCTCATCCATGTATCTTATTACCTATTGTTCTTAGTAAAATGTGTCCCAAATAGTTTAGATAGCTATTTCTTGGATCTTTCGAAATAAAATTGTTGACATTTTTAATGTATGTTTCTCTATATCTGGAATGTTATGCTACTTTTTATTTGGAAATTTCAAGTGGGCGTATGAAATATCTGATGAACTATTTAATTCGGTACCGTTGTGCGCAGATTGGCTGAAAATGGGCATGATTGGATAAATGGGCGTGGCGCCATCCTTACATAGTAAGTATTTATTTTCGAATATCTGCGGAACTATTATTGTGACTTACACAATTCCAATTTTATACGAATCAATTTCTAATCACTGCATGAAGTTTAACCAAAAATAGGACGAATCGGAACAGCGCTGTGGCACCTCCCATTCAAAGTAAATAGTTATTCTAAATATCTTTAGAACTATAATTGTGGAAGTCTTAAAATTTGCCCGAATAGTTTAGTTTGGCTGTATTGGATTAGTAGGCGTGGCACCTTCGATACAATGTAAATTGTTAACTTCGAATATCTGAAGAACTACAATCGAAAAGTATTTGAACTTTGTATGAATTAATTTCTTATCACTAAACGGAGTTTAGCTAAAAATAGGCGGAATTGGATTAGTGGGCGCCACGCCACGCCACGCCATAGAAAGTAAATAGTAATTTAGAATATCTGGAGAACTATAATTGTGAAATTCTTCAAACTTTACATGATTCAATTTCTTATCAGTACATGAGGTTTAACCAAAAATGGGTGGGTCGGAACAGGTGGTGAGTTATCTTCCATACAAAGTAAATAGTTATTTCTTAATATCTTAAGAACTATAATTGCAAGATTCTTAGTGGGCGTGGCACCTCCCATAGAAAGTAATTGGTTAATTTTGAATATCTGGAGCCCTAATTGTAAAGTATTTAAACTTATTATTTCTTATCATTGTACGGAGTTTAGTAGAATCGGAACAAAGTACATAGTCAATTTGAAATATTTGAATAACTAAAATTGCGAGATTCTTTAAACTTATTAGTGGACATGGAACCTCACATACAAAATAAATAGATATTATCAAATATGTATTAGAGAAATCTGTAAAACTTTGAAGGTATAATTTCGTTACGTAGTTGCTGAAAATAATAATAATAGAACAATAAATTAAGTACGGATATATTCCATACCATTGTACTAAATTTATCTAAAAGGGGCGATCTCGCCCCTGAATATCTGGAGAATTAAAACAGTTAAAGTAAAGCTTGAAATTAGTTATTTTGTAACCAATGTACATAAAAGATACAAAAATGGGTGAGATCAGTACAGTAAAGTGGTATCTCCCATACCAAGCATATAGTTATTTTCGAATATCAAGTGATCTGTAATTGTGAGAGTCTTTAATATTTACGATACCCTTAATTATGCAAAAATTAAGGAGATCGTAAATATTTATTATCAAATATCTGGAGAACTATAACAGTGTAATTCTCAATACTTTGCATGTTATAAAAAAAGCTAGTATACTTATAAAAAAGAGTTTCTGTTTTTGCATAAAAACATGTAGGTTTCAAATGAAAAAATGAAATACGTACCAGTCGATGAAATATCGAGTAAGACATAGTCCTTATCTTAAGTGTTACATCATAAAATGCAGGGGATTCTATATAGAGATATCAATATAAAAATAGTTACAGATAATAACTACCTAGTCAGTAGTGATACAGTCTACTGGTGGATTTTCAATGGCAAGCTAATGTTAAATGTCAATTGAAGAGTACATCAGTGGTAGTAGTTCCACTGATAATGTCACTAGTAAATCACTACAAATTTACTACTGGCACTCCCTGCAGGGGATATTATTTATTTGCTTTCTCTGTTAAATTAATTGAAATTTAAAATTTCAAGTTTTTATGAACTATAAATTTGTTTCAAATTTTTTTATAAAGAAATTTTAGAAATACTTCAAATAAATTCAATTCAATTAAATATAAATATAAATTTAATTTGCATATTAAATTTTAGGATTGGTCAATATGAACTTAAAATATTTATATTATAATTAATTTTTTTTTTTTGTCCGGATAACAAGATTGTTGCTGTGCAAATCAACTCAAGAATGAAACATTTTTCAAATTTCTAAATCAAAAGTGAAGTCATTTTATTGTTTTGCGATTTTTTTTTTTAGAAATTGCAGATCATGGAATAAACACATAGAACGGAAGGAGAGAGTAATATCAATGGAAAAAAATACTCTCTTTTTACATATACGGGTGATACAATAACAAAATACAAGGCAATACATCCTCATTTATTAGGTTTTTAACAACAGACTTAGGTTTTTGGCACTCAGTTACCTATCTAGTTGTCATCTATGGTGCAGATCCTATTGATTGTTAAGAACTAGCTGTGAAACTGTTACACTAAAGAAAATCATTCCATAAAACCGAAACAAATAAATACGGAGTTGTACATCTTATACGAAGTTGTACAACTTTCCAGTTATAAGATATTAGTTATTTGGATATTAATTTGAATAGGAAGACATGTTTTGCAATGCAATGTACGAGTAACAGTGATATGGGATGATAATATGCCTAATAGTACATCTAACAAAATGAAAACCGTCATTTCAGGGTGGGTCCATAAATAATTTATAGGTATGTTAGCTGATCGCGCGCCTCCCACATTTAATAACACATATTTAGCTTTTTTTATATAAAAGTAATTGAATTTGAAAATAATTTTAAATGTTTACTGAATCTATATGATTTTATCGGAACAGTTTAAGTGTTACATCTGTGTTATACGTATTTTTTGAATTTTAAACAAATTGTAATTTCAGCTATAGTATATAGACTTTAAATTCAAGACCCGCAGAAAAAACTTTTTTCTTATATATTTATTTTAAAAATATATGGTAAGAGTTTAGTCTTAAGCTACGTACACACGGTTGTCAGATTGTACAATATTGTCAGAAAAATGTTTAGAAAATGTCTAACAACCGTGTGAGCTTACAATTTTTGTCTTACAACGTTATCAGAAAATGTATTGTCAGTACATTGTAAGACATCTGACAATCGTGTAAACACCTTACGTTGCCATTGCCAGATCATTGTCAGAAACTTTTTATTGTCATATGTGCGATGTTTATGCATCTGACAATGGCATCATTGTCAGATAAATTATTTCTATTGGCAACACTGTACATATGTATTTAAAATAAACGAAAGTGAAGCAACCGTGTGAACTGACAATTTTTGTTGGCAGATAAATTTATTGTTTGACAATTGTCTGACAATGAAATTGTATGGTTTTCTATGCATACAATCGTCTAAACTGACAATTTACCTTTTGCTAATAATATTTCATTGGCAGTACATTGCAAGCGCATTGCCAGATCTGACAACGTTGTAAAATCTGACAACCGTGTGTACGTAGCTTTAGGAAAACTGTATGTTAAAGAATTTAAAAAGTTATAGGCAACGCACAGTCTTTAGGTTTTTCTAATATTTGCAAAAACTTTTGAAAACCGAGTCTCGAGATAGTAAGTTTTCTATTTATTTGACTCAATATATAATAATAGTGGATTCGATCCGAAAATGAAAATTGTGGTTTGACATATGGGCAATTACACTGAAATGACAACCACGACTGAAGAAACAAAAATCATTGAAACTTTTTTCAAGATTATTTGAATAAATACTATGTGAAAGTATTTAGAGCTTATCACAACATTTTAAGTGCAAAAATATTTAAAGTGGCTATATTTAATTTTTAATTTCAATTGGTATGTTTTAGGCAGAGTTTAAAATTACTACTATATTAGTCAAAAAATTGCAAAATATTTCATAATTTTAAATGAAAACTGCAACAAATATTTAACAAAATAATATTTCCTCACATACATACTAAAAATATAAATACTATTTACGAATTCCATATATGCACAAGCTTCATAGTAGAAATATTTGTCGCAGTTTTTCCAAAAATATTTTGCCTTACAAAATATTTTACGTTGCAGCTAGAAGACAAAATGAAAATTTTTCATTTCTAAAACATTTGCTGCCCAAATATATGTATATTTTTGGTTAGCAAAAACAAATATATTGCTTGTGTATAATATACAAAAAATTTACTACAAAAACATCATACATGCAAACAAATTGCAGCGTGAAAACCATAAACTGCAAACGATATGAGCAGTAAAAAATTCAAACAATGGAAATATGGAAGATGCTAAATGTAGACTGCCAAACCATACGAAGTAGAAAAATGTAAAATACGAAATTGTGCGAAGTTAAAAATGTTTAAAACGAATATGTGCATTTATAAAATATTTCAGCCACATATATGGAAATATTTTGCCGCATATAGTCACTGAGTAGAAAAATGTGAAAAAAACTATGAACAACAAGTGTGCGTTGATTTGGGTGTACAAAATAAAAATTTATATTGAATCGTGTGTTAAAGAATTTAAGTGCAATAAAATAGAAGCTTTATTTTTTGAGGTATGTAATTGTATTATGAAAGAAAATATATTAAATAAGATTCTGGGCAAAGGATAGCGGACGATATTATTTTATTGAATTTTTTGATTAAATGATTTTTGTAATACGAATTCAAATGTATTCCTGCTGCTTGTAGTAGGAGTCCAGAAAAATTAGTAACATAATATTTTGTATGTAAAGTGGATAAAAAAGGATAGATAATGCAACAACAAAATGTAACAACAGACAAGCAAAACAGACAATGAATACAATGTAATAAAAAATAACAGGATCTACAAAAAAAATAGTATGTTGCATAAAAATGCAATGTAGATAGATGGATTACTTTTTCTGAATGAAATCTATCAAATTAAGTGTTTGTACACTCAAATGTATCCTTTCGTAAAATTTGTAACAGGAGAACAAACAAATAAATAAGCAGCATAGAAAATAATTGTGCAAGAACAATTTGATGTGTAAGATAGAAATGCAAAAAGGCACAGGCATGAGTACAACAGGAGCAAAAGGAAATTAACTGTATAAAACTGCTGTATGTTCTGTAACTGCATAATGCAACAACAATTTACACAAAAACCATAAACAAACACATAAATAGGTTCAATGATGATCGTGAGTGTAGCAGGAGAAAAAGGAAATACAAGAACAACTACTTATACACTCAAGTAATTGTGATATACAACAGATCATTTTTTATTACGCATTTTGGTTTATTTTAGCTCGAGGAATTTTTGTCATGTGCACTGAATTGTTGTTTTTTGTAAAGGATTTTTGTGCGTATTTGTTTTCCTCTCTACTCCTCCATATTTCTAGAAATTCCTTTACTATGCATTTGTTTCTTTTTTTGCACGAGTTGTTTTTGCTTTTTGCAGCTAAAGGACACACATACAACAGTTGTATATCACAATTACTTGAGTGTATAAGTAGTTGTTCTTGTATTTCCTTTTTCTCCTGCTGCACTCGTGGCTATGTAAAAAATTGTTGTGCCTTCGTTGCATAATTTGTTCTCTGTTGCTTATTTGTTTTTTTGTTCTCCTGTTACAAATATTACGAATGGATACATATGAATATGCAAATTAAACTAAATTGTTAATTTTTTAGTTTTTTAAAAATAACTTCAGAAGCGATTTTATTTTTATTAATGTTATAAGTTGCGAGTTACAAATTGAACTAACTAAATTATATTTTAACTTAAAAATAATAAATAATGCAATGTTCAATAAATTTCTCCCAGACGCAAAGTCAGCAATTATGTTTAAAAGCATTGCAACATAAGTTTATTACCGTTGTTGTTAGTTTGCTTAGGTAAGCATTAACGTGCAATGACCTGAAGTATTTAAATTTCATTGTAATTTTTTTGTTCTTAACTTGCATTTAAAAACACAAAGTCGATATTTCAGAATACAAGTCATACATAATTATGTATGTACATATAGTAAAATTTTCTTCATTGCATAATTATATATTCTGGACCTTACTTAAATGTCTATCATTCCTCTTTATCCTTTTTTTTCTCCTGCTACACTCACGATCATCATTGAACCTATTTATGTGTTTGTTTATGGTTTTTGCGTAAATTGTTGTTGCATTCTGCAGTTACAGAACATACAGCAGTTTTATACAGTTAATTTCCTTTTGCTCCTGTTGTACTCTTGCCTGTGCCTTTTTGCATTTATTCTTACACATCAAATTGTTCTTGCACAATTATTTTCTATGCTGCTTATTTATTTGTTTGTTCTCCTGTTACAAATTTTATGAAAGGATACATTTGAGTGTACAAACAAAAAGTAATCTATCTATCTACATTGCATTTTTCTGCAACATACTATTTATTTTTTGTAGATCCTGTTATTTTTTATTACATTGTATTCATTGTCTGTTTTGCTTGTCTGTTGTTACATTTTGTTGTTGCATTATCTATCCTTTTTTAGCCACTTTACATACAAAATTTTATGTTACTAATTTTTCTGGACTCCTATTACAAGCAGCAGAAATACATTTGAATTCGTATAACAAAAACCATTTAATCAAAAAATTCAATAAAATAATATCGTCCGCCATCCTTTGCCCAGAATCTTATTAATTATATTTTCACTGCATTCCTATCTTTCATAATACAATTACATACCTCAAAAAATAAAACTTCTATTTTATTCCACTTAAATTGTTTATTAACACACAATTCAATATAAATTTTTATTTTTACACCCAAATCAACGCACACTTGTTGTTCATAGTTTTTTTTCACATTTTTCTACTCAGTGACTATATGCGGCAAAATATTTCCATATATGTGGCTGAAATATTTTATAAATGCACATATTCGTTTTAAACATTTTTAACTTCGCACAATTTCGTATTTTACATTTTTCTACTTCGTATGGTTTGGCAGTCTACATTTAGCATCTTCCATATTTCCATTGTTTGAATTTTTTACTGCGCATATCGTTTGCAGTTTATGGTTTTCACGCTGCAATTTGTTTGCATGTATGATGTTTTTGTAGTAAATTTTTTGTATATTATACACAAGCAATATATTTGTTTTTGCTAACCAAAAATATACATATATTTGGGCAGCAAATGTTTTAGAAATGAAAAATGTTCATTTTGTCTTCTAGCTGCAACGTAAAATATTTTGTAAGGCAAAATATTTTTGGAAAAACTGCGACAAATATTTCTACTATGAAGCTTATGCATATATGGCATTGGTTTATAGTTTGTATATTTTCAGTATATGTGGACATTAATATGAAAACGATTCATATTTATTGCGTAGTCGGTAGTCAAATGTATAAAACGTTTAACTAAATATTAAACCCTGGTTTTAGGATAAGATTGTGGCGAAAACTAAGCTCCAAATTGGCATGTAGTATGAAATGAATTTGACTCTGGTTGTTTTTTTTTTTTTTTTTTTTTTGCTATTGCCAATTTGTTTATTGAAACCGAATATATATTTTCTATTTATTTTTTAGTTTTTGTATACACAAATTTATAGAATTTATATTGTTTTACTATAAGAGAAAAATCTGTCACGTACGGTACGATATTAAATTTTATAAAATTATCCAAAGATTAATTTTATTTAAATACGACGGATTGTAAAGGAAAAATATTTGGTTTAGTATAAGAAATTAAAAGAAAACGTAACGCCTCTCACGATTAACAAATTTTCGCATATTTCTACATGTACCTCGAAATTACTTCCTTTTTATGTCACATACGATACACCCTTATTTCGCTCGATATTTTGGAACACAATGTTTCAAAAGAACTTATTATTTTTTTAAAATGTAATACCCTCTGAATGGAACATAAAGACCAAATTATTTTTCAGATACTCTTAGTTTTGCAAAATCTATTCCACTCTATAGGCGTACAAATGTCACGTACGATGACATGGAACTGCCCATATATTCAATATTTTATTGTATATTAGAAAATTGTTTTAGTACATAAATGAATTCAAATATTTTTGTGCTTCTGGAACGGCTCACAGGCGATGACTCGTACTCTACCCATTCCATTCTATTGTCGATAGAACAGTAAAACCAGAGTTTAAAATTACTACTATATTAGCCAAAAAATTGCAAAATATTTCATAATTTTAAATGAAAACTGCAACAAATATTTAACAAAATAATATTTCCTCACATACATACTAAAAATATAAATACTATTTACGAATTCCATATATGCACAAGCTTCATAGTAGAAATATTTGTCGCAGTTTTTCCAAAAATATTTTGCCATACAAAATATTTTACGTTGCAGCTAGAAGACAAAATGAAAATTTTTCATTTCTAAAACATTTGCTGCCCAAATATATTTATATTTTTGGTTAGCAAAAACAAATATATTGCTTGTGTATAATATACAAAAAATTTACTACAAAAACATCAAACATGCAAACAAATTGCAGCGTGAAAACCATAAACTGCAAACGATATGCGCAGTAAAAAATTCAAACAATGGAAATATGGAAGATGCTAAATGTAGACTGCCAAACCATACGAAGTTGAAAAATGTAAAATACGAAATTGTGCGAAGTTAAAAATGTTTAAAACGAAAATGTGCATTTATACAATATTTCAGCCACATATATGGAAATATTTTGCCGCATATAGTCACTGAGTAGAAAAATGTGAAAAAAACTATTAACAACAAGTGTGCGTTGATTTGGGTGTACAAAATAAAAATTTATATTGAATCGTGTGTTAAAGAATTTAAGTGCAATAAAATAGAAGCTTTATTTTTTGAGGTATGTAATTGTATTATGAAAGATAGGAATGCAGTGAAAATATATTAAATAAGATTCTGGGCAAAGGATAGCGGACGATATTATTTTATTGAATTTTTTGATTAAATGATTTTTGTAATACGAATTCAAATGTATTCCTGCTGCTTGTAATAGGAGTCCAGAAAAATTAGTAACATAAAATTTTTTATGTAAAGTGGCTAAAAAAAGATAGATAATGCAACAACAAAATGTAACAACAGACAAGCAAAACAGCCAATGAATACAATGTAAAAAAAAATAACAAGATCTACAAAAAAAAAAAGTAGTATGTTGCATAAAAATGCAATGTAGATAGATAGATTAATGTATCCTTTCGTAAAATTTGTAACAGGAGAACAAACAAATAAATAAGCAGCATAGAAAAATAATTGTGCAAGAATAATTTGATGTGTAAGATATAAATGCAAAAAGGCACAGGCATGAGTACAACAGGACCAAAAGGAAATTAACTGTATAAAACTGCTGTATGTGTGTACATGTGTTCTGTAACTGCATAATGCAACAACAATTTTCGCAAAAACCATAAACAAACACATAAATAGGTTCAATGATGATCGTGAGTGTAGCAGAAGAAAAAAAGGATAAAAAGAAATGATAGAAATTTAAGTAAGGTCCAGAAAATATAATTATGCAATGAAGAAAATTTTACTATAGTACATACAATTATGTATGACTTGTATTATGAAAGATCAACATTGTGTTTTTAAATGCACATTCATATGTATCCATTCGTAATATTTGTAACAGGATTTATGCAACGAAGGCACAATAATTTTTTACATAGCCACGAGTGCAGCAGGAGAAAAAGGAAATACAAGAACAACTACTTATACATTCAAGTAATTGTGATATATAACTGTTGTATGTGTGTCCTCTAGCTGCAAAAAGCAAAAATAACTCGTGCAAAAAAAGAAAGAAATGCATAGTAAAGGAACAACAATTCAGTGCACATGACAAAAATTCCTCGAGCTAAAAATAAACCAAAATGCGTAATAAAAAATGATCTGTAACGGTACCCAACAAAAATCAGTTCTTCACAAACAATGCAATAATAATATCATCCGCTATCCTTTGCCCATAACCTTCTTTAATGTACTTTTACTGCCATTCCTATCGTTCACAATACAAGTAGGTACATACCACAGGTTCTTCATTGTATAATTATATTTTTTCAGCATTCTATACTTTATTATTTTACTCCTGTTACAAACGCTCAGCCAATCATACCCATTAGCATTTGAGAGTGCACAAGATGTTGTTGATTTTCTACATTAACAATAAAAAAAAACAACAAAATGCAATTAATTGCAACGGTTCCTGCTCTACTCCTCCATATTTCTAGAAATTCCTTTACTATGCATTTCTTTCTTTTTTTGCACGAGTTGTTTTTGCTTTTTGCAGCTAAAGGACACACATACAACAGTTGTATATCACAATTACTTGAGTGTATAAGTAGTTGTTCTTGTATTTCCTTTTTCTCCTGCTGCACTCGTGGCTATGTAAAAAATTATTGTGCCTTCGTTGCATAATTTGATCTCTGTTACTTATTTGTTTTTTTGTTCTCCTGTTACAAATTTTACGAAAGGATACATTTGAGTGTACAAACAAAAAGTAATCTATCTATCTATCTACATTGCATTTTTATGCAACATACTATTTTTTTTTTTTTGTAGATCCTGTTATTTTTTATTACATTGTATTCATTGGCTGTTTTGCTTGTCTGTTGTTACATTTTGTTGTTGCATTATCTATCTTTTTTTAGCCACTTTACATACAACATTTTATGTTACTAATTTTTCTGGACTCCTATTACAAGCAGCAGGAATACATATGAATTCGTATTACAAAAATCATTTAATCAAAAAATTCAATAAAATAATATCGTCCGCTATCCTTTGCCCAGAATCTTATTTAATATATTTTCACTGCATTCCTATCTTTCATAATACAATTACATACCTCAAAAAATAAAGCTTCTATTTTATTGCACTTAAATTCTTTAACACACGATTCAATATAAATTTTTATTTTGTACACCCAAATCAACGCACACTTGTTGTTCATAGTTTTTTTCACATTTTTCTACTCAGTGACTATATGCGGCTAAATATTTCCATATATGTGGCTGAAATATTTTATAAATGCACATTTTCGTTTTAAACATTTTTAACTTCGCACAATTTCGTATTTTACATTTTTCAACTTCGTATGGTTTGGCAGTCTACATTTAGCATCTTCCATATTTCCATTGTTTGAATTTTTTACTGCGCATATCGTTTGCAGTTTATGGTTTTCACGCTGCAATTTGTTTGCATGTTTGATGTTTTTGTAGTAAATTTTTTGTATATTATACACAAGCAATATATTTGTTTTTGCTAACCAAAAATATAAATATATTTGGGCAGCAAATGTTTTAGAAATGAAAAATTTTCATTTTGTCTTCTAGCTGCAACGTAAAATATTTTGTATGGCAAAATATTTTTGGAAAAACTGCGACAAATATTTCTACTATGAAGCTTGTGCATATATGGCATTGGTTTATAGTTTGTATATTTTCAGTATATGTGGACATTAATATGAAAACGTTTCATATTTATTGCGTAGTCGGTAGTCAAATGTAAAAAACGTTTAACTAAATATTAAACCCTGAGTAAAACTAAATTTTCTATTTTTTTTTTTTTTTTTTTTAATTTTGAGCTCTTTAAATTTTGACATATACATAACTTTTTAAAATAATTTAATCTAGTTGAAATTTTTGGAAACCTAATCTGATGTTAGCTACATATTGTAATAAGCACATCTTTTTATTTATCATATAAAATATACAAAAAAATTAAGAATGTCAATCACAAAGAAAGCACTGAAAAAAAGTTTTTGTGTGAAATATTGCAAGTATTTTAGTTTAACTAAAACATTTGTTTTATACCAAATGAAAGAATTATCAAGTGTTATATACCAATGGAAAGCTTATGAAATTACGCTTATTTTAATATATATATTCACCCTTATTCTATTTGGCGTCGTCGTCAATATTGAGTCAAAAAATGGTATGTTTCGTCGATATCAATAACAAATGGTTACTATTGACACAATTTTATACTTTTATAAGACGGGTTAAAGTACAAAACGCTGTCAAAAGTTACCAAATGTTATCGATATCGGCGAATCATATACCATTTTTTGACTCAATATTGACGACAATGTCGACGACGTCAAATAGAATAAGGGTGATTGTGATTGTATTGACAATATTAGATCAGGGAGAAATTGGTTTTGAAAAATTATCCATTTCGGTGAATTGAAATAAGGTTTATTAAATATTAAGTTAAACTAATTGCTTTAAATAATTCTATGTCAAAATTTAAAAAAAGGTAAAACTTTTTCCAGAATTTACAAAAGTTCGAATATTTTTAAGCTTATATGTACGAACATATCTGAAACATCACAAAATACTAGGGTATTCAATTAATCGTGTTCCTGGTTTAATCGAGCAAATAATTAATCGGTTAATTTTAAATTATTTGTTTAACCGAATAATTTCTATTTTAATTTTAAATCGAAAATAAAACCACAAATTGTTTGTACTTATTTAAGCATTTTATTAATAAAAAGAACAAAAACATAAAAAAACAAACAAAACATATCAATTCAACAAAAAAATAAATAAAATATTTGAGATCCTTTTTACACTCACTTTTTAAATGATACTTTTCTTTAGTTTTACTAAAACTTTACTTGAAAAAAAAACTGGTTGTAGATGTTGGAGAAATCGAAAGTAAGGCATGAACAAGAATATCCAATTTCTCAATTCTTTTTATACCCTTCACCTTCGTGAGAAGGGTATATATAAGTTAGTCATTCTGTTTTTAATTTCCACAATATAATTTTCCGACCTATAAAGTATATATATTCTGGATCCTTATAGATAGCGCAGTCGATTATGCCATGTCCGTCTGTCTGTTTAAATCAATTTTCTGAAGACCCCAGATATCTTCGGGACCCAATTCTTCAATAATTCTGTCAGAAATGCTTTCGAGAAGTTTGTTATTTAAAATCAGCAAAATCGGTCCACAAATAGCTGAGATATAAGGAAAAAACCCGGACAACCTCGACTTTTTACCTATTTTTTTTACCTATATTTGGATTACTAAGTCATTAATATAGACAACATGGTTATCTAATGATAGATATTTCAAAGACCTTTGCAACGACGTATATAAGACCATAGTAAGTTGAACCTACAATGGGTCAAAATCGGGGAAAAAATTTTAACCAGTTTTTTTCACCAAAAGTTTTTTCGCTAAATATTAAAAAAAAAAAAATTAAAACTTAAAAAAAAATATTTAAATTTAAAAAAATTTAAAAAAAAATCCGAAAAAAATTTTTTTTCAAAAAATTAAAAAAAAAACTGTAAAAAAATGAATTTTGTTTACCTAAAAATATTTAAAATTTTTATTTTGAAGTATAGTTTGGTGAAGGGTATATACGATTCGGTCCAGCCGAATATATCTCTCTTATTTGTTTTAGTTTCTTTTAAGCATATATACCAATGGAGCCCTTTTTAGATTTTGAATACTTTTTATAGTTTCATTCAGTTCTGATAAAACACCCTTTTCAGAAATGTCTTCGTTTATTATATGTTCATCATAGAGCATTCCAAATTCCTTAGTTTCTGTGCTATAAGTGAAGGGAATTAATGAGTTATGAAATAAAATGTTTATATTTAGAACTATATTTCTATATAAAGTGCAAAACAAAATACGACACAAATTAATCGGTTTATTTGTTATTGTCAAATCGGCAATTTTAAATAATTCGAACAGTTAACCGACCAAAATTAATCGGTCAATCGATTAAATACCTAAAAGATAATTCACATGTTTTTTTTTTTAATTGCGAGAAATATGAAAAAAAAACATAAAAACCTTACAAATTTACCTTTTTATCCTTGTTCATTTATCTGGATCGAGCAATGTTTAAAAGTTTAACATATTTTGTTCATTTTTGGACACATAAGTTAGCTATTATTAATAACTAGGGGCGGATTTAAATGCATTTTTTTATTGGAAAATATGAGCCTAAAATATGCTTAAAAAAATCAAAATATGACCTTAAAAATTTTAAAAATATGCGCTTATATTTTTGTGCAGAAACATAAAATAATTAACTATGGATCGCGCAATGTGCAAAAAATACACTACAGAAGTTAGGACTCGCACTACTCTCACTGGTGGTGCACCACCATGGTGTAGGGTATTAATATTTGAAATGTTATCTTATAATAGAGCTAAATTGTTCATAACATAAAACAATTAAATATGTAGTTCCAAATTTTTATTAGGGGGTTTGGAAATTTCGTTTGTCACTGTAAATATATTATTTGTTAGAAATACTATGTATGTATGTAGTATAAATATAACGTTTAATATACATACTTACGTACGTATGTATGTATGTATGTATATATGTATATTTATATGTATATTTTAAATTCATTAGAATTTTATTAAAAGAAACGAAAATAAAAAAAGAAATCTGGTTTCTAAGGAAAAAGTCAAGAAATCAGTGATGAGACCACCAAATTAGCATACACGTTTAATGATTTCAGTTTCAAATTTCAATCGATTAAAATCGGTTTTAAAAATTTTATTTTTATTTATTTCTTTTTTGTATATTTAAATAAAAAAGTTTTACACACTTGCATAAATACATACATATGTACATATGTACAGGTATACCTTGTATACATTCGCACATGTATGTATGTATATGAGTCTAGCTATGTAAATTTATACATAGAAATTTATAGCTTTTTTTGTACACAAGTATTTTTATATCCAGTTGACAAGTTTCGGGAAAAGTTCTTGCTAAATTTGAAGATGTTAATACGCACGAGCAAAACTTTTATTGTATTTTGTGTTTTTAGTTAAATTTAATGATTAGCTAAAGCAACGCTTAATCACACAGCCTGTCAAATTGGAAACAAAAATAAAAATACAACAAATTAAGTTTTCGACATTTGATAAAGTGGCTATCGTGAATACTCTCTTCCTACACAACGTAAAATATTAATAGAAGATGATTTATGGATGAAGTGTAAAAAATTACATTTGTGTGACTAATATTGCCACGGGGTAACAGGGTCCATAAAATGTTTATTGTTTGTCTACTGCCGATGGAAAAAACAACTTTTACGAATTAGAAAATTATAGAATTATTTTTAAATCTACTTAATTTAATGTACATATGTATGTATTTAATTATGCAGCATTGTTTCGTTTAATTTTCAAGTTTGAATAATTTATTTAATTTTTGATTGTTAGTTACAGTAATCGACATTATTGCAATGTTCTACCATTATATAATCAATTAAATTTTTAAACAAACAAAATCTACAATTTTTTGAAAAAAGTTCATTCACATCAAATAAATATAATGTTGCTGATGTACTCATACATACTTATATACAATACATACATACATATTTATGTATTTATGTTTGTATTATATTTATAGTATACATTAACAAAATTGTTGTTTTACAAAAAAAATTAACAGAATTATATTTATTCTTAAGGTGCTATCAGACGACATGTATTTTACATATGTACTGTCACTTTTTTATCCATATGTAATTCCGATTGCATGTGTTTCCACATGTATTTTACACATACAAAGTTTCATATGTATCAAACGATGTGTACAACTTTTACAGATGTAAAATATTACAGTACATATGTAAAATACATGCTGTCTGATAGCATCTTTAGACCTGATTTCTGAATATTTATTAAAGGACATTTTGCTTTTCTAAATCCGTAGTAAATATTCTTAAGTAAAGCAATACGACTGTTAAATGATCATGCGCATATTCTCTCAATGTCAAATGGTTTCATTAATATCCCATTCGAACTCTTCACCAAATTAGTTTCACTTAATTTGATGATGTTTGCTATTGCAAATTGTTATTAAATATTCATCATCACATTTAATTAATCTTTCTTAAAATATATAAAAGTCGGTTGGAAATTTATTAAAAATTACTAGAGCCACCACTTTACATTCGTCAAAACGGTGAATGGAATAACACCACAGGAAGGCTAGTAAGTCTCCCATAGAGCATAACATTATAAAGTTTATAACAAATTGCTATTGGACGATAATTGTTAGGGCTGTTAAGCTATGTATAGACGGTAGTCAGATCTGTCAATGTGCTAGCAATGTACAGACAATGAAATGCCAAAAATAATTATGTTAATACCTCTCATAATTAGCTGTACCTAATTATTTTCGGCATATGTTCTCTTAATAATATCATGAAAAACAATTCTTACATTTTTAGCATTTGTTTAACAAAATCGAATATTCCCTGATTATAGTTAATGTTATTCTAGGAAGTGGTCTGCGACACGTTAATTGTCTGGGGAATTTGTAATAACTTTAACATTTTTAACCAATTTGTGTCTTATTATCTCTTTAGGACGATAATTTCATACACATTACGATTATTTTACATTAAATTATATAATTATTTAATGACAAAAACTGAAAAAAATGAAAATTTTCCCTTTTTGTGTTTAAACATTGGTTCGTAGGTGGTCAAAATAACCCATTATGCATAAATCTGTATTTTCACCATAATTGACCTACAATTTTTTATGAGTTTGTTCTGAAATATTTTCATATTTTAACACTTTTGTGCTACAAGTCAAATGGGTCTTGTACAAATTAATACTTCAACGAAATATGATTGATAATGCCTTAAAATTAAAATGTTTCTATAAAGAAATCTGAATTTATATAAGTACTTTATTTCAATAGTATTCTCCAGTAAAGAATAAAACTTGATTCAACATGAAGTCAAACATTACAGTGTTAGTATAGTTGAGTTTAATCCTTTAATTACAATGAAATTCATGTACATTAATTCAAGCTTTGAAACATCCCAGCAGTTCTAGGAGACAGTCCCGAACTAGTGATTTTACCCATCATTTAGGGTGGGAACTAGTTACTTCAATAGCTACGTGACTAGTTATTTTAACACGTGCTTGTCCTAAGCAAGGGGTCAATTGACCCTTATTGACTACAATGAGACTGTCTAATAGCTGGTCCAAAGTAGTCAACGCATTGGATTCACATACTGGTTAAAAAACGACAGTACCTTACTAGCTACCTAAGTGGTAACTTGAACAGCTGCATAACTAGTTATTTTACCATTTACGAGTGCTAATTGACCTCAAATAGTCAGCTAAAAGACATATCATAGGCAGTCCAATAAACGATAGCTTGTAAACAAAACTTTCCTTGACAACTTCTAAAGTGCAGGATTGCTTCTAAAGTGCAGTACAAAATAAACGTTTAAAGTGACTTCACTATAGGTTACTAAGAGACATTAAAATGACTATTGGCTTTATACTATGTTAAATGGGATATCAGTATACTTAAGCAAAAATAAAAATTAATTGTATGAGAATTATATCAACACAATTTGTATAAAACCAGTTTGAACGAATTATCACACAACACGTTTAAAGTGACTACACTCAAGATTACTTAGAGACACTTAAGTGACAATTGTCTTCATGCTAGATTACCTGGGATGTATAAAGTAACCAATTGTCTTATCTCTGCACTACAAAGAGCACATACGTGTCAAATGACCAAAATATATAAATTGGAGTCAGCCAAGTGATAAGACATTTGTGACAATTACTGTCTATAAGGGATACATTGACTACATGCTTAACTGCTGGGATACTTTAAACGTATACTCGTAAACTTATTGTAATAGAATTCAAGCAATGATTTAAGCCTTTTTCTAACAAATTATAAATTCAAACACAAAATTATTATGTGACTATTTATATTTTTTCTAAAAATATTTAAATTGGAATATATGTAGTTATATTTAATACTTACATTCTTGTAAGCTTCTTTATTTCTGGTTTTCTTGGAACCTTTTCAAGATCTACTTCAGAAATAAACTATGTGTTCGCTTCTTCTACTTATATATGTATGTACACACATTTTTAAGAACTGTTGGGAATTGGATGGAGTTGTTATATTCTGAAATTAAATAATTTTCTGGGGATTTTTCGATTTTTTTTATTTTACTTACATACGTATAATTTGCTAACAGACTTCCTTATAAATTTTAATATTGCTTGATAATTCCGAACATTAGATTTTCTGTTTTTATTTATTCAATTTTTATTATTTGTTTGACAAAATCAGAAAAATTTTAAAATATCAAGTTCAAACACATAGATCGGAAACTCACCCGTCAAAGACCTAACACAGTTGTCTAAAACCTAAGTGGTGAGAATTTATTAGTAAAAACAAGTAAGAGAGCTATATTCGGCTGTGTCGAATCTTATATACCCTTCACCAAATTATACTTTGAAGTAAAATTAAAATTTTTTTTTAATTTTTTAAAAGTTTTTTACAAGTTTTAAAAAAAAAAATTTTAATTTAAAATTTCTTTTTTTTTAATTTATTAGTGAAAAAAATGTATGACAAAAATATGTTTTTTGTGAAAAAAAATTCGGGTTAAAAAATATTTTTTCCGATTTTGACCCATTGTAGGTCCAACATACTATAGCCTTATATACATCGTTGCAATGGACTTTGAAATATCTATCATTAGATAACCATATTGTCTAATCGAGATATAGATCAAAAATAGGCCAAAAAATAGAGGTTGTCTCGGTTTTTAAATAGGAAACTTCTCGAAAGCATGTCCGACAGAATTATTGAAGATTTGGATCCCGAAGATGTCTGGGGTCTTCAGAAAATTGATTTCAACAGACAGACGGACATGCCTTAATCTATAAGTATCCAGAATATATATACTTTATAGGGTCGGAAAATTATATTGTGGAAATTACAAACGGAATGACAAACTTATATATATCCTTCTCACGAAGGTGAAGGGTATAAAAACTATGGGTGCTTATTGAGGTTGTAGGTTTTATGATAAAGTGTTACACATTTTTCTAGTTCAATTCAGATAAAATAGAGCTAACTCTTTTAAACGATCTGGATTTGAGAATATAATACAATAAATGCAAAAATAGGTGAAAAGTCAATAGTAAAGTTTATAAGTCGACTAGCTTGACCCGGTGCGCTTCGCTACCCCTGTCGATGTAAAAATCGGTTCATCCGTTTAGTAATTATTGTTTAAAAACTAAAGGTACCAATTTTACCCGTTTTTCCCCCTTTTTATCCCTTTCTGGTCCAAGTATTGAAAAAATTTATAGCTTATTGACGCTTCCAAGTAAGGATCTATCTACGTTCCAAATTTCAATAAAATCGGTTCAGCCGTTTAGGCGTAATGCTCAAACAAACAAACAAACAAATAAACAAACAAACTTACAAAGACATTTATATATTTATATATATATATATAGATTGCTTTAAAAATAAATGTATGTATAAAAATATAGAGTCAACGTGGAAACTAAAATGATCATAAATATGTTGACCTGGATTGAAAAACATCAATTAAACATTTATGTTTGTATGTATTTATTTAAGAAATTTTAACATTCAATAACACAATAATTTCCTATTTATCCGATCAGACCAAAATTTTACTTCAGTTAGTTTAAGACACGACTGATTTAATGCATGTATGAATATTTTTAAAAAACATAATGATTTTATCACAAGGAGAGAATATAAAACATCATTTGCGCAGAGTATTAAATGATTGTCCTTGACCAAATATGTATGTAGACATTATTGTATTGTATTGGAATTCGAATTTATTTTTTTATTGTTAACGATTACTCTTATTGAACGGTCTATGAACCATTCGCGCAACGTTACCGACGTTTAGTATTTGACTGGTAGTTGATATGATTGATTCAGTGATAATCTGAATTTGTTTATTATTTTTTTATTGGTGATTAAGATACGCACGATAAAATGCTGTTATTTAATAGAATAGCCACGGATTGTTTTTGTTTAATGTTTGTTAAATTATAAATCAACAACAAACAAAAGCTATACAAAATCTATGTATGACTAGTAGTTCATAAACTTTAATCATTCATCTTCTTTTTGTAAAATATACAGACATATACATACGCACCTATTTACAAATTTAATCAACAAAGTGCGGTTTACCTACACCAGCAGCTGAATAAACAATGACCTGCCCGCCACCGAAAAGGTTAAATTTTGAGATAAACAATCCCCATATATACGAAAATCGCTCATTGCTCCCATATAAGAACCACTTTCAAAAAACTACACAAAAACCTGTATTGAACCAAAATAATACACAGATTAGTAAATATCATACTTCTGGATTTTGTGTATATCGGTCCATAATTGGCTACAACACCCATATAAATTCTACTTCCGATAATTACTATAATATACTTCCGATAATCACTGTAATATATTTTATGACGATCGCCCCATAATAGCTTATATCTCCCATATAAGTCCCACATCCGAAAAATACATTTACGCATATAAACATTGATATCGATAAAAAAAACCTAACAGAAATTAGTTTCAAGTCGCGGATCCAGAGTGGCTGATACAGGAATTCCCCCTCCTCCCAAAACCGAAAAGTTTTCATATAAAAAAGAAAAAAATGTAGAACAAACTAAGCTCCCAATTAGCATGTATGTAGTATGAAATGAATTTGACTCTGATTGTTTTTTTGCTATTATCAAATTGATTATTGAAACCGAATAAATATTTTCTATTATTTTTTTTAGTTTTTGTATACATATATTTACAGAATATATGTATATTGTTTTACTATAAGAGTAAAATCAGTCACGTATGGTATGTCACGTACGATATTAAATTTTATTTATATAAAAAATCATCCAAAGATTGTTTTTATTTACATATGATGGATTGTAAAGGAAAAATATTTGGTTTAGTGTAAGAAATTAAAAGAAAACTTAACGCCTCACACGATTCGCAAATTTTCGCATATTTCTACATGTACCTTAAAATTACTTCCGTTTTATGTCACGTACGATATACCCTTATTTCGCTCGATATTTTGAACAACAATGTTTCGAAAGAACTTATTATTATTTTTAAAATATAGTACCCTCTGAATGGAACATTTTTGCAAAATTTATTCCACTCTATAGGCGTACAAATGTCACGTACGATGACATGGAATTGCCCATATGTAGAATTTAGCCAGAACAAAAGCATACTTTTGAAGTTTGTCTAAATATACTCTTTATACTCTTTTTATTTACTTGTGGTGAGTATGGTCAAATTTTCACCAATCGCGTAATGTTAACCAATTATTAAGTACTAACAACAACAGACAAAACAAAATAAGGAATTTATATATAAAAAAAGGTGCCAATTTTGAAATCAACCGAATTAGAAAAAATTGCAGCATAAACAGTGAATTAATTTTTTATTAGCGAATAGCTAACTCACGAAAACAATTCCTAATTAACGACACTATTTGTTTGCAAGACAAACAAGAATATTGGATTCTTTCATTTTTGCATTAAACAAATAAAAAATGTATCATATTTTATTCAATAAAAGTATCTCATAAAAACAAGAATTTTCCGTAACCAAAGTGACATATAAACGGTGAGTTAGTTAATTGCAAATAATTATTATTTGCAAATAGGCTACGTATAAACGTAGTAATAGTTGTGTATACCTACTTTGTGTATAATTTTGGTTGAAATCGAATTTGAGCGTAACGCGGCGTAAGACCAAAATCGTCTCCTATTTTGTATTATTAAGTATAAACGTTATATCACAGAGTATAACAGAGGTGTCAAATTTGACCTTTAAAAAATGCCAAATCAGATTTTAGGGCTGCTCTCTTAAAAAGAGATAGCAAATAATTTGTACTGCATTATGAGTGTTGTGTTAAAGCAAAACGCAATATACACACGAATTTGGTAGACAGGAATATAAACAAAACAAACAAAATGTTACAGACTTTGTGGCACAGAGTAATAAATAATAAATACAGATTTTAATTACAACAAGTTTTTTGGTGTCTTTTTACCACAATCACAAAGAAATTGAAAAATCTGACAACCGTGTATACGTAGCTTAAAGCAGACGAATGGCTACTTAGAGCTAGTTTCTGGGATAAGGGTCATTTACATTCTTCGTTTAAACCTAGATTAAACTATAAATTCTCACTTATTGTTTATTTGTATATATATAGTTAAACCTAGATTAACTGAGTATCATTGGCGAGTTAAACCTAAGTATAAAATACCAAAGCACAAACAACTGAAAAATAAAATAAACAATTCAGCACATCAGCTCTTTGTTTTGATTTTTAATATACATTATATATATTAATGTCAATTTTTCTTTTACAAAGTTAAAATTTACAAAAAAAGTTATGATGCGGTTGCTTTTTCTTATAAAATTTTAAGTGTTGCCATATTTATATGAAAAATATTGAGGAAAGGACATGGGATTTGACTGAAAAGTATGGCAATGCTAACAAAATTGACAGACGGTAATCCAGTAGTGAGAAACAAAATCATTGGTTAAATCCCGGCTAAATATATTTCAGGTTTAAGTGATAAGCTGATAAGAGTTTAACTGACAAGTATGAAATGGTTCATGTGAAAGTACGTATTCTCAAAAAGTTAATTTTTAATGGATTTTTATTTTTTTTATATCCAATTTTTAATAGAATGTCTAAGATTGAAGGCTGCTTTATTTCAGTTCCAATCGCATATACGACCGATACAAAAGAAACTTACGAAGTGATGAAAACGTACTCCGGATCGTCAGCTACGACACGCATAAATGGAAAGTCATAGCTGATTTAAAGGTTTTAACAATACTATTTGGTCCATACTATCTTTGTGAATGGAATAGTCGTGCACCAAATCGCAATGATCGCAAAGTATGCCCATCTCGTGAGTCGTATCAAAAAAGGCAGGAGAAACATTGCTTTATTCTGCCACTAGCTTGACCCGGTGCGCTTCGCTACCCCTGTCGATGTAAAAATCGGTTCAGCCGTTTAGTAATTAATTTTTTTAAAACTAAAGGTACCAATTTTACCCGTTTTTCCCCCTTTTTATCCCTTTCTGGTCCAAGTATTGAAAAAATGTATAGCCTATTGACGCTTCCAAATAAGGATCTATCTACGTTCCAAATTTAAATAAAATCGGTTCAGCCGTTTAGGCGTGATGCTCAAACAAACAAACAAACAAACAAACAAACAAACAAATAAACAAACAAACTTACAAAGACATTTATATATTTATATAGATATAGATTACAGCATCCAAAAAAATGAAGTAAAGATTTCGATCCTCCAACAACTAACAACAACTAAGATTATACTGTGGGTATATAACCAATTTATTAAATTGTTCATGGCAACATCGATCTTATATGTGTTGCCATGTCTTGTTGGATTTTGCATATTGTACAAAAACTTCATATATTTATTCAATTATATTCCAATATCATGGATTCTTTCACAAAATCCTAATTATTTTTGTTAAATATCGCTAAACATGAAATGTCTTTTAAAATCTTCAAATTGTTTTAAAAAAATGATTACACTCTGCTACAAAATAACACTTTTTGTCAGAACTTGAAAAGCGACTTAATGGGGGTTGTAGGCCTAGGTGAGGACATACTAAAACCGTTTTCATACATTTTGAAACACCCTCAATACAGCTCATTTGAAGAAAAATGGAAACTGCAAGTTAACCATCTTCTACGAAATACTGCAGACCAATTAAATTTGAATTTAAAAGGGAAACTCATAATGCCATTAAAAAAGAAGTTAGCCATTCTAATTAGAGATTGACGGCCGGACAATTGAGGTAAGCTCCCAATTAGTGCTTACGATGACAGATGTAAAAGTATTGCAGGCTTTGACTAATACACCATATCAAGCCACATAAACCAAGTCCCGGATATATCATATATGAATTTGGATCACCGCTACATACAAGAATTCGATTCATGGAGCACATACTAAAAATCAGTTATGATTTAGGTTTTGGATCTACATACGGGTTGATTATAGATGAACCAAATACGGGTTGATTATAGATGAACCAAAAGAAGGATCAGACAATAGAATAATGGGAAGCAGTGTTGCCAGGAGCTGGCAAAAAAAAAAGCTATATTGACTTCAAAAAGAGGCCAGAAAAAGCCAAACTGCTTTAAAAAAATGCCAATAAAAAAAGCTAAAATATTAGAAATTAAGAATTTAGGTTTATATTTATTTTTAAATAAAAAATTAGAAAATATGTTCGTAAAATTCATAAAAATAAATAAAATTATAAAGGTACACTTCAGTAGCAAACGAAAAATAACATTAATCATTAATAATAAATAATAAATATACACATAAGCGACAAAAACCTCCTAAAGCAATGGAAATAACCTTTCTTTTGATCAAAAAAAAAAAAAAATTAAAAAAGGGGCCCATTTTGGAAAAAAATTTAGATTTTGCAAAAAAATTTCAAAAATTGTATGTCTTGAGTTACAAAATGTTTATTTTGATAGATATTCCACTCGAATTCCACTAAGCGATCAAAAACCTCTTAAAGGAATGGACCTAAGCTTTCTCTAAGCTTTTGAAAAAAAATTTTCAACAGTTTTAGATTTTGCAAAAAAAGTAAAAAAAAAATGTTTTTTTCCGAAAGATTGAAGAAATAGCTATGTAAACTATTTGGGACACATTTTGCTAAGAACAATAGGTAATAAGTTACATCTGCTTGGCCAAAATGTCAAATTCTGATCCCCTCTAACTCAGAAAGTTTTCAACCGATCTTGTTGAAAAATTGTGTCTGAATTACTATCTAATAGAACTAACTATCGGAAGACATCGATTTCAAAAGATGGTTCACTTGACATTAAATGCCCCATATATATTTTTATACAGACAAAACTTAAATTTTGTTTTTTTTTTTTTTAATTTAAGCACTAAGCATTTACTATTTTTCACATACATAATATATTTTTTTGGTTTTACGAGTAAGTGTATTATTAACGGATAAAAAATCGATTTAGCGAAGAGTTTTCATATTAAAATCTTTGTCGCAATTGCTCAATTAGTTTAATTTGCCGTATTATTTTTTTCAGAATCGTCACTAATTAAACCGTTCGTTATTTTATCTCTCATTCTTCAAACTTGCATGAAAAATGTGGCGAAAACATTAAACAATTTTCAATTGGGGACGATAATGTATCAAATTCTTTGCATTGTATTACAATTTGAAAACACAAACTATGGAGAAGAAATTTTAAAACAGAAAACAGCATTGTTGGATCCGCTGAATTGCTTACTGGTGTAAAAAAAAAATAATACACCAAATTATAATCAGTATATAATCACTTAAATGTTTGGCTTTGAAGCATTGCTGGTTTTAACTCGAAGCACAGATTCACAATACGTTTAACGGCTATTTCAAACGACAGCTATCTAGTATCACAAGCCTTCCAGAGTTTGTGGGGCTCTTGTCCATTATATAACGATGAATATAATGTGTAATAACAATTTTGTCTTGAAAGCGAATATGCTAGACATTTATAGCTTTTAGATATAAAATACTATATTTCATTTTGAAACACGTGGTATTGGCAATTGTTATTTGTTCTTTTAATACTGCACAATTCATGAGTATGTTGAAAAGCTAAATGAAAAACAGTAATGAATTAAAATGAAAATGTCTCACAAATATAAATATAAGCCTTTTTATTTTCTCCTTATCCTCGAAATTTTGGTTTTAACTTCGTGGTTTTTTCTAGCCTTTTTTTATTTAAAAAAGGCTATTTTCAAATTAAAAAAAGGCTAGAAAAAAGCCACGAAGCTAAAACCAAAATTTCGAGGCTAAAGAGTAAATAAAAAGGCTAAATTTAGCCTCAAAAAGGCTAAACTGGCAACACTGATGGGAAGGAACACAGCAAGAAAAAATTATTTTCAGATTCCGAAAGAGCGTCTAAAATAACAGGTCTTAATGTTAATCTTATTTCAAGATTTAAAACAATAATCGATGTACTTGTGTGCAATGAACGAATTGATGCTAGAAAATTTGGTGATTATGCAAAGGAAACTGCACGAATATATACAACCAAATATCTATGGAGAAATGTGTCTGGAACAGTTTACAAAATCCTTTATCATTGAGAAGATGTCATTAAACATCATTTAGTAACACTTGGAGATCTATCAGATGAAGCCAAAAGGAATAAGGATTACAGATTTAATATAGAGCAAAATACCAGAAAAATATCACGAAATTTTACAAATGAAGATCTAATTAATATATTACTGGCAACGTCAATGGAAAGTAGAACAATTAGATGAAAAGGAAACAGGACAGAAATAATATACATATGTACAACTAAATATGAAATATTTGCAGTCTATTTTCCAACCGAATGAAAATAATTATAATTTTCTTTTATTGCTATTTAATTAAAAAATAAAATATACATTAAAACACTTTTAGCTATTATAAAAAATAAAAATGTTTGTCCTTAATGTTATTTAATTAAAAACAACCGATTCTAGTGGGTATTTTTATAAGGTTTTTTTTTTTATCTGCTATTACTTTGTATATAAGTAAAGCTGATTCAAAAAAACAAAAAATCCGCAAGTTAACTTTAACCTCTAATCTTTCAACAACTGCTGAACCGATTTTAATGAAATTGAAACTGTAGAAAAATTCAAAAATATCTCTATCGATTTAAAACTTATATAGTTTTGGCCGATGAAAAACGATTCTGAGCCAATGTGCGTCTGTGAGATAATAATCCAAATTGTATATCATATAAAAAATTAAATCTGATGAACTTAACAACTATTCGTAAAAATTTATTCTTTCACATGTTCTTACTTTTTGTTGTTAAACTTATTATTTGTCATTTATAACTACAGACGACATGAAATAACACCCAATGAAATAACGCCCAATTAGGAAAATGAAATGCGTTGTTTTGCATTTTAGGCGGTGATATATACAATTGCTATTTAATTCGACTGATAAATTCAAAACTGCAATTCCATATTGGATTTTAACCGATAAGATATTAATTAACCGATAAGATGTTAGTTAATTTAATATTTCATATGGGTTGTTTGTTCTAAAATGATGAATCCAAACCTTGACACACACTGAATGTAAACTAGCTTCTTTCTTAAAGAGAATTGTACGAAATATTAGTTGTGTTCGCGTACCTTATAATTTGTTACTGAAAGTCACGGGATACCGTTCGTTTACTTCGTTTAAAACTTGTAACGAGAGAGCAAGATAATGTTAACAGTGACAGTTCGTTTTTTGTCTAGTAAAAAATATCATAATACAAAAAAACATATGATTGAATGTTATTTTCAAATGTTAACAAAAGAAATGAAACTTAAAATACACCAATTTTATTTGTTTAAATATATATTTGGTCAATTCACAAGGTCTCTTATCAGTAATATTGTTATAATGTACTAATATATCACGACTCGGCGGCTCGGCTTAACCGACTCTTAGACATTCGGCGTTGGTCTCTGCTGGTTCCTTTCGATAACACAATAAACATAGCATAGAAAGTAGTATTATTTTAGGACATTTTTTGCATGAAAAGCAATAAAAACCATTGTGAAATATTAGGATATTATAACAATATGACATGATAAGAGACCTTGTGAATTGACCAATTATATATTGTTACGAATGTGCAATGACGATTTTAATTCAACGGACTGTAACGACTGCCTGCAGCATTCATCATGTTTGAAGGCACGTCCATCATTGACATTGTTTGCAAGTATGGCAACACTAAATGTTTGGGCTGCTGGCAATGACATCGAAAGCTCTAGAAATCGAACATACTAGTTGACCGTTAAGAACAATCTCGACAGGTGGCAGTCGCGAGTTGAGTTTATCATTAGCGCTGTTAGAGTTAACATCAACTGTCTTGTGCATTTGAGGTTGTACGTAATAGAGTGTGTGTGCATTTCTGCGAATTGATAAACGTGTATAAAGACACTGAATGACTATTTAATTCTGTTGTTGTTGTGCATTCTAAATAAATAACGAGTTGTTACAATTTTAAACTACTAAAACCGCTTTTATTTGCAATCAAAAGTATCCGGTTTATTTAAAGGAAATAAACACCGTTTTTAAAAGGTAAAAACGTAACAATATATTAATATTAAACAAACACTTCAAATATATTTTTGCTACAATAATGCATTAAATGTTTGTTTTTAAATTAGCTTGCTTTAAAAAAAAAAAAATAAAAAAAAAACTATATAAAGCAATGTCAACTTAGCGTTTTTATATATGTCGGAGTATTTTAATATTGTTTTAAATTTATAGTTTTAAAGCACAAATATAGTTATAATTACTATTAAGAGCTATTTTTACTGTTTACATGCGTTTGATGATCAAAAATCATTATATTCAGGCCGTCCTTTCGATAGTTTTGCGTATTACTCATGAATTGGTTAATATTTGGCGTCGTCTAACTGTACCGTGTTACAGTTTCTAGAAGTTGCATTGTTCACATGCATTAGTTTTGGTTATAATTTATAATCTTTAATTTGACACATGGTGGAGTACCAAACAAAACTTAGCAGTTTAGTTCGAGAGCACCGGCTTTATGTATGAAGATATAGGTCGATTGGCAGTTCTTGTGATGTCGTTTTGTCTTGCACTACTAGGCCAAATAATCCTTCTACAGTGGTGATGTCTGCTGTAGAAGTAACTTAAACTCAACAAAACAAATTATTGTCCACGTACTATTTCGGATATTTGTAAGATTGAGAGTAAAATAATGTTTACTCTCTGGAAAGTACGCGAACACATCTATTATCTTATGTGAGTAGATTTCTAAGTTTCAAACATTTTTATTTTACAATAAAAAATAAATATTATTTAAAGTAAACATTATACACTCCACTAATTAGGAGGAAATACAATAAAAGAGGAGAATACTAAACGTTTAGAATTCTCGTTTGGATGGATTTATTTATGTATTGAAATTTATACTAGGTTTTATGTGTAGAAATGGGTTTATATAAATTAACTATTGTCATGGTATTGATGTGGTCGAAATATAAAATGATACAGCAGCTATAACAAACAGAAACACACACTCATGACAGCATTTTTCAAATCAAACGAAAAGTTTGATCGTAAAATGAAGATGATCATGCTGATGTTGATGATGTTGCTGAAGCTGAAGCTGAAACTGATGATAATATTCTATTTCTATAAATTCTATTTTATAATAAGATATACATACATGCATACATATGTATATACTAGCTAACACGTACATACATACATCCATACATATATAGTATGTATACTAACATATATCTATCCATATTTATCTAAATGTGGTAATGTATTCGATGGCAATTTTGAAAAAAAAAAAAAAAAAAATCTCGTTTTAATAATATTTTGACATTGGATTCATTTCATATGCAAATAACAATATATAAGGAAACAAGAAGTACCTTTGATCCGTATTTGCCAGTAAGAATTCGTTCGATTAATACGTGCCAAATAGATACGGATCAAAATGACACGATTAGTAAGTTTATTTCTTATACAACATACTCCAACATAAAAAAAGGAAACTAAAATTGGAAATGTGAATTGAACAGAAAACTAATAAAAATATTCAACAAACCCTAAAAATGGACACAAAGTTAATGAAACATTTTTGAAAGTGATATCGTGAAAGGATTAATAATTAAATCAGAATATAATAATTTAAAAAAAAACGATTAATGTGCATCGAATAAGAATTTAATACAATTAAAAAGAACTTACGCAAATAAATAAAAAAAAAACAAACAATAATTAAATTGACTATTTGTATGCAAATTTATTTAATAAGAGTTTAATATTTAGACGTTAAAATGTTTATAAAACATGCAATAATCAATCACTCAGTCTGTCAAAGAAATGATTAATGAATTAGTGCAGTGAATATACAAAATATCGGTTTTTTTTTAAACAAATATGAACAGAAAAGTTATACAAATAAAACTAATTCGAAATAAATAAACTCCATTTTTTTTACAGACATTATATATATTGTTGTGTAATTGTATTTAAAAGAACCTACAGTTTATTGATTTTTAATTTAAATAATTATTTTTTCAATCTGTGCATGTGGAAAAAATTTAATATGGAACTGTGGCTTGTGTATGAATAACTCATTTGTTATTTTACTAAAGAGAAAGTGTTGTTTTCAATGAATAGTGTTCAAATATATTATAGAAAAACTCAGACATGATCCTACTAACTACAAGATATTGTGAAAAATGACTAATTACGAACAACATTTTTAGAAATGTTCCTATAATTTATATATAATCTTGTAATTTCTACAATATTTATTTGTGAGCCTGTAAAGTATGCACATTATGAATCCTTACAGATAACCTGTAGTCCATATATTCTCAGATAAAGTCATGAGAATTTTGGTATTGAAAATCAAAACAAAATTTAAAAACAGAAATTAACTTTTGGAAGCTCGCAGAATAAAAATACTCATATTTGTCAGAAATACTTTCTGAACCATCCAAATGTTTTCATAAACTGCTGAGTTTATCTCATTGATTCAAATTTTGAATAAATAAACATCCATATTTATAACAATTTTTAAATAGTTTCTAAAACAAAATTTGCATACTAAATTTGTTTTATAAATCTTTGATAACTTTAAAAATTGATTATGAATATTGGGGTATAGCCGAAACGCAATCTACGGAAAATTCCAAGAAATTTTCCCCAAGAAACCATACGTCTAAAATCAAATCCTATCTTGGGCATTTCGTATTTCTTCCAATGATATTTCAGTATTTTTTTAATCGTTTTTTTATTGGATAAAAGACGAAATGCGCAAAATAGGATTTGATTTTAGACCTATGGTTTCTTGAGAAAACTTTCTTAGAATTTTCTGTAGATTGCTTTTCTGCTATATGATTGTTTACTCTTTGATCGTCCATACAAATCGATCCAGCCTAATGTACATATGTACGTATGTATAATAAATTTTAAAATTTCCATAGAATTTTTTTTATAAACCTTTTATAAATTGAATTTTTTTATTCGAGAAATATATCTTTTGGAAATGTTTTTTTTTTTTTTTAAGAAAATGTATAAAATCATTAATATCTATTTAATTTAAGTAGCCTTAAACGATTCTGCATGTGTTGAAATTCCGGAAATATAAGCCGACTTTTCACAAAAAAAACCGACTGCCTGACGTTCTCATACATACCAATATTTTTTTTTCAAATATTGTTAAGATAGCACTCTAACCTGTTGTAATTTCTTTTAGATTTTTTTTTTAATTTCACAGGTTAGAATTGTAGGAATAAATATTAAACAAATTTCAAGGCAATAGCTTTAAGTGTATTTTCTTATATGATTTCTTATATTTTAAACTTCGGCATTTTATTTATTTTACATCTGAGTTACAGCAAAAAATCGTGTTCAAGAAACACGTGTGTGTTTATCACTTTGTTTCACGTGTTTACCACTTTGTTCTACGTGTTTACCACATTGTTCCAATGTTTTGATACGCAAGCACGTTTTATAGTAACTTTTATGTTCAAAAATCATTTGAAAATGTTCTTTACAGACTTTTATAAATTACTTGACTTTTTATTTAAAAGAAACGAATAGAAACAATTTAAACAAATTCAGAATTTGTTGATCATTTCTAGAATGATGTAAGCGATAGTGTTAGCGCGTACTACATACATATATGTAGATAAATGTATGTAATTATACTTTAAATTAATCTATTTTAAACAATTTATATATTTATTGTTTTTATATATTTTAATTATTATTATTATTTTTTTTTTTGTTTCCAACAGATCGTTTTATTGTGTGTAGTGGTTTATGTGACCGCAGACGTTAAACATCTTACAGATCGTAATGTTGACCTTTTCAAATATGATCCCAGCGATGTATACACCCTTCCTGAGGATATTGATGATGATAAACCAGCCACGATATTTAACGGCGATGTAATGAAGGCTAAAGTAGAGAAATTACAAAGTCTTAGTGGAAACAAGAAATACAAATTGGAGTAAGTTCTATTATATTTCTAATATATTGTATATGACTACTAACTAACACTATTTAAATATTTTTAGTTTAAAGACACAAAACGGCATAGAGGTATCAAGTGTTGGCAAATTGAGGGACGATAAAACTTTCGTTGTTAGCGGTTCATATTCATTTACCGGTGCTGATGGAAAACGTTATAAGACCAGATATACCGCTGATGAATTTGGCTATCATCCAATCACTGAACTCGATTTAGATATACCCGAGTAGGTTGAACATAATACAAGACCACTTTGTGTTTGCTAATTTTTAAGAGTATTCAATTATTTGCATTTATAGGCCTCAACCACTCGGTGCTGGTTTAGGAGCTCTCAACAACAAATTTGGTGTTGATGATAAGAGAAATAGATTCCAGTTTTTGAAACAAGATTTAAATTTGGAATTAAATCAATCTCCAGTCAAAGGCAGTGGCCAAAGTGGTGATGACTACAGTTATTCCAAACTTGGTAGCAGCAATTTCAATGAATATGAAAGTCATGACAATGGTTATGACTATCATCCCCCAACGTAAGTTATTGTTCAATCAATTGGTCATCTTCAAAAACATATTTAAAATGCTTTATATATTTTGTTTCTTTTGCAGTCAATCTTTTAATGCGCCTGATCCATCACGTCAATACCTGCCAGTTCTATAAAATCCATTATCGTAGTTTATAAGTCATTTAACACACATTTTACCTTTTAGCGAATTCTTGCTGCGTGACAGCAAAACCATTAATTTAAAGGTTTTTATTTGTAAAATAAAATAACATTCACATAATAAAACCTACTTTAAGCGTGTAAAAAAAAAATCAACAAAAATGAATATTATTAAAGTGATATTAGAAATAAAATAAAATTGATTTCTACAAAAAAAAAAATTAAACAATTAGTAGTTTTTTTTTATAAATAAATAAATAACAAACAACTTTATATGGCCGTCAATATTTAAACTGAATTGTATTGCGCTTGTTTGGTATTTGTTACCGAAGTGTACTGGAACAAAACTACACGCAGAGAAAAAACATGGTTGTGGTAAACATAATCTAAGAGCAACATATTATGATAAAGGTACGGTCACACACAGCAAATATTTACTCAAAAAAGCGTAACCACTTTTTTTAGTACAAATTTGTTTGACGTTGTTTACTCTTACAAGTGTTTTGTAAGATCAAACAGCATCAAATAAAATAAAAATGAATATTTACTTTGAATTGTCCTAATTAAATGGAGTTTTTGACAATAAATATAAGAATTTAAATATATTTTATTTAGTGGTTACGTCTTTTTCGTCAAATATTTGCCATGTGTGACCCTACCTTAAGATTTATGTTTGAAGTCCATACATATTATGATCATTATTAATATCATAAAATATCATATTTTCTGAAATAATCGTATTATGATATAAATCAATCATAATATGACCCAATTATATCATATTATGATTCAAAGTAATCATATTATTTTTAAAATTTATTTTTTGAAATTCAAAATTTTACTTTAATAAGTTTTAGTTTTAAGGTACTAACTAAATTCCCAATTAAAATATCATTGACAAATTAACCGAAATTAATTATTATTCGCTCAAGGAAAGTTAAAGATAATATACAAATAAAACTATAGAGCGAATGGGAATTACAGACACTTAAAATTTTCTTGTAAAAATAACATAGCTTAGACTTACACCAACACTCACGAATGTTAGGGAAATAGACTATTAAAAGTAAACATATTTTGTTTGCATCCTAAACATATTATGACTACGTGTATAGAAACTTAACATTTAATGGTTGTACATAATAATAATATGTTTACCTATTATTAGGGTATTCAATTAATCGGGTTTCTGGATTAATCGGTTAATCGAGCAAATAATTAATCGGGGTTTAGATTTAATCGGTTAATAATCGGTTAATTTTAAATTATTCGATTAACCGAATAATTTCTATTTTAATTTTAAATTGAAAATGGAACCACAAATTTTGTATACTTATTTAAGCATTTTATTAATAAAAACAACAAAATCATAAAAAACAAAGAAATCATAAATCATAAAATTAAAGAATATCCAATTTCTCATATAAAATTCTCAATTATACCATTTCACAATGGAAAATTTGGTAATTTTCGGATCAAAATTCTGTAACTTTTGAATAGATGAGGATTTTTGTAAGATTTTTTTTTTTGTTGAATAGGTGGGACTTTAAGCTTTAATTTGCTTTCTTAATCATAAAAATCGAATCATAATAAAAAAGTAATGAACGGTAAAAATACATTTTGATTTTTTTTAGTTTTTGTATAAAAGTGTTATGTTATGTGATATGTTTTAATAGTATTAACAACTGACATTTGTTAACAGCCGTTTAGTTTAGTTTTTTTTTTTTTTTTTTTTTTTTTGGGAAAAATACAAACTTTTAAGCCCCAATATTTACAAGGCCCAAGGGTTGCATTTTTTGGAAAACATTTTCAGCTACAGTAGAGTTAAAATAAAACTCCATTGGTAGCAAATGTATGACACTTAAAAAAAATGCTTTCGAAGTTTAAAGTTTAAAACTGTTTTCAGAGATTTTGAAACACCCTCAAAATTTTGAGTTTTTAAAAAAAAACTGTTTTAGTACCTCTAATTCACACATTTTTGGATCGATTTAAAAATGTTATACAATTATAGAGAGGCAAAAAAATATCATTTTTTTTTTTTTTTGATGTTGTAATTTTTCAAACTCAATAATAGTTATTTTAATTTTGCACATTGTTTTAAAGACAAGTTTATAGCGAAAAAAACGAGACATTACTTGTTAAAATCGGTTTATATTTGCAAAGGTTATTAAACTTTTTCCAAAAAAGTTCGAATAAATTAAAAACAGTCTAATTTTTAAACAAAAAAGCTAGTTTTTATATATCTTTTAGATAATAAGTTATTTAATGTTAAAACTAGATCGGCGGCAAACGGCGCCAACAGTTAAAATCCTAGTCAAAGTTGCGTAGGTAAGCCAAAAACATTATACATTTTAAATGAATAAATTTCAAATCTGCTAATACAAAACTAATACAAAACTCATAACGAAAATAGAATCTGGGCAAGATGCCCTTTCCAACAAGGTAAAAAAAATAATTATAAATATTAAAACTACGCCCTTGTATTTGGTATAATTTTAACTCCAAATCTTTAAAGTAGAAAGTAGTGTGTTCTGTCGCCATTTTCGAATACTTCTGTTGACATAATAACTATAATTTCTGCAAATAATTATTGCTTGACATCTTGCCTTTACGATAGAATTTGTTTTATGGTTAATTTCAAACATTTGCAAATATGAATCGGCTGGTTCCAGTAATATGGCAATAAAAAATAAACAAAAGAAAATGTCAAAATTGTTGTTGGCTATTGAAAATTGTATTTTTTCTTTCACTCTGAAAACCACTTTTCAAAGGTTCGATATTACTTTTTTGAGAACTGTCATTTGTTTCATATTATTAGAGATATGATCTGCGTGGAAAATTATTGCTAGCAGTTAATGTTCATGAGCTAAGAAATAAAATGTGTGTGCTTAAAATTATATATTTCTATATAAAGTACCAAAAAAATAAATACATTTCGGTAAAAAATTTGTTATTTGCAAATCGGCAATTTTAAATTATTCGAACAATTAACCGATCAAAATTAATCGGTTAATCGATTGAATACCCTACTATTTATCATTATTTAGTTGTTCGAAAAATAATTATGATTCAGTGAACGTTTATATAAACGTTTACAGTAAGTAAAATATTGTTGAAATTAAATTAAAACAACAATTATATGTTTACGACAACAATATATTGTTACAAAGAACATAGTATAGTTGTCGTAACCATGTCGAACCATGTTTTTTCTCTGCGTGTAGTCACGTGGCTAGTGCCAAGGGGGTAGTGGTTTTATTTTTAACACTTAGTGTGAAATAGACCTGTTGTTTATTAATCCAAAAAAATTTAAAGCATTTTCAAAAGCGCTCCCAACACATCCGGTATGAAAGCAGCCCGGTTAGCTCAGTGCTCGAACTATTTGGTACGAAAAGTTAAAGCCAATGCAGGTTCAAAAACATACAAGGCTCAAAAAGTTCCTGACAGTAACGCTGCTAAAAATTTAGAGGCCAAAAACAGAGCACGGAAATTGAAGCCAAATTTTATTTAAAAAAATATTCCTGCTGCATAATGGATGACGAAACGTATGCTCTGGCAGATTTTCGTAGCTTCCGGGTCAAAATTTTGATGTCGCTGATGCTCGAGGGACTGTTGAAGAAAAGTTTAGGACCCAAAAGCAGACAAAAATTTCCCAAAAAGTTCTTGTTATGGCAAGCACTATACAGTTTCGGCAAAAAAGCCAAACATTTGTTACAAAGGGTTCTATAAATACCGAAATTTACATCAAGGAATGTTTACAAAAAAGGATGCTTCCATTCATAAGACTTCTTAGTGTGTCCACTTATTTTTGGCCTGATTTGGCACCCTGTCACTACCAAGAGAGGCAAATCCTCTAAACTACCTGGAGCAAAGGCCAGTGGAGATATATTGGGCTCTTGTTAAAAGAGAATTTAAGAGTACAAAAAAGGTGTCCAAAAGTGTGGTAGATTTTAAACGGAGATGAAGATGGAACAAAGTGACAGAAATCACTATAAAAACCATAATGGAAGGGTTTCGATCTCAGTCCTTATTTACAAACAACTAAAATAACGGAACAAATAACTGTTTTTTGCTACTACTAATTGTGCTGCCAGATAACAAAAACCTGACGGGCAAAAGTGGACCATTGTCTATTTTCACGAAGATGAGCAAAACTGAGGTTAACATCAGTTTAAAAAAAAAAAATTTGTGTATGACTGTTCTATCTTTTGTAAGATTATAATTGTATATATAAATCCAATCGAAACACGCGTTGAATCATTTCATGTAACATTTTATTTCATCATAACTTACGAACTAACTATAAAAAGGAATATGATAATTACAGGAATAATTTACAATGTTGCCAGACTATTACAATTCACAATGGGACATAACAATCTCCCACGCTTAATAGAAAATAATGGAATTCAATTTAGGAATATATGTATAAACAAAAATACAATGTTAAGAATTTTATGTGCAAAATAAATTAAAATTGATACTTTCTTACTCTGCCAAGTACTCATTTAAATACGTGGGTCTCTTGCGAATACGTTCAGATCTTCGAATAATTTGCTCTTGACTCCCTTGAGGCTCTTCAGGAGGTTGTTGGGCATTCGGCACCTCTGCTTCATGGACTTCTGATTCTTGTTGATTTTGAGGAATTACTGGTTCGAAGATTTGTTGATTGTAATCGATGTGTTGTTGACTTGACGTGTTGCTTTCAACATCTGGAGAAAAGTGGACTCTACGTTGCTGAACTTTAGTAGATTTAATTTGGTCGATATGTCGTTTTAAAATGTAACCATCATCGAGTTTTATAATATAATGCAGTTCACCAAACTTACGTAGAACACAACCAGTCTTCCATGCCGATTTGTTATTTCTCATGTGAAGTACCTGTACTCTTTCTCCCACGCTGATTTTTCGTACCCCTGGAATGGGTTTTGAAGGTTTGAATTTGATACACGGTTTCAATGCATCTAGTCGGATTCGAATACGTCTGTTGAAATACAATTCCGCTGGACTTTGGCCAGAATTGAGGGGTGTAGCGCGGTATCTTTGCATTATTTCATTTACTTTTTTGTGTAATGATCCTGGTTCTGACGCCATTGACTTTAATTTACGTTTAAGCGTTTGTACGTAACGTTCCGCTAACCCATTTGTACTAGGGTGACCAGGTGCTATTAATTTTTGAAAAATTCCGTTTTTGTTGCAGTACGTTTTAAACTGATCACTTGTAAAGATGGTCGCATTATCAGATACCATAATCGAAGGAAATCCATGTGTTGCAAACATATCCGAAAGGAGATTTATTGAAGTCTGCGATGTAGGCGCATCCCGTATGATTCGAATTTCTGCCCATTTGGATTTTGCATCAACAGCAATTAAGAAAAAGCTGTCTTGAAATGGGCCTGCATAGTCGATGTGTATTCTTTCCCAGTTTTCGGCTGGTTCCTCCCAGTGATGAAGTGGAGCTTTTGCAGGTTTAGATTGAACTTGAACACATGCTTCGCACGATCTTACCATTTCCTCTATCTCACAATCGATCCCTTTCCAAAAGCAATATCTTCTGGCGAGCTGCTTCATCCTTGTAATGCCAGGATGAGTACGGTGAAGCTCTTGTAAAATTGTAGATTGAAGACTTTTTGGAATTAAAACTCGTTGACCCCTAAAGATAATGCCATTATTAAGGGTATAAATATCATCACTCTCACCAGTGTTCAGTAACTTTGACATGATTTTTGAAAGATATGGGTCTTTAGCTGTTTCAGATGCCAAAATTTTAGCATTTACATATTCATTTGAAATTTTGAAAACAGATACTGAGCATAATTCGTTTACTTCTTAATTTATTAATTTATCTGTAGATGGTTTTTCTATAATTTTTGTTGCCCGTGATAGACAATCGACATTTATATGCTCCGATCCCTTTTTGTACTTTATTTCATAATTGAAGGTTGATAGGAATTCGGCATAACGAAGCAACCTAGCTGATGTTATTGCTGGCATTTTGTTATTCTGATGAAAAATACGAGTTAATGGTCGATTATCAGTAATGAGTTGAAATTTTCTACCGTAAAGGTACATAAAAAAGTGATTTATTGTAAATATGATTGCCAAAGCCTCGCGATCCAATTGACTATAATTTCTTTCAGCAGATGTCAAAGATCTAGATGCAAACGCGACAGGACATTCCACGCCGTTCACCATATGTGACAGCACTCCCGCAATCCCTGTGGGACTTGCATCGCATGCTACCATTACCGGCATTTCAGGATCAAATGGCGTTAAAACCTGATCGCTGGATATAATATTTTTGAGATTTAAAAACGCTGCTTCACAACTAGAAGACCAATAAAATTTTGTATTTTTTTGAAGTAATTGACGTAATGGAAAGGTGATGGTTGATAAATTCGGAATGAATCTAGAGTAGTATGTTACCATTCCTAAGAATCTTCTAACATCATCTACCGTAGCTGGACGTGGTATATTGACGATTGCCTGAATTTTAGCTGGTGATTTTGATATTTTATTGAATTGAACAACATGACCTAAATATTCTATTTGAGTTTGGAAAAATAAGCATTTACCTTTATTTAGATGTAAATCGTGCTCTTTTAGTCGTTGTAGACATTGAATTAAGTTGTTTTTGCATTCTGTTTCCGTTGCCCCATGCACAATTATATCGTCGAAATATAACATGGTGTTCTTTAAACCAGCTAAAATTTGTTCTATGATACGGTTGAACTCTGAAGGGGCTGTTTTTATTCCAAACGAAAGTCGATTTACTTTGTACGTACCTCTATGGGTTGATATAGTTTGAATACTGCTTGATTCTTGACTCACTCTCAAATGTAAATATGCCTTAAAAAGGTCAAGATGACAAAAATATTTCGATCCTTTAAGGCTGTTTAAAATTTCGTCAATACGACGTATTGGGTAATTTGCAGATACGAGTTGTTGATTTACCCCAACTTTGTAATCGACGCATAGTCGCACTCCACCGTCTGCCTTGGGAATAATTACAAGCGGAGATCCCCAGTCACTTCTTTCTACTTTTGAAATAATGCCAGCTGCTTCCAAATCATTAAGCTCCTTTTCGACACGATCACGCAGTGCATATGGAACTTCACGTTCTTTATTGAAAATAGGTTTTGCATCTTTGCGAAGTTGAAGCGTAACTTCAAAATTTGGTACACAACCGACAGCTTCAGTAAAAACATCTTGAAATTGATTAGTTATGTCTGCTATCGAAAACACTTCAGTCATCTTGTTGACATTTATTTTGTTTAATAGCTGATTATCTACTTGCTGAAGATCGATGTTTAAACGTCGTATCCAACTTCGTCCCAGAAGAGCGTCATACTCATTGGGCACTACATACATTTCTTCTACAGATCTACGATTGTTGTAGCTTACTTCGACTTTTACTTTACCATCCGGTATTATAATATTTTTGGTGTACGATCGAAAAGCGATAGAAGAGGGTTCAAGTTTCGTACTGATTTTAAGCTTCTCAAATTGATTTCTAGGAATTAAGGTAAATCCTACTCCAGAATCTACTTCAAACTTTTGAGGTCGTTCATTTATTTTTACAATTACGTAGTATTTTGCAACATCATTTTTATCAGTGCAGTGCTGAGTGTTGTGTATATCGACAACCTGATTGATGCCATATACCTGGTGTATTTCATCATCATTTTCATCATTAAAAGGCATTGAATTTTTGTTTGCTGAACTCATTATAGTTCTAAGACATACCTTTTGAACATGGCCTGTTTTACCACACGACCTGCATTTGAGGTTATGTCGGTTGGTGCGACATTCGTTTGTTTTATGATTATCTCTTCCACATCTTATGCATAAATTTTCAATACCCAGTTGGCTAAAATTAATTTTCGATTTTGAACGTGTGCGTGGTCTTGATGTTGAACGATTTCTCGAGCGATTTCTACGGCGGTTTGACCCGGTAGATTTTGGGTGCAATTTGTTGACATCACTTAAGCAGCTTGGTTGCTTTGAATTGAGTTCGCGACTATCAATTTTAGAAGCTTCCAAAGATAACGCTTTTTGAACAATCTTCTCAAAATCAGCCTCTTCAGACTGAAGGAGTTGTTCCCGTATAGTGTTGTCTTTGATTCCTCGAATAAATTGTGCACGTAGGAAAATATTAGAAATATCAGCATGACATTCACATGCCGACACAAATGCACAATCGTTAATATCACGCCGGAGAAGTGCCACATAACTAGCCACTGTTTGCTCTTCACTTTGATATGTTGATAGAAAACGATGTTGAATAACCAATATATTTTTCTTGGGGCATAAATGTGTACTAAGTTTTTCCACTAAATCATCGTATTCGACATCTGTAATATTCTTGGGGGCCACCAATGACACTAACAATCTAAAATGTATTGATCCGATGGAATTCAAAAGCATTTGTTGGCACAAGGATCTATTTGTTAAAGCCCCTTTCATTCTCAAGTAATTTTCGAACCTTTGATGATATAATTTAAAGTTTTCTTTGCTTTCATCGAAGTTTTCAAATGGCGGCAGTTGCACTTGTAATGGCGGCTGCTGTTGTTGTTGTGTTTGTTGAAGAGTCGAATTTGAATTTACTTGTTGTAACAAGTCACGTTGAGATTTACTGAAAACTTCCAGCAATTGTTTGAATTGTTCGTCGTTCATGATGGTGTATTTTCTTTATTTTATTTTTGTTTTTATTTGAAATTAATTTTCACCCGTCGCCACTTTGTTCTATCTTTTGTAAGATTATAATTGTATATATAAATCCAATCGAAACACGCGTTGAATCATTTCATGTAACATTTTATTTCATCATAACTTACGAACTAACTATAAAAAGGAATATGATAATTACAGGAATAATTTACAATGTTGCCAGACTATTACAATTCACAATGGGACATAACAATGACCTTTTTAGCAGACAATCTAGTTGAATTTGACATATTGTGTAGAATTTGATGCGTTTTTAAGTAATACAAGACTTACATGTATCCACAAGTGCTCGCCACTGTAGTTTTCAAATATTTTCCTTCCATAAAATAAATAAATTACAAACATTTGAAAAAACACTTCAAACTGAAAAATAATTTATATTAAAAAATGATTTCATTTTTTAATTTAAATTATCTGGAAAAACGACATTATAAGGAACGGTACAATTTAGTCCACAAATACTATCGTTTGTGATATTGTTCCGATGTCGTTTTAATATCGTTTGGTTAAAAAAATAATATGACTGTTAAAACAACCACTAATTACATTATGCTAGTTGAAAAAACTGTCAAGCGGGGCACCCGGTGGGTTAAACTAATTCGACTACGCTGAATTCAGTGGTGCTAACCGTTTTTTTAGGTTAGCTCGTATTTTCGAGATATACCGTTATTTCGAAAATGGAGGAGGTTGCACAACATATATTCGCGTAACTCAAAAACGGTTTAGTTTATTGAATAAACTGAAAAAACCGAAAATCCGCAATAAAATTACCTTTAAGTAAGACTTAACATTTTTTTAATCTGCACAGTCGTTTTAGAAATATAATTTTTTTAGCAAAAAAAAATATATTTTTTTAGAAAAATTTCGAAATTTTTGTTTTTTAAAACGGCATAAAAAATTGGAAAATGCAGCTACGCTCTTAATTTTTTCCATTCACATAGAAAGCAAAGTTCCAAACAAAACAAGCCCTAAATTATTAAAATCTGTCCACAATTTTTGATTTTATTCATTTGAATAATTTTTTATTTTTTGCCACTATACCAGTGTTCGAGTCTGGCTGTTACTTGGTGAAACCCCTCGCCATGTTCATCAGATTCGGCTGGTGATTGTTAATTATATATATATTTTATTATATATGTATTTTATTGTGCGGCCAAATCGGTCTTGTAAAAAACTTACGTAACGTATTCTGTTTTTATACCTTGAACACGTAGAATCATAGAGGCCATATTTTGTCATGCAGAAAAATTTAATGAACAATCACCAGCCGAGTCTGATGAACATGGCGAGAGGTTTCACCAAGTAACAGCCAGACTCGAACACTGGTATAGTGGCAAAAACTTGATTCGCTTTTAGGGGATATTTGCTGGAATCTGCAGGAAGAAGAAAATAAATTTCTAAATAAAAACTTAAACTTTAATTAACAACAAGTATAGTTTTCTTTTTTATCTATATACATTAGAGTGAAAAAAATTTGAGTTCGATTTTTGAAGAGTGCCGGGTGGAATATTGTGACACTTGGTCTAAAAGATAAGTACTGAAAATTTGAGCCAAATTGGACAACGATTTCGGGACGGCCATCGAGGTCAAAGGTCAGATATATGCAAAATTTTACTATTTATATGAAATAAATTTGTAAAACTCCTTAACTTTCTTCATTATGTTACATAAATATGTAGATTTATTTATATTAGTGAAAATTACAGTCAAAAAAATATTTTTCAGATTAAACCTATATCTCCTTTGGGTCAAATTGACCCACAAACTGTATTATCGTTAAAATTTAATCGTTTTAGAAATATAATTTTTTTTAGCAAAAAAAAAATATTTTTTTAGAAAAATTTCGAAATTTTTGCGCAGATTAAAAAAATGTTAAGTCTTACTTAAAGGTAATTTTATTGCGGATTTTCGGTTTTTTCAGTTTATTCAATAAACTAAACCGTTTTTGAGTTACGCGAATATATGTTGTGCAACCTCCTCCATTTTCGAAATAACGGTATATCTCGAAAATACGAGCTAACCTAAAAAAAACGGTTAGCACCACTGAATTCAGCGTAGTCGAATTAGTTTAACCCGCTGGGTGCCCCTCTTGACAGAAAAAAAAAGTGTCAATTTCATGCACAGTGTTATCACTCTTTAATTACAACAGAGTCAGTTCCCTTGCAAAGGAATTAATCATTATGTGGTTAAAGTTTCTATGCAGTAAATCAATATCTGGGGTGTAGTTTATGTTTAATTTTAAATTTTTTATTTCGTATTATTTTTAATTTTGTAGTATGTATAAGTTTTAGCAGCATTATGAAACCAGACTTTTGTAAATAGGAATCTTGGTTTTTTTTTAAATTAAGTTTATATATGTCTTTTCAGTGAGGGGGTACGGGCATGATCGCATTTTATTTATCTAAAATAATTCCTAGATATTTGACATTATCATTAAGGGGGATAAAAACTCCTCTAGAATAAAAATGTGAGGTGTTTTCGAGTTGATTTACAGTTTCGTAGGGGAAATTGGGTTCAGTGGGTGGCCCCTCAAAATTGATCACCTCGGGTCTAACATTTTTTATAACATTCGCCAAGAGTAAGCTGCAATTTAAAATATAAATAGTCCTTGACAATATACGCTTACAAAAATATCAAATATATTTGCGAAAAAATTCTGAATAAAGTGAAGAGAAAACTTGCTAAAAGTTATCTCGTCAGTTTTTGGAACACATTTCCCCGTTTTAGGAATTTTGGTATTTGGAAATAAATAAAATTCTAAATAAAATAAAAAAAAACTTGCTAACAGTTATCTTGTCCCTATAAAAAGTTACACGCATCCAAAGTTGGAACATGTGAAAAGACCCGTATTTTTTACGATTTTTCCCAAAAAAGCCTACTTATTTAAAAAATCTTTATTTACTCCTCAGAAGGTCCACAAACCTTGCCCCCTTTGAAAAATTTGTACGTTTATTCATACATTTCATGCAAAATGTTACTAAGATATCAAATGTAAATTCTGAATTCAAACAATATATGAAAAAACGTACAAATTTTTGAAAGGGGGCAAGGTTTGTGGAACTTCTGAGGAGTAAGTAAAGGCTTTTTAAATAAGTATTTGCTATTGTTCAAAACCTTAGGGCATGAAGATTTTTATTTTAGTAAAATTAAATAATTTTATAAATTTTTGGGACGTCATTTACTTGAAAAACTTAAAAAATTATAATATGGTGATTTTCCATGAAGAAAAATATAAAATTTGAATTAATATACAATTTAAACGATTAAAGATATCATAACAAAATTTGGAACTAATATAGACTCAGTTATCCTTAAATTAGCGACATTATAATTTTTTACATTTTTTATTTTCAAATACCGAAATTCCTAAACCGGGAAAATGTGTTCCAAAAACTGAGTTTTTTTAGAAAAGTGCCTACAGTTACGTTTTTTTTCCGTGTGATAGCAAAAAAACTTTGTAGATATTTAAGAAGCAAATAGGGTTATACAAATGTGTAGCTTTTTCGTGGATCGGTGTTTTGCCTTTTTAGAATTTTTTACTCAAATCTAAAATTTTTTTTAAAAATTGGTCAAGTTTGGATAGGTCTGCGGGGTGTTGTGTACGCTTAAGTGAGCCAAAATTTACTTTACAAGCTTTTGCATTAAGTTCTCTTTTTTTGCATCCTATAAAAATTGTATATAGTCCCGAAGAAAATTTGTTTCTACAAAAGATATATAGGCTTTTTTGGGAAAAATCGTAAAAATACGGTCCTTTTCACATGTCCCAACTTTGGATGCGTGTAACTTTTTATAGGGACAAGATAACTGTTAGCAAGTTTTTTTATTTTAGCTGATATTTTAAAAATAAATTTTGATCCTCCGTAGGCCCGCCATATCTAAAAAACCATAAAAAGATCGAGCAAAATTAAATCAATAAACCTAAATATCTCTTCAACTAATAGAGATAACCTACACATGTAAGCGTATTTTTATTAAATCTTCTCAAGGACTATTTATATTTTGAATTTCAGATCCGTCGGATCATAAATAGATTTTTGGGGATTTTTTAAAAAATGTTAAACCCGAGGTGACCAATCTGAGGGGTCACGCACTGGTTCCCAATAGCGTTAGAAAGCTTAACAAATGTAAATCAACTCGAAAACACCTCAGCTCCAACCATGTGAAATTTCGTAACAATATCTCCAATAGTTCCTGAGATGCCGAATTATTTAAAAAAAACGTTTCTAAACCACTGTGCGCCAGTTTTTAAAACATCACCATTTACATGATGATCAGTAAATCACATTTTATTGCCTTCAAAGGCCTTTGTTAATTTCCAAAATTTGTTGGAGCCTTGAAGCAATTTGCAATAAATTTTGACAACGATTGATTTCGGTCTTTATTGCTTTACTGCCTCAACTGTGATATTGCTAAAACCATCAGCCCAATTATTAAATTAAATTCCTCGGAAAGTTTTTCCCATTCCTCCTATTATGAAATAAAATGTCTCCATAATTTTTTCACTTTTCTTTCTCCTTTTATTCTAAACACAATTTAAACAAGTAAGAGAGTTATATTCGGCTGTGCCGAATCTTATATACCCTTCACCAAAACAAAATTATTTTTTTTTTTTCAAAATTGTTTTTCAAAATTTAAAAAAAATTTTTAAAAAAAAAATCTTTGTTTTTCGAAATATTTTTTTTTTAATTTTTTAAAAATTTTTTACTAATGAAAAAAAATTATGACAATCTATCATTAGATATCCATATTGTCTATATTAATGACTTAGTAATCCAGATTTATATAAAAAATAGGCCAAAAATCGAGGTTGGGCCTGTTTTTTTCTTATATCTAAGCCATTTGTGGGCCGATTTTAAATAGTAACCGAGCCGGAAGAATTCCCGATATATTGATGTATGAATCAAGTTTGTAAGTTATTTGGGGTCTTCAAAAAATTGATTTCAACAGACGGACAGACAGACAATAACTCCCGGTATTTTATATTCCTCCATTCCTCCTATTATGAAATAAAATGTCTCCATAATTTTGTCACTTTTCTTTCTCCTCCTATTCTAAACACAATTTAAACAAGTAAGAGAGTTATATTCGGCTGTGCCGAATCTTATATACCCTTCACGAAATTATACTTTAAAATAAAAATTTTAAATATTTTTATGTAAACAAAATTATTTTTTTTTTCAAAATTGTTTTTCAAAATTTAAAAAAATTTTTTTTAAAAAAAATCTTTGTTTTTCGAAATATTTTTTTTTTAATTTTTTCAAAATTTTTTACTAATGAAAAAAAATTATGACAATCTATCATTAGATATCCATATTGTCTATATTAATGACTTAGTAATCCAGATTTATATCAAAAATATGACAAAAATCGGGGTAGGGCCTGTTTTTTTCTTATATCTAAGCCATTTGTGGGCCGATTTTAAATAGCAACCGAGCCGGAAGAATTCCCGATATATTGATGTATGAATCAAGTTTGTAAGTTATTTGGGGTCTTCAAAAAATTGATTTCAACAGACGGACAGACAGACAATAACTCCCGGTATTTTATATTTGATATAAAAAAACTAGTGTAATTCTTCGTTTATCATCTGCTGTTGTAGGAAATAATATCCATACCGGACGAAGCTTTGCTTCAAATATGCGAACAACTTCTGTAAGCACTTTACTGAAAACAGATCTTACAACAGATGATATTTTTGACGGCTGCGAATGCAATGTCAGCATTTGCAGTAAATACGCAAAAGCAGGTTTGTTAACCCAGTAATATTTGTCGAACCTAAACGAAAAACATTGTTAATGCTTTAAAAGAATTCAGATTACTTTGTACTTATTATAATTGTACTTATAATATCGAGCTGCGCATCTACCGTGGTGACGACAAGCTCGACCCCAAAACTCCCGGTGTTAAACCGGAATCTCCGCAGGATATGGACTGCAACAACAAACTGGATGAACCAGCTAGCTCTGAGGACAAAATGGAGACTCAATAACTCTCCAGTATGGTTGGGGAACAATTATGCACTCTGGGCGATGTGGAGGATGAAGATGTTCTTCTGGAATCAGACCCAGAAGACGTCGACGTTACGATCATAAGTATACGATCCAGACCATGGTGATCCAAGTGAAACTTCACCACTTAAAGTAGCTTTGGCTGCCTGCTCCTCCACATAGCTAAATATGAGGAGGCGAAATACGTGGACTCAACGACAAAGAGTACAAACTTTTGTACATAAGACGCACAGGTAAAATAAGATCTTGTATTTTGGCTAGGATCCATCTTAATATAATGCGTGCTGCAAACCAAGCTAGAATTCCGGTGATAATCGTAACTGATGCTAACGCTCATCACACAATCATATTAGACTCTAATCTGGTAGTTGTCAAACGAGGTTCAGAACCTACTTTCGTGGTAGCAAATAGGCAGGAAGTTCTGGACATTACGCTTGTTAGTGCAAGCCACTCGCACCTCATTAGGAATTGGAAGGTTTCAGATGATTGCACTCTCTCGGATCATAGGTATCTGACATTCTTAATAGAATTAGTAGTTGAAAAGGAAAAGCGTTTTCTAAACAGGAGGGAAATTAAATTGAAAAGGAAAAGCCTTTTATAAACAGGAGGGAAACTAAATGGGATGTTCATGTGCGGATCCTTTATGGTTTACTTCCCTCACCCCCTCTGATAAGTAACACTAGGGATATTGAAAGCCCTGTGGAAAAGCTCATACTTTCTCTCAGTGAGGCCACAAGACGCACATGCATTCCCTCCGTACTCAGATGGAAGGTAAGACCTCCATGGTGGTCTTTACATATAGCAAACACTAGTCGTAGTTGTCGTAAACTATTAAACGAAGCGAAAAGATCAGGCAACTGGTCAATGTATAAGTCTATGTTGAACAAATTTAAGAATCAGGTTAGAAGCGCGAAACGTAAGTCCTGGAGGAATTTCTGCAGCGGCGTCGAAAGTTCCTCCGAAACCAATCGTCTGCGCAAGATCCTGTCGAAAACACCAACTGTTCAGGGTTACATTCAGAAACAGGATGGTAGGTGGACTACTGATGGACGTGAAACACTAGAAGTACTCATGGACACTCATTTTCCGGGGAACTTGCCACTAGATATGGCTAGTGCATCCCAATCCGACAACTCCCTCAATTATAATTGACGAACATATGATGAAATGGGCCATACGGAGTTTTGACTCTTATAAGTCTCCGATTTTTTTAAAATTGAAGTTCTTCTTAACTGTTCCTTTAAATTCCACTTTCTAAAGTGGAAAATTTTCCCAATTTTTTTAAATTAAAAATAATTTGAGTTTTTGGACCTTTTAAATAGAAGAGTTTTTGTAGATTACTTAAAATAAAAATCGAGAAAAAATAAGACCATGAAACTCAAATAGGAGCTCAGAAAGTGCAAACATTGGTATTTTAACACCTGTATATAAATTTCTTCATAACTGCCACAAAAGTACATCTCTGTTACACTCGCAAGTAACAGTTCGAAAAACACAACATATTCATACTAACACAATCGCACATGCGTTTGTAAATTTACACATGCATGAATGATTGTGTAAGTGCAAAAGTATGAATGTGTTTAGTTTTCCGAACTGTTACTTGCGTGTGTAAATGCTAGGTAACCAATTATTGAAAAATCATTATTAAATTTGGAATTTCAAAACATGTATGCAAATGTGTATTTCCTAAATAATTTATTTTGTGTTGAGAAAATTTTCTGTATATTTATTTCTAGTTGACTGTCAGAATTTGAAATTGTCTTTTTTGATTTATTCAAAATATTCACTATCAATAAATAAAAATAATTGAATTAATTAAAAAATTTATTAAAAGCAAATTAAAACTGAAATAAAATTTTAATTGAACATATTTTATTCTGTGAAACCAAATGTAGATCATGCCGGTTAATGGAGGTCCACATAATCGAGGTCTAACTGTACATATAGCTCAAATATAAATGCATGAAAACCCTAGCCTCAGTAGTTTTGCATGAAGTGGCAGCACTGATAACAGCTTTAACTTTAGTGCTGTAACTTATGGGTTTTTCGACTACTCAATTTTTTGTTTTGGGTACTCGATACTACACATATTTTCCAAGAGAATGTATGTAAAGGCTTTTATAGGCGGCAATACTGAGTATTAATATTTATCAAAAACGCATGTATCATAATACAATTTCACAGTCTAAAGAAAAATTGCATTCGATTTTCAAATAATACAAATGATTTTTTTGATTACGGTAGGTATTTATAAATTTGATAAAACAGTTAAAAACGTTTTTATTTCCATATTTGTTGGGTATGTATTTATAAATACAAATAAGAGAAACAATTAACGTGAAGAAAATATAAAAAATAAATCAAATTTGCAGCAAAACATCAACAATCAATACAAAAATATTTTTAATACTACCTTGCAAGGCGAATTCATATAAGGTGTACTCGTTAGCCCAGCTGATCATCAGCTGTTTCACCCTAACTGTCAAAATTTGTGTTTATGTTGGTACGCGTCCAAGGCGAATTTATAGAAGGTGACCTCAGAAGAACAGCTGATTATTTTTTATATCCAGTACCTCGTTTCTGTAACTCTCGCATCGAGAAATTTCTCGCATGAAACAGTAAAATTGAATAAAAAACAACGTGAATTGAAACACGATTCCATATCTCACATGTAAGTGTTTCTGTAATTTCATTTTGTGAGAACTATCTGTCATTTAAGTTTTTTGACGTAACTTATTGGAAATTTGTGAGTCAAAGTGTTTCTGTAAGAAAATCTTGTGAAAAGTTTCTCACATGAACTGTCAAAATAACTCACATTTAAAAACGGTGCGAAAACAAATTTTTTCAAAAAATATAATATGAATACAAAAAATAAAGAAAAGGTAAGATTTTATTTTTAATTAAAACTTAAATTAATGTTAATTATTTTCCTTGCTTAACCTATAGAGGTCTTTAAAACGTTGCTCCGGAATATTAAATGGATCAGTTGTATTCCTTAATTTTTGGCGATAAATTCGCAACATATTTCTACGATCATGTTGCTCTGCCTCTATTAATAAATTAGTATACATTTCTGATCACTAATAAATTATTTATTTTTTAAAAAAATTATATTTTTACTGTGTAATTTTTTTTGTAAATATAAATTGATTTGTTTATTTTTATTTTCTTCTTTATGTTTTTTACAACAGCTTGATTGGAAATTTCCAATAAAAACGTAATTAGAGCTGGCTCTTCTCACTTTAAGTTACAGAAACACTTTTTTCTCCCAAATCGAGAAACGATGGAATTTTTTGTTTCACACTTCTCGATGTGAGAACTTCTCACAAATAGTTACAGAAACGGGGTACAGTTGTTTAGACAAGTGAACTGTCAATTCACATGTGTTTGTTGTGGCGAAAAATACAACAAACCCAAAAGCAAAAACAACAACAGGCAACTTTGACAGTTCACTTATCTTTTAACAAAAACAAATTATCAGTTGTTTTTGTACATGTTGTATATGTTGTAGTTATGTCGTCACCTTCTATGAATTTGCCTTGGTACGCGTCATATATATGTGTGTGTTTTTGATGCGTCCACTTTTTTCCTATTATTTTATATTCAATTTCTTCTGTTTCTCCACGCGTTTGAACTCTTCATCGAACATTTTAACATCCTCCACATGAAATAAAGCAATAAATATAAAACTTACACTGGTTTGTTGTTAAATTCCAGTTTAATATTGAATTCGCCGTACTGTGTTTTTTGACAGATGGGGTGAAAAGCAAAAACAAAATGTATGTTGTTTTTGTATTGTTGTATTTGTTGTAGGGACGAGTACACCTTATATGAATTCGCCTTGCTACCGTGTAAACATGAAATGTATTTTTCAAAATGATTTCTTGACAAACTGGATGATTTTATTAATATTTTAAATTTGAAATGTATTAATACTCAGTATAGCCGTCAATAAAAGCCTTAAGAACGAAACACTTTTTTATAAAAATAGCTTACAAAAATAACAAAATGCATAATTTTTTTATTAATACAATCTCACGACAATTCGGTATCGTCTTAATATTTCCCCATGGAATTTAATTTTAAGCGTATTTTTTTAAAATCTGACTTAATTGAAGAAGTTATAACCATTTCTTTAAATTTAATATGTATTATTGTATTCCTCGTGTTCTATTGAAAAATAACACTTAAGTTACTGAGTAATGGCTTATTGGTTTGAGTACCCAGCATAAATAGCTAAATTGAGTATTGAGTACCCAAATACATTTACAACTCTAGTTTATTTCATTTCTTATTGTTGTGTTATAAATCAATTCTCTGACAAAAAAAAAATACAAAAAGAAAACAATTCTATAAAACAACGGTAAAAATTTAGTAAATATGTCACAACATAAAGTGATCGAATATATTGCAAAAAACGTTTTGCAATAAGTAAATCTTGATTGTGAGATAAAGAAGATTTGTGAAGACAGGTGAATTGAAAAATACATCCAATACATAACACATCCAAAGAATATATGGCTAACTAAATAAAACCAAAGCATTACAGCAAATCTGTACGGCTTCGCATGCATATACAAAGATTGTTCTACATACACACCTATAGTCATTCAAAATCGAATCACAACAAAGCTTATAATAATAATAATTAATATCTTTCTTGAAACCTTTATAAAAAATATTAGTTACAATGTTTTTAATATTTACTTAAAGGTATTGCAACAATTAAGAACTAAATAATTGGCATAAATCAAGATCGTCGAAACAGCTTGCATTTTAATATTTTTTTTTTTTTTGTGTTGATAGCTCTTATATTCTTAGTTAAGGAGTTATAGGAATTTAAAGTCAATATATATAATAGTAAATTTCTCATATATTTAGCAAATGATCATTATGGGTGTCATTGAATATTGCTTCGAAAAACTTTTATTTTTTTATGAATTTAAAAGTTAATGGGTAAGCAATACGCAAAACGCCAGGGTATCCCACGTCTATTCAAGTACGTCCCTATTCGACCTATATCGTCATATAGAAAGCTGGAACGCTTAAACCTTATTATTAATATAAAGAGTGATAATGGTACTCCACCAGTTGATAAGTTGAGTTATAAATGGTACTCCACCAATTTACAATTTGAGTTTTAAATGGTACTGCACCAGTATAGATGTTGAGTTTTATATGGTCTCCACGAGGCTTCACATAAATTAAAAGACACGCGGACACCAGGAACCGTTATACGAAGCCTTACACCACAAACGTGCCAGAGTGAGACGCAAAATTGACGAAGGCAAAAAAACGAAAACGGGCCTGACTGCGCTTAAGAAATAATTGCAATGACGCGCGAGTTGTTAATCAACCCAGACTTACTTTGCGACTGAAATACCTTTTATATGATATATAATATGATACTGTTTATTAACATTGGGAACCACAAATTCCTTTTTGAATTTATATGGCAGTATGTACTTCAGAAAATGTTGATGTACAGAAAAAGTGTCTCCGTCCGGACGAAGGAGAGATAGAGAAAATATGAATATTAACAGAAAAAAATTATGAAAATATAAACTGTTACTGGGATCTTGATTTGTTCCTAATAATTAAAGAAACTACTAGTATCACAGTATTAATGAAAAGTTGTCTAGAAATGAATTATAAACGTTATATAATATATTTCAAAAACAACCATTAATTATCACTATTTAATTACAAAAGAGTCTTAGTGGTTATTTAGCAAATGTCTAATTATTTCATATGTAGACGTTTTGCATTTTTCACATTATGTGGTTAATGTTACTATGTAGTAAATCAGTAGAATATCTAGGGTGTAGTCCATGTATTATTTTAAATATGTTAATTTGAATATCTACAATTTTCTAGTATAAGTTTTAGCAGATTTATGAGACAAGACATGGCATTAATAGGTCATAATTGGCCTAATCTATCTTCCATTATTATTATTATGTTTGACACTTTACCGCAGCAAATAAAAGAACTATCGTCTGCGTTGAAAGCTACTTTATGATTCCTGATACAACAAATGAGCGCTGATCAAAAAAACTATAATTTTTTGCGTACATTGGAATATTGAATTTATTAAGTTTAAAAGCTAGGCTATCATGCCATATGAGTAGCCACAGAACAAATTGATTTTGGGTATATTTATAATACTCGGGTTAAAATCTTCTAGAAATAATCAAGTTAGTAAAAACATTTTTTAATTTTTTACTAAAATTTGTGCTTAACAAAACGTATAACATTTAGACCCTAATTTTGTAAATCACGTCACCAAAGTGATATTAATGTGGAAACAAAAACTAAATTTTAAAAATTTGTTTTTGTTTTATATACAAATTCTGAACAGAACAAACGCACCACAATTCAGACATTGATTTTCCTTTCATAATTTGAAAATTTTGTATATAAAACAAAACAAATATTTAAAATTTAGTTTTTGCTTTCCACCATAGGGTAACATAGAGACGAGACGGAATTGTCAAAAACCTATGTATTGCAACAACAAAATACATGTTAGTCAATGTATTTTGTTGTTGTATCAGGAATATAATTTGTTTTTTTGTTTGACAATACGGAGTGTCTCGTCACTATGTATAATTCTCTATGCTTTCCACATTAACATCACTTTGGTGACGTGATTTACAAGATTAGGGCCTTAATTTCAATGTGTAATTTGTTAATGTAATTTGTTTAACAATAGGTTCTTTTTCCGATATAAAAGTGGTTTTATATCAAACATCCTTAACATGTGGTGACTTATGTTACCATTTTCAGGCTTATACAGGTTAAGCGCGTCGTCTACACTTGATATTTTTGTTTATAATACAGTCACATTTACTTTTATTCCCCAGTTATGGGTCATTCAAGAAAAATTTAGTATGCGAAACTCATGTTCGACATACTACAGAGATTGGAACTAATAAAACCGAGATTTTATAAGTTATTCGGTTATATTAAATCTTAAATTAATGCTATAAAACTTGTCTACAATTTAGTGTATATAATCTATATATATAAAAATGAAATGGTCCATGTATGTAATGTCATCACGTGAGAACGGCTGGAGCGATTTGGATGATTTTTTTTTATTCGATTTGAAATGTTCAGGAGATGGTTTGTAAAGAAAAAAAATTCAAAAATTCGGAAATTTTAATTCGTAATATATTGCCTCCTTTTCACTTCTCATTTTTCATAATAAAATACATTTTTTGGAGAAACTTGAAGAACTAACATTAGTAAATGGATAACTGGCGAAGCCGGTGCGGTCAGCTAGTATATAATAATACTAGTATTATCGTAAACGATGAGTCGATTAAACAATGTCCGTTCGTCTGGCTGGCGGCTGTCCATGTAAACCTTGTACGCAGAGTACAGGTCGCATTATTTCACCTAGCCCCCACACAAATGTCTTCCGGAAATTGCACTTTATCGGTCATAAATGTTTAATTTATATAGGTATCTACATAAGTTTTTCTCCAAATAAGTTTTATATATACGGAATTAATGTCACCAAATTTTATTATTATCGGTCCATAATTAGTCATAGCTCCCATATAAGGCCTGTTTCCGATAATCACTTTAACGAGCATAAATCTTCTAAAATTTTTGGTATACACATAAAATGCAACATAAATAACTTTCATATAGACATTATTTACACCACCTAATTGATCGGTGATCGGTCCATAATTGGTAATAGCTCCCATATAAGGGCCATTTCCGAAAATCTCACGAATATAAATTATTGAAATTTTTAAAGAAAAATGTTTTTGCTCATTTACTTAGTGTAGGGTATTATATGGTCGGGCTTGACCGACCATACTTTCCTACTCGTTTTTGAAAGAAATTAGGTACATTAAAAAAAAAAAAAACTTAAAATCGAAAATCTGGAATTGGGCCCAAATAGAAAGAATGTGAATGAAACAAATTAAACAAAATTGTTCTCTTTTCACAAATACTGGTGATACAATAACAAAATACATGGCAATACATTCTCATGAATTAGGTTTTTGACAACAGACTTAGAGCTAGTTTCTTACTTGTCAGTTAAACGTAGCTTAAGACTCTGTTATATTAAACCTGAAATATATTTAGCCGCGATTTAACCAATGGATGGATTAATTTTGATAGCATTGTCATACTTTTCAGTCAAATCACATGTGCATTCCTCAAAATGTTTCATATAAATATGACAATACTTTAAATTTTATAAGAAAAAGCAACCGCGTACATAACACACTTGCAAGCATAGGGTACAACATAGTAGAAATATAGAAGGTAGTTTCCAAAGTATACCAAGTAATTCGACTCTCAATTTTTTCAAATTACTCTCTCACATATACGGGTACCGTGTGAGCTCAGAGAAATGAAAACAAATGAAATGTCTTGAAATTTAAACTTTTTATTTTTGATAAAATAACGTTTTTCTACATATTATTCTATTTTTTTTTTAACAGCTTTAGCACACTTTCATTTTAAAAAGTTTCTATTTTGTACAAATCAAGAAAAAATACTTTTGTAATTTCTGACATATAATTTTTTGTTATTGTAGAATTTAAAATATAGGTATTGATATTGAAAATTCATACAAACTAAAATTTAGAACGTATTTATAAAACTCTGTTGCCTGTAGAAAAATTAAAAGGTACCAATACATGTGTAATTTTGTTACTCACACATGTTTAGAGTTAGGTACTTTTCTACTAACACATACATAGAGTTAGGTACTGTTGTCAAAGAGTCAGACTACTTGGAATACTTTGGGAACTACCTTCTATATTTGTATCATGGGTACAACTAGAGGCGCAACTGAGAGTAAGCTGAGGGTAATAATAATTACTATCTTCACACGTACTTGTGATATTTGAATTCAACATACTTGTGAGAGAATTAAACACATCAAAATAGTTGAAATTTTAACTTCGATTTTCCTACTAAATATAGACCGAACCGCTTTATGGCACTTCTATACAATTTTCTGCAAATTTTTTTTAATAATTTGCAGGACACTTTTATTTCCGAAATAAGTTAATTTTGTTCAAATGAAAAAAAAAAATTTTAATTTTTGACACTTAATTTTATCTGTGTTAGAATTTAATTTATAGAACTGAGTTTCAATTTTTGGTATTGAAAGTAGAAGAAAATTTAAATAACATTTTTATAGAACTCTGTGTGTCTGGTGAAAATTAAAAAGGCACCAATACAACTTCAAAACTATGTACTAATACATTCTCACGACTTGGGTTTTTGACTACAGACTTACGTTTTTACCCTATCAGTAACGCTTCTATGGATATATTATTCTATGGATGCTACCTTATATTGTTTTGTCATGCTCTACATTGTTGTGTCATGACTACATATACATTTTTATCAGTTAAATAGCAAATATTAATGATATATAATGAGCAGGGCAAGGATTTCTATGCAAATGCATGTTTGTAGTCAGTATCTCAAAATCACTTTTGACAATTTATCTTTCCGAATCGAAGAATTTGCAATAAAATGGCATCGATTTGTTGTTGCATATTTTTGCATATTTTGTTATAAATGCATATTTTGCATATTTTTCTTTTAAATGCATATATTTAGCATATTTTTCCATTTTATTGCACATTTAATTTTCTTTTGGACATATTTTTATATCAGTGTACACTGTACATACATATATTTGGCAACTCTATTTAGTATTGTAAAAATAGTAAATATATTGACACTAGAATTATATTGTTGAAAGAAAAAGTCAACTTTTCAATTTATGAATCGATTTTTTAGCTTTTTGAAATTGTCGACTTTTCGAAAAAAATTTTATATCGACTTTGTTCTCTTTGTGACACATCATATTAAAGCCAATAAGCATTTCTGTGCTCAAATTACATCTTTATTTCTGAAAATATTACTAAACTACAGGGATTCAATTCGTTGAATGCACAAGTAAAATTAATTTATGATGCTGCCAATAAAATCAATAATGTAAACGGAGAAATTTCTTACCAAATTAAAACAAAACTAAAGAATATTTTACAGAAAAATACTGGATTTCATATAATAAAAAGCATTTTTGACAATTAGATAGCAATTTTAATGAAGAAAATCAAATTGAAAATGAATATTCTACAATTGAACTGACTTCATTTAAATATGCACCTTTAACTTCTGTTGACGTTGAGCGTATATTTTCAATGTATTAAAGCTGTTTTCATCCGAACAGACAAAGTTGTATTTTTGGAAATTTAAAAAAAAATTTATTTGTTTATACAAATAGAAATCTAAATTAAGTAATTTTGTAACATGAAAATAAATAACTGACTGATTTTTTTTAATACATATATTGTATAATTTACATACACACATGAATTTTCTTATTTTTACTTTGAAAAAATATATTTAAAACCTTTTATGTTCCTTTATATGTACATATATATTGAAAATTTGACCTGAAATTTATATCTGTCTTTTAGTAATAAATATATTTCAAATAAAAAACTTGTTTTTATTGCATATTTTTGTCATTTTTAGTGCATATTTTCTCTCTTTATAGTGCATATTATAAGCGCATATTTTTAATTTTTTAGTGCATGAAAATCCTTGCCTTGATAATGAGTTATAATACAATTTCAACTTTTTTAAAAATTCCGTAATTATGTGTATTTCTAAAATAAATTCAAATTTAATAATTTTATATTTCTATTAAAATATTCTTCCTAGCATTGGCAAAACAATGGATACTTTTAAACTTCTGTTAGAAAGAGCAATAAGGTCGGGTTTTAGACACGAAGATCAAATGCCAATTAATAATGATTAGTTAATCTAAAAATAAATCTAATCTAACGATAATCCACTTTGATGTTTTTGGGTTCTGGCTTAATCTTCGTTGTTTAAACTTTTTTGTTATCAAAACAGCGAATATTTTATTAATAATAAGAAGAAAGTAGTGCTTGATGTGTGTAATGAGAAAATAAATTAAAAAATTCCGAAAAATCAAATTAAACCAACAAATTATTGAAATACCCAAAGGTTTTTCTTTTATATTTTAAATATTTTTTTTATCACAATCGCTGATTTTCGGATTTTTTGCAAAGATTAACCCGTCAATATTGGAAACATCGCCACCTTATTTTTCCTTCATACAAATGGGCCCACCCTAATATACATACATACATACACATATGGGCAATTCCATATCACCGTACGTGACATTTGTACGCCTACAGAAACTGAAAAATAATTTGGTCTTTATGTTCTATTCAGAGTGTACTATATTTTAAAAAAAATAATAAGTTTTGTTGAAACATTGTTGTCCAAAATATAGAGCGACGTGACATAAAACGGAAGTAATTTTGAGATACATGTAGAAATGTGCGAAAATTTGCCAATCGTGGGAGGAGTTATGTTTTCTTTTAATTTCATACACAAAACCATATTTAAATAAAAATATTCTTTGGATGATTTTATAATAAATAAAACATTTTAGTGTTTTCTTGAAAAAAAGTTTCAAGGGTTTTTGTTTTTTCACTAGTCATTCTCGTGGAATTGCCCATATGTCTTTATATGAATTATTGTTTATTATTCTGGACATGCATGTACAATATACAGTATCGTATTCTATTGTTGCTATTGGATTATAACAATAATAAATACATATGTATAAAAGTGAATATAGAAATTAATAAAAAGTTGTAAAAATAAGCGTTATACCCAAATATCAACATAAAGATTTAATGACACTTGACGTTATCGCTGGTGTTAGCAGTAGCAGTGTAGCACTACTACATTTTGCGATAAGACAATATTTGCAAATAAAAAATCCGCCAAAGTGTTTGGTATACCTTATTCATGTACTTTAAACTTAATATAATACGACGGCTACCACCTTGTTATTATTATTATTATTATTATTAGTCTTTGATATCTGGACATCCATTAAAAACATTATCAATTAATACTATTGTATATGAATGGATTTTCTTGTATGTGTATATGCTAAGCAAATTTGTATGACTATTCATTCATTCCATTAATGCCTTTTGGCAAGCTCGAGTGTGTGAGTGATACAATATCGTTTATTGTTGCAGTAATTTGTATTATTTAAGTTGAATTTTATTAATTTACATGTTCTTTTCCAATTTACAGGAGCTTCGCAGTCATCTCGCATTGTGCATTAAGAACAAGAGGGGCTAACATATATATATAGTTTTCGCCATGAAAAGCGTTATACATGAAGTACAAAATAAATACTCATTTTTAGATAATTTATTAACAAACTTTTGGAAGTCATGGATCAAATCGAATTTAACATTTAAATTGCAATTGAAAAACATTAAATGGAAGAACGAAAAAGCAAAGCCTGGCTGCGCTTACAAGCCAACTGAGGTAAGACGAGTCAATACTGAAAAATAATAACATTAATATTTGCAATAAATACTCTTTTCACTTAAAAGATAGAGCAATTGGCCAATGTTATAACGCATGGCATTTGGATAATACCGGCGCTGTTGTGTCAATATAAACTTTTTGAACGTTCTAAGTCATCTAGTCAGTATTTGGTGTCCTGGGTATATGGCAGTGCTCTCACGTTACTTTTTACTGTTTCATCTTGTTTTCATTGTACATGTTATTGTACAGACCATGAGTAAGTTTAAATGTACATATTTACATACTTTATTTATACGGATTAGTATTTGATTATATACGCGTACATAGCTATACAGATTAGTTTTGAAAATTCACCATATGTGATCAATACGCTATCAAATTAAGTGCCAACACATTAATAACACTATGCTACACCAAAAATATGCAGGGGTTCTGATATAGCAATTCTATTTTATTTTCTAAATCACTTCGTTTAGTACTTTTTTTTATTAACAAATGTAGTGAAATGTCGATATTCATAATGTTATAACTTCAAAAAAATTATAAATATCTTGTTTTGAAATTGATTTTTAAATTGTTTCTTTTATTTAACAAATTTTAATTTTCTTCATGCTCTAAGTTAATCATGATCAAGTAAAGTAATTTGTTCGGTTTTTTCATACAAATGCTGCAACTTAGCTGACAGTATTTTGCATAAGTTGTGGATCATTCTGACTTTAAAATACCGTAACTCAGCCATTTTTCAACGCATTTTTATAAATAATTTTCGGTTTAAAAGAAACAATTTTAAAATTTGTCTCAAAAGAATATATTTATGATGCTTTAAAGTTGTAACTATAAGAATACCGTTATTTCACTAAAATGAAGTAATCGAGGAAAACTATAAATATTTTCGTGCTCCATGGAATCCAACAATACAGAATTGCTACATGAGAACACCTGCATAATATTTTTGATCACTTTTGTATCACTGTGTAATTGATCAACAAAAGCTCCTTAATAATTCATTAATAGCATTTTTATTTTTGGATGAGATAACAAAATAATCAAAATTCAATTTAATAAAATATACGATAAATAACAAGTGAATCAATCGATTTTAAAAGCTGCACCTGCTTAATAATTGTGTTGTAACACTATCCAACGATGGTTTTCAATTGCATTGAACAATTTCTTAAAGTTTACTTTTTGTCTCTTAAAAGTTTGATTGAACTTTTCTTCCTTTTAGTTCTAATAAATATTATACTAAAATTGTACCCTTAATATTTGGCATCGCTTGACGTCGAAAATAAAATAAGAAAAATAAATAAATTTAATTTATTTTTGTGTAAACAATATGATATTTATTTCAACCTATTTAAGCATTTAATTCAAGTTGAAAAAAGTGTAATTCCAGCCTTGAATCCAGTGCCAAGCACTTGAATTATAGTTATATCAATACCATTATCCAGAAAAAAGGAAATTCAAACAAAATTTTTTGTTTGAGAATTTTTAATTTTTACCATTGATATTTCTCTCCTATTCCGTTCTATGTTTTTGGATCTCAGTTACATATCTAGTTGTCATCTATGGTTTAAAACTTAATTTTATTTGAATTCAAGTAAAATTCCAAAAATATTTTCAAATCGTTGAATTTTAAGGTTCTTAAAGCTTATTGGGATAATATCACAAACGCTTTTTTTAAAGTTTTAATTAACAAATTTTCTGACACTACACAGATAAAGCTAAAGTTGTTCAATTGATTGCAGAATTGATCATTGGAACTAAACCAAACGTATATAAGTATAAAGGTATCGAAGTATATTGCTTTTAAAAACTGAATCAAAATAAATATACATAAAATAGGCATTCGCAGGGTTAAAAATGGTTATATGAATAACAAATCAAAGAGCTGCTGTGCTAAATTGTTTATTTTATTTTTCAACTATTTGTGGATCGGCATTTTATACTTAGGTTAAACTCGCCAATGAGTCTCAGTTAAACCTAGTTTATATACTAAATAAACAATAAGTGAGGAATACCATTTTTAGTTTAATCTAGGTTTAAACGAAGAATGTAGATTATCTTTATCCCAGAAACTAGCTCTTAATAAATAAATATTTCGGAGACAAAAATGCTTTAAGGGTTTGTTTGCATTCTGTAAATAAATTATGATTTTAGTTCAGTATTGCATTTCCAGCTACATATTAAAATTGGACATTAAATAAATAAGCTACTTCGGATTTTTTTTAAGTATTATAAACGTTAACAATTCATCTAAATACTTAATATAACTCTATATGACTTTAAAAAGAAAAAGGTCTAATGTTAATCTCATTGACCGCTCATCTCATTTAAAGATACATACATACATTTGTGCCGACTTATTTCAATGACAGAATGAATTTAAAATAGCCCTTTCGTCTTTACCTGGCAAAATCCCCACACATGGCAAAGTTGTGGTGTGGTATTTGAAGACTACGCAAAAAAAGTGTCGCGATTTCAGTGAAAGGTAAGTTTCTGCGTTCCAAGATAAAAGAATGACTCAATTGTAATTTGTTTTAATTCGTAACGTTTTAATTTGTAAAAACTATCTGTTTAAATCCACACACACATATACATACATACGCATTTAATTATTGAATGTTTATACAAATCAAATTTCTGCTGCAGTAGTCTCACGTTATTTAGTCGTCTTGTCTGCTAAAAAACCACATGTATAATTTTAGAAAATTTGATTGATTGAAATGATTTCAAAGCTAGCACAAATAAATGTGTGCAAATTTATATTTCTTCTTAGCTCTCCTCAGTTGTTGAAAAACTTGAAATTACTAAACTTATTATTTTTATAGTTCTAATAAATAGTGATGAATTTATGAACCTTTTCCGGAAACCTTTCCATTAACACATTGACTGCCAAGGCACTTTCAGCAAATAATCTTTTCGAAAACGTCAATATTGGAATTTAGGCTGCTGTCAGTAATATTTACTGCTTAGAAACTGAGATTTTTTTTATAAATAAGAGTATTCTACGAAATAGTGAAAAGGAATTTTTTATCGGATACTGAATTAGAAAAAGTACTTAATACAAGTACAGAAAGTGATGAAGAATGTGAAGATTACAGTTTTGATGAGGAACTTGCAAACATAATAGAAAAAATTCTTGGAACTATAGCCCTATTGTGTGACATGGCTAGAGAGAATAAAAGTCGCGTCGGACATATATATCCGACGTGGCGTAAACCACATAGTGCAGTGTCGCACATATGTGTCCGACGTGGCAGTCAATGTGTTAAGGTTTTTATAGTGCTTTCTGTCACTTTGTTCGAACACGTAGTCCATCCCAATATCTCTCCACTGGCCTTAGCTCCAGGCATTTTGGAGGATTTGCCTCTCTTGGTACAAATAACGCATTACTGTTCTTGTACCACTCAAGACATTGCTTACTATAGTGTCAGGATGCCAAATGAGGCCAAAACTAAGTGGACACATTAAGAAGTCTTATGAATGGAAGCATCCTCTTTTGTAAACATTCCTTAATGTAAATTATGGGAGCCCTTTGTAACAAATGTTTGGCTTCTTTTGCCGCAACTGCATATTACTTGCCATGCCAAGAACTTGTTGGGAACATTTTCTGCTTTTGGGTCCTAAACTTTTCTACAATATTCCCTGAGCATCAGCAACATAAAAATATTGACCCGGAAGCTACGAAAAATTTCCCATACGTACGTTTCGTCATCCATTATGCAGCAGGTATATTTTTTGTATAAAATTTGACTTCAATTTCCGTGCTCTGTCTTTGGCCTCTAAATTTTTAGCAGAGTTCCTGTCAGGAACTTTTTGAGCCTTGTATGTTTTTAAACCTGCATTGCCTTTAACTTTTCGTACCAAATAGTCCGAGTACTGAGCCAATCGGACCGCTTTCCTACCGGATGTGTTAGGAGCTCTTTTGAAATTACTTTTTATTAATTACCTTTAGCAACATCATGTGGAAAATTCTTTCTAAATGAACCAGGTTTTCTATCAACGGACAAGTTCTCCCGATACTGTTTAATAACATTGGAATCAGTTTGACAGCAGACCTTTGATTGTTTGGCCAATTTTTTGTAGGACAAAGTTGGGTTTTGTTGAAAATATTTAATAATGTTAGTACGCACTTTTTTCTCGTCATTCATTTAAATCAGATTAACAACAAATGAACATAATTGATATCCTTTACAAAGGTAACTTGATAAAAAAAAAATCAAATCAAATAATACTTGGGTTAAAGGTTTTAATGCAAAACGTGTGTTAAGGTTTTTTCGATCTCAGTCCTTACGAATTCCATAATTTTAAATAATTTAATTCTATAAAGGATTAATTCTCAAAGGAATGAATTTAATACATTTGAAGTACAAAGGAATTAAACCTATGACTTAATTTATAATGAATTCATTAACGGAATGGTTTTGGGAGCAAATTTATTTTGATTTCGAAAATGTAATTAAGAATTAAATCTTTCGAACCGTTGTTTATAATTCACAACCGAAACTCTTAACGTGGCCATATATGATTGCTTAGACTAATAATTTTAATGTATAAAATTAGATAGTGGAGAATAATTGAAAGAATATTTGAAAATATAATAGAAAAAAGAACGAAGTAGAGAATAAAGCCTCAATTTTTAAAGGAACGTATAGGTTAAGAAAATATCTTTAAGGTGACACATGGCAAATATTTACTCAAAAAAGCTAAACCACGTATTAGTTTACTCTTACAAGTGTTTTGTAAGAACAAAAAGCATCAAGTAAAATAAAACTAAATATTTATTTTGAATCATCCAAAGTAAAATAAGTTTTTGGAATGTATAAAAGAATAAAAATTAATTTTATTTAGTGTGAAGGAAGCTTATTCCAATTTTAAATAAAAACGATCTCTCATATGTAGCACATTTTATCCTTGTGAATATTATTTGTGTATTTCTAGAACTTTGGGAAATATGAGCAATTAACATAACTTTGGTTAGGCAGTACACAATGTATGGCTTAACAAATTATGAGCTTATAAAACTCTGGTAGCAGAGACCGGTTCACTTTCATTTCAATGGTAAATTCTTGTATACTAAATGACTGTAAAAAATAATATAATGCTTTGTGTTATATCACTGAGAGTGTGACTTATTAGAGAAAATTTTAGGTTAGTGGTTGAGAGAAACAGGAAAGAAACAAACACAAATAATCTAGATGAGTGATTTATAGTTTATTTATTTTTTTGTTATGTAAAATTAAAAAAAAAAATTAACCAATTTATTAAAAAATCAAAATTGGAAAATTTTACAAAAACTGCTTTTTTAAAAAGCTCAGCAATTTAACAAAAAATTATAAATTTTTAAAAAATACACCAATTTTACGAAAATAACAGTTATTTAGATTAATAACAATCTTGTTGTTTGTCTGACATCAAACTATTATAAACAACAAAAACGAATAAATGTCATTCCAAAAAATAATTTTATAACTGTTATTTTAAGTGATTTATTTGTACAATTAAATATAAATCACAATTCGGGTTTTTTGGTACATGGACGGACGAGTTATTTTTGGTCTCTGGTAGTTACATATCTATAAATATTTTTATGATGAAAGAGATCTTTGCAAAAATATTATTAATAAGTTTATCAAAACGTAAATATGTATTCAATATAAAGCCTAAACATTGCTTTATTTACGTTTTAATTCATTCAGATACGGAATCCTAGTCATTGGCTATAATCGGTTCCAATTATACTACTCGAACAAAACCTCACAAGTTCAGCAAAACAAAAGTAAGAATACGTACTAAATATAAATGATAGATTCAAAAATACCAATAGATTCAGTAAAACATGGTTGAGAATAAAAACAACAGTTTTTGTGACTACAAATGTCATATTATACCAAACATAATTCAGTGTATAACACTAATTATAGAGTTAGATTAAATAAAAATTCAAGACTCAAAACCATCCAGGTTCATTAAAAATTATAAATACAATAAGGTTATTCACAACACCGTTTTATACCCTTACGGAAATATGAACTTTCACATAGTTACAACAACAATATATTGTGCGAAAGTTCCCATTTCTACAAGGGTAACAAATTGTGACGTGAATTACATTAATATCATTAATACAAAGTCCTAACTGAAGAGTTGATACCTAATCAATCAACACAAATAAACTTTGCAGACTGTCAGTAACTGCCAACTATTATAAACAAGTTTGTATTATGATTTTCTATACATTTTTTCTACTCATTATTTTGGGGATACAAACGGTCTGCTATTGAGTCATATTGTCATAATGTCCTAATATATTATGGTAGTTTAAACAAATTGTTGTTGTGCTTCAAACAAAAAAAGTGTTACTGGTATAATTTAAACTACAAATTTGTTTTACCAGAAGCATTTTCTAAAAAAAACATCAACATTGTTTTTTATTAAAACTCAATTTATTTAGCTAAACAAATTATTCACACCTTTTCGGATGGATAGATTTTTGTCGCATTACTTTCTCTTTAATTAAAAATTAGGGCTATGTATAAAAATAGTACTTCCATGTTTTTTTCGACCAGGATAATAATGCAATAAAAAATTGAGCTTAAGTTAAAATATATTTTACAATTGAGTCAAACCCAAACTTTTATATATATTTAAAAACGAATAATGTATAGCTTAGGTCACTAACATAAAACTAGTAAATATAGCTTTAAACAAAATTTTTTTGAAAACACAGAATTAAGAAAATAAGCGCATTTGGAATTGAAGTTAAAAAATAATTAAAGCAATATAAAATGTATTGAACCTCAAATGCACATAAAAAATGTTTGCAATTGAAATTTAAGTTTCTGAATACTTCAGGCGTTTCAATCATAAAATTTTATTTAATCCTTTACTTTACAAACTAAGTATGTTAACTCAAAATTATAAAATTTATTTACATTGTTTTTCTTTTAAATTTTTGCAATTATTGCAAAAAAAAATCTATTCTTTGAGTTAATACCATTTTTCTGAAAAAATTTTAAAAATTTTGTCATACAATTAAAATCCATAGAGATATATACTAAAATCATAAAGTATAACAAATTTTATCAACAAAACTGTATCAACTCAAAATAAAACCAAATTTAAATAAAAACAATTTGATTATTTTTAACATGAATAAAGACTAAATCAAAATAATACATTTTTGATGAAAATATACGATGCATTTCTATTTCAACTTTTGTATTAACTCAAAATAATGAATTTCTGTTGATATAAAGAAAGGTAGTCACTACTTTATCACGAAAATGGACTTAACTGTGGTTTTTGAGATGAAAGAATAATCGGAATACGTTGAAATTTTTTCAGAAGATAGAAAAGTGAAATTCTAAAAATGTTGAGTACTGTAGAAACAAACAATTTTTTATTTTTTTTAAAGATATTTTTTAAATATTTCAGAAAATATGTAATATTTTGCGAACTTTAATACAAAATATTAATCGCAAAATTGTCTAGATTCTGTTGTACTTCTATAAACTTAAATATATTAGCTGTGATAAAGTATGCAGGAATTAAACTGAACAATTAAGGGTACTCATTTAAACGTTTAAGTTTCCCATTTGTGCAAATTTGCGCGACGTGTTTCATGAACCCACCTTTTAAATTTTTGTGCAATTTTATACAGAAAATGTCTATTTGATAAAAATGTGAAACAAAAATAAATTCAACAAATGCAAGGCGTATTAATCAGGTGAGAGCGCCTCGGCAACAAATACAACAAAGACAATATTTATTATTATCACTCAAGAGAGTGAGAATGTCAAAACTGATATGACATATGAAAAATATAAAAAACAAATAAAAAAATAAATGAATTTCTTATAGTTTTTTTTTAATGAAAAATAAACAAATAATAAATCAATTATTGGTAGCTTGCCTAACACGGTTTTTCTTTTTGGAAGATTCAATAATAAAAACGTCGAACGGGAATAAAAAGCATGGTGATTCCAGTGGAACTATCATGCTATCCATTTAGATATGTCCGGACTAAAATGGGAGTCAATCTCTAAAAAATTTAATGCATTTTCACCAAAAAATGTCCAACAGTGGCGAATTGTTGCTGTTTATTGTAAAGCCTTGACATTTTTTTTTTTTTAAATTTCCGGTTTTTTTAATATTTTCAATTCAAATATTGTGAATGTCAACAACAAACAGTAAACAACTTTTTGACACTTTCAAACACAACAAAAATAAATAAATAATCAGCTGGGCTCGTAACTTCACCTTATTTAATACACCTTGAACAAATGCTTAAAAAAAGTTTTAAAAATTATATAAACTTAAATTTAAAAAACTTCTAATAAAAGTGAAATCTTTGGAACAAACAATGGTAAACATAGTTTGGCAGATTTTGCTTATGTTCTAGCTGTTGGTTAATACATACAATTCCATATTCCATACACAATGCAATTCAATCCAACCAGTAAGTTCCAAAGTCACACAATTTTCACGTGTACAAAATATTTTTATTTTATTTCATTTTATTTCTTATAAATAAAAGTAAACAAAAGCAGCTGATTCATCAAATGCACAATAAATTCAAGTTTGCGTGACTAAATTGTCGCGCAAACTTATCGGAGTTGTGCAAACGAATTTCCATAGAATTTTTAACAGTTCATTTGCGAGAGTGTAAAAATGCACAGATTGTACAGTTTGCGAGGCTTTTAAGCGTTTACATGAGGACCCTTATTAACATTTTTAAATTCTTTCCACAATACTGCAAATAAATATTAAATACTAATATAACAAATGATACTCAACTAAGAGCTTAACTTCCATAGATTTTGAACAAATAGTTTTTAAAACTTTCAGTTATATTCCACGTTCTTGAGATAAAACTGCTAAAAAAAAGGTTGGCTACCGTTACCCCTAAAATATCAGCTCAACTACCGTTACTACTAAGCAACATTTAACGAAATAACTGCAATTACCGTTCCTGTTAAATTCCGTTACCGATATTTTATAAATAATTTAAAATTATAAAAATACAATTTTGAAAATAGAATTTATTGAAATCAACAGAATTTAAAAATTTAAATTATAATTTATTTCAGGTTGAATAACCGTTATCATTAAAATATCGTTACCGAAATTACAGCAAATACCCTTACATTTGTACTATTTTGAATCGGTAGCCATCCTGGGTTTTTAGTTGAAACCTAAAAGTTAAAATATCTCGAAAACTGCACGTACGATTTAAAAATGTTTGGCATACATATTTGTGATCAGCGTCCAAAAATTATACAAAAAATATGTTTTGCCCTAGCAGGTAAACCTTTTAATTTTAAAAAAATTAAAAAAAAAAAAATTTTTAAATTTTATTTTAAAGTATAATTTGGTGAAGGGTATATAAGATTCGGCACAGTCGAATATAGCTTTCTTACTTGTTAAAATTGTTTTTGTGCTCAAAAGAAAGCTTAGGTCCGTTGCTTTAAGACGTTTTTGGTCGCTTATTGGGATGCGAGTAGAATATCTATCAAAACAAATATTTTGTAACCCAAGTCATATAATTTTTGAGTTTTTTTTTTTTTTTTGCAATATCGAACTTTTTTTCTAATCGGAAGACATCGATTTCAAAAGTTGGTTCACTTGACATGAAATACCCCAAATATCAAAATGTTACAGTATCGCAAAATTGAACATGTAACAATACATTGGTTTTTGGTAGTCGTGATGATTTTTCTACTTATTTTTCCTCAATTTTTATGCTGGGATTATGTATTTTTAATAAGCATATTAAAATTAAGTTTTACGTATTCGAATAGAAAATCCGCTCAAGCTTATTTAACAATTTATTTTCATATCATCAATTATATGTATACAAATATGTACAGTTACGAACAAAGCATTATGGTCAGTTATGTTTTTGAATTTCATAAAACTTTAGGTATGAACGAAAAAATCTGGGCAAAGGAGGAATACCATTCAACATAATACTAATAATAATATGTACAATATACATCATATTAATCACAATATGTGATTTACTCAATGAATTGTTACGCTTTAAATTTTACATTTTGTGTGCAAGTCGACGTATCATAATTCGTATTATGTTGAAAGTTATTTCTTGTGAAAATGCTTCTAATATGTATCTCTATAGCAGAGTTTGTTTTTGCTGCACTGTGTTTCAGTTTTACTTATTTGCTTAACTACAACTACGAGAAAAAAACAAGCAAAGTCAAACAGCAAAGTCAAAAAATAAAAAAATGCTTATTAGCTTATAGCGGTACAGTGAGATGTTTTCTGCTTGCGCAGCCAGTCGCAGCGATTTAATTTACAAATGCTGAAATGCTGTGAGCAGTTCAGTATTTTTGTTTTTTCCTATGCTTTTGCTGTGCTTTTTGCTGCGCTCTTTCACTTACAAACAACTGCTTAAGGTTTTTTTAATGTTCAGAAATTAAATGTGAGTTTGCACCATTCTCTTTGAAATGTTACATACATACACACATACATACATTGTTTACGAACATTAAAAAACAGTAAGCAGTGTTTTGTAAGCGAAAGAGCGCAGCAAAAAGCACAGCAAAAGCATAGGAAAAAACAAAAGTACTGAACTGCTCACAGCATTTCAGCATTTGTAAATTAAATCGCTGCGACTGGCTGCGCAAGCAGAAAACATCTCACTGTACCGCTATAAGCTAATAAGCATTTGTTTATTTTTTGACTTTTACTGTTTGTTATAGCTTGGACGCAATTGCTGAAAAACTGTAAGCAAAGCATTTTTTTAGGTGCTTTTGCTAATTTTAAGCAAGCAATACAAACACTGCTCTATAGTTTTGTCTGTAACTATATGTATAGAAACTAACATCAATCAATCTTTGTGAATTAAACATGTAACAATATTTCAATCGCTAATTGTACGTACATATGTACTAACTGGTGTAAATGTAACAAACAAAACAAAAAGCACCTAAAAAGGTGTTACATTCTTTTTCAATTATAATAACATAATAACATGTATGTCGATTGTCATTTTAGTGGAATTAAAAATGTTTTACATCGATGTGATCGAGCAATGATATACATTTTTATAGCGGCGTCATATTTTCCATGGCTAATGTTGGAAAATCCGGATCACTCTGTCGTTCTGAGTTCCATGGAATGGATTATTTGGTTAATGGCAGCCAGCGGTATCGCATATCAACAGGTTGTTAACATATTGGAACTACATTTAATCGTTTTAATAAATAATTTTTTCGTTTTATTTTTTTTAGATATTTCATGAGCGCTTCAAGTGTTTAGAAACATGCTTCTACATTTTGATGGGATTGGGTCCGGCACTAGTAGTTTTTTGCACTGGCCATGAATTTCGTGGCATGACCGAGCTAAAGATGGGAGGCTTTTTCTACATACTAGGAATATGTTTTTTTAAATCGGATGGTGTTATACCCATGGCTCATGCCATATGGCATTTGTTTGTAATTATGGCGTCGGGTCTACACTACTATGCCATATTGGTTAACTTGTACCCAGCCACATTAGACTCTTCGATTGTAGCGAATGATCAAATCTTGTAGTGCTAAATGTTACTTAATTTATGGTGATGTATTTGTTTTAATTTATTTGAGGGGGACGTTTAATTTAAGATCACAAAAACATTACATATTATTAGAAGTTTTTATTTTTAAACCGAATTTATTATTTATCGAATATTTGTTATTACTTTTGTTTTTATAATGTCTTCAAATTTGGCTTCCGTTTAATATGAATCAAACAAGAGACGCAGGGAGGTAGGGAGTGCATATATAAATATATAATATGCATGTAAGTACATATATTGTATATGGCACAACTATTTATTAAAACAGAACCTCTGTAACTTCCACTAAAAATTATATTTTTAAACGTGTTTATCTGCAACCAGTTGGTGCAGTGTACCACCTACTTATGTACGTACTACAAGCAAAATATGCAAGTATATTTTTTATACGAAATGTTTACCTTATTGATAAATAAGAAAACACCCTGCATTGTGTAAAGTGTGTGATTTATTCTATATTTACCTCCAATAACGAATAACCATAACCACCAATTTTCCAAAGAAAAGAAACAGAAAAATTTTTTAGTGTTCAATAGAGAAAATTCCAAATTCAATTTTAAACGTAGGATGGTTTAGTCTTTAAGTAAGAAAATTAGTAAATTCTAGTTTTATTTCTAGTTCGTAATACATAAAAATATTTTATTGCCAAAATGTTGAAATAAAAATGAACAATATAATTGCAAAGAAATGTATCGGACGATGAATGTGTTATTATTTCTATTCCGTGCTAAATATTTCTGTTAAAAAGTCTATAGTATTCCTTTGTTCCACGGACAAGGCATTGTGGAGTTTACCGCGCTCTAGCAAAACAACTGGACAGGATAAGAGGGGTGCTGCCTTTTCGGGTACCATACGATTTATGACACGTTTCCAGGTGTTGCGTATAATTTCTACGTGCGGCAAAATGTGTTTCTTTAGCATTGGCAAATCATCATTGCTGGCAAGCCTAATAAGGTGGGATAGTGCCAAGCAGAGCTGTTCCTGAAGACTGTCGCGATGATTGTATTCGTGGTAACTATCCAAATTATACGATTGCTCTATTGCCTCCAATACAGACGACCAAAACTTTTCATAATAAACACCGAAATGTGGCCTCTCTGTAATATTTGTAATGGCTGTCGAAGCGTTAATCCTTACTTTGAAGTTGGAATGATGGACGATTACGTGACATAAAGCCGAATAGAGTGTTTCCTGCCAATTTAGATCGCTCACTTTGAATATAGTACGATTTCGCATTAGATTGCTAATTGCGTAGCAAGTGTTCCATTTTACTTTGGCATTGCCCGACGACCGAATACAATCGGTTAGCTTACAAATGGATTTTGCAAAAGTTTGGCGCCAATTCAATTTTTTATTCTCGCTGCTGAAATGTTCGTCGGTCAATAATCTCAAGAGATTTCCTAATGTTCGTACAGCATTGCAACGGACCTTGTCGTTGTCACTACAAGCCGTGGTCGCTGCAGTTATAAGACGATAAAGCAAGTCGTCCGAAATTCGTTCCTGTCTTAGATGCGACACTTCTGTTGTTCCCTTCCCAATTAGAGCATCACTTATATTCCCAAGCGACCAGAAACTCTTTACACGTACCACCAAATTTGAATCTTTTACTAGACGAAGTGTTAATTCTGCAGTATTTTCTATAAAAACTAAATCACCGCGTAATGATGGGTATAAAGCGAATACAGCCAATGCTCTAACTGCAGCTGCTCGTACTATGGTATCTTCTGAACTGTCACTACTAACGCCTGATAAAAAACTCAGCAGACTAATTTGGCTGGAGTGTGGTGTATGTTCATACATCAGGACACCAATGTTTGATAAGGCATCGCACAAAGTAATGCGCACCGTTGTCATTTCTTCAGAATCTCGTGCAATGTGACCCACAACAATTGGCATCATATTCGACCAAAATTTATAGCATTCACGTATTTCTATTTCAGAACACGACGCATTATCCAATAGATAACGACTAATTTGGTAAGCACATGCATCAATACATCGTGCAGCATACAGGCGTACATCTGGCAATAAATCGTTTAAGCTGTGCTGCAATACGTCCGATACTCTTGTCAAGTGTGGCTTAATCATTGCAAAATGTGAACTCATTACTATCAGGACTTGCAGACTTTCGATACGCACTGCGGTAGCCAGCACTTTCTCTTGCTTAGTTAAATTATATAATACGCGCCTCAGTAACCAAGACGTATCCTCAGTACTACGAGTTATACTGAAGTTTTCATTTGTTGCTCCATCCGTATTTTCATCATCGCAAATGTCCTCTTCGGATTCAACAAATTCCTCAATATCAACAATATCAACTTCTTTGTCAGTCACATGTAATTTTGATCTCATTTTCGTTGCTGCCTCTGGCGGAAGTCCTACAGCTTCGGCAATGTCGCCTGTTGTTTCCGGCAAGGCTACCAAAAATTCCATTACCATGAGAGCAGATACTTGAACGGCTGCATCACGATGATAAACTAGGGGTTTAACATCTTTCACAAAGTTTTGCACAAACCCTTTTTCAAACTGTTGAAATGGGGATGCCTGTACTAAAACCGCCAGACATTTGAGGGCCTGTGTCAACACAGGCAGCGATGATTCTGAAGACAGTATTGTAGCAAGTGATTTGAAAATGGCGAGTACCATATATCCTAAGCTTACTGAAAGTGGTATAAATGTTGTTGGACATCGTTTGACGTTAATTTCAGCCTGGTGCAAAAATCCTTTCGAACCGTAAAGTAGATGAGCACAAACTTGTAGAGCTGCACTGCGACACCGTAAATTGGGATCATGTTGGGCAATAAATAGTAAATTGTCAATTGAGTCAGCTGGAATAAAATGGAAAACGGAAACAATTAATAAAAAAAAAATAAATCAAGTAAGAAAGTACTTGTACATTCGGTATACATTTTTCTTTTAAAATTTCAATAAATGTTTTTCATGTGTGATTTTAAGAAGCTATGACTAATCATAAACCGATCTTCATGATATTAAGACGCATGATTTTCGTATATACAAAACTTATTTGTGTTGAATTTTATTTGGAGATTTATCAACAAGACATTTTCTGAATTGGGCAAGATGGCCATAAAATTAAGTCGCGTGATTTATTTCATATTTTTGTTAAATTTTATTTGGATTCCAAAATTATTATGATATTTATGCTCGTTAAAATTATTTTAGGAAGTGCGCCTTATTTTCTTGAATTATATGTATATACCAAAATGTTTAAGAGATTTGTACTCTTTAAAGTGGTTATTGGAAGTGCGCATAATATGGGAGCTATGATCAATTATGGATTTATCTGTACAACATTTTTAAATGTGATTTGTTTTTATATAAAACTTGTCTGTGACAAAAAGGACCTATTTCGGACATTTGTTTGAGGGCAATGTGAAATAATGGACCGATTTGAAGCATTTTCAATATGCTTCGTCCTTGGGACGAAAAAGTGCATGTGCTAAATCTTATCAAAATATATATGTTCAAATTTGCGCACAAAGTTTACAAGGACAGCCAGCCAGACGGAGGAACGAACATCATTAAATCGACTCAGAAATTGATTATGATTCGATTGGTATACATTGAGGTGGACCTTAGACTAATATTTTTGAGCGTTACAATCAACATTTTTTGGCGAAAAATGTTTACAAAAAATGGATGGATAGGGACATCCTAATGAACTAGCGGTATGAAATGTACTTTACGACATATTCTCGTACCTACCAACAATATATGAAAATTTATATATTAACTGCGCATATTTTGTATTATTCAGTTCAAAAAGCACGGATTTTGAGTTATGACGTTGTTGCGGCAAATGAGCGATATATAACAAAAATGTTTTTGTTTGAAAAATATTTTTGTTTTACAACGATACATCGTAAATTTTTAATTTAAGAAGTTTTTTATACCTTGTCCCCTTAGGTTTTTGATAGTATTCTACATTATCATTAATGACAATACATACCTGTGCCATTTGGGAATAATGCGTGCCAATATCCGAAAAGTGTTTTACGCTCTAGAAGTCTTGATACTGCACCAACTAAGCTAATAGAAGCAAGTCGTATCTTTGCGTTTCTGCTTCGTTCAAACAAAATACGGTTCGTGGCATTTTCCGGTTCAGACACCTCAGAGTCGCTTATTTTCATATCGAATACTAAAGTGTCAGTTCGGTTTTCAGGACTAGAATTAACTGTTTTATACTCATTCAAACGCGTATTTTTTGCGACTGCCCGAGGTTTCCGAGTTTTAGGTGTTTTTCCCCCACAACTTCGTGCATTTTCTGAATTTATAACTGTCTCAATTTCTTCCGCAGAATCGTAAAGAGTCTGCTGTGACATACAAACCTTCTGTGGTCTTAATAGAGCAGGTTCACTAGCATCAACGCCAAAATGAAAATATGTCTTTGATATTCCAAATAATTCGGAGACCTGAAGTTTTGCGAAATTCGAATCCAGAGTAACTATTTTATGCAACATTTGTAAAGTACATAGAATCACAACTGATACGTTAAAACTGTTCACAACAAGCTTGGTGTCACCATAGTGCAGGTTAACTAATTTATGACCTGCCTCATTACAGGCTGCGACTTGTTCTTCGGAAAGTTTCACATCATTTAAAGTACTAAGAAGTTTGTCCATACTTTGTAAAGCCGTTATCAAAAGAAAGGCATCCGTATGACATGAAATATGCCTTAATATAACCTTAAGCGTCTGAACAAAATATTTATCACCATTAGCTGGATGTAATAAAAACAGACTGCCCAAAGCAATTAATATTCTGCAAACCGAATCTATGTTATTTTCAATAGTTTGATATTGTTCCAAAATCCATTCCAACACATTTTTGAATTGAGATTCGTTCAAACTGGGAAGTTTATTTTGCTCCTGTAAATATGTTAACCAAATAACACTCCCGATGGCATCATCAATTGTCGTACGTGTGTTCGTGGTTGCACTAGTAAGTATTTGTAAGAACTCTTCAAGAATTTTATATTGTTGAGTTTTATTTTCACAACCATTTTTTTCTGCGTTTTCTAATAGCTTTAAAATAAGCAAATCTTTTTTATTGGAACGATTTTGACGCAGATGGCATAAAATATTTTCTGCAGTCAACTGCGAGCTCTCCATTATCAGTGATACCAATCTAGTGATTTTGAAACCATATTAGTGGCGAAAGAATTTTTTTTATACACTAAAAAGGTGTTGAGCGATTTTATAGAAAATGTCAAATATGTAGGGTCCTATAGTTGAAACAAAACGTCGACTTTTCGAACTTCGGCTATTTAGTTAAATCGACTTTTTTTTGACTATTGTCGACTTTCCGACTATTTTCGACTTTTTTCAACTTTTTACCATTACTTGTATAAAAAAAGATTTCTGCATTTATTGATGCGCCTTATGTAATGTTTAGCAATGAAAATTAAATGTATTAAGGCGATATAAATTAAATAAATTTATAGATTTAAATTTATAAAATAGTAAACAAATTTACATTACTAATTTGGCATGTTTATTATCAAACATTTTCCTAAAAGTTTCTGTAATTCGAGTATACATGATACGTCTAAAAACTTTTAGTTTTTATATAAAATTTTGTGTAGAAAGAGCTTTTTTATAAACATTTACTTATTATTTATTTTTGTATACACTAGAAAAAATTAAAGTGTACCAAATTGCAATAACATAAAATTATTATGTTATTCTGTGCATATTTTGTTTTAGTATAATGTTGCAATTAAAAAATGTCAAAATCAAATTGTAAACAAATACTTTATTTTATGCTAAGTATACACGTTACGATAAGTCGTACGATAAATCGTACAAGTATGAAATTAGTAACGTGTATCATGTTGTCGTACTATCGAAGTATGAAAATCAAAAATTTTTGATTTTTTGTGGGCGGAGCTTCGATTAGTACGATAATTAGTATCGTGTATCATGCTGCCGTACTACGAAATGTATTTCTTCAACGGTTTATTCATATATGTCAGTTATTTTGTGATATTTTTTTATTTTTAATTTTTTTTCAAAGGAAGTAGTGCGATTTGTAATAACGTCTATCACAAAAGCGTACTTCTACTGAAACTACGATTGGTACGAAAAATAGAATCGTGTATACCCAGCATTAGAAATAATAAACATTTTGCAGAGTTCAGAAAAGTACACACACTGAATAAAAATCTCGTACATAAATATAAACAAACACAGCAATCAACACATCTTTTTTATTTCATATCAATTATGTGTGTCTCTAAATTTTGTACGGTACCGAACACAATCGTGAATGTGTTTTGTTTTAATATTTGATTGCGTACACGAACATGAGTAGTACACGTACTGTTCGATCGGAACATACTTTAACCACACATGTTCGAGTGTAGCTATACTTTAAATTCGTGTACGGAAAAAAAATTACATGTGCATAGACTTTAAGTTCGTGTGCGGAAAAAAAGAACATGTAGAATAGACATGTTCGTGTACGTGTTCAAAAAAAAAAAAAAAATACATGTACAATACACAGGTTCGATTGTACATGTACTCTTTAAGTTTAAAGGCTGGGTTAACCGACCGTTGATGTAATGTAACCGTAATGTTGACTTAACGTTACACTTTATTGCGATTATAGAACATTAAAAACGTGTCATATGTTTTTGACATAAACAAACAAAACAAAATACAGCCGGAACTATATTTATTGTATAAACTTTCATTGGCCTGTACCAATAAAATCAATTGTTCGTCGTTCATTTTAAAAATGACAAATTTAATCAGTTTTGTTTAAGTTTTTCTTGAATATTTCGCGCTTGTCGCTGATTTAAACAGCTGTTTGAAAGTGTTATCAACACAATTATTTTCAATGCTGTTCAAGCGATTTTATAATTTTTGTTTGCTATTTTAAAAAAATGTATGAAACTGTTTTTAGTAATAGACTTACATATAAACCGTATTTATTTACACATAATGTATTCATCATCATTAGGAGATAATTATAAATATTATTTATTACCTTGTCATACAGACTTTATTTTTTAAAGGTCCGATAACTTAAAAATTAATTAATATTGTACTTTATACTAAGAGCCATTATTATAACTTGGCTTTATGTTCGTAATAGTAAAAGTTAACTTTAAGGGTACCTTTTTATATTGCTTAAAGTTAACTTTTACTATTTCGAACATAAAGGCAAGTTGTAATAATGGCCCTAAGTATAGTTAATTTGTGTATATTAAATATTAATTTAATATTTTGAAACCTTAATCATTTTGACGATTAGTATACATTTTATAAATGCTTGTATGGATTAATTTATATAATAAGAAATGTTACCATAACATTAATAAGTTTTGTTTTTTATTTATGTATTTATATCATTGAAATATTTAAAATATTTTTAGAACATTGAAAATATTTTTAAGCATTCTGTGCAAAATAAGTATTTTTTATACAAGACTCTTAAAATCGACAAGTTGACAACGCCGTTAGTAAATGTCAAGTAGAAACGTAAAGAAATTCTGTTTTTAACAGGTTCAGACGTTACAGTTACGTTACATTTTGTCACTATAACTGCTTTAACTACTTTACACACAATAGAAACGATCAGCTGTTCCGTTCCGTTAAGGTTACATTATTTTTAGTATAGCAAACAAATTATTGTGTCCATTCCATTTATGATGTACAAAAAATCGTTTAATGTAGAAAGAGTTTTTTTTTTCAAAATATAATAAAAACTAAGAAAAGAAACAGACTACATGTGCCAACATTATCAAGACAAAAGATTGTTTATGATCCACAAATTCATGCTTCTATGATGCAAAAATTCCAAATAGTTTATTAACTAAACAAATAAGTGCCTGATTTTGATTTCATATATGAGGCATTTCATGTCAAGTGAACTAACTTTTGAAATCGATGTCTTCCGATTGAGATGAATTTGCACCATGGTTTGTTCTATTGGATAGTAATTCAGACACAATTTTTCAACAAGATAGGTCGAGAACTTTCTGAGAGGGGGGTTAGAGGGGATAAAAAATTGACATTTTGGCCAAGCAGGTGTTTTTTCTCATCCATGTAACTTATTACCTATTGTTCTTAGCAAAATGTGTCCCAAATAGTTTAGATAGCTATTTCTTCAATCTTTCGTAAAAAAATAAAAAATAAAAGAATTTTGTAATTTTTTTTCCAAAATCAAAAACTTTTTTTCCAAAATGGGGCACTCGCATCCCACTAAGAGACCAAAAACCTTTTAAAGGAATGGACTTAAGCTTTCTTTTAAGCAAAAAAAAAAAAAATTAAAAAACTTTTTGATTTTGCAAAAAAAGGTTTTATGTTTTGAGTTACAAAACATTTATTTTGATAGATATCCCACTCGCATCCCACTAAGATACCAAATATGTATTCAAGGAAAATATCTAAGCTTTCTATTGAGAAAAAATTCCAACTTTGAAAAAAAGTAAAAAGTTTTTGATTTTGGAAAAAAAAATGTTAAAAATTTTTTATATTTTTTAACCAAATTTTTTTTTCGTGATTTTCACCCCAATCGGAGGAAATCAGTTTCAAAAGTTTGTTCACTTGACATGAAATGACCGATATTCATAAGACTTTCTTTTAATTACCTTATTTTATTCTTACAGTTTTTAAGTTTTGATTTTATGTGTACAATTGAATTTTTATGTACTTTTTTGATGTTTTAATAAATTAAAAAAATGGTACAGAGAAGCTCCAAAAAGTATAATTTTTTTTTTTGAAGGATTGTAAAAATTGAAATCCCTATTTAATAATCCTGGTATAACTAGAGGCGCAACTGAGAGTAACAATAATTGCTCTCTTCACACGTACTTGTGATCAGGGTTTTGTGTCTTATCCCCAAAAATCCCCAGTTAAAAATATGAAATTACACTATATATATAAATAGAACGAAATTAAATGAATATCTGTTGCAGTAAGCTGGGCAAGTTTTTCAAGCATGAAAAATAAGCTGTTGCATATTGTATATATTTAATAAGTGATTTTTTTGCTGATCCTTGCATAAATGTGCATATATAATTTGTTAAAGAAAATATTACTTTTGTGTTGTTTACCAATCGAATATTGGTTTTAGACCTCATAATTTAGATACTTTAGGTCCTTATAAAACTTAAATACGATGTAGTAGCTACTTCCGTTCTTTTGTCTGCGTGATGAAAGCCAAAATATTTTTTGTCATCACAATTTTAAATTTAGTTTACAAAATATTATTTTTTAAATAAGATAATTTGATTGTACATTTTTACCAAATTTTTTATAAAAATAAAATAATTTTGATTCTAATATGCATATCTATGCTTTTGTCTGCATATTTTCCAGTTTTTTTTAGCTTTATTGCTAGAATTTTTAAATTTTCCCTGATAATGAGACTTCAACCATTTCATAAGATAAAGAAAGTCATTTGACAAATCTAATTACATGTGGGAATTTATCTAAATGATACATATTTTTGAGATCAGTATTTTGTTTCACATTTCATAGTTTAGTAAAAAACATTCGCTGCTTTACTTATAAAACTAAAATTCATTTCTATATTCTCTATTAATTGCTTTAATTTATAAAATAAAATAGCAAATAAACGAACAAATTTCATTATTGAAATTCCCCAAAAATCCCCGAAATGTAGTTAACATCCCCATCAAATCCCCAAAGCCAAAGTTTTGGGGATGAAAAAATCTCCTAATCTGACAACACTGCTTGTGATATGTGAATTCAACATACTTGTAAGAGAATTATGCCCAGTGGAAATCATAAGATGTATGGGTACACAGTACTTACGATTACATACCTGATGTTTCTCGGCATTACCACATTCCTTGCATTGTTCTATGTTTTTACACCATTTCTTCGTGTGACCCAGTCTTTGGCATGTCAAACATCTCATTGGGTTTGGTATAAATTCTTCCACAACGACTCTCTCCCATCCAATTTTCAGGATTTCTGGGCGGTAGATGAGGTCAAAAGTAACGATTGCTGCACCTGTTGCTACTATTTTGTCCCCTTCCTTTTTGGTGATCATACGCACATCTACAACCTTTTGATCTCTTAGAGATTCAAGTAGTTCCTCTTGTGTAATATCAACAATTTTTCTAGAGAATATACGACCCTGATTGGTATTCAATGTTTTGTGCTTAGTAATCTTAACAGGAATAATGTCTATAAAATTAGCCTTAAGAAATTTCTCGTCAACTTTGTTGTTGGGCACCTTTATGAGTAAATCACCGCTTTTCATTTCCTTGACTTCCAAGCGTTCACGAGAGATGTAATAAAGTCCTCTTTCAACCTGGAACACGTTGTATGAAGCTAGAGATCGAACTTGTAAATCATCTTTTTGAGGCATAGAAGACGCGACTAAATAACGAGGGAGATTCTGTTGATTTGTTTCTGTCTCCGGCAAGGCTATAAAATCTTCAGCTCGAGGTCTCTTTGATTTGCCGCTTCTGTTTCTGCCGGTCGGAGAACCAAGCTCCCGGAACCGGTTGTAATGCGGGGGACGAACCCCGTTCATTATCCTTTGCGTAAGAAAATTAGAGATAAACTCGATAAATCAAATGTCAATCAATAACACTACAATATACCGCACAAAGTAAAATACGTGTTCTCTCGGCAATTGCCTGACATACCCTGAGAAAATTATATATGTATACTAGCTGAACCGGCAAACGTTATCCTGCCATACAAATTATTTCTAGTGAATATTTTGGTTGTTAAATAAAAAGTAACGAATGTATTCTAAGTGAATTTGGCATTTTAGGTATTTTTGATGCCAAATGAAGAGAAATACAAACAAAATTTTTTGTATTTGTATTGATATTTGGATATTGCTCATACAAAATACTAAAATCTCGGCTAAAAAATGGGTGGGTGAGGGTCGGTTGATGAAAATTTGGGATTATAGGTAATTTTGAATGACAAATAAAAAAAAATGCGAATAAAAAGTTTTTGGCAAACAAATTGTAAATACAAATTCTTGATAGGGACACCCTTATGACCTAGCGGTATGAAATATACTTTACGACCTATTCTCATAGCACCCAAATATACATACAAAATTTCATGAAAATCGGTTTAGTCGTTTCGGAGGAGTTCAAACACAAACATTGTGACACGAGATTTTTATATATTAGATTTTATTAAAATTTGTAAGAAACATTTATTTTCGACTTTTGTCTATGAAACAGAGTACTGTGCGCCGCCTGCAAGATTTCGCTGATTGTCGAAAGAAACTTTCCCTTGATCAGAATCACAACGTCGTCCGCATAGAGTTCACCGATAGTAACGATATCAATTGAGACAATAAACCACCTGGCGGTGTACCCCTTCTAATCCAGTCATTGAGTAATTAACCACGAGTTCAACTAACGACTCTCTTATTGCCTCTATCCTAATGTTATTAAAAGCTCCCAAAAACGCAGCTAAAATATATTACCTATGCTCTTAGCCGTGCTCAATGCAATTATCTTACTTTAAGCTACAAATTTTTGTATATTTTCTCTGTATTGTTACTGCAATTCTTAATAAATGAAATAAATAAAATTCAAAAAAAAAAAAAATATATATTAAAAAAATTATCATTCCGAATCGGACAACAATAAAATCCCCGCTACTTGGTATGAAGTGATATTGATTTGATGGATACTTACCTTAGCTCGGCAATATTATCGTTGGGTATAATGAGTGGAGAAAGTGATTTGTTTATACAATATATATGCATATATAAATTTATTATATGTATGTAATTCATTCTAAGAAATTATTGTAAAAACAACTATTGTTAATTCAAATAATTTGTATACGACAGTTAATTAAATAATATTAAAATAATGTAGTAAAAAACGTTCTTACTTCTTATTAAAATAAAATAATAAAGAAAACTATAAATTATGAGTGCAAACAATTCTCAACGACCATATAAATAAATCTCATGTTACTACTAGAATATGAAATATTATTGATCTTAATTAGCGAAAAAGGCTCCCTAAATATGTACAAACTTCATTACAATGCTTTTCGCCTTAAATATGGTATTAAAGACAAAATTTATGAGATTTTATACTACTAAGGGGATAATCATTATGTCATTAAATATACTAAAATACAAATAGTTTTTGTACATGTACCTAATTGCGTTCTTCTTGTCTATCTTTCATTATTTTCAATAGAGCGTGATTTCCAGAACCCCTGGCTCTCTTTTTATCCAGGTCCGATAATTCAATTAACGTGAACGCACGTTTTCCCTTACTTGTTATTGCACTCATTTTTTCAAGCTCCTACAAAAATTATCAATTCATTATTAACATAAAACATACGAAAATATTAAAAGTTACCTTGCCAGGACTGCGACTAAATTGAAATGTCAATTGATTTGGAGATGCTGTATATTTGTCAAGTTCATTCTTCTCAATAGAATGAACAAACAACGAGTGATTATTCGATATCTGTCTTGGAAAAGTTTGTTTTTCTGTAGGGTGCGGTGACAATAACAAGTCCCGTTCCTGAAAATAATAACAAATCACACGAACATATGTATTTTGGGTTTAAACTATATCTTTAATATTGACTATAATATCAGTCATTTTAGATATGAGTTCTGAAATGTATGTATGTTGAAATATTAGAAACATTGAACTTACTGGTTTATCTTGTTTTCTGCTGAAATTCCATGCATATGGTGTCATTTTTTGCATGTAAATTTCGTTGTAAAATTGTATTATGTCTCCCAATTCTACAAAAAGAAAATATATATATATATTTATTAGGCTTCGTTTAAAAATTTTGATTTTGTGATATCATATTTCTTTAGAAGGTTTTTGTATCCTTCTGCTGAATATCTGCAACTGGTCCACTGTTTTGAACGACATTTTGTACAGAGTAAAAACAGCTGAATATATTTCTGACTTCATCATACGTTTCCATAGGAGAGTACAGGGAAAATATGCCATATTTGGCACAATTAGAATGCATCAGAAATGCATTAGAGACCATATGAAAAAATGCACCTTTTTCCAGGAAAAATGCTAAACTTTATTTTACTACTCATAATGAAAATATCCATTCACACTAAGAAAAATAGTGTTAGAATTTTTAATTTACTGGGAACCGTTAAAAAGTTAGAAAGCTAAACGAGTTAATTTTGTGGGTTAATATTTTCCAAGCAATCATCGACACCTCCGAATTTGCACAATACAAATACAAATAAAGACATCATGACATCTTATGCATTCTAAAATTGTGAAATAAAGCTTATTTTTCGTGTATAATCGAATGTTAAAAATGTTCAGCTTTTTTTGTTCTGAAAAAAATATTGCCCAAAATCAGTGGTTTTAGCCGCAGATATGCAGCAGAAAGAGTTGGAAATTTAACAAAATAATTACGCCATTGTGATCACTGATGCAAAAGCCTCTTAAAAAGGTATGATATCACAAAATCAGAATACAATTTTATATTTATGTATATGTGTGAATGTTTGAATATGCGATATTTGAATCTTACTTCTCTCGCCGGAATCGAGAACTTTTATGAAAACTTCTCTATATATGCTGCTTGTAGCCTGCGGTTGTTTTCTGTAAAATTTCATGATGTCTCTGAATAGTTTTCCATTTACTTCTCCAACCTGAAGAACACATAAAATAAATAAAATAACAGCAAGTTTAAGTAAGTATTGTTATTGAAATGACTAAATGCTTACTTTAATATAAAGATATATTGCACACATGAAAATTTGATCAAGATGTCTGTCTTGCATTAATTCAGTTTTTTGAGTTATCGAATACTCAAAAAGGGTCCATATTTTCGAAATCATCTCATCGCCCAACTCAAGTTCTTTGCATAATTCCTTAATGCGTAACCATGATAGTTTATAAAACTGTGAAAGTAAAAATTACTTCAAATGATCATTCAAAAAAAAAAAACACTTCAATACTTTACCTTTCTTAGGAAAAGTTTCAGTGGTATTGACCGTTTATTAGCATTTATTTGTTTTTGATTATCATTATTAGGTTTATCCAAAATATGTATGGTTTCTAAAATAGTTATGTATGTAAGTATGTTCATTATTTATTTACTTATTATTCTGCGAACATTAATTTTATATCAATTACCTTTCGATGTGTTGAATAGATCTCGACGAACAGATTCGCTTATGGTAGTCGTAGATGTACTAAATGTATCGTATGCTGAATTCATGGGTGATTGCACTAAACATATTTAGTAATAGACATAATTAACAAGTGTAATGCATATTTATTACGAAATTACTTACATTGCGGCTCACTACTATCAATATTTCCAACTTTGACTTCCGACCATGTTGGCAAGGGTGTGGGCTCTTTTTTGATCAGTTCCCATAACGGCGAACATTTTTGCCATGCCAATGATTCTAAGCATGTTTCCTCGATTAAATTCAAATGCTTTATTAGCTCTCTGTTAAGGACGCCATCGTGACTACGCACAATGATTTCGATTAGTTTGTAAAATTCAAAGGCATTAATACTGAAGCAATCTAATATCCATGGAAATTTGAGCGGAGAATCGTATGCATCGAGCACAATTTCAACACTGCATGCAATTAAAGTTGTATTGAAACTATCCTTCTGAAAAAGACTCTTGAGATCGATCGGCTTAATTCTTACTTCAAAATGTAAAATCTTATCCAGCAGATAATAATACAAAGATTTTGCCAATTGGAATTTATTCACTGACTCCTCTTTATTGGGAAATTTATTATAGAACAACTTGGACATGAAAATTAATTTCTCGTCAATTCTTTTTATAACATCATCGCCAGTAGCTTGTCTAATATTTTGTTTGTTAAAAATTAATAATACATCATCTTCATTAGATTCACGAATTAAAATCTAAATTTTAAGAAATTACCTTATGAATTCGGATGGTTCAGTAATAGTGGATATTTCGCGTAATTTCTTTACATTATTTGTAGCATTCGCGACCGGATCGAAAACACCGTCCTTGCTGGGTAAACTCTCTTTGCGTGTGTATGGGGTATTTGGCATTAACGATTTAATATCCTAAAAATTTATTTTACAAAAATAAGTACAGGAAAATTTATATTAATAAATGTATACATACCGGATGTAAATCGATTTTCAAGCCAGATGATTCATCTAAAAAGAACGATAAGAACAAAATGAGTATTATTTTCCACAAAAAAGTACAAAATTTTAAATATTATTTAACGAACAAATGTATTTTTAAAATACTCTAATAAAAAACTGTTGATTTCAACCAACATAAGACTTTTTCATGTTTAAGGATCGATATTTATCTAGTAATATTGTGTAAACTACAAACTTATATATCTATAGAGACTAAAAATGAATAATGCTATAGTGCTTCGGCAAAATCGTATATACCCTTGACATTTTTTAGCGACACCAATTTTATGGGATTAACAGGACTTTTTGAATGCAAAATTGACTATACACTACATTTATCTAGAGATTTTATTTACATACTCTCTTCAAAAGGGGTTACATTTATTTGGAAAGGCTTTTTAAATACCTTTCATTTGATATATATGGAAATTATATATTTAAGGAACTTAGTATCCGAGTTATAGAAACAAATATTTCGAAATTTAATGCCACGCCTTCTTTTTTATTCGAGGGTGGTTCAACAAGTCATTGCCTTTTTTTTAACGAAACACAGTTTTTTGGATAAAAAATTATTTTATTTTTCAACATAGTCTCCTTTTTGAGCTCTATGCACTTTGTCCAACGTTTCTCCAATTTTTTAATCCCTTCCAAAAAAAAATAAGATTTGTCGAGGTCATCAAAATAGGTATTTTTTGTGAGATGATTTCATCGATGGTGACAAATCAGGAAATAGTCACTCGGAATTAGGCGGAATTCATTCGTAACCTAATTCATGAATTTTTGCCATGGAAACGTCATATGTATGCACAATTCATATATATGCACCCGATTGTGAGCAAACGCCATCTTGCGGAAAACGTACGCATACACAAGTGATAATTCAAAATTGAAATCACTAAGCCGTGTGAGATGCCTATGGCTTCTATAATCTCTCGCACTTTTAATCTCCGATCGGTATGATTTTTTTCATTTGTTTAGGCATCTTCCGTGCTTGTACGGCCACAACGAAATTCATAAAATCATTGAAATTGATGGTGCAGAGTCATAGTATTTATCAAGCTTATCCTTGGTTTGAGTGATAGTTTTTTTTGGAAAAAAATAATTCTTAATGAGCAGACGAAATTCACTTCTTTCCAAAATCTCCTCATGTCACGAGTTCAAAAAGTCAGAGTTATTTACACACCCTCGTAGTTTTATGTTATCATAAAAATATTTATTTGAGAAGTAATATCTTCATAAGACGACCACTAAAGTGTTAAAAGGGGAATTTTGTATTTATTTGGAATAAATCACATACTGAGTGAATATTATAAATATGAAAATCTATTATGGAATATAAGTTCCCAAACAATATATATGTATATTCTAAATCTAAAATTAAAAGGCAAAAAATGGAAAAAAATATATATTATTGGAACTTGTTTGGTACCTTTTGTATACTTAGTTCTAAATTGATAAAAATAATGCTGTATCTTCGTAAAGTCAATCAAATAAGTATTTCAAAAGTACATTTTCTATAAGACGATACTAGGCGGTAATTGCAGATAAAAATTAAAATTTACTGACTTCAAATTTTAAATACCGATATATCTTAAAGGACTAAAAGAACATCCAATATTTATATTTGGACAATTAAAATTAATGGGGTAAAAAATAGTAATGATTTGAGTTTTGGTACCTTTTGTATCAGTAGTTCTGATACTACAAAATTTGTGTTGTATATTCATGCAATCTCAACAATTACCCTTAAATATAATTTTAAATTTATTTAAAATAAATAAAATTCAGTCTTGAAGTTTTTAATCTGGATTTATTTAATGGAAAAAAAGTTAAAAACTACAGATATATGCTAAATATAAAAAGGTCCAAAAAGCAAAAAAATTTAATTGGTACTTTTTTTGATAACTTTTGTGAACTAAAAAATTATTAGAAATTTTATTTTTCGAAAGTCGACATTCAATGGGTTTAATGTTATTTAATTTACTTTTTATTTTCGCACCTCCCATACAAATAGTTATTATGGAATATCTGGTGAACTTAATTGTAAAAGCCGCAAAACTTTTTTAAACTTTGTGTAAATTATATTGATGTCCGTGTCCTGTTATGCCAAATACACAAAGTAAATAAATATAATCAAATATCTGGAGAACTATTATAGTGAGATTCACAAAACTTTGTGGCAGTTATATTGTTACTATTGTACGTAGTTGTGAAGAACATACAAAGTAAATAGTAATTTTCGAATATCTAATGATATGTTATATCTAATATCTAATGATATGTCTTCTAAATTTTTATAAATAACTTTCATATTATAGTAAGTAGTTTAACTAAAAATAGGCTGAATCGAAACTTGTCCAACTGTAAAAAACATACGAAATTATAGAAATTTCTTTCAATTGCAAAAGCATTGTATTAACCTACCGGGTTAAGCTAGTTCAATAATAGTTATTAGATATAAGATTTGAAATACTTATTGTTAGTTAATTAAGTAACGAAGATACAATAAATAAATGAAAAAAAGGTAATATAAAAATATCACTTGGCACCGGGATTTCGAAAATAATGCCCTTAGTTCTCACAAATAGCGCCTCTATGAACAAAAAATTTAAACAAAACCTCAGCCACTAATAAAGATCATACAACAGTGTTACGTTTTTATCTTATTTGTTAAATTTATCGTAACTACTAAATGTATTTTTCTGAGTGGAATTTGAATCATATTTGGCCCTTAGGGCTTGATTCTGAATAAATGAAATAAATAAAAAATAAAATGTATTTTCAGGCATAAATATGTCCGATGTTGCACAAACCTTTTTCTTTTGTTAATTTATTTTTTTTTATGTAGCACATTGTTGCATTTTATTAATAGAGGTATTTTAATTTAAAATCCCATTAAGTTTAAATGGATTTTGGCTAAATCACGTTTCAAACTTGATATGTTTTGTATTGGAAATTAAAATCCAGTAAATTAAACTAGAATTTAATTTAAATCACATTTAAACTAGATTTCGTACAAATGTAGGCTAAATGTTAATTTACGGTCGGTATTCATACATTTTTTAAAACAATTCAAAAACTTTTCATTTGTATCGGGCATAGAGAAAATATACCATAGATAACTACACATAGATCGGAAACTCTTCTCTATGAAATATACATAGAGCGAAAACTAGACAAAAAAACTCAAACAAAAAAATTACTCAAAAATGTTACCCATACGAGTGTTGTTTTTGCTTTCACATAGTTTCTTTTACTAATACATTCTCACCACTTAATTTTTTGACAACTGAGTTAGGTTGCCCACCTATGTGTATTTATCTATGGTATCGGGTATGAATTTTATAAATACAAATGTAAAGCAAATATAAAAAAATTTTCAGAAAAATATCAACCCAAACATTTAAATATTTTTAATACCACCGTGGAAACAAGAAATGTATTTTTTAAAACAAGTAAGAGTACTATATTCGGCTATGCCGAATCTTATATACCCTTCACCTTTATTGTGAATGCATTAATTGCCCACTTTCAGAGTATAGCATCCTAAATATATCAAGAAAACTTTTAAAAATTTTACATTTAATTGCTGACGAACAGATTATATTGTTGAAGTTACAAACGAAACAATCTTATATATAGAAGGGTATAAAAACAACAACGCCAAACGACACGAAACAAACAAAAATCAAAAACAAAATACACAAAGCAATGAAAGCAACACACATTCAAACATACGTTTTGTTGCTTTTTTGTCATGAAATTTTCAGAGGTTGTCTCGGATTTTTGCTCATATTTCCGTTATTTATGGACGGATTTTGTTGATTTAGGAAACTTCTCGAAAGCATGTCTAACAGAATTATTGATGATTTGGATCACGAAGACATCCGGGGTCTTCAGAAAATTGATTTTAACAGACAGACAGACGGACATACTGACAGACAGGCATAAAGACAGACAGACAGGCGGACATACAGACAGACAGACAGGCATAAAGACAGACAGACGGACATGGCTTAATCGACTCCGCTATCTATAAGGATCCATAATATATATACTTTATAGGGTCGGAAAATTATATTGTGGAAATTACAAACTGAATGACAAACTTATATATACCCGAAGGTGAAGGGTATAATGATTTCTTGACAAACCGAATGGATTCAATAATATTATAAATTACTAGCTGAACCGGCAAACGTTGTCCTGCCATACAAATTATTTCTAGTGAATATTTTGTTTGTTAAATAAAAAATAACGAATATATTCTAAGTGAATTAGGTATTTTTGATGCCAAATGAAGAGAAATACAAACAAATTTTTTTGTCGAAAAATATTTAAAAAAAATGGGTGGATAGGGACATCCTAATGACCTAGCGGTATGAAATGTACTTTACGACCTATTCTCGTAACTACCAAAAATATATAAAAAATTCATAAAAAATGGTAAATATGTATTGATATTTCGATATTCCTCATACAAAATACTAAAATCTCGGCTAAAAAATGGGTGGGTGATGAAAATTTGGGATTATAGGTAATTTTGAATGCCAAATAAAAAATATGCGAATAAAAAGTTTTTGGCAAAAAAATTGTAAATACAAATTCTGGATAGGGACAGCCTCATGACCTAGCGGTATGAAATATACTTTACGACATATTCTCATAGCTCCCAAATATACATACAAAATTTCATAAAAATCGGTTTAATCGTTTCGGAGGAGTTCAAACACAAACATTGTGACACGAGATTTTTATATATTAGAAGAAGAAGATAAAAGTATTAATACATAATATTGTCGTCTAGCTCCCCAACCAAAGATAACAAATAATATATATAGAAAAAATTTTTCACTACCCGATTTGTTTGTCGAAATCCCTAGAAATAAAAACTGACACAGAAAACAAGTTGAAAAACTAAAAAGACAAAAGGATTTTTTTTTACAGTTTTTCGTTTATATATCGACAATAATGTACCACTTAACTTATTATTAGTTATTTGGGGACGTACGTTTTTCCCAAACTTCTGAATATAAAAATTTTCCTAGATATTTAGAACATACAGCCTGTTTTTATAAAATTTAAATATTTATAAACTAACTATTCGTCAACAAACGAATGTGAGACAAATTTGTTTTTTTTTAAATCACACAAATTTTTATATTTTGTATTTCAAAATTTCCAATCATAGAGAAAATGTACATAGAGCGGAAACTCTCCTGTCAAAGATCTAACTCAGTTGTCAAAAACCTAAGTGGTGGGAATGTATTAGTAAAAAAAACTATGTGAAAATAAAAACAATACTCGTAATGTAACTTTTTTGAGTATTTTTTTGTTTTTTGTCTTAGGTGCTGTTTTTCTATAACGAACGAGTGCTTTAAGTGGAAATTTTACATGTATTTTGTTTTTGTTACAATAACAAAACACATGTTAAATTTCCACTCAAAGTACTCGTTCGCTATAGAAAAACAGCACATTAGTAAAAAAACTATGAGTAATTTTTTTTGTTTGAGTTTTTTTCTAGTTTCCGCTCTATGTATATTTTTTCTAGAAAAAACTCCAACAAAAAAATTACTCAAAATAATCACATATACGAGTGTTGTTTTTATTTTCACATAGTTTTTTTACTAATACATTCTCACTTTTTAGGCTTTTGACAAATGAGTTAGGTCTTTGACAGGAGAGCTTCCGCTCTATGTATATTACATTATGCTACACTAAAAAATGCAGGGGTTCTCATAGATTTAGGAAATACTAATAGTTTTTCTCGATCACTTCGATTTTTAATAGCAAATGTAGACTTTTTAATAGCAAGTGTAGTGAAAAAACAATATTCTTAAAATTAGAACTTCGAAAAATCGAAAGTATGTTGTTTTGAAATATTTTTTTATTATTTTACTGTAAGGGAACACTAAAGTAGCTTTCCAAAACACGTAAGTAAATAAACATAAATTAACAAATTAATGAGTAATGGTGATATGTTTTTATACTTTTTCGGGTTTTACATATAAATGCTTGAGTGGTCTTAAAAAAAACATAGCTGACCGTATTTTGCTTTAGTTGGGGATCATCCTGACTTTAAACTCAACAATTTCCAATCAATCTATACAAATCGTGTTCTGTTTAAATGTGAAACTCATATCTATCAAACAGAAGAAACAATTTTAAAATTAGTTTCCAAAGAACATAATTTGTATGTATTGAAATTTTAACTTTAAGTACATCGTTACTGCACTAAAACGAAGTGATCGAAGCAAAACAGAAGTTACACGAGAACCCCTGCAGAGCCCTGAATATTTGTTTCGTTCGATTTTGTATCACTGTGTTATTAATGCTGGGTTATCCAACTGTAAAGTACTGAATATTTAACGGAACAGCTGATTGTTTTTGTTGTGTGTAAAGTAGTCGGAGCATATAGTGATAAATTGTAACATAACATTAAATAAGAGTAAATTTTCCTAACGTTTTTACGTGACATCTGCTAACAGTGATGATTTTAAAAAATGCTTCTTTTTCCAAGAAAGCACAAAAAATATAGCTCTTATATTTTATTATTTTACATAAAAACAATAGTCGACCGTGAAAACATTATTTGATTTGATTTTTATGTTACACTTTTTTATTTTCTATAATTGTAGTAAGGTCTTACGTTAAGTCAACAAAACGGTTACATTCCTTCAACGGTCGGCTAATCCACCCTATACTGGCAATACGCAAGAGTTTTAAAAATAGTTGTGAAACCAATGCTTTTGGCGCCCATAGTATGTATATCGTGTTTAGATATTTCATTTCTCCAACATATGTTTCAGTTAGGTATCAGTAAAGAAAATAAGTATGTATCTAAAAGAGCTACCATTTTGAAATAAATTGTAGTTTAAATTTCATTTTGCGGACATTGAAGTTTGAAATATTTTCACATATGTTTTTATAAATACATCTCTTAGATACACATTTTAATTTCAAGATCAGAAAAAATTATTATCTTAAATACATACATCATTTGTTTAAACTGTTCATGACATTTTTTCATACATACATATGTATGTATGTAGCATAAATCAAGTTCTTAAAAGCCAAAATAGTTTACTTACGTGAACTGTTGTTATTAATCTTACGATAGTCTAATAGAATTCTCTCATCCAATTCGGCCATATTCAATACGTACTGTTCATAGGCTCCCTTAAGTGATCTTAAATTTCTTTCGAAATTTTTGTTTGACACCAGTGTTTCCTCACTGCCATACAAAGTCTAAATGAAAAAAAGATGTTTAATGTGTGTAAAAAGAAATTCTAAGAAATAAAATGCAAAACTTACATTAGTCTCTAAAAACTTTTTAATAATACGCTTAAAAGTGTCCTTCATATTTTTAGCGTCATGTGGCGATGCATTTGACATATTGCATAAAGGTTCTATAATACAATAATCCTTTAGTATCCTGCCATCAAAATCTGGCTTGCCCCATTTGGAGGGAGTGCCCACAAATTTGGTGTTAATGAGATCTGGATTTTCAGCCAAGACATTTTTGTAAATCAAATCAATGCAACAGATAAGAAGGTGAAACGACATTACTATATCGGTAACTTGGCTAACGGGATTTTCATTCTTAGCACACAGATATAAACACCAGCATATTTCGAATAGCTTTCCGTATGGACACTTGGCTGATCTACAGATGGGTATAAGATCTTAACGTTAATAAATATGGACTTTAAATTATCATGACAAATTGCTATGTACCTGAATTTGCAATTTTTCTTCTCATTTGGAGGTGGCATAAAAAGCTGCTCGAATATGTCGCTGTAACGCATGAAGACGTTTGAGGTAATGCTATAGCTACGTTCCATTTTATTGATTTGATTTAGGAATGATTCCGGCAGCTTCGCCATGTCATGCCACTTTCTCATCTTCGATGTAAACTCATGTATACTAAAATCGTAATTAGGCCGAGATACTTATTCACGTTAATTAAATTCGGTAAATTCTTTGTACTACATACCTCATACTACAACTACGCAAAAGTTTAATAACTGATATACAGTTGCCCAGCACCACGTCATTGGAACCACCTCCTACAGTGGGCGTATAAGATCCTCTACATGCCGCATACAATGCACAACAAAACCAATGTAAAGGATCTCCCTTTGAACGTCCATGAAAAATTTAACAACAATTACACCACAATATTCAAGCAATGTGAAAAAATATTGTTAATCTATGGCTTCCAATAAAGGAACACATATATATACTTATATATGTATGTACATACATAACTTCCAACTGCACTTACCTCTAGAGAATATCTTTGGGAAATTTCAATAAATTTTTTCCATGACAATTCCTCTGTCTCCCTATCCATATTAAGCTCACGACACAAATCTTCATACTTTGAACGTGTGGGATCAATGCCATCTTCACGAGATTGGGTCATAGTGATAAGTTGGTCTCTTTTGATATTATATCTGTTTAGAAAATTAACACTTTTTTGGGTTTCGGTCAATTTTTACTTGGATTAATACATTTAAGATCCAAATGTTTGCAATTTTTTTTTTTGTCAACTATATATTAAAAGTGTATTTTTTTGTTTTTAATTATTTCACCATTTACACGACCAAAATTGGCCTTAAAATAAGACGATTCTTTGGAATAACACACACAATTTTTTTTTTATTTCGCCTCCCTTAAAGAAAAACAAATGTCACAAAGAAAAAGGCGCGAATACAATAATAAATGATGACATGGTTGTGCAACTGATATCGAATGGGAAGAATGTAAACAGGGTGACTCGAATAACTTGTACATTAATTCATTTTATGTTCGCAAAAGCATAAACGCATTTACAAAGTTTCTTAGTTAATATAACTAAAATTTTAGATAATTTAACTAAAATTTTAGATAATTTAGATAATAATATGAATGTGTAGAGTTTTTCGAACTGTTACTTGCATGTGTAGACGTTTGCCGCTATGAACTAAAACATTTAATAAACTTTAATAAATTCTAACATTTGTTTAAACTTTAAAATATTTAGCCTAACCACAATAACTGAATTTCGTACCATAAAAAAAATTTAAACATAACATAACATGTTGTTTTATATTCAGACCAAATATGAATAAAAATCCGCGGGAGTTTTTTTCCCTTTTCTCATTTTTTTCATTGAATTTGAATAGGAAAAATGGGAAAAGACTCCAGCGGATTTTTTATTCATGATTGGGCTGATTACTAAAATAAGCTTTTTGTTTTGAAATTGTATGTACTTTTTGTTTTGAAAGCTTTTTAAAAATATTTCTTATGGTACGAAAAACAATAGATCTATTTTAAAATAAGTCGACATTAAAAAATTTAACATTTAAATTTCTTTTGTGGTTAGGCGATTGTATCAGATCAAAATTGTCCTTAAAAATTTGGTTTCATAGAGAAAATAATAAAACAAAATTAAGTAAAAATCAAACAAATGAAAAAAAGTCAGATATTGTTTGCAAAATTACAGTTTTATACAATTGGAGAGCTGAATTACTCGCCCTAGCAATATAAGTGAAAATAACTGGAGTACATTAACAAGACCGCAATTTTTAACAGTTTTTACAGGATAACTTTAAAATTTGAGGGAGTTACTGAACTTATTAATAACCTGTTTTTAACCTTTCGAAAATGGGAACTTTCGCACAATTACAACAACATACATAATACGTTGTGATTGTGTGAAAATTCACATTTTCGCTGAGATAAAAAAACGTGACGTGTGACCTTAATATTCATTTTTTGATGTACTTATGGGCGCAATTTCAACAAATGTATTTGTATCTACGGTGTAAAAATCCTTAACATAGAATAAACGCATAGAACGGAAGGAGAGCAATAAAATGGAAAAAATTACTCTCTTTTCACACACACGGGTGATACAATAACAAAATATATTCTCATGAATTAGGTTTTTGACAACAGACTTAGGTTTTTGGCTCTCAGTTACCTATCTAGTTATCTATGTTCCTTTACCTAACAGGTAACTTGACATTAATTTCAAATCAATAATATGTGTTGAAATTGTCAATAATGGTAACAGTTTTCTAATAGATATTTATTTGTTGAAATTATGGTTATTAGAAATGAGTATATTTACACTGTGTAATTTTTCAAGTGTATTTTAATGCTTTTATTGAACAATTAGTGAAATTTTCCAAAATACTTTGTTACACTCTTTATCAAAAGCTGGATAATCCGGCATATATATGGTCACTAGAGTGCTACAAAAAATGAAATTACAAAAATAACAAGCAAACAATTATTTACAAACATAAACACTTTATTATAAATTAATAGTGAAACTTAACGATTTATTTTGTATCTTCGCTTAGATTTTTAAGTGTTTGCTCGAATTCAACCGGTTCAATGGTACGATTTTTTACATCAAAGGGTGGTGGTCCAATAAGATTTACTACTTCTTCATAGTTAAGCGTTTCTTTTTCCAAAAGAGCCTCAGCAAGCTATTAAAAATAATAAAAAAATATTACATTATATTAATTTTCTCTAATAATTCTCGATTTAGACAAAATTATGATACAATACTTTTTCTAACTTATCACGATTATCTTTTAAAATTTGCTCTGTCTTTTGGTATGCAGTCGCAATAAGATTCCTTGCCTCGTGATCAATCAATTTATCTAGAGCTTTGGAGAATGGTTTATCGTAACCTCCAGTTTCGTCAGAGTCTCTTATATAAATTGGTCCAAGTTTATCATTCATACCGAATTTTTTTATCTAAAGAAATGAGTTTTTTTTATATTTAGCTGATATAAATTTTGTAAAGGATAATTTAATGTATCAACATACTTGTGAATATGCAATTTTTGTTACTTTTTCCAAATCATTTTGTGCACCAGAGGTTATACTATTGAAAATTAAATTTTCAGCTGCACGGCCGCCTAAAGCCATACACATTTTATCGAATAACTCTTCCTTAGAGTAAAGTTGTTGCTCACTGGGCGTGTATTGGGCAAAACCCAAAGCTAAACTTGTGCGAGGAACTATAGTAACTTTCAACAAGACATCGCTATTTGGTAACAACCAGCCAACAAGCGCATGGCCGGATTCATGATAAGCAATGACTTTCCGTTCTACAGGCGATAGAGCGTGGGAACGCTTTTCAGTGCCGCCTACCAAGCGTTCTACGGCATATTCTAAATTTTCGTTTTTAACTTTTTTCTGGCTGTTTCGAGCTGCATGCAGTGCTGCCTCATTACACACATTTGCAATATCAGCTCCAGAGAATCCAGGCGTTAATCGAGCTAAACGTTGAGAAAATGTATTTGGCTCAGCATCAAGTTGTATGGAGGACAAATGTTTTTCGAATATTTGCTTGCGCTCTTCAAGATTTGGCAAATCTATTAGTATATGACGATCAAATCGTCCAGGGCGTAATAATGCCTAAAAAATAAAATGTTAAATTAAGTTGTAAATAACAATTAATCTGCAGCAAAAACAATTTTTGGAGAATAATTTTGAAAAACTATAATTTCTATATCCTCCTTATTATACAAACGTTAAAATAGTGCTGCATAAAATATAGGAACCTGCCTTATCTAAAACATCTGCACGATTTGTACTCGCCAACATTAGAACGCCTTCCTTTGAAGCCATGCCATCCATTTCGACCAAAAGCTGATTAAGAGTCTGTTCAGATTCACCAGAGCTGCCTTGATTGAAGCTTTCATTGCCAGATCGTTGTCGTCCTATTGCATCGATTTCATCAATGTAAATAATACATGGTGCTCGTTTTTTTCCCTCCTTGAAGAGATCTCGTACACGGGCTGCCCCTAAGCCACCAATCATTTCAATAAACTCTGAACCGTTCATACTTAAAAATGGCACTTGAGCCTCAGTAGATACAGCCTTGGCTAATAGAGTTTTACCACATCCTGGAGGCCCTAAAAGCAATGCTCCCTTAGGAACTTTGGCGCCCAGACGTTGATATTTTGCGGGATCTTTTAAATAATCTACAAACTCTTTAACTTCCTGTTTAGCTTCTTGTAAACCAGCCACGTCTTTGAAAAGTACACCACGGCCACCTTCGAACGGGTCAACTAAAGTAAATTTAGCTCGTCCCATTTGACTCTAAACAAAAAGTGAAATATTTTTGTGTTACTGCAATATTTGTTCTACAAAAATTTACATACAAATGAATCCATGCTAAGGGGGCTTTTCATTCCTTTCATGCGGGAGGATACGGCCATGAGAACGGCAAAAAAGAGTAATAGCAATAAAATCCGACCAGTCACCTCACTCTGGCGATCATATGTTACGGGAACACCTTTAATAATGATTAAACCCTTACATAATATGCCATTATAATTATTAGTATATATAATTGCATACCATCACTGATACCTAGACGTTTCTCAACATCACGAAGTTTTTCCTCAAACTTTGAAACGTCAGCCACAGCCATATGAAATATAGTAGATGATACTTTTCTTCCTTTAACTATTGCTCCATCGTGCAGAATAATAGTTATCATTTCCATGTCCGGTCGAATAATAAGCTCTTTAACTTCACCAGTAGACAGCATATGATGTACGAATTCATTCCATGAAACATACCGTGTTGATCCCTAAATGAATATAAATGTAAATGATTACTCCTAATAAATTCAATGTGTTATGTACAAACCTCTGGCCTTTCGTTACGTGGAGACATTATCAATGAAATAAATGCTACAAACATGTAAATGGTAAACATCCACATGATTGTCTTAGTCAAAACTGACTTTATTTTTTCATCATTATCATTTTTATTGCCATTAGGCCCTCCCGATGATCCAGGGTCTGAACCAGCATTACCTCCACTACTACTGGCGGCCTGTTTTTGTTGCTCTGATTGTTTGCCAGCGCCTTCATTTTTCTTAGGCGCATTCGAATACAAGTTCAAGTGCATCTGACGAACAGCTTGGGGACTTATTCCCAGAGATCTGGATAATAAACAAACAACGGCTTTATATTCATCTTCAAATCGTTTCAACTAAAAAGGAATTTTGTTATAAGATCAGCTCTATTTTCAGGTATAGAATTAATACAATTGTATAGAGATTACCTGTTTCCCACTGAGTACTGTTGACAAATTTCTTGGTTTGAATTGATTTAACTGAATAAAGTTTGTTTTGTTTACAATACCATTGATATTTCTTATTTTTTTAAAAGTTTTCCACATAATTAATTATAAATATCTCGACTTTATTATGAAATTGCACATACCGCTGCGGCATATAGTAAGAAAAAAATAAACAGCTGACATGTGCGGGAACATCTCTCCTCAATCACAATAGCCAAAATCTGACAATATGTTTAGTGTTGTTAACATTTTTCCTTAAAAATCGCTAAAAGGCTAGGATGTAGCAATGTAATATAGAAATAATCTGAAAAGTTTTTTGAATAAGGTGAACTGTTCCCAGCAGAATTTTTTTCGAAATGAGTGTAAACAATTTTAAACTTATTATCCATTACAAATTATTGATAATATGTTTAATGAAGTATGGTCGATTACTTTATTCATCCCTATTGGAAAAAATATTGCAGTTTTTAATCCATTGATGCACAAAAATGTATATTATGGACCAACATTTTTGAGAAAAAAATTATTAATAATTTTTTCATAATCCTTACCACGAGTGGTAAAAGTATTGTTATACATTCATACATAAAATACCGATATTTCTATATTATTAATCTAATAAAGTGTATATATATCTATATATATAAAAATGAAATAGTCCATGTATGTAATGTCATCACGTGAGAACGGCTGGAGCGATTTATATGATTTTTTTATTCGATTGGAAATTTTCAGGAGATGGTTTGCCTCCTTTTCACTTCTCATTTTTCTAATAAAATAAATTTTTTGGAGGAACCTGAAGAACTAACATTAGTAAATAGCTACCGAGCGAAGCCGGGGCGGTCAGCTAGTACCTTATATATATCAAAATTGATGTTCATGTGTTTGTTAAAATATTATTACCCTAAGTACCTAAATTTGTGTACCCTTCACCGTGAGTGGTACATATAAAATATGCATATCTAATGACAAAACTATTCAGCGATATTACATATATCGCCACTTAGAAATTCGGATCTACAATGTACCGATTTTGGAAAAAAGAAAAACATCACTAAATATGTTTTACATATATTTTTTACACAAATTTGTTCACCAAAGATTGTTTAAGATTTGGTACAGCCTAACAAATCTATACTTTGGTAAGGGTGTATAAATTTGGCACAGCCTCTTATTTGTTTAACCAAAATATAGGCACAAAAACTTTGATTATGTTAAATAATGGGTGTGGATTTTAAACTGTCGATAACCTTGTCGTTGCAATTAAAATCTTATTTTTATTGAATAGATTTCTATAAAAAAACTCGTCGAAAACATAGAAGAGTTTAATTAAGTCGAAAAAAATTATAAGTAGGAGGCGGATTTATACAAAAAATCATGTTTTTTCTCGAAGAAGAAGACTAATTATATTTCCAAATCACGCATTTTACTGCAAAACTCCATCGATTTGTTACTTTTTCATATCTTATTGATAATACATCGATATTCATATTATCCCCATTTTTAATCAAAATATTACTTTTTGTCTTCAATGGACTTTATTTTGTATCGAAAAAGTTTTTTTACGAACTTTTTATCGAAATGGCATCCAAAAGATGAGTATTAATTATGTGACTATTAAAAATTGTTTAATTTTATTATATACTAGTTGACTGCCCCGGCTTCGCTCGGTAGCTATTTACTAATTCTAGTTTTTCAAGTTGCTCCAAAAAATGTCTCATATTAAGAAAAATGAGAAGTGACAATATATAAAAAATGTAAGTTTCCGAATGTTTTTATTTTTTTCTTTACAAACCATCTCCTGGAAATTTCTAATCCAATAAAAAGAAAATCAGCCAAATCGCTCCAGCCGTTCTGACGTGATGCCATTACATACATGGACCATTTCATTTTTATATATATAGAGAAGATAGATAGATAGATTAGCTATTTACTAATGTTAGTTCTTCAAGTTTCTCCAAAAAATGTCTCTTATTAAGAAAAATTAGTAGCGAAAAGGAGGCAATATATTAAAAATTAAAATTTCCAAATTTTAAAATTAAAAAAATAAATAATTTTTAAAAACATTTTTTTTTATTTTTTTAATTTTTATCCAATTTTTTTGGTAAAAAAAAATCGGGTTAAAAATACTTTTCCCGATTTTGACCCATTGTGTATCCAAATTACTATAGCCATATTACATCGTTGCAATGGACTTTGAAATATTTATCATTAGATATGGGCATTTCCATCGAAAAGTCCACCCAGGCCGAAAAATTCAAAGTTAATCAAAATTAATTAAATTAAAGAGTTCAAGGCTTTCCTTAGTTGCGATGGCGAGATACCGGTCTACAAAATGCAAGTTCTCATTTTGGTCAGTTGTGTTTTATTTTAAAGGGCATCTTCTCATTACAATTTATATTTCTAGGAGTAATTGTGCAATTGCACTCTTACCGCAAAACGTTTCACACTATAACAAATAACCGTAAAATAAACGCAAAAGAGCTAAAAATAATTTACGGTAAAATTTTTATTATCTTTTAATGATATTTTAAGATAACGTCACGTCAGACAAACAAACATTTATTCTCATTATCTCTATGCTGACGATCGCAAGTGCTTGAAATGTATTTTATAAAATGCTAATAAAATAAACTAATTATAAAAAAAAAAATCGTTTATTAAAGAAATAGTTAATTTTATATTAGTTTTCAAAAATGTGTAACGTCACGTCATATTGTGAGTAATTTCCTTGCATGGATTAAACGATGTCTGTTTAATTTATATAGGTATCTACACAAATTTCGCTCCATATAAATACGGAGGAATGTCACGTAATTTTATGATGATCGGTACATAATTAGTCATAGCTCTCATATAAGTCCCGCTTCTGAAAATTATTTTAACGAGCATAAATCTCTAAAAAATGTTGGTATCCACATAAAATTCAGCAGAAATAATTTTCATATAGACATAAATTACGCGACCTAATTTCATGGCGATCGATCAATAATTAGTCATAGCTCCCATATAAGGCCAACTTCCGAAAATCATTTACAATAATAAATGATTGAAAAAAAAAATTTACTCAATGTAGGTCAAGCCCGACCATACTTTCTTACTTGTTTTCTTATATTTATATCTTTTTCTTATTTCTTAACCAAAAAAATATATCAAATGGAAATTTAAGTAACGTCACGTCAGATACTAAGGCTAGCAAATAAAAAACAAAAACGAGGAAAGATTTCTATAATTTGAAAAATAAACTTATATTATTCCAAATCCTACTATAAAAGTTTTTATACAAAAGTCGTGCCCAATTCGCAGAGTTATGCAATATTATAATGCAAGTCAAGCCGCTCTTCTGTTTTTGGTAAAGTAACGTCATCACATATTTTTGCTAATATTTTCAATTCCTTAGGATCAATTGTTGCAATATTTTTTCTGAATAAAGTGGTACTAATTACTTCGTAAATGTCACGTCACGCCATAATGAAAATGGGCAAAAAATCGAGGTTGTCCCGGTTTTTTCCTTATATCTCAGCCATTTGTGGGCCGATTTCAAAGAATTCCCAATATATTGATGTATCAATCATGTTTGTAAGTTATTCAGGGGATTTGGAAAGTTGATTTCAACCGACAGACGGACAGATGGACATGGCTATATCGACTCCGCTATCTATAACGATCCAGAATGTATATACTTTATGGGGTCGCAAATGAAAAATGTAGAAGTTACAAACGGAATGACAAACTTACATATATATATATATACCCTTGCCACTCATGGTGAAGGGTATAAACATAATTCCAGTACTCTTACGATTTCTTTTGTCAATTTCAATAAAATTAACAACTCTTTTTAGTTGATGTACAGAAGAATGCTCCAAAATGATGGGGGTCCTTGGTAGGCAAATAGACAAATTTAATTTGTGTGCATGTAAGGGTAAAAAAATAAAATATCCGCAACAACATCAAGCAACTGAATGAAATGTTTTTACACAGAAAAAAGTTTCAACATAAATAGTATGATTTGATTTCATTGATTTCAATTCATAACATTTATAAATAATTTCTTAAATAGTATGATTTTGTTCATATATTTTGTTTTTAAATAAAATCTAGGAGGCTTGAAAAAAATATTTCAATTTTCATTTATATTTTTATGTTGTTTGAAAATGTTAAATTTTCCTTGGAAAATTTTTGTTTTTTATGATTTTCAGCTACAAAATGAGCAAATATACGTGAAATTGAAAGCATTTTTTGAAGCAGATGAAATGCATTAATTATTAAAGTCCTCATCACAGAAAATCGAATGCATCATTCTGATACCTGGAATATTCGGTATATCATTAATTTTTTCAAGTAAATTTGGGGATATCTTATCAATTGTAATTTAACTAGCACAGACAAAAACCATATTTTTTAACAAGTGCTTAACATAGCACTGTTAAGCACTTAAAAGTCATCATAAATGAATTACACAAAATATTTCTGAAATATGTATCTGAAATAATTTCAGAACTCTAAAAAATAAAAAAAATAAAATTTCTAACCTGAAATAATAGTAAGATATCAGAAGTAATATCGGAATTTAAATAAATTTGAGTTTTTTGAAAACAAATGCTGGAAGGGATTAGTGACCATTTTGGGAATTGGGTGAATGGTTCGCATACTACACTATATAGAAATGTTGGTCAAAGAGGTACTTGTTGGAACTGCAATAGTGGGATAGCTGAAATAAAAAACATGTGAAATTTATGTTCCCATGAAATATCCATTTTCCTCGAAGGGAAAATTGCTATCGTGCTATTCCCATGAACCTTTCATTCACAATTGTTGATTTTGTTCGTAACAGCTGTTTATTGTTTACAAAATTCCATCCAAAAATTTCACAACATGGGGAATTTTTTCACGTTAACAAAATTCATGAACATGTGAAATATTGACTCGCGATAGTGGTGAATATGTTATTAGATATGGGAAATTCCACGAGAATGACAACCATGACTGAAAAAACCAAAACCTTTGAAACTTTTTTTTTAAGATGATTTGAATAGAAGAAAACACTAAAATGTTACTATGTGAAAGTATTTAGAGCAATGGTGCCCAAGCCCTATACTCTTGGTGGTCATTTGTTTTTGTAAATGCTCTTAGCTATAGGCTGTGTGTTTCAATACTCAATATACCACTCAGCACTAGCAATATGAAATACACAAACAACTTTGCCTTGTTAGTTTTTTGTCGTTCTTCACTGTATACACGCAAGTGCAAAGCAACAATACTTTCGTATGCTTTGCTGGTAAACTTTGACGACAGCGATTATCAATGAAGTTTTTTTGTTTATCGTGTGTATTCTTTCATTGTTCTTTGTATGTTTTAGTTTTTACAGCAAAAAATATTGAATAAAAATTAGTTTTTCTTTAAATGTATTGGTGTTTGCTCTTCCATAAAGAACTTTTGGAAACCCCCGATTTAGAGCTTATTACAACATTTTAAGTGCAAAAATAATAATTTAAACTGACTAAGGAGTAAGATCGAAAAATTCTTAACATACATACTATATGTTAATAAAAACGAAACCACTAAACTTACAGTTTTAATTTAATTTATTTGATTGAAATTATTATTACAATTTACAAAAAAAAAATATTTTTATCGTTTTAATCACTAGTGATGAAATTTTGAACCTTTTTCGGAAACTTTTCCATTAACGTTTTTATAGTGCTTTCTGTCACTTTGCTCGAACAGGTAGTCCATCTCCGTTTAAAATCTACCACACTTTTTGACACCTTTTTTGTGCTCTTCAATTCTCTTTTAATAAGAGCCCAATATCTCTTCACTGGCCTTAGCTCCGGGCAGTTTCTTGGATTTGCCTCTCTTGGTACAAATACCACATTATTGTTCTTGTACTACTCAAGGGCAAGGCATATTTAATACATCTTGCTCAAGGGCTTGTTTACTATAGTGACAGGATGCGAAGTCAGGCCAAAAATAAGTGGACACATTATGAAGTCTTATGAATGGAAGCAGTTTTTTTGTAAACATTCTTTATATAAATTTCGATATCTATAGAGGCCGTTGTAACAAATGATTGGCTTCTTTTGCCGCACCAAGAACTTTTTGGGACATTTTGTCTGCTTTTGTGTTATAAACTTTTCTTCAACATTCCCTCGAGCATCTGCAACATAAACAAGTTGACCAGAAAGTTGCGAAAAATCTGCCAGAACATATGTTTCGTCATTCATTAAGCAGCAAGAATTTTTTTTATAAAACTTGACTTAAATTTCCGTGCTCTGTTTTTGGCCTCTAAATTTTTAGCGGCGGTCATGTCAGGAACTTTTTGAGCCTTGTATGTTTTTAAACCTTCATTAGCTTTAACTTTTCTTACCAAATAGTCTGAGTACTGACCTAAACATCGTGTGGACCATTCCTTCTACCTGAACTAGGTTTTCTATCAACGGACAAGTTCACCCGGTACTGTTTAATAATATTGGCGCAGACCTTTGAATGCTTGGCCAACTTTTTGCAGGACCAAGTTGGGTTTTGTTGAAAATATTTAATAATTTTAGTACGCACTTTTTTCTGGTCACTCATTTTAATCAGATTAACAACAAATGAATATAATTGACATTAAACATAATAACTGACATGTTTTACAAAGGTAAAAAAAAATCAAAAAAAATCAAAATAAAAGTTTTAATGAAAAACGTGTGTTAAGAATTTTACGATCTCACTCCTTATATTTATTTTTTTAACTTAATTGGTATGTTTTAGGCTAAAATTGTGGCGAAAACTAAGCTCCCAATTAGCATGTTGTATGATATGAATTTGACTCTGATTGTTTTTTTGCAATTGTCAAATTGTTTATTGAAACCGGATATATATTTGCTATTTATTTTTTTAATTTTATACATATATTTACAGAATATATTGTTACGTTTTAACCTTTTTAAAACGTTGGTTTATTTCCTTTAAATAAACCGGATACTTTTGATTACAAATAAGCAGTTGATATACAGTGTACTCTCTCTTTGCGGACACCTCTCTAAAGCGGACTCGTTCCATAAACGGACACATTTTTCAGTCCCAAAAACATTCTTTGGGATTATATACTCTCATAAGCGGACAAAATTGTCGTCCCTTTGGTGCCCGCTTATGAGAGAGTACACTGTACAATCTTCCTTGCCATTATTCGACTCAACGATGGCACTCCATAAGCGGTATCGAAATGTTAAATTATAGAGTTTTGAAACACACTCACAATCATGATATCAGATGTCAAATTTCTGAATATTTACACATTAACGAATTTCATTTCAGTCAGTTTCCACGTAGTTTTAAGTTTTATTTTAATATAAAAACATTTTTTTTTATTTCAATAGGTTTTTGTTACTTTTTGTCTAGACATATGAAATTATTGTAATGTATAATATTATATCTTTTGTAAATATTTTTCTAAACTCTTTAAATTTGTATTATTACTTTGTAAACATATATTCATGTTATATAAAATAAAAAAGAATCAGTTTTAGTAGTTTAAAATTTGTAACAACTCTTTATTTATTCGGTCGGTAGATATTTACTAATGTTAGTTCTTCAAGTTTCTCAAAAAAAAAATGTATCTTATTAAGAAAAATGAGAAGTGAAAAGGTGAAAATTGAAATTTCCGAATTTTTAAATTTTTAACAAACCATATCCTGAAAATTTCGAATCGAATAAAAAAAATCAGCCAAATCACTTCAGCCGTTCTCACGCGATGACATTACATACATGGACCATTTCATTTTTATATATATATATAGACGTACAACAACAACAGTTCAAATAGTCACTCAGTGTCTATTTACACGTTTATCAATTCGCAGAAATGCACACATACTTTATAATGTACAAACTTAAATGTAAAAGACAGTTGATGTTAACTTTAACAGCGCCTATGATAAACTCACTCACGACTGCAACCTCTGCCACTATTTATACACACGCTATCTTTCGTTAATCTTCCACAATGATCTTAACGGACAAACTAGTACATTCGAATTCTAGAGCTTTCGATGTTAATGTTAGCAGCTTAAACATGTAGTGTTGCCATACTTACAAATAATGCTAATAACCGGATACTATCAACATTGTTGATAAGTAGAAGCTTTTACTGATGGAAGTGTTTATAAACATGATGAATGCTGCAGGCAGTCGTTACAGACCGTTAAATTCAAATCGCTATTGCACATTCGTAACAATATATTGTTTTACTATACAAATTTTCGCACATTTCTACTTGTACCTCAAAATTTCTGTCGTTATATGTCACGCGAAATAAGGGTATATTTCGCTCGATATTTTGGACAACAATGTTTCGAAAGAACTTATTATTTGTTTAAAATATAGTACCCTCTGAATGGACCATAAAGACTAATTAATTTTTTAGATACTCTTATTTTTGCAAAATCTATTCCACTCTATATGTGTTTTAAACGAATTTTTAATACAAGAACCATGTTTAAAATTTTTATTCGGTAGTCCGGATACTTTGATAATCCGGATTAGGGTCTGCAATCAATTATCCGGATTATCAAGGTTTTACTGTATTAAAATCTTTAGACGAAATCTTTAAAAATTGTGCATATCTGAAGTGCCCTACTTTGCGTCCCCACAGCGCCGCTCCTGAAATGCGTCTTCAAAAATTAATCTCGAATATTCCTCTGCTACGCCTGTGGGAAATTTAATGCCAATCGGATCAGCCATTTAGAAATAGGAGACTTATTTCCAAAATATTGTGATTCTGCCCCACAGTGCGATCTAGAATTCTAATTGTATATTCTGTAACAACAAAACCACCTGGAAGGTGCAGCACTTGGAGTATGAATAAAGAAACCTTGTTGGTCACGTACAAGACCACACTCATGGGTCAATAACGCAGTTCCAATGTGACCTCCTTCAGATAATATTTGCACAAAAAATTTAAAACAAAATACAAAAATTTAAAATAAAAAAATTTTTGCTCATACACATACATTTTTATTTAAGAAGGTATGCAATCACTACCGTTAAATAATTAGTAATCGAGAAGAAACTATATAAAATGAAATTGTTAAAAAAATACATATATTTTTATTCATTTCTAATATACATACAAATACTAATCATAAGTAAATTCTAAATTAACGAACATTCATAAATTCAATGTATATAAATGGCTACTAAATGACAAAATTACAAAAATGTTTTATATACGGTCAATAGTTGCTATTTACGGACCCATCAAATGGTCCCATATTATCGCCATAGTCTTGCATATCTTCATCTAATGCATCATCAAATTCTTCTCCTACGTCTTTGGATTCAGGACAATTCCTACAACGACTTTCGTTAACGCCATAGTTAATACATGTTGATCCCACACACTCACAGCAACCATCGTGAAACCATCTAGAAATTAATATAAAATTAATATGTATATAAATATAATTTTAAAATATGTACATATCGCTCATTTGCTGCAATAACGTCATAATTCAAAAAATGTCGTTTCGAGAAAAACGGCTTTGAATGTTTTATGAAATTCTTAAATAAATTTTCAACAAATCATGAGATTTCAGTAATAAAACCTGATTTAAATAGTGGATGTAAATTTAATTTAAACTCTATTTAACCCAAATTTTTTCTTGTCAAATATACGAGAAAACATGAATTTTGATTTTGATGTTTACAACCAAAAAACACTCTCACGCAAAAAATAATTGACTTTTTTTGAAAACTGATAAAACTATATGGAACGGCGCATATTTTGTATTACTCAGTTCAAAAAACACGGATTTTGAGTTATGACGTTGTTGCAGCAAATGAGCGATATGTATGTATAAATGAATTACCTATAACTACTTGCACCAGTACTTTGACAACTTTGTCGACATTTATTCCAGGATGTGCATTGATCTAAATATATAACGGAACAATTGACAGTTATCATATTATCTCTTTCTTTTAAGGCTTCATCCAAGTTCTTATCATTAGTTCCTGTTCAGAAAAATAATAAAACTACAAAGTCTGCATCAGGGTATACAATTCATAGAACTTACTAAAGTAGTTGAGGTCTTTTTCTAATTTAGGACCAGATAACACTGTATCAAAATCCACTTGGAATGTGAATATGTTCCAGTTATAATCAAGATCATCCGATGGTGATGAAACCAAAACATTAAATAACTCTGGAACCCCTTCAAAGTCTTCTACGTGAGATCTTTTGGATAAAGAGTTTCTAGTGTCATTTGGTCTAGGGCACAATTCTGAAAAAAAATTAACAATTAAAGACGAATTTTAAGTAATTAAATTAAATCAATAATAATAAATCATAAATAGTATATCTAACAACTTAGTTTATTTAAGAAAGGGTGTATTCTTACAGTATCGGACAAAACATTTACAACTAACATTCAAAATACAAGTTTTATTTCGTAAAATTAAAATCTTTCCAGTATTTAAACTTGATTTTGTGAGTTCAAGTTTCTGATTGTGTCAGTAATAACTTAATACATTTTTTTGGTTCAGTTATAGCTAAGTTCTATTTTTGCAGTATAGTATGTGAATCAACCTATTATTTTTCATAAGACAAAACAATTGCAACTCTTACAGTTTTTGTTGTTAATGATAAAAAAAAACGTTATTTTTACTTTTGTTTTGTTACAATTCGTAGTTTAGTGGTATAAAATCTCACTTTCCTTTAGCTGCAAAAATATTTTATTTAAAACCTACAAGTTTTACTAATTAACCGTAATTTCGATAAAGATGTCACCTGATAAGTTCGGTAAAGTTTTACGAAAACGTATTGTTGATGATTGCAATCAAGGAATTTCTCAAAAAGAACTATCGATTAAGTATAATCGATTTCTAGAATTTTATCACGTTTAAAAAAAACAAAGTCTGTGGAGGTCATCAGCAAAGGCGGTCGGCCTCGAAAAACTGACAAAAGAACCCACGCGTCAATTGTTAGAGAGATTAAAAATTTTCCCTTTAAATCGGATCCAACATTGGTTAAATAATTAAATATTCCAGTAAGCGCAAGTACTGTTTCTCGACGTCTAATTGGTGCTGATTTGTTAGCATATCGGCCAGCACAAATGGATCAATAAGATGAGGTTTCGAAGACAATTTCTCGCCCGTCATTTTTAAAAATCTTATCCATGTTGACGATTACATTTTTTCAACCTTCCTTCACTGGCATTGAAAATTGAATTGGTTTGATCCCGTAAATCAACGAGTAGTATCAAATTTTTTATCTAGCACTTTTAAAATTAATATTAGTGATGTAGAAATTTTTGCGTGCTGTAGCTTAGTTTATTTGTTAAAGTCCTTATTATAAAGATACTTTGTGCAAGTATTTTTTAAATTTATTTCAAAACGAAGGAAATAAAGATCCCGTAAGTCAACGAGTTGCATAGAATTTTTAATCTAGCACTTTAGAAATTAGTGATGTTGCATTACTTTTACATTAACATTAAATTAAAAAATATATATTTTAAGTACTTCAATAATATTGAACTATCACTTTTTTCGCACCAAATTATCACTAAAATATTTTTGTAAACCGTACACCACCATATTGGCTTAGAACAGATGTTTGTAACGTGCAAAAATATTGGCCAAACACCTTAAAGTATTCCAGAACAGAACAGAACATTTGGTACAAGCTTTTCTATTGCCCGATTCTAACTAAAGCCTATTGAATTTGGTTGCAATCTCCTAACCCCTTATCTGAAAATAGTTAAGCTCTCATAAATATCTTAGTTATGTAGATATCCGAATAAGTTTTATATATGCTAAACTCGCACCACCAAATTTAGTGACGTTCGCTCCATAATTAGTCATAGCTCCCATATAAGGCCCACTTCCGCAAATAATATTAATCAAATAAAATTCAACACAAATTTTCATATATACAGAAGACATGTCACTAATTTTATAGCAATTGCTCCATAATTAGTAATAGCTCCCATAAACATTTTAAAAGAAAACTGTTTATAATCATCTTCTCGGTGTAGGGTATCATATGGTCGGGCTTGACCGACTACACTTAAAAGTATTCTAAAAAACCTTGTAAAAACATAAATGTCATATGAAATTTTAAAAACAAACACTAATTATCACTCTTTTAATTACAAAAGTGGTTATTCAGCAAATTTCTTATTATTTCGTATGTAGACATTCTGCATTATTCAATAAATGACAGAGTCAGTTCCCTTGCAAATAAATTAAACATTATGTGGTTAAACTTACTATGCAGTAAATCAGTAAAATATCTGGGGTGTATTATTTTTAGATTTTCATTTTGTATTATCTGCAATTTTCTGGTATAAGTTTTAGCAGCTTTATGAAACCAAACTTTGCATCCATAGGCCATAATTGGACGAATACACATTTTGTAAATATGAATCTTGTTTTTTAAATTAAGTTTAGATTTTACCCCCCTGTTGAGTAGGGGGTAATTGATTTTTCACAAATATGTAATTGCTTTTTCACAAATATATTTAACGTATTTTTTAAATGAAATATTTGTATCAAAATTAATTCCTAGATATTTGACATTATTCATTAGTGGGATTGAAACTTCCATAGATTATAAATGTTCTGTACGTTTAACTTGTGTTTTACAATAATTTACTTTTATTTTCCATTTAACAAAGTATTTGAGGGACAATTCTTTTGATTATTGCGTTTGACACTTTACCGCAGTAAATAAAAGCACTATCGTCAGCATAGAAAGCTACTTCATGATTCCTGCGAACTGTAATATCGGAGTAAAGTGTAGGTGATAATACCGACCCTTGCGGCAGACCCGCAGGTATTTGTCTATCACTACATAGCATGTTATCGATAGATACAACAAATGAGCGTTGATCTAAAAAACTCTTTATAATTTTGTGAAGGTACTTTGGATAATTGAAAATATTAAGTTTAAAAACTAGGCCAAAATACCATCTTTCAACAAAATTAACAACTATTTTTAGTTGATATACAGTAGAATCCCCCAAACTGATGAGGGTTAATAATATTATTTTGATTAAAAATTTAGAATTCTCTTATTTATTATTTTCTCAAATACTTTATCCAATAGGCTTAGAATGCTGATTGGTCTATAGCTGGACGGTAATTTAGGATCCTTTCCTGGATTATAAATTGGGATTACTTTAGCATTTTTAAAAATAGTTGGAAAATATTTATTAGAATGATATTTTCCAACTATTGAAAAGCTTACTTAAAATTTCCAAAAAAAATAATCAGGAATAAGGAATTTGCTATTAATGCCATCTAACCCTGGGGCTTTATTATTGTCCAATAAAAATATATACGATTTAACTTCAGATTAATAGGTAAGTTTCAAGTTTGATCGTTAAGATCGAATGAATCTTGAGACATCTGTGTACATAGATGAAGAATTATTTAAAGTAATGGTGTATGAATTCACAAAAACATCCTTCATTGCATTTGCCTTTTCAGCGCCAGGAAAGTTTTTTTTAAAATATAATACACCTATGATTTCTTCTGCACCAGTCGTGCGTTTGCGTCTTCTTTTGTTGGCATGGTTAATACGCCTTGCAGGCGGAGTCTGTCAGATAAAAACTTTGAGAACTTAGTCGTACTAAGTCGACTTTTTATGAAAATTAAGATTTTAATACAAAACGCAAGAATAAGTAAAAATACACTGCGTAAACAAAGTTGACAATTATTTATTTTTTTCTCGTTGTGCTAAGTCCATTTTGAGTTATGCAAATGTACATACCTTCTAATTGCTAAGTTATTATCCAAGTCAAATGGAATTGTGTATACCTACTTTATTAAATATTCGAACTTGTTTTAATTATTGGTTTAATACAGGGACATAGCCAATATTGGAAACAATTCTGAAATAATTGCTTATCAAGAATTTTTAAAAAATGGTCTTCGAATTATAGTTAAAATAACCAACATTATTTTGGTCTTTGATAACCATTATAAACATTCTTTTATTTTTTCTTTTTTTTGGTCTTCAATAACCATTATGAAAGATTTTTATTTTTTTAAGTATTTCATAATCATTATAAGTAACAAAAAGTTTCTTGGTGACATGACTTTTGTATATATATAACTTATTTGTATTGAACTTTATTTGAATACAAAAAAGATTTATGGTAGTTAAAATGATTTTCGGAAGTGGGCCTTATAAGGGAGCTATGACTTATTATGAACCAATCGTCACAAAATTTAGTAGTCCGAGTTCGACTTATATAAAACTTATTTGTGTGGAATTTGGATATCTATATAACAAAGATATTTATGAGAGCTTATCTATTTTCAGATAGGGCAATTGTATGGAGGCTAGGAAAAATAATAGACCGATTAAAACCACATTCAATAGGTTTCATATAAATATTTGTATTGGCTATAACAATAATATAGAAAACCGAAATAATAAAAATCATTCATAATGGTTATTGAAGACAAAAAAAATCTTTTATAATGGTTATCCGAACCAAAATAATAAAAATCTTTCATAATTGTTATCAAATGGTTACAGAAGACCAAACATAATAAAAATATTTCATAATGGTTATCAAAGACTAACATTTTTTGAGTTATTTATAATTATTATTACGGGACCTATTTTTGCAGTTATTTAAAAAAAAATAACAGTTATTTCGGGTCCCTGGTTTAATCACTAAATTCCAACCAAAAAACGTTAATCATAAATTTTTGATATATTGATTGTTTAAGAACAAGTAGTTTTTTCTTATCATTTAAAAAAAAATCGGAGATATTTTATGATCATGTAGGTGTTAAAAATTCAAGTTTCGAACATTTCATAGTTTTTTTTTTTATATGAAAAATATTATAAAACTTCGAATTATTTGCCAAATAGATTAGTATATTTTCAGCGAATTTAATATTAGTTTATATAAATTAGTTAATTTATATGTTTTTATTGTATATCATGAAAAAACTTTAACCCTTTTCCACTAGGTCAAACTTATAAAGATGAAACTGAAAAAGTTAATTTTGAACATCCTTGCGATATCACCAATATATCCAGGAAGTTAAACAAAATTGATGTCAAAGAAAATATATTTTTGTATAAAATACCAGTACCAAAATGCTTTTTTGATTTGAAGTCTCCATTTATGCAATAATCCAAAAAAATAAATAAAACCGCGATATTTTTAAAACCGCTACCAAAAAAAAAAAAACTCAAGATAGTTTTGAAAATGAAGTGTCCAATAAACATATGTTTTATCAATTACATTTTTCGCTGCACCAACCAAAATGTTATCATTATTCATCATATTAACTAAGTAATAAAACTGCATTGATTGATTTCCAAAAATATTTAAAACCAAGGATTTTAGAAACTTGTAGGTATGTTCTGTACAGTCAGGAACTTACCACGTTTGTATACAGATACATAATTATTATAAGTGATATTTTGCTATTAATTATAATTATTGTTTATTATTGTAATTAATTACAACCTATTGACCATTTTTGCTTTAGGTACATCGATGGTAATTTGGTACAAAGTACAATTTTTAAAACCCCATCACTGGTGTGTTGTCAGATATTGAAAGATGTATTGAAACGATTTGATATTAACAAACACCATGATCTTAAGTTATATAGAACTAGCTCTGCTAATTAGCTTATAATATGCGATGTATCTATTAGAAACAGCGACTTCACATACATACATATGTAAGTCACTTATGTATGTACGACACACTGGTATAGAAATGTGGGTTGACAATAACCTACCCATTTAGTATTTACATTGATTGATATCATCACTTCTATGATTGACGGTCAGACTTACCGACACAACTGCAACATTCCTCGTAATATTTTTTTCCCAGACACTTGAGACATTCTTTGCAGCAGGAGCAATTCTTCAGTTCGCATTTGCAACTTTGTGTTAACATACATTTTGAAACAATAGATGCGCAAACAACTTCATTACACGATTCCACGGAGCTGTAGAGAAATACAAATCCATATAGCAAAAATGCGCCCAGTGTTAAACTCCTCAAAACTTCCATATTGCCAATGATCAAACCAATCAATCAAATTAATCACAAATAATCAAAAGTAAAAACAACAATAAAAACAGCACGAAACAACACAAAAGACGGACAATTTAAAAAAGCATTATTCAGACGCAGGACAACAAACGCAAAAATCAACTAATGAATTTACTTCTCACTCACGCACAGATTACACAAATGTTACTTTTCAAATCTGGTGTAATTAATATTTATCTTCAAATTATATTTATTCCAACATTCACGCATTAGATGACGAGATGCTGCGACATTATTTTTTTCTATTCGCGATCTTCTATTGTCAGTAAATTGGACTGGTTAAACTGGTGATCAGTAGAGTTGCCAACGTACTATACAAATTTAAATTAAATGGCTTTAATCAGAGGGTAACATAGTGACGAGACATAATTGTCAAAAACTTAAAACTCTGTTATTGAATACCAAGCTCTAGCAACAACAAAATACAACTTAGTTAATGTATATTGTTGTTGTATCAGAGATATGATTTGTTGTCGTCTCTATGTATAATTACTTATATATGGGTTTAATTTATTGGTGATATAAAAGTAATTCAACATTACAGGTACATATATCGTATAAAAAGTTTTAATATGTTGTATTGTTAAGAAATTGGATAAATATATCTACATAAGACTCTCAACTGCAGCGATATTTTTTTTAATTTTTTCACAATTAATATGTTGTATTGTTAAGAAATTGGATAAATATATCTGCATGAGACTCTGAACTGCAGTCATTTTTTTTTAATTTTTTCCCAATTAATAGTGCTTTAGAATCAAAGGTATAATTTTTTCTCTGCTTTCATTTGGTTTAGACGTTTTATAGAAATAAAAGTCGTTTATTGCTTGTGTAGGAAATGAAAACCAGCTATTAACAGAAAACTTATTCTAACCCACTTTTCGATATACCCCGGAGGTGAAAATCAGGGTTTAAAATTTAGTTAAACGTTTTGTACAATTGACTATAGACTACGCAATAAATATGAATCGTTTTCATATTAATGTATACAAATACTGATGCGCAAGCTTCATGGTAGAATTATTTGTCGCCGTTTTTCCAAAAATATTTTGCCTTACAAAATATTTTGTGTTGCAGCTAGAATACAAAATGAAAATTTTACTTTTGTAAAACATTTTGTGCCGGAATATATTCATATTTTTGGTCAACAATTGTAGTTGATACTGCTTCTGTATAATATAATAGGTATTGCTAGTGAACACACTTACGCCCGGCCGAAGACGGGGCGTAAAACGCCAATGCTTTACCCGATAAGGTTGATTATATCTATATAATTAAAAGCCGGTCATCTACCGGAATATTTTTTTAAGGAAAAATATTTCTGAAAAGCTCTCATCTTCTTCACTCGTATTTTCCATTACAATTTTTAGTAAAAAACGTAGGGGAACTTATTTACAACATTCAAAAGTATTGGTAACTATAAACTGTTGGGTATTGCCATATCTGACGAAAGACCATAATATTACTATAAATACAATTGTAGCGACAACTGCAAAATTTCTCGCTGTGATATAATAACACCTAAAAATGCGCACAAATCAAATGAAAATATAGTGATAACATTCATAGTTTGACGTTGTAGGGGTAAATATTGACAACTCTCCCTAAAAATTGTATCTGGTTGATTCTGCCATAATAGCGGTATTCACAATGTAGAGTACTGGGCCTGGTAATGTAGTAAAAGAGCACAATATTAAAAAACTAAAAACAAAATACATTAGAAATTGAAATGTTTGTCAATAAATAGCTTTTCTGCTTTTTTACTAGGCCAAGTTCTCTAAATTGTGAATACCGCCAATATTTTTTGACACTTGTATTTTCCCTATTGATGGCATATAGTTTTTGACATCGAAATATGTTGAATGAAACAACATGAGAAGATGAGAAACATCATTTGAAGATGAAGAAAGATGTTGATTTTTAGCCCTGTATAATTCTTATGAAAAGATGTTAACATCTTTGTGAACAGATGAAATATGTGAGCAAAATTAAAAAGGCATGAGACATTCTTTGCAGCAGGAGTAATTCTTCAATTCGAATTTACACTTTGTGTTAACATGCATTTTGAAATAGTAGATGGGCAAATAACTTCATTACATATTGCCAATAATCAAACCAATCTTCAAACCAAAGTGCACTCGCCATTATATGAATCCCCTAATATATGAACACTTTTTACTTCCATTGGCTACTCTAAAATATGTACTTAGTGCAAAAGCTTTAAAATGTGAACAGCTTATTTTTGTTTTTTTAACTTATTTTATCTATCTACACAGAGTTGAAATCAAAATCAACAGGGTAGTGGTTAAATTCTAATTCAACTGCATAATAATTTGGGGATTTCCCTAACTGTAGATGGGAATTAGTTGCCATTTGCAAATATGAACAATCTTGCAAAACTGGCCTGGTTTTAATTAGTTCATATTATCGCGAGTGCACTGTAATCACAAATAATCAAAAGTAAAAAAGTAAGTATAAAAAGGAAGTCAAATTAGGTTTGTTTAAAAAACGTACTAACTTACATAATGGTTGCATATAAGATGTATTAGACAGATTATTACAGATATGTAACAAATGACAGTTGTCAAAAAAGTGTTTAATGGTTGTGATTTGCAGAGCGAGAGAAAAAAATTCAATAATCAATAAACAACGAGTGTGAAATATATTTGTCGCTCTTTTCAAACCACAACCATTTTGATATTTTCTTTTGTTATATTTCTATTGAAACCAGCTGATTCTTATATGTATAATTTGTGATGTATTACATCAAACAGTAGAAATTTGCCAGGTTTTCAATTACCAACAAAGTTTAAAATTCATAAACCAGTTATGTTATATATATCAGGTTTTGGATTTGGATAAGAGTTATATTCAAAATAATTAATTCCGTTTTCTATTCTTAAAAAATATTGTGTATTTGGTACTATATGGTCTTTAATAGCTCTAGTATATGCTAATTTTACGAAATTTATCAATATTTAGTAAGATTTATAAATGTGCTATCAGACTACATGTTTGTGAATCGTATATAAAATGAAAATTTTGACACACGTTCGGTAATACATATGGATAGAAAAAGTGACAGTACATATGTAAAATACTTGTAGTCTGATACTACCATAAATACTAGAACGACTGAATAAACATAACAGGACGACACAAAACCGTTTAATTGTATGTGTTTTTGAGACAAACAGCTTTATTTGTACAGAAAACATGGTATATCTGTGACCCTACCTAAACTTGTTTTACTCAAAATTTGAGTTTAGCTGTTCATCAATAAGTATGCACGTAAACAGTAATAATTTAATTTTGTAACCGTAAAAATAATAGAATTGCGGGAAAATACAAAATATAGAGTCATATTTACTTAAAATAGAAATGCTAGTACACCTACAATAAGGATTATAAAGAATCGGTGTTAAAAAACTTGTTTCTGAGTAGCCGAATGAGTGGGAGGAAGGGCATTTACATTCGGGGTATGTTGAAAAGCGGATTCTCATAAATATATGCAATATATATCTACTGAAATTATACAGTAATAAAAGTCGGTTTTTTGAAAACCAAAATAAAGCAAGAAAAACTGATTTTTTCCCTACTTCTGGTAACACTGATTTAAATGCATATATGTAAGTGAACTATTATACACAGGCTGTTTCTTAAAACATTTATATTTTATTTCTAGGTCTGGCAGCATTTTCAAACATATGTTTAATTTGTTCTTTTGTTTACTTCATTACGGTTGAAAAAATGAGCAAAGTGTAAACAAAACCATAGAAAAATGATTTTTAAAAATTTCTTTATTATTGCGATTATAATTTCATTTGGTGCTTTTTTGTACGGTATACGTCACATATTTATTGAAGTTGAGGAAAATGCGTGTCGCATGACTTATATGTTTGAAGTTCCGCAATTTTCGGTATCTGCATTATACAACACAAAATGAATTCAGTATTACAACTTCTTATTTTAACTTTAATTTAGAAAGTAATTTTTGACGATAGTAAGCAGTTTCATTATTATGGATTATACTATTACTATGAAGGCAGACTGCAGAAAGATGTTAATAACTTGGTTTTAACTGGTGCGCCAGTAATATTTGTACCGGGAAATGCCGGTTCTTATAAACAAGTAAGTTAAATATCGTAATCGTTCAACAATACTGTATTAAAAAACTATTTTCTAAAAGCTTTAAAAGTTTTTTTTATTGAAAATTCCGCACTATTAAGAAAATCTACAACTTCTTGTATTCGATTGCATATCCATTTTATTTGTTTATTGTCTGCAGATAGTGTTATGTATTGTTTTTTGCCGAAAAGATAAAATAAAAACATTTTGAGTTAATACAGTATTGTTGAACTATACGTTGAAATTAAAATTCCTCAAAGAATTTGCAATGTTTGCGTTTATTGAACTCTACAGTCCATAGAAAAAATATCAACTCTAAAGTCCATAGAAAAAATATCAAGGTTGGCAACCGATAACGTTATTAATACCAATACCGTTTAAAATTGAGTACCGGTATTGTTACCGATACCGACATAATTATTTCAGTAAAATACCGGTATTCAAATACCGTTTCCCCTAATACCAGTACCAATACCGTTACCATAGCGTCATCAATACCTTTATCATACCGGTATCAATTGCAAATCAATACCGGTATCATATCAGTTTCAATGCCGTTATCATACCGGCATTATAATTTAATTTTGCAAAAAGATAGGTTTTGCTGATTATATTACAAATTGTGTCTAAAAATTTCAGAAACACCCTCAAATTCTAAAAAAAAAGTTTTCAGTGATGTTCGTCAAGTTATCGACCTGTAACACAGTCAGTTTTGGTCCTACTTTAAACGGATTTGGAAAGAAAACTGATTACTCTTTAAAATGACGTGCATTTTTTGATACATTTGAAAGTTATAAGTATTGCTTTTGTTAAGAATATCTAAAAAAATGTATAAACTTTTTTGATTTTAGTCGCCTTTCATTGCTTATTTTGATATGAATATCAAAATAAGCAATGAAAGCAATATGAATATCAAAATAAGCAATATAAAGAAAATTTAGTTCTTAGCAAAACATGGTTTTAATTTTTTAAATCGGATGAAAATTGTAACCTCCTTATTCATAATCATTTTATAAAAGGTTTATAAAACAAAATTTCCATACAAAATCTGTTTTATAAACCTTTGATAAATTTAAAAAATTGATTATGAATAAGGTCTTAAGAGTTATTAAACTTTTCATTAAAACATTTTTTAGTATTTTCTCTCCCAGTGCATGAATAAAAAATACAATTAACTATACAAAAACATGTTTGTAGAACATTTTTCGAAAAGTTTAATAACTTTTGCAAATTTAAACCGATTTTAACAAGTAATGTATTTTTTTTTCTATATAAAATTGTATTTAAAACATTGTGCAAAAACGAATAGGGTTTCATAGAAATGAATTAAAATAACAATTGTTGAATTTGAAAAATTACGTAAAAATAAAATATAATGCGAAACTTTTTATAAAAACTTGCACAATTTTATGGAATATACATTTTATGCATACATTTTATGAAAGCTTAATTTTGAAATCGGTCCAAAAATGTGTGAGTTAGAGGCACTAAAGTACTACGACCTACCCTAAAAAAGTTTTTTTCAAAATATATAACTCAAAATTTTGAGGGTGTTTCAAAATCTTTGAAAACGGTTTTACTATGTCCTCACCTAGGCCTAAAACCCTCATTAGGTCGCTTTCAAAAATTATTTTGTATCAGAGCGTTATTAAAAGTAATCGCATAAAATCTTAAAATAAATATTCGATTTTGTCGAATAATTCGAGTCAAAAAATCCGGTTTGTCGAATAACTCGAAACCCGGTTTGACAACTCTACTATCTCCCATACCAAGTACATATTATTACGTTTTTACCTTTTAAATAAACCGGGTACTATTGATTGAAAGCAAAAGCAGTTTAAATAGTTTAAAATTGTAACAACTCTTTATTTATTCAGAATGCACAACAACAACAGAATTAAACAGTCACTCAGTGTCTTTATAAACGTATATCAATTCGCAGAAATACACACACACTTTATAATGTACAAGTATACACTGGCAATGCAGTTGATGTCTTTACTTAACAATGCTTCAAATTACACTGATCTGTGGTGTTCTCACGGCCAATTTATATACGCTGTATTACCATCTAGAAAGCTCTATTTCTACAATGATCTTAAAACTAGAATATTCGCATTCTAGAGCTTTCGATGTTAGGCATTAATCATTTAGTGTTGCCATACTTACAAACAATGCACAACTCAAAGCTTCTATTCAATGTTGTGTTGAAATATTCAATTAAAACTTGTATTCAAATACTTTGTAAATTATAAATCTAGAAGTCTTTGAAATGATTTGTATTTTAATTAAAAAGAAAATTTAAAATTGTTGTATAGAATTGAACAATAAATTTGTTTTCTCCATATTTTACCCTAACAAATATCTGTATTTTATCTTGTTGTATGTTCTATAGCAATGTTAATAATACCCACACATTTGTAAAAGTTTGAGAAGCACTGCTGTTGACACACATTATACAACTTTAAACCAGCCGTTAAAACAGTTATATTTAAATTCAAGCACAATTTCGTAACAATATATAGTTATTTTCGAATATCAATTGAACTGTAATTGCGAGAGTCTTTATGTAAATTACTTTGATGTCAGTGTCCTGTTATGCCAAAAACAGGACACTGGATTGCAGAAATAGACGTGCCATACAAAGTAAATATTTATTGTCGAATATCTGGAGAAACTATAATAGTGAGATTCACAAAACTTTACGTAAGTTATTTTGTTATCATTGTACGTAGTTTAGAAAAACTGAAAGCAAATGCAAATGTGTGGTATCAAAACTAACAAGAAATTCCGGTATTAATTATATTTATTTAATTTTTTATAAAATTCGTTCATACATATTTTGCTTATTTTACTACGGTAGGGGTAGGGGTATTTTACTAAGCGCACCGAGTTAAGCTAGTATTTATATAAATTTAGAATACGGCACAGAAATTATTGCTATACAAATTGTAATCCTTAGAAATCTTTGTAAAAAATTATTTACATTCAAATATTTAATTTTATTTTTCTTTTAAGGTACGTTCTTTGGCGTCGGTAGCATTAAGAAAGGGAATGGATAATGAGCGAGGCATACATTTGGATTACTTTACTAGTAAGTAAGCTTTTCATGTAAATAAGTATTGCGACAGCAGTTTTATTTATATTGGTATTAAACTCGTGCATAATATCATCATAATAAATGTAGTACTGACCATATACAACATTAATAATTTTAGTTAATTATGAAGAACAGCTTTCCGGATTATATGGTGGTTATTTAGAAAATCAAAAACAATTTCTTCGTCTTTCTATTTTGGCTGTACAAAATTTGTACAAGAAATCATCGAATATTGAAAAACATGTAATCCTCATTGGACATTCAATGGGCGGAAAGGTAGCACAATCAGTGCTCGAAGAACCAGACATAGCACCATATATTAACACAATTATTTTCATTTCTACGCCGCTTGACAATCCAGTGGTAGATTTCGATTCGAAATTAAATGAGTTTTATGCCTTCAGTGATCGTTACTTGTCTAATAAAAGAGTTTCGTATGTGCCAAACACGAACACAAATGTATGTTCTAATTACAATCATCGTATACCGCTAAATAATAATGAATCGGAGCTTTTGGATAATGTTTTAATGATATCTATAGGAGGTGGCAACCGAGATCTTTTGGTGCGTGATGCTTTAACTACATCCAAATACAGTGATATCCATGCAATGGTATGTATATCTTCATATACATTACGTCGCCTTGCCTGCAAAAAGACCTATGTGTAATTGTTTGAGAACTTTGTTATTTGACACTCAGAGTATATCGTCACCTGAAAAGCAAAAGGGCTTAACAACCAAAAAAATCCAAATAGAGTTTTTAATGGATATTGGTACATCACTTTATTAAACAAAGAAAATCATATTTGTAACCACAACACTTTTCATTTTATTAAGTTATTTGTCTCTAATGTAAAATGTTTAAAAAAAAAATGTTTTCATATTATTAAGTTTTTTGTCACTTCTGTAAAATTTTACAAAGTGTTGATAGGTCCTTTTGCATTTTAGGTGACGATGTATACATAGAATCGTGTGCAAATTTATATGGCTTTCATAAAAAATAGAGTGTTTTCTGGGTCATCTTCAAAGTTTTTAAAAACAACAAAGGCATTTTTGCCGGCAGACAATTACATATTTTAGTAAAAGTGCCTAACTAAATAATTTTACAATGTTTGACATTAAGACATCGTCAATACCAAAAGTTTGGTTGAGCTGTGACCATTTGTCAGCCGTTTGGTGTCTTCAATTAGTGATGGTAGTAAATCGTTTCATATTCGGCATAACAAATATTGACAAAAGGAATAATGTCTTCTTTGTTGACGACAAATCGCATCGTACTCAAAGCGCTATTAACTATTTTGTGGTAAATATTTGTCATTCATTTAAAATTATAGCTCTCTAATATTCTTGTTTTTACAGAAACCTCTAAATAAATATAAATCAAATGAAGTTTCATTTCCAAGATCTACCATTGACGCTACATGGCACGAAGACTCTAAAATTGTTTATAGGAAGTTATTTAAAAACGGCCTACGTACTGGATACAATCATATGTTGCCAATATCAAAATATAAATACTACAAGGTAAACATTACAGTGAACGCAGAAATATATTTTAATTCTTATCTTGATTTGGAATCTTAGAAACTCTTCATAGAAATGAATAGTTACGATGAAATTTCTGATTGGATTTACGGTTGTACAGCAACGAATTTTACCAATAGCAACAGTATTAAATGGTAAGTTTGCAATAATTTTTGAAATCTACTTGGACTTTTATTGATATGTTTACATTAAAATTACACAGAGATCACTTCGTTTGACTGAAATAACGGTATTCTTATGATTACAATTTCAAAATGTTCAGGGCTATTCCAGTTCTCCCTTTCAGCATTCACCGTATTTTTGGAGGCGTAATTACAACAATATTTATATTAAATACATTTTCTAAAATTATATAATTAAGGTTAAAAAAAATCACGTGTAAACATTTATAATTAGAAATGCTGAGGAAATTACATAGTATTGTTGTAATTGTGCTTCAAAAATACTGATTATTTATTTTGTTCGAAAGGTATGAGTTTTACCTTTTAAACAGAAAAATATATGTTAACATCGGTTGGAAAATTGTTGAGTTACGGTAGTTTATATTCAAAGCAAAATACTGTCAGCATTTTTATCACAAAAATAAGCAAAAGTCATTAATTTTTTAATTGATTTTGATTATAAAATCTGAAAAAAATACTTTACTGCCTCGAGATTAGGGATGCCAATCCCGATTCCGAAAATCCCGTAAATTTACCAAATTTTAAATATTTTAGGAAGATTTTATAATACTAATCTCGCTTCAAATCCTAACGGAGCCAGATTTTTTTAATTTCAGTCAGGGAGTAGCAGGTCTCTCTTGCACTGACAGACTTATACACAAGTCAACTCCATATACACAAGTCAGCTCCATATATTGTATAATATCTAAAACCTTTTTAGTGTTTGTGAATTTGTACATATTTAATATACTGTACACTACGATTGTGAGATGATGTTTCGTACACTACGAATAAGGTACGGGATCTTGAACACATTCACTACGTTTAGTGAATTTTTTAGCAAAGATTTTGGTGAACATGTGGAGTATTGATGATAGCAGAAATTGATATATTTTATGTTTTTTTTATTTGAAACTAAAATCTTGAAAAATCCACGGATTTGTAGAACCCAGTCCAGTTTGGCATCTCTACTCGCAATCATGTTAGACGATGAAGAAATTTAAAATTTTTTGAAAAAAGTGCATTTTTGAAACTTGAACGATCGTAACACAAATATTTTCTAACCGATTTTCAAAAAGTCGATTTTGTCTGAAAGGTATGATTTGTGGGAACCCCTGCATATTTTTGGTGTAGCGTAGTGTTATTATTAACTAAGTTTTAAAATTATACAAATATTAAGTGCGAAGCATGTAGAAATACATGGAAAAGAAACGTAACAGCCAAAAGCCTAAGTACATAGAGAATTATACATAGAGACGAGACACTCCATATTGTCAAAAAAAAATACAACAAATCATATGTCTGAAACAACAACAAAATACATTGACTAACATGTATTTTGTTGTTGCAAGAGATAGGTTTTTGACAAAAGACTTATGGTGTTTTCTTTTCTGGCATAAATGATGCATTTATTCTGCCTTTTACCCTTCTTTGTGTTCTTTTCTGAAAAAAATGTAGTTTGGTAAGCGTATAACGTGTTCTTTTCAAATAATGTTGCCATAAAATCCTGAATATATGCTACATATTTCACCCTCAATTTTATCAAAGGGTTAGAAATGCACCACTTTTTATGTAAGCAAAAAGTATAGATTTAAAATATTTAGAAGCTACATAAAAGAATTTGCATAAATGGTAATGATTTTTGTTCTATTGTGATCGCTAAAAATACAACACATTATAAGGGTATGGGTAACCTTTAATAAATGGCACAAAATATATAGGCAACATTTTGTGTCAGAAAAGAAAACACCATTAGGTTTTTGACAATTCCGTCTCGTCTCTATGTTACCCTATGCCTAAGTATGTTTTCAAAAACCTCAAAAAACTCAAAGAAAAATATTTTCATAAATTCACAATAGCGGTATTCACAATGTAGAGTACTCTACATTGTGAATACCGCTAATATGTTTTTGGTTTTATTTATTTTTGTTGTGTTTGAAAGTGTCTTTACTGTTTGTAGTTGACATTCACAATATTTGAATTAAAATACATAATAATAAACTGAAAATTGTTTAAAAAAATGTTCAAGGCTTTACAGCAAATAACAACAATTGGCCATTGTTGGAAATTTTTTGGTGAAAATGCATAAAATTTTTTAGAGATTGACTCCCATTTTAGTCCTTGAGATTTGTTTTCCTGCTGATTTTCAATACCAAACTCCTTAGGAGAATTCAAATGTTTATTATGGACGTGCGAGTGTTTTACACAGGCAGACGGACATATCTAAATGGATAGAGTGATTCCACTGGAATCACCAAGCTTTTTATTCCCGTTCGACGTTTTTAGTATTGAATCTTCCAATATTAAAAATTGATTTTTTTTGTTTATTTTTTATATTTTTCATAAAAAAACTACCAGAAATTAATTTATTTGTTTATTACCTTGTTAATACCCCTTGGTTTTATCTTTTTTTTATTAAAACTATTTTTCTGGTAGAATCTTTTTTTGAAATTTGCCAAACTTTTTTGGCCATACCTGCAAGTTTTTTATTCGAGCATACAATGTATATAATGTATCTTATATATAATAGGCCACACGTGTGGTACACTTTTAAGTATGTTATTGTCCACCAATATACATGGTTTAAAATGTTATTTTCTCTAAATATGCACAATAAAAAAAATTCTTTCCATAAAAGTCGTAAAAAGCGTTTTAAAAGTGGTCGAATTTGGACCACCGGGCGATCCTAGTATATATAAACTCCTTAATATTTATTTCTCTATATATGTAGTGAAAAGGGATCATCACTCTCTCATAACATTCAAAGCATAGCGTCGCATGATAATGTTCGTTCGATGGTGTTAATTGATTTGCAACATTTAAATAAATTCTATCCACTATGGACTCATGTTATGGTACGATTGCTGCCAACAAATAAACCGGTCAGTTCATATCTTTATTTATAAAGTTTATATAGACTATTACATAACATGTATTTACAATTACTTTTAGATAACTTTTAATATAGATGTTTACAACAAAAAGGAAAGAACTTTTACTATTAAAGCTCCGCGTTGGTTTTCTTTTGATCAAAAAACCATAATTAATGAAACCGTTTATGGTAACCTCCATTACGAAGTATTCATTGAAGGTACATAAGTGTATATAGCGAAATTGTTAACACAATTAGTTTCAACATGGTAAGTATGTTTTAATTTTTAGGTTTAGATGAACCTTTTCCAACATTACAATTCCATATTGAGACGTTTGGTTGTGGAGACAAGGCTTTTAATGTTGCAGCGAAACTTTGTATACCCTGGGCACGTGGTTATGAAAGATATAGCCATATAACGTAAGTGCATATTATCATAACGAGCCTTTAGCGCCAAATTATCGTTAGCGAAATTTTACAAGAAAAAATATTGTTGAAATTAAAAATTCTGATGTTTCTACAAATTCTATTTGCTTTGACAAAAAAGACAAATTTTTACGTGAAAAATTTATTTTTTCTGATAGAAAATATTTAGTTTTTATTAACATTTTTACGATATTTTATTCATTCAGGGCTTATATTCAAAAAGGACTATCTGAAGGTTTTTGAAAAAATGTGTTTTTGATGCAAAACTCTTCAGTACTATATCCTTTACTTATTGTATCAATTTTTTTGAATACCCACACTTGTTATTTTACAACTATACACATTTTTTATTTTACTGGTAAACTTCGTTTTATACATTCATTCTAAGTAAAATGTCATATATTTATTAGTATTTTTAATTTGTGAACAATATAAGAAGCTCCAAATAAAATGAGCTATCTGAACAGCTAGCCCATTTTGAATATAAGCCCTCGATATATTTTATATGAAATTAAATTATCTTGTGTTACAACAAGCATATTTCGAAAAACTAAAAAACGTTCTGTAAAATTGTGTTTTGTCACTAAGGGCTCGATATCTTTGCAAATATATGTACATATATATTTAATACATCATGTATTTATAGACAATTATCTAAAGATAAAAGTATTTACGTAAATGTACCCATGTCAGCGCCGAATCATTACAATACTTCACGAAATCCAGTGTCTTTAGAATTGTTTTTGGATCCCGTATGTCGTTATAAAATAAGGTAAGTTTTAATCTTTGATTCTAAGAAAAAAAAAAGTGTATTATAAATATTTTGTCGATGAATCATTCATGATTATCATAGATTATTTTGATATTAGTATAGTTTTTTTTTTTTTTGATTTTACTTAGATTAATAGTAATTTTATGTTTACTATCGCGAACACACTTAAAACTGAATTCAGCCATGTGTTTCTGAAACAATTTTTGTTCGGAACATTTTTTATATGTACATAGTTTTACGTTCTAATTTTGAGAGAGATTTCAAACCATAGTAGAAAAATAGAAGGTAATTTCCATAGATGACAACTAGATAGGTAACTGAAAGAATAAACGCATAGAACGGAGGAGAGAGCAATAAAATGGAAAAAATTACTCTCTTTTCACACATACGTGTGATACAATAACAAAATACATGCAATACATTCTCATGAATTAGGTTTTGTTGCAACGGTTTTTATAATGCTCACAAAAAAAGGAAACATTTTGATTGGAACTACCTTCTATATTTTTATCATGCTTCAAACTACATATAAAAAAGAAATTGTCCGAACAGCGTTGCCACTCATAAAATATTTTTCCTACCAAATTTTTGATTAAAAACTACCAAAACAAATTTTAAATATTTGAAAAAATGCTATATCGATTTCGTTAATTCTGCCAATATGCAAAGCAGTGATGGGATTTAAAAAATCATATTCAGTTCCAAATTTACAAGTATGTCTAAAACTTGCCAAAGTGAGGCTAATAGCGCCAAAATTAATTTTCATTACATAAATATGATTTTTATCCCTTTTTTGACATTATATTATATAGTTTCTTAAAAAATAGTAGTATTTCAATCGGAGGGTTCATTCGAATTTACTTCTTATCTCGTGGATTTTTTAAACTCCAAATGTGGAAATAATTATTTTTATTGAAGTCATTAAGAGGCTAATAATGATTTTGTTCGAACTGTATCTGGCAGGGATCATCCCTGTTAAATTTAATTAAAACACAGCCGAATATAGCTAAATTAATTAACAAAATTAATTTTTTTTCAAAATTGTTTTTTTAAATTTCAAAATTGTTTTCAAAAAAATTTTTTTTTCGGAATAGTTTTTTTTTTTAATTTTAAATTTACTAGTGAAAAAAAAAAATTTTTTTTGGTAAAAAAAAATCGGGTTAAAAAACATTTTTCTCGATCCTTATGTAGATCGTTGCAATGGACTTTGAAATATCTATCATTAGATATCCATATTGTTTATATTAATGACTTAGTAATCCAGATATATATCAAAAATAGGCCAAAAATTGATGTTGGCTCGGTTTTTTCCTTATATCCCAGCCATTTGTGAGCCGATTTTCACGATTTTAAATAGCAACCGAGCCGGAAGAATTCCCGATATATTGATGATATATTTGTAAGTTATTTGGTCTTCAGAAAATTGATTTCAACAGACAGACAGACGGACATGGCTTAATCGACTCCGCTATCTATAAGGATCCAGAATATATATACTTTATAGGGTCGGAAAATTATATTGGGGAAATTACAAACGGAATGACAAACTTATATATACCCTTCTCACGAAGGTGAAGGGTATACAAATTATACTCTTTTATTTAATTGTAATTAAAATGTTGGTTTTGCATTTTATAGTCTTTCATTTTATTGTTTTAGCTAATTTTACTCAGAATAAATTACACTTTCGGAATCACTTTACAAAATACGGGAATCAATTTTGTTTAATGAAAACTGAAAATTTTCAGCAAAAACTTAATTTGCAGAAAATAGTCGTTTTAGTCAATAATTCAACAATTAAACAATAGTCAAATCTTACTATTTTTATTAACTGACTATTTTTACAAAATTAACAAATTTCCAAACGATTAGTGCATAAACGAATTTGTGGCATTTACATTATGACTTTAAGTCATGACTTAAAATCAGGGAGTTTTTTTGGACTAGCAAATTGTGACGTCTAAACAAAAGGCAAGTTTTCTGTTTTTCATGACTTTTTTTGATATTCTGCTTTGAGGTCTTTTCTGATTGGTTGTTGATACGATTTTATGCCAAAAAAGGCAAACTTGGTTGAAAAAAGGCATCGTATAAATGCAAGGAGATTTTCTTAGGGTTTTAAAAGAGAAACAAAAAAAAAAAAAAAGACATGACTTTAAATCAAAGTGTAAATGTCGACTTTGATACAAATTTTGTTTCTATAAATAAAAACAAAATCGTTTATTTTATCACAAACTTTTTATGTCAAAATTTTAAATATTCAAAGAATGTCATTTAGAAATGAAAAAAATTCATTTATAAAGTCAAAACGAAGTTTCTTTCCTTTTTGTGGCGAATAATATTTGTAAATACAGGCTGTTAGTGAAATATAACTTAATCAAACATTGGAGTACTGAAGTACTTTTGAAATGCGATATGTACTGAAAAAATTACATTTGGTGAACTTATCATCCCTGGTATCTGAACATTTTTTATATATTGCGAACTGATTCCACGCATACCGATGATTTCCAACGACTTTTTTAAGGGCATATAATGGCACTGTACATATAGACATCTGGGCAATTCAATATCACGGTACGTGACATTTGTACGCCTATAGAGTGGAATAGATTTTGCAAAAATAAGAGTATCTGAAAAATAATTTGGTCTTTATGTTCCATTCAGAGTGTACTATATTTAAAAAAAAATAAGTTCTTTCGAAACATTGTTGTCCAAAATATAGAGCGAAATAAAGGCATATCGTACGTGACATAAAACGGTAGTAATTTTGAGGTACATGTAGAAATATGCGAATCGTGAGAGTTATGTTTTCTTTTAATTTCTTACACTAAACCGAATATTTTTCCTTTACAATCCGCCATATTTAAATAGAAAAAATCTTTGGATAATTTTATAATAAATAAAATTTAATATCGTAAAGTAAAACATCCTATAGTAAAACAATATATATTCTGTAAATATATGTATACAAAAACTAAAAAAAATAATAGACAATAGCAAAAAAACAATCAGATTCAAATTCATTTCATACTACATGCTTAGTTTTCGCCGCAATCTTAGCCCAAAACACGTCAATTAAATTAAAAACTTAAATATAGTCAGTTTAAAATATTATTTTTGCTCTTAAAATGTTGTAATAAGCTCTAAATACTTTCACATAGTAACATTTTAGTGTTTTCTCCTATTAAAATCATCTTGAAAAAAAAGTTTCAAGGGTTTTTGTTTTTTCAGTCGTGGTAGTCATTTTCGTAGAATTGCCCATCTGCTACAACTTTATTTTATGACCACCTTATCCACCATCTGGCTACAGATAATAAGTGTTTCGAGTGCGAAGTCAGGTCGGGGGAGTCCGTGCTTTAGTTTTGTCCGTCACTGTATATTAAAATCGAGATGCAATATAAAACAGATGTTTTCTAAGGACCAGCAACACTTTTATTTCCGAAACACGCTAATTTTGCTCAAACGAAAAAAAGTAATATTTTATGACACTTAATTTTATTTGTGATCTGGTGAAAATTAAAAGGCATATACATTTTTGTTACTAACACATGTTTAGAGTTATACTGTTGTCAACATACAGTGCACTCGCGGTAACGTGAACACCGTCTAACGTGAACACCGCCTAACGTGAACAAGCTTTTGTTTACATTGACTACTCTGTAACGTGAACAAACTCAGAAAGCTCTATAACGTGAACAATTTTTTTCACTGCATTTGTTTTCTAAGCATGTAGACAAAACTGAAATACATACATTAAATTAGATTTTTAGAGTTTTGGGAATCCCCTTATATTAAAAATGTGTTTATATCCTCTAAATTAATATTTTTTTATGGCAACGAATGAGTAATTTTATTTGCTATGTATTTTTATTTCAGTGTATTTTTTCTCGTGATCTCGTTTTGTTTTGTAATACATTTTAATCAATAATTCTTGTTTTATATTTTAATAATGAAAATAATAATAAAAGATTTTCACGTTCCACCGTTTAAAACAGGTTTATTATAAAATTTTATATTTTTTCCATGAAATTCGACAATCGCTAACGTGAACAATTTCACTAACATGAACTCCCTTGGTTTTAATTAGTTCACGTTACCGCGAGTGCACTGTATATATAACGACGCACAGTGGGGGAATATGTTACAAATTATACCAACAACACATAGAATTAACTTTTAAACATATAATCAGATTTACAGACATTTAGTACATAAAATATAACACAACTTATTTTCCAAAAAAATCTACAATTTTGTATTTCCATATTTTTGAATTTCGTGATATTCAATATTTTGGGGGCTTTTTGAAACTCGCAAAATACCTACAAAGCTAAAACTTGAAATACTTATAATACTAATCGTGCTTCAAATCCTAACGGAGACAGGATTTTTAAATTTCAACCATAGAGTATCCAAAACCGAAACCGAAAACCGGTCAACCGGTTTTTTCATCTTTGTAAAACCGACCGGTTTCGGTTTTTTGACAAACCGGTTTTTTTAAAATGGTTAACCGGTTTTTACGAAATATACACCTTTTGCCTTACCAAAATCTAATATATAAAAATCTCGTGTCACAATGTTTGTGTTTGTACTCCTCCGAAACGACTAAACCTATTTTTATGAAGTTTTGTATGTATATTTGGAAGCTATGAGAATAGGTCGTAAAGTATATTTCATACCGCTAGGGCATGGGTGTCTCTATCCAGAATTTGTATTTACAATTTTTGTGCCATAAACTTTTTATTCGCATTTTTTTTATTTGCCATTCAAAATTACCTAAAATCCCATATTTTCATCAACCGACCCTCACCCACCCATTTTTTAGCCGAGATTTTAGTATTTTGTACGAGCAATATCCAAATATCAATACATATTTACCATATTTTATGAAATTTTTATATATTTTTGGTAGGTACGAGAATAGGTCGTAAAATACATTTCATACCGCTGGGTCATTCGGATGTCCCTATCTACCCATTTTTTTTTAAATATTTTTCGCCAAAAAATTTTGTTTGTATTTCTCTTCATTTGGCATCAAAAATACCTAAAATACCAAATTCACTTAGAATACATTCGTTATTATTTATTTAACAACCAAAATATCCACTAGAAGTAATTTGTATGGCAGGACAACGTTTGCCGGTTCAGCTAGTTGTCTATAAATTTAAATAGGTATTGAATTGTCAGTCTTATACATTAGGATGAATATACATTTTATTTAATTATTTTTTGTTATTTATTAACCCTTTCATGACCATAAGACTATTTGGATAAAAGTAATCATTTTGTCTATTTAATGTGAATCAGTTAGCGCAAAGAAAACATATTTTGAAATTAAAACAAAAACAAATTTAACGCATTTAATGGAATTTTGGTCGTAAAGTGAAAATGTTCGTTCCACATACTCATGTTTATGGACTACATATCAATGAACGGTACATGAATAATGATTTTATAACAAAAATGCACTTACCAAGCCTAATATATATCCCAATTAGAGATATCAAACGGGAAATCCCGGGATTTTCGGGATATCTTAAATCCCATAACCCGGGATTTTTTAATTATAAATCACGGGATTTTACCGATTTTCTAAATCCCGTTTTTCATAAATAGATAGGGGAAATTGTAATTTCTATGTTCATTTCGACATTCTACATGCCCGAATATTGCAAAGTGATGTTCTGAAAAGTTGTTAAGCTCAACGTCTGCTGCAACATAGATAATAAAGCAGCGAAAGGCATTGAGCTCCCAAATGAGCTCTCTGGTTTTTGTTTTCACATGTACGCAAGCATACATACATTGTATAAAAACAATCAAAACCAGTCAGTCTCGCATGAGCATTGATAGAAGCAGGTTGTTTTACGCTTTTTATGCTTGTTTATTTCAGTTATTGTTTTTGTTTTTTTCTCAACTTTTTACTCAACTCATACAACTACAATATTTAAAAACTGTAGTGGTGTGAGTTTGCCTTTCGCTGTAATAAAGGCATGTTTATATTTGGTTTTCCTTAAGTGTGGCCCTGAAAAATCAAATTGATATACAAAATGAAAATATTTCAATTGCTCAAAGGCTAAAAGATATTATTAATAAATGTAAAAGCCCCCAAATAAAAATAACGAAACCAAAGTCAAAATGGCTCTAGCAAATATCAAAATGGCCCTAGCATAGTCGAATAGACCATTGAAAGTTATTTAAAAACATGGTATTAATACAAAACGCGGTAAAGTTTGTAAAGTTTTTTTTATAAAAAAAAAACGCAAATAATTTTTGTGTTTATATTTAAAATTTGCGGTAACGGGAAAGAATCCGCTATTTTATTATAAAAAAAATAAATAGGGTAACACAAATTTGAGAAAATTTTGACTTTAAAAATCGTTTTTGTGTGTGAGGTTTTTGTTCGAAAATGACCCGAAAAAAATGTTATAGTAAATAACACACAATTTGCCATCCCATGGTGCTAGGGCCAAAATTTGGTTATAGCCCTAATGTACATTGTACATACTTTAGTGTTATTTCTTCTTATATAATGTACATACTCATGCATGTATTTTATTGCAATCAAATGTGATTTATTTATGAATTATATATATATTTTTTTGTAAAGACCTATGTATGTACGTTTATTTCTTATAATTTTCGGGATTTGAATTGCTGCCACTATTTATACAGCGCCATCTTCCTTCTAGTAACCTCATGAATGATCATAACGGACAAAACTATAATATACGAGTTCTAGGGCTTTTATCAGCTTCAATGTTAATGTTAGCAGCCTAAACATTTAGTGTTGGCATACTTGCAAACAACTGATAAGTAGAAACTTCTACTGATGGACATGTTTATAAACATGATGAATGTTGCAATCTTTCGTTACAGACCGTGCAATTTCGTAACATATGCTGAATATTTCCAGAATTAAAGACCGAATTTGAATTTATTAAACATGGCAACTCAGTTTAATTTCATAGAGTTAAAAAATTGTATTAGATATTTACAAAATAAAAGTCATAGATAAATACACACAGATCGGAAACTCAGCTGTCACCCAGCAAAAAATGGTGCTTCTTCGGAAGCAGAAATGTAAGGCAGAGAGCAGTTGCTACTGCTTCCACTTGTTATGAAAGATTACATGATTTTTGTATGGGATTCCTCGCGTAGAAGCTCTGTTTAAGAAATCCGGAATGTGCATTTACGAGCACATGGAAGAATTGCTAATATCATGCGTCCGAGGTGCATACTTTAGGCTGATTTTGTAAAAAATCCAGCAATAAAAGTAGTAATTGCTTGACAAATAGTGCTGCCTTTTTCTAATTTCTGCACCACATACAATATTTGCTGAATGTATGCCTTCCAAAAATCAGTATCGTAAGGCAATAATTGAAGAAGCAATAAAGGAAGCTGTTAAAGATGCAGTAGTCATTTTTATTGCTTCCAAATCAAGAATAATTTTTGCTGGGCAAAGACCTAACTCAGTTGTCAAAAACCTAAGTGCTGAGAATGTATTAGTAGAAAAAACTATGTGAAAACAAAAACAACACTCGTATGTGTGATTATTTTGAGTAATTTTTTTGTTTGAGTTTTTTTCTAGTTTCCGCTCTATGTTTCTCTATGATAAAAGTGTTAACCTGTTTGAGGCTTTAGAACCACCATTAGAATAAAGAAAAACCTTTATTAAACCAGTATTGCCATTATTTTCTCTAAATATGGATATTTTTAGAAGGTTTAATGGTAAGCATCTTAATAATTCATTTAGAAACTTAAAATTTTAATTTGTGTTAAGTCGACCTATTATACAAATTAATTTTCCTGTTTAATATAAAAATGGTTCTCTTTAATAACCAATAAATCAAATAGTTCCTATAAATTACCGAATTTGTCTGTTGTGACTGAAAAATTTTAGTAAGGGTGACAAAATTCGGTTATTTGAATCGTTATCTTCTATTCAACAGATTTTCTGTTTTTCTAGTATTGAAAAAATTAAATTATTATATTAGCAACACATCCGATCGAATCTATTTTATCTGTGCAGAAATAATACTGTAACTTTAAGAAGAAATCCTAATATTCATTAAGATCCATATATGCATAATTTCATATTTCTAGGTGGAAATGTCAAAAAGTAAAAATTCTCACACATGTATTTATGTTGTTTATTTTAATAGTTATACATTTTCAATTGCTGGAACTATGTCTAAAATTGTTCAAGAATTCTATCACTGGATTCCCGCTCATCTAACTGCAGTTCTGTTCGTTGTACTAAGAAATCAAATTGTTAAATTTCAAAGTGCAGAAACTACACTGTTCGTAAAACCATACGCAGGATTTTTTCAATGTAAATCACTTTACATTATAACAGGTATGTATGAAGACAATATATATGTATGTAAAGGGTGTTTTTTTAAGCTTGATTGAACTTACGAACGGGTTAACTGTCAAAAGAACTGCGCTCACTATTTGACGTTTATGATCAATATACTCTGGCAAATCATTGACTATTGAACAATGCTACGAAATTATTCAAATTAACTTTGAAAATCTGTCATCGATTCGCGCAAATTATATAGATGACTGTTTTATCGCAAAATAGTTTTAGGCTTAATGGGTTTTTTAATAAACAAAATTGCTGCATATGGAGTGAGACTAATCGAGAACAGGCGCTACAGACTCCAATACATCCAGAAAAATGCACCGTTTGGAGCGGTTTACACGCTGGTGGCATAATCGGACATTATTTCTTTAAAAATTAAGCCGGAGCCCACGTTACGATCAACGGAGAACGTTACCGCACCATGATCAATGATTTTTTGTTTGAAATTATGGATGACATTGATCCGGGCGAGATGTGATTTCAACAGGATGGCGCTACGTGCTTTGGCGATAACTTGATTCCGAGATATGGACTCCAAGGTCTTGCGATTTGACACCTCTCTATTATTTCCTGTTTGGCCACTGGTTTATGCTGTTAAACCAGCAACAATTGACATCTTATAGGGCAACATTGTACGTGTTATTTGTGACATACGGCCAGAATGCGCTATGTGGCCATATGCCCGAACTCATTTTCAAATGTTAACCCAATGTATTAATCTTTCGAAAAAAGTTTTTTTTTTTTTTATTAAAATTTCCTTTTTGTGTTATTTTTTAAAATTTTAAGTTCTATAGGGCTTCTAAAAACACCCTTTATAACCTAATTTATTAGAAGGTTATTATCGTAGAATAAAATATACATAGAAGCGTTACTGAGAGACAAAAAGCTTATGTTTGTTGTCAAAAACCTAAGTCTTACAAAATACATGTAAATCAATGTATTTTGTTGTTGTGTCAGCCATAAAATTATGTATGTAATTATTTTTACTCTAAGTTGCGCCTCTAGTTTTACCCTATGGTTATTATATTAAATTTAATTTGTCTAATATTTATAGAATTTTATTATGGTTTTAAATGTCTTCCATCTAAATATTTTGTAGGTTATTTCTTTCAATATCTTCTTATAACTTCTTTTTATCGAAATTGGTATATTTTAAACATTTTTATAATTATTTTTTTTGTTTTATCGAACTCGAAAATTTTATAGTTCGTTTTGGATTAGACTTTCCAAAAAACCAAACAATTTCTGGTTTTGAGCTGCTAGTTTATTAATAATATAGGAACAGAAAACAGCACTTTTCGGATTTCTCACCTGCGATTTTGAAAACAAAATTTGATAATTGAATACACAATTTTCGTCTCTATACACGTCTATCAATTCGCACGCAAAATACACGTGCCATCTATCGGGAATCTACTACAATGCTCTTAACGGACAAACTAGTACATTCGAATTCTAGAGCTTTCGATGTTAATGTTAGCAGCTTAAATATGCAATGTTGCCATACTTACAAACAATGCTAATAACCGCATGCTATCAACATTGTTGATAAGTAGAAGCTGCTACTGATGGACGTGTTTATAAACATGATGAATGTTGCAGGCAGGCGTTACAGACCGTTAAATTCAAATCGCTATTGTACATTCGTAACAATATTTTTTCTCTAGGTATAGAATTAGATAATTTTAATTGAGTTTTGTAAGATAACTAACGAAAAACATTCATCATGTTTTTAGCATTGTTTGTAAGTATGACAACACTAAATGTTTAAGCTGATAACATTAACATCGAAAGCTCTAGAATTCGAATGTTCTATTTTGTCCGTTAAGATCATTGTAGAAAATTATCGAAAGTCGTGAGTTGAGTTCATCATTGGCGGTTAGAGTTAACTTCAACTGCCGTGTACATTTGAGTTTGTACATTATAAACTATGTGTTCATTTCTGCGAATTGATAAACGTGTACAAAGACACTGAGTGACTATTTGAACTGTTGTTGTTGCACATTTTAAATAAATAAAGAGTTGTCACAAATTTTAAACTACTGTGGTGCCTCTAAAACAAACACTTTGCAAAAATATACTTGTCACACAAAAATTGTAACAAATAAAACATTTCTAAAATTAATCACATTTACTTTGCTTTTATAATAACAAATGAAAAAATAATTTTTCAATCGTTTTTGGAATTTGAATTAATAAATAATCTTTTTTATAAAATACAAAATATATTGTTGGTTTTTTTATTAAAAATCTAAATACGTGCCAACAAATTGGTGACCCCGAAATTTTAAAGATTTATTAAAACAAATTGGTGACCCGACATTTTAAAGATTTTAAGCTATAAGGATGTCAACTTCAGAAGACGATTTTTCATCTCTACCATCAAATTCTCCTCATATGGAAATTTCAAGAGTCGCTGTTAAAGCACCACCATTTTGGCGTTCAGACCCATTGCTTTGGTTTAAACAAATGGAATCGCAGTTTATAATGGCTGGTGTTACTCAAGACGCAACGAAATTTCACACAATTGTGGCATCAATAGAGAGCAACATCCTCGAGAAAGTGCAGGACATTATAATCAACCCTCCGGCTGCCAACATGTATGAAACCTTGAAAGCAAAACTCATTAGTTCATTTTCCGACTCTGAAGATAAGCGTCTCAAGAAACTTTTGACAGAAGTCGAATTATCCGACAGGAAGCCATCAGATTTGTTAAGTCAAATGCGTTGTTTAGCTCAAGGTAGAGTATCGGAAGATATTTTAAAACAACTTTGGATGCAGCGACTACCATCCCAAATGAAAGCAATTTTATCCGTCAGTGAAGACCGCTTGGAAAAACTGGCCACCATGGCAGATAAGATTTGTGATTGCTCAGATACAGAACTGCACACGATTTCCTCTTCATCAGAAAACCGTCCGAGCAGGCTCGATAATATTGAACGTCAGCTGGAAAGTCTGTGCAACAAAATGGAATCTTTCGGAAGATCGAGAAGTAAGAGCAAGACAACAGGTAAACGTAGTCGTTCCAAGTCAGTTTCAAGCAAAGACAAACCATTGTGTTGGTATCACTTCAAATTTGGAAACAGAGCTAAGAAATGTGTTGTCCCTTGCAATTTCAACCAATCAAATCAGGAAAACTAATCGGCGCTCCATCTTCGGTGACGGATGGGAGCAGCCAAGAGCTATGTCGCCTGTTTATTCGAGATATTAAATCGAAATCCAGGTTCTTAGTCGATTCTGGAGCAGACGTTTCAGTAGTTCCAGTATCATCATTGCAACACAAGCAACAACCTAGTTCACTAATTTTATATGCTGCAAATAAGTCGACAATTCGAACTTTTGGAACCAAAACACTTACTATCGATTTGGGACTAAAACGGAATTTCACATGGGATTTTGTCATTGCTGATATAGATAAACCTATCATTGGATCAGATTTTTTGGGTAATTATGGCCTACTCATTGACGTTAGAAATAATCGCCTCATCGATCCCAAATCTAAAAACAGTGCTAAAGGTATTGTAGTTAATAATCAAAATTTTTCAATAAGAACCATATCACCTTCGTCTCCATTCTATTCTCTTATCATGGAATATAATGATTTATCAAAAATAAATTTTCATTCTAAAGCAAAACATTCAGTCCAACATTTTATAGAAACCACAGATGGTCCTCCAGTATTTTGCAAACCAAGACGTCTTTCACCTGAAAAGCTACTTGTAGTTAAAAAAGAATTCAATGAAATGGTTCGTCTTGGAATTTGTCGCCCTTCCAGTAGTAACTGGGCAAGCCCACTTCACATGGTCAAGAAATCCAATGGAGAGTGGCGTCCCTGTGGTGACTACCGTAATCTTAATGCACGTACCATACCTGATTGTTACGCTGTTCCACATATTCACGATTTTGGAATGCTCTTGGATGGTAAGAAAGTTTTTAGTAAAGTAGATTTAGTAAAAGCATACCACCACATTCCTGTCGCAGAAGACGACATTAAAAAGACGGCAATAACAACACCGATGGGAAATTTTGAGTTTCTCAGAATGACATTTGGTTTGTGCAATGCTGCACAAACCTTCCAACGTTTTATGCATGAAGTAACAAGAGATTTGGATTTCATATACGTTTATATTGATGATTTGTTAATTGCATCAGAAAGCGAGCAAGAACATCAGATGCATTTAAGGAGTTTATTTGAAAGGCTGCGTCAATATGGTCTTACCATAAACTTTTCGAAATGCGTATTTGGAGTTTCACAACTTGAATTCCTTGGTTATTTGGTTACGGAAAAGGGCTTGAAACCACTTCCCAGTCGCGTTGAAGCCATTTTACAGTACAAACTACCTGAAACTGTTAAGGAACTCAAGTGTTTCTTAGGTATTATTAACTTCTACCGACGTTTCATACCACATGCCGCAAAATATCAAGCAATTTTACATGGAATACATCAAGGTAATATTAAAAATGATAAACGTCCTATTGAATGGAATGAATCAAGAAAACAAGCATTCGAAGAATGTAAGCAACAACTTGCCAATGCAACTCTTTTATGTTATCCAAAAGAAAATGTTCCCACTTCCTTGTTTGCGGATGCATCAGATACAGCAATGGGAGGAGTACTACAGCAGTTTATAGAAGGTGAGTGGAAACCATTGGGATTTTTTTCTAAAAAACTTAATAAGACCCAGATAAAATACAGTGCATATGACCGTGAATTACTAGCCATATTTTCCACACTGAAACACTTTCAATATTTTTTGGAAGGTCGTCAATTTTGTATTTTTTCCGATCACAAACCACTCATATACGCATTTAAACAAAAACCTGATAAAGCTTCTCCTAGACAGTTAAGACAGTTGGATTATATAAGTCAGTATACTACCGATATTCGTCATATAAAAGGAAAAGACAATATTGTTGCTGATACTCTGTCCCGCATTCAAGCAATCGATATGCCTACAAATTTTGATTTCCACAAGCTGGCTGAAGAACAAAAGATTGATGAAGAGTTAATGTCACTTATAAACAACAACAATTCTTCTCTTAATTTAAAATTAGTAAATAATGGGGAATACAAGATTTTTTGTAACGTCTCCAATTCGAAAATAAGACCTTATTTGACAAAATCTTTTCGGAAATTAGTATTTGAGAATCTTCATAACTTATCCCACCCAGGTTCTAAAGCTTCTGTAGATTTGGTACGTTCGCGTTATATTTGGAAATCCTTAAGAAAAGATGTTTCAGAATGGGCTAAATGTTGCATTGCGTGTCAAAAATCAAAGGTAAACCGACATACGAAAAGTCCTTTGGGCGAATTTAAACCACCAACAGAACGATTCAAGCATATCAATATAGACATTGTTGGTCCATTGGAAAGTTGCCAAGGTTATCGATATCTTCTAACATGTATTGATAGGTATACAAAGTGGACGGAAGCTATTCCATTAACAGACATAAAAGCTGAAACAGTTGCAGCTGCTTTTACTAATATTTGGATATCTAGATTTGGTGTACCAAAACAAATAATAACCGACCAAGGAAGACAATTTGAAAGTAAATTATTTCGTGAACTTTCCAAATTATTCGGCTCAAGAGTAACACATACGACCTCTTATCACCCTCAATCAAATGGGCTAATTGAAAGATGGCACCGAACTTTGAAGTCTGCTCTGAAGTGTTATGAGAAGAAAGATTGGGTAAGCGTTCTACCACTTGTCATGCTTGGTCTGCGCACAAGAATTATGGCGGACTCCAATGTGTCTGCTGCAGAAATGGTATATGGAACATCTCTAACTTTACCAGGTGAACTAATCGAAGAAAAATCTCCTAATATTAGTGACACAGAGTGGATTAAATTATTTCGAGATCATATGTTGAGTATCAAACCTTTAATAACTGGTTGTAATAGCAACATCAAAACATACGTTAATGATAAACTTAAAGATTGTGAACATGTATTCGTCAGATGTGACGCAGTAAAGAAACCCCTTCAACAACCATATAATGGGCCATATAAAGTTATTTCAAGAGCTGATAAATTTTTTAAACTTCTAATTAACGGAAAGGAAAATGTTGTTACCATAGATAGATTAAAACCTTGTTTAAGTTTTACAGATTCCCCAGATGTATTTAAGAAAACAAAAACAGTCAGATTCGCTGTTTGACAACGCTGGAGGGGGAGTACTGTGGTGCCTCTAAAATAAACACTTTGCAAAAATATACTTGTCACACAAAAATTGTAACAAATAAAACATTTCTAAAATTAATCACATTTACTTTGCTTTTATAATAACAAATGAAAAAATAATTTTTCAATCGTTTTTGGAATTTGAATTAATAAATAATCTTTTTTATAAAATACAAAATATATTGTTGGTTTTTTTATTAAAAATCTAAATACGTGCCAACACTACTAAACGGCTTTTATTTGCAATCAAAAGTATCCGGTTTATTTAAAGGAAATAAAAAGGTTAAAACGTAACAATATAGTTGTACTTACATGTTTACCATAACCATTTCAAAATGTATACAAGTTTTTTAACAATATTATGGAAGTTATATTTGCATGTATACTAAAATATGTCTACTTCGTACCGCAAACATGTTATTCAGCATATAAACAAAAAAATTACAATAACAAATTACATTCGTATCGGCTGTTTGAACACCAAAATTTGTCTTTGTTCGAGAATTTACATTTTAAAAGTATGAACAATACTGTGTGTTTAAACAAATATAATTTATAAAGTTTTATTGCTTAATTAGTGATAAATTTATATTCCAGCCAAAATTTATCCTTGGTTCAAGAAATTATTATTTTTTTAATAACGTTAGCTTTAAAAATATGTCAGATATTTTCTAAATCATTAATTTTCAACGGTGATTTCGGTCAAAATGATCGCCAAAAAAAAAAGAATGTGAAAAATATTTAAATTTAAAAAAAAAACAATATAGACTTTAAAAAAAATAGTAAAAGACCTGAAGGTTCATCGTCACACTGTTTCGTAAGCCATTAAACAATATAAGGAAGACTTGAACATTGAAAGGAAACTTGGATCAGGAAGAAAAAAATGTATAACAGATATTGGTAAGGCAAAATAAGTCGTACAACTGTAACTAAGGCAAAAGAAGTCGTACAACTCTTTCAAAGAGTACAGAACACTTCTACCAGAAAAGTAGCTCGTAAAGTTAAATGCTCTGTTGAAGTCGGGTTGAAGTCATATAAAGTTTTAGATTGCATGCGGTAAAGAACTTAGAAGCACAGAACGAGTGATAAAATTGAGGTAACATTTTATAAAAAATCAGTGTCTAGAACGGCATATGAAAAACAAAATCTTGCTCCCACAGTCAAACATGTCTGCGGGTGTTGGTGAGTTGGTTTATATAGAGGGTACTATGGACATATTCGTTTATTTAAATATTCTCCAAGAAAACGTTAATAAAAGTGCCGAAAAGTTGTATTTGCCAACAACATTTACATTCCAACACGACTATGACCCCAAACGTTCAAGTCATGACGTGCGTATGTGGTTATCTTACAACTTGTCACATGTTCTACCACACCCACCATAGTCTCCAGATCTCAATCCTATTGAGCATTTGTGGGATGAACTTGACAGACGGGTCAAAAGACGGTAAATTTCAAACAAATCTCAATTTAAACAGGCATTGAAGGAAGAGTGGGTCAAAATTGGGTAAGATGTAACCAAAAATCTAGTGCATTCTATGCCAAAATGCTTGAATGAGGTTATTAAGCAAAAAGGCTACATGTGGCTTATTAGATTAAAAATTTTAGATTTATAAGCTTTGGAATTAAATGTGCCAATACTTTTGTGCGAGAAAATCGTAACATATTTTTGTTAAATGCATTATAAATGAATTAAAAAAATAAATGTTGTAAAACCACATGTATTAGTTAATTGATTGGATAAGTTTAATACAAAAGCATTTCATTTACTTGTTAAAATTTTCCTACCGAAGTGATGGCGATATAGATTCAAGAAAGATTGCTGTGCCAATAGTTTTTTACGGGAATGTACGTATTTTTGAGAATTTTTATATTGAACGGTTCAAGTTTTATTTAACTTTATACAAGTATAAGTTTTTTTTGGCACACTCTTTATAATTGAAATATTTTTTTAAAAGTGTTTTTTTACAAAATTGATGCAATAATTAGTCAATTTTTTTTAAAGGTAAATACGTATTCCAATTAATTACTGAAAATTGTTTTATAGAATATTTTTATTTTAATTAAAGTTATATTAAGTTTAGTTACTTAACTTTTTTATTTATATTTAATGTAAATAAGTATTTACATAGTGTTTGCATAACTGGAATGCAATAAAATATTTCCATTTTAATGCAAGAAGCTAAATTGGAAACTTGATCTTCTCTCAAGATACTTTTTAGATAACAATGCGAAGCTTCCTACATATAATAATGTGACACTAAAGCTACGTATACACGGTTGTCAGATCTTACAAGGTTGTCAGAAAAATGTTCAGTAAATGGTTAACCGTATAATGCTTAGCATGCATCAAGGCACTCATCCCAAAAATAAATGCAAATATAACTGATTTTTTTAGGAATTCAAAAAAGTAAAATTTCCGAGGATTTAGTACCCAATTCTTAACATATTTCTTATGAGCGTCCACAAAATTGAAATAGGATGGCATTAGGATTAAATTTAAATATTTGTATTTTAAGGTAAATGTAAACACATTATGTAAATTAGACACCAAAGTAATGGTTTTTATGATAGGAATGAAATTACAGTCAAAAAGTTTATTCATTGCTATTATTTATTTAATTATTTTGAAAAAAGTAAAATTGTATGTTAAAATCTATTTAATTTTCTTATGAAACATGACTTCGCACATGTAATAGTTTTTTCTTTAATTAAAATTTCTATAAAAATAATTTCAAGTTGAGCTTTTTCATATTGAATAAAAAGTAAATATAAACGGGTTAACAGGTTTTTTAAACGGCAAAAACCGAAACCGATTTTTTGAAAAACACACTTTTTCGGTTAAACCAGAAAACGGTTTTTTGAATTTGCTGGATTTTTGGACACTCTAATTATAAGGTTCTTCGGCTCCCATACAAAAGGCAGTATGCTACTTCATTACTTGTTTCAAAAAAGAAAAATATATTTTCAGAAAATCGTATTTTTCACAGTTAACTCAGGATATAAAACCCTGTGTTCTACTGTTATGTCTGTTCTTACCATTTTTTTTCAGTTCTAAATTTTTAATTTTTCTGTTGACATTAGTTCGAAAAGAAAAGAAAAAACTGAACACGAAATTCCAAATTAGATGATAACTTCAATTAGTATTTCTGACAGATTTGACTGCTGATTTGTTCCTTACGTTATCTGAGGCCTCCAAAAGTTAATTTTTGTCTAAAAATCAAGGCATGGGTTTTTGCTTATACTTTATTATAAGTTATTATTGGGCCGAATTTGCTGAATATTTTTTTTCATATACATAAAAATTTATTGAGTTTGAGGTCAGAATTACAAAGTTTTTAATTTGTTATTTATTTCCGATATTTCGCTACTCCATGTAAATAAATAACAAATCAAAAACTTTGTCAATCTGTCCTTAAGCTCAATGACAGATCAGATGATCATATTTAACACTTAATCAAATAAATCTAAATTAAATAATTTATTTATTTATATTTATTTATTTTAAGGTTGTCGAATAATAAAAAAATTATTGTTACCAGTTAAATTCCTACCAACAATTGATAAAACGGAATATTCATTTTATGTATCCATAATAATACATAGCACTGCTATAGTGGCATCGATTATTTTAGTTTTCATAATTTGGACAATTCTAACATTTCATGGAAACATTCTTCTGAAAATTGCTCTCAGGTTAGATATAATTTTAGGTGCATGAAATTAAGAAAGTAATACAATAATACATTTTATTATTTTTAGAATAACAAGAATATCGGTGGCATCGTCAAATGTTTTGGTCCAAATTATATCAACTTTACCTTTGACATTTGGAGTTTTATTTATATCTATAGCATTTGCAACATGTAGTGGCATTGCTCTTGTGCTGGCTTCAATATTTTATTTCATTTTGGTATGTATTTACATAAATATCTGTGGCAACATATTAAAACAACTTAAGACGAATATAGAAAAAATACATCATTTAATACATAAGTCGACTTAAGAAGTTTTGCTATATAGCCACATATACATATTGTTCCCCAATATATTCGTTAGATTTCACATTTTTGTGTTGTTAAATCACTTTCATATGTTAATTATTTAGTTGTCCAATGCTTATAAGGATTACTTGGAAAATTGGGCATGGGAAAAAGCAACCGGACTCTTTAGAAAATTACATACTAGCAGAAATGAAGATAAACAGTTAAATTCAGACGGAAGTCTTGCTCCAACTGGAAACGCAGAAAATCGTGAAAGTGCAGAGTCCAATGATTACTTCCAAGGCCTAGAAAATTTCCCATTTCACATAACAATGCTATTATTACTTGTGATAATGTCGTCACTAAATGTTGGTCTTACAATTGCATGGATAAAGTCGCATTAGTAAGTACAGGGTCTATTTTTACAAATACCGTTTGATACCATTTCCAATTATTTCAGTTTGGGACATATTGGTGAAAAACTTCCGGATCCATTTATACTATCCACAATGGTTGTGCTTTCCTGTTTAAGCATTTTATTGCAATTCAATGCTCCACATAAATCGTAAGTATATAATAATATCCTGAAATGTGATCTTATCCTAAAATTTCCATTCGTTAAGATCATAGAGAAATACACATAAGCGGAACGAGAATAAACTCAAACAAATCAAACATACTAGTGTTGCTTTTGGCCAAAGAATAACAAGAAGGGAAGCCTCTCATTTTTTCTACAACAACAACTTCTCTCTCTTCTCACATACAGGTTGTATGTGAATTCAACACACTTGAGAGAGATATTTAACTTCAAACCTTTTTCTTGAAAATTGCAATAAAATTGCAATTTTATCACAATCTTTCACAAACATATAATATTTTTTTATTTTTTTGCACACATTTCAACCATTAAAGTCACCGAAACACGCATATTTTGCGCAAACGAAAATTTTATTTTTTTAATTTTTCTGACATTTAATTTTTGGGGGTTGAAATTAAAACTGAAAAAAACACATTTGGAAAATTTGGTATTGAAAATATATAAAAAATTAAAATAAATTTAATTTTTGCAAAAATTATGGAATAAAAAGCAGAAAAATCTATTTATAAAATCATTCCCGGTCAAATATAAATTAAATAATTTGAGAATTGTTCGAATTTTTAAATATAATTGAAATAAAATTTTGTTATAATTTTTAAGGTCGCTTTTTTACAACTATGTGTGTTTAAGGAGTGTGGTGAAAGTGGTTTGATCACCAATACATATAAACAAAATATTACTAATACATTTATATAGTTAGGTTTTTTATGACAACCGACTTAGGTTTTTTTTGACAGCGTTTCACTTCTTGTTATTATTCTTTGCTTTTGGCTTCACATAGTTTTGTTTACTAATACATTTTCACCACTTAGGCTTTTGACAGCTGATTTAGGTCTTTGACAGGAGAGTTTCCGATCTATGTGTATTTGTCTACGCTAAAGATATTGTTTTTAAATAAATGTTTTTTTCTTTCAAGTTCTGGTTATCGTGTTGTTGCAATTGTGCTGTACTTTTGTGCCTGTTTGTGCATTACCTATTGCCAAGAGAATATATATCGTTTGAATTATTTGATTGCATTTGTTTATGTCATTGTTTTGCTGCAGGAAATATTGCGGCGTTTATTGCACTTGTTTGGAATCCAGTTTTGAATGTTAATGTATTGATAAAATGTCTAGTCTATTTATTATATATTTTTTTTATTTTAGTAAATAAATTATAATTTTGTTGAATTTATTAATATATATATTTTATGATTGATTACATAATAAGAAATTTCTGAAATTTGGTTTTGAAATTAAGTTAAAATGGAATACAGCTATATATGTATGTACATTACGGAGTTATTTTATTTTTCTAATTTCGAGGAGTGTGGATCGGATTTTGTGACAATTGTAATAAAACTGCAACGATTGAAATTTGAGTGAAATCAAATAATGATAATCCGTGTCGCATAGGTTCTGAAGTTTAGAAATGAAGCTTAGAATATGGAATTTTGTTAGCATCAAAATGGTAAACATAGGTTTCTTTTGAGTATAATAATTCTGGTGGTTTTGGCATGTGCATTATGAAAATTCTAAATAAAAATTTAACAATGCACATTTAACACTGCATTGCAACGAACATAGATTTTAATTAATATGATAAAATAATTAAAAATTTAATATTTAGATAATACTCCGATCTTTTATATCCTAAAATTTTTTTTTTTATCAAAACATTTTTAGGTAGTCGTTAGTCTTATTTCATAATACACATTTAAATCTAACTACACCAATAGAAATACTTCATTTGACGTGTTTACAATATCGCGAACTTTGCATTTACGTGATTTCCATCGTTTTTGGTGAAAATATCTTAAAATTTTTATTAAAAACACTAGTATATTTTATAGAAAAAATAAATGTTTACACACATATAGATTTATTTCTACATTATACAACCAGGAATTGCCTAAGTTGCCAATTTGAATACCAAAGTAAGCTGAATACAATTGGAGAACTTGTAAGCAAAAGTTTTTAAGAATCTGAGTGCATTATGTGAAGTATTAAGAGCTATTTCATCTTAATTTTGAGCATTTTGATATTTTTATAAACGTTATTGCTTTTGAAAGAGGTTACATAGCGTTTAGATATAAAATAATTGTTTTAAGTGCTACAAGTGACATTATATTTAAATAAAAATAATGCCAGGAAAACGCATTTCGAAAAAATTATACAATTGGTGTATTTTAACTATTATAAAGGCAAATCTGCAAGGGAAATCGCTGATATCTTCTCACTTAAAATAAGGACTGTGTACAACATCATATCCCGTGCTGATAAAGAAGGAAGACTTGAGTTAAAAGGGTCACCAGGCAGACCAAAAAAAGTGACTAGAAGAATTGAAAGCAAAATAATTAAAACTATTTATGATAGACCGCAATCCAGCACTTCAAGTGGGAAATGATTATGGGCTAAGAGTATCACATGAAACAATTCGAAATGTTCTACTATGACACAAATATTCCTCACGAGTGGCTAGGAAAAAACCCTTGCTCTCAGTGAAAAACATTGAGAAACGCTTAAGATTTGCTATGGAGCACATTTCACTCCCTCCAGAGTACTAGGATGACGTAATTTTCACTGATGAGACAAAAATAATGTTGTACTATCATGATGGACCCCAAAAAGTTTGGCGAAATCCTCTGACAGCTCTAGAAAACAAAAATTTGTCAGTTATGGTATGGGGTTGTATATCCAGTAAGGGAGTTGGTGTAGTCAGGATTTTGGATTAAATAATCACGAAAGAAGTTTATCTTAATGTTTTAAAAACCGAAATAACCGCCAGCATTCAGAAATTCGGTTTTATTGACCCGGTAAATTCGAACAAGTTTAAATACAAATATTATCAAGACAATGATCCTAAACATAAATCTTATTTATATAGATCGTGGTTACTATGTAACTGCACAAAATTTATTGATACCCCTGCCCAAAGTCGTGATATTAACCCTATCGAAAATTTGTGGGTCCATCTAAAGAAAAAAGTGGGAAAAAGATCGCCAAAGAATAAAAACGAATTAATAAGATTCATTAAAGAAGAGTGGGACAAAATACCATTAGAATATGATATCCCAAAGCTTATTCACTCAATGGGCAGACGTTTGCAAGCCGTAATTGATGCTCATGGTGGACACACAAAATATTAACAGCTAAAACCCTGGAAATGTGTGACAAACTTAATATTTTATGGAATGTGCAAAAATTTATTTGACAGTATACATTTTTTTTTTTTATTATAAATATGAATGGTTTTCTTGAAATTGATTTTTTTTGTTATTTATTATATTAACAAACATGTGTATATTAAAAGTACTTTGAAAATAATAAAGAAGTTGGTTATTTATATTAGTAATCAATGTTTTGTTTGAAATTTTGTTATTTTATCTCTATGTGCAAAGATTTTTTTGACAAACTACATTTTCATATTGAAATTAAACATTGATTTTAATTAGATAAACAGATTTCAAGCTTATTTTATGCATGAAAATCTATAAAGCAATTTCTGTTTCCTGGGAAGCATAAATGAACCTTGCACCTATTTTATAGGTTCGATTTTCTACACCGCTCTTAGATGTGGAGGTATAGACTTCTTCAGTCCTTTTGTGCCAATCATAGCTTCACCTACAATTTGTCTAAATTCAAGAGAAGTTAGTAATTACGACTCATTGTTACAGAAATGTAAATTTCTACTTAGTTCATCACTCCTTGAATGAAGCATAAAATAAGCTATACATGGCACCCCAATATATGGTTCAGTGGACCAGCAGCTTCTCATATGTAGCAAATGGTTGCCCATAATATAATTCATAAATAAGAAATATCCTTTCATGCATATTGGGACACCGGTGTCCCTTACAAGAAATCTCGTATTGTAATTCTTTAAAATCTTCTTTTATAGCTTAAATCACTGTAATCACAATCTATAGTTACCATTCTAACAAAATCAATCGAAAAACTGCTTTGAAAACTACACTAATGTACTAAAACTCACTTTTTAAGATTATAAAAAAAACCTTCCAAATTATCAAAAACAAAGTTGAATTATTAGTTTTAATTTTCGTGATCAGTGGTACCAAACTTCAAACAAAATAAAGTTTTGTTTATAAATAATCGGTTAGTATTGCAATTGATTACAAAAAGTAGTTTAATTTGAAAAAATCCCATGTTAAACATTAGGGACACCGGTGTCCCATATGCGTCAAAGGGTTAACATATATTCGCAACAAATACAACAAAACATATTAGGATCTTTAATACAACATCTCATCTTACTAGTCATAATGAAATAATATAATAAGAGAATTTGTATTACAATTGTAGTACAACAATGCGTTTTTAATTTTAGTCTCTATTTATAAAATAATAAAAAAAAGAGAATAAAATACAGCATAATAAATTAAAACCGCGATATTTTAAAAATAAGAGCTGCCCAAAAAAAACTAAAGACATTTTTGAAAATGAAATGTACCATATCGTAGTTGCTTCGACAAAATCAGCTATGTGTTTTTCCTGGGTTTCTAGTAGAGCAAAAAAACCGTTTTATGTAGTTACCTTAGCAATTTTTTATACCCTTCACCTTCGTGAGAAGGGTATATATAAATTTGTCATGCCGTTTGTAATTTCCACAATATAACTTTCCGACCCTATAAAGTATATATATTCTGAATCCTTATAGATAGCGGAGTCCATTTAGATATGTCCGTCTGTCTGTCTGTTGAAATCAATTTTCTGAAGAACCCAGATATCTTCGGGATCCAAATCCTCAATAATTCTGTCATACATGATTTCGAGGAGTTTCCTATTTAAAATCAGCAAAATCCGTCCATAAATAACAGAGATATGAGCAAAAATCCTCTATTTTTGGCCTATTTTTTTTTTTTTTTTCTATATCTCAATTATTAAGTCATAAATATAGACAATATGGATATCTAATGATAGATATTTCAAAGTCTATACAAAGTTGGACCTACAATGGGTCAAAATCGGGAAAAATATTTTTTAACCCGAATTTTTTTTCACAAAAAACATTCTTTGTCATAAATTTTTTTCACTAATAAATTAAAAAAAAAATTTTTTAAAAATTGGAAAAAACTTTTAAAAAACAATTTTGAAAAAAAAATTAAATTTTTTTTTTTTAATTTGGTGAAGGGTATATAAGATTCGGCACAGCCGAATTTAGCTCTCTTACTTGTTTTAAAAATCAAAAAGTCTATTTAATTAATGTTAACATTACTTTAAGTATTTCGTAAAATAAAACTTGACTTATTGGCCAGTGGGCAGCTATAGAAGAATTTGTCGAAAAACTACACATAACTCATTTTGTAAGAGCATTTCTAATAATTATTTTTAAAATTTCTTACACATAGCTGTTTTGTTTTAAAGACATAATGCATAGAGAATTATACATAGAGACGAGACAAAAATACAACAAATCATATGTCTGATACAACAACAAAATACCTTGACTAACATGTATTTTGTTGTTGCAAGAGATAGGTTTTTGACAACAGACTTAGGTTTCTGTGACATAATGAATATTTTAAATAAAACAGTAGTTTTTAAGTTTGTCAAAAGAAAAAGGAGTTATTTTAGTATTTTAAATTGAGGACATTTATACAGTATTTAAGAAGTAAAACATTGAAAATATTAAAAAAATAGTAAATAAAAAGATATTAATGATTTAAATTATCATAAAATGCGTGATAATCTTTATGCGTATACTTTTTCAGTGATTGCAGACTTTTATATTTTGACTCTTATATTTTAAGCTTTATAGTGTACAATGGTTTTTCTTCACCTCCGCAATTTTGCCCCCTTCTTTTTTGCGGTAAGATGTTCCAGTCATCTGAATGTCGGATCTTATACATAATTTTGTTTTCTTTCTTCGAATACTATTAACAGTTGCTTCTCCAGAACTTTTCCCTGGGCTAATTGAATTAAAATTTCCCGAAATCTTTAAAAAAATTAAATTCTAAATACTTTATGATATAAGGCTGTGATGGCCATGCCTGACGCATGCGGTGTATATATTGGAGCATGAAAACATCTTTCGAGTGTTGAATGAACACTATCAACCTCCATCATTGTGTGTCCTTTTTCTAAAATTAACTGCTCTATTTCAATACCTGTTCTTGAATTGAGGTTTGCCAATGCGCTAGATAAAATCTTATTCCTATTTTGATAGGAACAGCCATCAGATATCAAAATCACGTTTTTGTATTTTAAACAGCATTCAATTATACAATTTACGACACAACTTGTAATTTTGTTAGCCGTAACCATACCTTCACCTTCGTGCCATACATAGAGATGAACTTCTTTTGTATCCTTAATACAAAACGTAAAATTTTGCACCGCCAGTTTCGATTTATAATACTGTTCGGTCACTTGCAACTTTGGGCATAGCAAAACACTTTGCATATCCATTGTAACGAAAATTATATCCGACGACATATTATTAATAGCTAACTGTTGGGCAGTCCTTGCTTCATCTTTTTTTACAATATGTAATTGATACTTTTCTTCATTTGTGTTTTCTTGCGAATATCCTACGCATACATCGCACTGATACTTTCGTGGTTTAAAAATTTAAATCTTCCCTTTTTCTAGAACTTCGGCAAACTTTTTTCTCATTGCTGGAATTTTATTATTATTTCTGCACCAGTCAATATAAATCCTATGCATATTGCTCTTTGTCTTAAATTGATCTTCTACGTATAATCGTTTTGAACTAGCTCTGCAGTAATGACTTGGTACTTTAGGTATTGTGTCTACCCATTCTCGCACGGATTCACATTTTTCCGATGTTGTGTTTTTACATATCGACATTTTATACCTTGCTTTTAGCCACTTTTGTCTAAATTAAAAATCTTTGCAAATACGCACTTTTTGGCCATCACCATATGGTAAATAGCAATCGAATAACTGTTTCTTTTTTATGTTAGTAGAAGTTGATCTTCTTCGAATTGAATTATTCCTTACTTGCTCCAACCCTTTTATGTACGCTTTTTTAGCATCTAAAAACAAAAACTATTTTTCGATCTTCTTCACTTACAACACTACATAACAAAATTCTTTCCGTTTTTTTTTTCCTCTAAGTGAACTCAACGTTTTTCTCGAATACTCCTAGCCTTTCTTACGCCATACTTTTTACCCAAAACTCATTCCTCCTTATTTCTTTTTTTAAGTTCCGTTTTCAGCAGGTGTTCATCTTGACAATCGTGTTCAACGCTTTCCGCACTTGGTTCAAAACTTCCTGTTACTTCCTTTAAAATGTAATTTAGCACGTTCAATTGGCCTTCCATATTTCTTCTACAATAATATGGTCAAAAATAAAGTTTAAAAATATCTAGAAGTATTTAGTTACTACTAACTTTTTCTTATGTTAAATCAAACACAAACTAAGGAAATGTCGCGAAATATTTAGTTCATAGAACGAATACGAATTTAATAGATTACAAAATACTAATTTTTAAAACCAAAGTATATTTATACAAGTACATGCAACTCTACAACAAATCAACAATAAAAAAAACAACATTAATTTTGTTTGTGTAAAACATTGTGAGATTGTCAAATAATTGAAAATTTTTGCCACAAATTTCACTTAAATTGCCCTTTTAATCGGGTCTTGTCGCACATAGAATAAGTCACCACTGCCACTGGTACATTTTTTTTGCACAATGAACCGAAACACAGTTTTCCAAATGTTATTTTTACTTTTATTGTGAAAAGTTTTCAAAATTAATTTTTTTTTTATTAATATTTTCACATACAAAAAATGTAAACAAACGGAAAGAAAAACAAAAAAGTAAAAAATTTTGACAATCTACAAGTATTTTCAAAGGAGAAAAAAATGAACAGCTGATCACTTGCATGTACTTGTATAAATATACTTTGTTTAAAACCATCGACAGTTTTTTGACATAAAATAAATGGAGTACTTGTTAAAATTGAAATGTCGTAAAAACGGTTTTTACATTATGACTTTAAGTCATGACTTAAAATCATGGTCTTTTTTTGTACAAGAAAATTGTGACGTCTAAACAAGAGGAAAGTTTTCTGTTCTTCATGACTTTTTTTGATATTTTGCTTTGAGCTCTTTTCTGATTGGTTGTTTATACGATTATATGTCGAAAAAAAGGCAAGCATGGTTGAAAAGGTTACAATAAAAAAATTTTAAAATTTTCCACATAACCGATCATGTGAGAGCAACGACGTTATACAGTTAGGGACACAATTGTTCACAAAACAACAAATATTAAATATAAATAACCTGCTTTTACTTCTTCATTGTTTTTTTGAAAAATAACAAAAAATATTAAATTCACTTTTTAAATTTAAAAAGGTTTCACATTTTAGCTGTGAACGTCATAATTGTTCCTTGACGAAAATCCTTACGTTTTTGGCTATTAATATTTTGTGTGCCCCCCTCTTGCAGTTTTAACAGCTTATTTTCGTTTTGGCATACTTTTTACAAGATTTATTAGCACCTGTGGGTTAATATTTACCCACGCCTCGATAGAACGCTCCCAAAGTTCATTGATGGTTTTCGCTGGGCTTTTTTTTAGCCAATATTTTCCTTTTCAATATTGACCAAAGGTGTACACCCAACTGGTTTCCGCGAAAACAGCCCAAAGCCATCAAAGATCCACCTCCAAATTTGATTGTTCTTGTAATATTTAGCTCTTGGACTCCAATTCTTTTATCAATCCATGTTCATTGGCGCCCATCAGACCCAATACGGTTGATTTTTGTCTAATCTGACCAAGTTACCTTCATACAGTCGTTTGTCGTAAAATGCTCGTTCTCTTTTGCAAAAGCCAACCGCTTTTTTCGATTTTGTTCGCTTAAATAAGTTTTTTTAAGTTTTGTTATTGATATTTTATATTTTTTTGCGATTTCGCGATATGGGACACCTTCCATTATGTATTTTGCCACATTTTGTTTCATAGGGGAGTCTTAGCCTCTCCCATTATAAAAGGCAAAATAAGTTATTTAAAAGAGTAGTATTTTATTTAAATAACTTTAAATAATGTCCTTTACTTACGTTATTAAAAAATGTTCTTTTTATATTCTTTAAAAATTGAGAAAAAGATCTGAGGGTCAAAAATGTTCACACACGTGGATATAGTTGTTTAATTTTTTTTAGTAAAAAAGTAACGGTACTCCAAGAAAATGTTGCCATAGAATAAACAACATTTCGCCAGACTACATAACACAAAATGGGTTGCCAGACCTAAGTTTGAAAAAGATTTTTTCTAGATATATCTTTAATCATGCTTTTTGTGAACAATTTTGTCCCTAACTGTATGTTTTATCAATTACATTTTTCTCTGTACCAAACCAAAATGTCAATTTTGTTCCCGTGAGTAATTTAATTTAAAAATTTTCAAACAACATACGCAAGATAAAAACAAAATAAATATTAAAACATTTAAAACGTTATAATATGATTTCAATTGTGGGTAAGTAATAAACACGCGAATATTTTCTTCAATTTTATGGTGAATAGATCTATTTAACCCTTTGACGACAATGGGAAACATTTTTCCCATATATTCAATTAGTAATTAAAACATATTTTTAGTACTAAATATAAATTTGTTTGCTTTAATAATGTAAAATAAAGTTGACTTATATTATGTAAAATGTTAAAGTAGACAGAATTGAATAAATTAAGTGCCAAATCATTGACGGGGAATCCCAAAATTTTCTTGCGCTGAGTGCTTAACAGTTTTCGTTTATTGCATTGCTATTTTTTTATATTCTCTGATTTTGGCGGTTGATACATAATATTATGTGAGTATAGAAGTGTAGAAAAGGTATTGAAAATTAAAGAGTTAAATTAAAAATGTACTTTGAAATTGCACATGAATTCCATGGGAAGTATTTTTCCCTATGGACTACAAGTGAAATTTTTAGTGCTACTATTACTTTTTAGATGATGAGAAAACGAACTACTTTCGGATGAAGAGGATAAACAATACATTGAAGAGGATATTGAAAACGATCCAGATGTGGTGGAAATCGAGGACAATCATCAAGAAATTGAAAATAATGTACCTTTGGATACACGTCAGGACACTACTCTGGAATTGGAACTTATATTCAGATGGAGAAAACACTCTTATGTACCTCATGTATTCCAAGAAAGCGTATACGAATTCGATATGTTGACTTCAATGGTGATTTTTTTGGATGCTAATAACTTATTAGTAATAAGTAATAAAGTAAATCTTTTACTATTGAATTCAATGGAATGAAAGCCTTTTTAGGAATGAATTACCAATCAGGGTCTGTTAAAAAATTAAACGTGACATGTCCTGAAATGGTCACAAAGTATAATAAATATATGGACGGCGTTGACCTTATGGATCAGCGGAAAGTATGTTATGAGGTCGACCGCAAATCAAAAATTAAATATTATTTACGCTTATTCTTTGATATACTGGACATATTATTTATCGACTCGTATATAGTCTACCAGAAATCACATGAAGCTAAACGCATTGAAGGTCCACCATTGCAAGTTTCGAATATCGCCAAATTGTAGCAAGATGTATAGAAGTATAATTTCACCTCTAGGCTAAGAGCAAGGCCTACTGTAAAGGAGCACACAACATGCAAAAGGCCGGTAAAATTAAGAGATGTGTAAATTGTTCAAAAAAGCGTAAACCTTAGCCATTTACTCAAAACCATTAGCATTATTTTTGTTACCTTTATGGTCCATAGGGAAAAATATTTCCCATAAAATTCCAAAAAATCTGTTTTTGTTTTTGAATTTTTCTTTACTTTAATCTAAAATCATCTAAAAAACCCCACTGGATACTAATATTAGCTCATAGTTTCGTTATGTTCCTGAAAGGGTTAAAACTTTCAAAAATATGAACATGTGATATGAATGAAATGAAAATATGTATATGTTATGTTATTTTTCCTTTTTAGATTTATGTTTTATTAAATTTAGTATTAAATAGCATTCAGAATAAAATCTTTAGCATGGAGATTTTACTATCGTTTTTATTGGAAATTATGATAGGAGCAGTGTTACCATAAGTCAAGTTTTCGGTAAGTTTTTTGGGGTCCAAAAAAAATTTTCAAGGTTAAGTATCCGGTATTCTATTGCAATGTCATGTATATGTATAACCTCCTACGAATAGTGTGTGTAAATGACCTGATCGATTTTAAATTATTTGTACGAAATTTAAAACATCTAGCTGCTTTCTGCGATTTATTGCCTCAAAAAGTGGTCATTAACAGAATTTAGACAAATACAAATTAATTCCAAATCGCCAGAATGATAGTTTGAACCAAAGTATAACAAGTAGTGCGATAGAAAAGGGTATACAAATATATTTAGACAAAGTTCAAAACTTTGCATATGGAAATGAGTTATATACCAAATTTTAATATATATATTCGCGTTTAATAAATTTTCGGATATGAGCCTTATATAAGTTCTATATAATTATGAACCCATAATCACAAAATCAAGCAGTATGATTTCTGTATACTTGAAACTAATATCTGTATAATTTTTTTATCCATATTAATGTTTATATGCGTTAATGTATTTTTGGGTTGTGGTACTTATATAGGAGCTATGACCTTTATGATTCGATTGTCATAAAATATTTTAATGCGATTTCTATGTATTTTAATTGAATTTCATCTTTACAATAGTTTTATGGATATTATAGTTATTATCGCAAGTGAAACTTATATAGGAGCTGTGGCCAATTATGGACTGATGTTCATAAAATTCATACCACTGAATTTTTGGATATAACTTACTGATCTGTGTATTATTTTGTTTCAATATATGGGAGCTATGAATCCATATAAGTATTTGCGTGCTATTTTTGTAGAATTTCATTTAAACAACGCTATTATATGGGAGCTATGGCGAATTATGGACCGATATTTAAAAAATCTTGTATACAAATTACTGATCGGTGTAAAATTTTGTTTCAGAACAGATTTTTTATTTTTTTTTAAGGTTAATGTGTTTTCCGGAAGTGGTTCTTATATGAAAGCTATGACCAATTATCATCATAAAATTTGGTACAGCGATTTTTGTATAAGTATTTGAAATTTTTTGATTTGAATTTCAACTTGATAACTATATTTGTAAGAAATTTATGAGGATTTTAGTTATATTCGGTCCAAATATGGACTGATATTCACAAAATCCAGTAGAATGTTTACTAGATACAAATTATTAATCTGTGTAAAATATCATTTTGATATCGATGTTTTAGATATTTATTAAGGTTAATATATTTTTCTGAAATAGTGCTTATATGGGAGCTATGACCAATCTTCATAAAGTGGTCCTTATATGTTAGCTATGGTCATATATGAACCGATATTCACAAAATCCTGTAGTATGATTTTAAGATATAAATTACGGATCTGTGAAAACTTTTTGGTTTGATTATTTTTAGATATTTATGCAGGTTAATGTGGTCCCTATATTATGAGCCGATCTTCACAGAATTTCAACTCAATAGCGATATTTATAAGATATTTATGCGTGTTTAACTAATTTTTGGAAGGAAACTTTATATGGAGGCTGTGGTCAAATACTGCAATTCTGAAGGCATTTATTGACCATAGCTCCATATTTAGGGAAGAAATTTATATGGGGACTAGGATAAATCATTTACCGATTTTTATAATTTTCAACAGAGGTAGTCCTTTGATCATAAAAATAACATGTGTATCATTTATGGTATTATCTGCAATATATATTAACACAAATAACAAAATATATATGAAAATTATAAATTATTTTTTTTGGATGTCTCTCAGTTTGGTTCATAACTTTGGTTCTACAGTACCGATTTTGCTGATTTTTAATTCCAAACTGCTTAGGGCAATTAAAAACATTTTTTTTTAAGGTTTACTAAGTTTGTTTGAGTATTTTGGACGTGAGAGTGTTTTACACAGACGGGCATAGCTCAATCGACGTAGAATTTCATAAGGATCAATAATATATATAGGAAAAAAGAGGATCTCCAGAGAGAGTAGGAAAAACAAAGAAGATCTCTTTTCGCAACGATGTTGCGAACCACAACGGATTTTTTTTCCATACAAAATACCGAGGTATATTAATTTTATAAGGTAGTGTCATCGGCGAATTCAGAATACCGAGCGAATTGGCTGTCAGGGAAAAATGTCAAAAACAGCTGACAAATAAATCAAAGCGAATTTTTGTTAAACAAAAAATGTTTATAAATTTGAATCTGTTTGTAATTTAATTTGATGTTTTTAAAAAAAAAACTAATTTCGTGTAGTATTATTATCGGTTTTTAAACATAAACGAATTTAACATCAAAACTGTGCCTTTAAATAACGTTTTCAGAAAGCCTTGAAAGCAAACAAACAAAGCAAAATGTTTCAGCAAAAATTCTACAAATGAACTGCCACCAATTATTGTCATTTATATAAAATTATAAATATCAATTATAAATTATAAATATACAAAATGAAACCAAAGTTTGACATTAACAAAATGTAAACAAAGTTTGACATTTATTCTACACCACGGCGAAAAATGAACATAGTAGACGATCAGCTGTTCCGATAACACTAACTTATAATTAATACATCTTGACAAAATACATGTAAACTCATAGTCGACAGTGTTTTTGATAACAATTGCAATAAAGCTATAATTTTACTGGGGGCAAATTCTCGTAATCGAAATAAATTTCGAAAGCTTATTAGCGTTCGAGTAAAAAATCGTTCGTTATCGAGTTCAATCATTACAAAACAAGAGAATCCCAAAAATAAAAAAATCGAACGTTCGAATAAGTATTCGATCGTGTTCGACTGTGGTAATTAGCCCCCTGGACTAACTAAATAATTGAATAAATTTCTGTATCACCATTGCAAAATGCGAGAAGTTTTATTATTAAATTTGTTGTATTTTTTCTTTATTTACACATACAATGCACTTGGCAATAATGAATTTAAATTAACAATAACAAAATTATAATAATATTTAAATATATATGTACATATGAATGTAAATTAAGATTGATGATTCCAAAAGTATGTTCTCTCTAATTTGTATGTATGTATAAAAAAAAATTATAATAAAACTAAAAAGGATTATAAATATATAAGTAAGTAATTTGAATTTTTATGTATGTTATGTATATAGTTGTAGGTAAATAAAAAATGACTTGCAATTGGGTATTAAAAATTTATTGCTACTTAGATACAAAACTACTTATTTTCAAATGGTTGTTGTATGTATAATATATAAATAATTATAATTTCATAATAATAATAATAATAATTCTCATTTAGTTTGTGTTTTTTTTTTCTTTTTTTAAATTTAGTTTTAAATTTATTATTTTGTTTTGTTTGTTTTTGTAATTATTTAAATGTTTACATACATTTACAAGTGTATAATTCTAATCTGTACAAATCTAGTCTTATTTTGTAAAAAGTTTTTTAAAATCATCGATGATCATCACACAATGTTAATCATCAATATTGTTATAATTTTTATCCTATATACTCGAATACATATACATATACGTACGTACACACATACATACATACATATGTATGTATGTATTCATTTTCTAATGTATCTGTATATAATAATCATTTATTTTTGTTTATTTATTTATTTAAATATATATATATAATCTATGTATTTATTTGTTTATGTACTTATAGTTTGGCAACATTTTAAATTCGTTGCATTTTCAAGTGCTTGGTTGGATTTATTTTCATTTCTCTTCACTTCTCTTCATCTATTTCCATCTCCATTCGTTTCAAATTGTTTGCTTTTTTTTCTTGTTTTCTTTTGTTGATTTCTATCCAACGAAAATAGTTTTCTATTGGGCCCGAAACATGCAGTTGCGTTTTTGTTTTGGTTTTTGGTTTCTTTTCTTGTTTCATCTTCTTGTAGTTAACTAATAAATAGTAAATAATCTAAAGGAAGCATAGATACCACGACATTGTGTTATTATTATTTTTATTATTGTGTTTTCTTAAAATTAAAGAACGTTCAGAATCCCTTGAAGGTCTCAGAAGTATGTATTACTATTATACAGGCGAATGTCGTAGTGTCCAGTTTATAAAATTTATCTGAAATGAACGCAAAGAATTAAAAATTAAAAATGGTTCAAAATCTTAATTTACAGTTCTTAAATAAAAAATTATATATGCTTTTTTTTTACTCTTATTTTAAACTAGCTAGGATTCCGAATGTTTTTATACCACTAAAAAACTTTAGTTATCATCCCAGTGAATAAGAAGGGGGTCTCAATCATACAATGTTAATTGAGAAATCAATTAAGATTTTCGGCGTTTACATTTAAAGGTGATACCATAAATATTTTCTAAATCACCGTAATGCAGTGTGGTTTTGTGTGAATCCAACCAATTCCAAATTAACTATAAACTGTTACCGCTAATCTACCGTCACCCCTAAAATACCCTTGGTTCATTAACATAAACATTTTAAAAGGATCTTTCAGAATAAAGTAAACGTACGCAATTTGATGAAATTTTAACATTATTTTTTTTCATTAATTTAAGGTTAATTTCTATTCCATCGCCTTTCAGGATATAAACCGAAATGTAACAAAATTTATTTAAATTCCCTTTTGAATTCTCATTCACTCAGAACCATAAATGCTTAATTTCATGTTTAAGGTCCATTATTATAAAATATTCTAAGAGTACTATTAAAAGGAAATAAGGTACCTGTAAGTCCCTCTATTAATTCTAACTCAGTCAGTATCATGTCATGTGAGCCACTGAATAAGCCGTGGGTTCCAAACATTTTGTAGTAAGTGTATAGTGAACATCATAGGTTTGTTGTACCTATGATTTGGTCAGAACCGAAAAACCACATTGATGACTGATATTTTGTGTTATAAATAAAAGGAAAATTACATATCCTGATTTACCGTCTGCTAAAAGGTCTATACTGTACTCTGGCGAAGTACCATCATCTATGAATCAAGTGTTAGGGCGCTTAGCTGAGTTAATGAGCGTTACGGTTATTTTCGGGTGTAGGCCTTATATGGGAGCTAGGACTACCGATCACCACAAACTTTGGGAAGCACATTTGCTATTATATAAAACATGTTTCTGTTGAATTTGTTTAAAATTCGATTAATCACACTGTTCGAATTTGACACTTTTTTCAGATTAGCTCTTGTTTTCGAGTTATACCGTTATTTCGAAAATAGAGGAGGTTGCATATACTCGCGTAACTCAAAAACGGTTTAGCTTATTGAATAAACTAAAAAAACGAAATTGCGACCTGTACTTTAACAAATTTACATGGACAGACAGAATATGGAGACGGACACTGGCAAACGGACAAAGCTTATTCCACTCAAAAAGTTATTCAGTAAATACAAATAAACATACCAAATTTCATTACAATCAAATCATTTTTGAAAAAGTTATAGCTTTTCTACAATTAAGGATATTTGGCAGGATCAAGAGTACTTGGTGCAATCACAATAAAAATTAACAGAAAGATTCTAAGCTTAGTGCGTATAAAAAATGCAGATTTTAATGATTTTTAGATCAATTATGCAGCATATATGGAACTTAGGCGTGTCCTTGGTCCGATTTTTCTAAAATTTTTATTTTTCTTAACTAAGGTATTTTAATGTATCCACAAGATGCCTTAAGTGACTTGATAAGAGGCTTTGACTTTATGAAAGAGAGGAATATCAAAACGTAGATCTTGTTTAAAAATGGTTGATTTCTTGTTAAGTCAACAATGTCGGTACATTAAACTTCCATGATTTATTAGTTTATAGGACAACAGAGCAAAACAAATTGGGACTTATGAAACAGTATGTGATGGTATTAGAAAAAACTGGTCCATGTTTTGCCTTTCATTAAAGAAAGTTTCCAGGTTTGAATACAGAAAAATTAAAAGTTGACAACGATTTCATACATTCAATGAATGTTTTAGAAGCAGCCGATTGGAAATCTTTTGTTGCCGTTGTGGGAAATTTCTTTGAAAATCAGAAGGCAGACAATTACGAGTACTTAGTTATAGATCTTTTAATAAGCTTTAAAAACCTTGGATGTAATATGACCATAAAAGTACATTAGGCAAAGTTTCCAGAAAATCTTGGATCGTATAGCGAAGAACAAGGAGAACGTTTCCATCAAGATTTAAATCTGATGGAAGATATATCCAAGGTCTGTTACTGTTGCAGTATCACACGGGAGTATCTTAAGGACCTCCATCGTAGAAAAACTAAAAAATAATTTTCCTTTTTTTTACTCCTCTTTCAGTACTCCTCGTCTTCAAGTGGTGACGCGCATCCATAATGTAAATTTTTCCATGACTCTGACGCATACTTCAGGATGAATAACCGATGACATGGGTTATGTTGGCTTTGAGGGCCGCTGTGGTTTGTGGCTTATGCGCATAAACCTGCGACTTAAGAAAACCCCAGAAGAAAAAGTCTAACGGTGTCAAATCCACGTGAGGTGATCATGCCCACAAATCGCTCGAGTAGAATGTCTAATGTGGCATGAGCTGTGTGGCACGACCTGTTGCAACCATATGTCGTTGGTGTCAACATTATCCAATTCAGCCCAAAAGTAATCAAATTTATGGATTCAAAATCAACAACAAACATAAATTTTAATAATTTTTTCTTTTTTGCCGACTACTGCATTACCAACAATCGGAGAACACTACAATAATTAATGAGATTTATGTATTTCGTAGTATTTGTGGGACTAGTGGAAAATATAAGATATACTACATGTTACATATCAGTTTATAGGAAATTGTCTCTTCTTTTCAAAAATGTGTAAAATTTTTAAGAATTAAAAATTTATAGAAGAAAAAAAAAAAAATATAGGAATTCAAAATGTTAACTGATCTTTTTGGAAAATTTTAATTTTTAAAATGCAATAAAAGTCTTGTTTATGAATCGTTAAAAAACTTTTCAAAAATAAACAAAAATAGGTTTTTTAGATATTTGACTCTGTTGACGTTACCGATGTCCGGGCTATAAATTCCCTTTCAAAATATTTTTAGAAAGCAGCTAAGCGATTAGAAACAATTTGGCATAAAGTTGAAATTTACATAAAAACTAGGTCTACTTCGCACAGTGGGGGATCTGAAAAAAAGTGGAAATAAATCTGTAACTTCTAAACGAATAGCTCGATTTTAATAAAATTTCCCATGGCTATAGAGGAGGTTTAAGTTTTGAATTTGGGCTTAAACAACCAAGGAGGGGCCGAGCCACAATGCCCCAAAGTGAGGCACCTCGGGTATATCAAAAATTAAAAATGATGCCAAATTTTTGAATGCACATAACTTTTGATTCAGTAGATATTTTTTAACATTTCTTTCTTAAGATTATTAACAAATTTGTTGTTAATTCAAAAAAAGACACTTCAAGAAAATCGGGAAAGAATTGGATCCGTTATTAGCAAAATAGCAGACCAAGGTAGGCAAAAAAAATAAAATTTTACTTTTCAAATGCGAATAACTCGTAAACTATAAGTGATAATATATGGCTATAGCAATGTTTCTGTAGATCTCGACTAGTACATTCCATATATATAAAAATCTTTCAAATCGGATCGCAAACAAAAATTTGGCATCATTTTTAATTTTTGATATACCCGAGGTGCCCCACTTTGGGGCATTGTGGCTCGGCCCCCCCTTGTTGTTTAAGCCCAAATTCAAAACTTAAACTTACCAACAGCTCTTCTATAGCCATGGGAAATTTTATTAAAATCGAGCTATTCGTTTAGAAGTTACAGATTTATTTCCACTTTTTTTTCAGATCCCCCACTGTGCTTCGGTAGGCTCTGGAAATTATTTTTCAAAAGAAAAATATAAAGACATAGAGAATAGACATAGAGCGGAAACTCTCCTGTCAAAGACCTAACTCAGTTGTCAGAAACCTATGTGGTGGGAATGTATTAGTAGAAAAAACTATGTGAAAACAAAAACAACACTCATATGTGTGATTATTTTGTGTAATTTTGAGTTTTGTTCTAGTTTCCGCTCTATGTATAAAGACATTATTTTAGATTAAAAAATAAGATTTGGATCCGTTATTAGCAAAAATTCAGACTAAGGTAGGTAAAAAATCTTAAATTTTAATTTAACAGCCACCTGCAGTTCATTGTCTAGTGATTTTGAGTAGAGAGTGATTTTTTGACACTTTCTGCAATGAAGTGTCAAAAAAAATAAAAAATACAGAGTTGCCCAATAAACATTTTTAACTAATTTAATGGATTGTGGTAAAATAATTACTATATTTTTAACTTATTTTATGTATGTTTGAAAAAGAAAATAGTACAAATGGCAATTAATGCGTATCATTTTCTTAAAAACACCATAATATACAAAATTGTAAACACAAAAATAACAAAATTTGGTTTCAAAATAGTAATGAAATTTTGAACCTTTTTAGGAAACCCTTCCATTATGGTTTTTATAGTGATTTCTGTCACTTTGTTCGAACAGTTTGTCCACATGGCGAATTTATACAAGGTGGAGTCAGTCAAATAGCTGATTACTTTTTTTTCGCTTTTTTGTTCTAACAGATGTCAAAGCTTGTTTTTATATTTAAATATCTACATATTCTAATCTTATTAACAAAATATTTATTTTTTACATTAATAAGTAAAACCCTCACTATTCAATAATCTACACTATATCAAGTTTTAATACATATTTGTTTAATTTTTATTATTTGACATTTGTAAAGACCAATTGTTGTTTTTGTAGAACTGCTACCACCTTGTATGAATTCGCCTTAGTTGTCCGTTTAAAATCGACCACACTTTTGGACACCTTTTTTGTGGTCTTCAATTCTCTTTTAACAAGATCCCTGAACATTTAAGTAATGTTTTCCAACCAAACCCCCCCAACAAATAATTTTGTACTGGGTGATCATAAAGGACAATCTTAAACAAAAAAAATCTCCAGGTTATGATTTAATTACACCTTCCATGATTGGAAACCTACCAGATGTGGCGATTATTGTGCTCACAGTATTATTCAATGCGATCTTGTCTCTAGGAATTTTTCCGAATGATTGGAAGATCTCCCAAATTATAATGATACCCAAGCCAGGAAAGGATTTGACATTGGCATCATCCTACAGACCTATTAGTTTATTGCCTTGTTTGTCTAAACTATTTGAGAGAATAATCCAAGGGAAAATTCTGACATTCTTAAATAGCCAAAACATTATCCCAGATCATCAATTCGGATTCCGTAAGCAACACGGAACAATTGAGCAAGTTAACCGCCTAACTGGAGAGATACGAAAATCTTTCGAACTAAAAAAGTACTGTTCGGCAATATTTCTAGATGTTGCCCAGGCTTTTGACAAGGTTTGGCATAAAGGTCTAATACACAAGATTAAACGCCTACTGCCTTTTAGTACACACAAAATACTAGAGTCTTACCTATCGGATCGCTTGTTTAGGATAAAATACGGCGATTATGTGACAAGCGACTATGCGATCAATGCTGGTGTGCCCCAGGGAAGTGTTCTAGGACCAACTCTGTACCTATTATACACCTCTGATTTGCCCGAGTCCGAAGAATTAACCATTTCCACCTTTGCAGACGACACTGCAATTCTTAGTTCTCATGTGGACTTAAATGTAGCATCTACAAACCTTGATAATTATCTCAGGCACGTAGAGACGTGGTTAAGAAATTGGAGAATACAAGTAAATGAAATCAAAAGCAAACACATAACGTTTTCACTTAGGAGAGGAAGTTGTCCACCAGTGACCCTGAACGGTGTGAACATCCCTCAGTCTGATCACGTTACATACCTTGGCATTCATTTAGATAGACGTCTTACTTGGCGTCGGCACATAGAAGCCAAGCGGCTCCACATGAAACTGAAAGCTTCTAACTTACACTGGCTAATCCACCATCAATCGAAATTAAGCCTTAAGTGCAAAGTCATCCTATATAAGACAGTCTTAAAACCAATCTGGTCATACGGAATCCAACTATGGGGAACAGCAAGCAATACCAGTATAGATCTCATACAGAGGGCACAATCCAAAATTCTTAGAACCATGACGGGAGCTCCATGGTACATAAGAAATGAGAACATCCACAGAGACTTAGATGTGCCATTGGTCAAGGACGAATTTAGAAAAACTCGTGAAGCTTATTTGTTAAAATTACATCACCATCCGAACCCGCTTGCAAGACTACTTACAGTAACTCAAGACAGATCAAGGCTGCGTAGAGCTGATTTACCACTTACCTAATATACAAAATATGATTCTCCACTGAGAGAACAATAATTGTTTAGTTATAAGATTTAATTACTTATTGTAAGGACTAGATTTAAAGGCAGGAACAATATTACAATAAACGTAAAAAAAAAACAAGATCCCAATATCTCTCCACTGGCCTTAGCTCCAGGCAGTTTCCAGAATTTGCCTCTCTTGGTACAAATACCACATTATTGTTCTTTTACCACTCAAGACCTGACAGATTCCAAATCAGGCCAAAAATAGGTGGACACATTAAGAAGTCTTATGAATGAAAACATCCTTTTTTTAAAACATTCCTTGATGTAAATTTCGGTATTTATAGAGCCCTTTGTAACATATTGCTTGCCATACCAAGAACTTTTTTGGTAATTTTGTCTGCTTTTGGGTCCTAAACGGTTCTTCAACATTCGCTTGAAGTTACATGACGATACGTTATTTAAATTTCCTTTTGATATATTTTTTTGGTTAAGAAATAAGAAAAATATATAAATATAAGAAAACAAGTAAGAATGTATTATCGGTCAAGGCCGACCAATACCAATAATCAATACCAACAATCAATTAACAATAATTTCATATTTATAATTATAAAAAAATTATATAAAAAAAATGGCTAAATTCTTTTTTTCTGGCTAAACAAGATTGAATTGTAAACGCTGGTTTTTCTATTCTATTGTAGTACCGATATGGAATGTAATGTGTTCTGATGAAATTTAATTAGAATACTTCCACGTAATACGATTATTGAAAAATACGTTATTCCGCAATTGTAAGTCACTAACTAAGTTTTTGGTGGGTCGAATTTGCAGTAGAGAAGAGAATGTCTCAAATAATGTTAAATGGGTATTATGTACTCACCATTAGTAGTAATGTTATTGCATTTGATATGTTGGTCCATTGTTTGCATTGATCGTTCCATAAATATTCGCATTTGATTGTTGGCAAATAGGGTGTGAATCCATGTTATGATGAATGGGGTTGATGTAGGAGGATAAGTGCACTCACGCTCACGCTCGCTCATCGTCTTCTTGTTAGTCTTCGTCGTCTTCATCTTGGTCGCCGTCGCCGTCTCTGTCTCTGTCATCGTCATCATCGCTTGGTGTTGATTGGGGTGCTCATGTCCTTGTGTTGGGGAGGTGTTGTTGAAAACTCTACATGTAGTGTTCTCCAGGAAACAACGACTATCAGTAACCAAACCCCGCCGATCCGTGCCCGGTCATCGAAGGTGTAACGCTACTAACAATACCTAATGGTGTGGCTGTATTATTTGATTGTCATTGTTGTTGTGCAGCAAATTTCATACGTTTTTGTTTTTGTCTCTGATTGCAAAACCAGACTCTCACCACGTTCTTCTTAAGGTCCAACTTCTCGGCAATGGCAGCTATCTTCTCCCCAGATGGCCTCGGTTGTACGGCAAAGTATGCTTCCAGAGATCGCTTTTCAGGTGCCGCAATGGAAGTCCTTTTTCTTGAAAAAAGACTCGATATAGATTACTCAATAAATGATATTCAAAGTGTAGTTGTATATGTTTCCCTTTTTCTCTGTTCCAATACTTTTATATACACTCACATACTGTTTTTTTTTTGTGTGTGTTTCGAGCATGTTTTGAACGTATGTACCATAGAGAAACATAGAGCGGAAACTAGAAAAAAACTCAAACAAAAAAATTACTCAAAATAATCACACATACGAGTGTTGTTTTTGTTATCACATAGTTTTTTCTACTAATACATTCTCACCACTTAGGTTTTTGACAATTGAGTTAGGTCTTTGACAGCAGAGTTTCCGATCTATGTGTATTTATCTATGGTATGTACATATGAGTTTGTAAGTTGGTTAGTATGTGTTTGTCATCTAATCATAGATTTATGAAATCTATACTGCCATTTTAAAAACAGTACAACAACTATTTTAACCCTTAATAAGAAGTTACTAAATGTTTCTAGTAACATTTTGAATATCTGAATTCACCTATGTGTTGAATGTTTATCTTGACGTCAAAGTTTTCTTGTACCTATCTTTCGAGATACACTTTGCAATTTTGTTTTTTTAACTACATAGAGTTTGGAAATACATACTTCGTTTTGTACTTTTTTATTAGCAAATGTTATGCAATAAATTTCTTAAATTTACAACTTCAAATAGTCATAAGAATGTTGTTTTGAAGTTGATTTTAAAATTGTTTCTTTTATTTAAAAGATATATGTTTTATCTTTCAAACAAAGGACTGTAACTGTGATGCAGTAAAATATGTTTTTCTTATTTTAATGAAAAAGTAAAAGTAAAGTAAATTTCCAAAACAGTTGAGCTATTTTAGCTAATTTCTAACTGATTTTTACAAATATTTTTCAGTTTAAAAGATAAAACTCATATCTTGCTAACAAAAGAAACAATTTTAAAGGTTCTAAAAAAAGTTATGAAGTTTTAATGTTGAAACTTTAAGAATATATCCCCTAAACCAAGTGATCGAGAAAAACTATAAGTATTTCCGCTTTGTATCGCATTTCGCTTTGTATCGCATTATTATTTTTAGCTTTGTGATCTTTTTCAAACTGGACTTATTTAATTGAAAGGTTAATTCCAGTCTCTGTTTAAAGAGAATAACAGTGTCATCTGAACTTCTTTTGAACATTAATATCTGTATAAGAAAAACTCAGACAGTGTAGGTTAAGGAAATGTAAAGGGAGTATTGTAATGACTCCTATTTAAATTGGTAATTAAGGACGTCCTGGTGTAAAGGATGTTTCTGTATAATTGAATATGTAGTGATTTAATGTCAACATATCCACGCTACTCCAGTCACAGTTAATCAAAGTAGAAAAATGTCCAATTTAAATACAATATCTTTTAATTATTGTTATAATATTGTGTTACTAGTCTAATAAAGCAAGTGAGATATTTGTCGTTGCTGATAATTTTGAAGATGGTTTTTAAATTTTTTAATAATAATAATGCTCCAACACTTTAAACTGGAGTTGCGTTAATGCCTTCAACAGAGTACAGATACATGGAAGATGAACGTTTTTGAACATTTGAAATTTGAAGGGCATTAACTAAAACGCTGTCTACCTTTTCTTTTCGCCTGCAGGAAGTACACTTGGGGCGTCAGGATCACGTCTTTTGTTTTTCGCCTGTGCCTCAGCCTCTTCAAGCCACGCTTGTAAGATGGGCTTTAGCGCAATCATATTATTGTGCGACAGCGTAAGACTCTCAAAACGACAGATTGTACTTTGTGAAAGTGCCCCAACTCCAGGTAACTTTAAATTCGCTAGTGCTTTACCAACATCCGCTTGTGTGACTCCTATTTAAATTGGTATTTAAGATTTTTTTCAAAAAATTATTTTTAATCACAATGTTTCAATGTTTTAAACTCAATGTTTTATGTTACTTATTCAATCGTTTACCTAGTTTTATTCTTCGTTGTTTAAATCGCTCGGCAAAGGCTTCTAGTTCTCTAGGATCTGTATCGGTATCTGGATGTAGACCCGCCGCCGCTACTGCGGCCGATATCACAGGATGATGTACTGCTGAATGACCATGATGGCCTTTTTTTGATGAAATAATTATTAAAATTTGATTTTATTATTTAAACGTTGCCTGAAAAGACAACTAACTGTTTTGAATTGCATACCCGCAGAATGTCCACTTAAACTACTTGGATGATGATGACTCATCATATGGTTCATACTATGGTAGGATCCGTGTAAATGTTGGTGCGTAGGTGTTAAAGGCGTTTCTGAAATGGGGGCGAGCGTTGTCATTGAACCCGTTGGATCCAGCATATCCAGTTGGTCCATGGAATGGTGCATCTGTAAAAAAAAAATCACTGTATTAAAAATTAAATATTCTTGAACGTTTAGATATAAAATAACTGCAAAGTCTTTTGTTATATGTATAGTAACATCGGGTATTGTGGACTATGCGTCTAATATGAACCAGTGTCTTTTTTCAGAAACTACTGAAGGTATGATAACACTGCTTTATCCTACATTTTACAGTTTGTTTGAAATGACAAATGGACATGTCCTTTCATGAGTAATTGATGTGTTGGCTTTTTATTTCTGCATTGAAAATTAATGCACGTGGTCAACATTTTTTTTCAAATTTCTGTCACATAAAAACATTACAAATTCTATTTTCTACTGAACAGCCCTCAACGCAACCCCACAAATAAATTATTTGTTTTCTACATTAAATTAAAGAAGTCAGCTGATAACTTTACGAAAAACTAATTATATAAATTAAAATTTTATCTTCTTATGTTTGTTTTGATATTTGCGAAAAAAATATAGCCAATATAGCCAAATTTAATTTAAATTTATTTCTGTTTTTAGAACGAGTAAAAGCAGAACTTTAAAGCTCCGTAATGCTTCCATTAAAATTGTTTCCAAGTAACAATTTCGAACAGAAATCATTGGTCGCAAAATTAAAAAGTAAGTTTTAGCTTGATAGATTCAGTTGTAGCTCGTAACTTGACAAGCCTTAAAATAGCTTGACAATCAAGTTTATTCAAGGCCGTATGTCAAGCCTATTACAGGTACATGTTTTAATTCAATGTAAAAATATGGATGATGTTAATTTGACTTTTAATTGTTTTTGCTATAAAATTAGTATAACTGTACTTGGTACACTTAACATATCATATTTTCGCTAATATTGCTCGATTCATTGTAAATTGTTTCATATTACAAATTGAGCAAGAGTAAAAATAATGAGGTTTTTATTATAATTATACTAGTATTGTTACGAATGTGCAATAGCGATTTGAATTTAGCGGTCCGCAACGACTGCCTGCAACATTCATCATGTCTATAAACACGTCCATCAGTAGAAGCTTCTACTTATCAACAATGTTGAAAGCATGAGGTTATTAGTATTGTTTGTAAGTATGGCAACACAGCATGTTTAGCATGTTTTGAAAGCTCTAGAATTCGAATGTACTAGTTTGTCCGTCAAGATCATTGTAGAAGATTAACGAAAAATGGCGCGTGTATAAATAGTGGCAGAGCTGGCAGCCATGAGTTGTGTTTCTGATTAGCACTGTTAGAGTTAACATGAACTGTCGTGTTCATTTGAGCTTCTACGTTGTAAACTGTGTGTGTGCATTTCTGCGAATTAATAGACGTGTATAAAGGCACTGAGTACATATTTGAACTGTTGTTGGTGTACATTCTAAATAAATAAAGAGTTGTTACAAATTTTAAACTACTAAAACTGCTTTTTATTTGCAATCAAAAGTCTCCGGTTTATTTAAAGGAAATAAACCCCGCTTTTAAAAAGATTGTTGAGACGCCCTTGGCAGGGAAGAAAATGCATTCCAATTTGCCAATTGTCTAAACTTAATTTAAAAAGGTATTCTTTGAATTATTACAGAATAATTATAATAAATGAACTTGAGCCAAATTAAAAATTTACTTTCAAATTATATAAAATAAAAAGTTCAATAAACTACGGCTAAAGTGTGTAAGGTATTGACTCAAAGGTTCCAAATAATTAATTCTTAATTCCGAGATTAAAATAAATACTATCTCTTAACCATTCCGTTAATGAATGCATTATGAATTAATTCATAGGATTAATTCCTTTGTACTTTAAATGTAATGAATACATTCATTAGAGAATTAATTACAAAATGAATCATTAAAATTTTCTTGAATTCAGATTCACTACAAAATAACTTCAAAGATGTATTGAATGATTCAATTTTCTTCAATTCAAATGTATTACATAAAAGCTAAATTCAATTTTTTTAAACAAAACTGAATGAAGAAAAAATTATTTAATTTTTATTATTAGATTTGAATTAACAAAATTCAAAGGTGATATGAATTTATTCCATTATGAATTAATTTAACGATGAATGAATTCTATTTAAATAAAAGCATTTAAGTTAAGCTAAAGAATTAGATGCTGGGAATGGATTTATGAAATAAATGGCTGACATTTTTTAATTCCGAATTAAGATTTTAGTGAATTAAGCTCATATTGAATTGATTAATTCGAAGTTGTGTATTTATTCTAATTAAAAAAAATAATATAAAAAATACATTTTTAATACAAGCTATTTGATTTAATTTAACATAAGCCATTAATTAAATCGTACAATTTATATGATATAAAAACTTGTCGCGATATTTTGCTAATGATTGGCTTGTCGCGACATAGATAATAGAAGCTTTTAAAACATTTTTGCATTTATTGTTGTCTACTTTGTCAACGTTTCCTTTTTATTATTTAAGCAGATTAGATACAAAGTCAATTTTCTTAATTTTGGATAAGACTCAATAATTTTTAGTCTGACTTCAATACAATCGGACCGATTGTGTGTCGTTTTATGATTGTTAATTTCTTCATATGAATTTTTATGAAAAACTTGAAAATAGGGAATAATTTTAACTCATAACTCCTTTATTAAATGAGTGTCCACGTTGAAACTGCACACAAACATAGAAGAGTGTTCAGTTATTTTATAATTTTAAAACTAGCAATACTTAGACACTACTAGAAAAACATAATAGCGGTATTCACAATTTTGCTCAGAGAAAACAGATTCATTGTCACAACCGAATTTGTCGCCAATCGAATTCTGTCGGTTGCATGTACCATCACATAGTTTAGTTGTAGTAACTGAATATATTGGTAGTCACAACTGCTACAAAAAAAATTATTCGGTTAGAACACATACAAATTAAACGTATATTTATTAGGCTAGTCCAAGTAAAAAAACAATATTTTTTAAAGTTATACAGTTTTTAACGTTTAATAGGGAAATAATTGCAAATAAATATATATTTCTATACATATGAACACATAAAAACTATTTAGAAAATCACTAAAGTCGCTTTTATCTGAATTTAAAAATTTGCCAGCCAAATATGGATTTTATGGCAGCTTTATGTACATCGGCGCACAACAAACTCATAACTTAGTTGACTCGATACATAGATCTATTCGATCGCAAAATACGGTAATTTTTAAAACGACTGATATATGTTGAATATTCATGTGGTATTCCTGACGGGAAAAATAAAGAAAAATGAATATTTTTTAAAGCATATCCCACAAGACATAAGTTATGTTACCTCATCATCAATTAAGTCAAACAATATAAGGTATTATAATTACAGCAGGGTTTTTTGATCTAGGCAAATGAGACAATTAAATAATATGTTCAATAAGTGCATAAATGCACATTTCTCTTAAGAATATAACCGTTACCCTTTTATAACACATACAAGAATGGAGCGCGATGTTTCTAAAGGCAGATTTAAGGAATATGTTAAAATTGACCATTATTTCATACATTATTCATCAGGGAGTAAATCCCACCATTCTCTATGTTTCATTAAGATTTTCATCATCCTTTGTCAGCAATCTACTACAAATACCATATATCTATAATTACATACATAAATGCATACTTATCCTTTATAGTTCCAAAGAAGACCTTCCGCTTTCTTAAGCTAATTCACATTAATTTCATTTTAAGTTATTTCTGTTTTAATATTTAATTATTTTTGAAAAAAGTCAAACAAATTTACATTATTGGGTTTACGTAATCTTTTGTCGGTTGGGAACACAGAATTAAAGAATTTGTTAATTACTACTACTGAAAATATAGTTAAAGCGAAAATTATTTGAATTCCAACAAGTTTATGATTGCAACAACAAATATTTAGTACTAAGAGGTGAATTTAATTGGTTGTGTCTGCCGAATACAAATACAAATTGATTGCAATAACTATTGTTGCTATTGTAGTGACCACAATTACATTATAGCTATGTTTTTGAAGCTATAAATACGGAAAAACTGTTGAGTTTATGAATATTTAGTAATGGTAATAATATGTTCAATGAAAACCGTGTAAAATATATAATGTAGAGTTTCCAAAAAACCGAAGAATTTCAAAACCGCGGTTTCAGTTTTAAAAAATATAAAACCGATCGGTTTCGGTTCGGTTTTGTGATTATTTATTAACTATTAAATCAGTTGATAATATAGGAACTGGTAAACAAATTTAAAGTTCAAATTTGACAAGTGTTTACGAGGATAAAGGAAAATTGGTACTTTTTCTTTTAATGTTACCTTTAAAAGTTGGCTAATATGCTTCCCCGTAAAGAAATAATCAAGAATAGGGTGCTCAATTGTATTATTATACCAAAAATGTAGAACTAAACCAAACTAAGGAGTACTTTTTCGTTCTATAATGTTGAACCTAGAATCAGGAAATTACTTTTTATTTTTCGTCTAATGGTACTTTTTATTATAATAAATTATTTTACTTATTGTATATACATAATAGTTGGTTGATATGCTTCTGAGTAAAGAAAGAATCAAGGATAGAGGACATAATGATATTGAGGTAACAAAAACTATTATTGAAATTTCTATAATAATGAACTTATAAGCAGGAAATTAAACACACATGATCCTGACTGAGTTAGAATATAAAAAAGGAAATTGCAGGTACTTTTTCGAACTAGTAGTACTTTTTGAATATTTTATAACTATGGACCCAGAAACGCGAATTCAAAACGGATAATTAATGTTACTATTTTTTTTGTAAAGGTACTTTTTGAATATTTTATAATAATAAACCTTAAAATTAGGCACAAATGATTCTGAATGAGTTAGAACTCACGAAAGGTGATTATAGTCTTACCTTTCTTTTGTATTTTCTATAAGAATGGACACAGAAATATGAAATTAAACATTCGTGATGCTGAGTAGGAATACAAAATGTGGGTCTTTATGGTACTGTTTTTATTCTAATACTACGTCTAGAATGAGCTACAATCCATATTAAAATGAATCAATAAACATGAATCTAGAGACATGTTTTCCTGAATTAGTATTAATTTACAAAGAGAGACTTAATAGTACTATTTCTTTATTCCAATTGAGGTGGCGAAGCGCACCGGACAGCCAGTACTCCATACTTTTATCGGATATTTGAAAATAACTTAGAATTTGTTACAAAAATTTTGCATTATTTTGTCTGCAAAAGGTAGCCTGCTACATCATCTGAAGCAACTATTGTAATACAATTTCATAAATTTAAACAAATCTTAAGATATTTTTACCGATCTGTATTTAGAGATATTGGATGAATAATTAGATGAAAAAGTTTGTTTCTCATTTCAAAATTTTGAATTTTTCTAATGAAAATAGATTAAAATTGAAAACCGAAGAATGATTGTCGGTTTCGGTATTGGAAACTCTAATATAATGTCCTATTGTGTATGAATCTCATATACGCATCCAAAATGGGCCAAAAATACAACCGAATAGTTGACGCATTTGCTAATCACTTAGGTAATGTATTTACCCAGCACTAATAATGGTTTTGCTTATTTTTATTAGAAAGTATCAGAGATAGTTATGATTCCCAAAATCAATATACCCCCGTCTTTTTTGATGGTGGATAAGGATTCACTTATAGAAAAGACTAACCTCCATTTTCCCAATCTCTGGTTATTTTTTTATCGTGACGATATTCTGGCAGTTCTAATACAAAAATTATATTAATTGGAAATATATCGTTACGAAAAACCGTAATCAGAGATTGGGAAAATGGGGGTAAGCCTACCAACGGAGAAGTAACTGAAGCTCTTTCTTTGTGGTTGAACTAAATGCGGGAATCTAGTGCTGTGATTTCACGCATATTGAAAAGTCAAAATAATTTGCTGTTGTATGGTTGGCTTCACCATTGTCACACAATGCACCATCCGCTGACATTGATGCTGCTAATACTTTTTTGCTTTCAAAATATGATCCATAAGAAATATTTAACGCTGATGAACTGTAGAATGCTACGTTTAATTGATTACACTACGCAATTAAACGGATGTCGCTTAATTGCGTTGGTTTATGGCAACCACGCGAGGAGACTTGGCTTGCCCTACAACGACTTCTGTAGATGTTGTCAAAACGAGGAGGAGAATGAAACCATTTTTCATCTTCTTTGTCACTGTCCGGCATTAGGTGATCTACGTTTACGGTTTCTGGGACACCGTTCCATAAATAGTCTTTCTGAGCTTTCGAATATGAGGCTTGAGGGCACCAACGCCTTTATACGGAGTAGTAATTGGTTAATAGGACCAGATATGGGAACCTCTCGAGGGCAACCTAATAACCCCTATCTTATTGATATGCCACTGTTGTAAATCTCCTTCTCTCTTCCTTGAACATCATCTTCTTAACTACTCAATCTTCCACTTCTTTCTTTTCACTTCTATCTGCCCCTCTTTCTTTCTAACTTCTAATTTCAGGTAACACAAAGGGATCATTGCTTGGACCCATGTGAGCTGTTCTTTTACTTTCCAACTTCACGGCTGCCTGGAAACCTAACCTAATTGCGTCGGTGAATCAATAACAGAGTATCTGAGATTTTTTTTGGAAAATCAATTAAGCGAAAATTACTAAGTAATTCTATTAAAATAAGACGTACCCGCGTTCTCTTTAAATGGTAAAGAGCTCATAAATGTTTGCGTTTATAATGTAGTTTAAAATCTTGTTTATTTTTTTTATAACATTCTTTGTAAGTAATGCTAATCTATTATTGATATAAAGAGTTACATAATTGCAAAATCACTAAGTTTTTGCCGAACAATTTAAAAACTACTTAAATTTTAAATTGACCGGGAATTCCTGATAATTATTTCCCGGGAAATCCATGGATTTCTAAGCCGGGAATTCCCGATGCCCAAACCCTAATTGCATTATATATTTTATTACAAAATTTGTGTATTAAACAAACAATGTATAACAAGTTAAATAACCTAAAACATAAATGTATACTTACTATATTAATTAGGATTTGTACTTTAAAATCGTATTTACATATTTAAATATAATACAGATATGTATGTACATATACTTATGTACTATATATGTATGTATATATGAATGTGTGTATGTACAATATGTGTACATACACACTCATCAATTGAGTGCGTGCGTGTGGGTGTACAAGGTTTTCTTTAGTTTCAGTTAGACAATCGTTCGTTCATTTATATGCAAAAAAACAACAAAAAAAAAAAAACAACAGCAGAATAAAATGGAAATGAAATTGTAAAACAAAACAAGAGCAGCAACGAGAATAAAACAACAACAACAACGAAAACAAAAAATTAACAATAAGAAATAATACATAATGTCGTTAAAGTGGAGCTCTTCAATTATAAACCAATCCCAAATTTAGAAAGGCTTTTATTGGTTTCACCCTTGGCTCTATCTATTTGAAATGAACCTTTATTTATGTATCTGATGGGTACCAGTACGCCGTCGCAGGAATTTGCAACCCCTGGTTAGTATTTCGAAAATCATTTGAATCTGTTCTGTGGTTGGCTGGAGTGCCTGCAAAAAATTCTGTTAATATGTTCGCTTAGAATTGAATCAAATCTTTGTTGATATACAATTCTTTTTTTTTTTTTTGTTTTTTTTTGTTTTCATTGTTCACCAACAAAATACAATACAACACAATACAATACAATATACGAGTACAATGCATTTTCATTGGGAAAATACATTAAAAATTCCATGTTTCATAGTGTGTAATATTGATAAGAATTCAAATATATACACTCACTCGTACACTCACACATACACACACATATATATATGTGAATTTACACATACAATCATCTATATATATATACACCGCTATATAGTATAGTACATATACATCCATATATAATGGAGTACTATGTATGTATATGTTTCTGTGTACAATACATACACAAATATAAACTCTATATAAGTATTAATGTATGTACGTAGTAATATACAATAGACCTGCCCAATATTGTTAGTAGCGTCAAATAAGATTTTTTTCAATATTTTATCCGTTTCCGGTTTATGTTCTATTATTCACGTGGCTCCGAATTCTCCATCATCAATTAGTTTTAGATCGAAAAACAACACAGGACGCAGGGCCGGTCTAATGTCCATTGCAAACAGATATAGCCGGAAAAGTACTTTATAGTATGAATTCGAGTATGTCTACACACTCCCTGAAATATTTATAAGACAAGAATTGTTTTTGCCACAAAATATTTTGACATGTATATACGTATTAGTTAAACTTAAATTTTTTCTTATATTTAAATATAAGGTTCCGTTATTCCAATTTGTATAAAATTACATTCAAAATAAATAATTATAAGGCCAAACATATACAGTAGGGATATAACTATTGACATTTTTTGCAAATATGCAAATTGGCATAGCATAGTCGAATAGAGCATTAAGAAATATGAAAAACCACGGTATTATTTTTTCGCGGTTGTTAAAAAAGTTAACGCACCAAACGCAATAAAGTTTTTCATTAAATATTTTCAATTATTTTGAAATACAATATATTTTGTTTTAATAATAACTGCGGACATACTTCAAAAGATAATTTATAAATAAAAGAAGTATCACACTTGCCAAAAAAAAAAAAATGATTTTCATTACTTATACAACATTGGCGATCACGTGGTGGTATTCCAAAATTTTCGTCAAAATTAGTTATATGCCTAATGTACAGTTGATTTAAATGTTAAAAAATACAAATATTTTTTACAAAATTCTAAAGATTTTCTTTGTTATTCTGAATATTTGCGCTGTATTTAAAGATAGTTTTCATTATGTACGACATGATTCTGGAAAATAGTTCAAATATTAACATATTCTGATAATTTTTTTTTAGAATATGTTTAATAGATTTGAAAATATTTTACAAATCAGCGTAGTAACTCCCAAAGCCTAGACAACAGATATCTTCTTCATCTTTGATTTATAACTCTACCGTTCAACATTTTTTGATACTTTAGATTTAAATAATTCCAAAAATTATGTTTGTACTTTCAAAAAACATGTTGGTCATTTAAAAAATATATTTTTTTTTATTTATTTTTTTTGGAATTTGTTTTAAATTTGTAGAACATCTCTATTAGTTTGGCGTTATAATTATTTCGTTTTAATGCAACGTTAAAGAGACGTAATTTTTTAATAGAAATAATGAAACGCAGACAAGGTTTTTTCTATTAAAATAATTTTCGAGGTTATAAATTTTATGATTGTGGCAAATGTTCTCGAGCTATGATAAAAACAATGTTGGCCTTATAAATATTTCGGGGAGTGTATCAATTTTAGTTTTTTTTTTGTTGTACTTTTGATACACATACACAATCGTTTTATACTCCAATACTCATACAAGAATAATTTGTAAACAAATTTCATAGAAATACATATTTTTATATTTTTTTTTTGTCCATACTCGTAATAATGCTTAGATTCGAAATGTATGAATGTAACAATACAATTGCAAAAGTATTGTTTTAAGTATTTATTCTAAATATGAAAAGTATCAAGGAAATGAAACTATACATCCAACTTGTCAATTTTGATTAATAGAATTCAAGACTGAGGAAATTTCGTAAAGTTCTTGAACTTAAATAATGGAAACCACAAAAAAAAGTTCTAAGCTTGCTCCACATATTTTTATCATAACTTGAAAACTATTTTAAATTCATAAAAAAACGGAGATTCTAGGCACCGCTATGTTTTTAAACGTTTTTATTTGATGTGTGAAGGTAATTTGAAATATCTTTTTTAACCAAATATGTAGTTCAAATCGTTATCGAATTATGCTGTATAAATGAGCTGTAATAACAAATAAGAGTGTTACATTCTGTGCCGAATCTTACACTTATAGCCATCACCAATATAATACGGACACCGATTTTTGTGCATTTTGGTTATAGTTAGTTATTTATTATCTGTTACTAGAAAATGTCTGTGGCAAATTTCACCTTGCTGGATTCAGAAACAAAATATGTATAATGGTAAGTACGAACAAAGTTTTTCATATATTTTGATCCATAATTTTATTATCAGTAACTATTTGTGACCAATTTCTATGTCTCCTCATTTTGGCTCTATCGAGTTTCAGACAGACAGACGGACGAACGTAGCTAGCTCGTGTTACAGAACATATTTGTGAGTCTACGACCAGTATTTTCATGCACAGAAAAAGTTATTACTTAAATTTGTTCAATAAATTGAGTAATAGTTTTTATTTCAAAACAGAAGTAACACAAGTAAATGTGCAATTTAAAAACAGAAACAAAAGGAAAAGGAAAAAATATGTCAAATTTTTATTTATTTTGTGAAAAAAATTTTCATCCAAATAGCAAGGGACTTTCTTCAGTAATAAGCGGAAGGATTCATCATTCCTTGTATTATATTATTTGCCAGGTAAGTAAATAGAATTAAATATGTATGTATGTTATCTAATGTTGTAAGAGTTTCGACGCTATTTCTGATTCCCTGAAGTTCATGTTTGTTGCTTTTGATATTCCCGACTTATTATTCCGAGTGACCTTAGGGATAATACTTCCGTTTCGGGTAAGTACTTGTTCAAATGAGAAAATATGTTCAATTCAACTGTCAATGTTGAATGTCTATGTTTTTGTGTCACTCCTAGGTCTAGATGCATTGATCGTTGATGGCTTCCACCGAGATGACGCCACGTTTGTTTTTAGTTTATAGTTAAATTTTAAGTACATATGTATGTACATTACATACATTACATACATTACATACATTACATACATTACATACATTACATACATTACATACATTACATACATTACATACATTACATACATTACATACATTACATACATTACATACATTACATACATTACATACATTACATACATTACATACATTACATACATTACATACATTACATACATTACATACATTACATACATTACATACATTACATACATTACATACATTACATACATTACATACATTACATACATTACATACATTACATACATTACATACATTACATACATTACATACATTACATACATTACATACATTACATACATTACATACATTACATACATTACATACATTACATACATTACATACATTACATACATTACATACATTACATACATTACATACATTACATACATTACATACATTACATACATTACATACATTACATACATTACATACATTACATACATTACATACATTACATACATTACATACATTACATACATTACATACATTACATACATTACATACATTACATACATTACATACATTACATACATTACATACATTACATACATTACATACATTACATACATTACATACATTACATACATTACATACATTACATACATTACATACATTACATACATTACATACATTACATACATTACATACATTACATACATTACATAAATATTACATTAAAAATATATGTAAAATATAATATATTCGTATTTTTATGTGTATGGTTACAATTAATAGGTGAATTGTATTAATTAATATTTTAGTAGATTTTTTTGCAAAATTTGAATTACTAACTTAATTGATTCAATAAAAAATTTAATTGAAATTTTGACTTCGCCAAGACGGCTGATAACACGATTACCGATCAGCCAATAAAAAGTCCGTAATCATGGCTCTGCAGCGCTCGTCATACCGGTTAAAACTTCTTTTCAACAAACGCACAGTTTGAGCAACACACCACTCACTTTGGAAATAAGTTTACAATATTTCCCAAAGTTCTTCATGCGTAAAACGTCTCATTTATAGAAGGACATAAACAATTTCATAGCTGTCGTAATTGATTATTGAACAGTAATTTTCTTCAATTTGTATTAATACTTACAGCCTGGCCCACGATGTCGAACGTTGTCGTTTCAAACGACAAACAGCTGTTTTGCGGCTCACTAATATTCTTAGTCGAAAGAAAACAAATACGAACGATAACGTAAGCAATTCAAGACAAAATTTGCGGCTCACTATTTACATATTCTGATATTTCTACGAACGGAAATGTCAAATTCATTCACTTTTTGTTTATTGTCTTCTGTTCAAGAATCTAGTACAAAACGGATGCGTACTTATTTATTATTATTATACATTTGTGCAGAATATAACATAATTACATGTATTTTCACTTATACTTACTGGTTTGTGGTAGAAAAATAAGTAGAATTTGACGAAAATACTATTTATTTTTGTTTGAGATGTCCCAAAAGTACTCCTTTATATTCTTTAGCTGAGTTATTTATAGAGTTATGTATTTACAATAATAAAAAATAAATAAGTCGCACCCACAAGTGCTTAATTATTTTATTTTGTCTCAAATAATGGTTTTTAATATATTGTCGATTGTTTCTCAATTGTATTTGGATTACGTTTAAAACGTAAAGCAAAGCGAACGATAAGTCGTAAGATAGTGGACCACTGCTTCGAATGAAAGTGAGTGACTTACTTTCTTTCGCTTAAGTTTTCTTTCGACATCGTGGGCCAGGCTGTTATTTGGTAAAATCATAAGAAAAAAAGTTATTGTTGTTTGAACAAAATTAACTTAAAACAAGTAACAAGTATAGTCGGTCAAGCTCGTCCATATTATACTCTACATCGAATATATGAGCAAATAATGGACCGATCGCAAACAAGTTTAGTAACATAATTTCTGTGCATATAAAACTTATTTGAGTTACATATTATACGATATTAATACACGTAAAATATTTGTGCATTTTAACCCTCCGACGGTTCAGTCATTCGTTGTCCTTATACAAAGTACGAGGTCCACAGGGACCTATTTCTATTTGTATGGAATTTTATATGAAAACGCATTTTTTTACATTTTGATTTATTATTATTTACTAATTATACATGTATAATGAATGTCAGAAAAAAATTTAAGGAACACGTTTGTGATGTGTTCAAAGCATAAAACAAGCCAAAAGACAGTGCATTTATTAACGATTTCTTGAAATTTCAGTACAAGGACCCAGCGGACCTTTTCACTCTTTCCCGTACTAAACACATTTAAATCTCAATAGAAATTAAAAAATTGGTCGGATCGCTTTGAGTTTTTAAACGATTCTAGATAAAATTTCCTTGGAACACATGTGGGGGGTGGGTATACTTCCCAAGGACCATCAAGGAGTAACTTCAGTTTGAAAATGAAATAGGTCCTCAGGGACCTTCTCACCCGCCGGAGGGTTAAAGTGTTTTCCGGAATTGGGCCGTATATGGGAGCTATGACTAATTATGTATAGATGCTCACAAAATTATGTAGCATAATTTGATGTAGGGCATTAGTACATTAACACCCTTTTTAGCATTTTCTCCTTCAGTGCATATGAATAAAAAAACAATTAACTATCAAAAAAAAATAATATATATATTTGTACAGTTTTTAATTTATAAGGTAAATTTATTCGATATTTTTTCGAATACAAACCGATTTTAAAAAGTAATGTCTAGTTATATAAAATTGTCTTCAAAACAATGTGCAGAAAAAAAGCTTTCATAGAAAATAATTAAAATAACTACAGTGCACTCGCGGTAACGTGAACTAATTAAAACCAAGGGTGTTCATGTTAGTGAAATTGTTCACGTTAGCGATTGTCGAATTTCATGGAAAAATTATAAAATTTTATAATATAAACCTGTGTTTTACACGCTTGAACGTGAAATTATTTTATTATTATTTTCATTATTAAAATATAAAACAAAAATGATTGATTGAAATGCATTACAAAGCAAAATGAGATTACGAGAAAATATACTTTGAAATAAAATTACATAGCAAATAAAATTACTCATACGTTGCCATACAAAAAATATTAATTTAAAGGATACAAACGCATTTTAAATATAAGGGGATTCCCTAATCTTTAAAAATCGAATTTAACAAATGCAGTGAAAACAAATCGTTCACGTTATAGAGCTTTCTGAGTTTGTTCACGTTACAGAGCTTTCATAAAAACTTATGAAAGCTTAATTTTTTGCCTCTCTACCCTAAACAGTTTTTTCAAAATAACTCAAAATTTTTAAGGTGTTTCAAAATCTTAGGCATACAAACCCCATTAGTCGCTTTTCAAGTTATGAAAAAGCGTTATTTTGTAGCAGAGTGTAATTTGTTTTATTTTTGTTAATACATTATTATAAAAATATAATAATCCACAAGATTTTGTCACAAGTGTAAGTAATTTTATAATTTCAAAACTCAAACAGTAACTGAAATGTGTTTACACCATTTTCAATTGTATTTCAAAAGTTCCTAATTGTATATCAGAATTATCTGAAATACTAACAGATAATTCTGAAATACTAATGGACATTTCTGAAAAACAATTGGAAAATTCTGAAATACAATTAGCAAATGTTTAATTGTAGTGTCAATATTACTAAAACTAGTTAAAACTAATGACTTAAATACGACAATGGGGTATAATAAAATTAAATCATCTGGAAGATATCAGTTATACTTTTCAAAAACCAATTTTGAGTTGTGAAGGTATTGTAAGTTAATTAATTAATATTTTTAATTTTATATGTTATTACATAACAAGAAGATATTATCAATATGAAATTATGTTTTATTTACATACATACATCCATCCATACATATGTATGTATGTATATCAAAAACTGGCATCTAACACTCAATATTAATGGCCAACGTTAAATTTTAAACTTTTATCCTACTTGATTTATTTATATCGCTCATTTGCTGCAACAACGTCATAACTTAAAATTCGTGTTTTTTGAACTGAGTAATACAAAAAATGCGCCGTTCTATAGTTTTTCATAAAGTTTCATCAGTTTTCAAAAAAATCAATTATTTTTTGTGTGATAGTGTTTTTTTGTTGTAAGCATCAAAATTAAAATTCATGTTTTCTCGTAAATTAGACAAATAAAAATTTGGGTTAAATACAGATTAGAAATATATTAGCATCTACTATTTTAATCAGGTTTTATTTCTGAAATACCATGATTTGTTGAAAATTTATTTAAGAAATAGTAAAATGTTATAATACATTCAAATCCGTTTTTCTCGATACGACTTTTTTTGAATTATGACGTTGTTGCACCAAATGGGCGATATGAATGTCTATTTCTGTAGTAATATCAAATACAAAAAGTTGTATCCAATATAAAGTAATAAGAATATTAAATTAGTTAAATTCAGAAACATAAATATCCATTACAAAAGAAATTTGTCGATTCTATTAAAATAACAAACTGTTTATAATTATTAAATATTTGTATTCCATTGACAAAAGGAACAAAACATTATAACGAGAATATGTAATTTTCATCTCTATTCCTCATTTGAGCACAGTGGTTGCGTAACTTTATAAATATAAAGTAACAAAAACTTTATTAGACACTGGAGCAGATGAAGAACATATTTTAAGAGAGAGTGATTGTCTGGGAGTGATTGTAATGTGTAGATATTTTATGTTATAATATTATATACATAGTTTACTAAAAAGGCAATTCACAAGCTTAGATAGAAGTCAAATTTCCCGGACCTTCAGTTTAGTAATTTGAAAATTTCATATTTTTCGTATGTTTATATAAGTACATTAGAGTTAATTTGAAAAATCACCATTTTTTGAATTAATTTTTACCTTAAAATCGACTGGTGAAATCAGATTTGCAATATATTCAACCGTTATTGCTCTACAAAAAAATTATTTCAAAATCCGCGTATTTAGGTGCGTTGAAACACCACAAGGAGTGAAAATTTTCAAAAAAATTATGATACCCAAAAAACAAATGAAGTGACCTAGTCACAAACGAACTCTAATATACATACATAAATATATGTATGATATAAACTAATCGATTCCTAGAACATATGTATCTGATAATTGATAATAAATAACTAAAAATTCACCTAAACATGAAATTTATTAATTTTAGTGACACATTTTAAAAAACGATTAACCGAAAATCAACCGGAAATTTTTAAGAAAATTGGCCACACAATTCCGGCCAAAAATCCATAACTTTTTTATTCCTTCATAAAAATGTTTAAAATTTAATATTTGTATTAAGAATAACATAACCGATCGATCGATAAATATTTCAATGTTCAAATACAGGGTTTTGCCAAAAAAGCATGTACGTTCTAAAAGTATCAAAAAACATATCTGGAAGTGGCTGAAATTTAGTCAAAAAATAAAGAATAACATAAGTGATCGAAAAAAAATTGGGCATTCAAATTTCGGAATACATATAAAGGTTTTCGCCAAACAGTCATGCACGTTTTAAAAGTATCGAACAAAATTATTTTATTCATGTAAATGCCTTAAATTTGGTGTGCAAGTTAAAACAACACACTTGATCCATCGCCAAAAATATTAGAAATTGCATACACGGTTTGGCCAAATAAACATTGGCGTTATAAAAGTATCGAAACATGTATGTCATTTATGTAAATGGCTTTAATTAGGTTTATAATGAAAAATAACATAAATAATCCATTGAAAATATTTCGACATACAAATACATGGTTTGTCCAAAAAAGCATAGACGTAAATAACTCTCAATCTTACATAATTTTTGAAAATGACCAAAAAAATTGTAAAAGATGATGGCACTGAAATTGTTCCGATTATTGAAATGACACTTAATGGCAGCTGAAACTTATAGTATGTACTTACTTTTGATAGTTTACAGTATTATATCCAATTTACACTTAACCTCTAATAGCCTCTTTTAATTTTGTCTGGCCTTTAATTTTTTTTTAAATTTAGTTTTACAGCACTATAAATAACCATATAGTTACTTTGGGCGTGTGTGAAACGGTTTCAAAGTATTGTAGTAAGTAAAATTTTGACACTTCTGAGGTGAATAAAATTTCACTAGCCCTGGGGGCTAGAATTTTTGACATTTGATTTAACATTTCTGACAAGTAGCAAATTCAAAGTTAAAATTGAAAAATTAAAATAAAAACATTAATAATTTTTAAATAAAGAAAAATGGAAAGCGTTATGTTTGTTACATGTTATGTTACATGTATTATGTTTAATTATATTTGTTGGGAGCAATTTAGAGCGTCATATATAGGTGGATAAAAGTATTGAAAGAAATATTTGGTTCACTGGCTAGAAGTAGGTGGATTAACTATTAATATTGCATTTAATGTTAAATTCATTGTAATAATTTTTCACAAACGTCAAAAATTTATACTGTCAAAAAAGTTATCATTTCACAAAGTAAAAACATGAAAATTTTTCCCCACAGACAATTATTTTTTTACCATAGTACTTTGCTATTATTTCACACACGCTCTTTATAGCCAAAATAACAATGATGCTATATAGTTTGAAGTGTTAAGACAAATTTACCATCAAAATACAAAAAACAATTTTGTAATGCAAAAACTAAAATTTGTAAAATTTAAAAATAAATATATTTTAAATTACAAGATATACTTTATTAAAAAAATATGCAGGATTTTTTTTAATTTTATATTTTCCAAAATTTTGTATAACAAATTAAAATTCCTTGAAATCTGTTCTTATTCAGATGTGGTCGTCTTTGACCCACCTTTTATTCTAACAGTGTGTTTACGAAATCTCATTTTCTATACTATCGTACTACTACCATTTTTTCGGATCGACCCCAATGTGTGACGGTAAACAAATCACATTTAAAGTTTCCCACATTTGGGTTGAAGTGTTTATATGAATTTTTGGCCTAGTGTTGATTTAATATTACTGTTTCATGTTTGGCCGCATATTCTGGATGTTTTTCAAACGAATCAGTTGCGTTCTGCCCAGATTTCAGCAGCTCATAATAGATCGGACCCTTTTGGTCCCACCAAATACAGAGCATATTACCTAAGCGCCATCGATATTTGACATTGTCGTCGATTCGTCTGGTGATCTTGCTTCACATGATATATCTTACGCTTCGGGTTATCGTAATGGATCCATTTTTCGTTGCAAGTAATGATTCCGTGCAAAAATGATTTTCTTTTATAGCGCACAGTGGTATCGAAAAAAAGAGGGAAACAAATCTGTATGTTCTAAGCCCTTAGTCTGATTTAAATGAAATTTCATATGTACAAAGAAGAAGTGTTGTCGTATTTAAGTTTTGAATTTGGACTGCATGAGCCCATCAGATGTGCGGCCAGAGGTCCTTAAAATAGGACACCTCGGGTATGTTCATTTTTAAAAACGATCCTATTTCATCGTCTGTGTTCCGATTTTAAATAAAATTACATATGTACAATCTACAACTTAAGAGACATTCGCATTCGAAAATTAAATTTTCAACATTTTTTGATAACAGCGGGTCCAAATATTTCTAGATTTTCTCCATTTTCTTTTATTGCACTAACAGAAAACGTATATGTCAAACAAAAAACTAATTGTTTCAAAATTGTGACTGACTCCAAAGTTATATGCATTTTAATTTAATAATTTAAAAAAAGACAATTTTTCACTAGTTTTTGGGAAAAAAGTACTTTTTTTTCATTTTAAGTTATTGTTGATACCGTACATAAATTTGTCATTCCGTTTGTAATTTCCACAATATAATTTTCCGACCCTATAAAGTATATATATTCTGGATCCTTATAGATAGCGGAGTCGATTTAGCCATGTCCGTCTGTCTGTCTGTTGAAATTAATTTTCTGAAGACCCCAGATATCTTCAGGATCCAAATCTTCAATAATTCTGTTAGACATGCTTTCGAGAAGTTTCTATTTTTTTGCCTATTTTTGATCTATATCTCGATTACTAAGTCTTAAATATAGACAATGTGGATATCTAATACTAGATATTTCAAAGTCCATTGCAATGATGTATATAAGGCTATAGTAAGTTGGACCTACAATGGGTCAAAATCGGGAAAAATATTTTTTAACCCGAATTTTTTCACAAAAAACTCTTTTTTCACTAATAAATTAAAAAAGATAAATTTTTAAATTAAAAAAATTTTTTTGTAAAAAAATTGGAAAAAAATTAAAAAAAAATTTCGAAAAAATTTTTTTTTTTTTTTTTTAAATAAAAATTTTTTAAATTTTATTTTAAAGTATAATTTGGTGAAGGGTATATAAGATTTGGCACAGCCGAATATAGCTCTCTTACATGTTTTTTATGTAAAATTCAAGTTTAGGGCAAAAATTCTAAAATCGCATATTCGATATCAAAATATAGGAACCCACTTAAGATGACCAAATATGTTCTTAAAACTATGGTATGTATGGATATTATAGTTAAAAAAACTAAAAAATACATTTTTGGGATTTTTAAACAGTTTTTTGGGAATTGCGGAATTTCTAATTACAAATTTAAAAATTAGTTTTTAGTTTTCCATTTTCAATAGAAAAATCTATATACATAAATGTAAAATTCCATTATATTCATGAATAAAAATTTAATTTCAATTTGAAAAATTTATATCTTTGCAAAAACTCAATAAAAAGCATTTTTGTCATATTTTTCAAAAAATTGTTCCATGAATTTTTTAATTGTTTAAAGTTATATATATTTTTGGGCGATATTTGACTTACGTGTCAAAATTATCACTTCTGAACCGCACAAACCATCTCTCGCACGATGAAACCGATGAAACACATTCACCATACGCTTCGGTGAGCAATCGGTGTGCTTCAGTGGCACTTTATTCAAACTAAACAAGTAAATCAAAAGTAAATCTCGCATTGTTTGCACAAAATTCGACATTTTTGAAGCAAAAAAAAAAAAACTTTGGTGTTTTACACTATAATGTTCAATAACTAAGTGAGAATAAATGACAGAAATGCCATCTATTGTAGATCCCGCATTTTGAAGTCATACATCCAATACTAATGTTAAAATTTATATACTAAGCATCGCAAATTAAACATTTTTAAATATTTAAGGATTATGAAATGCTAAAATTGTCTATAAAATAAGTCAATATTTTAAAAATGTTATCAAAGTATGCCAAAATATATTCAAATAAGCAAATATATTTCGTTAAAACCGGTTAACCGTCTTATTGAAAAAACAGTTTGACCGATTTTCGGTTTTGTATACTCTATATAAAGTCTTGAAAAGTTTGCCCAATTAATAAACTAATATTGAAGATCAATACTTCAAGAGCACTGCTGCTATTTCAACCGATTGTTGAAGAAATTAGGAGTCTAAATGCGAACATGTTTCGTAATTAGTCACTTTCCATGAAGTGTTCAAACTTAATATGACCATCGACTGTGCGTACAGGATCTTAAGTAAATGAAACATTAATTGCAGAAAACACTAATGAGTAATTTTCAAGTATGTAGTTTAAATATTTACACAATTGTAATTTGCCAACAATAACAACAAAAATAACAATATTTGGAATAAACATCAACAAAATCATAAGCGAACAATACAGACAACAACAAAAAAGAAAACAAATCTACGAATACAAACATCTGTATGTATGTGTGTGTATGGCAGTGGCAGTAAAACAAACCTGGTCGAAAGTGCTTCGCAAACAACATTACAGAGTGAAATCTATTGTCAACCATTAATAATTTTTAACAACAATGAATAATAATAATACGTTCAGTAAGCATCTGTTATTATTCCAAACAAATCAAAACAAGTGCAGTAGGGCAACAATTGTATGATACTCTCTTTTACACACACACACACACACATACATACACGCGCCATCACTTACACGCATACGAGTACAACCTGCTCTCACACTTTGTCCTGAAGGAAATGAAAACAACACACACACACACACACTGATAAACTGACTCACACAAATCTTCATAAATTGAAATTGTGGCTGAGGATGAAATTGAAAAGGAGGGGTGCGGTAAATGGGAAAATGATACACTTTATTTTTACGCGTTGTACACAATCATAAAACAACAAATTGCCACATAAATACGGGGTGGTTTGCCACGTAATAGATTTTATTTACTTGTTTTTGTCTTTGTTTTTTTCCTCTTTGCTTTTTTACTTTTAAAATAAATTTGTTTTCCTGTTCGTTTCCCCCTTTTCTTTTATTATTGTTACAATCGGTGAAAAGGGGTTTATCAAAAAACACAATTTCTCAGTCTCACTCCAGTCACTCATCCCATCCATCCTTCCATCCATCCCATTTTACAAGTTTATGCAGTAAGTAGTTATAAAGTAGATTTGTATCTCATATCCAACACCACAACTGGCACTTATTCTGGTTGGCGAACAATGTGCAACAGCTTTTTCTATTTAGTGTTTCTCGTGTAGAATCAATCTACCTTTATTTGGATTAATTAGGAAACACATAAACTAGAAATATTCTGCGTAGCAAAATGAACAGTACCCAGCACATATCAAATTAGTGATTACGACTAACGTATGTGCAAAAAATATGGGAAAACGATAAATATAAAATAAAAACATGGAATTAAGCTAAATTATCAAAAAATATTGACTCCATATAGCTTCAATAATTAAGTAAAATCTTTAACGTTTTTGTTTTGAAGTTCACGACGAAAATAATGGTAATAAATAAAGGATCCACTCCAACTCTTTACCTCGCTTCTTCTATCATCCTTTCTTGTAAGTCTTATAATTTAAAATCAAGTATGTACTACTATTTGTTTAGTTATCTTATTTATTTTCAATTTAACATAGTTTGTTTTGTTTTATTTAAGTTTAATTACAAAATACAATTAATTATTGTAACTTAATGGGAGTGAAAAAAATAAATATTAGCATAAGCTTTTAAATTAAATTCGTTTTTTTTTTAAATAATTTTTCACTAGAAATTGATAGTAACTTTATATTATTTTCACTAATCAGAATGAGTTAAAATCTGAAGAATTTGTTTATGGAATAATTGTATATTTTAAGAAAGGTATATTCTGTGTTGGTTTCGTTTCGGGAGCTGGATTTTAGGAAGATTGATTTGACCTCAAGTAAATTAACGTTTATGTAATACATTCATTTAATCTAATTTGGATTTACATATATTGCTTGTATTTCAAATTTTGTTTATTAAGGGAAAATAGTGCATGTTAATTTGGGTTGCAACGATAGATGAAAGGCTGCTGGTACAAATAATTTACTTTGATTTGATTAGAGTCACAAATTGAGCTGTAATATTGCGAAAGCATGAACAAATTGTATGAAGAATGTTCAATTAACCTAGGAGACAAATTCTGGGACATCGTTCCCTAATTAGTCTCTCTGAGCTCTCGAATTTGAGGCTTGAGTGCATTTATGCCTTTGTAAGGCACAGTAATTGGCTAACCAGACCTAATATGGAGATCTCCATGGAGTGACCAATGATGACCCACTCTCCTCTCTCGTATCTCTTCTCTCACTCTTTAATCCTAACTAATAACTGACTGTCCCCTTCTCTCTTTTTCATATCTACTCTGTTCTTCCCTTCTTTCCTATATACTTTCAGGTAACACAAAGGGACCTATGCTTGGACCCACGTGAGCTGCACTTCTTCTTCACTTCGCGGCTGCCTGGAAACCTAACCTAACCTAGGATACAAATTAGATACTTTTGGTATAAGCCAAATAATTCTTGAAATTTCTTTAAAGCAGAATAAATAATTTTGGATTTGGGGACGGATCTTATTCAGGTTTGCAAAAAAAAAAAAAATGGTAGTTTTGCTGCAAATTTTAATTTTTAAAAAAATACACCCATAGTATTTTATATAAAACTAGCGGTCCCGGCGAACTTCGCCTCGCACCAATTTTAAGCCTTCAGACAAACTTTAGAGTAATAATACAACACAAATATTTAAATTTTCAATGTGATTTATTTGAATGGAATCAGTAGAGAGCGATTTGATGAACAATGTTTTTCGATTTGTTTACGACAATCCGGAATCAGTTTAACAATGCACAAAACTCGTATAAATTGCAGCAAGAAAAATAGCACATTTACTGTAGAAAATTACAATGCCAAAATGACACCTGTCAGTCTAAGATAACGCATAATGCCATCTATCGAATTTTGGCTGAGAACTTTCTATTTTTTTCATTTGGAATGCCATTAAGTAATAATTTCACACAAAATTTCATACAAAAACTCCAATTTTCCAACTTTTCCGGAGGGATTTTCCAAAATTTTCATCCGTAAAAACCTTCTCCTCGAAAATACGAATACAAGAATCGGCCCATAATTACTTATGAATTACTATACATTTTTTACACCACTTTTATATATATAAGTAGATAATAATATGTGCATAGTTTTAAACAGTAATAATGAACAAAAACAAATGTAAATAAGCAAATTTGTTTAATTATAAAGGTTTTTTTGTGTATAATGTTGCATTTATTTAAGTGAATCTATATTTTTAAACCTCAGGGGGTAGGGTAGTTCATTCAAAGTCAGCGGAGTTAGTTAAATTGTAGAGTTGCGACAGGAAGACAGACAGACAGACAGACAGACAGACACTGTTGCTAATAAGATTCTGGGTTAACATATTGTTAAAGTAGTTATCGCACGCAGTGAAAGCAAAAATCACCCTCTTGAATTTTACGCTATAATTTGTTGGTGGGTTCTTTTACATATTGTGGTCCCCGTGCAGTTCATTTAAAGTTATTTAGTGTGCGTGTGTTTGTAAGTTGAAAATAAAACTAAGGTACACTTTTGGGAAACATTAGATTCTACAGCAGAAGCAACCTGCGGCAGGCAGACGAGAAAATCTAATATGTAGTACGAGAACGTAACCGTTACACGTTCGAATGCAATAAAAGAACAACAACATTGACCGACGGCAAGGGCAGAAGCAACATGGGACGATGCCGACGATGACGACAAGTGTAATGGGAAAATAAATGTGTGTGGATATGTAGCTACTTGTTTCTTGCATTTTTTTTGTTGTTGTTTGTATTTAACAACATGCGTAACAGGCATGGAACAGGTTACTGAGACATTAACATGTAAGTATACACAGGAACATACATACATAGATGGATGGGTGGATGGATGCATTAAGCACATTATCCGGGGTTATAACCTCACAGCGATAATGGTGGTAGAACTGAGCTTACACGGTTACATAGACTTATGTATTTACGTACACACAGCATTAGGATGAGTAAACAAGCAAGGTGGGTTAAAGGGACGCAAAATATTATGATTTATTTTTATTACAGCGGGTAAAGTGGTGTTTTACGAGCAAAAACATACAAATACGAGAAAAATGTTAAAAAACAGGAAGAAAAAGAACACTGATAGACTATCAGACAATACGTAGAGATTCCCAAACGTTAAATAGTAATTTTTAGTAACGTTTTTTTTATTATTCAGATAGTCGATGGTATTATCCAATAATATTGAACTTAATTCCAAAAATTCAGTTTTTATATCCTTCTTCATAGTTTCATTTGGTAACTCATGAAATATATGTACATATATTCTGAATACTCGCAGTTGTAGTTTAGCGAAGTCTGTCTATCTGTTGAAACTAAATGATTAATACTTCAATATATGGAGTATAATCCCAATTAGGATTATACTCCTAATTGGGTGACATCTGCACTATATTTCTGTTAATTTGCAATTTCTCTGGTTACTACCAGATACTTTGGCAATACAAGTATTCACTAACACCACATAGAAAATCAGACTAATAACATAAGTTTAAAAAAATAGGTAACAATTTTCCACACTAAAGCCACTGTCAGTTTGAAATTTCAAAGTAATTTCCTGATTCTAGGTTCAATATTATAGAAAATTCAAAAAGTACTATTTGAAGACGAAAAAATACTCCTTAGTTTATTTTAGTTCTCCATTTTTGGCATCATTATACAACTGAGCACCATATTCTTGATTATTTCTTTACTAAGAAGAATATCAGCCAACTTTAATATATAAGCTAACTAATTTAATATATTAAAAAGGTACCATTAAAAGAAAAACTACCAATTTTCCTTTAAAGTTTGAACTTTAAATTTGTATAGCATTTCTTATATTATCAACTGATTTAATAGTTAATAAATTATCACAAAACCGAACCGAAACCGATCGGTTTTCAATTTTTTAAAACCGAAACCGCGGTTTTGAAATTTTTCGGTTTTTTGGAAACTCTACTAAATATACGTAACAATATTAAGTAAAAGGAAAAAAAATTTAAAAATCTCGCATTTTTAAGTCATACATTGAGATTTTGGAAAATTTTATATATAAAATAAAGTCAAGGAAAAAATCGAAAATTTCAAAATTGAAACTGAAAAGAAACGGATTTTTTAACATATTTGCTTTATAACGAATATTCAAGTTACGAGCTCTACAAATTTGTGAACAGGTTTATCCACAAATTTAATATTTTAAAAGCTTTTGGTATATAATTTTACAATCGTCCGATTGTAGTTTGAAAGAGACATATTTATTACCACTTTTCTTCTGTGCCAGATTTTAACGGAAATCATCAGACCTTTTGCACCAGCATATGCTAGAAAACTGTACTTGATGTGTCGTGAGGGATATAAATGAAAATATTTATAAATTTTTAGTATTTTCTTTCTTAAATATCTCATAATTTTGACGTCCTAAATTTGTTTCAATATTTTTCCCGAAGTTAGACGACCTAAAGTAACAAACCATGTTTCACATCATTAACAAAAACCTTGTAAACTTTGTTACGTTTTTAAAAGGTAAAAACGTAACAATTGGTGTCAGAAGTGAGATTCCAAAATAAAAAGCATGAAGTTTGAGGAACTAAAAGTTGAACAAGAAAGAATTGAGTAAGTTGGAGCTACCAACAGTAGGTAACAAAGCAGAATATCAAAAGAGGCTGATAGATGAATTCAAACGGCGTGATATTGACATCGGAATTTATGAATTCGAGTATACAGAAGAAATGGAAGTTTCTACCCGTGCGACAACAAGCAGCTTGGATGTAAGCACAATGTTTGCGGCTATGATGGAAAGGATGGATGAAATGGAAATGAAACTTCAAGAAACATTTAGAGTCAACAACGAGAAACTTCTAGCTAAAGTTCGAGGTTAAAGCTGGAGTAAAAGAAACAATTCAACACATAGCTGAAATGGAAGCGAATCAACAATCATTACAAGAACCACCTTTAAAAAGAGCTAGCACTGAAGAAGAGTATTTCGTATAGGCACGTGAGGAAGAGGATGATTGTATAGACAATGGTTTGTTGATGTTGGAATCAGCAGATGTGTAAGGTGGCCGTGTAACGATAAGGGCCCTCGTTGAGCAGTGCAATGACGGAATGGTTCCAGATGGAGTGCTTGGTCTGTCCCGCAGTGAAAAGATCATCAGGACGGCTTCCGAGATGGGTGAATGTGCTTCAGCAGAGGCAGTGAATAGTTGTGAGAAGGGTGCTGCCAATGAGTTCTCCAAAGAAATACATGAACTCGTTCGGAGACGAATTAAAATGACCAGCGACCAAGTGAAGGCCAGATGTAGCCCACAACGCGGTAAAGGTTTGTCTTCCAAACTACAGAGTTACTGGAAGGGACTACATAGGATGGTTAAGAACTTGGATGACATGGTCTATAGAATACGGAAGTGTGGAAGACCGATATCGAGAATCAAGGTTAAACATCTGAAACGACTAGCTGACCACTGGAAAGGTGAAGCTGTGGCTATTCGGGACGAACAGGCTTAAGTGGGGGACAGTGTTACGAATTTGCAAAAGAGATTTAAATTTAACGGTCTGTAGCGACTGCAACATTCAACAATGTTGATAGCATGCGGTTGTTGGCATTGTTTGTAAGTGTGGCAACACTGAATGTTTGATCGAAGGCTCTGGAATTCGAACATACGAGATTTGACCGTTAAGAACAATCTCGACTACTCGGATGAAGATGGCAGTGTGTATAAATGGTGACATCGGTTGCTTTAGTTGAGTTGAGTTGATCATTGTCGCTGTTAGAGTTAACATCAACTGTCATGTACGTGTGTGTTTGTACATTATAAAGTTTGAGTGCATTTCTGCGAATTAATAAACGTGTAAAAAGACACTGAGTGACTATTTGAATTGTTGTTGGTGTACATTCTAAATAAATAAAGAGTTGTTACAATTTTAAACTACTAAAACTGCTTTTATTTGCAATCAAAAGTATCAGGTTTATTTAAAGGAAATATACCCCGTTTTTAAAAGGTAAAAACGTAACATTATCTATCTCTAATGGTGATTTAGGTTAGAATATACATCTTCGTTATAACAACAGGATGCTAGAAACAGGATGTTTCAACTTCCCGAGCTTTTTTGATTCTCGGGAATGGTGAAATTTTGTATGATGTAGTGTTATAATCATTACGTATATAAGGATGGTCTAAAATTGTTCTACGTAATCTAAAAGCCAAATGCTGAAAATTTGAGCACAATGAAGTAAAAGTTTTGAATTTTCATAATAATATGTCAGATAGCTAAAGCTATGTTCCTCCTCTTTAAGAAAATAATTATAAAGTAGTACCAAAACTAGTCAGTTTTGCGGGAAACATTAATTCATACTGTTGTTTAACTTTATATAATATCCATCTAATTTTCGGACATTTAACAATTAAACTACTTTCGATTATTGTGGTTTGAAAAAAAAAATTATGATAAATCATTTGATAACATAGTAAAGTGTAATATATCATAAAAGCTATAAATATTTAGACCCATTATTCAATACTTAGAAGCTAAATGTGAACATAGAACATGAAATGTCATATGCAGCATTCCAATTCCTATTTCAATTAAAATTCTTCACATTCGATTTCAAAACTCTCAGAAATCGATAGATTTAAGAAGTTCTAGAATTACAAATGGATTTAACAACTTAAAGATTTGGAAACACTGGTGTACAGGTTAATGGTAAAGTTGTTAAATCGACGGGTGGATTTGCACTTGCTGTCTTCATTTTTGCTTTCATTTATATTGGTATTGCCTGGGAATTCCTCAGGGATTGTCTAACAAATTGTATACATTCATTGCTATAAAAAAACGACTTACACCAACAAAAGCTGTAACAAATTTTGGCTCTACAAGTACCAACAGCCAGGCAGGAAAAGAGACAGGCAGGGCAGCACATCTTCCGCAAAAGTACTTGTCGCTTTATGGTGTTTTGCTGCTGCTGATGTTGTTGTTGTTTCTTACGGAAAAGGAAACAACCGAAATAGTTGTTTTTAAATCGAAATATAATGTTTTGTAGCTGGTGAATGTTTTTTTGTTGTTCTATCTCCTTTATGAGTGTGTAGTGTATATTGAAATTGCATTAATGTGTTTTTTGTTTATTTATTTGTTTTCGTTGTTGTTTTACCCTCTTTTTGTGTCATTACCATCTCAATTCAAACCCATATCAATTCCTCATTTGTCTGTCTGTCTGCTTGTTTCAGTCCGTCCGTCCGTCCGTCTGTCTGTGTGTTTTGGTAGTAGCCTTTTTCTCTTGCTTTGTTTTTTATTTTTTTTTTCTAATTTTTAATGTGTGATTCATGCTTTGTGATGTTTTTATTTTCGGTTAATGGAAATCTGCGTATAATCCTGCTCGAGTTGATAAGATGGGCGGGATAAACTAGTTATTGCCATTAATACGATCAATTTGATGTGCATTTCGGTGTAAGTAAATAACAACCTTATTGAAAACATTAAAGCTTAGCGAGTACTTAACATGATGTACAATTGTTTGTTGTACGTACAACAACAGCAACAACCATGACGACGACGATGTCTATGATGAGGAAGGAATATGTATGTATGTATGTATGTATGTATGTATGTATGTATGTATGTATTTAAGTTCAAGCAAAGTATGAGTAAATAATGCGATGAATGTTTTTCAATTCCATTTTCTACCCCTACCACCACCATCAACCACTCACTACTTATAATTTCTTTTACTGTTTTGTCTTACCTTTGATGTGCTGATAAGTGTTTCTTTTTTTCAAACTTTGTGTTTTTTTTTTTTTTTGGTTTTGGGAGTTTGGACATTAAGATCCTTTTTAAAAGGTTTAAATACTTTCGAGATGTCAATGTTTTTGTTGTTGTTGTTGTATATTCTGTTTAGCTGCTTTGATTCCCTGTACATCCGTACAAACTCAAATGTATGTACTATTTACAATTTAATGGAAACCGACTGTAAGATCTAGTTCTCGTCAGATTTTTCAATAAAAAATAAGCTTCTTGTACAACTTAAATATACTTTAATACATCTGCATGTCTGAATGTATGTATGAATGTATGTATGTACATATTTAGGAACATTATATCATAAGAGTGAAATTGGAAACATTGAAAGTGTTTTAGCCTTTTTTGTGCCATTGAGCCATCATCCATCCAGTCAGTCAATCAGTTGAGTCTTTAAGTGCATTAAATGTTTAAGTTTGAAATAGATACATGCAGGTACGAATACAATGGTTTGCCCGGTACTTATATAGTGTAATGTCAACATATATTTAAAATTATATTAAATGATTGCGAGGATCTGTCTTTATAATCTTTTAAAAGCTTGTCCGATAAATATTTGAATAAAATCTAAACTGGCAGATGTTTTAGTTTAATTTTTATAGCCTAAGATTTAGCAAAAAATCTTATATTTTACAAATAAAACAAACTCTTTTTTACACACCTATTTGCATTCCAACTACATACTCGTACAATGATATCAAAATAAAGAGTGAGTCAAAAAAACTTATACGCACTATTCCAGCCAAAACTTATGCTTGGTCCAACAAATTATTTTTTGTTTAATCACAACAGCGAAAAAAAATTATTAAAACTTAAAAAAAAAAATAAAAAATCCAAGGAAATCGTCACATTTTTTCAAAAGCCATTAAGCAGTATAAGGAAGACTTGAACATCGAAAGAAAACCTGGATCAGGAAGAAAAATAGGTCTAACAGATTTTGTTAAGGCAACAGAAGTGGAACAACACTTTCGAAGAGAACCGAACACTTCTATCAGAAATTCAGCTCGTAAAGTTAAATATTTTGCACAGTGGTGGTAGTTATATAGGAGAGAGCGACAAAAATAGTAATAGTTCGAATATCGTCTTGAAACTTTTGCAGTATATTCCTGCTGAAATTAATTTGAAAAAAAGTGGGCGTGGTCACTTTCACTTAACGCCCACATTATATCTATATATATAAAATTGAATGCCTGTTTGTATGTATGTTTGCTGGTTTGAAGACTATAGACGGTTAACGGATGACCCGATTTTTTTGAAATTTTTACGGTATTTTCCTGTATGTCTGGAAGGAACTATAGTTTCAAGTGGGCGTGGTACCTCCCATACAAAGTTAATTTTAAAAATCAAATAACTAGGAAACTTTAATAGCTTTAGTCCTCAAATTTTACATAACTGACAAGCAATTTCACCGTTTGTATAAATATTTAAGGTAAAAATAGGAGTAGTAGTCACAGAGGGCATGGCATCTCCCATATGTTGTTAATTAAAAAATCGAATATATACTATAAGATATAGAGTCAATAAATTTTGTACGGCTATTCTACCATCAATATTTAGGACAAGAATGGGCAGACTATAAATAGCGGGGATGGTACCTCCCATACAAACTAAATACTAAAATTTATATCTATCTATAATTAATTGTAATACGTAAAGAATTAAAACTTTGTGTGAATTACTTATTTAGGCCAAAAATTAGCAAACTAGCAATAGTGGGTGTGGCACCTCCCATAGATATGACAAATTATATATAGGGGATGCTATAACAGCTATCAATATTAATATTTAGGATAGAAGTTATTTCAGTTACATGTTCGCGAGTGGGAAAACCCACAGACTTATAGGTCTATGCACCAGGTAAAAAAAAAACAAAAATATTGTATATCCTAAGGCATTAGAACAACAAATAATTAATACAAAATATTATATACAAAACATTAAATATGTACATTAGGACATTTTTTGCAAATATGCATTTTTATATATAGCATACTCGAATATGGCATTTTTCGCGGTTGTTAAAAAAGATCACGCACCAAACGCAATAAAGTGCGGACATACTTCAAAAGATAATTTTTAAATACGGGAAGTTTCCCTCACACTTGCAAAAAAATATGAAATAATTAATACAATTTTTCAGAGAAAAAAATTTTTGATTCCAAATGACATAAGAAAATGATTTTCATTACTTATACAACATTGGCCATCATGTGGTAGCATGCCAAAAATTTCTCTAAAATTAGTTATATGTATACCTAATGTACATATATTTTTGGTTTAAACTTTTCTATTTTATTATAACTCACATTAAGGTTAGAAAATATGAAATCAATAATGTACTTTTTATTACTAATTTTAGATAGACTAGATATGTTGTAACGGAGAGGCGTGAAAATCTGTATTTATTAGAGGTTTCTTTTATAATAAATGAAAAAGATGTATAAATTAAAAGAAATATTAATAATAAATGTACAATGATAAAAAAGTACACCACTTAACAAATTTCAGAACACAGTACTAAAACTTATAATAGAACATTAATGTGAACTAGGCATTTTTAATGTTACTGAAAAAGGTGCAAAAATGCTCAGCCAAATTAAACAGAATCGTAAACTATATACTTTTATTAATATTGGCAAACATTTTAAAACTCCAAATTATTTCAACACAAATTATAAAAACACGTACGAAAAGCTACTTCTTAAAAATTATTATTTTATACACTTCACCTTCGTGAGAAGGGTATATATAAGTTTGTCATTCCGTTTGTAATTTCCATAATATAATTTTCCGACCATATAAAGTATATATATGTCAATTTTTTTTTAAATTTTGAAAAACTATTTTGAAAAAAATATTAATTTTGTTACCTAAAATATTTAACATTTTTATTTTAAAGTATAATTTGGTGAAGGGTATATAATATAGCTCTCTTACTTGTTTTAAGACAATTTCTGACACCTTGTAACTATTAAACCAACATACGTCTAATATTATCATAAACGAATTCGTGCGTAATATATACAGTTAAGAATGTTTCTTTTTAGTTTATTTTAAAAATTATTAAATATGGAATAAATATTTTAACACACACATGATCCTAGAGAATGCAATGAATTGGTATCATTTTAATTTCATTTTAGCAAACTGCGTATATAATAGAGTTTCCAAAAAACAGAAGAATTTCAAAACCGCGGTTTCGGTTTTAAAAAGTTGAAAACCGATCGGTTTCGGTTCGGTTTTGTGGTAATTTATTAACTATTAACTCAGTTGATAGGAACTGCTAAACAAATTTAAAGTTCAAATTTGAAGAAAATTTGTACTTTTTCTTTTAATGTATTAAATTAGTTTAAGTTGGCTAATATGCTTCTCAGTAAAGAAATAATCAAGAATAGGGTGATCAATTGTATTATGATACCAAAAATGGAGAACTAAACCAAACTAAGGAGTTAAATTAGTTTACTTATTGTATATGGGGCATTTCACGTCAAGTGAACCAACTTTTGAAATCGATGTCTTCCGATCGGGATGAAATTTGCACCAATGTTAGTTCTATTGGGTAGTAATTCGGACACAATTTTTCAACAAGATCGGTCAAGAACTCTCTGAGTTATAGGAGGTCAAAATTTGACATTTTGGCCAAACAGGTGTTTTTTCTTATCCATATAACTTATTACCTATTGTTCTTAGCAAAATGTGTCCTAAATAGTTTAGATAGCTATTTATGCAATCTTTGGAAAAAAAAAATTAAAAAAAATTAATAAAATATTTTTGACTTTTTTTTTAAAAAATCAAAAACATTTTTGACTTTTTTTTCAAAATGGGCCCTTTTTATTTATTTTTTTTAAGAAAGCTTAGGTCTTTTCCTAAACGGCCTATATGGTCGCTTAGTGGGATGCGAGTGGGATATCTATCAAAAAAAATATTTTGTAACTCAAGATATGAAATTTTTTGACTTTTTTTGCAAAATCAAAAACTTTGTTGACTTTTTTTAAAAAAATGGACCAATTTTTTAATTTTTTTTTTTTTTTGCTCAGAAGAAAGCTTATGTGTTTTTCTTTAACACCTTTTTTGTCGCTTAGTGGGATGCGAGTGGGATATCTATCAAAAAAATATTTTGTAACTCAAGACATAAAATTTTTTACTTTTTTTTTTGCAAAATCAAAAACTTTTTTGACTTTTTTTCCAAAATGGACCCTTTTTTATTTCTTTATTTTTTTCTCAAAAGAAAGCTTAGGTCTTTTCCTTTAAAACCTTTATGGTCGCTTAGTGGGATGCGAGTGGGATAACTATAAAAATAAATATTTTGTAACTCAAGACAAAGGTTTTTAAATTGATTTTTTTTTCATATTTTCATATTTCAAACCTTAAAAAAAACCACTACAACTGACCGATAATAGCCACTGGAGGGGTGCAATGTGAGGCCGACCGCTATTAATTTTCCGCCCCCAAAATTTGTCTGAGTTTTGCATCTTGCGGCTTTTTTATTCAATCCTATAGGTAGTTTTCAGCGCAATAATTTATATTCGTGAGCGATTTTTGGAAGTGGACCTTATATGGGAGCTATGTCAAATTATGGACCGATCATCATGAAATTAGGTGGTGTTATTAATGTCTATATGAAAGTTATTTATGTTGCATTTTATGTGTATACCAACATTTTTAGGAGATTTATGCTCGTTAAAGTGATTATCGGAAGCAGGCCTTATATGGGAGCTATGACTAATTATGGACCGATCATCATAAAATTTGGTGACATGAATTTTGTGTATATAAAACTTATTTGGAGAAAAATTTGTGTAGGTACCTATATAAATTGAACATTTATGACCGATAAAGTCCAATTTCGGGAGGACATTTGTATGGGGGCTAGGCGAAATAATGAACCGATTTCAGCCAGTTTCAATAGGCTTGGTCCTTGGGCCGAACAAATTGTATGTACCAAATTTTATCGAAATATCTTCAAAATTGCGACCTGTACTCTGCGCACAAGGTTTACATGGACAACCACCCAGCCAGACGGACGGACGGACATCGTTTAATCGACTCAGAAAGCGATTCTGAGTCGATCGGTATACTTTAAGGTGGGCTAGACTAATATTTTTGGGTATTACAAACATCTGCAAAAATTTAATATACCCTCCCCACTATGGTGGTGTAGGGTATAAAAAGTGATTTTTATTCCTGAGGTTAACATATTATGGGTATTACAGTATCGAGGCTATGAAATTTTAGTTAGGTTGTTACATACCATCGGAAAGGCTAATGTGTCTAGTTTCTCCGCGTGAGTTTAATTTTTAAGGTTTACACATAAATATGAAAAAAATCAAAATAGTGCATATCCTAAAAATTTAAAAACCTTTGTCTTGAGTTACAAAATATTTATTTTGATAGATATCCCACTCGCATCCCACTAAGCGACCATAAAGGTTTTAAAGGAAAAGACCTAAGCTTTTTTTTGAGAAAAAAAAAAATAATTAAAAAAAGGGTCCAAAAAAAAAGTCAAAAAAGTTTTTGATTTTGCAAAAAAAAAGTAAAAAATTTTATGTCTTGAGTTACAAAACATTTTTTTGATAGATATCCCACTCGCATCCCACTAAGCGACAAAAAAGGTGTTAAAGAAAAACACATAAGCTTTCTTCTGAGCAAAAAAAAAAAAATTAAAAAATTGGTCCATTTTTTTAAAAAAAGTCAACAAAGTTTTTGATTTTGCAAAAAAAGTCAAAAAATTTCATATCTTGAGTTACAAAATATTTTTTTTGATAGATATCCCACTCGCATCCCACTAAGCGACCATATAGGTCGTTTAGGAAAAGACCTAAGCTTTCTTAAAAAAAAATAAAAAAAAAAAATAAAAAGGGCCCATTTTGAAAAAAAATTCAAAAATGTTTTTGATTTTTTAAAAAAAAAGTCAAAAATATTTTATTAATTTTTTTTTTTTCCAAAGATTGCATAAATAGCTATCTAAACTATTTAGGACACATTTTGCTAAGAACAATAGGTAATAAGTTATATGGATAAGAAAAAACACCTGTTTGGCCAAAATGTCAAATTTTGACCTCCTATAACTCAGAGAGTTCTTGACCGATCTTGTTGAAAAATTGTGTCCGAATTACTATCCAATAGAACTAACATTGGTGCAAATTTCATCCCGATCGGAAGACATCGATTTCAAAAGTTGGTTCACTTGACGTGAAATGCCCCATATACATAATAGTTGGCTGATATGCTTCTGAGTAAAGAAATTATCAAGGATAGAGGGCATAATGATATTGAGGTAACAGAAACTATTATTGAAATTTCTATAATAATGAACCTATAAGCAGGAAATTAAACACACATGATCCTGACTGAGTTAGAATATAAAAAAAGGGAACTAGTAGAACTTTTTGAATATTTTATAACGATGGACCTAGAATCGCGAATTCAAAAGGTATAATTAATGTTACTATTTCTTTATTGTAAAAGTACTTTTTGAATATTTTATAATATCAAACCTTAATATTAAGCACAAATGATTCTGAATGAGTTAGAATTCACGAAAGGTGATTATAGTCTTAGCTTTCTTTTGTATTTTGCATTATTTAGCCTGCGAAGCAATTATTGTAATACAATTTAAAAAATTTAAACAAATCTTAAGATATTTTTACCGATCTGTGTTTAGAGATATTGGTTGAATAATTGGATGAAAAAGTTTGTTTCTCATTTCTAAATTTTGAATTTTTCTAGAGAAAATAGATTAAAAGTGAAAACCGAAGAATAATTTTCGGTTTCGGTTTTAGGCCTTAAAAAATCGCGGTTTCGGTTTCGGTTAAAACCGAATTGGAAACTCTTATATATTACCACTCATGGTGAAAGCTATAATAACAAAAATTCCTAAACATAAATTATATGTATATAAAACAGAATTATAAAAATAAGTCTAAGATTTCACAAACAACAATCAGCAGTAGACATTAAACAGATTTGCTTTATTGAAATCAGAAAACGATCATTAAATTCAAATGAAAAGTAAAAAACTGAGGCATATTTCCTTTGATATTATGTTGCTTTTTAAGGCTCATAAACGATATGCAGGGGTCTCATATAGGAATTATGTTTTGTTTGTCTCGATTACATCTTTTATATTTTTTTCGTGAATTAAAATAAAACAAAACAAAATTGCTATATGTATAACTTTTTATCACAGTGTAATCAGTTATTTGAAATTTAAAATATCAAAGGTGAACGATTTGAAAACTCTTTAGATTACAAATAAACCCAGCAGGTTAAACAAGTATTCAATGTATCCCTTATACTCGTAGAGTCAGCCCAGTGATCAGACATTAGTGACAGTTACTAATGTCCAAAATATATAAATTGGAGTCAACCAAGTCTCCAATTTATATATTTTGGTTTATTTGACACGTATATGTTCCTTTTAGTGCAGAGAGAATTCAATTGATTACTTTATACATCCCATGTAATCTAGGGGGAAGATAAATGTCACTTAAGTGTCTCTAAGTAATCTAGAGTGTAGTCTCTTTAAACGTTTATTTTGTACTCAACATTTTTGTAAGTAATTCGTACAAACTGGTTTTAGTTATACAAATTGTGTTGATAAAATCATATACATAGTTTATTTTATTTTTGCTTAAGTATTGACATCCCATGTAACCTAGCGTGAAGTCAAACTGTCACTTTAGTGTCAGGAAGAGTTGTTGGAAAATGGTTTGTTTACAAGCACCTGACTATTTGGCACACGTACATGTTAAAATAACTAGTTATGTAGCTGAATTCAATGCTTTGTTCCAGCAATCAGACAGTCCAAAATAGTCAATTGACCGGTGGGAACCCTGCCTTCAAGTGACAACATGTTTACATAAATCAGCTGTTTAATGTGGCCATCGACAGCCGGAATCTTTAGAAAAGTGCATTATCCTCCATGTCTGCCAGGTAGTTAGGCCTGACATGATAAACTCTTTCAGCATTCACTTGGAACTCATGTTATTTGAGTTCATCCTCCATCAAATTAATGTTATTAAACTCTTTTTATAAAAACTATTTAATTTCGTTTACAAAAACATAAAAACTATGAACAGCAGTCAGCTGTTATATAAATAATTGGCAGATGAGGTCGGGTTAGCTTTGCGTTAGAATAGAAGCAAATGAGACATTGAGAAAACCAAATTTCTTTAATCTGCAGTTTTTCGTTGGGAAAAAAGATAATCACCTAATGAGAAAACGGCCCTAAGGGTACCTTTTTCTATTGCTTAAAGTTAACTTTTACTGTTAGGAACATAAAGGCAAGTTGTAATAATGGCCCCAAGAATATTATATATTTGACATTTTTTTATGAATTCCAGAAAATTTTTAATTTATATCAAAGAACTTCCAATTATTGTTTTGTACATCCAGTGGAGTTACTGATGTAAATACATGTATGCATCAGATAAGAGTAAATAGTCGTGTATATATATATAATCTACAGGCACAAATATATAAAATTGTCATCGAGATTTAGGATGACGTAACTAAATAAAGAAAATATATGTAAGTTTCGGAATAGTTTCTGAAAATATTTTTCATATAGTTCGTATTTTATTATAACACACTGTTGATATAATATCCATTTACAAATTCATGTCCATTAGACCTGCCATTAAAAAAATAGATTTGCTTGGTATGGTTCTTGTGTTTGTTCTTTAGTAGCTAAAAATGACTGATGTAAAATTTGAGGAATAGCGGATAGCGAGAACCCGTGCCGGAGTCCCATTGAAAGTTGTAAAATTGGGTAAACAATGTACTATGAGTCCAATAGCCAAGGGAGCTAGCATCATAAAACTTTGTGTAAAAGTTGCCAATAACCCCCGCACGAACTCACCAAACATTTTCAAAAAAGATTTCAATCTGTATTATCATAGCACTTTCCACAAATAGCATTTTAAAAAAGTTGCCAACAAACCCCCCCTCAATTTTCTTATAAGAGCCCCTCTCAAATATTTTAAAAAAATATTTCAATAGCGTTTTTTCGTTTGTTTGGCGTTTTCTTGGGTCTCCGCAATAAGTAAATTTTGGCTAGGCATTTTGGGTATGTCTTTGACATTCGCAACTTCACAAAAAACACAACGAATAAAAACACGAAATTTTACACATAGTATAAACATTTACAGCCTGGTCCACGATGTCGTTTCAAACGACAAACAGCTGTTTTGCGACTCACTAATATTCTTAGTCGAAAGAAAACAAATACGAACGATAACGTAAGCAACTCAAGACAAAATTTGCGGCTTACTATTTACATATTCTGATATTTCTACGAACTGAAATGTCAAATTCATTCACTTTTTGTTTATTGTCTTCTGTTCAAGAATCTAGTACAAAACGGATGCGTACTTATTTATTATTATACATTTGTGCAGAATATAACATAATTACATGTATTTTCACTTATACTTACTGGTTTGTGGTAGAAAAATAAGTAGAATTTGACGAAAATACTATTTATTTTTGTTTGAGATGTCCCAAAAGTACTCCTTTATATTCTTTAGCAGAGTTATTTATAGAGTTATATATTTACAATAATAAAAAATTAAAAAAAAAAATAAAGAAAAAAAAAAAAAAATAAGTCGCAGCCACGACTTGATTCCACAACCTTTCGGCTGATAGTCAAGTGCTCTACCCACTACACTGCTTAATTATTTTATTTTGTGTCAAATAATGGTTTTTAATATATTGTCGATTATTTCTCAATTATATTTGGATTACGTTTGAAACCAAGGCGTATTAACAAGGTGAGTGCATAAGATCAGCTGTTTCTTAATTCGCCGTGGTTTAATGTAAGTCTTCTGTCAAACTATGTTTATGTTTACATTTGTTATTGTAAATAACATAGTAATATTTTAATTCGCCTTGATTTTGACATTTATTCTACATTTTAACAAAAACAAAATGCCTGTTGTTTTTGCATTGTTGTATTTGTTGCCGGGACGCACTCACCTTGTTAATTCGCCTTGTTTGAAACGTAAAGCAAAGCGAACGACAAGTCGTAAGATAGTGGGTCACTGTTTCGAATGAATGTAAGTGACTGACTTTCTTTCGCATAAGTGTTCTTTCGACATCGTGGGCCAGGCTGTTAGTAAAATATTTTAAGTTTTTTTTAATTACAAACCTCCGGCATTGTAATCCATTTTGGTAAAATTTTAGTTATAACTATTTTTAAAAAAATCCCTTTTTCTTTATTGAAATTTTTTACCACTCAACAGCTTCAAAACTTCATTTAAAAAATTTAAACTTTCACAGCTGTTTATATATAAACTGTGTTTTCGACTGGCATTTATGTCGCCGAAGTGATAGGAATTTTCATAAAGCTAAAGTTGAATATTTAAAATTTGGAAATGGGCACATAGTGCAATGGTGCTATTTCAATTTCTTAAGAAATTTTTCATTCGACTTTCATGTTTTAAGTATACTTTGTTAGAAATATAATTTTCTCTAGAAGATAAGATTTGTATCAAAGTTTTTTAAAAAAATGTATTTAAATAGCTACATTTGAATAGAAATCAAAATAAATACCATTGATTACTCGATTTAGATACTAAAAACAAAATAAAACCCATCCAAAGCAAATCTATTTTTAAGGGCAGGTCTAATGCTTTTGTATGTATGTGTGTTTGGAATTTATTTCTGTGTGCGCTGTTCATGTCCATATTAAAGTAGTATCCGCTTTTTTGCTTTCAATTTTCCTTTATTTGAAAAAAAAACAACAAAAAAACAAAAAAACAATGACAAACACTTTTATATTATTTATTGTTATTTTTATTACTGTTCGGTTAGAGAATATTTTTCTTTCTGCTCTAATATGACATGAGAAAAATAAAAGTTATTTTGACATACGTAATTTTATTAATTTGTTCTCAATTGTCAAATAACGATCATAAATCAGATGGTTCTAAGATTGTCAATTCATTTATATTTTATTTGTAACGTGACCATGACCACATGCCTTTACCACATACAAACATACATACATATGTATGTATGTATATAAATACATACAAGAAACGTATACTAAGTTTATAAATAAAGATTTAATAAATTTTGTATATTAATTTAAGATGATTTGATGTTGTTGACAAGAATTATGTCACATTAGCCAAGCTGTTTTGTACAATTTCTAAAACGGATTTGAATGTAATTTTGATCTGAAATCCTACTTATCGTTAAAATCGAATCACGCGCTCCAAAGTTATTCAATTCTGAACATTTTATATATATTTTATTTTTAAAGATAAATAAAACTAATAGATACAGCCATAGAGAATCACTAATAGAGACGAGGCACTCCGTAATGCCGAACAACAATTCAAATAATATGTCTGATGAAACAACAAAATACATTGACTAGCATTTATTTTATTCTTGCAAGAGTTATATTTTTGACAATTATGTCTCGTCTCTATGCTACCCCATTTTAAGAAATACATATAAAATTTTATTTACCCAGCAGGTTTTTTCATATTATTGAATGGATTTAACAAATCAATAGGTACACATGTATTATTAATAATATATGGTAAAATAATAGTTTAGTAAAGCTTTCCTGATTTTAAATTATTGTAAACAAATTTGTATTCCGGGGATATTATGCTTTTTAAATCTTGTAAATTCTTTCATTTATTTAAAAGTATTGGAAATGGAAGATTTCATCAACGTAATCTTCAAAATGAGCATGGAAGATATTAAAGTGACAATAATTATAATTTAATTCGGAGGTTTATACAGTATCAATTCTGGGTCAAGGATTTATATAAAGGGGCGATATCATGAAAACGTTTTAGTTAATTTAAAATATTTGGTCAGATTCATCATGAGCATATCCACATTAGTAAGGAAACATATTTTGTAATTGGAAATTACACAAAATAATTGAATAAAAAAGTAATTACTCAAAAATATAGAGGTTTTTGCATTCAAAAATATAGTTTTTTTAAGATAGAGGAATTAATGAAATGTCAATAAAATTGCAGAAATTTATACTACAAATTTTGGCTTCTTCTTAGTTATGGATGAGTATACACTTAATCCATTACCCGCCGTAATTCATATATGCTAAAACTAAAAAACATTGCCATTCAGTTATCATCTTATTGATCAAATAAAGTAATTTGTTCATGTTTTTATACCCCACACCACCATAGTGGGGAGGGTATAATGGATTTGTGCAGATGTTTGTAACGCCCAAAAATATTAGTCTAACACCCATCTTAAAGTATACCGATCGACTCAGAATCACTTTCTGAGTCGATTAAACGATGTCCGTCAGTCCGTCCGTCCGTCTGGCTGGCTGGCTGGTTGTCCATGTAAACATTGTGCGCAGAGCACAGGTCGCAATTTTGAAGATATTTCGATAAATATATTTTTTTTCTTGCACTTTATCGGTCATAAATGTTTATTTTATATAGGTATCTACACAAGTTTTTCTCCAAATAAATTTTATATATACCGAATTTATGTCACCAAATTTTGTTATGATCGGTCCATAATTAGTCATAGCTCCCATATAAGGCCCACTTCCAAAAATCAATCACGAATATAAATTATTGAAATTTTTAAAGAAAAAAGTTTTTGCTCATTTACTTAGTGTAGGGTATTATATGGTCGGGCTTGACCGTCCATACTTTCTTACTTATTTTTTTATTATTTTTATTCAAATAGGGATTTCAAGGACCTTCCCGTTTTTAGGACATTGGCAGAATGCATTAAATTATTTTACATAAAATTAAAATTGTTTGTGTCTTCAAATACTCTAAAAAATTTAAACTGAAACTAATTATTCGATTTTCACAAAGAAATAACTTTAAAGTTATACATATTTATGGACTATGAAAACTTTTAAAACATTTGAAGCATTTGAAGACCGGTTGAAAGGGTCAGGTTCTACGTGAAGTTGACAACCATTTACAACTAACTGGTTAAAATTTTAAACATTACCAAAGACGATGTCATATTTTCTTCTTATTTTAGCAAAAGTTGTAAGAATATATGATGCAGTTGTTAAAAAAAGCACTTTTTAAAATACAAGGTGGCGCAAAAGTAATCCTCCTATCAGAAAATGCTATAAATTTTGCGAGGCCCCTAATGCAAAATTTATAGAATTTTCTGATATGACGATTACTTTTGCGCCACCTTGTACGTCCTAAAAATATGACAATGGCGGATAATGGGTTAATGATGTATATAACTAAATCAGTTTTAAATTTCTAAAATACTCCCAAAATCGATTTATAATTTAGTTAAAATTTAAAAACATTGCCTGTTATCAGTATTTAGGCTATATTTTCCAATCATAAACATAAGAGAAAATAATACAATAAGGTTTCTGTCATTACACTTTTAAATAGCACCCTTTTATCTATTTTATTTTATTTTAAATTCTATAAAATACCAAATGACAAATTTTATTTTAACACAAACCAAAAGTTACCTAAAGAAATCAATAAAGCTCGCCAAAAGAATATGTTTTCTTTAATTGAGTTTTTTTTTTGTTCATATTCCAGGGTAAAAAAAAAAAATCAAACAGGTGCACCAAATGAATTTAATTTTGTTAAACCACTTGTGGTTTCAACAAAAAACACGACAATTGCCATAAAAAGCAACTGAAATGAATTTAAATTACGGAAGGAAAACATTTTAAGGGAAATTAAACCATATGTTGAAAATATTTAACTAAAACGAGCACAACAAGAACATTTATGAACCACGTAACTGTGATTATTTGCCGTCGTTAACCGGAAACGTATAAGTGTAATTTAAATTGAATTATACTTCATTAAGGGTGGACAAAGCGCTTAAGTTTTCCGTGAGCTGGTAAAACCACGAAGGAACATTATTATACTGTGTGTTTGTTTGCATATGGGAGTAAACTAGTATCCGGAGGAACCTGTTTTTATACAAGTTTAATGAACTGCCTACCTAAGACAGTTTTATACTCTATCGTACATGAATACAACAACTACAAATCATCTTTTAATCAGAATTCCTTAACGAGATTGTGTTCATGCCTCTGCTCTGCTCTGCTCCATCACAATCAACATCATTATACTATGTACGCTGTAGTCCTTCGTTGTGTGTGTTCTTTTTTTTTAATTTTGTTTATTTCATGTTAACTCCTTCATTAACGTAATTATTTTTACCAGTTATTACAGTTACAATTATTATATTTATTGTTGTTGTTGTTATTTTGTTATTATTGGAAAGTTGTACTCACTGTAGTATCATGTATAAGTAACACCCCAAATAACTACCACCACGACCAGCACCACTGCAGCCGGAGCTTGTTGGTCTAAGTTGATTTGGTTTTGGCTGACGACGATACGAAAAATGTTCTCTAGTTAATTTTATTGTTATTTTAATTGAAAATTTGACAGTTTGGCTAATAAAGAGAATGAGTTTCGTTTGGCGTTTGTTAGCTTTCGATTGTTTTTTTCTATTTTAATAAAATTAAAATAATATTACGGTTCATACACACACCTATTCAGTGTACATACTACCAGTGTACATATCCATCCTTCCTGTCCTCCATTCTATCGTTTATACATTCAGTGATGAAGCTAACGTGTTGTTTGCCTTCTGGGAAATGGACACGTGACGGTCGTTCGTCAGGTAAGTATGTAGTACATTTATGATTCGTGTCTGTAATTGTAATAATTGTTGTTGTTGCTGTTGTTGTACACTTGAATTGTAGTTTGTTGTAAAATCAAGGGTTTTAGATTAGAAAACTTATTGGAAGTTGATTGTAATCAAATTGCACAACCTGTTTTCTGGAGACAATCACACGAAGAAAACCATAAAGGAACAATGTCTACAAGTGCGCGTGTTAGACTGTAAGCGTAGGAGTGTGTATGTACTCCTGAACACGCACATTAGATCTGCCCTTAAAAATATATATTTTTTGCTTTGGATGGGTCTTATTTAACTGCTGCAAAATTTGAAGCCAATCGAATAACGAGAACCCGTGCTGAAAATCGATTAAATGTTCTAAAATTGGGTAAGTAATGGTACATCTTTTGATTTCTTAAAACATTAAGCTATTTAAATAACATTTCTTTACCATCTGTAATTAATCTTATCTTTATCAAAAGTAATTTTCTCTGAAAGATTAAATGAATCTTTCATACGTTTAAAAAAGAATGTTACCCAATTATACAACAGTCATCTTTCGCCATACAATTGGTGAATTAAAAATAAAGTGGAAATAAATCTGTAATTACTAAACGGAAATTAATAAAATTTCCCAGGTCTGTAGAGGAGGTGTAGTTGAGTTTAGGTCATGGGGTGGAACCTCATTGTCCCACTGTTATCGTTTCCGATTGTCATCAAATTTTACAGCAGTTAGTTTCACCTACTAAAAACAAAATAAACTTATCCATAGTAAATCTATTTCTTTAAGGACGAGTCTAATACACATACATACAACATACATACACGTACATAAAAACATAATTTACCAGTTCCGGCGCTACAAGTACAAAAATCATAAGTTTAAGGTGGAAAAGGGAAATGTCGTGTGGTGAGGTTGAATGATGATGTTAAACTTTTACTTGCAATATACAACACATGTGCATGAGAATAGAAATTCAAATGTATTTTGTAATGAAAATATTGTCTAGTCATGTGTTTCAATTGACTCAGGTGTACCACACAATTAATTTGAAGAAAAATAATATTTCATAATATTTCAATTTATGTTCTTCGTATTAATAATATTAATAACCTGTTTACACATTCTATAAGATCCGCTACTCATTCCACTCCGGCTTCTCTCAGAAGTGCTTTGCTTCTAAAAACCTTCACACACATTCAAAATTGCATTGCAAAATCGGCAATTATTTCTATATGTTGTCTCTCTATTAAATTTATTTTGCTCTATCTAAACCGTTACATAAAACCAGAGAAGATTCAAAATCTTCTAGAAAATTTAGTCTTTTATAACAATTGATGTTGTGAAGTTCGCGTAAAGTAGTTTTTTTAGTCCATTCTTTAGGTTTTATGCTGACTTCATTAAGAATATTTTCCGTAATAACCCTTTTTAAAGGCTTGCTTCAGCAGACTTTAAGTCTGCTGAGACATTATGTGAGGCATTACACGGAAGGTCTACTTACAATACTCATACTTATAATATGCTTTCTATCAGTGATGTAACCGAAGCGCATATACAAGACCTTGGCTATCAATGACACGCTGTATAAAATTTAAACGATTTTGCAATGCGGCTGGGTTTCCTTGTGTCTGCAAAATAAGGTCTTTAGGATGGCCTCTTGACTACACATCCACTGAGTGGAAATTAAACGCTTGCTCGTATGAGGACAAAAGAATGTAGTTCTTAGAAGAGTCCATTCATAAACCTAATAAATAGCTAGCGTAGCTCTAAATTGAGATTTCAAATTTAAACACTTTTGATATTATTAAAATAATTGTATTAATTGTTATACATACTTATGTATATAGTTTAATTCTCATATTAAAAAAATTTCATTAAACTTAATAATTGTTTTATAAGCTCTGTTTTGATACAAAATTACTGCTGTAAACCAACTATTATCCAACTGTGAAATATATTTAAAACGTTTATGATATTAATTTTCATTGTTTTTTATGTAATAGTCAAATATGTCTTAAATAAATGTTGCTTAAACATTTTAATATCTGTCCTTGTCATTTTGAAATAAAACAAAATTTCTGATTAAATCGAAATAGAAATTAATAGAAATTCCGCGAATTACATTATTAGAATTAGAATTACATTATTCCCGTCAAATATATTGCGGGGAGTATTAATTTATTGCAATGAAATATTATTAGAATGTATATCGAAAAGTGGTCTGGACACGTGTGGCGTATAATATGCACAAAACTGATTTCAACATGATTTTGAAAAATAAAATGTATGTGGACATTTCGTGAAGTTTCTTGCTACGTAAATAAATTATTAATGAAGAGAAGTGAAATATTTTTTATGGAACAACCTTTACATCATAGAAAAAAAGGCATAGAACGGAAGGAGAGTAAAATTACTCTCTTTTCACATACACGGGTGATACAATAACAAAATGCATGTAATACATTCTCATGAATTAGGTTTTTGACAACAGACTTAGGTTTTTGGCTCTCAGATACCTATCTAGTTGTCATCTATGCTTTACATGATATAGACAATTTATTAAAATAAACTATATATTACAGATTATTACAGATATGAATCAACTGTTTTCACAAATATATCAACCAAGAAACAAACAATACATAAATGACAAATGGTGGTGGCTTGAACAGAGAGACAAATATATAATAATATTTGTTTGTCCCTCTTTTCAAAATTCGTTACTATATCAATTTATGTACATATCGATGGCTTAATGTAGAAAGGTTGTATCTCAACTTTTAGTTACTTTACAGGAGAAGGAAAAAACTGAATAAAATCTTAAAGTGAAAGTGAAAAATAAAAAACTTGTAATATATCGAAATATACTTTTAGAAAAGTTGTTTGTTTTAATATAAACCAAAAAAATATGCATTCAACATTAAATGAGTTAGCGCTTTTTCTTTCAAACTATTATTGAAATGAGTTAGGGTTTTTTTAATTACTGTAAATCTGTTATTCGTCAACATACGAAACTGAATTTTTTAGGAGAGGTGTATTTGAGTTTTGTCCACCAGAATATGTGATAAACCCGATTTTGAAAAAAACAAGATACGACCTTTCTATATTAAGACATCGATATGTATATATTTCCAAAACAAATTCAAATATTGTCAATAAATTTAATATTAATTTGTAAAAACAAAAATTTAAAACGCAAATTCCGCAAGAAAGAATTTCCAACCGCATCAAGCCAATATCAGGTAATAACAGAACTGGGGGGTTACCGCGTAACTCAATCCGAAAACGGAAATGTTCGAAAATGTATGCTAAATACATTGCTATTCGAAACAATTTCCTTTCGAATCGAATTACGGAGTAACCCCCCTGTTATAATAACATTAAAAGTAAGAATTGTAATATCCGCAGGAAAGAACTTCCGGGAACAGAAACTTTCGCCAACAACAGCCCTGTTACAACAAAAAGTGTTTTTCGGGAGCTATGAACCAGTCATTAGATAATTTGGCAGCATTATTTATGTACATATATAACAACTAAGGGTTGTTGTTATAAGAGATTAATGATTGATTAACTGATTAACGAATGTGGCTCTTTAATGGCAGATACATACATATATCAAATTGTTTAAAGATCTTCACACAAATTTTAAGTTTTTTATTACATAAAACTTTCTTTTACATGGACACACAGATGAACGGAGAGTACATATCTGGTGGTACAAATGGTGGTTTCTTGTCTTGGGTTTTTAAGTTTATAAAACTGTAGCTATTTTAGTTAAATATAAATAAAATGTACAGTGAAATTGTGTCATAAATTTGTAGTGGTGATTAGAGAATATTGGTTTAATTTGCCTACAAAATTTATACAAATGAAATTTTATAATTCTCATCATATTTAGTGTATTTAAGATTCGGCACAGCCGAATATAGTGCTCTAACTTGTTTATTTACATAAATTATTAAAATATTTCTACTTCAATGTTTATTTTCGTTTTCAGTTTCTTACAGTCATATATATATATGGTCTCTCGCATGATACAATTACCAGGTCTATTATTAGAGAGAGTTTTCAATTTTCACCCCTAAAATGTCAAATTATGTATTTGATCACTTAACCTTTTTTAATTTGTTGCCGCGATATTTTATACATTTTTAACGTTTTAATTATTAATGAATTTATGGTGTAAATTAAATTTTTTTGTAATAAAAATTTTAATTTATTTTTTTTGACATTTCCTTTTTATATTGGAAACACTGGATCTGGCCAGATAATCATTTTAACGAGCACTCATGTTGGACATTGCAGCGGCAATAACAACTTTAGTTTTAGTTTAGGTTAAGATTTTAATACTTATTGTCAATTTCTAAAAAGAAAGATTCAATAAAGAAAATAGATAAAAAGAAATATATTTTTTTTTAATTTTCTTTTGTTTGACGTTATAGGGAATGTATAATTGAGAACATACTTTATAATAATTGTACCTTGCTAGTTCTACCATGGTTCTCTCACACTCAATAGTTTTAAATTACTTACATTACACCTATCATTAGTTGTATAACTGTATAATCTGTTCTATATATGCTATCCTGAAAAGTTTTTAAATAACATATAACAATTTTTGTATGCGCAGCTACGAGGAGTTTTTTATAATTTGTTTTTAAAATGTAAGATCACTTCGGACATCATTTAAATTGACAGTATTAATTTACCTGTAACGGTCTTTGAGGAGGTCCACCCATGCTGTGATGATGGTACATTACATCGTGTTTCATTTGGGAGGTCATCTGTGAAGGATGTACGTGAGAGGCTTGATGTTTTCCCATGTCAACCGCCGCAAGTGCTTCTGCTCTGCTAAGAATTCCATCGTTGATCCCAGCAAATATATCACCCTAAAATAATAAACAATAAATAAATTCATGTATGTAAAATATTATAATACAATTGGAATATAAGTAATTTAAAGTGTCAATTCGAACATTGCGATTTGTTTAAAATATTTAGTCATTTTAGGTCTACAAAATTAAAAAAATTATTAAACTTAGGGTTCTAACTCAGGAAACCCCCACCAATATACCTAAACGAACCCATTTCCAATAATTTGGTTAAATTATTTGTTGAACTCATTGGAAAAACTAATTTCCATATTATAATAAGATAATAGTATACACTAAGGATATTATAGAAAAATCTATCAATACCTGAATGATAGCAAACAATTTTTTTTCTTATCAACTGAAAATTAGTAGGTAATGCTTGTTGAGCCGAATGAGATCATGGAAGCCCTACAAATGTTGGGCTATCAAATAAGGGTTGTAGTTAATATCTTCAATAAAGAAGAAATCAGCAAATCATTAGAGTTGAGTTGAAGCCTGTGGGAAACAAGTTAAATGGAAATGAACTCACCAATCTACTCAATGCGATACCTGTTAAATCGTATAATACCCAAAGAGGAACCTCTTAAAAGAATTCGTTCTGTCCAAGGTGGCAATTGCCAAGAGTTTGAAAAAATTAAAAATCATTGTACCTTGCGTACAGTTTGTTTGACAATGTGATAGATTTCAGTATGAAAGGAAATGTGGTAACAGTGGTGGCGATCGATCATTCAGCCAATTACCGTGGTTATCCAGTTTATAAGGAACTACTAAAAAGATTAAGAGAGATGGAAAATACGTGGGTTCTTTAAAACTTTTTTTGAATTTCTCGGTTCTTAACTGAAAGAGCAGCACTACTACTGTCAACAGGCTTTTGTCAGTTGACTTCTGTCAAAATGTGAACAAGCTGCGTCATTTAGTTTGCGTTTCACAGCCACTGATAGAAAAAAAGTGAATTTTGTTTGATCATAAGCATTATTTTTTTAGGAAAATACCATCACTTAAATATAGGCTAAGCTTGATAAATACTATGGGATCTCTGCACCATAAATTTCAACGGTAAAAAGTGATTTACTGAATTTCATTGTGCTAGAGATTGTGGAACACACATATGCAGTTTCCATGGCTTAAATCCCTCTTCCGCCCTATTTTCCAACGATGAAATCATATCACTTATATACTTATATACTTATAAAATACTTATTTTTTATGACGTCGACAAATATTATTTTTTGGAAGGGATAAAAAAATCGGAGAAACGTTGGACCAAGTGCATAGAGCTCAAAGGAGACTAATGTTGAGAAATAAAATAATTTTTTATCCAAATACCTGAGTTTCATTCAAAAAGGCACGGACTTTTTGACGCACCTCGTATAATAAGATGTGAAATTTATGAATCTCAAGCTGACAGATAGGAATATACTTCTAAACCAGTCAATTCTGAAGCTTTTTTTCTGAACAAAAATAATGTTTTAACACAAACAAATTCTAAACGCACGTAAATCAATCAGTCAGCAATGGCTAAACTTGGAATAGGTGCTTATGTCAATGTTTTGAAAACGAGTTAGCAACAGCCTAATGTACCTCAAAATATGGGAGGGTTGGAAGCTCTTATGCAAGCACTTACTCAGAATATTACATTTCTTAATCAAAATATGACAAATTCTATGTCATCTATGCAAAACACAATACAAGATCTTAAAAGCTCTTCTGCAGAATAAAATGATACAAATCCTCTTAACGAGAAAATTAGTTACTTCAGAATATGTTTCTGGGATGCATCGGTTTACACCAACACAAATCACAAGTATCCCATTTCATGCTTAATAACAGCATCGACATGATGACGGTTTCGGAAACTGATCTTACCAATAAGTATAACTTTAATATTTCAGGTTATTCTTTATATTGCACTAATCATCCAGAAAACGATTAAGACATACCCTAGATCAGGGGTGCCCAAAAGTTCTTTATGGTAGAGCAAACACCAATACATTTAAAGAAAAACTAATTTTTATTCAATATTTTTTGCTGTAAAAACTAAAACATACAAAGAACAATGAAAAACAAGTAAGAAGTATGGTCGGTCAAGCCCGACCATATAATACCCTACACTAAGTATATGAGCAAAAACATTTTTCTTTCAAAATTTCAATAATTTATATTCGTGAACGATTTTCGGAAGTGGGCCTTATATGGGAGCTATGACCAATTATGGACCGATCACCATGAAATTAAGTAGTGTGATTAATGTCTGCTTGAAAGATATTTATGTTGCATTTTATGTGTATACCAACATTTTTAAGAGATTTATGCTCGTTAAAGTGATTATCGGAAGCAGGCCTTATATGGGAGCTATGACCAATTATGGACCGATCACCATGAAATTAAATGGTGTGATTAATGTCTATATGAAAATTGTTTATGTTGTATTTTATGTGTATACCAACATTTTTAAGAGATTTGTGCTCGTTAAAGTGATTATCGGAAGCAGGCCTTATATGGGACCTATGACTAATTATGGACCAATCATAATAAAATTTGGCGACATGATTTTCGTGTATATAAAACTTATTTGGAGAAAAACTTGTGTAGATACATATATAAATTAAACATTTATGACAGATAAAGTCCAATTTCGGGAGGACATTTGTATGGGGGTAGGTGAAATAATGTACCGATTTCAGCCAGTTTCAATAGGCTTGGTCCTTGGGCAGAAAAAATGATATGTACTAAATTTTATCGAAATATCTTCAATATTGCGACCTGTACTCTGCGCACAAGGTTTACATGGACAACCAGCCAGCCAGACGGACGGACGGACGGACATCGTTTAATCGACTCAGAAAGTGATTCTGAGTCGATCGGTATACTTTAAGGTGGGTGCCAGACTAATATTTTTGGGCGTTACAAACATCTGCACAAATCCAATATACCCTCCCCACTATGGTGGTGTAGGGTATAAATACACACATTTTTAAACGATACCATACGATAAAGAAAAACAAAATCTACATTGATGATCGCTGTTGTCAATGTTTACCAGCAAAGCATACGAAAGTGTTGTTGCTTTTGCACTTGCGTGTAGACAGTGAAGATCGACAAAAAAACAAACAAAACAAAGTTGTTTGTGTATTTCATATTGCTAGTGCTGAGTGCCCAATTGAGTATAGAAACACACAGCTAAGATCATTTACAAAAACAAATGAGCACCAAGAGTATAGGGCTTGGGCACCATTGCCCTAGAGGAATTTTCAAAAATGGCCTAGATTTTGTTTCTCCTAGAAAAATTCCTGATCTCATAGTCTTTGCCATTACAAGAAATGTTTAAAGAAATTCAATATCTACAGAAATATGATATGATTTACATATCTTCTGACCATTCCCCAGTAATAATATTTTATTATGGGAGGACTAACATTAAAAAATTTCATACTGAATCATTTTATTTTATTTTTATAATTGGCTAAAATGTATGAAATATATTAGCAGTCTTATCCACACAGATCGTTGTATTCAGTGTTAGGACGATATAGATAAATCCATCAATGACTTCAATTAATTAATTGCAGGATCACACATGGCAAATATTTGACGAAAAAGACGTAACCACTAAATATTCTTTCATTTATTTCAAAAACATATCTTATTTATGGTGATTCAAAACAAATATTTAGTTTTATTTGATGCTGTTTGATCTTACAAAACATACGTAAGAGTAAACAACGCCAAACTAATTTGTTTGCCGTGTGTGACCCTCCCTACATTAAGAGTCAAATATTTCCTAAAACTAATACGCATATTTCCAATTCAGGTATTTTCGAAAAGTGAAAGTGACAAAACTGAGGCAAGTATTTGGAGAATGAAGGCAATATAAAATATGACGAACAATTTTGTGGAAGTAGTTATTTCAATTTAAATATACACAAATCAAATAGGCAATTCTTAAATGCGTATCAAAGGATCAAGCTTCTGATTCAATTAAAATGCAATTCAAATTTGGCAGCAATAAACGTAATGTATGGTGATGAAAGTATGTATGACTGTACTACAATTGTTACATGTATATTCTAATGAATCAGAAAATTATTCGGTAGATATAAAGATGTAACAAATTTTAGTAGTAAAACAGTTAGATTTTTTTTTTTCACGTAAAAAAATATGTAAAAATCCATATAAAGAAACTATCAATGAAATTGCTGTAAAATTTACTTAAACATTTTCATTAAAGTTGGTACTGGGTTTTTTATTGTGAAATGTTGTTAGTAACATATACTTACAATTTAAATTTGTGTGAAAATTTTACAAATATATATATTAAACAATTTGAATTTATCAATTTTGAATTGTTAAATTTCCACATATTGCTCACAACATTAAAATTATTGTTTCTAAAAATTTGTTTACTAATTCGAACAAAAAAATATGTAAAATATGTAAAAATATTTAAACTCTCCCAAATTTTATGGCTGACACAACAACAACATCTATATCAAGACTTAGGATTTTGGCAACAGACGTAGGTTTTTTGTTTCTCAGTAACGATTTGTATATTCGATAGTACCTATCATAAGAAATACAAAACTCAGTTTCGTTCATTAAGACTAATTCATACGATTAGCAATAAATTCGGTAATCAAAACCTAAACAGTTTTCTTTCAATGACAAATTAGTTTTTAGTTCCTAAAGAATTATTAAGGTGTTTAAAATTACAACTTGCAAGGATATTAATATTTAGAAAAAATAATGACAATAATAATGGTTTGAATTTGTTTATATACATACATTCTGATTAAACAGACATTATTAAATAATCACAATTAAATACGATTGTGCCAATTCCTGCCAAGCAGGACTATTATAAACCCTAAAATAAGTTTACTCTACATTGGACAACCAACAATATTGTATACTTATTATTTTTATTCATTTGATTTCCCGGGAATGAACATATTATGTTATTATTTCCTGGGAAGTGAAAATGTCAGGGAAATTAGGAATCCTGAAGATAATGTTAAACAAGTAAGATTGTTATAATCGGTGGAAAAAAATTGTTGTTGAAAATAATGTTTGTAAAAAAAAATATGGTGATAAAATCGAGGTATCCGCGGTTTTTTCTAATATATTATATGTAAGTTATTTGGGGCTTCGAAAATTTGATTTCAACATACAGACCTACCTGGCTTTTCGACTCCGATATCTATTACAATCCAGAATATATTTACTTTATGAGGTCGGAATTTAAAAATGTGGAAACAACAAATGGAATGGCAAACTTATACCCTTAGCATTCATGGTATAGGATATACAAAGTACATAAGAACTAAAACTCTCCTCCCAGATATATATACGTTTGTTCCATTTAACTCCTCCAAGGAGCATAGGGCCGTCCTAGATGCCTAGATGCCAATTAATGTATTACTTTTGTTTCTGTAATTAATTATATGTCTTTATTTTTTTCTAAAAATGTGAAAAATTATAGGGAACCTTAAAAGTTACCTAAAAGCAAGATACTAAAATTATTTTGGAAATATTTACTGCATTAGAAAAGTTAGGGTTTGGTAAATAAATAATTTTTTTTTTTTTGCTAAATATTAGAATCGGTTCTGTTTCGGCCTGAAGAACCCGATTTAGGTCGGACTCTAAATAACAGCAGGAAAATATTAAAGTATTTTGTAAAAAGAAATCTATAAATTAAAATATATTCTACGCCAACTGATGTAAGTTTTGTGGTGCTCTTCTTTTGATAGCCACTACTGCAAGTAGCTATTGAAAAGTTGACAATTGCTACTTTTTTTACCGCACTGTACATACTACATACATACATATGTATGTATGCATGTATATACAATAATTGCGAGTGTATACATACACAATATGTGTGTGTGTATTAGTATGTATCATAAAAATACATACACATGCATGTTTTTTGTTTTTAAATCAATTTTTAATGAGTTCTGCTTAAAACATCAGCAGCAAATCCAACAAAAACAAAAAGAGTAAAAGCTCCTTTTTTATTTTTTGTTCGTGTTGTACATATTTAGTATATAGTTTATAAAAGAAAACATAGCTTGTCTTAACTTACATTCTGGCGTGCTGACCATGAATTGCATAAAAGGGATGCATCTTCTAACAAACGAGTCTGAAAAGATGGAAGGAATAATTTACAGAAAGAGGTAAACAGTTTAACAAACAAAACAATACAAAAAATAGAAACGTATGTAATAAATAATAAATTTTTGTGTTTTTTTTTTTTTGTTTTACAAATTGCAAATTTTGCCAACATGTGTGCTTGCTTGGATGTGTTTAGCAATGCATACATTTGCACATGAACATAAATCGATTTCCCTTCAGCTTTCTTTAATTTAATCACACACACAGACAACTAAGAAGAGAAAAATTAGAACAACAAATCATTTACATTTTCAAATACATACTTAAGTATATATGTGGGCAATTCCATGAATATGTCGTCAACCACGATTGAAAAATTAAAAACCCTTGGAAATATTTTCAAGACGAATCGAATAGAAAAAACAATAAAATTTTACTATGCGAAGGCAATTAGAGCTTATTCAAATTCTTTAAGAGCAAAAGTAACACTTTAAATTGGCTATCTTTCATTTTGGTAAGAAATTCACCTTGTTTTCTGAAATTGAAAATATATTTATGAGAAGGGTATATATTAATTTCTCATTCCGTTTGTAATTTCCACAATATAATTTTCCGACCCTATAAAGTATATATATTCTGGATCCTTATAGATAGCGGAGTCGATTTAGCCATGTCCGTCTGTCTGTCTGTTGAAATCAATTTTTTGAAGACCCCAGATATCTGCGGGATCCAAATCTTCAATAATTCTGTTAGAGATGCTTTCGAGAAGTTTCCTATTTAAAATCAGCAAAATCCGTCCATAAATAACGGAGATATGAGCAAAAATCCGAGACAACCTCTATTTTTGGCCTATTTTTTATATCTATATCTCGATTACTAAGTCATAAATATAGACAATATGGATATCTAATGATAGATATTTCAAAGTCCATTGCAACGATGTATATAAGGCTATAGTAAGTTGGACCTACAATGGGTCAAAATCGGGAAAAATATTTTTTAACCCGAATTTTTTTCACAAAAAACTCTTTTTTCACTAATAAATTTTTAAATTAAAAAAAACATTTTTAAAAAAAATTGGAAAAAACTTAAAAAAAAATTTCGAAAAAATTTAAAAAAAAAAATAACTATTTTTTAAATTTTATTTTAAAGTATAATTTGGTGAAGGGTATATAAGATTCGGCACAGCCGAATATAGCTCTCTTACTTGTTTTTACTTGTTTTTTAGTCTTTGTATACATATCGCACAATACTGTATTAACTCTAAAGGGGCCCATAGACACATACTGCTCATGCTCATGCAATAAGCATGTGCTGGTAAATTTGAAATTTTTGTTTATGTATGCGACACACAGACAATGCAGTATGAAAAATCAAAATAGTTTTGATTTTGAAATGAACTCATACTGCTGACAGTTGATCAAATGAACAATAATATGAATTTTTTATTTTTTCTGAAATATTATTTTTAAATTTGACGTTTCAGTTACAGAAAGATAGAAAATAATATTTTTTTTTTGTTCTCAAACACATGTTTATTGTAATTTTAATTTTTTTTTTAAATGATGATAGACACATACTGCTGACACATACTGCCGATGAACCCTTCGTATACGTGTGTGATTGATATTTTACTACACACTTATCAATCATCATTTAAAAAAAATTCGTTTGAGAACAAAAAAAATTATTATTTTCTATTTTTCAGAACTAAAACGTCAAATTTAAAAATTATATTTCATAAAAATGAAAAAATGTATACTATTGTTCATTTCAACAACTGTCAGCAGTACGAGTTCATTTCAAAATCAAAACTATTTTGATTTTTCATACTGCATTGTCTGTGTGTCGCATACATAAACAAAAATTTAAAATTTACCAACACATGCTTATTGCATGAGCATGAGCAGTATGTGTCTATGGGCCCCTTAAAACTTGTACGTTATCAGGACAGATAAAAAAAACTGTTTGCGGTTACATTTTAATAGAATTTGAAAATCGGAATACATCATAGTAAGAAAATTCATTAGCGGTATTCACAATCTTGTGCATTTGTATTGTAAATTTATGCAATGGTGTATTTCTGTATATTTTGTTAGTTTAAAGTAAAAAGTTTGTGAAGTTTAAAGTTTTTGCAATTATTGCAAAATAAGTAAATTTTTTGAATTAATACCACTTTTCTGAAACTTTTCGATATTTTTTTTCATTATTTTATCAACAAAACAATATACAATCAAATTTTAAATAAAACAATTTGATTATTTTTAACTTGAATAAAGGCTCATCAAAATAATAATTTTTTATGAAAATATACGATGTATTTCTATTATTTAAACATTTGTATTAACTCAAAATAATACCTTTTTGTTGATATAAAGGTAGTCACTGTAATATCATGAAAAGGGTCTCAAATGTGGTTTTCGATATTAAAGAGTAATCGGAATACGTTGAAAATTTAACAGTAGATAGATATTAATGTTGTTAGTTGATTTCTTGCAAAAAGTGAAGTTATAAAAATTTTGAGTTAATACAGTATTGTCGAACGAGTGCGATATATTAAAACAATATATATTTTATTAATATGAGAGGAAAATCTGTATATCACGAAAGATTGTTTTTATTTAAATATGACGGATTAATAATTAAAATAAAAAAGCAACCCCCACGATTCGCAAATTTTCACATAAAAAACGGAAGTGTTTTATGTCACGTACGATATTTCAATGTTTCGAATGTACGTATTTTTTTTTTTTTAAAGATATGGAACATAAAGACCAAATTATTTTTCAGTTACTCTTATTTTTTAAAAATCTGTTCCAAAATCACGTACGATAATATGGAAATGCCCATATGTATGTATTTACGAGTATATATGCAGAAGATATTAATTTGTATGTGTTTGTGCTTAAACTTTTTCCATCATTGTTTTTTTTTTTTTTTCTTGGAAAAAATTACCACAATTTTGTTTGTTAATTAATTGTTTTTTATTATTTCGGTTTTTTTTTCCTTTCTTCAAAATTAAGATAAATGAGAATAAGACCTTGACATTGAATTGTATAAGAACAACAAACAACTGAACATTGTACTAAATATAAAGTCAGTCGCATTCATACTTATGACCAAAGGAAAGAGAAACAGAAAAAAAACTTTCATAATAAATTCATACTCGTGCATGGTTGTATTTCTTTTCTTTATGTTTTTTTTTGGAAATTTGTTCTTGTTTTTAGAAAAATTACCTATTATAAATATAAAAATTCACTTTGTTGCCCAACAAGACAACAACTTTTAATGATGTAATTTGTTGTTTGTGTGTTTGTTTTTCAACAATTTCAAATAAAGTTGTAATTATTGTAATCACCCTCACTCGCTTCTTAAAATGTGCTTCCTTTAATAAATGGTAAAATAAATCGTGTTGTCTTTTAACGAAAGTGGGGTTCAAATGTTACACATGTATTTTTCTAACTGATATCCATGACATTGAAAGAATCGTATCATAGAAATAACTCTTTCTCAAACTACTTCATTCTCAGGATGATTTTTAAAGCATTTATATCTAATTTCTACGACCCTATATACATATAAGTATATTTTGTATGCTTAGGGATAGGGAAGAAAATCGGTCCATTTATGGCCGATATATGATCAAAAATCCAAGCAAATTGTATAGTAAAAGGTCTTTCCAATAATAATAAATTTAACAAAAAAAAAAAAAAAAAAAACCCGAAACAATGGTGAATATATCGGGATTAGTGTAACATTCAGATAATGTTAACATTTATATATTTTCCCGTAGTTCCCTCAACAAAGGTTTTCCATCCGGGTTTGTCGTAAGCAATATACAAGGTGGCGCAAAAGTAAACTTCCGATGTTTTTTGGCTTTAATTAAAAAAAATTAAAAACTTTGAACAGTCAGCAATATTCCGCGTTCTGGAGCAGTGTAGCGTAACATTGTTTATTAATGTGTATTTCGCATGTGTTTACTACACAAATGTCAAAACAGAACTGACATTAGGGGCCAATCGCAAAATTTATAGCATTTTCTGATAGGAAGATTACTTTTGCGCCAGGATACACCAGCCTCCGTTCCAGGATACACCAGCCTCCGCAGCTTCCACTTCCACTAGTCTGAGACTTGTTTTGGATAGACGATCCTTCCTTCGGCTTCCTTGAGGTGTCCACTCCATACTTTGTCTTGTTACATCAACTTGTGGCTTGCGTAGAGTATGTCCAAGCCAGGACCATTTACGTCGTTTAATTTCTATACGCATCGGTGACTGCCGAGTCCGTTCCCACAACCCATTGTTTGCGATGATGTTGGACCAGAATATTCGCAAAATTCTACGCATACAACGATTCACAAAAGTTTGCATTGTTTGCAGTTCGCGGTTGGATGGGTTTCACGTTTCACAAGCATAGAAGATTTTTGTGTCTCTGGATATGGTTGAGGATTGCCAACATAATTAATTTTCATATTTAGTTTAAAAAAAAATCGGTTGAAACATTTTCGAATTATTAAAAATTGTACCAGACAACGTCGCCAGTTTTATGTTTACAAAAAGAGGGACAGTTTTTAAAATGAGTGAAAAATGGCGAGATTTTCAAAACTTAAGGAAGGCAAAAAACAGGAAATCTAAATTTTATAATAAATTTTTAACAATTACGAAATAAATTCGTATCACATATTTAAATATTTTTTATTATTTTTTAACAATATCCATATATAGAAGAAAAAGTTGATAACTTCGTACTTTTGTTGATACTATTTCATATTCAAAAATACCATTGTACTCCCGCGATACTTTCAAAATAATTTCAATATTTTTTGTAATAGGACTAATTTACAAATTCCTTTAGACTCAGACTGATTTTCTACTTTAGCTGAAGTGGGGCCAACTTCGACTGACTAACTGATTTGAAGTGCTTATAACTTTTTTATTTTTGCAAGTTTAACAAAATTGTTTAATTTTGCATGCGAGAGGAAATTACAACTTTTTGGACAATCTCATTATGAGCGGTGAAGTACATTTTCATTTAAATGGATATATTAATACGCAGAACTGCCGAATTTGGGGTACCGAAAATACTAAAGCAGAGCATTAGCGACAATTACACCCACTCAGAATCACTGTTGCTTTAATTATCAATAATCCTGACATATGTATTGATAAAAAAACAAAAAAAAATCTTCATTCAAGGTCTCTTAGCTTCAATCGTGGATGAATCCTGCGGCACGCAAATGTTTTGAAATTGCTGCTTGAGTAGCTTCCAATGATTTTGCAAGCTGTTGTTGAGTTTGACAACAATCTTGGTCTTCAAACTTTTTTTGTCTGGCCTGGGCCATCTTTGTCTTCTGTTTTAAAATCACCATTCTGAACCGAACAAACCATCTCACGCAATTTGAAATCGATGTAACACGAAAACTTAAATCCGCATATTACGCTTTGTTGGCACAAAATTTTAAATTTTCGAAGCAAAAAAAAAAAAAAAAACTTTGTTGTTTACTGTATAATGTTCAACAAATGAGTGAGAATAAATGACAGATATGTGCCCTTCGAAATGACATATAAGTTATTAAAAACAAAAACTGCGTTTAAAATATACGCCATCTATTGTATATCCCGCATTATTAACCCAATATTAGAATCGGACTATCTGTTCCCTCACAGTGCAGCTTTTGCGGAATTCAAGAAAATAATTAACAATTGTAAAGTAACTTGAAGTCTAATTAGTTTTCATACAAAAATAATTTTAATCGGCTTCGTGTTAATGGGGATTATTCTAAAACCAAAACGTTAGTTCGATTAAAGTTGATCACAATATTTATTCCATTTTTGTATTCTATAAATATGTATTTTGTTTTTTAATTCTGCACAAAATATTTTGTCCATTTCGTTATTGAAAGGCACACAATAATGTTTCATTTTTATTTTTTTATGTGCGCAATTCCAGAAAAGAATACAATTGTTATAACTTGAAATCCACTTCAAATTGCTCAATTTTAAAATAAATTATAACTATATATTGTTGCACAGGATCGTATAACACCATTTAAAGAAAATATCGGAACCCTGTGCCCAGAACATTAAAAAGTTGTTGCCAAATTAAAACTGTTATTAAACACAAAAGTTAACGGATAACAAATTTTAACGATCTTGCTCTGTACATTAACGGAACGTACGAAAAACATATGAAATAAAGGTCTCAATGTTTAAATTTATTTTTATAAAAGGTATTATTATTTTCAGTTAAATTTAACCAAAAGTTTTTTGTTAAATTGAAACTGGTTTGGTGAAAAACAATTTAAAAAAAAACTAATATTGCATTATTTTGATAACGAACACAATTTTCATTTTCAATTCCTGGCATTTGTAGATGAAATAGAAAACCGATCACAACAAAATTACGACCTCTAGTTTGACCACAAGGATTACATGGCTAATCAGCTAGTATATGGACTGAAAGTCATAAATTTTTTAATCACTTTCAAGTGGATTGATCTTTTTTTATATACAGTCGAACTTCTCTATAGTGAACTTCTATACAATGAAGCTCTCCCTATTACGAATTGATTTCAAACACACAACTTTTTCCGGTCCAATTTCATTGTTTTTGATCTCCTTATAATGAATTTCCATACAATGAAGATTTCTATACAATGAAGCAATTTTGCAGGTGTAATATTTGACTCACATGCGTTTTTGTCTCCATATAATGAATTTTTCAAACAATTTTCTGTTACGCATACTAACAACTCTGTGTACCGAAAAAGATGCCACATATAATGAGGGGAATCCCTAAAAAGGAAAATAAGAACAAAAAAAAAAAAAAAGAAGAAAGCCACATTAACAACAATTTTGACATCAGTTGCCGGTGTTCAGTGATCGGAAATGACGCAGCGAAGTAGCATTTCTCTTGAAAAAAATTATTAATAAAGTTGAAGAAGGATTACAAAAAAGATGTGGCTAGACAGTTTGGAATTCTTCCCAGCACATTATCAAATATTTTAAAAAACAAGGCTGTGATTCTAAAAAATGTAGAAGACGAGCAATTGAGCACTAAACGCTAAAGGATTCGAACCTGCCTTTTTGAGGATATTGATGAAGCAATGCTCAAATGGGTAACTGCCGCACGTGATAGGAATCTTCCTATATCTGGGCCATTAATAAAGCAAAAAGCCAAAGAGTTCGCTGATGCATTGGGACACGAAGATTTTGAAGCTAGCACAGGATGGTTAGACAAATTCAAAAAACGGCATGGTATTGTAGCAAAAAGTACTTTTGTGGAGATGAGGAGTAACGTGCCGACTAATGTATTTAAATCAGTGTTTGTATTGCTTGCTTAAAATTAGCAAAAGCACCTAAAAAAATGCTTTACTTACAGTTTTTCAGCAATTACGTCCAAGCTATAACAAACAGTAAAACTCAAAAAATAAAAAAATGCTTATTAACTTATAGTGATACAGTGAGATGTTATCTGCTTGCGCAACCAGTCACAGCGATAAAATTCACAAATGCTGAAATGCTGTGAGCAGTTCGGTATTTTTGTTTTTTCCTATGCTTTTGCTCTGCTTTTTGCTGCGCTCTTTCACTTACAAACAACTGCTTAATGTTTTTCTTTAATGTTCATAAATAATGTATGTATGTGTGTATGTATGTAACATTTCAAAGAGAATGGTGCAAACACACAGTTAATTTCTGAACATTAAAAAAACCTTAAGCAGTTGTTTGTAAGTGAAAGAGCGCAGCAAAAAGCAGAGCAAAAGCATAGGAAAAAACAAAAATACAGAACTACTCACAGTATTTCAGCATTTGCCAATTTCATCGCTGTGACTGGCTGCGCAAGCAGATAACATCTCACTGTACCACTATAAGTTAATAATCATTTTTTTTATTTTTTGACTTTGCTGTTTGACTTTGCTTGTTTATTATCTCGTAGTTGTAGTTAAGCAAATAAGTAAAAGTGAAACACAGTGAAGCAAAAACAAACTCTGATTTAAATCTCTTAATGTATTAGAAGGTTTTGTTGAGGAAGAGAAATGTAAGAGTGTAATCCAAACTAAAATACCTAATTATTTTAAATAAAAAGTGGGGGAAATATATAATTTCTGTATAATGAAGTTTCTATATAATGAAGTGATTTTCTGGTCCCTTCAAGATTCATTATAGGGAAGTACGACTGTATTTATGATATATATTCATCTTCTCTATGATTTTGTTAGTTCGCGATTGATTTTTTGTTTTGTGCACATCTAATGTAAAATGATGCTGTGAAAAATGACAGGAAAAAGATTATCGTACAACGTGACTCTGCTTATTTACTACAATCGTCAATTGGGAAAAAGGCTGACTTCATAAACGCAGTTTGCAAAGCAACACTGCGAAGAAGTTCGTTTACAAGGCAAAGCAATACTTTAAGACAATACATACTGCTTTGTCAAAATATGCAATGACATTTTAGTACATTTATGAACGCATAAATGTTTTTTTTTTTAAATTTACGTAAAATTTCATATTTTACAAACAAAAATTCTACATAAATCCAACATATACATTTTTTGCCTCCTAAATAATTATATAAAGAACTAAAACAAAGTATGTATTAATAAAAACAATGCTCAAATTTGACAAATGTTGCGAATTGAAAAGCATTGTCATGCAATAATGAACTTGCGACATTGCCTAAACAAAATCTATTGAGTTTATGAACACTATGCTTTGCAGTGTTGCATTGCAAACTGCGTTACAATTTATGGTTTAGTATAGGATAGATGGGTGTTAAAAGGTAGTGGCGGCCCAAGGCCTAAAATAACAGAGCGCCTAATGCCAGAAAATCCTCCGATTTCAACCAGAACTCTTCCGAGGGGACTTAAAGAAGAATGTGATATAGGCAATTTCCATGAATATCGAATATTCAACTAGAGTAACATATAAAAAACTACTCCTTCTGCAACAAATGATTAAAAACATTTTTCGTCGACGTTATATTATGCGACATTATCGTCTCATGTTATATTACAACGAAGTGTCATATAGAGTCTGACGTAAGGTTATGATTTGGGGGTATATCTCAAGCAGAGCAATAAAATATTAGGTTTTACTGAAATAATAATGGTCGCGGAACAACAATTAAAAACTCTCAAGAACAATTTGGTAAAAAATGGAACTTGATTTGGGTATATCAGGACAATAAACCACAATATCGCGGCAATGTTATAGACATGACAGCAAAAAGTATCATCCTCAATCCAACTGAAAATTTGAGTTTATATTTAATGAAAAATATCGTTAAAAGGCAACCAAAAAACAAAAGAGTGAAATTGGAAGAGCGGCAAAAGAAATGGAGCACTATGACATACACAAATAAGTATATAGATTATTCATATTACACGTTTTCTTTTCGTAATTTGTGAAAAGAGTTAATAGACAAAACAAAAATTAAAATCACTTTTTTTGTTTCTTTCACATTGGACTTGAATTTTTCTCTTAGAAATCTTTCTGTATAAAGAGCAAAAAAGTTATATAGTGAAACATAAAGTGGTATTTTCATCAAAGTCAAAAATATAATTTTTTTAATGTGAAAAGTCAAAATTACATTGGAGTTCCATGTAATTGTTTTTTTTTTTTTTAATTTTTTTATATAAAGGGTATTTCATTAAGCGCTTCCTATTTTTAAATTTAAATAAAACAAAGTGTATTTGCGCGAATATAACATCGTACAATGTCCACCGCTTCGGTTGAAACCACATGTCGTCAGCGTTACCGTTGGAAAATTTTGAAAAGTCGCATAAAAAGGGGATTCTTGAAGCAAAAGTCGCACAAAAAGGGGATTTTGGCAATAAAAAGGGGCAACACTTTTAAAGGAAAACAAAAGTAAACAAAATTAGATAAAAACTTTTTATTGTATTTTTTAATGATGTTAATGTACATATAGACAAATTCATTTCCTTTTTTTTAATTTTTCCAATTATAATAACGATTTGGCAAAAAAGACTATGTAATAAATAACAAAAACTTAAAGAAAATTTTTAATTTTGTTACAAATTATTTGTTGGGATTTGTAGCTGTTTTACAAATTTATAAATGTTGGTCACAATTTAAAAAAAAGCAACCCAATAAACCAAACGATATTAAAACGATATCATATAGATGATATAAACCATCATATATGATATCGTTTGCGTGTCATAAACTATCGTTTTAACGGACTAAATTGTACCGTTCCTTATAATATCGTATTTCCAGGCAATTATGATACCGTTTTCGCTATCATAATTTCCAACAAAAACGATAGTAAAATCGTCAAGCTACAGATTTCATTCTGAATGCTATTTAATACTAAAAATTATATTTTTTATCTGTTATACCACATATTTAGCTAAAAACCCTGAAAGAAAAGCAAATAAAACATACATAAATCTTATTTTTGATCTTATTCAGATCACATGTACATATTTTGTTGTAAATGTTTGCATTTTTCAAATATAGCAGCTTTTGTATGTTTTCAGCTTTTGTATGTAGTTTGAAAATTTTTAAATTAAATAATTTTTCTGTTTGAAGTTTTTTTCAAATGTTTGTAGTTTACTTAATTATTTTATTGGAAGGAACATTTTTGAAAACTATATTATAATAATATCGTTTTCAATAATAATATATGATATCATAATCGCCCCCATAAGGTAATATCGATTTTGCTATCATATCGTTTTCTGGTTTATTGGAAAATGATAACAAATTTGTGAACAACATATATTTAAAAATAAAATTAATTATTATTTAAATCACTTTTGGTAATTTTTTTTTTCCGTAACTTTGAAAATTAATAGCAAAAAAAAGGAACACAACAATTATTATATCTTTATGAGTTCATCACTCGGAATCCAATCTTCTAGGTCCATATCTAATAAATTTTGTTCCGAAAGCATGGACTCGCATGACTCCACTTTTAATCTGTTGGATAATTTATTTTTCATTAACGTAAGCTTTTCAGTAAGTTTTGAAAATACTCGTTCCGCCGATGCACTACTATGTGGCAGAGTAAATACATATGTTACAAATTCATATAAATTATAATATAAATAATCATTAAACTACCAATTTGATGCCAAAATTCTTCTGGGTTTGTAATTTTAAACATATTTCATATGTTTTGTCATAAATTTTTGATTCTAACATTTTTAATTGTTGTATAAAAATATCTGGTTGAGTAATTACATCTTTGTATTCTGAAACTATATCATAGTAATTAATCTCCTTATTTGAGCTTAGAAAGAATGGATCTATATATTCTAAAACTGAAAGTTTTTTATTATTTATATCAATTCTATTTACTATTTCATTACAAAGCTTTTGGTAAAAATTTAAGATATTTGTTTTTATTTCAATGGTACAACTTTTTGATATTTTTTCGATACATAAATCTGCCTCAGCCCAATACATATATTAGTTATTTCTTTAATATGTAAAACATTCACAAAATCTACCTCATCGATTTTAAAATAAATAATAAATTCCTTTTTTAAAAAATTTTTAAAAATGTCTAATAAAATATACGATAAATTATTAGCGAAGATTCGCTTTGAAAATTTTTATTAAATTTATTCATTCTGTTAAGAATATATGCTAAAAATGGAGACGAGATTCACTTGTCATGGTGATCGGACGTGTTAATAGTGCGAACTTATACATATTTATAAAAATTTTTTCAATGCCTAAATATATTTACAAATGTATTACCTTTTGGTGATACAATAATAAATATTAAATAAATAGAGACAGAGACTCTTTAAAATCAAAATGAGCAAAGCCAATACTCCAATTACAACTGAAAGTGAAAAGAAAAGAAAAAATAGTGCAGACTTAAGTTCTGACCCTAAACATCTAAAAAATAATTATTATTATGCTCTCGCAAGTGAAGAATGTAATGAAGAAATTATAAATAAATTTGCTGTTCACATTCAGCGAAACAATGAAAAAGTACAACCTATTAATAAAGGAACAAACAATAATTCTCTTTATAATGAGAAGAACAACAATTCAACTACTATCCCAAATAAACAAGTAAAAAATAAAAAAATTCCACCGTTAAATATCTATGACGTTGATATTGATCAACTTATAGAGTTCATAAAAGAAGGTCTTAAAATTAAAGAGTTCAAAATAAGAGAATTTAACAATAACAGTAATAAAAAATTGTCATTATTTATGACGTCATTGACAGATTATGAAAGAGTTAAAACACACCTTCAAAAAACAAAAGCTAACTTCTTTACTTTTACTCCCAAGAATGAGAAAACAAAAACATTATTATTAAAAGGCCTAAGTGCCAATATTGACACTAATGAAATTTTTAATGCATTACTTCGTTTTGAAAACGAAAATCTAAAATTCATAAAAGTTACACAATTTGCTACCAATAAATCCATACAAAATGATATTAATCTTCCAATATTCCTAATTCAAATTAGTGGAAATAGTAAAATAAGTGAACTAAAGTCAATAAAAGAACTACTCCACAGATGTATCTTCTGGGAACCCTTAAGGAAACAAGTTATCCCACAATGTCGTAGATGTCAAAACTTCTTCCATAGTGCGGCTAATTGCTATAGACCGCCCAGGTGTGTAAAATGCGATCAAAGTCACGAGAGCTCTGCGTGTGTCTTAACAATTCCAGCAAATGAACGCGAAAAACTCTTCTGCGTTCTTTGTAACAAACATGGTCACCCCGCTTCTTATAAAGGTTGCGAGAAATATAAAGAATTGCAAAAGAAATTACAAAATAAAAAACAAATGATAAAACAAAACAGATCCAACAAACCACAGATGTTTCTGAACAACAACAATAGCTACGCTAATATTTTGAAGTACAACAATAATGATGCAGAAAATAATTCAAATTTGAATAATTTAAACAACACAACACCCATTAATTGTCTATTAGAAGATTTAAAAAATACAATTCAAAATGTAGCCATTCAAATTGTAAATCTTCAAAAACAAATTGAGCTGCAAGCATCTCGTATTGATACCATTTATTCGTTGTTAAAAATCTAATTTATCACAATGGCTGAATTAAAACTAAAAAATTTCAAAATTATTCATATAAATGTTAATTCGTTAATTAGATTAAGTAAACGAAATGATCTTTATAATTTTATTATAGAACATAAACCAGACTGTGTACTGCTCAATGAAACCAAGCTTAATATAAAACATAAAATATTATTTGAAAATTATGAGATTATTCGAAAAGATAGGCCTAATTCAATAAGAGGTGGTGGAACAGCTATTCTCTTAAGGAAAGATATTAAATATAAGATTTTTATTAACAAAACTATCAATAACTTCAAATATCTTGAATGTTGCGTTATAAACATACCTGATTGCGGGTGACCTAAACAGTAAGCATAAAGATTGGGGGAATGAAATTAACAATACAAAGGGCAATATATTAAGTGACTGGTTGTCGAGTAATGATATAAACTTTAAATGTAAATTATATGCCTCAAGCTTTCCATCTTTCCCAAGAGGTAAGTCGTTTATAGATTTGTGTATAGCCGATGCTCGTCTAGAGATGATAAGGGAAAATAACTTAATCAATTGCCTTAAAACAATTGAATACGATAGCGACCATAACGCAATTGAGATTAAAGTAATTCTAGACGTAACAGAAAATCTAACTTCATTCTATCGAAATGTAGCAGAACCAGAATTTAATTTTAGGAAAAGTAATTGGAAGAAATTTAACAAGAACATTTTGAGAGAACTTCAAAACCACGAACCTACTCCTAACAATAGAAATCTTTCAAACTCTGAAATAGATAGCCATTTACAAAGAATTCATGAGTGTATAACATTATCTATTGATAAATCTATTCCTAAATTCGATAAATTTGATAATATTAAGATTTTTACAAATTCTATAATCAAAAAATTATGTCAAGAGAAAAGTAAAATATTATCGATGATTAAAAAACATAATAGAATGCAAATACAACTAACACCTAACGTACTAAATCTTCTCAAAGTTAAATTAAAATTGATTAAAAAAATGATAAACGACAATTTTATTCGACAAGTAAATAAACATTACACGGAAAGGCTTACAAGATATAGCACCAAAAACCCTGATAGGATGTATAGGGAAATAAGAAAACAATTTAAGATGTCACAAACCAATATAGACAATATAAAAATTCCACAAAGTGAAGAAATTTTGCTTCAGAAAGCAGGCATTGATAAAAATGATTTAGTTATTGACAAAGATGAATATATTGTAAGCGATGAATCCCAAATACTCAATGTAATCGGTTCATATCTTGAATTAGTTCATGCTAAAAAGAATATTGATCCAAACAATAATTTACAGCAGGAAATAAGTGAAGGCTTTAACCAATTTCTGTATTCGAAATTAGAGTATGAAGATAGACACTTAGCAGTAACGAAATTCGATAATGATAAAAGAGCAAATCAACTAAATTCTTCTCAGACAGATGAATTTTTTGTAACGCTTGAATCTTTAACTTATATTTTTAAAAAATTGAAAAACAAATTATCATTCGGAGTAGATAAGATCCCCAATATCGTTCTAAAACATCTACCACCTTCAATAATTAGCGAGTATTGCACTCTCTTCAATAATATGTTGAATAATTCGTATTTTCCCAAAATGTGGAAAACTGCAAAATTGATAGTAATCCCCAAAAAGGACAAAGACCCACATATATTGAAGAATTTGCGTCCAATTAGTCTTTTGCCCAATATAAGCAAAGTGTATGAAATATGTATCAATAATAATATATTAAAATTTTATAATAAAGAAAATCTACACATCGAAAGACAATTCGGCTTTAAATTTAATCATTCGACAATCCATGCAATTCATCTACTTCTTTCCGATATTTATTGGAACTGGAATAGATCCCAATATACTGGAGCTTGCTTAATTGATTTTGAGAAAGCATTCGACAACGTTTGGATAACAGGTCTATTATATAAACTTGAAAAATACAACATGCCATTACATTTCAGAATCCTTATTCATAATATGTTGAATGATAAAAAATTCAAAGTAAGTAATATGGGCAAAACAAGTTCTAACACTTTTGACATTTTTAACGGTTTACAACAAGGTATGGTAAACTCCCCAATTCTTTTTAATTTATATCTAAATGATCTAATGTGTGAATTAGACAACATAATCGCATTTGCAGATGACATAATCATTTATCAAGCTGATAATAAAGTGGAAAAAATAAATAGAAAACTACAAAATTCCTTTAAAACAGTAGAAAAATATGCTATCGATTGGCAAATGAAGATTAATGTAGATAAATGTGAAACAATATTATTTAGACCGCCAGTCAATAAATGCAATCACAATATTAAACATAATTGGAAAGAGTTTGGAATTAAATCAAACAGCAATGAGACTATTCCAAACAAAAAACAAGTTAAATATCTTGGCATTACCCTAGATAATTTCCTTTATTTCAATAAACATATAGATTTGCAAGTTCTTAAGGCAAAACGCGCGTTTTTCATGTACAAACGACTTTTTTATTCGAAATATATTTTACATAATGTAAAAATATTATTATATCAATCATTTATTAGACCAATTTTGACATATGGATGTCCTATTTGGTTCAATATATCTCCAACCTATATGGAAAAATATCGAGTTCTCGAACGGAAATGCTTAAGAGCTTGTTTATCGCTTTACAAATCACCTAAAAGCAATTATGTAAAATATGTTTCGAATATAAAACTTTATGAAAGGGCAAACATAATTAGAATTGATAATTTCATCATCCATCTAATAAGGAATCACATAAAAAGATGTGCTGAATGTGATACAAATAATTTAATATCGGCCATGTATTATTGCAGTGAAAATTATATAACTACATGTTTAATAAGTGGATATGTTCCTCCTGAATCCTTTCCATACTTAGATAGAAAAGGTTTCATCATAAACAGCAATTATATACCGATAATCTATCATATTTCCAGACGAATAAATAATAAAACTATATATGAAAATCAATTAACAGAAGAAAACCGAAGATTTAGTACATCTATTTCTTTAAGAGATAAGGATACATTCATAAATGTAAATATTAATAAATTTTGGTGGCTCATCGAGTAAATCATCTCATAATTTGCATATAATTTTATTTAACTGACTTTTCTTAAAACACACATTAGATAAAAAGTAATGTTTTTTATGTAAAAATTTTTCATTGCATAATAATTATTTTGAAAATATATTATTAATATATTCTAGACCATATAGCATTATTGAAAAAAATACTAAAAATTATTATTAAGTATACTAGAGATGCCCGTCTGGAGACTGTGTATATATCTAACAGTTAAAACTTATTGTTTATTTTAAGTAAAACTATATATATTTTGATTAAATAAACATAAAAACAAAAAAAAAAAAAAAATATGCTAAAAATTTTAAATATATTTTGGTAGTAGGGGACAAACCTTGTTGAATTTCTAAAATTTTTTAAAATTGGAAGAATTTTTCTCTTCGAATTGAGCTTGAATAAAGAAGTGTTGTAAAACTTCCCACTGCTCCAAAATCCTTGCTACCACATGCAAAAGCAAGGAGCTCTTACATATATATGAAATATTTTTATATACTTAAGTTGATTGTTCCAAAAACGTCATATTAAAGCAAAAAGTTCTTTTTTTTTTTGAAAAAGGGGAAAATAGGGTCAAAAATATTAAAAAGTGTCAGATTTAGTTCATTTTAGTAAAGGGGCACAAAAAGTGTCAGCGGTGCTGAAAAAGGGTCAAATTGCGACTTTAGTCGCTCAACGGTAACACTGCATGTCGTTGTTGCCCATACCATCCAATTCAATCGATTCTGTCGGTATTAATAAATGTATTAAAACAATTCAAAAAATATGAAAACAAATAAGGCAAACAATAAATAAATAAAATTTGAAGGAAAACATAAATAATTAACAAAAAAAAAAAAAAAAAAATAACATTTTGAATCCTACCGTGTAAAATTGGATTTCAAAATTCAAAAATATTTCTTGACAAACCGGATGGATTTAATAATATTTTATATTTGAAAATTATTAATACACCGTGTTATCGTCTGTAAATACCTTAAATAATTTAATAATAAAAGTATTAGGCTTGGAAAATCTAGAAAAATCGGGAATGACTAAAAGTAGATTAAATGAATGTCGGATAACACCCGAACTAGTATTAATATTGAAAATACAATTAACAATCCAGTTCTTAAATCAAGTAAATTTTTTAATATTTGAAATTACTTTCAGAAAAATTAACAGCGAACGAAAGTCAGTCACTCACTTTCATTCGAAACAGTCTTAAGGGTGGATTAGCCGACCGTAATGTAATGCAACCTTAACGGAACGGAACAGCTGATCGTTTCTATTGTGTGTAAAGTAGTTAAAGCAGTTATAGTGACAAAATGTAACGTAACTGTAACGTCTGAACCTGTTAAAAACAGAATTTCTTTACGTTTCTACGTGACATTTACTAACGGTGATGTCAACTTGTTGATTTTAAGTCTTGTATAAAAAATACTTATTTTGCTCAGAACTCTTAAAAATATTTGCAGTATTCTAAATACATAAATAAAAAACAAAACCTTTTAATGTTATGGTAATATTTACTTATTATACAAATTAATTCATACAAGCATTTATAAAATGTATACTAATAATCGGCGAAAGTATTTAAGTTTCAAAATATTAAATTAATATTTTGTATACCCAACAAAACTATACTAAGGGCCATTATTACAACTTGCCTTTATGTTCGAAATAGTAAAAGTTAACTTTAAGCAATATAACCTTAAAGTCAACTTTTACTATTACGAACATAAAGGCAAGTTATAATAATGGCCCTTAGTATAAAGTACAATACAATATTAATTAATTTTTAAGTTATCGGACCTTTAATAAATAAAGTCTGTATGACAAGGTAATAAATAATATTTATAATTGACTCCTAATGAACAATGATGATGAATACATTGTGTGTAAATAAATACGGTTTATATGTAAGTACTATTACCAAAGTTTCATGCATTTTTTTAAAATCGCAGAAAAAGATTGTAAAATCGCTTGAACAGTATTTAAAACAATTGTGTTGATAACATTCCAATTTTGACAATTTCAATCAGCGACAAGCGCGAAGTATTCAAGAAAAACTTAAAATTAAACAAAACGTATTAAATAAGACTTTATTAAAATGAACGACGAACAATTGATTTTATTGGTACAGGCCAATGAAAGTTTATACAACAAATATAGTTCCGGCTATATTTTTTTTTGTTTGTTTATGTCAAAAACATATGACACGTTTTTAATGTTCTATAATCGCACTAAAGTGTTACGTTAAGTCAACATTACGGTTACATTACATCAACGGTCGGCTAACCCAGCCTTTACGACTTATCGTTCACTTTGCTTTACGTTTCAAACGTAATCCAAATATAATTGAGAAACAATCGACAATATATTGAAAACCATTATTTGACACAAAACAAAATAATTAAGCAGTGGTGTAGTGGGTACAGCCCTTGACTAGCAACCGGAAGGTTGTGGAATCAACTCGTGGCTGCGACTTATTTTTTTCTTTATTTTTTTTATATTTTTTATTATTGTAAATACATAATTCTATAAATAACTCTCCTAAGGAATATAAAAGAGTACTTTTGGGACATCTCGAACAAAAATAAGTAAACTTTTCGTCAAATTCTACTTATTTTTCTACCACAAACCAGTATGTATGAGCGAAAATATATGTAATTATGTTAAATTATGCACAAATGTATAATAATAAATAAGTACGCATCCGTTTTGTACTAGATTCTTACACAGACGACAATAAATAAAAAGTGAATGAATTTGACATTTTAGTTCGAACAAATATTAGAAAATGTAAATAGTGAGCCTCAAATTTTGTATTGAGTTGCTTACGTTATCGTTCGTATTTGTTTTCTTTCGAATAAGAATATTAGTGAGCCGGAAAACAGCTGTTTGTCGTTTGAAACGACAACGTTCGACATAGTGGGCCAGGCTGTAAGTTTTTCATAAAAAATCCTTGAAATTGAACTTTTTATTGTAATAAGTTCTGATAAATAAGATAGTAATAAACATGCTTGAAACAAGTGACACCAAAAAGAATTCAAAACGGCGAAGTATTGAAAGTTTACAGTATGTGGAGTAAATATCACACCACTCCAAATATAGCAATGGCAAATAACAATAAACCAAAGGATAGGATAATTCTTATATATTGGAAACTATCGAAAATGAAGTTTTACCACTAAAAGACTACAAGCTAGATTCAATTTCAAATCTAAGTCAATCACACTCATGTTTATTACCGCCTTCTGCGAAATCACACAAAAAAACTAACATTCGGATAAAAAGAAATAAACCTTTTGCCTCATCCTCCCACCGACCAGAAAGAACCACACTACGTAGATGTGCCCACTGTAGCAAGACGGGTTACCAGAGAAGAACTAAAATAATTTTTTAAGAATCCTCAAGATTTAAAGATTATTTGAAAACCTTTAACAAATTTCGAATATAAATTCTAGATAGCATAAGCTAGATATTATTTAAGAACTTTAAAAAAATGTTTGAACATAAGTTCGAATTTTTTAACAGCCTATCGGGACATGATAACTGTTTCAAAATTCAGTTAAAAATTTTGAACATTGTGAACCATCTGCTGTAGGGTTGCCAGATTCGATTAGTGAACTATCTCGACATTCGAGAAAAAGTAGGATCGTTAACTTGATTCAAATTTTTTTTCGAAACTTTAAATCTGTGTTTTATTCTTTTTAAATCATATCAAACTTGTGAACAATTTTAATGCTAAACCATTTCCATTTCAATTACATTTTTTATTATATTATTAATTTTTCAAATTTCTGTCACATAAAAACGTAACAAATTCTATTCTATACTGAACACAACGCAACCTTACTCCACAGAAATATAAATAAATTTTTTGTTTTATAAATTTATTTAAAGAAGTCTGCTGATTTATAACTTTACGATACAGCAAAACTAATTTTACTTCAAATCAAATTTAATCTTCTAAAGTGGCATTGGAATATAGTATTTTAAAGTGAAAGCTACGGATATTCATTCTTCTGCAAGTTTTAAAGACGAATTTGATTTAAATTTATTTATGTTTTTAGTAGAACATCATCTATAATTTAAAAACAATAATGTTGCAACGATTTCTAGATCTCACTTGTGTAGATAAAGTATAGAAGTATAGTAATAGATTACATCAATGTAGGATATCATCTATATCTATCTATATAAATCTATATAAATGTCTTTGTAAGTTTGTTTGTTTATTTGTTTGTTTGAGAATCACGCCTAAACGGCTGAACTGATTTTATTGAAATTTGGAACGTGAATAGATCCTTACTTGGATGCGTCAATAGGCTATAACTTTTTTTCAATTCTTGGACCAGAAAGGAATAACAGGGGGAAAACAAATTTTTTTTAATAAAATCCTTACATATTTTTCTTACTACGAAAGGGGTAGCGAAGCACACCGGGTCAAGGTAGTAATGAATAAAAGCGAATGAAATAAATAAATGTAAACCCTTTTTATTTATAAAAGAATCAAGGAAATAGAAGTTCCTAAACTGATTCTCAAATCTTATTCCAAGCGTAATAATGTTGGAAAAAAATATCAGTTCTTGAACACTTACATAGAATTAGTTCCGAAACCAACAATTTCAAGCAAACATTGTTGAGGAAATAACTAGTTCAGAAACGTTCCATCAAACCTCCATAATGCTTCCATTAAAATTGTTCCGATGTAAAAAATTAGTTTAAGTTTGAAAAATTCTTTTTTAGCTTGCAAGCGGTTGTCAGATCTTACAATATTGTCACAAAAAAGCATTATCAGTACATTGTAAAACAATAATATTGTCAGGCATCTGACAATCCTGTGAACGTTGCCATTGTCATGCATTAAACACATTGAAGACAGCAGGCTACACGAGCACAAATGCTGCTGGCTGCAGTTGTAGACGTGTGACAGCTACAAAGCAAGCAGCTGTGTTATAATTCAGTGGTGTTTAATAAAAAATAACTGTACAAAATTCCAAAGTAATTAATATTTAAACAATTATTTTGAGTAAAAATATATATGTGGTAACAATTTATGTACCTTTTGGTTATCAGAACTTCTCTTAATAAAGAAAAAAAAAAATATTTTTTAAGCACTAAAATTGTTTACATTTTTTATTATATTAGCAGCACTATTTCTGTTTTGTGGTTGACAAAAATAGAAATTTGCTTAATGGATTAAACACAATGAAGCCAGCAGGCTACAAAACTACACGAACACAAATGCTGCTGGCTGCAGATGTAGTCGTGTGGCAGCTACTAAATTATTTTAATGGCGACAGCTACAAAGTAAAGACCTGATTTATAATTCAGTGGTGCCACTTTAATTTTTTTGTTTTTACTTTAATAACAAATAATTCCAAAGTAATTAAGATTTAAACATTTATTTTGAGTAAAAATATATATATGGTTATAATTAATTATGTACCTGTTATTAATTTATTTCAATTCTTCTCTTAATTAAGTAAAACAAATATATATTTTTTAAGCTCTAATTTGATTAACATTTTTTATTATATTAGCAACACTATTCTGTTTTGTAGTTCACAAAAATAGAAATTTGCCCAATTCGGCTGCAGCGGCAAAAGTAGTCGAGTGGCCGTGTTGCTGTGCTGTCGTCAAAAGAATCGTCTTCATATAAACTTGTGTATTATATTTTTGATAGATTGCAGTCAGTATCCAGCAGTCTTCAGTGTGTTTAATGCATCAGACACTTTTTATTGTCAGATGTGCGATATTTATGTATGGTGCCATTCAGGCCTACCTAAATATAAACGTAAGGCGTAACGTTTTTTTTCGCTTAGCTTTAGCGCTGAAATGTCATACCTAAATAAGAGCGGCAACGCTACGTCAAACAATAAAAACAAGGTTATCAAAAATATAAATACAACAACCCGGATTATTTAAACAATAAAGTACATTGCAGTATTGGTGTTTCTGATTTTTGTTTTGTGATTTGTAAACTAAAATTTTATCAAAAAAACTAAATATTAAAGTTTAAAAAATGAGCTTCTTGCATATTTGTTTCTCCTTTTGTATGTATGTGTTTACATTTATTGTGTTTTGCAACTAACTTCACTATTAAACGCGCTGTCAAAATCGGATTTTCCAATTGCAAGCGTTGCCGCGGCGTTATTTCGTTATGCTGCATACAAATTGTATGGGCATGAGAATTTTTGACAAGTAAAAAACGCCTTCCGCTCCAATTTAGGTATGCGTGATTGTCAGATAAATTATTTTTATTGGCAACACTGTGCATATGTATTTAGAAGCACTGTTTAACAACGGATCCGGCAATTTTTACAATAAACAATCTGACCACCGTGTGAACTGACAATATTTGTTGACCGATAAATTAATTGTCTTGTCAAGGTTTTCTTACAACAGCGAAAGGCAAACTCACACCACTACAGTTTTTAAATATTGTAGTTGTGAGATGAGTAAAAATTTGAGAAAAAAACAATAACTGAAATAAACAAGCATAAAAAGCGTAAAACAACCTGCTTCTATCAATGCTCATGCGAGACTGACTGGTTTTGATTGTTTTTATACAATGTATGTGATTGCGTACATGTGAAAACAAAAACAAGAGAGCTCAATGCCTTTCGCTGTCTTACAAGCATCTGAACTGACAATTTACCTTTCGCTAAAAATTTTTCAGTTTCAGTACATTGCCAGATCTGGCATTATCGGTTCATTATTTCGTCTATCCCCCAATATCCTATTGAAAATCACTTAAACGCTTATATGTTATCCTAACTGGTGTTTATTCTGGCTTAAACGGATTTAATTTAGCATAAAAGATTGGCACACTAATATAGAAGTTTCAATATCTCTGATTATAATACTTCTAGAACACAATTTGAAATTAATATATTGCTAGTACTTACATATTTATAACTATAAATATATATTAGAATTACACATATGTGTGTATATCATATGCACAATTCCTGATAATTCATGTAGTACTTTGTTAGCAGGTCGAAAATTGTAACAAAAAAACTGAAATTTAAAATCCATTTCCTGCTATATCATGTGTGATTAAAGAAATGTTTTTACTTCAATTGAGAAATTTTAAAAATTGTAGAAACGTGATTTCCAAATATGAGTAATTAGAATATATTATAAAAAATCATTAATCATTTTTATTTTCCATTATACAGCAAAATTATATATAGATGAAAATTGTTTGTTAAATTACATATTTAAAATTAAATGTCCTGTACAAACATTGTTTGCATATTCGAAACATTTTTCACAATGCAATATCTGATCAAAATTTATCCCAAAAATATGCAACATTCTCTAAACGTTAAGCCTAATTTATCAAATCAAGATATACGAATGTATTAAACAATTAAAATTTAGGCAACAATAGTTTATACAATATTTAAGATATTCGAGATTTTAAAGAACAAATTCCGGTCATCCTAAACGTTTTAGATTAAAATGTGTTTATAATTATTATATCTACTGTATATGAAGAACTGATAATTGGTAAAAAAGAACAAAATATATAAGAAATGAAAATGTTTTTGAAAATCAAAATCGAAATTTAATGCCGAATTAAAAAAATTAATACGTAATGCAATAGCAAATCCTGAAATCCATATTACCTTGGGAGTAAGGAAAGTGATACCGGCACATTATGATAGACATGTAGTGGCCCGAACTGAGAATTTTTGTGGGATTAGCTAAGATAAATAACAACAAATATATGTATAAAATTTGTGTTATTTGTGTCACACAAAAAAGCGGGATTTCGAATAATTATTTTTGAAGAAGACGTATGTATTCTGAGAATATAGTACAAGTAAATCACATGTAAAAATTTTGAGCGGGTCGATTCATAATTGTCCATAGTATACTTTAACATGCATAAAACTTTTAAAAAAGTTTGTATCCAGAAAAAACTTAACACAAAGTAGTTTCATAGAAATAAATCACACAACCAAATTAAATGGCTTAGCTCCCATATAATTCCACTTCCGAAAATAACACACGAAAATAAATTACTGAAATTTTAAAAGAAAAAAGTTTTGCTAATTATACTTTCTTACTTCATTTTTTTTTACATGAAAGAGTGTTTTGGATTGAAATAATAAAATCTATGAAGTGGTTGGTCCATTCAATAAAAAAGGAGCAGAAAATCATTAAATAAGTTCAAAAACATCAGGGTATATCCTTTACAAATTGAACTATTAAGCATGAAATGTAAGTCCATGATACAGAAATGCATGCAAAAAAAATTTTAAAAATCGCATAAGAAACAAAAGTAGCCAATTTTTTTTTTGTAATGGATGATGATCAATCATTTGTTTTTGAATGAGATATTCTTCCTGCATTTTTCAATTATATAAGAAATTTCCAATCAATCATTGAATTTTGTAATAAGTTTAACAAATGTTCAAAAATAAGTACAATTATAAATAATAAAATGATTTTAAATAATTATTAAATTAGTAGCATATCTAATTTTTTATCAAAAATAATATATGCTTAAAGATTTTAGTTATGGTAACCGAATTTATTAATGCAATAATTACAGAGAATTTGGACTTCAGCTAATTCATATTATTTTTGATCAAGAATCAAATATGTTAATTTGCTTAACATAAGTAAAGGGTGGGCCATTTAAAACTTTAAATTTGAATAGGCTATAAAGAAAAGTACTGATTATTTTTTCAAATTTCTGGTTTTATTGAAAAGGTTGAACTTTGTCATTTAAGAATGGAACATAATATCATTCATATTAGAGTTTCCAAAAAACTGAAGAATTTCAAAACCGCGATTTCGGTTTTAAAAAATTGAAAACCGATCGGTTTCCTTTTTGGTTCGGTTTTGTGATAATTTATTAACTATTAAATCAGTTGTTATTATAGAAAATGCTATACAAATTTACAACCATATGCATAAAAATTTACAAGAGCTTTATAAACCAATTATAAGCAAATTTTCATAAAGTTGTATTCATAAACGATTAATAGCTCAAAATACATTTGATAAACCTTTAATAATTGTACAAATTTTAAAGTTCGTTCGACCCTTCTTTAAACCTACTATAAAGTATTCTTTTTACATTTTATCCTGAAAAAAGGTAATTTTAAAAATAATTCTTTATAAATTTGCAATAATAGATGATACTATTGCAATTGATAAACATAATTTTACCTCCGCTGGGTAATATGGTCCACTTTAATAATATAAGATTTTGTTCCATATATCTCTGGCAGTGAACTACATGAGGTTCGCAAGTGAGTTTTATTGCCATTTTTGTAATTTATTGTTAACCTGTAACGGCATATTGTAACTAAATGTGTAAACATTGTGGAAGAAGGTCCACAGAATCTAATATACCCACTCCGGAATTAAAATTATGTGTTTCCACATAGAAATTCATTCAATTTTGTTAAAATTTAACAAAATGACAATAAAAATAAATTAATAAAACAAATTATAAAACAGTGATGTTTATTTTATCACAGAATATTCGTCATTCGAATAATTTTAATAATAATTGAACTAAAATATATAAAAACGTTTGTATATTAATGGATTTTAGCTTAGGATAAATATATAGTTTTGCTCTAAATACTTTAGTTCTTTTCTTCTAAAAACAAACAATGAAAAAAAGAGAATTAACGAATATTTTATCCTAATTGCAAGCAACACTAACAACGAAAAAGGGAAAATAACAGAGAAGCATTGCCAGCTTAGACAAAAAAAAGTATATTAGTTATTGTGCATTTAACAAACGTCTATGAATACTATACTTTTATAAATGATTTTTAAAGCTAAAGTGTTTGTTAACAAATTTGTTTTTTAAATCTACAATAAGTTTTTTTATGCATATAGCCGTTAAAGTTCAAACTTGGCGAGTGTTCAAGAGCATAAAGGAAAATTGGTACTTTTACATTTAATGGTACCTTTTTAATATATTAAATTATTTTACTTATATGTATACATAATAGTTGGCTGATATGCTGATGATAATGATATTAAGGTAACAGAAACTATTATTGAAATTTCTATAATAATGAACCTATAAACAGGAAATTAAACACACATGATCATGATTGAGTTAAAATATAAAAAGGGACTTGCAGGTACTTTTTCCAACTAATAGTACTTTTTGAATATTTTATAATAATAAACCTTAAAATTGAAAATAAGGCACAAATGATTATGAATGAGTCAGAATAAACAAAAGGTGATTATAGTGGTATCTTTCTTTTATATTTTCTATAATAATGGACACAGAAATATGAAATGAGACATTAATGATGCTGAGTAGGAATATAAAATGTGGGTCTTTATGGTACTGTTTTCATTCTAATAATACGTTTAGAATGAGCTAGAATCCACATTACAATGAATCAATAAACATGAAACTAGAGACATGTTTTTCTGAATTAGTATTAAAGGGAGACTTAATAGTACTATTTCTTTCTTCCAATTGGGGTGCCGAAGCGCACCGGGTCAGCTAGTACTCCGTACTTTTATCAGAATTACAAAGACTTTGTTACAAAAATTATGAATTGTTTAGCCTGCGAAAGGCTAAAGCCTGCTACATCATCTGAAGCAATTATTGTAATATAATTTAAAAAATTTAAACAAATCTTAAGATACTTTTACCGATCTGTTTTTAGACATATTTTATGAATAATTGGATGAAAAAGTTTGTTTCTCATTTCTAAAATTTGAATTTTTTTACTGAAAATAGATTAAAAGTAAAAACCGAAGAATTATTGTCGGTTTCGGTTTTAGGCCTTGAAAAACCAAATTTAAAAATAACAACTGAAGCTGAATATAATCCTTCCAAATCTCAATCAGGGTTCCCAAAAACAGTTGCACGTAATCTCTCATCAAATTATTTCACAAAATCAAAAAACACTTGCTGGTTTATTAGCACAATGTGCGGCTGAAGATGGATTTCCGTTACAAAAATTAAAAAGGATAAAGCTTAACTCGTGCACTACAAGATACTCGAGATATTTGTTAAAAAATATACATTTATAAAGAAATATGTACTAAAATCTGAAAAATAAATTGTATTTTTTTGATGAAATTTTCAGAGGTTGTCTCGGATTTTGCTGATTTTAAACAGAATTACATATTGAAGATTTGGATATATACCTTATAGGGTCGAAAAATTATATTGTGGAAATTACAAACGGAATGACAAACTTATATATACCCTTCTCACGAAGGTGAAGGGTATTATAAAAAAAATTATGTTTTATTGTCAGGAGATATGATTAATATTTTTAAATGAATTATTAATAGTCTTTATTGGAAGGTTTCCAAAAATAGATCAAAGGTTCTTAGCAATGCAGTCTGTTAATTCACCGAAAACAATTAATGTTATACATGTTTTATTACAAAGGAATCCATCGGAAAGAAATAATATTTACATTGATTTGACTTTACAGAAGTTAGGCTCATTGAATTGTAAATATTTTATACTGTATCACTTTTAATGGCAGATACGGGTATTGTGGGCTATGCGTCCAATGTGGACCTGTGTCTTTTTTCAGAAACTATTGAAGGTATGATAACACTGCTTTGTCGTACATTTTACAGTTTGTTTGAAAGGACAAATGGACATGTGCTTTCGTGAGTAATTGATATGTTCGCTTTTTATTCCTGATTTTTTTAATGGGTTCCTTACAATATTTTCACATAAATGTTTTCTCTTTTGACGTAAACAATTTTCAACTACAACAACAATTAGAGAATACATTTGCTAATTTATTGGTACACAACTTTTTTAATAACCATATACATATATTGTGGCCAAAATTTAAAAATTACAAAACGGTAGTCCACATTACTCGAGTGTTAAAATATAATCGTTATTGTTTTGCCATCATATGTCAATTTTGTCGACGCTAAGTAATAAGATAAATGTTAAGAATTGTCTACTAAATTGTAAACTATATTCAAATTATAAACAAATAGAGGATAATATGAATTTATAGGAAAATATGCAAAAATATACTTGTACAATAACAATTTGATGACATTTTTTAGCTAAATTCCCAAAATTGCAAATTATCTGATTCGGAAAATTCATTTTGGGTAACTGCCTACAAATATACATTAACATAAAAATCGCAGCCCTGGTTATATAGCCACTTAACAAAAAGGTTAATTGCAATATATTTCCTACGAAACTTTTCCTTGATTATCAACAATCGCATTCAGACAATTGGTCGGAATGGGATTTGAAATATTTCGAAACTGACTGCACAAATTAAAATGATGAGCTCAGTATTATTTTAAACGATATACAATATCCACAAAAAAAAAAAAAAATAATAATGATTTAAATGAATACTATGATTATTTAGATAAATTTTCATATAGAATAGACAAATTTTGAAAAAAAAGTAAAAAAAGTTTTTGATTTTGCAGAAAAAAAAGTGAAAAATTTAAAATTTTTCGAAAAATTAAATAAATAGCTATCTAAACTATTTGGGAAATTTTTTTTCCAAAATTTCAAATTTTCGCCACCTCTAACTCAGAGAGTCCTGGACCGATCTTGTTGAAAAAATTTATCTAAATTACTAACAAATTGGACTAACTAATTTCATCCCGATTGGAAGACATCGGTTTCAAAAGATGGTTCACTTGACGTGAAGTACCCCATATATTAATACCTATTGACAAATGTTTCTAGAAGGTAATTTTTCGAATTTAATGCAGTTTAACGTAAGTACATATTAAAATTTGTATAAAATAGAACAATTGAAACAAATAATTTGTATTAAAAGTTTTTTTTTGAAAAGCCTGATTTTCTAAACACGTATTTAAAAAATATCGGATAGTTGACAATTCTAAACGCATAATACCCCACTTTTAATAAAAAGTAGATACTTTTTAATGAACGTCAAAAACATAGTATTATTATTGCATAACTACAAATCAGTTTGGTATGCCTATCATTATTTAATACGGTTCTAACATAAAAACAATTCGGTACGGAATTATTTTGCGGTTCTGAAAATAAGTCTGTTATAAACTTATTTGAACTATACAGGACTACAGTACATATTTATAATATACGAAAGGCTTAATGATTTTGGGTGCTTTTTATAGCCCAAGAATTCATTGTTGATGAAATTTTCTTTCAATTAAATTTAGCTTTGCAAGAAGTTGTCGGAATGTTCACAATGCATCAACAATTTTATGAACTATATGGCGCGACATTGAAGAATTCCATGGCCATGGCGCTCTTCAAATGCGGAGAAATTTCAAAGATGACAAATAACATTCTTCTTCGACCAATAAAAATTTAATAGTGAAAATATAATAAATAAATGAAATAAATCTGCAGTTCAACACTAGGGTTAAATATCCAATATATTGGTAAAATATCTATTGGAAATTTATAATTAACTTACATAAGAATAATTTCGAAAATATACAAGGGTTTTCATATAGCATTTCTGTTGTATTGGAGCCCATAGAGTTCGGAAATACTCATAGTTTTTCCCGATCAATTCCTTTATTACTTGATTTTAATTGCAAATGTAGTGAAATAACAATAATCTTAAAGTTACAATTTAAAAAATCATAAGTAAGTATGTATGTGTTGAAATTGGTTTTTTTTTTTCGTTTAAAAGATACATGCTTTTTGGTTGGATAATTGCTGAGTTACGGCCGTTTAAGTTACAAAAAAGTTAATCGAGAGGCAGTAAAATATTTTTTCTTATTTTAAAATGAATGAGTTATGCTAATTTTTGTGATAACATGTTTTTTGATCTTTTCGTTTTTTTCATACAAATGCTTGCATGTTCTTCCGACAGTATTCCTTAAAAATATGTACCGTTATTTCACTAAAACGAAATTATCGAGAAAAACTAAATGTATTTCCGTACTCTATGGACTCTAACAAAACAGAATTGCTACATGAGAACCTCTGCATTATTAATTCGTTAACTTTTGTATCACTGTGTTATTAAGCCGTCGCTGATCATTTTTGGAAACATTTTTGGCATTATACAAAATTTATTACTGAAACTGCAACGATTTTTGAAACATTATAATTCTTAGCTGGGTCATAAACATAAAGTCACTTTGCAGTTTTGTAATTCTTTATATTTATTTTCTTTTTTAACAAACTTGTTTTTTTAACTGATTAACTCCCAATCACAATGTATAGTTATGGTTTTAACCCAAAGTTATACTGACAGTTTTCATACAAAAACTATTTGAACAGACAGTATAACTATAAGTTAAAATATAACCAGACATCGTCGTAATGGGGGTAATTGTTTATATAATACTTGTTTACGGTCCACTTCACAATATAAATTTACAAAAGATATATGAAATTTATATAAAAAAATAAATAAATAATAATAATAGATGATAACACGTTGGCGAATGGAAGTCAATTCTTACCGATGGATTTGGCATACATCTCCTCATTTGTTCTGAACTTCGATATGATGGACTATATCGACCTGGAAAACAACTTGGCGCTGACATTTTCATTTTATCCGTCGATGAATACATCGACATGGTCATGCAGCCACCCACAAAATCTTCCTCCAATTTGAACGCCCTTGAGGCGTCAAAAGTCGTTGGCGAATAAATTTTGAAGCACTTTAATTCAAATTTAAGCACAAATCCTGCTTAAGCAGGACTCAAACTGAATACAAATTAATCAAATTAATTAATATTTTGCTTTTAAATTATTGTAATTATTTTCTTCTTATTTCTCTTATCTTTGCAACAAAGTTGTTGCTTTTTGTATTTTTTTCCTTTCTTTTTTATTTATTTTATTTTTTTTTAATTTAATTTTTATTGCACACTGAATTTACTTTCTTATATATATATATATATATGTATTTATTAATGCACAATTATCGGACGAAAATACTTATGCGAATTGTAATTGCGAATTGTTATCGTTACTGCAATCGAATTTTAAATTGATTTACGAGTAATTTGCACGTGTGTGAGAGATATAGAGTACGTGAGTGTGTGTGTATGTATGTATACATACATATGTTGAGTTATTTTGATTTAGATCTAATCAAAATCATTTGTATATTAAACTTTAATTATATAAATTGATCACAATTGATAATGCAAATAACAAATACTAATAAACTATGAATTACAAATAGGATTGATAAATTATAAAGTAGGTTGGTTGGTTGTTTATTTGTTTGGTTGACTGACTGACTGACTAACTGACTGGCTGGCTGGCTGGTTGATAAGTTGGTTAGTTAGCTTGATAGTTGAGTTTAACACGCACTGTTATGGGTATAATTATGTATTATTATTATTATTTTATCTCAAGTAGTATTTGGCTCACGAATTGTTGAAGTAAGTATCTCTGCTATTGTTTAAACTAAACGGACCCGAACAGATTTCACAGCTAGACAACAACCGTGTGATAAAGAATTCTATGATGAGTTTTACTAACTCCAGTTTATTTTGGGGAGGACATGTTTCCATAATTTATGAGAGGCGTGTTCTGTGATAAGAACCACCCCTCAAAAATGGCCGAGAAATACGTCAAGTGCATGTTGATGTCTTTGACTTACTTGTCATTGGTTCATTTTAGATTTGGCTCACTCTGTGCACAGGGGTAAGGGGGTGGCTGAGTGTGATTAACAATTAAAGCTTTTCTATTATGTATAACAAACGCCATAAAATCCATCACAAGAGCAACAAAAGCTCATTTCTGGAAACTGAGAGAACGAAAGAGAGAGCGCGTGGCGTGTAATGTTAGTGACAATGAGAGCTGACATTGCGCATGTCAGCAGCAGGTATAGGATAACTTTTCAGCCTGAAGTTTCCAACAGTCTGCTTAGACAGACAATATCAAAGGTATCGACAATCCTGCTGATGCCTATACACATACACACGGCAGTCGTGAAGAGGTAGAGCAGCACGAAACAATATTTGTTAAAAACATTTTGGAGAATCAGGAATACAAAGTTTTTTTTTTCTTGTGAATTTTGTGACAAAACAAGTTATGCCAATGAATAGTTAATAAATAATTCAAAGCTGTTTAATTAACACACACAGGGTCTCTCTGCGAATGGGTTAATGCATTAATTCCGTCCTCCAACTACTAGTATGTAGATGGTGTAACTTCCAAGACCTCGTAAACTTGTACATTTCATGAAATTGAAGTGCGTGGGGACCTCAAAACCAAAACTGTTGGGAACTTCTCTACTAAAGGCATTCCGAGTAAAGTGTAAAAACTAAGAAAATCTTTAAAATGTCTTAATTTAAAAATAAGCCTAACAAAAAATTATAATATGTATGAATATAATATAAATTCTACTACGAAATATTCACGTTTAATAATACTTTTCCATCTTAATGTGACAACATACATAATTACATAAGTCATTTGACATCCAATTTCTTATTGTAGGCTATATCGTCAGTAAAGCATTATAAAGACAATCGAAATTTTTGGTCTGTTTCCTACTTGCTTCGCATAAAGATAATTCCCGCTTAAAACTACTTTCGGCATTTGATTTTAAATGTTTAGGGGTTTCTTTTTCAATATTTATTGAATATTATAATTCGTTTTTAAAATGTTGCTCCATTTGTATTTTGGAAACATCATCATAATCGCATTGAACAGATGAGGAAAAATTGTGGTCAAATAGGCGTTCATTCATTTGCCGTTCATAAACTTTTAACGTTGTCTTTGTTATATTATAATTTAGCTCATTATGTTGTGAAGTTTTTAGGTAATATATCGATGACATAAGTCTGCTGTTATATTTTTTTGATAAATCGTAGTATTTATAGATGACAGCTGTTCATAAAGATTGTTCATTATTTCATTTCGGCTTAATGCTTTTACTGTAACCTTAATGGGGTTCAAAACCTCTACTAATATTTCTAAATTTGGAACAAGCACTTCTTCAAACAACGTTGTTATATTTATATATCTATTAAAGTTTTTTTTAATTAATTTTTCCCGTAACGTAATAAAAAACATAAAAATTAAGTCCCCGCAGTGATAAAAGCGTGAACAATACGATGTTCGTTTTAGTAATCGATATTCTGCTATCGAATTTTCGATAGCTTTGGAGCCCAAATTTTTAGAAAAGTAAAAAAAATTACTTTTTTCTCAACTTTTATTTTCATGGTTTCTTTTTTAGTATGTATTAAAAAAATCGGCTGATTTAATTATTTTTTAAATACTACCTTAAATATTTAAATAAAATCAAGTCAGCTGATTTTTTATTACCTACTAAAAAAAACCTTAAAAATAAAAATAAATTATTTTGACTTTTTCTGAAGTTTGCCCGCCTCGAAAATGATTTCTTTGATATGTTGTAGTGGAAATTTTTTTCTCATTCCAAAAGCTATCGAAAAATCGATGATACAATATCAAACAATTTTGGCCTTACAAATCGACAACAACAATAATGCATTTCGAGTAAAACTAATGGGAGCTTTGTCTTACTTGTTACCTGTTTAAATTTGTGCTTTAATTATGTGGAACAAACTTACTATTCCATATAATTAAAGCAAAAATTTAAACTCATATGTTTTATTATATAAAATTGGTCAATTCACAAGGTCTCTTATCAGTCATATTGTCATAATGTTGTAATATATCACGACTCGGTGGCTCGGCTTAACCGACTCTTAGGCAATCGGCGTTGGTCTCTGCTGGATCCTTACGATAACACAATAAACATAGCATAGAAAGTAGTATTATTTTAGGACATTTTTTGCTTGAAAAGCAATAAACACCATTGTGAAATATTAGAACATTATGACAATATGACATGATAAGAGACTTTGTGAATTGACCAAATATGTCTAAAAACTATTAGTTTATAAAAATTATTTTATAAAAATGTATTTATTATTCAATTTATTTTTGCATAGACTAGAAAAAACGAAAGTGTACCAAATTGCGGGTTATTATTTTATTTCAGTTATTGTGTGCATATTTAACTTTATTATACAGTTGCAATTAAATATTTTGTTTAACAATCGGGAGAATCCATGTAAAGAAGGACAGCAGTCGGATCTACCATTTACAATTGTAATGAAATTTACCACATACATAATATAACAAATATGTTTCTCATATCAGTTACTTTTTCAATGGAAACTCAATTTTCAAACTACAGCGATTTGAAAATTGAAAAATATATTAAAATTTTCTAAAAGTACACATAGTTGCCCATAACTTTGAAACCACTCAAAGACCAGCATAATTTTTGATGCATTTTAATGCGAATGATATTGTATTTAAAATGCTGTGAATAAAATTGTTTACTTCCATAAGGTTAAAGGTCAATTTTCGGAGTATATATTTCTATGTAAAAATATCAAAGATCGTGGTATTAAAAATTAAAAAACGACATGGTATGAGGACAACTAAACTCTCTACTATGGAGTCTCTATTAGTTCAAGAGTTATAAAGAAAAATGTTATTAAAAGTACGTTTTTTTAATATATACCCTTATACAAATTTAAGCAAATGTTTAAATTGTTTAATAGTATATACACATAAAGGTTGTTCCCGGTTGCCTGGTTATCGGGTTATGTGGTTATTTCTTTGACCAACCCATACCTATGTTATCTGCTTATTTCTAGTTTTGAAAAATAATACAAATTTATTACAAAAATTGATTTGAATTTTATTTATTTTTTTTTGTATTTTTATTTTTTTTTGCTTATTTTTATGCTTATTCTATTTTTAATTTGGTAAAGAAAATCGAAAACGAAAATATGAATGGGAATCCATTCAACACCACTAAATAAAAACCTTGGAATCGTGATAACTTCCTGGGCTACCCACATCCGTGTGTAATATGCTTAGTATACACAACATGGAACTTATTGGAGTATATTCGTTGGCAAAACTCACTAAATATCTGAGCAAAGTTGCCGACGCACTGCCGTATTAGGTCAATGATTGTACTACTGTGATTTCTTAAAAAAACTCTTTCCGTAATGTTATTCATAGTATCACCATCTCCCCTCCAATTTTTCGTACTGAAGCACTCTACAACAACGCACGGTGATTTGTCTCTAGACAAAAATCAAAAAAAAAAATTGAGGCTCAAAATATTATAAAATATATATCGATCTATAGCTAACAATACAACTCAAATAAATTTTTAGGAATTGGTTTTATTTGACTCTCCTCACCAGAGATCGCTAAATCTTTCAAATTTAAGAAAAAATTTATGAATAAAAAAACTAATTGATTTGCTTTAAGAAAATAATACTCAAAAATTAATTTTTTTAAAAATTAATTAAAATATTTATTTTTTGAGTATTTTAGTATTTTCAAAATTTGTCAGTAGTCAAATTTTAATTAAACATTTCGACTAAAATTATTTTTTATCGCTCAAAAAAATACATTTTTTTTTAAATAATTATAAAAAAAATTATTATGTTTTTTCTTAGTATATAGTATTGTTAAAAGGGTCGTGAAAAGATTAGTGCCAACTTTATGCCACGACTTAAAAAATATGCATTTTAAAATAGGTCTAAATTCAAAATGTTTACTTAAATTTTATGTATAATAGAGTAATAATAATAAAGTAGTGTTAAAAGCTATATGAAATAATATTAATATCTTAAATTCGGAAGTCATATTGTTCACCAAACCTTAGCAAGAGTGCGCAAAAATTATATACTTTTAAGCATGATTAGGTAATACGTTATATATCCACCTGTTTGTGTGACACATCTACCTCAATGCCTTTTTTATGGATTATTTATGGATTCAAAATCAACAACAAACAGAAAATTTACAGAATCTTGATATTTTGGTGCACTGCATTGCCCACTACAGCATTACCAAAAATGAAGTTAATTACTGTGAGTTATATATTTTGAAGCCATATATAAGATATACATATTATACATATATCAACGTGTATTAAATTATGTATATTTTTCAAAAATTAATACAATTTTAAAATTCTTAAAAATTGATAGAAAACATTTTTCAAAAATATAGAATCAAAAATGGTATCGGATTTTTTTGGAATATTTTAATTTTTAAAATGCTATAAAAGTTTTGTTTATGAATCGTTTTTATTGAAATTTAACACTACTATAGACATTTTTGATCGATATGCAAAAGTGAGAAAGAAATTTGTGTATTTATATTGAGAATCCCACAATTTCCAAAAAACTTTAAAAAAATGATATTTCTTAGATTTTTGACGCTGTTGACTGTACCGAGGTTCGGGTTATAAATTCCCTTTGCAAGATATTTAAGAACATATTGGATCATACAAGAGTGGTTTTAATTTTTTAAAATCAGCTATGTGATTAGAGAAAATTTGGCATAAATTTGCAATTTGCATAAAAAATTGGTCTACTTCAGAAGAGAAGAATATAAACACATTATTTATTTTGTTTTTCCTTTCTTCTATATATATAAAACACAAAAAATGTTTCTACCTATGTCCGTTATAGACTCTGAAACTGTCCAACCGATTACCTCCAAACTGGTTTCATTAGAAAGGCAATGGTGTGAAGATGGTTTTAGACACCTTTAACAATACATTAGGACCATTCGTGAACCGGAATTTTGAATTTTCCCATACAAACAATTTTCCTATTTTCCCTATTTTAAAATTATTTATCTTGAAATTTTGTATGTAAGCACCTCTCCCGATGAGTACATCCACTAAGGGGGTAAAAATTTGTAAAGTCGGTATATCCATATCTCCGGAACTGATAAAGCTAGCACCAAAAATCCGACTTAATCTAAATTTATGCAAGGTGTGTGGTACGTTTTGTACTTTTAAAGGGATAAAATGGGAGAAACTCGAGTTTTAATACTTTTTTGTATCCCATATCCCACAATTTAAATTTAAATGGAATTGCAGTCCTTCTTAGAAAATTACAAATGAACCTTGGCACTATTTTGAAATTTAAACGTACTTCTTTTTGGTACTTATTTTTTAATAACACTATTTTTTATGTACATTAAAATCGTAAACAAATTTTATTGTAAAACCCTTCCTTTAATAAAGAATTATTAGCGTAGTAGCACACGCTACTTAGTTATAACTAAAGATTAATGTAAGTTATTTTTTCGAAAAAAAAAAAATCGAGAAAAAACTAACTTTTGACTTAGTATCGATTTTGAAATAATTTTTTTGAACTAAATTGGGAAAGATTTGAATCTGATATTACCAAAAATCCAGACGAAGGTAGATAAAAAACTTTAAATTTTTATTTTCAAATGTGAATATCTCGTTAACTATAACAAATAAATCATATATAAAAATCCTTCTAATCGGATGGAGAACACAAATTTGGCATAATTTTTAATATTTCATATACCCGAGTTAAGCCACTTTAAGGCCTTAAAACTTAAACTCAGCTACACCTTCTATAGCAGTGGGAAATTTTCATTATAATCTGATCATTTTTGCAAAAGTTATAGAATTTTTACCATTAAGGATATATGGCAGGACCAAGAGTCATTGATGCAATCACAATAAAAATTTACTGAAAGACTGTAAACTTAATGCGTATAACAAATGCAGATTTTCATGCTTTTTAAATCAATTATGTAGCCAACATTCAAAATTATATTTTTGGCATATATGGGAGGTAGGCGTTTTTTTTTTCTTAACTAAGGTATTCTTTATTAGCATACCAAATTTCAAAAGTCTAATCTCTCAAATTACTTTTTTTATTTTTTATAGTAAAACAGCAGATTATTTCGCGTAATCGCAAATTTTAAATATAGATTTGAGCCAGGTTGATATATTTATAAAAAAATATATATTTACGTTTTTTAAATAAAAAAATTATCTCCAAACTTTACTGCGTTTTGTAGTAATACCATTTTTTTAAATAACTATTAATGGTCTAATCGACTATGCTAGGGCCATTTAGATATTTGCGAAAAATTTAAAAATGTTATATCCTCATTGTACAATGTACATACGGTAAAAAAAACAGTACCTTGGTAAAAATTAGAGTTTATTTTAAGTATCTTCTTAAGAATAATATATTTCTTTTGCAAGTTGCTAATATACACTATAATTTGGGTTCGTTATTATTATTTGGGGGCTTTTCATTTATTAATAATATCTTTTAGCCTTTGAGCAATCGAAATATTTTCACTTTTTTCGAGCTTCTCATCTGAGATAAAATCAATTTAGTTTGAAGAGGATTTTAATTGAGTTTTGTTAGATAACTTATGAGAAAAAATGATGAAAAATTGATTTTCCAGGGCCCCTCTCAAGGAAAACTAAAAATATCGCATTCCTTTATTAAATATGTTGTAGCAGGCTTAACAACTTTGCTGAACATCACTATGCGATATTCGATATTCAAAATGCATGAAAAAGGCACACAAAAATTACAATTTCCCCTATTTATATATGAAAAACGTGATTTAGAAAATCCCGAAATTTAAAATTAAAAAATCCCGGGCTTCGGGATTTTCGGGTACGGGATTCCCCGTTTGGCATCTCTACTTATAATACATACCACAGTGGTTTAGAAACGTTTTTTTTTGGAAATAATTCGGTATCTGGGAAACTATTGAAGATATTATTACGAAATTTCACATGGTTGGAGCTGAGGTGTTTTTGAGTTGATTTACATTTGATAAGCTTCCTAACGCTAATGGGGGCCAGTGTATGGGCCCTCAAATTTGTCAACCTCGGGTCTAAAATTATTTAAAAATATCGCAAAAATAGTCCTTGAGAAGATCAGCAAAAAATATATATATTTTTTTTTTTAATTTTACTCGCCATTTTCGGTTATTCTATCAAGAACTTGTCGCCTCATTGCCCTCTCAAGACCAGTATTTGCAGGACCTACTTGGGCATTGAAGTCGCCTGTCAGAAGCATTATGTCTCCGCGGTTTATAGCTGTAGTTACCCTAGTTAAGAGGCCGTAGAAATCCTTTTTCACTGACATCGGTATGTGCATAGTAGTGCACACAAGTTACGTTTCTAGTTCGGGTTCGAAGACGGGCTGTTATAATCCTGTCGCAGTGTGGTTTCCATTCGATAAGAGCATCTTTTGCCTCTCTTGATTTTTGGTTGATCTGATGGCCTGCCCGAGTATATGAGAGTTAGGCCATTTGATGTGGCGAACTCCCCAGATTCAGGTCATCTGGTTTCCCAAAGGAGTAGATTATATTTTTTAAACTCTTTACACACTTGTCCAAGACGAGTGGTATCCAAAAGCGTACGGACATTCCAAGTTCCAAATCGTGTCCATTTTTTCAAGCTGAAGGTCGACATCGTTTTCATTTGTTGCGGTTTCTGTAATCTTCAAATTTCAAATGAGTAGCTGATTGGGCTAAAGCATCCGATCCTGGAGCTGGGGCTGCCAGCAACGCCTCCAGGCGGGCAGTGGACATATTTTTAATTACTGTATCCACAATGCAGTCATGCTTCAGTAAATTTACATGTTTATTTACCTACTTGTTTGAGACGTTAAGATGTACTGTAACCATTCAGACTACATGACTGAGCACCTTCTCACTGTAGCTAGCTTTCAGAGGAATCTGAATAGGTATTGCCCGGGAAATACTTGGTCTAAGACCGGAAGTAGTGAGCTACTTAAACAGTCAGACAAAGGAATCGTTTCTGGCCACTTCCAAGTGTATGACAGTCAGAGAATTTTTCGCACTAAGTGCACCTTTAAAGAAAATCCCATATCCCAAGAAACATATAGAGCATTTTAAAGGATCGCTGCTTTGCCCTCAAATCAAAATTTTTTTTAAAAAAATTTGCCAAGTTTCCATTTTGTTTTTCATTTTTTTTACAAGACTAAAATATATGGGTTTTTTTTTGGAAAAAAATAAAAAATACGACCCTTTTTACATGTTCCAACTTTCGATGCTTTTTGTATGGACAAAATAACAGTTAGCAAGTTTTTTTATTTTATTTATGGCCAAATTTTGTAAATCAAAACGAATTTTCGTTTACGTTTGGAACGTAAACGAAAATTATTGATATTTTATAAAGCGCTAGTGTTGGAAGGTAGTAAAAAGACGAAATAATTGTTTTATATCTATCAAAAAAGTATAATTAATTATTCAACATAATAAAACCTATAATTGTTTACGTAAAAATATAACAAAATAATGCTTTCAACTTCAAATTTTATGATTACTTCAAATATCTACCAGCGAAAAAAAGAGAATACTAATACTTTAAGAGATACTAATAACTTCTTAAATCTACCAGTAATTCAGTAAGTACACATTCATAATTATAGTTTCTAAGTTGCTTTGAAATTATTCTTCTTTTTTATTTTAGGTTTGTTTTTTATTTCCGAGTCAATAAGGAAACGTTTATAAGATTATATGAGAACATAGCTCCCAATTTTCCAAAGAATTATAGGGGAACAGCTATTAACACTAAAATAAAAATATCTTTTTTTTTTTTTTTTTTTTTTTGATTTTTAGGGACCGGATGCTATCAAAATTGTGTAGGCAATGACTTCTTAACGTGTATGTCGCAATCTGAAGTATCCAATACAATAAAAGAGTGCCTTGACATCGTTGAAAAACACTTCGACCGTAAATGGATACGATTTTCAAAAACACCAGATGAAGAAAATTCTATCAAGTGTAATTTTTATGAAAAATTTGATTTTCCAGGGATTATTGGTGGTCATGTCAAAATCCTGTCGACAAAAGAGGAACAAAAACATTTATACTACAACCGAAATGGTTCTTATAATTTAAACGTTATGCTGGTAAGTATTAAAGCTACATATGTATGTATATTGATGTAAAGTGCAAAAACATAAAGATAATTTATTTTAGATATGTGACCATAACATGGTCATAAATTACGTTGACGCAAGATATCCAGGAGCCAATCACGACGCTTTCATATGGAAAACAAGTGCCGCAGATCAATATCTAAAAAACGACTTTAGCAGAGGCATAGTTTATATATAGTTTCAAAATAGCTGTTAATTTTTGAGAATTATTGAAAACAAAAACAATATATTTTCAGGGGATTCGGGTTACCCACTTTTACCTTATTTAATTACCCCATTTCGTAGTGTTTCTAATACTCATGAAGAGCGTTACAATACAGTATTTTGTAAAAGTAGAAATATTATTGAACGGTGTAATGGTGTTCTTAAAGCTCGCTTTAGGTGTATTATTGGTGACAGAGGTACGTATTTTTCATATCGTAATTTTTAAACAATTTTAACAGTAATTTCGTAAGGATTGTTATACTCATCTAAAAAGGCAACTCAAATTGTTAACGTGTGTTGCGGCATTCATATAGCATTTATATTTTATAAACATGATTGGCCATTTCCAAAAGAAGTTCCTACTCACAATGATAACATTGTTATGTAAGAGGAAGAAATAGCTCATAATCTTTCATAGATGTCAAAAAATTTTTTTAATTTTATCATTTTGTTAAAAATAAAAACATTAACCATTTATCAGCTAACTTTAAAAAAATGTGTGTTGTTATATTTTCAAGAGTTCGAATAATGTTATAAGTATATAACCTGTATAATTCTTTTAACGATTTATCATTACCATTGGCTGATAATGGACGGTACACAGTAGTGAATGGTATGAAATGTGAATAATCGATTTTAGATTATACGATCAACTATTTTCAGCTCGATTATTAAAATCGATTAATCGAACCTAAAAGTCGATTTTTTTGGTCGATTACGATTATTTTTAAAGAATTTTGTATATTTAGTTTTTTGTATTTTTACCTAAAAAATCACAAAGTTTTTTTTTAACAAATAAAGCATATATTTAATTAATTTTAATTGTTTTATTTTTAAAACACATTTAAAAAAATACATTTTACATATATACATATGTTAATATAAATTTAATTTTTTAAACATTTTTGTAAATTTATATATTTTATTTACAAAGTGGTTTTAATTTATCAAAATTTGATTTTAAAACCTTTCATTAATTTAAAAATTGTTTATAAATATTGCCTTAAAAATTTAAATAATTATTTTGAGATCTGTTAAAAAAAGTTTTTAATGTATTTAATACCAGAGCTGTAAATGAATCATACTTTTTTGATTTTAATTCGTTACGAATTGGGTAAATTTTTAATTAATTCTTTCCACAACAAAAAAAGAATTTAATGAAATTTGAATCATTTTAAACGAATTAGGCAGAAATGAATTTCAATTCATATCCAATTCAAATGAATTTGTAAAAATGAGTTGCAATTTGTTAACAATTCAAATGAATTTGTTAAAGTGAATTGCAATTCATTTCCAATTAGTTTGAATTGAATTGATTTGAATTGACTCAAATTTCATTCAAATCATTTTTTTGTGTGAATGATTCGCGAATTAATTAAAAAATTAATGATTCATTTACAGCTCTGTTTAATACAATAACATACTTTGTTTAATATAATAGACTTAGAGAATACATGTTTTTTTCAGACTTGTGCTATAATTTTCAATCTTTACTTCCTTATTCAATAAATAGATTTTAATATTTTTTGTTTAATTGGAATTGTTTTGAATAAGTATAAGATTGAAAATCATTTTATATTTTGAGCAGTGCTTAGTTGCAGTTTTTGTACTATCGTTTATAAATTTTTCAAAAGGATGTGTTAATTCAATATATTGAATATAATACTTTTTGTGCAAACATATAAATTTTAAGAATTATGAAACCAATCTTCTTCGGACAAATTTTGTAAAAATAATTGTTGATCCAAATGATCTGAACTCAATCTATTTCTTCGGTTAGTTATAATTAATCCGGCCTTTGAAAACAGCCTTTCACATGGCACAGATGTTGCCAATATCCCAAGGAATTTCAGCGCAATAACGTAAAGGTTTGGATATTTTTTTTTTGGAATTTTCCCATTCTTCAATGGGGTTCAAGTTTCTGGGGCAAACTGGCCGATTCAAGTATTGTGTAAGTTCAAGTGGAATTCCATTTGTCTCTTCATGCCCGACAGTTTGCTCATTTAGGGACTCCACCATTTGGTCATGTATGTTCCACAATCTATTAGCATCCCGTTGTCGCTTGCTTGGTGGGGGTTCCTCATTATTAGTTGGTTTTAACTTTTCTAAATGTTTTGCTAATAGAAAATTATATAATTTATAGATTTTTTGGTAATTATTTCAACTTTTTATTTTATATAATTTTTAATTTGGCTTAAGTTCATTTATAATAATTACTCTGTAATAATACAAAGAATATCACTGAAAATTAATTTTACACAATTGGCAGGGTAGAAAATGCATTCCAATTAGCCAATTGTTTAAAATTAATTTTCAGTGATATTCTTTGTATTATTACAGAGTAATTATAATAAATGAACTTAAGCCAATTAAAAATTTACTTTCAAATTATAGAAAATTATATAGTTATAATAAATAATAATAAAAAGTCTATAAATATTTTGTACCAACTTATTCTACCAATCGCTGCTTTAATATTTGTTTCCTCGTGGAAATGAATTTTTTTTATACCGAGGATCCAATAACGTGGCTACACTTAAAATTGGGTGCTCCTCAACTTTACTAAACCTTTCCGTAAGGTTATGCGGCAGCTTCTTTCTTAATTCATATGCGGCTTCATCCACGGTCAGGATATTTTCAATATTCTGTTAAAAAATATATATTAAGATTCTTAAAGTTCAAAAAAATGGAATAATTTTAAAATATACTTACGTTTTTAAGCAATTTAATTAAAGGAATTACTTTACTTGCAGTTACACTTTTTTCGGAACATAATTCCTTTGTAACTAGAAAAATAGGCTTCAAAATTTCTCTAATTTCTATCAAACTTTCAATTTCATCCAGCGATATATCATTGGGTGGCTTCATTTTCGTGGATTTTTCAGAAGTTATTTTTCGCAGTACCCTACTTACAAATTCATGTATTTCTAAATAGCGGTCCACCATATCGTATAAGGAATTCCACCGAGTTTTTATTTCTTGTATCAATCGCTTCGGTTGCCTACCGCTTTCTTTCTGGAAATCATGCAATGCTGTACTGGCTGCCTCGCTTCTTTTAAAAAAACAAAAAATTTTTTTTATTTTTTTAATTGTAGATTTCATTACAGAGGGCCCAGTTTCCTCATCCATTTGCTCTTCGTCTGAATTTTCAAAATCTGGCAATTCAGCCTCTAGATCAGGTGTGTAAAAATCAATAGATTTAATGGTATGCGCAAAGCAACGGATGTGTTTATCAGGTCCAAAAACGGAACGGCATGCCCCAACAATATTTGGTCCGTTATCTGTTATAACTGCAGCTACTTTACATTCACTGATGTTCCAGGACTTACAAATTGATGATAATGAAATTTCCAAATTAGAAATCGTTTTTTGTTTTGCTCCAATATCAACAGATTTAAGATCAATGCCTGAATATTATAAGAGTTAAATAAATATAAATCATTCGAACTTGAAAAATCTTACTTACCATTAATATAGTGGGCAGTTACTCCCAAAACACTCTTTACATGCATTATTTCTGTCCACAAATCTGTTGTGAGTACGATATTTTCGGCAGCCCCCAATCTTTTGAAAAATATACGTTTGAGGTTGTCATATTTGTTTTGCATTTGTTCAGCAAAATCTTTTGAACCCTCTTTTTTCGGCCACGCTAAATGGCATATTTTCTACCGCTATCATGTAGAGAAGGGCATCATTAATTTTTATTGTTCGCTCTCCATCTTCTAAATAATGTTACAAAAATTAATAAAATTGTTAATAACTATTAAATATGTTATCATACTTCAATATGCGGAGCCATTTTGAAGCATTTTTGCAATAGGAGCATCTTTGCTTGACAATGGCTTCTCTGCCAAAGATGACGTGATTGGAATTGTAATTTGCGACTGAAAAAGTAATGAAATTTTCAATTTATCAGAGTTTTGTAATAATTTATTGCTATAGATAATGTTCTGTATCACAAACATCAACCAAAATGCAAATGAGTACTTACTTCACTTTGGTTGACCTCCTCATCTGAAATCTCTGTCGAATTTTCGTCCGGAAGAGCAATGTCAGCTTTCTTAAAGGGGACAATCTTGTGGAATTTTTGGAGGTGAACTGACAAGCTAGTGGTGCTCCCACAAAACGCTAACTCTTTTTTACAAATAGAGCATTTAGCCTTTTTGCCATTAGATATTTTTCTAAAATAATGCCATACGTGGCTTGGTGGCATTTTTTCACTTTTGATTATTATTTTGAAACACAACTAAATTATTTTTTCTTTAAAAGAATATTTTTTGCACACTCGACTTTTCAATAAATCCAACGTTTTTAATTTTGCAGGGTTGATTTTTCGATTAATCGCCGCCCAAAGTCGATTTCAGTATAAAGTTGGTAGTGTAAAATCGACCACAAAATAATCGATTTTTGACAGCAATAATCGATTAACGACCATAATCGTAGTCGATTTACCATTCACTAGTACACGGTGGTATAGAAAAAAGAGGGTAATAAATCTGTAACTTCCAAACAGTTAGCCCGTTTTGAATTAAATTCGAAATGCGCAGAGAGGAAGTGTTATGTTTTGAATTTGGACCTCATGGACCCACCAAGAGCGCGGCTAGGGGTCGCCAAATATTTAAAACAATTCTATTTCTTTGTTTGTGATCCGATTTCTATGGCTTGGCCGCCATAGATATAAAAACTATAGAATCACAAGCTTATCCCTCCTCCAGTGCCTTGTGCTTTTAATTTATTTTCTCCTAATTTATTTTATGTTCGCGTTCTCAAATCGGCCCAAACCTAAATAAGATATGATTTATTATACAATGAATTATAACCAATTTCTGTGCCAAATTCAATCGAATAACTTAGTAACTAATAGATATGCAATTAAAATGAGCTGATTGGCAACAGCAGATAATACTGTCCCACCATATGGGATAAGGAAATGCGAAAACACATACCTTTTTCCAAGCTTTTGAATCACGTTGTGGCGGTCCAATAGCGTTTATTTTATTTGCTTGTTCCTCCCACAATTCTTTCAATTCTTTTCTATTATCTCCAAATACTAAAAAAATCCGCTAGCAATGTTAGGATTTTTGTTCATGTAATCTAAAATCACATCCCATTGCTGACTTGAAGTTTGTTTTTTTTTTGACTATTTTACAATAAAAAATTCCCATTAATATTATTGTATTATAATTTTATGATTTTACATACCATTATGAAACAAATATTGCATAAATCAGCTCAATTAATTGTTAATTATTTAATAAAATTTCAAAAACGATTGATAAATTATGAACGTTTGAATTTGACTTTTAAGTCGTTAGAAAATGTTTGCTTTTGTTTTATAAAATACGATTATTTTACGTAAAACTATAACTACGTTTACAAATGTTTTTTTAAAATATGAAAATTGAAATAAACAATAGATTTCTGTAAAAACCTTTTGTTCTGTCTTAGAAAATTAGGCCATAACACAGATTTTAATCGTTTGAGAGATGTCTGTAGCACAAACATTTTTGGCAAAATGGAGTATTTAAATTTTAAACCTTTATGAAGGAAAAGTGGTACTTTTTTAATATTTTAAATTATTTAACTTATCGATATTAAAGCTAGCTGATATGTAACTGAGTGCAATTAGAGTTAGGAATAGGGGATAATATATAGGTGCCAACATGTGAGAACTGAACTATAGGTATTTTTTCCTTCTTCTAATGGTAATATTTTATTATTTTTTTTTTAATAATGTACCTAGAAATATGAAATTATGTATATTTGGTTCTGAGTAGGGATGCCAAACGGGACTGGGTTTTACAAATCCCGGGATTCGGGATTTTAGAAATGTAAATCCCGGGACCCCGGGATTTTTCGGGACCCCGGGATTTTTCGGGACCCCGGGATTTTTCGGGATCCCGGGATTTTTCGGGATTTTTCGGGACTTCGGGATTTTAGTTAAACGTCAAAAAACATAAAATTCAACAATAAAAACTATTTTTTTCGCTAATATTTTAAAGTAAAAATATAACAAAGGAAAAACGAATGCATTAAATTAAAATAAATTTGACACAAAAGATATTACATATTTATATTCGTATTCTAACAGTGAGAAATCCATAACAAAACCGTATTGAGTACATATGCTAAGTTCATTGTAAAAGGATTTTTAGAAAAGCGTACATTACCACTACTATGAGATTAATAGTGTAAAAATTGGTAAGGCAGTTTAAAAGTTATTTGCAATTGAAACCGCACCATTTTTTGTCGTTAATGTTTGTTAATATTAAAAATAAAATATAAAAGTATTGTTTTATTTTTAACAGAAAATTTCCGTCCGTCTGTTTAAAACACGATAGGGCACAAACAAAAGGAGCCAGCTGGCTAAAATTATCCACAAATACTCTCTGTTTATAAGGTTTGTTTGGAATTGACAATGTTCCATGATAGCACCTAATCCCATACAATTGTCCCCCGTAATACTGTTTGAGCAGCAATAAGTATGTTGATTATGCGACAATCCATATAAAATTTTGCACGAAATAAGTTTCTAAAATTATACTGTGAAGTATTGCGGAAATCGGGCTACATTTGTCCCTAGTACCAATACATGGTCCCCTTCAGAAAATAACTTGAACATTCATAATCGTAATGAAATTTAGTAAACAAGTTGTATATGAAAATAAATCCTTCTACCAATTTTTGTGAGGACCAGTCCATAATAATAAGCCCCTATAGAAGAAAAATATTTTGGATTTGAAGCGAAATTAGTATTATCAGTATGCTGAAATTTAGCTAAATTTAGTATTTTGGGAGCTTGAAAAATCTTCATAAAATATCAAAAATCTCGTAATTTTCCGGGATTTGTTAATCCCGAAAAATCCCGGGATTTTTTTTTACAAATCCCGGGATTCGGGAAATCCCGATCCCGAAAAATCCCGGGATTTTCGGGATCGGGATTTCGGGATTGGCATCCCTAGTTCTGAGTTAATAAGAATCTAAGGGGGTAGATTTTATGGTACTTTTTACATTCATTTATAATAACGAACCTGGAATCATGAAATTGGACACATACGATCCTGAATGAGTTATAATTCGGATAAGTACACCCTATTTAGTGGTACTTTTTTCCTTCTAATGGTACTTTTTAAATGTTCTATAATACAGTGCAAGCTCGGTATTCGCGACTAATTAAAAACCAGACCTGTCGCGAGAACTGAATTTTCGCAAAAAAAAACCCAACATTTTATTGAAAAAATGTATGTAATTTTTAAAATTAGAATCCTTTTTATTGATATACATATTGTAATTAAATATGTAAATATGTTGGCAAATTATTGTTTAAAACAACAGCTAAATCACGTACAAGGCGAATTCATACAAGGTGGTGGCAGTTCTACAAAAACAACAATTGGTCTTAACAAATGTCAAAAAACAAAAATTAAACAAATATATATTAAAACTTAATATAGTGTAGATAATTGAATAGTGAGGGCTTTACTTATTTATGTAAAAAATAAATATTTTATTATTAAGCTTGGAATATGTAGATATTTAAATATAAACAAAAACTTTGACAACTGTTAGAACCATAAAGCGAAAAAAAAGTTATCAGCTGATTGACTGACTCCACCTTGTATAAATTCGCCTTGATCACGTAGTTCATATAGTGCTGTTGTCTGCTTATCATTTTCCAAAGCCCATTGCATGCATTTGTTTATCGATGTTAAACAACCGTCCACTTTGTTCCCTTCTTGTCAAGCAAGTTTAATCTGACCAAGTTGATAACTTTCTGATCTAACGGTTGAATAAGCGCAAAACAATTGGGTGGTAGATTCATTGCTATAATTAAACCGTCACCACTTTTTAGTTCCTCAACTGGGTGACACATCGCGTTATCTAAAAGCAATACTGCTTTTTGCGGCAGACCTTTTGTAGTCAAAAATTCTCGGACCTAAAAAATGTTCACTTATGAACAACTTACTTTTACTAATTGTTGAAAATTAACTTACGTGGGTAACAAATTCGTGATGGAACCAGTCCTTGAATATAAATGATGTCATCCAGGCGTTATTACTGGAGTTGTATATTACTGGATTATTGCAAAAGCCTTTAAAAGCGCGTGGGTTTTTAAATTTTCCAACAACCAATTTCAGTTTGTCTGTGCCATTCGCATTTGAACAGGGCAAAAAAGTTATTCGTTCTTTACATATTTTTCTTCCGGGCGCTGTTTTCTCATTACATGTGACAAGAGTGTGAATAATATAAACCAGATTCGTAGGCATTGTAGATTTGGTGAAGAGTCAACCCATGCTCATCAACATAATCCTTAAACTCTTTCACAAATGGATCAATAAGTTGAGGTTTCGAAGGGAATTTCTCTCCCGTAATTTTTAAAAATCTAATTCCATGTCGACGCTTAAATTTCTTCAACCATCCTTCATTGGCATTAAAACCTGAATTGGTTTGATAAATTTTTTAAAAAAAATACTGGCTTTTGTTTGTAAAATCGCTGCTGATATTGGAACATTTTTTCTCTTTGTTTTAGAAACCACTTATAAAGCATTTTTTCCATTCTTGGGTACTCAGCTTTCTTTAAGGTGCAACGTTTCCTAGGGCAACTTTCTGTTGTACGTATGAACTTTTTTATTGAATTTATGGAATCTCCACTTTTAAATTTTTTTAATTTTTGAGAAATATTTGGTTTTACAACATGTTGAGCTTTTTCCATATTAAGAGATGTATTAACACAACAAATGACACGAATAAACTGACAAAATTGAAGATCAAAATCAACCAAATAGGTTAATGTACCAAAATACCGGATTTCCATTTTTTGGTTATAGACATTGTAATCAAAAATAGAACCAGTTTTTCGTAAACTCTCGCGATAATAGAACCTGCAATGTTAAAAAATAAGCCGTCGCGACAATGGTTATACGCGAATACCGAGCTTGCACTGTATATTGTTCTAAGTAAGTGAGACTTCAAAGCGGGGACTTTATGGTACTTTTTCTTTATTCGAATGGTATTTTTTTAATTTTCTATAATAATGGACCTAGAAACATGAAATTTAGCGTATGTGGTAATAAGTGTGTGAGAATTCAAGGGGAAACTTGAGCTAGCTTTTCTTTATTCGAATGGTACTATTTGTATTCTCTTTACCAATGAACATAAGAACATGAAATAAAGTTTATATGGACCTGAGCGTGTAGGAATTCATGAATGGGAGTTTATGGTACTTTTTATTTATTTTAGTGGTACTTTTTGATTTTTTTATAATAATGGACCTTGAAAAATTATATTAAATAGGAATCAGATGGAATAGGAAAATAAATATTTTGATAATTATGTACAAACCAGTACCTCGTTTCTGTACCTCTCGCATCGATAAATTTCTCGCATGAAACAGTGAAATTGAATAAAAAACAACGTGAATTGAAACACGATTTCATATCTCACATGTAAGTGTTTCTGTAATTTCATTTTGTGAGAACTATCTGTCATTTAAGTTTTTTGACGTAACTTATTGGAAATTTGTGAGTCAAAGTGTATCTGTAAGAAAATTTTGTGAAAAGTTTCTCACATGAACTGTCAAAACAACTCACATTTAAAAACGGTGCGAAAATTTTTTTTTTTCAAAAAATATAATATGAATACAAAAAATAAAGAAAAGGTAAGATTTTATTTTTAATTAAAACTTAAATTAATGTTAATTATTTTTAGAAAATTGAAAGAGTTTCAAAGTAGCAGAAGGAAAAACTGGTGGATTATATGAGCGAAAACTTGGAATTTGCAAGAGGGCAGTTCCGCGGGATCAGTTCCAACTTCAAGTACAAAGAACAATGGCAATTACTTACAGAGTCCCTTAATTCTTTAGGTGGATGTGAGCAGTGGAAAAAGTAAGTTTTGGTTCTGTACATTATCTACAGACATATATGTATGTACAGTGCACTCGCGGTAACGTGAACACCGTCTAACGTGAACACCGCCTAACGTGAACAAGCTTTTGCTTACATTGACTACTCTGTAACGTGAACAAACTCAGAAAGCTCTATAACGTCAACAATTTTTTTTCACTCCATTTGTTTTCTAATTATGTAGACAACACTTCAATTCATACATTAAATTCAATTTTTAAAGTTTTGAGAATCCCCTTATAAAAAATGTGTTTGTATCCTCTAAATTAATTTGTTTAGTGGCAACGAATGAGTAATTTTATTTACTATGTGATTTTATTTCAATTTATAGTTTCTCGTGATCTCGTTTTGTTTTGTAATGCATTTTAATCAATAATTTTGTTTTATTTCACGTTCAAGCGTGTAAAACACAGGTTTATATTATAAAAATTTATATTTTTTCCATGAAATTCGACAATCGCTAACGTGAACAATTTCACTAACATGAACTCCCTTGGTTTTAATTAGTTCACGTTACCGCGAGTGCACTGTATATTAAAGCGCTTCAAATATGTAGTGTTGGATAGATTTGAAAAGTGGTGTTAAGAAAAGTGTTAATGCTAGAAAAAAATTTATAAATCAAACTGGGGAAGGTAGTTGGAGTGACGTACCCCGTGATCTCAATCCTCTAGAAGAGAAAATACTGGCAATTATAACAATTGATGCTGTCGACGGGGATGCATCCAGACCGGAAGCCGGTGTTGAATTTAAAGAACATCCTGAGGTGAGTCTAATTCATAAATGAGTCTAATTCATAAGTCATAAAACCTTAATTATTATATTAAACATTTTATATATATTAATAAACTTTTTTTCTACGATCATGTTGCTCTGCCTCTATTAATAAATTTGTATACATTTCTGATCACTATTGAATTATTTATTTTTTAAAAAAATTATAATTTTACTTTTTATTTATTTTTTTTTTAAATATATGTAAATTGATTTGTTTATTTTTATTTTCTTCTTTATGTTTTTGACAGCTTGATTGGAAATTTCCAATAAAAACGTAATTAGTGCTGGCTCTTCTCACTTTAAGTTACAGAAACACTTTTTTTCTCCCAAATCGAGAAGCGATGGAATTTTTTGTTTCACACTTCTCGATGTGAGAACTTCTCACAAATAGTTACAGAAACGGGGTACAGGGCACACTTAGAAAGGTGCCTGCATCACTACAACAATACAAAAACAACATATATTTTGTTTTTGTTAAAAAATATGTGAACTGTCAAAGTAGCCTGTTGTTGTTTTTGCTTTTGAGTTTTTTGTATTTTTCGCTACAACAAATACAAGTGAATTGACAGCTCACTTGCTAAACCACTAAGTATAAAAAATAATCAGCTGTTTCATCGCAGTCACCTTTCTAAGTGTGCCCTGGTACAAACATTATTTGCTAATCAAATTATTTGGTTTCATGCTGCATAAATAACACATTTTTTAATTGTACTTTGATATACTTTTATTTTAATATCACAGTATACGCTAAAAAAGTAGAGGGTTATATTCTAGCTTTAAAAATAAATTTGGACGCTCCGTAGGCCCGCTATATCTAAAAAACAAGAAAAAATAAATAAATCACTAAACCTAAATAACTACACATATAAGCATTTTTTTTGTAGATCTTTTCAAGGACTATTTATACATATTGACAATTCCACGAGAATGAGAACCACCACTGAAAAAACAAAAACCCTTGAAACTTTTTTTAAAGATGATTTGAATAGGAGAAAACACTAAAAGAATAAACTTACAATATTTAATTTTTTAATTTAATTGGTATGATTTAGGCTAAAATTGTGGCGAAACCCATGCTCCCAAATAGCATGTAGTATGAAATGAATTTGACTCTGTTCTTTTGCTATTATCAAATTGTTTATATTGTCCATTTATTTGTTTAGCTTTTGTATACATATATTTACATAATATACATAGTTTTACAATAGTTTACATACCCCTAATATATTTCATCTTTATTAATAAATATTTAGTGAAGAATTCTTTAATTACTTTTTTTATGCTATTTCGGATTTATTGAGATAAAATAAACACAAAACTAATTTATTTTCATTAAATTCTACTAAAAAACATAAAATAATTCATTTTTTGGCATAAAGCTAATTTATATAAGTTTACATACGGGATAAAAAAAACTTAAATTAATATTTTGTGTGGCCTCCTTTGGCTTTAATTACAGCAGATAATCTATTTGGCATGGACAAAGCCAATTTTTTTTGTTATTTCTGTAGTAATTTTGCTCAATTCTTCCATCATACTTGACGATTTTTTAGAATTAATTTTAAAATATCCCATAAATGTTCAATAAGATTAAGATCGGGGGACTGCGGGGGATGTTCCTATTTGTTTTTAACGTTATATTGAAGCCATTCCTTAACTAACTTTGATGAATGCTTCGGATCGTTGTCCTGGAGAAACATTGCGTTGTCCTCCATATCTAAAAGTTGGACGCTGGGAATTTAGCTTTCCTTTAAAATATCGATATACATGGCCTTATCTATAGTACCATCGATGAACCTGAGCTTACCCACACCATTTGCCGCCATACATCCCCAGACCATGACTGACCCGCCTCCATGTTTTACGGTGCAATTAACATTTTGTGGTAATAACTCTGCATTAGGCTTTCACCAAACTTTTGTTCGTCCATCACCTCCAAAAACCATAAATTTACATTTATGGTCATTTACATGAGCATTTTCGTACTTTCGGGCATATTCTAAGCGCTTCTTGATATTCACAGATCTAAGTAATTGTTTTTTCTGGAAACTCTGCTATTGTACCCATTTCTCTTGATATATCGGCGAACAGTCTGGGGGCAAATCACGGCATTCAATATCGAGTACACGTTCGTGTAGAGAAAATTTTCGATGACAGCAATTTTTTGGATCACGGTATTCGATCGTAATTTATATTAGCTACTACTATTTTTTACATTGCTGTATGCATATGAAAATAAAGAAAACAAAACAAAAAAGGAAAACAAAATAAATAAAGTGTGAAATTGTTAAAAGTATTTATTAAAATATTTAATAAAAATGGATCCGCATATTTTTTTGTATTCTTCATCATCGGAATCAGAGGACGAGTCGAATATTGCAATTTTTAGACGAACTATTCGTGACAAAAGCAATCCTTTTTCATTGCCTGAAGTTGAGTATGTTGTGTATTTTGAAGTGAATGACTTTAAATAATTTGTTCAACATCCATAGATTTAAAAGACGTTTTCGACTATCAAAAGAAGCTTTCAAATATGTGTTATCCGAAATAAGCATTTCTGGTCATATGTCGACGCAATATGCAGCTTGCCGCTACATTGAACCTTTTGCCCAGTGGCAGCTTTCAGCATAATGCCGGGAATGATTGGATTAGCACAAAGTACAATGTGCAAAGTCGTGAAAAGGAAATAGAAAACAAATTGTGTCCCAAAAAGATAAACTTTTTGGCAAATCAATCTGAGGAGTGTATGGAATATTTTATGGACAAGTTCAAAATCCCTGGAGGTATTTATACGACAATATATGTTAACTACTTAAAATATAAAAGATACTTTCAGTGGTTGGATGTGTAGACGGCACACACTTTGGTTTTCAAACACCCACACAAAATAAATTCATGTTCTTCAATAGAAAAGGCTTTCACAGCTTAAATTCAATGATAAGAAGTTATATTACAAATATTACAATTAATTAATAAATTAACAGTTGTGTAAGACGTTTAGATTTGTGACCATGAATACAAAATATTGGCAATTAATTCAATGTACGGCGGTGCTGCACACGACAGTTTTGTTTGGAAGCATTGCGAAGAACGACGTTTACTCGAGCAATTGTACACATATAACGGCTTAAATGTTTGGGTTCTTGTTTTTAGTGACTACTTTTTAAAAATTCACTTATATATTATATTTTAGGAGACTCTGGATATCCCACAGAGCCCTGCAGTAGCCGCTGAAGGGTCTGCAGAAGCCTATTTCAATGAAATTCACGCGAAGGCTAGGTGTATTGTTGAATGCACAATAGGAATATTAAAGGGATGCTGATGAATATTATGCAATGAGAGAAGAAGTCGATACTCTCCCGAAAAAATGGCAATATTTGGAAACGTATGCGGTGCTTTACACAATGTTTGCATAAAGTTTAAGGTGTCTACCTGCACGAACGTTAATTCTAGAGAGCCCTCGTCAATTGAAGTATTTACTGGTGGGGAAACACGATTATTGAAAATTGGGGAGAAAATTAGAGACCAAATAAAAATATCTTTAAGTGCCAACATTTAAAATATGGCTTTTATTTAATAAAAAAAATACAGAAAACAAAAATACATTTCATGTTTGGTAAATATGTTCTAAATAATAGTAAATAACATTTGTACGATTCTTAGGAGATCATGAAGGTAATTCAATCAGCCTAATAGTAAGGCTCAGAAAATAAAGCTATTTCTATACGATGTTTGTGCAAGTAGTAGTTCAAGTATTTACCCGCAAAATTGCAATAAAAAAAGAATTGTTTGTGGTTCATTCTCGCCGAAACACTTCAAGCTCTAATGTTTTTATTTAAAGATCAATATCTTTAGATGACATGCTTGCGTCATGTTCTATTTGCTTCAGTCTTATATCTTTTTCCTTTAGAGAAATTAATTTGTCGAGCTTAAGATTAGTTTCCTGTTTAATTTAAAGGAACCGTTCTTTAAGTTCAATCACTTTGTCCAACTTTTCTCCAATTTCACTTTGAAGTGGACAATATTTTCTTTAATTAGTTCTAGCTTTGTATTTTTTTTTGCAGTCACTTTTTTGTCTACGACTTTGAGTACTAGTTTTCATCTCAACCTCAATATCTGAAGATTCCAATTCGGATATTGCTCCCTTTTCAATGTTGTTGTTTGCATCATTAGGTACATCCATATTTTTGGCACTTGTTTGGTTCGTTTTGCTACCAAAACATTTTACAGTAACTATCCCAGCTACTGCCGTAGTTAACCCAGCTGCTTCCACAATTTGTTCCTCTGCAGTAGTCAGCAAAATTTCATCAAACGGACCTCCTCCAGTTTTCTTTTTCGAGGCCTTGTTGTGGGAGAGTTTCTTCTTCGTGTTAAGCTTTTGATCCGCATAAACCTTATAATTTTAGAAAATAATCATTGGCTGTATGAATTTTTCTTATTTTTAGCCAAGTCGGGATGTTCCATCATAAATTGTGCCAATACCTTTTTGCTTCCCATTTACTTTATTTGTATTTGTTCTGGAAGCGTTTTTTTCATATTTTATTTGTTTTTATGTACCAGTTACTGGACTTTCTCCATCTTGATGTACACTTTCCCTAAATACAATTAATATTATATTTTTTAAACTAATATAATCAGAAAAATACTTACATTTTCATTTAGTTATTATTTTACTTCTTTGTTTTGTTTTGATTTCGATAAGAGATTACCAAACGAGTGCAACTTCGAGTAGATACGTTTCGATAACGATTGCCGTGATCCACGTTAACTACATTTCGATTAAAAAGTACTCGATTTCGAATGCGGTGATTTGCCCCCTAATCAGAAATGGTAATTTCTAGATTTGTTCTCATTTTCCGGTTTAGTTCGACGACACTTAGCTTAGGATTTTCTTGAATGGAACGTATAATAGACCGTTCTGTTCGTTTGTCGAGAATGCGGGGACGCCCACAAGAGCTTTGATTTCATAATTTCCATTTTCTTTGAAATTTTTTATTATTGTTTGGACTGTGCTTTTACTTAGATTTAATAAAATTTCAATTTCATTAAGAGGTTTGCCATCATTTCTCATCTTAATGACGGTTTTTCGAATTGGCTCAGAAATTTATTTGCATTGCCCATTTTTTTCCACTAAAAATACTTTTTGATTTTATTTTGCGAGCGTGATCACTTTTAGTGAAAGTAAACTTTCTACCACTGATTTTACATAAAGCATCATAAAAATTGTAGTGGAATTTTTAACGGTACATCATTTTTTTTGCAGAGTATATAAACTTATGTAACATTAAAAGGATACCAGTTACTCGTGTTTTATTGTTATTTATTTAAAATACCAACAAAATGTTATAAAATATTATGGAAATATATTTTTTAAGTGCATTAAACAAAAATGTAGTTACAACTCTCAATAAAATTATATATTTTCCAAAAAAATAGAAAAATTTCCAACGCATGTAAACTTTTGTAAGCCTGTGTACATTCAATATGCCATTTTAAAGGTAGTTATTCACAGATGTGCACAATATATATTTTATTGAAATCGGTTCAGTTTTTTATGAGTTGCTTGTAAAAAAGATGTCTTTTAAGTTAATTGATTTTAAAAAAAAAAAAAATGTTAAAACAAATAAACAATTGGGTCTACTTTTATGATGGAACTGAGAAAGTGATATAGTGGTAATGCAGAAGATAGAAGAAAATGGATTATGTTCAAAAAAAAAAAAAAAAAAAAAAAAAAATTTGTGAAAAAATAATAGAATTCATGGAGTCAAAATCCTAAATAGGCTGCATCATCCAACCAAGGTAGCTCCCCTAGTGAACCAATTTGACGCATTAATACGATCTAGATAAACGATTGTTTCATTGTCCGATGTTCAATATCACTGGGCAACAATATATAACTACCCTCTTGTAATCTCTGACTTTGTGGCTATAGCTTGAGTTAACCAGACATAAACGGGTGGCTGTGTATGATTGCAGCATATTCAGTGAGTTGTGAGTATATTTTCAACTTAAGTGTATTAGTGAGAAATAAAAAACAGCATGAACGAGTGTAGATTCATCATCAGATCTAGTTGGCCAAATGGTGCATCAAATATAAATTGAATCACAAATAACCAATTGGTCTACACGTGTAGGAGAATAAGTGATTTTGCATCGATCCATCCATACCTCATCTTATTCATCACAGGATTATTAGAAAATTTCTTCCTTCTGCAGACCATATAAAAGATGATGCCACACGTTCACTATAATTGGATGTACGCTTCAGAACGACAATTAACAAGACAGTTGTGTATATGAAATGTTCTTGGATAAATAAATAAATGTTCAACGCCAGGTTTCAAGAGAAATATAAATTCAATTTCCTTACAAACATACGGTCAAGTGCTGAAAATTAAAATCAATGGAGATTTTCAATTAATTTTTTTTTAAGTGAAAAGAGTTTTTCTCATTATACTTAAGTTGATTGTATGTAGCATCTAGGGTGAAATATTACATCCATGTTCTTAACTTGAAAAAAAGGATTTAAAATTAATAAAATTTTAAATATAATAATGTTCCCAAAGTTTTTAGTAAAATGCATTTGATTTATTATTTTATAATAAAAGGATTTAAATATAATCTGATTTATATGTTAAATTATTTATTTATTATTTTCAACAAAAACTTATTAGTTATTAGGTACACAATGAGATCATGTAGAGTCATTAAAAATAAAAGAAATAAATAAATTTAAATAACTCATATAATAAAATAGGTAAACTAAAACTAATTAGCAGGTTAACAAAGGGGATATCATTGAAATGCATTAATCAATAAAAAAATAATAAATTAAATAATATAATTTACTAAAAAAAAAAGTATATAAACAACAATAATAATATTTGAAAATAGTAAAGATTTCTTGGCAGTGGATAGAATTATTGAGACTCTCATCCCAGAAAAACATTGACAAAACAAAATATTGCAAAGGCAACAAAATCACGTAGTATCTACATATATTTGTAAGAAAAAATACAAAAATAATTTACATTTTGACCTCATTAAAGTTATAATGTAGTTTCACTTACTTTTATTTTCTTAATATAAATAATTCTTCTCTACGTGTGTTATTAACTGAACTCCTTCTTAACGGCTGAGCCGATTTCGATGAAATGGGTTAGATTCACAATTAACCTATATAGGTACAACGGGCGTGGCAGCTCCCATACGAAGTAAACATTTATTAATAGCTCCAGCTAGTGTTATATAAGTTGTAGGATTTATGAGTTGGTTTGTTGCTTTTGGTTTTGTTTTCATTATTTACACTTCTACACAAAAACTAAAAAATATAATAAAATTATAAAGATACAATAAGGGTACTCATTTAAACGCTTAAGTTTCCCATTTGTGCAAATGTGCAACTTTGCGCGATGTGTTTCATGAAGTCACCTTTTTAAATTTGGTGTAATTTTAAACAGTTAATTTATATTTGAAAGAAATGTCATAATAAAAATAAATTAAATAAATACAAAACATAAATAAGTTTAAAAAGTACAATTAAATTCGAAAATGCCTAGAGAAAGCGAAAAAACTAAATTGCTAAAATTATTTGAAGAAATTGTTATTGGTGATTTATTAACATTAGAATTCTTTGGAACAGATGATGGTAAGCATAGTTGTTGTTTTTATTTGTATGATCATATTATTAATTTTGCAGATAAACAACGGAAAAACGAGGACGAAATTGTAGAGAATTTTACATGTGTTCTTGCTGTTGGAGCACATTTTCGATACGCATTTTTACACCATTCTGTTCCAAAGTCAAACAATTTTCTAATCGATGTTTTGCCTTATTTAGATGAGAACAGATTCAAGCAAATTGTAAGGGTTGTAATAGTTGGCAAAACTATCAATTCATTCTTAATTTAATTAAAAATGATAAAGTTTTCCATGGCCCGCGTTCTTGCAAACAGTTTCCAGTTGAAATGCAATTAATAATAGTTTTATATCGATTGGGTTCTAGTGGAGAAGGCGCATCGTTAAGCAAACTTTCAAGCAGGGTTTAATATTTAGTTAAACGTTTTTTTCATTTGACTACCGACTACGCAATAAATATGAATCGTTTTCATATTAATGTCCACACATACTATAAATATAAATACTATTTACGAATTCCATATATGCACAAGCTTCATAGTAGAAATATTTGTCGCAGTTTTTCCAAAAATATTTTGCCTTACAAAATATTTTACGTTGCAGCTAGAAGACAAAATGAAAATTATTCATTTCTAAAACATTTGCTGCCCAAATATATTTATATTTTTGGTTAGCAAAAACAAATATATTGCTTGTGTATAATATACAAAAAATTTACTACAAAAACATCAAACATGCAAGCAAATTGCAGCGTGAAAACCATAAACTGCGAACGATATGCGCAGTAAAAAATTCAAACAATGGAAATATGGAAGATGCTAAATGTAGACTGCCAAACCATACGAAGTTGAAAAATGTAAAATACGAAATTGTGCGAAGTTAAAAATGTTTAAAACGAAAATGTGCATTTATAAAATATTTCAGCCACATATATGGAAATATTTTGCCGCATATAGTCACTGAGTAGAAAAATGTGAAAAAAACTATGAACAACAAGTGTGCGTTGATTTGGGTGTACAAAATAAAAATTTATATTGAATCGTGTGTTTAAGAATTTAAGTGCAATAAAATAGAAGCTTTATTTTTTGAGGTATGTAATTGTATTATGAAAGATAGGAATGCAGTGAAAATATATTAAATAAGATTCTGGGCAAAGGATAGCGGACGATATTATTTTATTGAATTTTTTGATTAAATGATTTTTGTAATACGAATTCAAATGTATTCCTGCTGCTTGTAATAGGAGTCCAGAAAAATTAGTAACATACAATTTTGTATGTAAAGTGGCTAAAAAAGCAAAACAGCCAATGAATACAATGTAATAAAAAATAACAGGATCTACAAAAAAATAGTATGTTGCATAAAAATGCAATGTAGATAGATAGATTACTTTTTCTGAATGAAATCTATCAAAATAAGTGTTTGTACACTCAAATGTATCCTTTCGTAAAATTTGTAACAGGAGAACAAACAAATAAATAAGCAGCATAGAAAATAATTGTGCAAGAACAATTTGATGTGTAAGATATAAATGCAAAAAGGCACAGGCATGAGTACAACAGGACCAAAAGGAAATTAACTGTATAAAACTGCTGTATGTGTGTACATGTGTTCTGTAACTGCATAATGCAACAACAATTTACGCAAAAACCATAAATAGGTTCAATGATGATCGTGAGTGTAGCAGGAGAAAAAAGGGTAAAGAAGAATGATAGAAATTTAAGTAAAGGTCCAGAATATATAATTATGCAATGAAGAAAATTTTACTATATGTACATACATAATTATGTATGACTTGTATTATGAAAGATCGACTTTGTGTTTTTAAATACACATTGATATGTATCCATTTGTAATATTTGTAACAGGAGAACAAAAAAACAAATAAGCAACAGAGAACAAATTATGCAACGAAGGCACAATAATTTTTTACATAGCCACGAGTGCAGCAGGAGAAATAGGAAATACAAGAACAACTACTTATACACTCAAGTAATTGTGATATACAACTGTTGTATGTGTGACCTTTAGCTGCAAAAAGCAAAAACAACTCGTGCAAAAAAAAGAAATGCATAGTAAAGGAACAACAATTCAGTGCACATGACAAAAATTCCTCGAGATAAAAATAAACCAAAATGCGTAATAAAAAATGATCTGTAACGGTACCCAACAAAAATCAGTTCTACACAAACAATGTAATAATAATATCATCCGCTATCCTTTACTCATAACCTTCTTTAATGTACTTTTACTGCCATTCCTATCGCTCATATCAGTGCACATGACAAAAATTCCTCGAGATAAAAATAAACCAAAATGCGTAATAAAAAATGATCTGTAACAGTACCCAACAAAAATCAGTTCTACACAAACAATGTAATAATAATATCATCCGCTATCCTTTGCCCATAACCTTCTTTAATGTACTTTTACTGCCATTCCTATCGTTCACAATACAAGTAGGTACATACCACAGGTTCTTCATTGTATAATTATATTTTTTTGAGCATTCTATACTTTATTATTTTACTCTTGTTAAAAACGCTCAGCCAATCATACTCATTTGCATTTGAGATTGCACAAGTTGTTGTTGATTTTCTACATTAACAATAAAAAAACAACAAAATGCAATAAATTGCAACGGTCCCTGCTCTACTCCTCCATATTTCTAGAAATTCCTTTACTATGCATTTGTTTCTTTTTTTGCACGAGTTGTTTTTGCTTTTTGCAGCTAAAGGACACACATACAACAGTTGTATATTACAATTACTTGAGTGTATAAGTAGTTGTTCTTGTATTTCCTTTTTCTCCTGCTGCACTCGTGGCTATGTAAAAAATTATTGTGCCTTCGTTGCATAATTTGTTCTCTGTTGCTTATTTGTTTTTTTGTTCTCCTGTTACAAATATTACAAATGGATACATATCAATGTGTATTTAAAAACACAAAGTCGATCTTTCATAATACAAGTCATACATAATTATGTATGTACATATAGTAAAATTTTCTTCATTGCATAATTATATATTCTGGACCTTTACTTAAATTTCTATCATTCTTCTTTATCCTTTTTTCTCCTGCTACACTCACGATCATCATTGAACCTATTTATGGTTTTTGCGTAAATTGTTGTTGCATTATGCAGTTACAGAACACATGTACACACATACAGCAGTTTTATACAGTTAATTTCCTTTTACTCCTGTTGTACTCATGCCTGTTCCTTTTTGCATTTATATCTTACACATCAAATTGTTCTTGCACAATTATTTTCTATGCTGCGAAAGGATACATTTGAGTGTACAAACACTTAATTTGATAAATTTCATTCAGAAAAAGTAATCATCTATCTATCTACATTGCATTTTTATGCAACATACTATTTTTTTTTTGTAGATCCTGTTATTTTTTATTACATTGTATTCATTGGCTGTTTTGCTTGTCTGTTGTTACATTTTGTTGTTGCATTATCTATCCTTTTTTAGCCACTTTACATACAAAATTTTACGTTACTAATTTTTCTGGACTCCTATTACAAGCAGCAGGAATACATTTGAATTCGTATTACAAAAATCATTTAATCAAAAAATTCAATAAAATAATATCGTCCGCTATCCTTTGCCCAGAATCTTATTTAATATAAAATCACTACATTCCTATCTTTCATAATACAATTACATACCTCAAAAAATTAAGCTTCTATTTTATTGCACTTAAATTCTTTAACACACGATTCAATATAAATTTTTATTTTGTACACCCAAATCAACGCGCACTTGTTGTTCATAGTTTTTTTCACATTTTTCTACTCAGTGACTATATGCGGCAAAATATTTCCATATATGTGGCTGAAATATTTTATAAATGCACATTTTCGTTTTAAACATTTTTAACTTCGCACAATTTCGTATTTTACATTTTTCAACTTCGTATGGTTTGGCAGTCTAAATTTAGCATCTTCCATATTTCCATTGTTTGAATTTTTTACTGCGCATATCGTTTGCAGTTTATGGTTTTCACGCTGCAATTTGTTTGCATGTTTGATGTTTTTGTAGTAAATTTTTTTGTATATTATACACAAGCAATATATTTGTTTATGCTAACCAAAAATATAAATATATTTGGGCAGCAAATGTTTTAGAAATGAAAAATTTTCATTTTGTCTTCTAGCTGCAACGTAAAATATTTTGTAAGGCAAAATATTTTTGGAAAAACTGCGACAAATATTTCTACTATGAAGCTTGTGCATATATGGAATTCGTAAATAGTATTTATATTTTTAGTATGTATGTGAGGAAATATTATTTTGTTAAATATTTGTTGCAGTTTTCATTTAAAATTATGAAATATTTTGCAATTTTTTGACTAATATAGTAGTAATTTTAAACTCTGCTTTCAAGTTTATTTGGAATTGGTGATGGTGGAACTCTTCAGGTAATTGGTAACAAAATTTGTTATTAAAATTGTGCTAATTCTAAATTATTCTAATATAGAAAATAACTGATCGAATTTTTAAAGCGTTACTGGAGCTTAAAAAACAATTTCTATACTGGCCAGAAGCATTAGAACGAAAAAATATGGTTGCAAATACTTTCCACGAATTACCCCATTGTATTGGGTACGTAGATGGGACTGAAATCAAGTTGGCAGAGAAACCGTTAGATGATCCCGAATCCTATTTCTCTCGAAAACATATATTCATTGAAAATACAACGTATTTGCGATCATAGTCTCCGAGTTCGCCATATGGTTTTAGGATATCCTGGGAGCGTGCACGATGCAAGGATTTATAGCAATTGTGAGTTATCTGTAAATTCGAAGAAGTTTTTGACTGAGCTGAATGGCTTGTTGGAGATAGTGCGTATAAATTAACTGGCACTGTAGTAACACCCTTTAGAACAAACTCATCGGAACTCAATTTAAAAGAACGCACTGATTTCAACAAAACTCTAAGCCGTTATCGTATTAGAATTGAGCATTGTTGGTTTGATGAAAGAAAGATTTAGTAGCCTAAAGGAGCTAAAAATTCAAATAAAAAACAAATCATCTGTCAAACATGCTTGTCACTGGATTTTGGTTTGCGCCATATTGCACAACATTTTATTGGATCAAAAAGAAGTAGTGGATTTCACTTTACCAACTGAAAATTGGTATGATTTTGAAGTAGCAAATGATAATGAAGAACCTGGAAATCACTCTACAGTCGAGGGAGAAGTAAAAAGACGGGAACTCTTAGAATTAATTAAATAACAAAATGCATAAAATTTGTATATTAAAAAAAATTAAGTACATATTTATTTTAAGTTTTAATATGTAAATAAATAAAAGAACTTATAATTTTTATTCAGTGACATTTTTATATTTTATTTCTAACTCATATTTTCTTATTCTTTCTTCACTTTCAACCTGAAGTTTGCGTATTTCAAAATCGTGCTCTAACTTAGCTTTCTTGATTTCAATTTCACTTGCTGCCATTTCCTTCTCTAGCTCAAATTTTTTTACTTCTATTTCTAACTTTTTTTCTTGCAGTGAGATAAGCATAGGAAATGGATTTGAGTTTTTTGATTTTGGCGTAGATTTACATTGTTTCTTTTAACGGTGTTGAATCAAATGATGATTGTCAATTAGAAGCTTCTGGAGAACTGATTTCGGAAGTCTCGAAGGACACTTCATATCGATGGAAACAAAACAGTTGTTTTCTTCTTCAACTACGTATTCGATGACATCAGGCTTTATTGAAGTTTCAATAATAGTTGATGGATTCACTCCCCGTCTTTGTTCGAATATTTGTTGAAGGTAATTAAACCTAGGGCAAATTTTGTCAATATATTCTTCGACACTTTTCTCTTCGCCGGTGGCAAGTAGACCTGCCACAGTTTGATTCAATTGAGCGCAGACAAATAAGTGGATTTCAGATGTCGCATTTTATTTTTCATTGGAACCCACTCGATAGATTTCAGTAAAGCGGATCTTCCTGCAATTTTTTTACAAAAATATTGCGCTATGGGTTTCTGAAAGAATAATTATAAACTTACAAATATGCAAATTGCACATAAGAAAATCTTACTTCAAAGGATTCTTATCTTTCACTTCTTCTGCAACTTCTTGTAGCAAATGAAGTGTTTCGACGTCAGACCAGCGATGAGTCCCATTAGTTCTCTTTCGCTTCAAGATATTTTCTGATTTTTTCTTCAAAACAATATTTTATTAAATTTTAATTTATTTTTCGAATTGAATACTTGATATGGTAATCGTTATAACTACGAGTATTTGTATCAGAAATAAATAAATGAATTTAAAAAAAAAACGTTTGTGTTCTTTGTAAACATTGACAATAGAAAATAAATTAATAAGCATAATTTTTTAAATATATAATAGTTGACAGTATTTATTCTATGTACATATATCATTATATTAAAATAAATATTCATTATTGTAACCATTATTTTCTATACCACTATATTGTGTATAAATAATAGTAAACAAAAAACAGCTGATTAATCAAATGCACAACAAAACTGCTTAAGTTTGCGAGTCTAAATTGTCGCGCAAACTTATCAGAGTTGTGCAAAAGAATTTCCATACAATTTTTGACAGTTCGTTTGCGAGAGTGTAAAAATGCACAGATTGCACAGTTTGCGTGGATTTTAAGCGTTTACTTGAGAACCCTTAATGATTGTTATAAAATTTTGTAACATGTTTTAAGTATATATGGACTTACTTTTAAAATAATAGGGATATTTATAGTTTTATTTTAATAATTTTCCTAAATTCCATTGCCTTTAGAACAATTTTTTGTTGCCTAAGCCTCTTGTTTAAATGGCGTATCCGGAAGTATATTCTACATTTGTGAAAAGTGTTTTTTACTATTTCCGGCAGATTTACGTGTTCGCTTTGATCTATCAGATGCTTTTTTAAATTTTTGCTGTGGGAAATTTCTCTACCATTAATACGATAGAAAATTGCTTCTAGCTTTTTCAGTTCTGTCATGAAACTTTCATTAGCTTTTTCAAGGATCCCTTCGATACTTGATCGACCCATGAACACGAACTTTCGCAAAATTCAAATTCTTCAAGATTGTGCTTTTTAATAATATAGCCAGCTATGTACTCTAGCACATCTTCTTGAAGAATTCCAATTTCGTCTTCATTCGTTTCGTGGAGGTCATCACAACCTCTGGCAATCTCTTCAGATAGCTCCTCATCAAAGTCTTGCGTTCCTCCTTCTGCAACTTCAAAGCACGTACCAGAACCGTTAAGCCTTCTGTGGTATCATCTTTTACTTTTCCCTTTCCGTTTAAATGTTCCGTATTTCTCGCAAAATATGCAGATATATAAAAATATATTAGTAAGAAATGTATATACTGTTAAGAACTTACCAAGGATGTACTTTCGAAGCCAGTTCTTAAAATCTCATGGAAGTGCTCTATTACGTCCTGGTTTAGACGATTTGTCACTAAATATAACATGTTAAACTTTTCAACATATTCGAGAAGCATCATCAACGCAATGTTGGCAACAATAATTCCTTTTTGGAAAAATCTAAGTTAATTTTACTGGGAAAAATTGGAACTGACATTACTTTATTAATTTTTATTAAAATTTCTTTTTGCACTAAATAAAAGCTTTTGATTTACCTTCCCAGTGTATTTAAACGTCTTCATTTAATCGAACCAATCAGTCACAAGTTGAAAAAGCCGTTTTAGTAGGATATGTACAATCTAATACAAGGGAGAAACAGCGTATAATCACATTAGATGTGGTGTTAGAAAACAGTTGTGTTGCCAATTTGACTTTCTGTCGTGCTAAAAATATTGTAAGTAAAGATTATAATTTACCTGGACCTTTAACCTTAAGATGTTCCTCAGATATTTTATATGTTATTGACGCATCCGACTTCGATGTGTGTTTTAATAAATCAGCTATGATACGGACATAGCTTGAAAAAATAGCGTGAAAAAAATTATTATAAAGAAGTTTAAGCAAATAAGGCACATCTGTAAACATAAACACTTTTTGGTCATCGCTTACAGGGCTGGAGAACCAGGGTTTATGTAAAGGGAATTTTGTCAACAAAAGTTTTATTACAAACTATTAAATAGTTCTTTTGTTTTATATGTTGTGTAACTTAAGAAATTATTAACGGGTAAATAAAAAACAAATCTTTAAACAGTTAAACACATAACCCAAATAAGCTAAAATCTTTAGCAAAAAAAATTAAATTAAAAAAAACACTTTCTTAACACTAACAAAACTTTAAGGAACAAAAACGAAGAATATCTTAAATTGTATAAATTTCCAACACCGATATAATAGTATTATTAGATCTTAATACTGATTTGGTCAATTCACAAGGTCTCTTATCAGTCATATTGCCATAATGTCCTAATATATCACGACTTGGCGGCTCGGCTTAACCGAATATTAGACATTCGGCGCACAGTGGCTCAGGATCGTTTTTCATCGCCCAAAACTCTGTAACTTTTGAACCGAATTTCTAAAATATCTCTATTTTAGGAATTTGTTGATGGACAGATATTTAATTTCATTAAAATCGGTTTAGCAGTTGTTAAGAAAATGCGAATTTTTTGTTTTTGAATCAGTTTTACTTATTCAAAAAGTTATCAGCGGATAAAAAACCATTTTAATAATACACTTTGAGAACAGTTTCCCACTTTACCAATTGTATAACAGGTTCCACTAAAACAGGTTTTTAAAGAACCGGTTCCACTAGAATCGATTTTTAAAAGATTATTTTGTTTTTTATTTCAATAACATTAAGAGCAAACATTTTTATTTTTTATAATAACAATAATTTGTTAATGTTTATTTAAGTAACAATAAAATAAAATTATAACTAATATTTATGCGGGTGGAAATTACCCTGCAAGTATTTCATATTTAGTTTTAAATTATTTCTGTCCTTCAGCAGACGTTGCCAGTAATATATTAAATATATCTTCATTTGTAGAATTTCGTGATGTTTTTCTGGTATTGTGCTCTCTATAAAATCTGTAATCCTTATTCCTTTTTTCCTGGGCTTCCTCTGATAGATCTCCAAGTGGTACTAAATTATGCTTAATGACATCTTCTCCATGATAAAGGATTTTGTGAACAATTGCAGACATATTTCTCCATCCAGTTTCCTTCATTATGCAGTTTCCTTCGCATTATTACCAAATTTTCTAGCATCAATTTGTTCCTTGCACACAAGTACATCGATAATTGTTTTAAATCTTAAAATAAGACTTATATCAACATCTGTTATTTTATATGCTCTTACGGGATCTGAAAAGATCTATTATCAACCCATATTTGAGAAATTCGTCTTGAACATGTTTCTTTTTTAAACTTCTTAACTCCTTATTGGTGTCGTTGTTTCTAATTGATCCTGTAGGTCCAAAATCCAAATCATAACTGATTTTTATGATGTGTTCCATGAATCGTATTCTTGTATGTAGCGCTGATAATCCAAATTCAAATGCATCAATATTATCTAATGATTTTTCCGGCACTTGGTTTAAGTGGCTTGATGTGGTTTGACATATAATGCAGCTGGATGAAACTTTTGTGTCAGTCAAAGCCTCGCCTACTTTTCCATCTATCATCGTTAGCACTAATTTGTAGTTTACTTCAATTGTCTGGCCGTCAATCTCTAATTCAAATGACTGTAGTGTTGCAATTTGGGCTCTAATATAACTGACTTCTTTTTTAATGACTTCATGAGTTTCCTTTTAAAATTCCAATTTAATTGGACTGCACTATTTTGTAGAAGATGGTGTTTGATTTTTCAAATATCCTTTGTATGGATCCTACTGGACGAAGGCTCCGAGTTTCCCAATTTTTTTATCAATCGCAAATCATTTCCTTTAAAAAACAGTAGCAAGCGCTGAGCTGTATGATTAAGTAATGTCCCAATTCTGTTAGACGATTTAGGACGAATTTTCTTCTTTTCATATTTGAGTTATTAGTTTTGAATTCTATGAAACAATAATGGTTGTTGTCTATGATACTTTATAACGTAAAATATTTGATTCAGTAAAATAATTATGGACGTTTTTAAATATCAAACAGATGATAGCAATTTTGTAGTCTTCTTGAATATTTTGAAAATGTTTTCTTTTGTTGGATATGTTTCAACAACGAAAATTCTTCGTGTTGAAAGAAAACAATTGCGCGATAGAACTAATCCAGTGCAACTACCGAATACTGAGTAAGTGAATAATAAATCCAAAACTAAATATGCTAAATGGTTTCAGAGAAATTTTAGATTGACCAAGGAAGTATTCCAAACTGTATTGTTCTTGGTAACCCCTCATATGGAAAAAAACCTACATACAGACTGAAATACACCCAACACTGAAAGTAGCCATATTTTTGAAGTTTTTAGCGACAAGTAGTTACCAAAGGCCCGTCGGATGCGTTTCTCAGACGAGCATGTGCTGTATTTTGGATGAATGCTTAACAGTTTTTGAATGCCACTATTGCCCAAAGCTGATTCAACTAAAAGTGTCACAAGAAGAAGAACAATCTGCAAAATTCAGGATCAATCAGAAATTTAATTTTCCCGGGGTTTTAAACTTTGTTGATGGTACGCATGTGCGCATAAAATGTCCACTAGCAAATCCGGAATTCTATTATAATAGAAAAGGGTACCACAGCATAAACGCCATGATAGTAAGTATGGTGTTCTTTTAACATAATTTGTCTCTAAATGTATTTTAATCACAGATTTGTGATGATGAGCTCTTAATTCGCATGAAAGTAATCATGATTCCTTCATTTGGAGAGGAAGTCAAGCTAGCCAATATTTCACTAGATTATATAGTGGTGGAAAAAGAAATTTTTGGCTGTTAGGTGTGTATAAATATTTATAGAGCATAGAATATTATTAGTTTGTACTTTCTTTTTTATTTATTATTCTAGGTGACTCCGGGTATCCGTTATTACCCTATTTAATGATTCCGCTGAGAAATTGCACTACAGCACAGGAGGAAATATACCAGAAAAATCACATAAAAGCCAGGAATTGTGTAGAACGTTGCATCGGCGTTCTCAAAAGCAGGTTTAGATGTATACTGGGAGAAAGAGGACTGCATTATGAACCTGAGAAAGTCACCAAAATTATAAATGTTTGCTTTGCGCTACACAATGGATGTGTAAAATACAGCAGTGAAATAGAACTTCCAGAAGCAACCATTATGGATGTTATTGCAGATGATGTTGTGCATGAGACCAGTAACGTTGCTAATGACATTCGTAGGCGTATTATAACTAATTTCAATACATAAAAAGAATTTCATTCGATGTATCTATTTATTGTATATATTTTATTATTAAACTGTTTAAATATGTAACTTTTTACAAATTTAACTTTTGAACTATTTCACTGTTTAATTGTTTAACTACCCAGTAGTTCTACGAGACAGTCCCGAACTAGTGATTTTACTCATAATTTAGAGTCTCAACTAGTTATGTAACTAGCTACATGACTAGTTATTTTAACACGTACATGCAACATAAATAGTCAGCAAAAAAGATATATCATAAACATTACAATAAACGATTGCAAACAAGCCTTCCTCCGACAACTCTCCTTCTGGTGGGTAAAATAACTACTTTCTAAAGTGCAGCACAAAATAAACGTTTAAAGACTACTAAGATTTACTAAAGTGATTATTAACTTCATGTTATGTTACATGGGATATCAGTATCTATCTATCTATCTATCTATCTATATCTAACTACATAACTCTTTTATCTACATATGTATTTTATTCCCAAAATTAAAAAAAAAAACAATTTATATAGTTTAAAACACAAATGTCGTTTATTAATCTGATGTGATGTAATTAAAAAACTTTTCAGGTATGTTTGCCAATTTTTCAGCAGAATCAGCGATTCTTTTTTGAGTCGCAGTTAGCTCCTCTAAATTTTGAATAAGTTTTTTTTGTTGATTCACTTGTTCCCTCAGCAAATCATTTGTAGAATCAGATACTCTTTTTTTGGAGGTTGATTGGCCAAAATCATTTTTTTGGCGGGAGGTTGTACAAATGTTTTCTTCTAACCCAATTGTGTTTCCAGGTGGCAGTGCTGCTGATCTTATATTAATGGCTTCGTCTACCATTTCTTCGAGTGGAGACAATGAATCGTGTTGATAAGGACCGCCTCCTGTAGTTATTATAGATTGGTGGTTTACCGACAACTTTTTTTGGTTCGTGATTTCAGCTCTGCCCAAACCTAAACGAAACAAGTAAGAGTATTATTTTATATATACCCACCATCAAAACATGATTCGTAAATTTAATGTGGTTTTTGGAATTTAGTACCACGATTAAATAATTTATTAAATTTATCACTATTTGTATTACGAGTATCCTTAAACATGTTTACAAATTAATATTGCTATATACCATTTTCCATTCTGCTACTTCTCTTTGAGGCGGCCCCAAACCATTTAATTTGTTTGTGATATCTGCCCATATACCCTCAATCTTTGCCTTATTTCCTCCAAATACTGGTTTGTTTAGAGCAATTTCTGGATATTTCTTTATTTCCTTACAAAGAAATTCTCTGTTGTTGTTATCTTTAATCTTTAAAGTATTTAAAGATAAATTTAAATTAAAATGAAAAACAACCAATTGTATACTTACATTCTTTTTTTGGTAGAATCTTCCATTTTTTCTCAAAAGTTAAATTTTTTATTCATAAATTATTTTTTGTTGGCAAATTTCATAAAAATACGTTGTTGCCAAAGGATTAAAATGAAAAAATTTTAAGCAAAAAGTAGAAGAAAAATTTATAAATTTAAAAAAAAAAAAATATCTTGGCAGTAATAATATGACAATAACGTAAATCATAGACACAAACCACGTAACACAAATGAAAAAAATATATATATGTCTTGATGAATCGTAACTTCGACTACTTTTCTTTCTTAGACAAGACGAAACAATTGTCTAACAGAATTGGAGCATGAATCTTGAAATAGTACCTCTGGCGAAATCGATGTGATTGTAATAATGTCAACTGGTGGCAAACAATCCTTATTAGCAGCAGTTATATGATGAAGTGATAGATAGAGAATTGAGCCTTTTTCAATCGCACGCAATTTGAGCTGAGCTGTTTTGTTAAAATTATGCTAATGCTTCTGCATTTGAAAACTGTTTTTCATCGCTTGGCGTTGGAATACTTTTAAGAATCCGTTTTGTGAATGATGTCGACTTTTGTCAGTTGTTTTTGTGATCGGAATTGATATAGAAAAGTTTCATGTATATTTTCACATTCGGTTTCTTCATTAATATCCTTAAGTTTACGCCTTTTAGATCTATCGCTACAGTTGTTAACTGATTTTGGTGGTCTGCCAAGATTGTTTTGGTTTGTACTTTCTGAAGATACCTGAACAGTAAGTTCGCCCTTTAACCAGTTTTCAAACATGGTATAAAATCTTTGTTTGCTCCATTCAATGTTTTTGTAACGCTTTGTAAAGTTTTTGACGCAATCCTTAATTTTATTTTCCAAGTCCAATTTTATTTCGGTGCTGCATGGATATATGTTTGCTTCTTTTAACTTTACTTAGAACATCTTCCCGCTTTTGGTTTTTAAAATACTCATCGGATAATTCTTTATAGCTGAAGATCTCCATGTTTTATAAAGATTTTAAAATTTGATTGTTATTACTAAGATATGTTATAACAACTGAGTTTATATTCGAATACCGCTGGCTTTTATCCTGTTCTTACATTACGTTCAATAAAAAGTGATAAAAACCCCAAAAATAGGTAAAATACGCACAAAAAATTAGTAGTACTAAAATAAAAGTAATAAAATAATAATTATATAATATACTAAAGATACTTATCACAGGTTATATTGCTTGGTGTATTTATATTTGTGTCATATGAACAGGTAAAATAAAAACATTGGGAGTAATTTCATTCAAATGAAAAAAGTGTTTAACAAACAGGTCAACAAGCATATATGGGCTTAAAGAGGATACTTTGGCCGTTCTCTTGGTAGTAAAATTTGTTTAAGCCCTTTTACTTCATCTGCATCTGGTTCATATTTAAACATTCCTCTGTTGCGGGGGGCAATTACGCATCTGTGATATCTACGCCTCTGTGATACCACAAACAATTTTTGCGTGGGAGTATTACGCAAAACGCGCCGGGAAGAGGCTAAACATCCCTCAATCATTTTAAAAAAGGAGGGGCTAAACTACGATTGGAGCCACCACTCCGAACCCAATTCCCAGTGAATTTAAATGGGGAGGCTAAATTACCAATAAAGCCACCACTCCAAGCCCTAGTCCCAGTGGATTTAAATAAATGTATGTAAATGGGGAGGGGCATACGGCCAATGGAGACACTACCTGCTGCCCGAGTCCCAGTGTATGTATAAATCATTTGTTTTGTGTCCAGAGTTAGTAAAGTTAGTAAAAATGTTCATGCTTGTTGTGGTTAGTAGAATATTAATTTTGTTGATTTATAATTTTATGTATCTGGAAAGAAGGAAATAATATAAATGAAAGTTAAATGAATAGTAGATATTGGATTGACACTATATTACCCTTAGTCAGCATTAAATTTTCAATTTGAAACCTGAAAATAAAAAGGAAACAATATAAAAACAAATTAAATCAAATGTGTTGGCCGTCTGACAATCAATGATTGGAATTATTATTATATGCATGTATGTGTGTGTCAGAGTCATTGAATAACGTAAGAGTGGCAACGCGAACAAGTTGTGTAGAATTCTAAGAGTTGTATTTCATTCAGGAATGGGAAATTGCAATTGGCGGGAACATTTTAAAATAAGAAAATTAGTATATGAATGAAACTTACTAAAATTCATGATAGCCTGGTATTATGGGTGTCAAATTTTTAGGAAAGTTTCACAAATTTGAATTGGCAGTTAAAATATCTGAATACCCGCGAAAATAAAATATTATGTTTGGATAAAATACATAAATAATAAGGATATAAATAAATGTCGTGATCAGAAAAAAACCATCAATCACAAGGATGAATTATGTGAATGGAGGGAAAACACCGAAGTAGTTTTGTTTATGTAGTTTTTTTTTTAAATAATTTTTATTGATATAGGATCAAATAGGCGCCAAGAAAATATGTACAATATAGGGGGAAAAACCGCGAAATTGTAAATAAAGAATGATGGGTATTTAAGCATCAACGAGACAGATCTAAGCTTATTGTCGAACATAGACTTAAAAGTGTGAGACGTTAAATTTTGCGTCAGTTACATCTAAATGGTAATAACCAAGGAAGATAAGGAATCTTTTTATTTGAATCCTAAATAATAAATTAATTTTATGATAGTGAAAAGTGAAACGAAAACGTAAGTTAGTGCAATATGTGTTTGTACAAGTGTGGTCATGATCAAGGTTCAATATGAAAGTTTATAAAAAATAAATTTCAATGGAAAGTTAGATTTATAATCTGTGAAAAAATCTTTGATTATGATCAAATTTTGTAAGTTTTCTTGTTATAAATAAGTGTTTTGTTTCCTACCCTAGCTATTTTGGCTATTTCTCGAAAAAGTATATACAACATAAAGGTTCCTGGAGGTACTTGTTGTCAAAATAATAAATAGCCAGGTAACACTTTTCATGATTCTTTTAAATTATCATAAATTTGTGCCAATAGTATATATGAAAGAAAACCACCAGCAAAGAACAATATTCATCTCCGTCAATCAGTGACGCCAAAAAGTAAATATATTGGTAAATGTTTAAATACGAACCAAATCAATTCTATATGAGAATCCAAAAATTATAACAAATAACATTAAATCAAAAAAGAAAAATTTATTAAAAAAGTGAAATTGCTGCATTAAAATAAGTAACGAGGATTACATTTAATTAAATAAATAGGAGATGATTCAAAAATATGAAATATTAAAGAAAATAATTACAAAAGAATAATATATTAAAACAATATTAAATAACAATAATTATTAAAATAAGTTATTTTAAATTGTGCGATTGTGAAAACAAATTAATGAATTTCGAGAATGTGTAAGTGTTGTATGTATTTGATTTATATGTGTTTGTTTAAGTACAGTATTCCCTCGTAAAGCCGAAAAAAAAGAGAATAGGCTAAAAGAAAATATATATATATATACATGTCTCTTGGAAAATATAAAAGTTTCAGAAGAAAAAGAAATCAGATTTCTTAAAAAAAGTGCTTAAGTGAATAAAAAAAAAATTGTTGTTTATTACGCCTGTAGAGTGACAGGAAAAAGTTATAGCCTCAGGGAGCTCCTTTAGGTGATAAAAGTCAAAAGTATTTAGATTCTCTGTATTGCGGAATGAGTAGCTTGAGCGCTATAAAAGAAAAGAAAGAAATAAGATTAATATTAGCATCTGTATGAAAAAGGAATAACAGATATATATATTTTCGTTTGTGATTTTTGAAATCATAGAAAAAGTAACGGCTAGTAAAAAAGAAAATCATAAGGAAAAACAAGAAAAAAGGAAAATAGAAAAATAAGAATACAATAATTTAATATATTAATAAAATAAATTCAATTTGTAATAGTAACAGTCAAATTAGTGTTAAGTATAATTTATTTCTATATTTTAATTATGTATTACTGTTAATTATAGATCAATAAATAATGTTGTGAATAATGTAAATTTAAAACTTACAATGTTGGAATAATTTGTTGAAGGTTATGACAGTGATGAAGAGTTCGGTCGTGTGGATTTTTGGGTCGTAGATTTTAAGGCTTCGGTAGTTTCTACGACAAGGTTGGCAGGTCAAACAGCAGTCTCGAGATTCGTGTGTGGTATCGTTGTGTTTTGTGTAGGTTTTGTAGAATGTATTCTTTTTGTGTTATAGTTGACAACCTGGCGAGAGAGTTGGAACCTCATGAGAGTCGGAAAACTCGTTAGGCCCAAGCAGACCGTAACACCTCTAATCTTCATCTCATCGAATGTTAACACACAATTTTTTTATCTTGTTCCAAATCGTTGGTTTGACGCATAAAATCTATAGATGAACTTAAAATTCCTTTCTTGATGTTAATTTTTGAACACCAGTCCTGCAAAGTAAATACATTTGGTAACGGAAAGCCTTCCTTATAAAGGTGGTTATAAGCTCTCGGCCCCTCAGCATGTAAATATATTGAGCTTGATATGTCTTCCCACCTGCATAAAATTGATTTAGGGGACATAAGCTTTCTTATTTGGCCGTTTGAAAATATTTGACGCATGGAATCGATGGCCACATTTGGCTGTGCAGCTGCAGCCTTAGCTCTTTGTTTTCTGTTTCTAAAGCACGAATTCTTTAAGAATATTAACTACATATTAGTATTTTCGAAATTTGATATTCTGAAAAACAGAAATTTTAATAAAAAATATACATAATCAGTGACTTAACTAGACTTGTGGTATTTATAAAATATAAAAAAATAAATCCGAGGGAATTATATATATGGGTATTTCATGTCAAATGGACCAACTTTTGAAATTGATGTCTTCCGATTGGGATGAAATTTGCACCATAGTTAGTTCTATTGGATAGTAATTCAGACCTCTCAAAGGAATGGATCTAAACTTTCTTTTGAGCAAAAAAAAAAAAAAAAAATTTAAAAAAGGACCATTTTGGAAAAAAAAGTCAACAAAGATTTTGATTTTGCAAAAAAAGTAAAAATTGTATGTTTTGAGTTACGAAACATTTATGTTGATAGATAACCAACTCGCATCCCACTAAGCGACCAAATAGGTCTTCAAGGAAAATATCTAAGCTTTCTTTTGAAAAAAAGGGCCCATTTTGAAAAAAAAAATCAAAAAAGTTTTTGATTTTGGAAAAAAAATTACAAAAAGTTTTTATATATTTTTTTTAATATTTTTCCCGAAAGATTAAAGAAATAACTATCGAAACTATTTGGGACACATTTTGCTAAGAACAATAGGTAATAAGTTACATGGATGAGAAAAAACTCCTGCTTGGCCAAAATGTCAATTTTTGTCCCCCTCTAACTCAGAAAATTCTCGTCCGATCTTGTTGAAAAATTGTGTCTGACTATGCAATAGGACTAACATGGTGCAAATTTCATCCCAATCGGAAGACATCGATTTCAAAAGTTGGTTCACTTGACATGAAATGCCACATATTAAAAATGTTTGTGAGTATGTATGTACATAAATTTATTTATATAGTATAATGTGCTGTTTTTCTAATCCAAACGAGTACTTTGAGTGGAAATTTAACATGTGTTTTGTCATTGTAACAAAAACAAAATACATGTAAAATTTCCACTCAAAGCACTCGTTTGCTATATGTAATAACTCGGATATTTATGTAATATGTATTTTTTTTATCTTTTAATAATTTTATTAAAAACCAATTTTTATAATATTAAAATGTGACAATATTACAAAAGCCGTCTTTCTAAATTCAATTCTACAATAACAAATTTTTATACAGATAAGAGTTGCCACACTATAGAAAAACAAACTCTGTTTGAGTTCCTTGTTCAATGTGATGTTGCTGCTGTTGCAAGTTGCTCCAACGAAAAGAAGCAAGTTGTTTTGTTAAGTGGGTTGCTCCAAACGCTAAGGTCAGACGCAGTTGCCACAAACGGTTCACTTCTTTGTTCAACAAGGATACTAGCAGTATAGTTTTCTGGTTCATGAGAAACAGAAATTTTAGATTTCTGCTGTTGCTTAACAGAAGGCTCAGCATTTGGCAAAAGAAGCATTCTTTTACCTGTGCGTACAATACTTGTTTGTAAAAAGTGGTCAGCACAAATAAGATTTGATGCTGCGAAATTTTTGCCACAAATTTCACTCCACGTTGCCCTTTTAACCAGGTCTTTTGGCACATTGAATAATTTTCACAATCTCACAAGTATAAACACTCATTTTCCCGATTATATTATTGTTATTAAAATATTGTATTATTAAAAATTTCCAAAACTATTTTTTTTTCCAATTTTTCAAATACAATTTTTCACTAATGTCAACAAATTTACAGAAACAAAAACGACGGCGAACTAAAAAAAGTAAACAAATTTTGACAATCTCACAAGTATAAACAAAAGGAGCAAAAAATGAACAGCTGATCACTTGCATGTACTTGTATTAATATACTAACCTATTGATACTTTTGCACTAACACAATCACACATGCATGTGTAAATTTACACATGCATGAATGATTGTGTTAGCGCAAAAGTATGAATGTGTTGAGTTTTTCGAACTGTTACTTGCATGTGTAAACGCCAGGTAACCCCCCGTTGCCACATGCAAGTAATTACTTGTAAGTAGCGATTCTGTATTATCATCAGAATTGCAAATAAAATTTCAATATTTTTTCGCAGGTACCCCATAACGAAGAAGAGTGGAAAAAGATTGCCGAAGATTTTAACAATATATGGCAACTTCCACATGCCCTTGGTGCTTTAGACGGTACACACACTCGCATTAAAGCTCCATCAAACACAGGCTCCCAATTTTATAATTTCAAGGGTTTTTTTAGCATCGTACTTTTTGCATTAGTTGATGCGGACTGCCGTTTCACTTTTATTGACGTTGGTTGCAATGGAAAAGCTTCAGATAGCACAATTTACAAAAATGGCTACCTGTATAATTCCTTACAAAACGGCAGCCTCAACATTCCAGAAGGCAAGGAACTTGTTTGTGGCCGAGGATACAAAATTCCATATTTTTTTATTGGAGATGATGCATTCCAATTGGACAAGAATATAATGAAACCATACAGTAGATCTGTGAAACTAAATACACGACAAGAAATATTTAACTACAGGCTATGTCGTGCTAGAATGGTAGTAGAGTGCGCATTCGGTAGACTGGCCAAGAGATTTGCCATTTTCAATCGGCCAATTGAAGTGCAACCGTCTAAAGTGGACTTAATAGTGATGGTTAGTTGCCTATTACATAATTACCTAACAAAAGAAAAAAAATCAGCATATACAGAAGACTTAGAAATTCAGAGTCTACCTGAAACATTATCTTCACTTGGATTTCAAGAAAATAAATCCTATAAATATGCATCTAGAATAAGAGATGAGCTTTCTCACTATTTAATTACAAGTGGTAATGTTGATTTCCAATGGAAAAAAATAAACATTGAACATCTTTAACGTCAAACATATTAAAATTAATTAATCATAATTTGTTCCTTTCATATAAAAAAATTTATTAATTCATTTTTAAACATTAAATTAATAATTAAATTAAATAAATAAACATTGAATATCTTTAACGTCAAACATATTAAAATTAATTAATCATAATTTGTTCTTTTCATATAAAAAAATTTATTAATTCATTTTTAAACATTAAATTAAATAAATAAAATCTTTTTTTCATTATATTTTCTAAACAGACATAAACTGAATTAGAAATTAAAAAAGAAAATAAAATTATTAAACGAAAATGCGTTATTCAAACACATAACTTAAACTAAAACTACAAATAGTTAAGTAAAAATAGAGTTTTAAATCACATAAGGCTCAAAATATGTCTAGTAAAGCTAACAAAATTTTATTTTTTATTACACTAATCATTTAATGAAATTTAATACTGTCGTATTAGATTATTTCGATTTGATGTGCGCTTTACTAAATTTTCTTAATCAAATTCAATTCCAGCATTGAAAATTGCGGAACTTAGGACATCAGAAACCGCAGTTGAACTGCATGTGTTTGAGCTTCTTAATGGCGTAAAGGTACTTTCATTCCAAGAATTGACAATGGGCGTGCTACAAACTCTATCGTCAATTAATTTTTGAGAAAACAAACTGTTATCTTCAGGTACTGGACGAAATCTGCGTTCTCGCACATATTTTAATTTTCTTTCTACCAATAACTTTTGCATTTCTCCCATCAACTCATACGCATCCTCTACAGGAAGCTTTTGTAATTGGAATGCAATGCTTGTGCCGAAAGCAGTGAACTCATTTTCTTTATCGCTTACATCAATCAATATTTTCAATGCTTCATCAAATTTTGAATTTTCCTCTTCCCTTGGACGTTTATTTGTTTTTTTATTTGAGAATCTCTCGTTTTCTGCGTATTCCTCAATGCAGTCTTCAAATTGTTGCGAGCATATACTATTCTGTAAAGTAAGTAGGTATAAAACAATTAGCACAAACATTCTGCTTTCAGATACTCCTTAAAACACATTAGTTTAAAAGCTACAGCAGATTCGTAGCCAAAACTTTAATTACGGAAGGATATTGTAACCTTTTGTGAATTGTCACAGGACTTTCTTACTGCAATACTGTTATCCAAAAACCTCATTTCTTCGAACCAGAATAATGAAGACTGATATATTTCACCTGTAGCTGACCCAGACTTTTTACAAATTTTATTTTTTTCTCCTGTGTATGTAGCTCGTAGGGAACGTATTTTTTTTTTGTGAGGCAATGTCTTCATAAGCTTTCAACTTTAAGTCATTCCGCCTGTAAGATTTGCAGTTCATGTCCCACAACACATCATGGGAACGATATAATGAAATTTATTTAATAATTTGTTCTTTATTAAATTTTTGCTCCATTTGGTATCAAATTATGTTTATTTTAAAATATATGTCAATCCAGTATTGCCGTGTTGTCAATATTATATAATAACTAAAAATAAATATTTTCGTTATTTTTTTTTATTTATGCATGAAATGTATCATTAAAAATACCATTATTATCTGTTGTTGTATATTTGTGTCCTTCTTTTGTTATTTATTTTTTGTAAATACACAGAAAACCATCTATAAGCATTACTTTTATTTTTCTAAGTTCTAGAAAATTTATATAAAACTCATTCTTGGTAACACTGTTTCTTTATTTTACATTTTTCTTGCGATAAGTGACAAAAATTTACTTACAAGCAAATTCTCTTGTAAGCTGAGCTGTAGTAAGAAACATGTGTTTGTATTAGTAAAAAACTGTGAGTGTATTGAGTTTTTCGAACTTGCACTTACATGTGGCAACGGGGGGTAAGAGTGACAAACAAATATTATTATATATTTTTCACTCTCTTCAAACCACCACCATTTTGACATTTATTTATTGTTCAATTTTTGGTTGCTGATTCATATCTGTAATTATCTGTGAAATTTAATATAAATACATACGTTTTTCAAAGACTTTTTGGCAATAACATATTTTCATTCGACAATAAAATAGCAAAAGACCATACAAATAAATTCGAAGAAGAAGTATTAAACAGCATAAACATGGTCACTATTATTTTAAAATTCCACATTATTAATACAAAAATGTTACATTCTTGATTTAAAAATAGAAAATTTTTAATTTATGAATCGAAAAACTTCAACATAAGAATACTTTACTTTATTTTTATTTTAAAGTTAGATTGTATAGGTAATTTGTTTTAATATAAAAATTAAAAACTAGGTTTTATCCACTATCCCAATAGGTAATTCATTCAATACATTTTACCTGAAACATTGTACAATCAGTTATTAGGTACAATTATTAGAGAGAGTTTCCAATGTTCACCACTAAAATGTCAACTATGTCTTTAATCACCTAACTTTTTTTAAATTTGTTATCGCGATATTTTATAAAATTAAATTATTAAAATACTTTCTAATAATTGTACCTTGCTCGTTCTGCCATGGCTTGGAAACAAGTTATATATATTATATTATGATTAAGAATGGTGTTAAAATACTTTATACATACTTAAATTTGCTACCGGATCCACTTATGGAATTCAGAATGACCAATATATTGGAAAATTTAAATCTTTTAAAGAATTACAATACAAGTAAAATGCTTAGAATTTATATAAAAAATTTATTTTATTAACAGAAAAGAAAACAATACAATTAAATTGATACTGTATTAACAAAAAACAAACTAATGATAACATATTGAGATCAGTTCTTACTCAGAATTAATTAATAATACATTAAATGTAAGAGAAAGTTATGTTTTTAAAAAATGTGTTTTTAAAATAACTATTCCGTAATTTTGTGGAAAATTTTTCCAGCTACCGAGAAAACTCGTTCGCTTTCCGCAGATGTAGGTTTTACCGTTAACAATGCATTAAAAATTATGTCTAAATTGTGGGTTATGTTTGTAGTTGCTTCAAATAAAGCTAATTCTTTTTAAATAAATTGCCTGTTTTTAATTTCGGATTTCTTGCTTTTTCTTTTGCTCCATTAATGGCGTTTTGTAATTTTTCTTTAAAACATTGATCCGCGGGTATAACAGAAGCATCGTTATCACTTTCTACCGATGTTATTTCAGGCTTTTATAAATTTGCTCCGCATAAGCTAAAAGCTTATGTTATTATGATTGTGTTGTGAAGTGTTTAGATACTTTATTAATAATATCAATTTGTCATTATGTTGTTCATTTTTTAAATGGTACCGTGTTTGGAAAAAAACGCCAATGAATACGACACTCATCAAATCTATTACAAAAATGGTACCGTGTTTGGCGTATTTGCCTGTCAAAAGTACAAAAATTTGTCGTTAAACATTTTGATCACGACGTTATTAAAATTATTTAAGACATAAATGCAATGGAAGGAAATAAAATGTAAGCATGCAAAGAATTTAATATCATTTAAATATGGTGTATATTTTAGAGTCAAGATCACAACTGCCACAGAATTTGCGAAGTTAGTAGAAATATTGGAGCAAAAACCTTATTTGGCGAAGGGCTTTCATAAAAGTTTAAATAAAATAAATATTAAAGAGGAGTGGAACACCGTTTCTGAAGAACTAAATTCTATGGGTTCCTTTCCGGAGATGGTTGGATGAAGGTGTGGGCTGATTTAAAATTTAAATTGAAGCTACAGGTGGTGGGTCGTTCAATAAAAATTACATTTTCAGCTGTCGAAGAAGCAGCAATTAACTTATTTGACTTGCGTGCTTTTACCGAACATAGAGATCCATTTGGAATTAAGAGAACGCTTCTCCACACCCCGAGCCAAATTTAGACACTGTTACAGAGATTAACGAAATTGAAGAGCCGAGTACTTCACTTGCGACACCTGTGCTAAAAAAAAATAAAAGAAATTAAAATCAAGAGAAACTACGGCTTTTAGAACAACAAGTAAAACTGCAAAAAGAGTTATGCTTAGACTTGAAAAATAAATTGTCGGAATTAGAACGATATACCCGGAGAATATGTAAGGCTAAAGAGGAGAAATTGCGTTTATATAAGGTGAAACTCAAAACCAAAGAAAAATAAAGAAAAGCTCATTTAGAAATACGCAAATCCGAACTAGAAATTAAAAGAAAAAAAAATTGGACTCGAAGAGTTAATAAGAAGTCAAATGACTTAATTTGTTTTTCTTGCTTTAATTTATTTAATTACATTTAAATATTTTTATTAGAACTACTTAAATGTTTATGTTTTAATAGACAAACTGAAAACTATCGATTTAAAATGGTAGTTTCTGATCATAGTTAACTATATGTCATAGAATTAAATAACTTAACAAATTAAAAATTAATAAAAAATTAATTCATTATTTGCAAAGACTGATTGAAATCACAGGATACGTTACTTAAAGCATACATACAAAAACAGACATGTTTTTTAATAAAAGTAATAAAAAACTAATCTTAAAATATTAAATAAATTGTTCCATAATTTTTTGTCGGATATTTGATGCGCTTATGTTGTCTTCATCAACATGGTCATGCGTAACTTCATCACTTACGTCAATTTCAGGCCATTCTATATTAAAATGAACACAAATCTTGTGTAGAGCAGCGCAAAATGCTGTAATTTTTGCATCAAACTCAGGGCTATAGTGCAGTTGCCTATAATTATTTTATTAAAACAAAGTGTATTATTTCAGGAACAATTAATTTATTTATTAAAATGTCAACTATTCTTTTGTATTGATACTTATGATCTGCCTTCAACACACAATATTTGGCTCTTTTATATGATAGAAAAAATAACGGTAAGACTAGTTTTGAATAATGTAAGAAATAATGAATATAACAATGAAAGAAAAATAGTTGATAATAATTAAAAGTAACGATAATAACAATAAGGTAAAGAAAATAGTTGATAAAATACAATATAGTAAAATAAGAATAGTTAACAAATTCGGACAAAAAGTAAATAAAGAAATGTAATACATAAAGGATAGAAAATAAATATAAAGGGAGGTGAAATAATGTAGTTATATATTAGTGAGGCTCATAAACATGTAACTCTATGCACCGCTCCACTACATTTCTTGTTCGGGAATGAATTTCATTAAAGTTTCTTTCTGGTGAACCCTGATGCGACAATCGGAGTGGTGTTATCAGGTACGGCTCCAACGGATAACCTGCATCACCTAGAAATTAACAAAAATTTAATTAGTTTTGATATCAAAATAAAAACAAATATGTTTGCAAAAATGTATTTACCTAACAGTATATTTTAAGAGAAATAAAGTCGTCTTTACTTAAGAGTGGACTTTAGGTCTACCATAGACAAGTTAAAGTATACTTCTGACGTCAAAGTCGACTGTAAATATAAAAAGAGCTGATGTTGTTTTTAACTCATTTAACAACAGCATCAGCTGTTCTTCGCCATGTAAAAAACTTCGACAAAAAGTCAAAAATTTTTAAGTTACAAGATATTGGCAGAGAATTTGCAATTATTGAATATTGAATCAATAAAATTAGTACCAAAATAGAATACATTTGATATTAATCTTTCCTTTTCTATTTTCCACTGTTTTTTTCTTTAGTTTCCCGGTTACATTTGTTGTTTGTCACCTTTTGTTTTGTTTTATTTTTTAAAATTTTCTAAGTCAGCTGTTCAGCGATGCCACTTGTCTATATTTTGTTGTATATTGTATGAAAACATTTTCTACATTTGAGGTAACACCCAGTTAAAGTCGGTTCAATTTAAAACATACTTTAATTTTGACTATAGGTAGAAAATAATAAAAAGCGGTTTTTAATTTTAAAGTTGTTTTTAAAAAGAACCGACTTTATTGCTTGACTATGATTATGGACCCATGTGGTTCTTTCTCCATTTTCATATCTTTGTTTTAAGTGATGCTTTAAGTCACTTATGTTCCATATTAGAGCATCATGGCTCGACCCAGGAGAATGTGTCTGAATGTAAGAAATGCGAAGTCTGTGATCGTAAGCCTAAAATGTTTAATACGAATTTACAAGTATTGTTTGACAAAATAAAATTTTGTACTTACCAGCATGACATTAAGCGAATAGAATCCTTTTCGGTAAAAATATTTAAAAAGATCTACTACTGGAGGTGGTAGAACAGAATATGTGTTCCATCGACGCAACCAATTACACCAGATAAGATAAGAGGCTTTTGATTTCATTTTGTTTTGCTTTGTCAACTTCAAATGAAATCCATCTTGGACACAGTTTACTGTACATCGCTGCTATGCACTCATTAAAAGAGTCGCTTACTGTTGTTTGGCAGAGGTTCACATAATGATCATTCCCAGCTCCTTTTGGTAACTGCCTTCCGCTAGTATTCTCATTGTTGCAGTTAGCGTGATTAGCTTTGATACAGCTGTGTTTCTTTTTGAAATTTTATTTAAAACGTATTTAAAAGCATCTTTATTAAGTCTAAAATAACTAATAAATCTGAAACAAATGTAAACATTATTACATACCAATATATTTGTAACACGTTATTGTTTTTAAACTCACTTTTTGTTTGGAAGTTTAAACATATTTGTATGCTGTTTTAACTGCTTCCTACAGCGTTTATTTCTTGAATGCTGACTGCTTCTTGAGACGATGACGATGAATAAAAAGCTACACCTAACATTTTCACAAGTAAGATAACACAACAATTTCACCATAAATTGTACTATATTTACTTTTTTTTTATTTATAAACACTTAAACCATGATATAAAAAGATTACAAGGTAGTTTCATTTTCTCTATATGTCAGCCTTATTAAGCATATGACAATAAAGGAGATTTGAAGTTTATGTGTAAAATAAAACTACCATATTCCAGGGTTTAATATTTAGTTAAACGTTTTTACATTTGACAACCGACTAAGCAATAAATATGAATCGTTTTCATATTAATGTCCACATATACTGAAAATATACAAACTATAAACCAATGCCATATATGCACAAGCTTCATAGTAGAAATATTTGTCGCAGTTTTTCCAAAAATATTTTGCCTTACAAAATATTTTACGTTGCAGCTAGAAGACAAAATGAAAATTTTTCATTTCTAAAACATTTGCTGCCCAAATATATTTATATTTTTGGTTAGCAAAAACAAATATATTGTTTGTGTATAATATACAAAAAATTTACTACAAAAACATCAAACATACAAACAAATTGCAGCGTGAAAACCATAAACTGCAAACGATATGCGCAGTAAAAAATTCAAACAATGGAAATATGGAAGATGCTAAATGTAGACTGCCAAGCCATACGAAGTTGAAAAATGTAAAATACGAAATTGTGCGAAGTTAAAAATGTTTAAAACGAATATGTGCATTTATAAAATATTTCAGCCACATATATGGAAATATTTTGCCGCATATAGTCACTGAGTAGAAAAATGTGAAAAAACTATGAACAACAAGTGTGCGTTGATTTGGGTGTACAAAATAAAAATTTATATTGAATCGTGTGTTAAAGAATTTAAGTGCAATTAAATAGAAGCTTTATTTTTTAAGGTATGTAATTGTATTATGAAAGATAGAAATGCAGTGAAAATATATTAAATAAGATTCTGGTCAAAGGATAGCGGACGATATTATTTTATTGAATTTTTTGATTAAATGATTTTTGTAATACGAATTCAAATGTATTCCTGCTGCTTGTAATAGGAGTCCAGAAAAATTAGTAACATAAAATTTTGTATGTAAAGTGGCTAAAAAAGGATAGATAATGCAACAACAAAATGTAACAACAGACAAGCAAAACAGCCAATGAACAGCCAATGTAATACAAAATAACAGGATCTACAAAAAAAAAATAGTATGTTGCATAAAAATGCAATGTAGATAGATAGATTACTTTTTGTTTGTACACTCAAATGTATCCTTTCGTAAAATTTGTAACAGGAGAACAAACAAATAAATAAGCAGCATAGAAAATAATTGTGCAAGAACAATTTGATGTGTAAGATATAAATGCAAAAAGGCACAGGCATGAGTACAACAGGACCAAAAAAAAAAAATTAACTGTATAAAACTGCTGTATGTGTGTACATATGTTCTGTAACTGCATAATGCAACAACAATTTACGCAAAAACCATAAACAAACACATAAATAGGTTCAATGATGATCGTGAGTGTAGCAGAAGAAAAAAAGGATAAAGAGAAATGATAGAAATTTAAGTAAGGTCCAGAAAATACAATTATGCAATGAAGAAAATTTTACTGTTTTTGCTTTTTGCAGCTAAAGGACACACATACAACAGTTGTATATCACAATTACTTGAGTGTATAAGTAGTTGTTCTTGTATTTCCTATTCATGTTTTTAAAGCAATATTTTGGTGATTATATGACCGTAAGTTTTTATTTACTCCAGTTGAACTTCTGTTATTGAAATATCAAGAGAACAAAAAATAATTAGAAGCAACATGAGCTGTCTTTTTCCAGATTTCAAAAAAATTAAATATTGATATCAATCGACATTTCTGGGGGTTTGAACTACAGTTTTTCTTAATAATCAATTGCTGGAAATGTGGTTTCCTTTAATATTGTAAATAAAATAGTTTATTAAAGTTAGATAAAATAGCTTAAAATAAAATGGAAACGGCCATGCTCGAAAACAAACCCGTTAGAATGTGTATGCTTTATTCACTGTATTACACGAATTACACAATACCCACTATTATTTAAACTTTTTTAAAAGTTAAATTGCACTAAATATTTTCAGTCAGCTAAATGATAATTGTCTTGGTGAAGAATATCTTGATGAGTATATACAAGAGATGAATGAATATTTGAATGGGTGCGTTTAGTTTATTATAAATTTTTGAAATAGTAATAATTTCACAATTAATTTAGATGTGAATCAAAAACTAGCGGAATCTCACGCAAAATTGTAAGAAAATATTGAACTATAGCAACTCAAACTACATAAGTTGCTCTACCTAGTGGTTTTATAACACTTAAATTATAAGTTCATTGCTTAATTCCTTAACACTTTAGCATTTCATATGAGAAAATTCAACAAACAAATAATGAACAGGTTGCTAAACTAAAATAGAAAATAGCTTCATTGGAACTTGAATTAAGTTCATTAAAAGATAATCGATGCTCCTTAATGCCACATCAGTCAAAAAATATGACCAGTCCTTTAAAGCCTAGGAATAGTTTCGAAAATATTTCGTTCGCCACATATCTGTACTCCGCAGGCCTACGTAGCTACAGATTTCTGCGTAAAAATTATTATCCGCTACCATCACCATCAACACTTTGCAGATGGGCATCCAAACTATGTGTGGAACCTGGAATCCAAACGCAGACTATATCTCACATGATAACAACTAATTTGGCTTTAGAAGAAACATTATGTGTTCTGTCTTTCGATGAAATGAAGTGTAAAGAAGAATGGGCGTATGATAGAAAAAATTACGTGATTATTGAACCGAAGATAATGGTACAAGTTGCTATGGTACGTGGAATCCGTGGTAACTGGAAGCAACCCGTTTTTTATGATTTCAATTGTAAGATGACAGAAGCTTTAGTTATACAAATTATTGCGGAATTATACAAAATAGGGTTCACAGTAGTTGCCGCCGTCAGTGATTTAGTACCTGAAAATCAACAACTTTGGAACTCGATGGGAATATCATCATAAAAGCCATTTTTCAAACATCCTTCCGATAATAGCAAATTGATTTTCGTGTTTGCTAACGTGCCCCATTTAATTAAACTTTTGCGTAACCATTTTGTGGACAGTGGGTTTTACTTCAGAAACAGAATTCTTACAAAATATGTAATTGAGGAACTTATGTTGTTAAGTAATTCCGATTTAAATATAACGAAATATTTGTGCACTCTTACATATACATAAAAGTAGACACATGTTTTTAAAACCATGATCTTTGGGTTACAGCGAGGCAAAAAGTAAAAACTTGTAAGTAAACTATTTTCACATACGATAGCATCAGCCTTGAAACGTTGCGCAGAATTGGGTTTATGTCGTGATGCCGAAAACTTTATTCAGTGTTCAGACCTTTTCCAAATTATAAATGATTGGTTTGATATATTCAATGCCAGAACACCGAAAAAGGGTTCTCGTATACTAAGCAGAGCATATGGCCTATGCCTTCCTGCACAAAATAAAGTTTTAGAAGAAATGACCGAAGCTGTCAACAACTTGTTCCCGTTCCGCATGACTGGAAATCTCCTTCCATTTCAACGTGGAATACTACAAAAAATAAAAATCGTTTTTTATGCAAAAAAAAAAATAGTTTTGTGTGAAAAAACGGCTGAAATGTTTTATTTAAAAATGGTTATTTTGCAAAAAAACTTGATTTGTTGTACTTTTTGTTACTCCAAATATGTTTTATTCTTACGATAATGCTAAAATTACAGGTGGAAATTAAAACATTTTATGTTCAAACGCTAACGTTGAAAACTCACAAGATGAATTGATTAAATTTCAAAATATTGATATGGATATGACATTAAGTGAAAGCATTAGGGTAGATATTGACCATTTAAATGACATTGAGTCTGGTGGCTTAGAAAACTTTGCTGGCTATATTATATCAAAAATGGGGTTGAAATAATTTGGACACACAACATCATATACAATAGATTAAAATTATACGTATGTAAACTTACTTTCTGAAGGCGGGTTATAGAAACCAAATTCTGATTTTTTGGGCGAATTAGAAAATCTAAATTCTATATTTGTAAATGTAAATGGAAGTTCTTTATTTACCAAACAATGTTATATGAAAAATTTATTAAGAATGCGTAATACCAATTTAGACAAAAAAATAGTAAAACGATTTTTCTTGGGAAGAACATTTTTCCGAATCAGGTTTTTAAACCGAAATTTAAAACAAAACAAAATTATAAGTGTAAATAAAAAAGTTATAACTTAATAAAAACATCTACATAATAAAATTTTGAATGCTTCTAATTATTTAGATAAAGTAAGTACAACGTAACAAAACCCGTTTTTGATTTATTTTAAAGATAAATAACACAGTATTGTGAACTGTTACATACCTTTCTCTAAATGTGGCAACGCTTATCTGTTTATTTACAAATAAAATAAACTTCAATAATCCCCTTTCTTGTCAAAAAATTATAAATGAAACTACCTTGTATTTTTATTATATCATGCACTCGATACTATTTTGTCACTTTCTATACTTTTTAAAATAAATCAAAATAAAAATAGTTTTGAGCATTAATTTCAAATCAGAATTTAAAAAGAACTGTGGTACTAAAATTATTGACAAAGTACTACTTTGTTATTTCATAATTAATTTTAAGACGATTTGAGTGAATTCACCTAAAATTAAAATTTTCATATATAAAGATAATAATCGCAAAGCTATTTAATGCAAAATTTCATTTAAAAGCTATCAAAATTTCAAAAGTTTAATAAAAGGCTCCATTAAAATTAAATTTGAATCAACTTTAGTACAATATGGAAAATCTAATTTATCAATCCGACCACATTTATGGCCGGGTTTTGACTTGAAGATCAATTGCCAAACATAATAATCTTATTTGTTAATCTAAAAATAATCTAACGAAGATTAACTTTGTTGTTTTTGGGTTCTAGTATAAACTTCGTAATATTGCGTCAGAAAACGTATCATTTTGTTTTCAAGTAAACAAAATATGAATTAAAAGAAGAAAACTGTAGCTAGCTGTGTATATTGAGAAAATTGGAAGAAACCACAAAGGCCAAGTAAGACATAAAATATATTCGAATAACATATAATCAAGTCCCAAATCTCTTAAATCTTTCTTAGCACTGGCAATATCCATATTGTCCTACACATATTTTAATCAGCTATTAGTACGTTCGGAATTATTGCAGAGATTATCCCGCGATTATTGGACGCTTAAACTAGCAAATAAAAAAAATCGGCAACAACATCCTAATTTAATCTCCTATCATCTATTCAAAACCCCGCCTGAGCCCATCATAATCACATTATGCCATTTACAAATAAATTTAATAGCAAGGGACGCAGTAAAAATTGCGTCAATAAAGGTATATTTGTAAAAAGTAGTTTTGGTACAATTTATGCATCAATTTGGCACCAAATATAAATGTTCAAATTCCATCACTGTTCTATACCAACTCTCACTTAAAACAGAGCAAAATCAATGCTCTTTAATTTTTTCTCTTATTTATTTACAACAATAAATTGGACAAACACACTTATTTTGTTTACTTCTTAGCTTAAATCCCAGCAGTTCTAGGAGACAGTCCTGAACTAGTGATTTTAACCATCAATAACTAGTCACTATTTTAACACATGTATGTCCTAAGCTGTAGTTATTTTACCCACCAGAAGCAATCCATTGGTTATCGAAGAAAGGTTTGTTTACAAGCAATCGTTTATTGGACTGTCTATGATATTTCTATTTAGCTGACTATTTGAAGTCAATTAGCACCCGTACATTTTAAAATAACTAGTAATGTAGCTGATCAAGTTACCAGTTAGGTAGATAGTAAGGTAAATGACGCTATTAAACCAGTATGTGAATCCAAAGCGTTGACTACTTTGGACCAGCTATTCGACAGTCTCATTGTAGTCAAAAAGGGTCAATTGAGCCCCTGCTTAGGACGTGTACCTGTTAAAATAACTAGTCATGTAGCTATTGAAGTAACTAGTTCCCACCATAAATTATGGGTAAAATCACTAGTTCTGGACTGTCTCCTAGAACTCAACCCAGCAGTTCTAGGAGACAGTCCCGAGGGAGGTTACATGCACACGTTTTTTGCGTGTGTTTGTAACATCGTTGAACAATCATTACTCCCAATAAACTGAACCGATTTCAATAAAATATATATTGTGCACATCTATGAATAAATACCTTTAAAATGGTATATGTGACCGTGAAATATTAACCGATTAATTTGTGTCGATTAACCGAAATTTCTTTTTTTTTTTTTGTACTTTATATAGAAATATAGTTTTAAACACATAAATTTTATTTCTTAACTCATCAAGTATAGCTCAAAAACTGAAACTCTGGAATTTGGAAATGACCTTTTTTCTAGAATGTTCCATGATGAACTTTGTCCTAATGAGTCGGAGGAAGATGTGATAATAGACGAAATTGAAGACATTACTGAAACGAGTCTTTTATTAGAATTTATCCAAACTATTAAAAGTATTCAAAATCCAAAAATGGTATAATAAAGGATTTTATATGCTTAAAAAATACTAAACAATGAACTGAGAAATTGGACAGTCTTTCTAATGCTTTACTTTCGATTTCTCCAACATCTACAATCAGTGAGAGAGTTTTTTCCAAGTGAAGTAAGCAAAATCGTTTAAAAGGAACCCATTTAAATTATATTCTTTTCTTAAAAGATTATTTCAGAAGATCTTTGTTTGCTATTTTTGCTATTATTTATTTTTTTGTTGGTGGGTTTTATTTTCAATTTAAAATTTAAATATAACTTATTCGGTTAACCCTTTGACGGACACTGACGTCTATAGACGTCATAACAAGGGTTTCTGGGGGGACATGACGTGTATACACGTCATAAATTGTTAGCTTCCAAATAACGGAGATACAGCAAGTGTCCCACGGGAAGACCTCCTAAAATTTTGGTGTCCGTCAAAGGGTTAATAGAATAATTTAAAATGAACCGATTAAATTTTATCTTAATCATTATCTCAGATCATCAATTCGGATTCCGTGAGCAACACGGAAATGCCTACTGCCTTCTAGTACACACAAAATACTAGAATTACGTATCGGATCGCTTGTTTAGGATAAAATGAAGAGATTATGTGACAAGTGACTATTAGATCGATGCTAGTGTACCTCAGGGAAGTGTTCTATGACCAACCCTGCACCTTTTCTACATCTCTGATTTGTCCGAGTCCAGAGAATTAACCATTTACACCATTGCAGATGACACTGCAACTTTTAGTTCTCATGTGAACCTAAAGGTAGCATCCAGAAACCTAGATAATTATCTCAGCCATATGGAGACTTGGTTAAAAAATTGGCGAATACAAGTAAATGAAGTCAAAAGTAAACACATAACGTTTTCACTTAGGAGGGGAAATTGTACACCAGTGACACTAAACAGCGTGAACATCCCACAGTCTGATATTCAATTAGATAGACGTCTTACGTGGCGTCGCCACAAAAAAGTCTAGCGGCTCCACATGAAACTAAAAGTTTCTATTTTACACTGGCTAATGCACCATCAATCGAAATTAAGCCTTAACTACAAAGTCATCCTGTATAATAGTCTTAAAACAAATTTGGATATACGGAATCCAATTTTGGGGAACAGCAAGTAATACCAGTATAGATCTTATACATACGGCACAATCCAAAATTCTTAGAACCATGACGGGAGCTCCATGGTACATAAGAAATGAGAACATCAACAGAGACGAATTTAGAAAAACTTATTTATCAAAACTTATAACTCAAGACAGATTTGCCAAATATGATTCTCCACTGAGAGAACAGTAGTTGTTTAGTTATAAGATTTAGGCCCTAATTTTGTAAATCACGTCACCAAAGTAATATTTGTTTTTGCTTTCCACATAAATATTACTTTGGTGACGTGATTTACAAAATTATGGCCTTAATTACTTATGGTAAGGCCTAGACGTTAAAGGCAGAAACAATATTATAATAAACGTATTACTAGAAACATATCTTCTATAGAACTGAAGAGCTAAAAATATACATTTTAACTATTAAAAAAACGATTATGCCCAACCGTAATATATAAATAAGAATTTAAAAAAATTAATATTAAGAATAAAAACAGATATTTTTGGTAAACACATGTGGTCATTGCCTTCTATATTTGTTTATTAACTGAAAAAATATGTATTGTTTGTTTTAGTTTTAAATGAAACATTTAAATTATTTTTGAACATAATTTCCATTGTTACCTACATAAATACATTTATTGACATTTGTAAACTTGTAACACTGTTATTGTAGTAATACTTTTTTTTCTCGAGTGTATAAATTATTGTAATTTTTTATGTTTAATGACAGTATAATAAAAAGCTAAAGTTAAAACAATTATGTAGATATATACATGAATGAATGTATAAATAAATAAATAAATAAATATGTATGATTGTATGTATTTATGTATGTATAGAAGATGTGTAGGTGTAGGTGTATTCGTTTAAAATTATTTATAATTGCTTAATCACTATAAAAATTGTGTTATAATTTGTTTGTTTATATTTTATTAGCTAATTTTCAATTATACTACGTATGAATGTAATTTATTTGTATATTCGAAGTACTATTCGATAGTAAAGTTGTGTAAATAAAATAGCCAAAGCAAATGGATATTGTGCTCATTTCATTCAATTACATTTAGTCGTTATAATTGTTCTTATTTCTATTTATAAATATTATTAGATTACTGGATTTGTGACTTGTGATGGATAGATAACAAACATGTCATTGAGTATTTTTATTGTAGACGCCCAAGCATGTTGTAGACATATTGCTTTTTCTCCTCTAATTTCGCTCTCATGGCCGGCGTATACGGATCAAATGATAAAATGCGTTTTTTCCTTCTAAAAATGCCCTCCTTTCTTACAAGAGCACAATTTAGTAGATCCTGAAAAACAAAACATCAGTATTGAGTTAATATAAAATTATAAAATGTTAATTGAAAAATAGTTGCTTGGCGCTTACTTCGTCCACTGGAAATTGAAGGAATTCTAAAATGCTTCTTAATACTGGTTCGAGATTGTTGACTAAATCGTCATAGAATACAACTTTAACACTCCCGGTGAAATTGCGAGCCCAGTTGAGATTCATTAGCTCCCAGCCTCTTAATTTATTCGTTACAAATTGTTGCCAATCTAAAAAAAATAAAAATTAAATATAATTGAATTATATAACATATAACATTTTCTAGTTGCTGCTTACATTTTCCCTTTGTTCGCTTGTAACGATCTGGAGAGGCGAAACCAACATGGCCGCCACTTTGGCGATTGAATTCAGCAATGATAGCCTTTTCCGGATCTCTAACTAATAAAATTACTTTTGAGAAAGGCGCCCATGCCTTTGGACCCCACTCGTGAGTTTTAACTAATAACACAGAACTGTTGCAAATATTTTCGCCTGGAAACCCAGTTTTAAGTAATCCGTAATCTTTATATATGCTTCCAGTCAATATTCCTAAAAGATTCGAATAAAATATAATACATAAATTACTTACTTACATAATATGTATATTTGTACACTTAAGAAAATAATAACGAAAATATTTATGAGCTTTTATTTAAGTATTTAAGTTATTTAAGAAAACGAACTACAGCGTATTTGGAGAATATATATACATAAATAATATGTAGTAGGACTGCCCAATTTAGAAACATTGTTACGATTAGTGCCATTTCTACTACAGCACTCGAATTTGTTAATTCTATATATAGCCCATAGTTTCCATCTATTTACCGAAATTGGACCGACTACACTTGTTTGAATAAAAAAAAAATATATTATGTAAAACTTACTTTAAACCATGATACAATAATTCTAGAAGGTAGAATCAATAGGGAGAGTTTTCAATATTTAACCCTGCAACGTCAAACTAGATTTTAATTCTTCACTTTTTTATTTTGTTTTCGCGATATTTAATAAATTTAACACGTTTCTTTTCAAACGGACACAAATTTGTTTGACGATATATAATTTTTCTTTAACAATTTCTAAAAAAATATTTAAAAATATTTTTTATAAAAAATTTGTTTAATTAAATTTTCTTCCATTTTTAATGCCAAAAATTTAATCTCTCTTCTATAAATTAAATTCTACCACAAATAAAATTAAGTGTCAAAAATTAATAAAAAATATTTTTTTTTCGATGAGCAAAATTAATGTGTTTCGAAGTGTAATAAAGTATTTCAAGTATTTTGATCTGTTTAATTCTCTCACAAGTATGTTGAATTCACATATCATTAGTACGTGTGAAGAGAGTAATTATTTTTACTCTCAGCTGCGCCTCTAGTTGCAAGATGTATTAACCAGGTGGCAGCGTAACTACAACAATTACAACTATACAAGAACAACAGTAATTTTTGCTTGTGTAAAACCCTGTAAACTGTCAAAAACATATGGCATAAAATAAAGAAAACAAACAGATATAAAAACAGAAATCAAACGTTTTTAATAAAAATAAAATTATACAGGACTGGTGTAAGCAACCTTTAAGAATTCTGCACACTAGAGACGGCATTGATAGTTTCAAATTCAATGCTGGTGTATCTAATTGGGTATCAGGTACCCAATTAGGTATCTTAAACATATTCTCCAATTTCGCTCTAAGTCAAATTACTAGGGACTATGTACGCACTGTCGGCTCGTTTGGTTCAATGGTTGAAGTGCGCTCCGGTCAAGGCTCACAAGATTTGCCTATATTCGTACATATGGAAGTGGGAAGTGAATTTAAATAGTTATCCATTCGTTTTTTCCGATATGATAGGCGGACATGGTTACAATAATAATCCTACTACAACTATGTTTGAGATGGGTGCAAGCTAACGTTTTCATGACAAGTTGGCAATTTCCTTATGTTCCGTGGAATTTTAATGACGAGACAATCGAAATAAGTAAAAAATTCACTAAGTTACACAGTGATTATACAGCTGCGAAAACAGGTGAACCAGTTAATACACAACTTTTGTATATAAACTTTTACTATTTGTAAACAAGTTTTTGACATTTCAAAAAGCAAAACATTAGTAGAGCAAAAAATAGTCAGCTGGCATTACGCTGCCACCTGGTTAAATATGCCTTGTATAGTTGTACCCTATGGAGTCTGCCATAGAATAATATATCCATAGATGAGAGGGAAAAAAACTAAGTCTGTTGTGAGAATGTATTAGTACATAGTTTTGAGGTAGTATTGGAGCCTTTTAATTTTCACCAGACACACAGAGTTCTAAAAAATGTTTACATTTTAATATATTTAAAATGTCTTCTATTTTCATAAATTAAATTCTACCACAGATAAAATTAAGTGTCAAAAATTAATAAAAAATAAATTTTTTCATTTGAGCAAAACTAGCGTGTTTCGGAAATAAAAGTGTCCTGCAAAGTATTTAAAAAATTTGCCAAGAATTGTGTACAAGTGTAATAAAGCGGTTCGGTCTATATTATGTCGGAAAATCAAAGTTAAAATTTCACGTAATTATTATTACTCTCAGTTGCGCCTCTAGTTGTACCCTATGGAGTCTACCTTATATTGTTGTGTATTGCTTTAAACTTAAGAATCAGATCTTACAATATTGTCAGAAAATGTCTAACAACCGAGTGAACTTACAATTTTTGTCTTGCAACGTTGTCAGAAAAAGAATTGTCAGTTCATTATATAACAATAATATTGTCAATCCACTATATGTCCAAAAGCCAAAATTGCGCTAAAAATTATTTCCAAGCGAGCTAACATCATTAAACTTTGTGTAGAGAACCCTGTTGCTAAAAAAAGCATTTAAAAAAATGCACTATCGTTATAAAAAACATTTTATAAAACTTGCTACATTAAGCTCTCATGCTTCGGTACAAGTAGTAACAAAAACTTTTAGTATGTTTCTGGAAAAAAGAAAATTATTTGCTTATGTGCAAATATGTGCAAAAAATTTGAGTTGAACATTGGAATTTTTGCCGCAAAAATTGGAAATGGGCACATTGTGCAATTGTGTAAACAAATTACGTTGCAATTGTCTGATTATTGTAAGAAAATTGTCAGACACTTTTTATTGTCAGATGTTCGAATTGTATGCATCTGACAATGGCACCGTATGAACTGACTATTTTTGTTGGCAGATAAATTTATTGTTGAGACAATTGTCCGGCAATGAAATTGTAAGGTTTTCTTACAATCGTCTAAACTGACAATTTACCTTTTACTTACAATTTTTCATTGTCTGTACATTGCTAGATCTGACAACACTGTAACCTGACACTGACAACCGTGTATTCATTGAATTAAAATAACTTTGACACAAGAGAGATTTTATATTTATCCCCGTATTCTGAACATTATGATACTGAGAAATCTATAACAAAACAGAGAAGTTTATAACTTTTGTATGAAAATAGATATTAAAACAAGTAAGAAAGTATAGTCGTGGATAAATTTCGCAAGTGGGCCTTATATGGGAGTTATGACTAATTATAGACCGATCGCCATGAAAATAATTTCTGTTGAATTTTATGTGGATACCAACATTTTTAAGAGATTTATGCTCGTTTAAGTGATTTTCCCTAGTTTAAACCAAACCGACCCAATAATGGGTTTTTATTAGAGGATGTATGTATTCAGAAATCTATAATGAACAATTTTAACCCAATAAAGTCACCAGACTATAGTCAAAAGTCAGCACTTTACGTTTTCACTTAGGAGAGGAAACTGTCCACCAGAAAGTTAATATCCCAAAATCTGATTACTTCAACTGGAAATACATCACCATATAGAAGTCAGGAGGCTCCATATGATACTAAAAGCCCTTAATCTTCACTCGCTAATCAACGATCAATTAAAATTAAGCCTTGGTTGGAAAGTGATCCGGATCGGAAGACATCGATTTCAAAAGTTGGTTCACTTGACATGAAATGCCCCATATTTTATTGCTTTAAAAATTAAAATTGTACTGCGCACAAACATTTTTCAAATTATGTGATTCTAAGCCGTTCAGCTAAGTGGCTGTCGATTTCAAATCTCTTGCTTATTTTTGCATCATGTATGTAAAAACATAAAATTTACACACTTTTATAGACATCTCTTCTGCTGGAAAAAGTTAGTTAATTTTTCTGATTTAGCTCTCGGACAATATAAATCTGCCTGGCAGAGTAACAAATATAATTCATTTGACGAAAAATATAATTAATTTATATAACTTTAATAAACAAATTTATTTTCTTAAGTTATATTGAAAATAAATGACAACAATATTACCTTGTGATTTCAGATATTTGAAATCACACCGAAAAATATATATATTTTTTTTCAATAAAAATATTACGAAATGAAGTGTTTGATTTTGCGATTCAGTAAAAAATTTATTTGACTTTATAAATTTTGTGATTGAATACGAAATTTTATTTTTTTCATGCAGAATAATTTTTTTCAAATGATAAGATCTGGAAGTACTATTGATAAAGGACGAGTTTGAAAAATCATAAGAACCCGCTTGCATGATTACTTTCAAGAATACAAACTTGAACAAGGCTTTATGGACATAACCTCTGTTTTCAGTTATAAGCAGAGCAAGTATTTTTGCTTGAAACTCCATTTTATTTGACAGATTGAGCAAACTGTTGCAAAATATTTATTTTAAGGAAATAAAGCAAAAATAAATTTTTTGTTCTCCATATGAAGTGAGTCGCTCAAATATCCAGAATTTTGTTTATAATTAAAATTGTCTTGATTATAACTATGTATATACTGCCAACGGGTGTATGATACCACCTAGTTACCAAAGTTTTACCATGGAAAATTATCATATTATTTATTCTAAAAGGGATATTTATAATTAAAATACTTACCAGTAGATTGCTGCAATAAGTATCGTAGCCAAGTATTCCCACTTCCCGGAAATGACGCTAACGCTGTCAATCCAGTCTTAATGTTTTCTTCATTATCGCTAATATTTGGAGCTGAATAAAATTTGAAATGTTTCAATTGGCTAAACTTAAAATGGAACAAGGTATATACTCATACGTACTTTTAAATTCGGAAGCTGCATCTGCAGTATCTACTGGAAGCTCTGTTTGCAAATACTTTAGTTCTTTACACCATCTAATGGTCATCTTTTGATTAATGCCGGATACTTTTTGATTATGATAATTAGGAAACTATTGCAAAAACAAACAAAAAAAGAAATACATAACTTTGGTAAGTTAAACACTTTAAATTTAGGAACATTAAGTCCCTTTTAGTAATTATATATATGTATGTATATTGTAAATATTTACCTCTGCAAATCGTTCAATTCGCATACGTCTTGGATGTGAGCCAGGAACATTATTCATGGATAGAAATAGTACTCCTCCAATATATATAACAATTGTTACAGTTACGCCGCAAAGTCGCCAACCTTGTAATGCCATTCCGCCTCTTTTTCATAACTGAAATTACAAATGTTTTATATGTACTTTTAATTGTTGATAGACCTTTTCTTCGATTCTTTTAGATAGTTTATATAGTTCCTGCCTGTATATAATTTTATGTAAATAAAATACTATTTATCTCATTTCTAATATAATCCAACGTTTCGCTGGTATTATTTCCAACTTCATGATGGATTAAAATATAAATATTTTTTCTCGAGTTTACATCAATTATGAAATATCGGGGTTTGTCATAGAATCCAATCATTGTCGGAATCGGTTTTGAAAATTATTAAAAAGGTATATTTGACTTATGGAATCCAATGTAAGTTTTTGTTTAATCGATAAAGAATTTAATTCTAAGTAGATCGAATATAAAACCGAAAACTTTCGATTTCACTAGACCAATGCACAGTGGTATAGAAAAAAAGAGAGAATTCAATCTGTAACTTCTAAACGGTTACTCCGATTTTAATAAAATTTTACATGCGCAAAGATTACGTGTTGTCGTTTTGAATTTGGAACTCACAAATATAAAATTTTTAAAACGATCCTATTTCTTCGTTTGTTTTTCCATTTCAAAAAAATTACATACATAACGTATGCGGAATGAAATTGCAACAAAACAGAAAACGCTATATTTGGTTCCAACGTTAAAACAAATAACATATAAAACCTTTATAAAATAACCCATTGTATTGATTGAATGTAAGCAAAAAATTTATTATTTTTGTGGCAGTTATGAAGAAATTTATATACAAGTGTTGGAAATACCAATGTTTGCACATTTCTTAGCTCCTATTTGAGTTTCATGGTCTTATTTTTCTCGATTTTTATTTTAAATAATCTACAAAAACGTCTTCTATTTAAAAAGGTCTCAAAATTTTTTCACTTTAGAAATTCTGGAATTTGAAGGGTGTTGAAAAACACCAATTTCATCAGGGCGTGGCAGTTGGATGATGAAACAGTTAAGAAGAACTTTCTTTTTAAAAAAATAATCTCTGATGTTTCTTTTCATGAAATGATTAATTTTGTGTACACATTTCATAATATATATTAATTAGAATTGATGGTCAAATCAAATTTCAAAAAAGTCAAAATTTTCAATTTATGATTATGTTCTACTTTGCACATCTTATCAATAATAGGTTTATTTACTTCCAAAAAAAGGTCCACTTCTCGGCGTTTCTCTGCACTTGATGTAAAATATAATAAATTGCTCCCGATGAAAATAGATAAAATATTGAAAAAATTACAAATGTTTTTTCAAGGTAGTTCTTTTTATACCCTTCACCTTCGTGAGAAGGGTATATATAAATTTGTCATTCCGTTTGTAATTTCCACAATATAATTTTCCGACCCTATAAAGTATATATATTCTGGATCCTTATAGATAGCGGAGTCGATTAAGCCATGTCCGTCTGTCTGTCTGTCTGTCTGTCTGTCCGTCTGTCTGTTGAAATCAATTTTCTGAAGACCCCAGATATCTTCGGGATCCAAATCTTCAATAATTCTGTCAGACATGCTTTCGAGAAGTTTGCTATTTAAAATCAGCAAAATCGGTCCACAAATGGCTGAGATATAAGGAAAAAACCAGGACAACCTCGATTTTTTACCTATTTTTTTACCTATATCTGGATTACTAAGTCATTAATATAGACAATATGGATATCAAATGATAGATATTTCAAAGACCTTTGCAACGACGTATATAAGACTATAGTAAGTTGGACCTACAATGGGTCAAAATCGGGAAAAATTTTGAACCAGTTTTTTTTTCACCAAAAGTTTTTTTCGCTAAATATTTAAAAAAAAAAAATTAAATTTAAAAAAAAAAAAAAATTAAAATTTAAAAAAAATTTTACATAAAAACTTAAAAAAAAAAATTCGAAAAATATTTTTTTTCCAAAAAATGAAAAAAAACAACTAAAAAAAATTGTTTACCTAAAATTACCTAAAAATTTTTATTTTGAAGTATAGTTTGGTGAAGGGTATATAAGATTCGGCCCAGCCGAATATATCTCTCTTACTTGTTTTGTTAACATTTTCAAATAACTTAAAGCCAGATTTTCAAATGGGGTTTTAGAGTATTAAGGCAAAACATAACGTAATTTAAAATATGTCCTAGAACACTAATAGTTCATGTACTTTTTCTTTGGCCAGTGTCAATTTTTTGTTGCAAATTCATTCCATATACGTTATATGGGTGATTCTGAGATTACCGTCTAAAAAAGACGACCTGATTGCCTTTAAACGATAATAGCAATGACGCGCGAGTTCTTTCTACGAATGATGTCATCTTTGCCAAGGATGTTATACCTACTAGTTGTCATTCCCCTGTGCATATTTTTGGCAGGGTAATTACGTTTATCTACAAAAATCTCTTAACTGACAATTTTAGTTGATTTGCATGACTCGGAAGATGATATTAAAAATAAACTTAAAAAACATTGGGAAATGACCAACTTAAGTGTGAATGCTCATTACGATAGACAAAACGCGACTGACTTTGTGTTATTAATATTGTTGGTGAAAATCCTAACATATGTATACGCAGTAGATATAATGTTCTTTCAAAATTAGAATTATTGCAAATCAAGAAAGCTTTGAAAATTAAAATTTTAATAAATATACAATTTTACAGGGTTATGACACGTGTACCTTCAGGGATTTAAGTGATTGCAAAGGACCTTTAAAGTATTTTATTGTAAAGTAAAAAAAAAAGAGTGGAATATATTTTATTTTTCGCTATTTAAATACACAAGGACAGTAAATTATCCGGTAATCTCAGAATCACCCATATAGAATCTCCTTCTCGAGCACTATGTTAGATATTAAGTTTCTTGCTGGGTCAACTGGTTATTTGAAATATATGAAAAAATTTAAAAATTTTGCAAAGGGGGCAAGGTTTGTGGATCTTCTGAGGAGTAAATAAAGGCTCTTTATATACGTATTTGATATTGTTGAAATCCTTAGGACTTTAAGATTGACATTTTAGTAAAAAATAAATAATTTTATAAATTTTTGGGACGTCATTTTTGAAAAACTTAACAAATTATAATATGGTGATTTTCCATGAAGAAAAATATAAAATTTGAATTAATGTAAAATTTTAACGGTTAAAGATATCATAACAAAATTTGGAACTAATATAAACTAAAATATCCTTAAATCAATGGGATTACATTTTTTGACATTTTTTATTTTCAAATACCGAAATTCCTAAACCGGCGAAAATGTGTTATAAAAACTGAGTTTTTTTTTTGGAAAAGTGCCTACTGTGACGTTATTTACCGTGTGATAGTAAAAAAAACTGTGTAGATATTTAAGAAGCATATAGGGTTATACAAATATGAAGTTTTTTTGAGGATCGGTGCTTTGCCTTTTTAGAATTTTTTACTCAGATCTGAATTTTTTTTTAAAAATTGGCCAAGTTTGGATAGGTCTGGGGGGTGTTGAGTCCGCTTAAGTGAGCCAAAATTTACTTTACTCGCTTTCGCATTAAATTGTCTTTCCAGATCATATAAAAATTGTATATAGTCCGGAAGAAAAATTTGTTTTACAAAAGAAAGAATATATGAAACCCTTTTGGGAAAAAACTTTAAAATACGGCAGGTTTTACATGTTCCAACTTTGGATGCTTTTAACTTTTTATAGGGACAAGATAATTGTTAGGAAGTTTTTTTATTTTATTTAGATTTTTATCACCAATATAGGTGATATTTTAGAAAAAAAATTGGATCGTCCGTAGGCCCGCCACATCTAAAAAACCGTAAAAAGATCGAGCAAAATTAAAAAAATAAATAAATAAACCTCAATATATCTTCAACTAATAGAGATAACCTACATGTGTAAGGGTATTTTTTGTAGACCTTCTTAAGCACTGTTTATATTTCAAAGTTTAGCTCATTCCGATCATAAATGGATTTTTGGCGATTTAAAAAAAAAAAAATTGAGAACCGAGGTGACCAACTCTGAGAGACAACGCACTGGTCAACATTAGCGCTAGGAAGTCGAACAACTGCAAATCAACTCGAAAATACCTCAGCTCCAACCAGAAACGTTTTTTCAAAAAAAAGAAACGTTTTTTTTTTAAAAAAAAAACGTTTCTAAACCACTGTGCGACCGTGCAATAACTCTGCCGGAAGTGGGATTTGGAGTAGCTCTGTATGTTGTGAGATATTTACTTATATAAAGCCTGTTCTTGTTTAGGTTCTTCTTTATTGAATGAATAACACAGTCAACAGCAAATAACACATACAATTTTGTGAAAATGCGGGAATTCACTTAATTGTGAATAAATTCGAAAAGAATTCATCGATTTTTATGATCGAAATCTCATTGTTCCTATTACATGTGGTTTTGCGAGAACCGAGAAAGCCATAAACCTGAACAATTTCTGCCGTTTTCGATTTTTCATGAGTTTTTTAAAAAAATAAAATTTGATATTTTCAAAATATATTTTTTGCTTTAATTTGTTGTTATAACTCCGAAACTACTGAGTCGATTGAAACGCAATATATAAACGGATTAAAGGTTATGTAAATCTCAACTTTTGCAAGTTTATGTAAATAACATCGGACTGACCCTTTTTGAGAAATCATTAATTTTGTAGAGAAACGTATAACAAAATTTATAATTTTACTTTTCCTTTACTTTTTAAAAAAAAATCTAGCCATAGAATTTAAAAATTTTACCATTTTTGTACTACTGGAACCACAAAACATTAAAATTGCGGATTGGATTAAAAAGCCCCAAACATTTTTTCCGATTTTGTTGCCCTGTGTAATTTTCAAAGAATAATTTTATTTTAAATAAATTAATAACAATTACAAAAGTAGTAATGATATTATTTAGAAAATAAAAACCGTTTTTTGAGTAAACATCCTGGCCCATAATCATCCTGGCCCATAAACAATAAAGTCGGTTCTTTTTAAAAACAACTTTAAAATAAAAACCCGCTTTTTATTATTCTCCGACTATAGTCAAAATTAAAGTATGTTTTAAATTGAATCGACTTTAACTGGGTGTCACCTCAAATGTAGAAAATGTTTTCATATAATATACAACAAAATATAAACAAGTGGCATCGCTGAACAGCTGACTTAGAAAATTTAAAAAAAAAACAAGAGTGACAAACAATAAATGTAACCGGGAAACTAAAGAAAAAAACGGTTTGTAGTGGAAAAACAGAAAAGGAAAGATTAATAACAAATTTATTCTATTTTGGTACTAATTTTATTGATTCAATATTCAATAATTGCAAAATCTCTGCCAACTTAAACATTTTTGACTTTTTGTCGAACTTTTTTACATGGCGAAGAACAGCTGATGCAGTTGTTAAATAAGTTGTTAAAAACAACTTCAGCTGGTTTTATATTTACAGTCGACTTTAACGTCAGAAGTATACTTTAACTTGTCTGTGGTAGACCTAAAGTCCACTCTCAAGTAGAGACGACTTTATTTCTCTTAAAATATACTTTATTTTTGACTATGATTATGGACCCCTGTGTTCATAATAAACGGATTTTTAGGGAAATATATTGAAACCAGGGCACATTACCATTTTTACCAACAGTGGTTAAGCGGTTCTAATGTTATTTACAATTGAAACTGCAGTATTTTACACCACTCTTATTAATAGTTGAACCTCGGAACCAACAATTTTATATTTTTGTCGAAAATGTTTGTATGTATAATTAAAATAAAATATAAAAGTACTGCTTAAGCTAGCTTATGCACATTATGCTTGTGCCTTTAGTTATCAGTGGTGGTTAGATTTATATATGAGTAAGTGTTAGTAAACTTGATTTTGTATGGAAATCATTCACAATATATAAGTATTAAACAATTTTGTGAATTCACAAAAATTTTCAAAACAAACGTTTCAGTCTCTCAATATAGAGTGATGGTTTTTAAATTAAACCGCCTGATTTAGAAACTCTGACAGAAAATTATATTTGGAGATTGAGTAATAAAAATATTTAAATAAATTTTCCGTCTATGCTGTTGAATCTGACCTTAAGTCCTATGGTTATGTTGCTAAATACAGATTAAGACTTTAACGTTTTCTGATTCGAATGCATATTTTAACAGCTGTTTAAATATGTGAATTCGAGGGCAACTACATAAGTAATGTGATAATCTTTGAATAGATTACAAATATGAAATGAAAAGGAAACATTTCGAGGGCTCAAGAATCGCAGGATGGGTATGTAGTTTAAGTTGTTGTTGTGAGTGTGTTATGAATTGTATCATTAATGACAACATTAAATGGATAAAAATCAATAAAAGTACAATAGTTTCAGTTCCACTACCAAAACATACATATATCTAAATGTTTTAAAACGAACTTTTTAAATTATTTCTAACAAAATTTTAAGTAACTGGAAAAAAGAAAACATTTATTCATTCCAACACCTTTGTTCCTAACTTCATTTATTGAAACTCACTTTAATTCCGTACTTTGACAGTTTTATTCGCACGTTGTTTTCATTATTCGAATGGTGGTGGTGGTTTTCCTTTACTGTGTGTTTCTTTTTATATTTTTATTCTATTTTAGGGTGTTTTGATGAAAATAACACTAAAATAATATTTCTATTTGTATTGTTTTCTTTAAAATAAATGTTTCATGTTGAAACTGCTTGTACACATTATTTAATCGTATGAAGAATACTCGTGTATTTATATTTACATTCACATTTTTATTATATTTAGCTTGTGGAAAACTTTCTTGGTATTATGTTGTATGTAATATTAATAAAATTATGTATTATTTAATTTGTTTCACTATGTCGATGATAAAAATTATGAAAATATTATTTAATAACTTTGGGTTTTTCTTGAGTTGTGATGAGCTCGGTGAAAATAAATAAAACAAGTATTTATTGTAAAAATTTTGACAGTAGAATATTTGACAGCAGAGTGCCATTGCGCATGTTTCTATAATACTGTGGACTAATTTTTGTGACGAAAGCTCTATAGACGAAAGCTTTATGAACTTTAAAATGTGTTAATACTTAGTGGATTTATTGTATTTGACAACCAGGTGGCATTATTATTTTTTTTGGTTGCTTAGCATTACTAACAGACATTCATAATATTTTTTGATTGACCAACAGATGGCCGAAATTGTTCTGTTCTAAATATTAATGTATAGAAGTCGCAGAATAAAAGAGTTTCCCAAACGTTATATGTTTGAAGTTGAAACTCATCGAATATTATATCGCTTCCTTATCGATTTGCTAATACTTAGAAATGGACTAAATAGTCTAGAATTTTTATACATAGGAATATACAATTTTATATACAAAAAATGTCTAGAAAGAAAAACATGGTTGCAATTCAGCTTCTTGCATTCAATTAGAAATATTTTAGTTTTGCAGTTATTAAAGGTTTATAAAGCAAATTGTGTTATGAATAGCGGCAGATTTATATGCAAATGCATGTTTTTTCTCGAACGTCTAACTACCATGTAGACCAATTATCTATCCGAATCACACATTTTGCTATAAATATCTTGTTATATTTTACTTGAAAATGCATATTTATATGTATATTATCAACATTTTTAATCAAAATATTAGTTTGTGTCGTCAATGACACGACAAAGAGTTTTCTGTTTAGAAATATCATCAAATGTTGGCGACCAACTTCTTTCAGCATCGAGAGACTACCAGTAAATGTTCTTAATTTTTGTATCAGCAATTGAAAATGATCATTTAAAAAACATTAAGCTTCAAAAAAGTTTATAGATTTTTTTTAAAGAATCAAAAATTCATTAAATGTGAAGCCTCCCATGCAAAGTAAATAGTATTGCCGAATATCTGCAGCACTGTAATCGTGAAAGTCTTCAAACTTTATACGAATCGATTTCTTATCAGCACATGGGGTTTATCCTAAAATGGGACGTATCGGAACTGGGGGATATGTAGAGGAGTATAATTGCGGAGGTATCTTCAAATTTTGCCAGAATTGCACACTTAGTATTTCATATATTTTTTGAATATCTGGAGATATAATTGTAAAAGTCTTCGAACTTTAGATGATTCAATTCAGTGCAAAAAGTTTAAGCAAAAACGGGAGGTATCAGAACATGGGGTGATCCACCTACCATACAAAGTAAATAGTTATTTCTAAATATCTTGAGAACTGAGATTCTTCAAACTTTGTCCGAATGGCTCTCTTATCATTTTACATACTAGTTAATTTTGAATACAGTAGTTTTGACATACTTGCGTTTCACTTAAGGCTTTTATAGACGGCAATACTGAGTATTAATATTTGTCAAAAACTTATGTATCATAACACAATTTCATAGTCTAAAGAAAAATTGTATTCGATTTTCAAATAATACAAATGATTTTTTTGATTTACGGTCGGATATTTATAAATTTGTTAAAACAGTTCAAAAAGTTTTTATTTCCATATGTGATGCGTATGTATTTATAAATACAAGTAAGACAAACAATTAACGTGAAGAAAATATAAAAAATAAATAAAGTTTGCAGAAAAACATTAACAATCAATACAAAAATGTTTTTAATACTGCCGTGTAAGCATGAAATGTATTTTTCAAAATGATTTCTTGACAAACTGGATGATTTTCATATTTTAAATTTGATAAGTATTAATACTCACCAGTATTGCCGTCTATAAAAGCCTTTATGAGGATTTGCATTTTGTGTTTTGTATATTTATTTTACCAAACTCCATATAAATTCGATCATTTAAGTGCATTGTTCAGGTTTCTTCTAAAAAGTATTAAAAGTGGCTAAAATGGCAAACTTGTCGTTATTGTTAGATGGAAAAATAACAAAGCTCTAATTATTGTGTACATTATTTGCAGTTAACGGCTTTTTTGGGCAGTAAACTTAAATGCACTTACCAGCATCAACGATGAGGTAAGTGCATTAATGTTAATTGCATTTATGGCTTAAAATATTGTGCAAAAGTTGGTTGTGCAGGTAAGTCAAAATTCTAGAACTATAACCATAGATGACAACTAGATAGGTAACTGAGAGCCAAAACCTAAGTCTGTTGTCAGAAACCTAATTCATCAGAATGTACTGCCATGTATTTTGTTATTGTATTACCCGAATGTGTGAAAAGATTTTATTTTATTCCATTTATATTTCTCTCTCCTTCCGCTCTATGACTATAACTGTAAAAGTATTTAAACTCTTTATGAATTAAGTTCTTATTAATTGTAGGTTATCTTAAAATATGCGGAATTGGATTAGTGGGCGTGGCCCCTCCCATACAAAGTAAATAATAATTTCGAATATCTGGAGAACTTTAAATGATTCAGTTTCTTATCATTGATGGGGTTTAACTATAGTTGCAAGATTCTTCAAAAATTGCCCGAATGGCTCACTTATCATTTTACATAAATTGTTTAAAAATGGTCGGGATCAGATTAGTGGGCGTGGCACCTCACTTAACGTAAATTTCTTATCACTTTTAATTTTGCTCTTTTGCTCGGAGCTTAGCTAAACATGGTCTGAATCGGAACAGTGGGTTCCATACAAAGTACATAGTTAATTTTGAATATCTGGATAACTAAAATTTCGGGATCCTTCAAACTTTGTCCGAAACATTGTTTATAAATTTACGTGATTTCTCAGAAAATGGTTGGGTTATTATTAGTGGACATGAAACTTCACATACAAAATAAATAAATATTAGCAAATATCTGGTGAACTGTTTATGCACCATGACCGAAAAAGCCAAAGTAGCGGCAAAAACTATTTCCCGACAAGCTAGCCTTTCCAAATTTGGTATGCAGCCTTCTACTGTCAAAATATTCGATATAAGTGAAAGTGGGCGGTCCCCGCCTACTTTTTTGCAATAAGCCGCCCAAAAGGATATTTGCTAAAACACTCCCTTTATAATTTGGTAGATACATTTCTATAAACCTTAGACAAAATTTTTAAAGTGGTGTCATTTTTTTGTGGGGCTCCCATAAGAACTTACCTTTTGCAAAAGCAGCATTAAATCGTGAGTTTGCAATTATTTGCAAAACAAATTTTACATGGCATTAAACCTTAGTCTCCCACGAACAACTACATGTAGGAAACACCTTTATCGGTTGTAATCTCCACAAAATACGATAACACTATTTACAATTTCACAAAAAAACTTGCTAACAGTTATCTTGTCTCTATAAAAAGTTAAACGCATCCAGAGTTGGAACTTGTAAAAAGTGCCGTATTTTTTAAGTTTTTTCCCAAAAAGTCCCATATATATTTTCATTTGTGTAAAAAAATTTCTTTGGAACTATATTCAATTTTTATATATTTTACTAAAATATCAATCTTTAAGTCCTAAGGTTTTTTTTTACAATATCAAATACTTATATGAAAAGCCATTATTTACTCCGCAGAAGTTCCACAAACCTTGCCTTCACCAAACATTCTGTTAAGTCAGTATGTGTTTGAATTCAGACTTTACATTTGATATGTTAGTAACATTTTGCATGAATATGAAAGAATGTACAAATTTCCCAAAGGTGGCAAGGTTTGTGGAACTTCTGAGGAGTAAATAATGGCTTTTCATATAAGTATTTGATATTGTTAAAAACCTTAGGACTTTAATATTGATATTTTAGTAAAATTAAATAATATTATAAATTTTTGGATGTAATTTACTTTGAAAACATAAAAAATCCATGAAGAAAAATATAAAATTTGAATTAATGTAAAATTTTAACGGTTAAAAATTATTCTTAAATCAACATTATATTTTTTGAAATTTTTTATTTTCAAATACCAAAATTCCTAAACCGGGGAAAATGTGTTTCAAAAACTCAGTTTTTTTTTAGAAAAGTGCCAGCTGTGACGTATTTTACCGTGTGATAGTAAAAAACTTTGTAGATATTTAAGAACCATATAGGGTTGTATAAATATGAAGCTTTTTTGTGGATCGGTGCTTTGCCTTTTTAGAATTTTTTACTCAAATCTGAATTTTTTTTAAAAATTGGCCAAGTTAAGTGAGCCAATTTTACTTTACACGCTTTTGCATTAAATTCTCTTTCCGGATCATATACAAATTGTATATAGTTCCGAAGAAAATTTGTTTCTACAAATGAAAAAATATGTGGGTCTTTTTGGGAAAAAACTTAAAAAATACGGCACTTTTGCATGTTCCAAATTTGGATGCGTTTAACTTTTTATAGGGATATAGATATAGATAACTGTTAGCAAGTTTTTTTTTTTTTGATTTAGAATTTTATCACCAAAATTGGTGATATTTTAGAAAAAAAATCGGCCCTCCGTTGGACCGCCACATCTAAAAAATCAAAAAAAGATAGAGTAAAATTAAAAAAAAAAATAAATAAACCTAAATATTTTTGTAGATATTTTTAAACACTATTTAACTTTTAAATTTCACCTCATTCGGATCATAAATGGAATGGAGATTGTCAGAAACTGGTTAACACAAACATGAGAACTTATGTTGAAACATATAGTTGTTAACCATTTATTGAACATTTTCTGACAATTTTGTAAGAATATGACAACCGTAGCTTAAAGGTGTTGGAGAAATGGACATGCCCTCTCCATTACAAAGTAAATATTTATTATAGAATATCTGGCGAACTTTAATAGTGAGAATCGCAAAACTTTGCGTACTTTGTACGTACTTAGTTGAGAACAACAACAACTGAACGTAAGCTACGTGTACACGGTTGTCATATTATTACAAAGTTGTCAGAAAATTTGTCAATAAATGGTAATATTCATTATGATAATATTGATTATCGAATGTTTTGGGAACTACTATAGATAGAGTTTTCATACTTCGTTTAAATTGCGCTGTTGCCAGTACCCGTTGTTTGTATTGAAGTGAGGGGGATTGTTATTAATGAATATCGTTATCAGTGAGATTTTCCTGCATGTGCCATTGTACATATTGCAAATGGGTGGTATCACATCATACAAAGCAGAGTTTCCAGTTCGGTTTTAAGGCCTAAAACCAACTATTATTCTTCGGTTTTTACTTTTAATCTATTTTCAGTAGAAAAATTCAAAGTTTAGAAATGAGAAACAAATTTGTTCATCCAATTATGCACCCAATATCTCTAAAAACAGATGGTAAAAATATCTTAAAATTTGTTAAAATTGCTTAAATTATATTACAATAATTGCTTCAGATGATGTAGCAGGCTATCTTTCGCAGGCTACCCAAGGAAACCTGTAAATAAAGCATGACAACATATTGATCTACGAGTATTTCCTGACAATTAAACTTCAAATGACTGTTTATTTATTTAATTAAAAAAATAATAATGCAAAATTTTGTAACAAAAAAAATACTCCTCAGTTTATTTTAGCTCTCCACTTTTGGTATCGTAATACAATTGAGCACCCTATTCTTGATTATTTCTTTACTGAGTGGCTTATTACCCAACTTTAATGTATTTGTATATCATTTCCTATATTATCAACTGATTTAATAGTTAATAAATTATAACAAAACCAAACCGAATCGGCTTTCAATTTTTTAAAATCGAAACCGCGGTTTTTAAATTCTTCGGTTTTTTGGAAACTCTAATACAAAGTAAATAGTTATTTCCGAAAATCTAAAGAACTGTTATAGCAAGAGTCTTCTAACTTTTAATAAATTGCTTTCCTATCATTGTAAGTAGTTTGACTAAAAATAGGCTGGATCAAAACTTGCCCACTGTAAAAACATACGATATTATAGCAGAGCGAACGTTTTAAGAAAACGAATAAGATTTTTTAAAACGCAGGACATTTTTTATACTTTCAATGACATGGTATGCAATTAAACACAAACAAGAAATTCCATATTAATTATTAAATATATTCATTTATTTGTTAATAAAATCATTTCACATTTTTTTATTTTACTACGATAAGGGCACCGGGTTAAGCTATTTTTAATATAACTGTAAAAATAAATTTTTGCTTCCCTTTTTGTAGATACTGTCTGCCATTTTCCTATATTTTTTTTGTCTTCTTTGGTTATCTATATAAATGTTTTTGTAAGTTTGTTTGTTTGTTTGTTTGTTTGTTTGTTTGTTTGTTTGTTTGTTTGTTTGTTTGTTTGTTTGTTTGTTTGTTTGTTTGTTTGTTTGTTTGTTTGTTTGTTTGTTTGTTTGAGCATCACGCCTAAACGGCCGAAACGATTTTATTGAAATTTCCAACATAGACTACGACAGGGGTAGCGAAGCGCACCGGGTCAAGCTAGTAAATCATAAATGGTACCGAAATAAAAATGCAAATTTATTAAATTTTCTTTATTCTATTTATTAATTTTTCATAATTTTTTGTTTTTTTTATTTATATATCTTTTTTTCTTTTGTATGCATCATACCTCATCGTGAGTAAAAGTTGATATGATGTGTGTTTTTTTATATTATTTGTTTTTGTTTGTTTGGAATTTGGCACACTATTTAAAAGTAAAACGTTTAAAATTTACTCAAAATATGTATGTATTTGTTCATAAATTTTCAACTACTAGTTTCGTAAATATATTCTTTAAATTCAATAATTTATTAGTTTTTTTCATTACAATCATCATTCCTTTGTAATTTATTTTATTTGTTTGTGTTAAAAATGCTTTTATTGTTTCTCTTCGTCTTGTATTTATTTATATTATTATTATTATTTTGTTTTTAATCAAGTAGTCGTAATCACTAAATAACATTAATATTTAATTTTATTAAGATTAACTGTGGAACTATCAACCACATGATGTTGCATACACCCAAGAAAATTCTTAAATCAATTAAAATTGTCATCTTTTATTTAAGAATCTGATTGAAAAATGTGTTTTCTGGGAAAGTGTAAATTAATTATTTGGACTTGCTTTAATTCGGAATCATTTCAATTGTAAAATGTTTCAAAATAAATAATTTCAGTAGTCCCTTTCCATGTATTCATTTATAAATTTGTAACAAAATTTATACTTAGATGTCGAAATTTCTTTGAAAATTTAGTTTCAAGTATATACTTATATAAGAATTTATTGTATTTCGCCTTAGATGTATTGCGAAACCACTTGAGCAAATAAAGTTCGGACCCTTTTTATTTACATTGCAGTTAACGATATATGTTAAGAAGAATTCGGTATGTCCAATGGCTCATAACTAAGGTTGTCATTCGAATAAAAATTATTGGAATATATTTTTATTCGAATGAATAACATTTTTCAATTTAGAATAAAAAGTTATTCGATAATCGAATATTCGAATAATTTTTTTTTTTTCAAGTTAAAATTAAAAAATAATTTTTTATATAAAGAAGAATTTGGACAAAACTATCTGAATGAAACAAGACCAAGATTAATTTTCAATGCTATTCCAAGATGGTTACAATGAAAATTTTATTAGAAACGAATTTCTAAACTATAATTTATTAACACATCAATATCAGAACACGAATACCTGGGAAAGGTTAAAGTAATTGCAATAGAATAATTATCCAATTAATAATAAACACTATACATATAATTTGTAATCATATATTTTAGTAAAAAGCTTTAAAAATTTAATGGAAATAAATCAACAATTATTTCATAAGATATTTAACGATGACCTATTTAATTAAAATGTTCTAAATTATACTTATTTACTATATCTATATATTATTGATTTTGGATTTTTATTTATTGTTAACAAACAAATTATTAAACGTTTTTTTTTTTTTTTTAATAATTTATTAAATTTGAATAATATTTTTTACTCGTTATTCACTCGAATAATAAAAAAATAAGAACTTTTATTCGATTAAAAAAAAAATAACTCGAATTATTGACAACCCTACTCATAAATGTGTTCACGACAATAAATACGAAAACACATTTTAACGGAAATTAATTCATTAAATTCAAAAGGTTTGTGTTTCTTTTAATGTTTATTTTATTTATAAAATTTCTTTTCAATTAAAAATACATTTAAATTAACTATTTCAAAAGATGACAATTTTATAGAAATTTCTTTTGCCAAATAAAAACATAATTAATAAGTAACAAAATAATATATTAACAAATTTTATTACACATTTTTTAAAGTACTATACTTTTACAAAATACATTCCGCGAACATTTATATATCTAAAATAAAAAAAACTAAAATGAAAACATTAAAATTATTATGGACAAAACTGGCAAAATTCCGGCGCCAAGTAATAGTTTTATATGGAAAACAAAATTCTATTGTTTTTAAAAGTTTTATTATTTTTTTTTTTTTTATATTTTGTTTTTATTTTCGTATAAACTATAACTTGGCGCCGGAATTTAGACAATTTGTTCCTAAATATCTTATTTTCTTACAATTTTGGTAAATATTGCTGCGAAGCATTGCTAATAATCGAAATAACAACATGGTATGGAAAATCATGAATGATGTTTCATATCAAACATAAAAACATATGTATATTTTTTAAATTCCACAAAATATGTAGTAGAGATGTATTCTGCAAATATGTTAACCTAGAATTTCAAAAACGCGGTTTCGGTTTTAAAAAATTGAAAACCGATCGGTTTCGGTTCGGTTCGGTTTTTCTTCTAATGGTACTTTTTAGTATATTAAATTATTTTACTTATATGTATACATAATAGTTGGCTGATATGCTTCTGAGTAAAGAAAGAATCAAGGAAAGAGGGCATAATGATATTGAGGTAACAAAAACTATTATTGAAATTTCTATAATAATGAACCTATAAGCAGGAAATTAAACAGACATGATACTGTCTGAGTTAGAATCATGATTCAAATATACACACTTCTCTCTCACAAAAATATTTTTGAAGTTTATTGGAATTATTTGAAATTAATTTTTTGTAAACAAAAACGAATTTCTTTAGTTAACATTTTTTTTATTGGGTTTTTTTTGTTTGCTGTTTTATTTTATTTTTTTACTTTTAAATAAACAAAAAATGGGATTTTAACAATGAATACGGTAGCACGATTTTTAATAATTCCAATAAACGTCAGAACGTTAAAATGGCGACAAAAAGAGAAAGTGAGACTACCTTCTATTTTGTGTATCATGGTTAGAATATAAAAAAGGAACTTGAATAAAGGGACTTGAATATTTGAACATTTTATAACGATGGACCTTGAAACACGAAATTAATCATTCATGGTTTAGTGAATGTGAATTCAAAAGGGATAATAATGTTACTACTTATTTCTTTATTTTTGAATATTTTATAATAATAAACCTTAATATTGAAAATTAAGCACAAATGATTCTGAATGAGTTTGAATTCAAGGTGATTATAGTGGTACCTTTTTTTTGTATGTTCTATAAAATGGATACAGAAATATGATATTAGACATTCATGATGCTGAATAGGAATACAAAATGTGGGTCTTTATGGTACTGTTTTTATTGTAATAATACGTTTAGAATGAGCTAGAATCCACATTAAAATGAATCAATTATCATGAAACTAGAGACATGTATCCTGAATTATTATTAATTCACAAAGGGAGACTTAATAGTACTATTTCTATCTTCCAATTGGGGTGGCGAAACGCACCGGGTCAGCTTGTACTCCATACTTTTATCGGATATTTGAAAATAACTAAGACTTTGTTAAAAAATGTTGCATTATTTAACCAGCGAAAGGTAGCCTGCTACATCATCTGTAATACTCTATTGTAATACAATTTTAAAAATTTAAACAAATCTTAAGATATTTTTACCATCTGTTTTTAGAGATATTGGATGAATAATTGAATGAAAAAGTTTGTTTCTCATTTCTAAATTTTGAATGTTCCTACTGAAAATAGATTAAAAATAAAAACCGAAGAATAATTGTCGGTTTTGGTTTTAGGCCTTGAAAAAACGCGGTTTCGGTTTCGGTTAAAACCGAATTGGAAACTCTTTGTTAACTAAAAGAATTATGCAAAGACAAAAAAATTTAAACTGATATGTTACTTAAAATTTCATTTTATACACTGTGTGGGAGAGACACTCATTTAACTATGTGTTAACAGTGTGTTCAATACTGTGAAAGAACGACATTAAAAGTATCTGTTATTTGCTGCTAGAAATGAGCGATATTTCCATACCTGTGATGTAATCACCAGTTGAAAAATTATTGGTACCAACTGTTACTGAATATAGGGATTCCCCGTTTGGCATCTCCTAAATCCCGAATCCCGGGATGCTTTAATTTTCAATCCGGGGATTTTCTAAATCCCGTTTTTCATACATAAATAGGGGAAATTGTAATATTTGTGTGTCTTTTTCATGCATTTTGACATCCCAAATATCGCAATGTATATATATACGTTTCTTTCTTACAATTTTCGGGATTTAGAAATTTTATCAAAATCCCGAATCCCGGGATTTTCAAAAATCAGTCCCGATTAGCATCTCTAATAGCAAGTAAGTCGTTCTTTCTTATTTTTCAACATACATACTTTTAAATGTCTTTCTTTTATATTATTCAACATTCAGTGGTAACGTTTTTGAAAAATCACTGATAACAACTGGAGAAAGTAACAGGTTCTTTTAATGTCGTTCTTTCACATATTTCAACAAACTGTTAAATGAAGTCAGCAGGCTACACGTCCTACACATGCTGCTGGCTGCAGTTGTAGTCGTGTGGCAGCTACTGAATTATTTTAAAGACGACAAAGCTACAAAGCAAACAGCTGGGTTATAATTCAGTGGTGTCACTTTTTTTAATAAAAAATAACAGTACAAAATTCCAAAGTAATTAAGATTTAAGGCATAGGGTAACATAGAGACGAGACGGAATTGTCAAAAACCTATCTCTTGCAACAACAAAATACATGCTACTCCATGTATTTTGTTGTTGTACGAGACATATAATTTGTTGTTTTTTTGTTTGACAATACGGAGTGTCTCGTCTCTATGTATAATTCTCTATGATTTCTGATTTTAATTCATTATGAATTAGCTAAATTTTGAATTAGTTAATTTTACAACAAAAATGAATTGAATGAAATTTGAATCAATTCAAATGAATTTGTAAAAATGAGTTGCAATTCGTTTCCAATTCATTTGAATTGAATTAATTTTGAATTAATTCAAATGAATTAGCAATTCAAATGAATAAAATCAAAAATGAGTTACAATCAATCAAATTCAAGAGCAGATCTCTAGGGGGAATGAAAAATTTCTACTACCAAAATAAAAATATTCAGTACAAAAATTGGATCCGCGCCTGATCGAATAAAACATGGTGTTTGGAGTTTGTATATTCAAGAAGAACTGATTTTTATTTTGAAATACGCTGAACGACCGTGATGGCCCGTCTTTATTTGTATCATCAGAATTAAACAATTGTTTTCGCGTTATTTGTGGAACAGAATATGTAGGATCTATCACTCATCATTATTTGAGATATCACTTGCTGAACACATTTTTTATCGTTAAACAAAACAATATTGAATTGTTGATCAATCACAAGATACTTTAATCAAAGCCATCTTTGACGACTCAAAGACATTCAAAAAATAAATTTTCCACAATAAATAAATAAGACTATTTAAACAAAAAAAAGAATGCTAAAGTTTAAATCTAAGAATTTTTTTGCCTTTGGTCTATATTAGTTAGGTGATATACAAAACGAGAGTAATGCTTGCTGTCTTTTACATAAAAAATTAGTTGAATAACAAAACGACAGTGATGCTTACTGTAGATTTACTTACAAAATCTATTCAAATTTCAATCAATTCAAATGAGTTGGAAATGAATGGCTAATTCTTTTTTATAATTTATTTGAATTAATTCAAAATCTATTCAATTCAAATGAATTGCTAATTCTTTTTTCTAGTTCATTTGAATTCATTTTTAATTCAAAATCAATTCAATTCAAAGGAATTGCAATTCATTTTTACCAAATTCATTTGAATTGACTCAAATTTCATTCAATTAATTTTTTTGCGTGAATGATTCTCGAATTAATTCAAAAATTAATGATTCATTTACATCTCTGGTATGTGGTAATAATTTATAGACATTTTATTAATTTATTCGAATATGGTCATCAGAACTACTCTTAATAAGTGCTCAAAGTGATACGTGGAAAGCAAAAACAAAATTACAAAAATTTTAAAAATTTGTTTTTGTTTTATATACAAAATCTTCAATTTATGAAAGGCAAATCAATGCTTGAATTTTGATGCGTATGTTCTGTTCAGAATTTGTATATAAAACAAAAACAAATTTTTAAAATGTTTGAAATTTTGTTTTTGCTTTCCACATAAATATCACTTTGGGGACGTGATTTACAAAATTAGGGCCAAAGTAAAAAAAAAAATATATTTTTTAAGCACTAAAATTTTGAATTTTTTTTATTATATTAGCAGCACTATTTCTGTTTTGTGGTTGAGAGAAATTAGCCTAATTCAGCTGCAGCGGCAAAAGTAGTCGAGTTGCCGTGTAGCTGTGCTGTCGTCAAAATAATCGTCTTCGTATAAACGTAATTCTGTTATTTTTCCTATTTATTAACAGACTTTTTTAAATCAGCAAATATTAGTTTTTGGTTAACATAAGAGCAGATTAAAAAAAATGTTGGTTCATATTTTTATTTACTTTTTGAGTTTACTAACCAAATTGAGTTGAATTCCCATAATATCGCAAGTGAAATAAGAAAAAAATGAACTCCAATAATTTTCAACGAAGAAGAGAAACCAAGAGTGAACTAAGTGGTAATTTTTCCATTCTCTGAAGATACTATTTCTTAAACTAATGTGTGAAATTGTTACAAATAAATACTTGTTTATGCGTTATCAAATTTATGATTAATTAATCTTTATACCCTAATTTAAAAAAACAACTTTATTTAAAATGTTAGCTTTGAAAATAATATCAAATAATTTGTTTAAAGCTTCAGTTGGAAAAAATTCTGATTGACAAAAGTATTAATTTTGAAGTTAATTGCTGAATAAAATAAATAAATTTAAATTGAAAATTTTCTTTAAAAAAATAGTTTTATTTCCAACATTCTTCAAATTTAATACATTCGATAATATTTCATACGCCACCAAATGATCCTAGTATATCAAGCGAACATAATGGTGAACCTAATGAGAAAAAATATCCTGGTAATAGTTGCGGCCAATGCAACATGGAAGATACAAATGAAATGGTCCAATGCGATAAATGTGATGTGTGGTATCACTTTACATGCGCCGGTGTAACCGACTCTGTAGAAAATCATGACTGGATATGTTCCATATGCACAAGAAAAGTAACTGATAGACCAGTATGTGAACGTTCTGTGAATATACCAAAAGCTTTGTCAATACGCTCTACAACGTTCAGGGAAAAGCTATAGAAACTCGATTTCCTGAAAAGAAATTTTAAATTCTAGAAATTTCAGAAGATGTAAATCCATCTTACGTACTAAGGAATGGGTTTCGAATTTGCAAACCTATCATCAGCCCCAATATAGAAACTCACTGCATAATTCTCCTAGTCGATCCGAAAACAAATGTCAAAAAATCAATCAAGATAAAAAGGCGATTCCTAAGTTATATTCACAGGAAGATGCATTCAATTTGTCGAAAAGTCAACTTTCAGCATGTATTCAATGGAAAGCCGGATGAATGGCCATTATTTATCAGCACTTTTATAGAAACCACAAAGCTGTGTGGATACTCCAATTCTGAAAATCATTTATGCTTACAAATTTGCCTAAAAATTAAAGTTTCGAAGCTGTAAGTTGTCATATCTTGTTGTGATTCGAACGCTTATGATTACGTTTGCGGACCCAGAAATAATAATTAATACGCTTTTAAAAAAAAATTAGATAAGAAGCAGCTCCAAAATCAGATAAACTTGATGGTGTTGTAAGCTACGCTATTTCAGTTCGAAATCTTTCGAAAAGCGATTTTTTGGTCTGACTTTAATACCCTCCTGTCATAGATAAACGCAGATGTTCGAAATTACAAACAATTCGTTATATAACGCATTTAATAAATCATTGATTGTAGCAGATTGTTGCAGACGATGGAACAAAGTGGAAGACAGAATATAAATTTGACATGAAAAATCGTTCGTTCGAAGGCCCGCCTTTCTTAAAAAAATATGATTCCGATTGGCCACCAAATAAATCAGAGATTTCAATTCTTTCAGAAGAACTTAAAACTCATCTTGCTATGGTGCACCTAGAGGTAATTGATACTAACTTAATTGATTTTCATAGATTTTCATCATGAAAGAGATTTATTCAAACTGTTGTAAAAGTTTTTACATGCATTCACAAGTTGAAGATGAAATTGCATAAGTCAAGAAATCAACCATAGATGCTTTATTAAAAGCATCTAAGCTGAATGCTAGGCTGAAAACATCATTTACCGAAAAATATAGTACGAGTATTTTAAAGGTGAAATCAAACAAGAGCGGAAAAATTTCAAAATCAAGTGTCTTAACAAATGTTCCCCCTATATAGATGAAAATTTGGTAATTCGAATGAATGAATGAAAGAATTGGTTTGACTCCGGTTATACATGAAAATGCAAAACATCCAATAATCTTAACAAGATATCACTATTGCACTGGGTTGCTGATACAACATTTTCATACAAAATTTTACCACATTCAATGAATTGCGTTAGTATTTTTACATTCCAAGATTAAGACTTGAGTTAAAAAAGGTAAGAAGGAATTGTCAACTTTGTAAGAATTTAAATTCAACGCCTGTTGTTCCTGAAATGTCCATGCTTTACACGTACATTTTCGTATGTCAGTATTGACTATTTTGGACCGTTCTATATTAAAGTTGTTTTACACCAAGAGAAACGTTGGGGTGTACTCTTTACGTTTCTAACCAGAAGTTACATGATTCTACCAAATGGTTGCCAAAAATCTACCAAATCAGTTTAAAACATACCTACATATTTATTACCAAAGCCATCATAGATGATGGTCCCACAGTTACAATTGTCAAAGTCTTGTATAAATTATAATAATGAAATGTGCTAATCAAATTTCTTTTGATCTAAAGACAAGGCCTAGAGGGGAGGGAACCGAAACAGAACATATCCCGAAATTAGTTCATCGTTTAAGGAACTGGTTCTATTTCTAACAATTTATGTGATAGGGACCTGTCTCTTTGATATTAGGGGGTAAAATAAAGAATATAAAAAAATATAAAATTAAAATTTGAACTATCCAGAGTAATGTTCAGAAATAATAATGTAAATTTAAAGAAATACAGAAATTCACGAAACTTTCCGCGAATTTCTAAAAAAATATTCGTGTAGATCAAACTTCGTAAGTATACCAACCAACCAAACTAAAAAAATCCTACCAAATTTGATAGGAAAAGCCCCAAACTGCAACGGATTTGATTTTATTTGTGTTACTATCCAAAAAGTCGTACGTAAAGTATCCCTCACATATTTTGGTAAAAGTGGCGTGCGTTTAGTTTAGGGTATAATTAAGCATATTATGTGTAATATTAATATATTTATAAAAGGAACATGTGTAATTTCTGATCACCTCTACTTAGACTGAAATTCAAAGTTTCAAATTAATGAAAACTAATCTGATGTGGCCTTAATATTTAATTTAATTCACATCATTTGAATTATAATATTTTATATGAAAATTAATTGTTTTGTGTCAATAGAAGAAGTTTTAGGTGTGAAACCCCAAAAATACTACGCTGTTTACATTATTTTTCAAGTGATTGTGAAAAAACGTGTGTCCATTCAATTAAAAATGTTTGTGGTCATCGAAAGTTAGTATAATTTAGGAATCAGTCATGTGTAATATACAATTATATTGGTCGTAACACTGGCTTAGATTATCTTTAAGGCGTAGATTTGTTTTTTGAGTGTTTCAAATTCGGGTAATTCTACTTATCAGCCCAGTGCTGCCAACATTAATAGTTAAAACTGCTAACATTAATGTTGGCTGTACACTAGAACATTATAGTTTTGTCCGTTAGATAATTCTTGAAACATATAAAAGATGGCACGGGTATATAAATAGTAAAAGCAAGTTGCAGTCAGTGAGTTTTATCAAAGGCGCTGTTAGTGTTAACATAAACTGTATTACCAGTGTATTCTTGTATATTATAAAGTGTTTTTAAGTGTGTGTACTAAAAGAGAGTGACTATTAAAATTGTTAAATAAAATGTTGTTACAAATTTTAAATTACTGTTCGTTCGCTTTTATTTGCAGTTAATCAAAATAAAACACCTTTTTTAATAGGTAAAAACGTAACAATATATGTATGTATTGGGGTTTTATTTAAACAAAAACCGAGACAATTTTCAAAATATATGATAAATGGCGGGATTAACAAAATTTACGCGAACAAAATAATGAGAAAACTGCTTAAACTAATAAAATATTGATTATATCTCTTGAAAATTAAACTTCAAATTTAGTAATGACTGCCGCAAAACCTGATCTTTACGAGTTATCAACATATGAGCAACGTTTTTATAAAATGTTTGTATATTTCCAAATATTTCTGGTTTCTAAAATATATAAAAAAAAAAAACGAAGGAGCCCAAATATTTTAAACCCAAAACACTAATATTAATGTTACATTTTGTTTATAATTGTCTCTTTATGCAATATATAATCCAAAACTTATAATCACGGCTTCAAGCTTTTAGCATGGAAAGTAAATTTTTGCACATTTTAAAAATTTTTAGGAAAATATAAATTTTTTTGCTGAACTAATACATATCCAATATTGGTTGAAGATCCCATAACTTATATACAAGTATATTTTGGGTCATTCTGCAACTTAAAGACGTTCTAGCTATGTCCGCCGTATTGTCTGTCTGTTGAAAGTAAAAATCTTATTTGTCACAAAAACTGTTTTTCTAAATATTTTGTATTGCTATAAAATGAATTTCAACATTTAATATTCATGCTTTTTTCTACACATTTGTGTGTATTTTTTTCAGTTTTTGAGCTTTTTGTGCTTATTTTGAATTTTTTTTTTTTTTGTGCATATTTTAACTCGTCCTCCATTAATCCATATCTGCTAAATTAAAGAAATTTCCGAACTGTTGTAAATGACAGAATAAATTCGTATCAAATATAGCCACAGTGCTGTATTAAACATATTTTCGCTTTAAAATGGTAAAAACTGTCTTTGGACAAAATTTTTGTAGACTTCCCAATATATTCTGACAAGTCGTTCAATTAAGTGCAAAAAGACAACAAATTAGCATCGGAAATTATTTCGCAAATTTAACTATTAAAAAACAAAATTTAAAATAAAATGATCGACTACAAAATTTGACGGTAAGTAGATAACATTTGGTCAATTCACAAGGTCTCTTATCATGTCATATTATCCTAATATTTCACAATGATTTTTATTGCTTTTCAAGCAAAAAATGTCCTAAAATAATACTACTTTCTATGCTATGTTTATTGTGTTATCGTAACCAACTAGCAGAGACCAACGCCGAGCCGCCGAGTCGTGATATATTAGGACATTATGACAATATGACTGATAAGAGACCTTGTGAATTGACCAATTGTATATTTAAGTTTTAAAACGTATTTGAAGTAAAAATAAAAATAAAAAGTTTGATTTAAAAATGAAATAGAAAAGGCCGGCGGTCCTGCCGGTTTGTGTGTACAAAGATGTCCTACTCTCTTGCATATTTGTTGTCAGCTTTTGTTGTTTTCACCTTTTACTGTTGTTTTGAAGATGGATGTTACCAAACGTCCTTATACGATGATGAGATGAAATTATTGATTGTGACGACAGTGTTGCTGATTCCACTTATGTTCCAAAGACGAAACACCATCTCCGAAAATACATGCCCAATAAGCCGCATAAAAGGGGGATCAATTTGTTCGTGCTTTGTGATTCAAACGGTTTTGCCCACCGTTTTGAAATCTACAATGGGTCCGGAGATAATATCATTTTACCTGTTATACCGGACATTCGAGGCCGCTGTTAGTCTATTTACGAGCCAGATGAATTTATGGTTTGGGCACAATGAGAGGTACTAATTTTATTTGTCATATTTCTTGTTTTGTCTAGGCTGTGAAATTAACAAAGAGATATGATTTACATGACCTCAATACATGTAGACGATGTGAATTCTGTATTATGGATGGACAACAAATATATCCTACCGTCATCGACATATGTAGGTATTGACGATTCAGAAGAACCAATCTTGGTGAACAACAATCAAAGGTTCCTGGTATGATAGAAAGCAGAAGAAATTCATCGAAATCAACTGACCTCAAATTATACGAGAATACAATGATCGCATGGGTGGAATAGTTCTCATGGATGGTCTCCAGAGTCGATACCACATTTAAGCTAAGACTCGCAATATTATGAATAGGTTGTTCTACCATTTTGTGGACATGGTCTTTACAAATGCATTAATTTTATACAAACGTCTGCACGTCGATGAGGCCAATTCTTCCAACAAAGAACTGCCTTTACAGCTTTCAGATTTGCGTGAGGAAATGGCTGCAGGACTTGTTTTCTTCAAAAATATATGGTCTCTTCTGTTTCAAATCTCGGTGAGCCTTTATCACTACAGCCTGGCATATCAGGAGTTAGGAAAAGAACTGATCATCAAGTTGCTGATGTTCAGTTTGATGCTGACGATCATTTTCTCGTTTGGGTGGAGATAAAAGCCAAAAAAAAGGTGCAAACACTGCAGACAAAAAATGACACCCAATGACACCCGTTTGTTCCAAATGAAGCCTGGCTTTATGCGATCAATTTGATAAAAAATTGTTTCTAGAACTACCACCATCGAAAATAATGTGTATTTTATCTTTGTTTATTCCCTTTTCTCAATAAAATGGCAACACCGCCTTCACAATTTTTAACTTGGCGTTTGTTCAGAATGTTTTTTTAGCCTGAAAATTAAAACTTTCGGTTCTACTGACAAGGTCTACTTGAAAAGAGTTATTGGCTTCATCGGATAATTTTTACGGTCTTGCCAGTTAGAGGGTTAAAGCCCTAGTTCTAGAGAATATTTGTACACTACTGAACTGAATCTGAATCAACTGTTATGTAATAACTTGATGTAAAAAAGAATTAGGATACGCCAGATATAACAACTAAAAGCGGGACAATCACGCGAAAATCGGGACATTTGACAACAATAGTATGTACACAGTATCACAACACTATTTTGCTTAAGATTTTTAAGAGAAATTAGTTTTTCATTCATACATAAAATTTTAAAAAAAGATAAACATATTTTATTTTTTCAATTGATAATAGAAACTAAGTATAACAATATTAATGCAATTGATGCAAAATGCAAGAGAAATCGTAACATTAAGAATTTTTACTACATATTTGATGGGTGGCAGGATTGTCTTCGAATTCGGTTTCTACCACAGTGTTACGGCTTGTTTTAGATATACCACATATATAAAATAAATAAATAAATAAATAAATAAACAATAATTTTTAATTTCTTCACGGAATGTATAATTACATACTACTACATAAATATAATATATTAATTGACATACTTATACAATGAAAATGGCTAAATTTGTTACTTTCTGTTCTATAAGTAAATATTTATGTAATAAATTAAATAAATGAGATAACTTAAACAATTGTTATTTATCATGTGTATGAGTAAGTACGTAAGTAGGTACATCTGTACTCGGTGCTAACATACATATGTTTATTGTAACTGTTTTTTATTTTTTTAATTTTAAATTTTATTTATAAAATAAAATTACATGTATACAGTATGGTGTAAAATAAAACAAAGTTTAAAACATTTCCAACAGTGTATTTTTTTTTTCTTTTTAAAGAAATTAAAGTTTTTGAATTTCATAAACATTTTGTGTGCATGTGTGCGTAAGTTTCTATTATTTTTTGGTTTTTAATATATTTGTTAACGTTATAACGACATTATACCATACTGTACTAATTCATCTATGTATGTGTATAAGTTGGTGTATTTTTTTTCATTCTCTCGTTCGTTTGTTCTTTCATTTCCTTCTGCATCCTTTCTCTTCATCTGTATCACGATCAGGTATCCGTCAATACAAATGCCTATGTCTGAACTCATGTTCATTAATGTTTACGTACATAAGTGTGAACGAGCTTTAATTGGCCCAAGTAAAAATTTCAAAAGAAAATCTAGGGTTTCTTTTATAAATGTTAATAATAAATATTTTGTGGTCCCTGATGTAGTTTAAATAAAAAACATAAATTAAATGTATATATTTATAATTCTAATAAAATATATTGATTTTCTTTTCATGAACGGATTATTACGAGATATACTATGTATATGTACTTGTTTTTCTTTTTAGATACTATTTCTTTTTTTAAAGTTGTGAAGTTAAGAAGTTTTTAACAATAAATAATAACAAGATCGATTTAGATAAAGAAAATATAATAGAAGTTTATCAGTAAATAATGTCTCTCCAAAAATCTTAAAACTAAAGCTAAAAAAAAAAAAAATTATTTTCGTGAAGAATATTTTTTAACTTGTAGAATTGTTTATAATACTATTGCAGTTTTCTACACATCAAATTTTATGGAACTTAAGTAAGATTTAACAAAAACTACATATCGAACTCGTTCAACAATACTGTATTATCTCAAAAACTTTTACGTGTTCAGGACAGATAAGAGAATTTGAAAATCCGATTACATCATATTAAGCAAATTCCATTTGAAAATATATTTACATTGTTTTTCTTATAAATTTTTGCAATTATTGCAAAATAAATCAATTTTTTTGAGTTAATACCATTTTTCTGAAACTTTTTTTTATTATTTAATCAACAAAACAGTATCAACCCAAAGTAAAACTATTTTATTATTTTTAACTTGAATAAAGACTCAAAAATATGTATTCTATGTCCTCATGTGAAACATTTGCCGCAAAAAATTTGAGTCGATGAAGCAGCAAATTCAAAGTTTAAATTCAAAAATTAAAATAAAAACATAAACAATTTTTAATTATAGAAAAATGGAAAGCGTTATGTTACATTTTATGTTACAGTCAGGCATCGATTATCCGTGATTCGATTAACCGGCAACATCAATTATCCGGGAAAGAAAAGGAAATGTTTTTGGATCGATTTATATTTTTTGCATAATTTTTGAACAATCAAACACAATGTGAATCAAACGAAAAATGGGAATTCCCTCCATCGATTTGTAAGGCCAAAATTTGTTGATATTGTGCCATCCATTTTTCGATAGATTTTGGCATGAGGAGTGTTAGACATTATAAAAAACAAAATGATTCTGTTATTGGCTTTGGAAACCGAAAAACTTTAAAAACTGCTGAAGAACCAAACGTAGATTTTGCAGTTTATGAATGTTTCAGGAAGGAACGATTTAAAGGAACTCCAATTTCTGGATTAACAGTGAATGAACGTCTAAAATATTCCACTCAAAATTAAAGAAAAACTGCATGGTATTCACAAACTTTATGCTGCAGGATAAAAATATTCAGCTGATTAGCTGCCACAATTTTTGTGGAGAAATTAAATGAATTCAAATCAATGAAAAAACTCACCAATGTGATAATGGAGAATGGAAAGTGTTTACTTGAGAGAAGTTTGGCTTGGCATAATGAAATATTCATAGAATGACACAAGGTCTTCAAGGAGAGACTAACCTCATTAGTTTGCGTTAATGCTGCTGGTACACACAAGTGCAAAGCATTATTGGCATAAATGGAAAGAGCTTTAAAAAATGTCCATGAGAATGGTTTAACAATAACTTAGTACCAGAAGTGAGAGAGAATTTTAAGAAAATCGGTATAAAAGATTATAGTAGAATCATTCTGCTATTGGACTTCAATGCTGAAAACGTTATTGTGAAATTTTTTCCACCAAATTGGACGACTTTGATCCAACCGATGGATCAATGAGAAATATGGAGCTTTAAATGTCATTATCGAAAACTGTCATTATTAAAAAACTACTAAAAGTTGGTATTCAATTAACCGGGAAAATTGATTATCCAGAATGCTCCCGGTCCCGACCATTACGGATAATCGAGGTCTCACTGTACATGTATTATGTTTAATTGTATTCGTTGGGAGCAATTTAGAGCGTCATGGTGGATAAACGTATTGAAAGAAATATTTGTTTCACTGGGAAGAACGTAAACAGCAATGAAGGCTGGAAGTAGATGCATTAACTATTAATATTGCATTTAATGTTAAATTCATTGTAATAACAAATTCATTGTAATAACACAAACGTCAAATATTTATACTGTCAAAAAAGTTATCATTTCACACAGTAAAAATATGAACATTTTTCTCCACAGGGAAATATTTTTTTACCATAGTACTTTGCTATTATTTCACACACGCCCTTACTCGAAATAATACCTTTTTGTTGATATAAAGGTGGTCACTTCACTATCACGAAAAGGGTCTCCAATGTGGTTTTCGAGATAAAAGAGTAATCGGAATACGTTGAAATACAGTTGCTAGCTAGATATTGATGTTGTTAATTGATTTCTTGCAAAAAGTGAATTTTTTTAAATTTTGAGTTAATACTCAATAAGTTACACGCAATTCACACGATGATTTTTTTTCATGTTTGCCCAGACGTCTGTTTTCATGTTTGTCGATGATTGGAGGTGCGCTGGGTAGAGAAGAATGGGGGGTAAGAAAACAAACATGATTTCGGTTTTTCATGTTTCTTTTTGACATTCCTCTTTACACTCATTCGTATTCTTCTTATTATGTTCTATAATGTTTCGTTTGTTGAAGTGAAAACATCATTTATATTAAAAGAGAAATTTTGTTTCTTCAATTATTTCATCACAAATTTTGAATTTGCTTTTCAAAAACAATTTAAAAAATTGTCCAATTCATTTTCCACAATCAAATAAGATGTTTTCGTTTAAAAAAATATTACGAATACACAACTAAAGAGAATCAACAATTAAATGTCAAAACAAGACAAACATAATTTCATATAAAAAATCACCGTGTAAATGTTCATGATTTTTTGGAAAATTCTCAAAAGGGAATTCGAAAAAACAGACGTCTGAAAAGTCTTAATGTAAATTGCGCCTTAAACATACGAGTGCTGTTTTTTTTTTTGTTCGTATAGTTTATTTTAGTAATACATTCTCACCACTTAGGTTTAGATGCCAAGTAAACATTTTTGAGATTTCGTTAATTATCTATCGTTATCGTTCATCTATTTTTAAAGTTTATTAAAATTAAAGTAAATATGGATTCAAAGGATTATTCCCCTCAAATATATTCCTGAACGTTTCTTATTCATCGACCAAATACTTGATTAACCCTTATGTGTGTGACAGGGTACCCGGGTAAGTTTTTGTAATTTAATTGCAATTTTCTATGTATGCAGAATTCCTAGGCGCTTGAAACTTTCTGAGAACTCCTAACTTTTTGTTATATTTATTTTTTATAAAGGACATTGTGTCTCGACTTGGGAGGGAGTGGTAAATCATTTTATATTTTACACCATTAACAGGGTGACAGGGCTCCCGTGTACCACATACAAATTATATAGAAAATATTACGTATACGCTCACAACACAATACTGAGTAGTGTTTCTACTGGTTGAATTTATTTGAGCATTTGTATATATTGCGCAATAATATGTAACTTCATAGGTTCTGTATGTGGTACCCGGGTACCCTGTCACCCTGTTAAAGGTGTTTTTATTTTTCACACACGTAAGGGTTAAGAAATGTATTTTTAAAATTCTAACTAATGATTAAAAAAATAAAAGAAAAAAACAAGCACTATAATTTGGTTTTAAGATTATTGGAGTGATTTTAAGAGTAGTAGTTAGTGAATTAAAGGGTTAAAATTGTAAATGGGCCTTAGGGTGTATGAGAGGTGGCCACTGTCAAACGAATTTATAGTCTACGTAAGAAGTTAATAAAACGATCGTAAATATATATTTTACATACATATACATATTCAATAAATCTATATAAGTTATTAAAGCTTTCAGATTTCATTATACTAAAGTAGTTTTATCTTAAAAATATAGGCTTTTATCTTATTTTAAAGAGGTATTTACACTATACAAACACTTGAACGAAATTTTTTTTTTTTAGATATGGAACACTTTTCAAATACAATATAGAGTAATTTCTCATTTCATTGAATTTTTCATCTTTTTCGATTTTGGTAAAATTCAGTACATTTATTGTACTCTATTTATTATATGACGTAAAGTTGGAAATTTAGTGCATTATTATGAAAAATTAGCAATGTTCTGGATCGAATTTCTTTTGAACGCGATACGTTTTAGTTTTCTTACATTTCATCATTTTATAAAGAGATATCTTGTAATTACTGGTACCAAACCTTAAGTCCACCTAGAGATGCTGGGTATAGAATTTCTGATATATTTGCCAAATGCATCTCCACTTAGGACAGAACATTCAGGATACCAAACACAAAGGGGGTTTTCAAACAGGAACGATGAATGCCCTTTATCGAATACAAGATCGAATACAAGAGGTCTACGAATACCACTTCAATGTACACAAGGTCAATATAATTTCAAGGAATTCGAAAAAATCATAATGGTCTACACTGTAAGTTTGACTAATGTCATGATAAAAAGTGTTCTATATCTAAAATAATTTAAATCCCATTAATTAAGTAAGTAAACACAGTGTCACGTGAACTTTAAAGAATTTAAATATATAAATGAAGTTTAGTAAATATTTAATAGAAAATTGTATGTGTCTCAAAAACTACAATGCTCTCCTTATTGACACTGTATTTTTCTTAGCAATTAAAATGCTTCTTGGGCGTTAATTGAATTTAATTTCTTCAGCCGTGTTTGTTTTTGTTTAACTGTAATCTTAAAACATATTATACTATAATATAATTGTACCTTTCAATACTGTAAAATTGCTTTAATTTACTTTCTAAAATACTATTAACATAAGACTGCTTTTGTGTGTACTTGACTAGTTTTCAAAGTTTATCTTTATCACGATCAATACTCATTGCTTTGAATATTCCACCCCTACCGATGCCGTAACGCAAGTTGAATTGATCCAGGCTGGATGCCCTCGGGCGTACAGTTGCAGGGGCATGCTCTGCATCTGTTTCACTGCACTCCGTTTCAGTATCACTGAATTTTCGACGTCTTCGTAGAAAGGTTCCGCACAATTTTGTACCGCCCAACTGCAAATTATCGGAGAGTGAGAGACCACGTTTTCGCTCTTGTTTTTCCATTTCGGCTGCCAGCATTCGAACTTCCCAGTCGTTGTGATGAACATGATTATCTGAGCTCTCAATCTCGTCATCATCATCATCGTCGTCATCATCACCGGCGTTAAGTTTTTCGGAGGATGAACTTGAACTTGTGCTTTCGCCGATATCTAAGATGACACTATCGCTAATGCGAGAAAGATTTCCTTGTACATCTGCTAAAACAACTGGTTGATTTGTGGACCAATTGCTACCGTTTTTACTTTTTGTCCCATTGCCAGTCTTGCAATAGTGACTGTAATTCGATGCGGCGAACTCATCTCGACTCGTTTTCGGCGAACACGTACAATGCTTCTTCGTTTGTGTTGGAGGCGATGAAGTGAACACTGTATCAAGTGAATCCCCTCGCTAGAAGTATACAATAAATAAATGAACGAGCATTTAGTTAAAACAAATTGATCATTTGAAAAAATGTATTATCAGTTAATTTATTTTTTATCAATATCAATCTGTTAACTTAGTATACCTGTGTTTGATATCGTCGAAGATGTCATTCCTTGTTAAAAAAATCTATAGCTAAAATGTGTTTATAATTATATGTGTATAATAGACCAGCAGTTTGTGCCCGAGAGATCCAATTTTTGCATATGTTCAATTCACAACTGACGTTGTACAGTCGTATGAGTTATAAGTCGTCTGAATTTACAATAGTTGTAAAAATATTGGTGATAATTTCTATATAAATACCTACACCTAACATTTTTACATATCCCAGCAGTTAAGCAAGTAGTCCCTTATAGACGTTAATCGTCACAAATGTCTTGTCACTGTGCTGACTCCAATTTATATAGTTTGGTCGTTAGACACGTAAGAAAGGTTTGTTTACAAGCTATCGTTTATTGGACTGCATATGTGATGTCTTTTAGCTGACTATTTGAGGTCAATTAGCACCCGTACATGTTCAGATAACTAGTTATCTAGCTGATCAAGTTACCAGTTAGGTAGCTAGTAAGGTAACTGATGTTATTTAATCAGTATGTGAATCCAATGGGTTGACTACTTTGGACCAGCTATTAGACAGTCTCAGTGTAGTCAAAAAGGATCAATTGAACCTCTGTCTAGGACATGCACGTGTTAAAATAACTAGTCACGTAGCTATTGAAGTAACTAGTTCCCACCCTAAATGATGGGTAAAATCACTAGTTCGGGACTGTCTCCTAGAACTGCTGGGATGTTTTTGGAATGTTGTATGAACGTTTAAGTGTTACAAAAAGTTTATATTTATATATAAACAAACAAATTAGCTCATAATAGTGTAAAATAACAACCAAACGGTAACACTGAAATCAGTTGATTTTTTTAATTTATGAAAAACTGTATTTTGTTTTAAATATTTGTCAATTGTTTGCATTTTTACACAATGCAGACATTAGTTTGATATAGTTCGCTTGCATTATTCATTTTACATATTGATAGACATTTCAATGTTTTATTTTGGCATTTTCAACGCTTGAAAAAAGGGTAAACTTACGGCTTGGCGAAACTTGTGTTCACAACCACAATAGTTGTATCATACAACATACAATTAACTACACGCAGAAAAAAAATATAGTTGTGCATTGTTACTGTAACCATTTCAACATTTGTGCATGGTTACTGTAACAATTTAAAAATTTTTAACAATATTATGGTCACAGTAACTATATATATGATTGTTGTAACAATAATATGGTTAATTTACGATTCACATGAATATTTCAACCATATATATGGTTACAGTAAACATGTATATGTTTGTGACAACCATTTATATGATGAATAATTTTATCATAATATCTCAGATTATGATAACATACTATGGTAAACATAATATGGTAAATCCTTAAACAGATTCATTGATTACCATTAGGGTATTCATTCGAATAATGATTGTTCGATTAATCGATCATTTTATGTAGAATAATCGAATAAATGTACATACATATCTAAGTTATGAAATTGCTTAAAATTTTTCATAATTCCAAATTTAAATAAGTAATAATAACTGAAATTCGACAAAAAAACTAAAGATCAAGGGAGTCATTCGATCACTGTAAATGAGTGGTTCGATAGCTTCTTCTATAATTACAATTCTGCAAGAAGTTACAATTCTAAAAACAAGTCTTTCAAAATGTTTAATTTAGTATTTGAGCGAATGAAAATAAAAGTTACGGAATAAAATATTTGTTATTTAGTAAAAAAAAAGACAGAATGATTTTGGAATTGATTTCGTGGTATGAACATATGCTGGCGAAATATTAGCAGAATCACAATTAATTAATCAGATTTAATTAATACTTTTATCAACTGACCAATAAGAAATGGGTTAGTAAGAAATGGGTTAATAAAATAAATATTACCATAAAAAGTAATTCCGCCGATGAACCAGAACTGCTGTTATCCTCAACATTTCGATCTTCAGCAGCGACAACTTCCGAACACTGGCTTGACAGTTTTTCTCGATTTGCTTTTCTTCTGCTTGACGATGAGATATTTAATTCCAGAGTCCTTAGTTTTGACTGTAAGTGTGCTATAAGAGCATCTCTTCTCTCCACTTCCATTGCCATGTTGGAGAATTGTGACTCAAATTTTGAATGTATTTCGTTAATATGCGTCCGTATCACATTATTGATGCCATTTAAAATCTGATTATAACAGTCTTGACCCTCGTGCAATCCTAATGAAACAAGAAAGAAAATGCTTTTTATAGTTAAAACACTCGTGCTCAATATAATATTTTTCTTTTTAGCAACTACTCGTAAGTGTGCATCTGAAATCTCTCAATCAAAAATAATAAAAAAAACCATCGTTGTTCCGCATTCACAAAGCTACGAAAAATTAAAAGCTATTTAAATATTTATTAGTAAGTGTTTCTTTTACAAACATTAGATCATCAAATTCAATTAATACATACCTTGTTTTTTTACAATAAATTTAAAAACATTGTGCAGTCAAATAAAGTTATCTTATTGCGCGATTTCAACTAAGTAATAATTAAAACTCAACTTCAATATTCATTCAATATTAAAAACAATAAAAAAAAAAATAATAAATAATAAATATGACAAACGGTGAAATTTTCCCCATAATCCTAAATTCATGCATAAAAGAAATATTACAGAAAAAGCAGCTAAACCCAGAAAAAAATGGTATTTTACATTAAATCAGTATTTAATAGTGAGTTTCCACTTGAAAAACAACGTACATTTTCTTTTTTAAAGTCTGTCAAATTATGTACATATCGTTAGCTAAAATGCAAAAAGGCGTAACTAACAAAAAATTCAAAATCGATTTTTTGATCGATTCTTATGAATGCCATTAAACTACATGCCTTGACAAAATTTTACACTTTTGCGATCAAAAATTACGCTTTTATTAACAAAAAACAAAAGGACGTACCTACAAGTGTGTTTATTTGATAAATGCAAAACGACGTAATTAAATTTTTTTTTCAAACAAAATATAAAGAAATGGTTTTCTCTGAAAAATTTTTGAAGAATTGTTCAGACGATCTTATCAATTCATGTTTTTTTTTGACGTTGGTTAAAAGACTATCATGTCCATATCAAGAAAAGTTGCACAAAGGTATAGAAAAAAAGGGAAATAAATCTGTAACCTACAAATGGTTAGTTTGGTTTCAATGTTATATTACATGCACAAAGGGATATCATGGGCATACCAGGGGCGCGGCCAGGGGTACCCGAAGTAGGACACCTCGGGTATGTTAAATTTTTACAACGATTCTATTTCTTCGTTTGTATTGCGAGTTCAAAAGAGTTACATATATAAAATATAGCTTAGTTATAGCTTAGGAAATATTCGCATTTGAAAGTTAAATTTTTAGCATTTTTACCAACCCCATTTCCTTTATAGGCCTAACAATAAAGTGTGTATCAAATAAAAAAGAATTGATTAAAAATAATTATTGAGTCTAAAGTTATATGCATTTATATTTAAAAAAATTAAAAAGGTTGTTTTTCGATAGTTTTATGGGAAAAAGTACTTTTTTCTTTTTAGTTATCTAAAAAGATGTATAAGGAATTTATAATTTTTGTAAAGATAACTTTACACTAAATATTTTATATGAAAAAAATTGAACATTTTGACCAGGGGACAAATTTAGGTTAAAAATTTTCAAATCGGATAGTCGATATCAATATATAGTAACCCATTTTAGATGGCACAATATCTTCTTAATTATTTTGTAAAGGGCTCCGATAACCCTGGTATGGATATTATAGCCAAAAAACTAAAAAATTGTGATTTTTCAAAACTTTGTAGGTAATTGCGGGATTTTAGATAGCAAATATTTAAATTGTGTTTTTAGATTTGCATTTTCAATAGAAAAATATAATAACTGTAAAATTTCATTAAAAATATTCATAAATAAACATTTAATTTTAAAATTTTTTATATTCTCAAAAACTCAACAAAAAGCATATTTTGTCATATTTTTCAAAAAACTTTTCCATGAATTTTTTAATTCTCAAAAATTATAAACATTTTTGAAAAATAGACAAAATCCCCTATCCATTGATATATAACATGTCTAACTTATGTGTTTTACGTGGCAAATTAGTTAGGGAAAACTTAACATCTAGCAGAGAATTTACCTAACACTGTTATTTTCATTCATAAAAATGTTGTTAGGTAGGCATAATTAATAAACTGAATTTTTTATAATCAATTATTAATTCGTATACCATATTTTAACCGAAAATAGACATTTTATAAAATACATCAACTATATGTTTAAACTTATTTATTGTAGATACGTCTTTTTGTGTTTCAGAAAAACAGAAGTCAAAAAGGCGTATCTAACATAAGTCTTCAAATAATTAAAAAAAATCATTTTTTTGCTTTAAAAATAAATTTGTCGGTATGTGTAAAGTGAAATTAGAAAAAACTTCGTTAAAAATGTTTATAGTTTTCATTTTACAATGTTTTTTGCTTCTCCTGTAAAATTATATTTTTGTTACTTACGCCTTTTTGCATTTTAGCTAACGATATGTATGTATGTGCTAGTGATACAAACAGTACTTTACAATTCTAAAATAAACGATACTGTTTTTAAATTCAAATGTTTGGATAATATGTTCTGATATCTTAAAGAGTAGTTTTGTTCATTAAAAAAATTGATAAGAAAACTTACTTATGTTCAACAAATACCACCGAATATGTGCTTAAGTCTATCGGGAAGCATTACTGGCCTACCTAAATAAAAGCGTAAGGCGGAACGTTTTTTTCCGCTTAGCCTTAACGCTGAAATATCATACCTAAATAAAAGCGGCAACGCTACGTGAAACAATAAAAACAAGGTTATCAAAAAAATAAATATAACAACCCGGATTATTTAAAGAATAAAGTACATTGCAGTATTGGTGTTTCTGATTTTTGTTTCGTGATTTGTAAACTAAAATTTTATCAAAAAAACTAAATATTAAAGTTTAAAAAATGAGTTTCTTGCATATTTGTTTCTCCTTTTGTATGTATGTGTTTACATTTATTGTGTTTTGCAACTAACTTCACTATTAAACGCGCTGTCAAAATCGGATTTTCCAATTGCAAAGCGTTGCCGCCGCGTTATTTCGGTATGCTGCATACAAATTGTATGGGCATGAGAATTTTTGACAAGTAAAAAACGCCTCCGCTCCAATTTAGGTATGCGTGTTAGTTGAAACGCTATCGCATGCTTCCACAACATGCGGTTAGAGGAACGGCCAGTAGATAATTATACCGTGTAACAGCGGTCGGTCACGGATGGGGATGCCAAGATTAACAAATTTCGGAAAATTACGAGATTTTTTATATTTTAAGAAGCTCCCAATATACCCAGAAAGCTAAATTTCAGCATACTTATAATACTAATCACGATATTAATTACTATAAGACAATTATGAATGTTCAAGTTATTTTCTGAAGGGGACCATGTATAGGGACTAGGGACAAATGTAACCCGATTTCCGCAATAGTACTTAGTACTAGAACTTATTTTGTCGAAAATTGTATAAGGATTGCCGCATAATCAACATTACTATGACTGCTCAATAGAGCGTACCACCTTACAAGCAAAAAAAGTGCGCCGTACACCCCTAATGATATGTCAATGTTTTTATCTCGAGAAGACCAATATTTTTCTCTAAGGGCCATTGACCTCAACTATTCCTATTTATTTTTAATTTTACTATTTTTCCACCATACATTTGTTCCTATCACCCTAATATCAGAAAATTAAAGCTCGCAAGAAATCATTATACTTTTGCTAACGAAGTAATTCGATAACTCTAGCAGAAACACTTTAAAATTTCATTATACCAAAATAATAACAATAAGTAAGAAAGTATAGTTGGTCAAGCACGACCATATGATATCCTACACCGATAAGATTATTATAAACAGTTCTCTTTTAAAATGTATATGGGAGCTGGATTTGAATACCAACATTTTTAAGAAATTTATGCTAGTTAAAGTGATTTGCGGAAGAGGGCTCCATATGGGAGCTATGACTAATTATGGGAAATGACTTCCGTATATAACTAATTTATATTAAATTTTATTGGAATACCAACATTTTTAAGAGATTTATTCTAATTAAGGTGATTTTCGGAAGTGGGCCTTATAGGGCGCTAAAACTAATTATGGACCAATCGTCACAAAATTTGGTGGTGCGAATTTAGCTTATATAAAACTTGTTTGTGCTGAATTTGGTTTGAATATCTATATAACTCAAATATTTATGAGAGCTTAACTATTTTCAGATAGCGAAATTATATGAGGGCTAGGAGAAATAATGAACCGATTCTAACCAAATTCAAAAGACTTCGTCCTTGGAGCAATAGAAAAGCTTGTATCAAATTTTATTATCTTTGACAATAAGACACGATTTCGTTACATCATATGTATACATCCAACGGTAAATGCAGACTGTTCTGCAGGTATTATCGAATTACTTTGTTAGCAAAAGTTAATTGATTTCTTGCGAGCTTCAATTTTCTGACATTAGGCTGGTACATTAGGATGGTAAAAACAAAGATCTGGTGGATAAATACTAGAATGGGATACTTGAACTCAATGGACCTTAAAGCAAAACATTGGTAATCCCGAGACAAAAAAATTTATATATCAAACTGTAAGATCCGAATGTAAATGGCACAGATATAACGTCAAAAAAATAAAAAAATAAAAAAATTTGTTTCTTAACTGCCTTGCAGAACTACATTATATTAGGGGGTGCACTGGGAATTTTTTTTTAGGTACGGTCTACTGCTCAAACAGAATTCCGATGGACAATTGTACGGGGATAGGGGAAATCATAGACCATTTTCAATACCAAACAAACCGAGTATTTGTGGATAATTTTGTGTTTTAAACATACGGAATTTTTTTTTTATAAAATAAAATAAAACAATACTTTAATATTGTATTTTTATACACTTCACCATGAGTGGCAAGGGTATATATATGTTTGTCATTTCTACATTTTTCATTTGTGACCCCACAAAGTTATATACTCTGGATCGTTATATATAGCGAAGTAGATATACCATGTCCGTCTGTATGTTGAAATCAACTTTCCGTAGCCCCAAAATAACTTGCAAACATAATTGATACATCAATATATCGGGAATGCTATTTAAAATCGAGAAAATCAGCCCACAAATGGCTGAGATATAAGGAAAAAACCGGGACAACCTAGATTTTTGGCCTATTTTCGATCTATATCTGGATTACTAAGATATTTCAAAGTCCATTGCAACGATTTATATAAGGCTATAGTAATTTGGACCCACATTTTTTTTTCCACAAAAAATTTTTTTTTATAATTTTGTTTGTCACTAATAAATTTAAAAAAAAAATTTTAAAAATTAATAAAATAAATTTAAAAAAAAAATTGGAAAAAATTTAAAAAAAACAATTTCGAAAAAAAAATTGAAAACAATTTAAAAAAATAAAAAAAATTTTTAAATATTGAAAAACAGTTTGAAAAATATTTTTTTAAATTTAAAAAAAAAAAAATATTTATTTTGTTTACTTAAAAATATTTAAAATTTTTATTTTGAAGTACAATTTGTTGAAGGGTATATAAGATTCGGCTAATAAGAAAAGGTTAATCTCTGCAATAAATCCTACAAATAACTTATGAAAAAATATTTGTATAGCAAAACATAAAAAATAAATCATTCCAACGTTAAGGAAGATTTAAGATTTGTACTTGAAATTATTTAAATAGATTTTTTGTTTTAATTAGTTTTTTAAATTTGTTCCTACTTATTCTCTCAACACACACAAGCCAGCTACTATTTTCTTTTTCTTACTATTTTGATATCAAAGTGTGAAATTTATGGCAATTTTATGAACTTTAAACTAGAACACGAAAATATAAAAACGGATTAACGTTAGTTTATTGTGATTTATAGATTAACTAATCTGATTATTACCTTTAATTTGATATTCAATTCAAAACCCCGCCCTAAATGTGGAAATAATAATAATTAACGAATTCATCAAGATGAAAATAATGATTTTGTTCAAACTGTATCTGATCAGATTTCTAAATTAGATTTTCCATATTGTACTAAAGTTAAAAAAAATTTGTAAAATATTTTTATTGTCTTCATAGCCTTTTATTCAATTACTTTAAGTTAACTTCAGCTAATTTTACTGAGAATAAATTGTACTTTTGAAATTATCATCGCTTTGAATTTGAATTTTGTATTAAATACCTATACAAAATAAAATTTTAAATTCTCCTCATAATTTCTACATTATTTTTTTTTTTTAATTTATGAAAATTTTCATTTTAACTGAATTTAACTCCAATCTTGTTAAAATAAATTAGGAAATAAAAGCAACCTTTAAGAAAAAATATGTATTCAAGGAACCTACGACATTTTTTCAGTATATATTGTGGCAATCATTGATTTTTATTGATAATCTAACATCTGATATATTTTAGATATATTTTCAGTCAATAATAAAACAGCAATCGAACTTTAGTATTTTTAATTTAGTGACTAAATTTTAAATAGTAGGTACTTAATCAATCATTTTAGTACCATAGTTATTTTTAATTTATATTTGTATTGAACTTACAAACCATAGTTATTTTTAAAATACTGATCAACTAAGACAATATATATGTATAACAAATGCCAAAATAGTATCGACTGTGCCGTTGTGGCACTCAAAATGTAATAGTGTTCTAGGGCATCCCGGTTATTCCATAACTTTTATTATTTTTGGAGCTAAAATTTGTGATAATCTAATCGCGTTAAAAATTTCAAGAGAAAGCTATGTTTTTCAATCTTCTGAAGGATGGATATTTTTCTTGAAAGGACTACAGGAATTAAATTTTAAAGAAAAAATGTATGAAAAGATGTTCAAAAAATTTAGTTTTTTAATTTTTTTATCATATTTAGAAATGTTTAGATTAATATTTAATTTTTCTTCAAAATTGGGTAAGTTTGGATATGACAGAGAGGGCCTCTGTTCCTTTAAATGAGTAAATTTTCATTTTACATGCATTTACGTTTTGTTTTTTTTTCAGAAATATACTGTTACGAATGTGCAATGACAATTTGAATTTAACAGTCTGTAACGTTTGTAAGTATGGCAACACTAAATGTTTGGGCTGCTGGCAATGACATCAAAGGCTCTGGAACTCGAATGTACTAGTATGTCCGTTACGAGCATTGTAGAAGATTCCCGAGAGATGGCGTGTGTATAAATAGTGGCAGAGACTGCAGTCGTGAGTTGAGTTGATCATTGTCGCTGTTAGAGTTAACATCAACTGTCGTGTACATGTGTGTTTGTACATTATAAAGTTTGTGTGCATTTCTGCGAATTGATAAACGTGTATAAAGACACTGAGTGACTATTTAATTCTGTTGTTGTTGTACATTCTAAATAAATAAAGAGTTGTTACAATTTTAAACTACTAAAACTGCTTTTATTTGCAATCAAAAGTATCCGGTTTATTTAAAGGAAATAAGCCACGTTTTTCAAAGGTAAACACGTAACAATACAATATACCAAATATAAAGGAAAAATAATCATTTTGTGAAAAAGAATAAGTAAAAAATATGCTCTTTTTTAGATGTTTTGAATTTGGATAGATAACAAAAATACAACAGATATCTTTAAAAAGTTTTCCGATCCAAAGTGGTTCCGTCATATAAAAAAAACACAAATTTTCATCATAAATATCTCTTGAACTAAAAAAGATAGCACACACTATTTTTTGTATATATTTTCAAATACTGTCTAAATAAGGAGTGCACACGAAAAAATTTATAAAATTTAACGTTTTTGACAGTAGTGACAAATGTAAAAACTAAAACGATACCAAATTCCCTTATGTGTAAACCGTTCATAGGTAGAGATGCTAATCTCGAAATCCCGAAACCCCGGGTCTAAATCCCGAAAATTAAGAAACGTATATACATACATAGTCTTCATAATTGAAAGTAATTTTTCACACACAAAATTTCAAATTTGTATTACTTTTTTTATTTTTTTATAGTAAAACAGCGGATTATTTATTACCCGTTACCACAAATTTTAAATATACATTCGAGACAGGTTGATATATTTAAAAATAATTAAAAATTTTAAAAAGTATTGTATTGTACATATTAGTAAAAAATAAGTGTTTATTTTAAATATCTACTTAAGAATACTATTGCATCTATGTTTTCATCTGCCATTCTGAAACGAATTTTGTTTCTGACATATGCTGCTGCCGAAAAACATCTTTCACATTGGTAAAATCGTTTCCAAATACTTGTAACAAATCTGCAAGTATTTTCCTCTTGTTCCTTCAGAAATAAAATAATATATTTCTTTTGCAAGTTACAAATCCACATTATAATTTGGTTTCGCTATTGTTATTTGGGGGCTTTTACATTTTTTAATAATATCTTGAGAAATCGAAATATTTTCATTTTGTTCAAGCTCCTCATCTGAGATAAAATCATTTCGTTTGAAAAGGCTTTTAATTGAGTTTTGTTAGATAACTTATGAAAAAAAAATATGAAAAATTGATTTTCCAGGGCCCCACTCAAGGAAAACCAAAAATACCGCATTCCTTTATTGACTATGTTGCAGCATCACTTTGTGATATTCGGGCATGTAGAATGTCAAACTGCATGAAATTACAATTTCCCCTTTTTATTTATGAAAAACGGGATTTACAAAATCCCGGGATTTAAAATTAAAATAATCCCGGCCTTCGGGATTTTTTACCATTTTGTTGTGTGTGTTTTTTTTACAATCGTATTGTGTACGTGTAAATTGACGAAAATCTTCGTAATCTGAACAATATGAACGCGCATCACTTTTAAACAATGTTATAAATCTACACGTACGCAAAATATTTTTCGTTCGCACTCTTTATATTAACATTCGGATAAGAATTAAATTTTTGGTGATTTTTTTTTTAATTTTGTAGGCACGAGGTGAGCAATTTTGGGGGCTCCACTAGCCCCAATTCCATCTACGAATTCATGTATATACTAATCATCTTAGAAACACATAAGCATAGAATATGTTAAATTTCATTAAGTTATATCCAATTATTTCGTTAGTAAGCTTATTATAAAAAATCACCCAAAAAAAAAGTTATTTTTTTTCGATCACCACTTTTTAGTGAAATAGGGGCATTCTATCATTCCCTATGATAATCAGATCATTCGCCTACATTATTGACACTACAAAATGTTCCAAGCTAATTTGAGAACCATAGTAGGTACTTGTTTCCCTAGCAAGAACATTAATTGGTAAAAGTACAAAATGTATATTAGTTCACACTTGGCACCAAAAATTTCATAGAAAAACAAGTAAGAAAGTATAGTCGGCCAGTTTCGACCATATGATAGCCTACACCGAGTACATCATTATAAACACTTTTAAAATTTATAGGGGAGCTAATCGTAATTATTGACCGATCATTACAAAATTTGGTTATTTTTGATTATATATAACTTATTGTATTGTATTTCATTTGAATGCCAACATTTTTGAGAGATTTATGCTTGATAAAGTGAATTTCGGAAGCGACCCTTACATGGGAGCTATGACTAATTATGGACTGATCGTCACAAAATTTGGTGGCATGATTTACGTATATATAAGGGAGCTATGTAAAATTATGGAGCGATCGGTACAAAATTTAAAAATCCCGATAGACTAAAAAATAGTGTGCTGGACTATCAGTCCGAGGGCTGCGTGTTCGATTCCCGCCAATACCTCTAAGTATTTTCTGCAAACTAGTCAAAGTGTCTTTGTAGTTTGTGTTTGTTAACCCTTTGACGACCACGGGGACACCGGTGTCCCAACACAAACACATTGAATAACTAAATAACGAACAAAAGAATGCGTTCCATTTTAATTTTAATTAGTTCATAAACGTGTCTCTTATTAATGTGTTTAGATTAAAATAAGTTCGGTTACAGCATTTATTTTATATTATCTCTGAAAATTTATAGTTTTATTGGTACTGTGTTCAAGAATTGTTCAAAAATTAGTCTTATGGTCGTGAAAGGGTTAATCAATATTTAATAGGTTTTATATAGATTAATTTACAATATGCAGTAATTAGTAATTAGTTTTAGATTGGCAATTAAAATAATAACATTGAGTTAACTTTCAATACTTCGTTACTAAAGAAACAGAGCATTAGGAAATAATTTAAACAGTTTTCGGGAAGAGTTTAAAACAATTTTTGATTACAAAGGAAATTAAAATAATGCTAATCCATCCCAAAGAGGATAGAAGTAGGACTTGTCATCTCCGATTTTAACGAAATATACCACAGTTACTATGTATTGGAAGTGTTAATCATATTATAGATTATAGTCCAAAAATATGGTGTCTTTAAAATTTTACAAAATAATTGGCATACCACCACGTGATGGCCAATGTTGTATAAGTAATGAAAATCATTTTTTTAGGTCACGTGGAATCAATAAATATGATTTCATAAAATTAAAATTTGCATAAAAAATTCAAATTAAACAAGCAAAAAAACTGAAAAATATGCAGGCAAAGCTTAGATATGCATAGGAAACATATAAATTAAAGCTTTAAATTAATATTATTATAATAAAAAATTTGGTTACACAGAAAGAACATTACAAAGTTTTTCCAGTTGTCAAAATTAAAATATATTTATTTTTTGTTACATAAAATTACAAAAAAAAAAAAAATATTTTGTAAGAAAATTAAAAAATGTTAAAGTAAATTTTAATTTGGCTCGAGTTCATTTATTATAATTACTTTGTAATAATTCAAAAAATGTAATTTTAAAGTAATTCAGACAATCGGCAAATTGGAATGCATTTTATACACTCAAGACCAATTGTATCATATCGACCCCTTTGCGCGAAATTATCGTATGTTACGAAAACCAAATTTTACAGGAAAGCGTTATAATTCTTAAATTTCTTTGCTTTGGCTGGTATCATCAATACCTAATTAAATATCACATACGATAAAATTAACTTAGTAATATTTCCATAAATATAGCGAATATCCGTATAATATTTACTATGTAAAAATGTAACATACGATAATTTCGCGCAAAGGGGTCGATATATTTATCATATCATTATTGAGAAATATAATATGGGAAACCAAATTCATATGTACTGTTAGTTACACGAAATCTACTTATGTTACCTAAAATAGATGATATTGTTACGAAATTGTACTTGAATTTAAATATAACTGTTTTAACGGCTGGTATAAAGTTGTATAATGCCTCTCAACAGCAGTGCTTCTCAAACTTAACAAATATGTGGGCACTATTAACATTGCCGTAGAACATACAACATTGAATAAAAGCTTTGAGTTGAGCATTGTTTGTAAGTATGGCAACATTAAATGATTAATGCCTAACATCGAAAGCTCTAGAATTCGAATATTCTAGTTTTAAGATCATTGTAGAAATAGAGCTTTCTAGATGGTAACGCAGTGTAGATAAATTGGCCGTGAGAACACACTACAACAGTGACTCTAATTTGAAGCATCGTTAAGTAAAAACATCGACTGCGTTGCCAGTGTATACTTGTACATTATAAAGTGTGTGTATTTCTTCGAATTTATAAACGCGTATAAAAACACTGAGTGACTATTTAATTCTGTTGTTTTGTACATTTGAAATAAATAAAGAGTTGTTACAATTTTAAACTACTAAACGTCTTTTCTTTGCAATCAAAAGTATCCGGTTTATTTAAAGGTAATGAACCCCGTTTTTAAAAGGTAAAAACGTAACAATATGATAAGTTTCAGCAAATACATTTTTTTCTAAAAACTTTTAAAATCTTAGGTTTCTAGCAACCAGCTTAAAAAATTTGGTCTGATAATAACTGATAACTGCGGTATGTTCATTATAATCGAAATTTAGAAATCCGAAAAGTTCTATTTCCTGTCCACTTTGGTATGTAGTCTCCATATTGTTTGAACATATTAAATAATTTATGAATACTTTTTACTAGGACATATTATATATGTATATCATTGTAAATATTTCAGCAATAATCTTTACAAATTGTAGAAAACTTGTGTGTCTTATCATCATTTAGGAAAGTGTAGTAAGCAATAAAAAATATAAAATAGTTTTCCTGCTACACTCTCAACTAAATAAATAAATAAGTTCACTACTGTCAAGTACGTTAAATGAGAATAAAAGTATGATGTTGTTTGTAGCAGTGACATCTTCTAAAATACAATATTTTCATGCAGAAATAAGCAGTGATGTGTTATAAGTAGTACTTAGTTAGTGTTGAAATGCATTTTACCATTTAAAATAATATTTTCTGAAGTACTAAATTCGTTCAAGTATCAGCATATTTATGTACATACGTCCATATATGGACTCATTCACAAATGCATCGTTTAATAATGTGTTGTTTTTATTAAGGATATTTTCAATACCGAAGAATGTGTGGGAGGGGGGGAGGGTAGTAGATCGGTAGTAGAACACATCCAAGCATTGGCTAATCGTGTGGCGATGCAATAAGTAATTTAACATCGTCTTATAGTTACCTTTTATTGTTGGAACATGACATGAGCCATGACTAGTTCCGGAATGCGGGTGTAAATCTGTGGGAAACATTGTTAGAGTGCTACTACTACTACTATTCATTTGAAAAGATTGGGAACAATTAGCAGTTGTACAACAGGTGGCGATCGATTCGGCTCTTAAGAGATCGGGTGGTGACATAATAACAGATTCCGCATAAAATGGCGGAGCATTGGTAGTAGTGGGTGAGTTAAGACTGTAATCGGTTTGATGTTCGTCTTTAGTGTTGTCGGGATTGGTGATGGCGACGCTGCCAGGAGGGCTAGAAAGAGTTGAATTGAATGTTACACTCTTGAACAGTTTACTGTGCCTCGCCACGTACCCTTCAACAGTGGGTTCCATCGATAGGCCTCTGCAATGTATTTGCGTTTGTATTTCACCAGTGGTACCTCTGTGCTCTCGTTCATGGCTGATTTTCTTTAGAATGCTCTTCAACTTTCTCCGTTCGAGCGTTTCGTTTGATTCCGGACTTAGGGGTGTGTAGTCGTGATGAACCGTATCTAAGCGATGATGACGGTGGTAGTGTGGACATTTCGACTTCTCAGATGTGGATGTATTGGTCGATGTGGTTGAACTGGATTCATAGGCTGAGAAAAATTGTGAATTTATTCCAGTCGCATCACTATGGCAGCGATACAGCGCCTCTGATATCTGGGCGCTGTTTGTTTTTGAACTATCCAAGCTAAAGCTTCTGGTCTGTAGAGCCTTCTCAAGTTCGGCCAACTTCTGTCGTTCGTTTAAAATCTTTAAGCGCTTTACAAACGGTAGCCCGCTGTATTCGGGCGAGAGATCAAATACTGACTGATACAGTTTTGTCTGACTGGCAATAGCATTCTGTAGTGCCTTTCCGTTTTTCAGGGACTTTTTCGCCTTTTCAGTAACTCGTTGTTTTGTACTACAGCTTGCTTCGACCTGATCAACTGCTGATCGCTTTCCTGTTGGAAGAATGCACGGTTTTTCTTTTCTCGAGCGCTTCTCTTCGCTTATGACCTGTTGTGGTATGCTTCCCACCGAGTAGATTTTCAAAGGGGAAGACACATCGTCTGAGGAAGTGTTGGATGTGGCTAAACTTGTATAACTCGATGATATTATGGTAGCCAACTTTAGTTTGGACCACGGCTTTATAGGTGTATCGGTATCAGATACAATTGTTGGTGTTGTTGTGGACGGTTTAACAATTAGGTTTGAAATTGTGGTTATTGGTTTGTGCGATTTATTGTTGGACCCCTCTAATTTGCAATCTACTCCTGTCTCCTCTTCGATTTGTCCGCATTTTACAACCGATAGAGTTTTTGGTGGTTCCTTTTTAATGTTTGCATTAATTGCTGGAGTTTTTTCACTTGTTGACTCCATGACTTTTGAATTTGCTTTCGCAGAACTGGCTGATTCATTCATATTGGGGGCCTGTTGCTGCAACTGTTGAATTCTCTGTCGGAAAGAAACCTTCATTGTGGGCTTGAATTGCGCGACTGTTATTGGAGTAGTATTGCTGTTGTTGTTACTGCTGATATTCGATATGTTTTCTAATTTAGTATTAACATCAGTTATTACAGATGACATCTATAAGCATATAACAAAGATTTGGAAACATAATTCAGTGATTAACATGTTTGTAAAGAACTTATAATTAGCATTAAAAATAAAATTGTATGTAAATACCGGTAAACTAGAATCATTTACAGGATGGGGAGGATCGTTTTTTATCTTCAACTGCTGCAGTCGCTGAATTAAAGGGAGTCCCTCGTTAATCTCCCTTTCGGGCTCTTCTTGTATTGATTCCTGCGGCGATAACGTACAGGTTACATGTGAGTGAGGTGGAGATTTCTGTGGTGGTGTGGACTTAACAGCTCGCTCTTCGCGATCCTAGTGCAAGACACATAAAGACACATACAAAACTACTTTTAGGAGCGGGGATTGATACAAAAATTATAACTGCGTGACTTTGCAAAAACATAAATAAGCAAAATGATAAAAAAAAAACAAACATAAAAAGCAAGCAAAGAAAAAAATATATAGTAAGTACTCCCTTAAATAATAACTTTACACTATCTGAGTTGAATGTCAAAAACATAACATTTCATAAAGCGTTCATAGGCTACAACTCAATGTAATGTATGTGTAATGCGCACCACACTGCTTGAAAGTGACCCAGTTGATCAATTTTGATGAGAACTCAGAAAGTGTAAAAGTAACTTGAGGAACAAAAATAATAAATATTTTTAAAAATTTCGTGCAAATTTAAACATTTAGTTAAAAAGCTTTTTCTCCCTTTAATTTGTTATAGTATTTTTATGTGCTATATGTGTGATTTCCAAAGAATGTCTCAGAACCATAAGTTTTCACTCGTTTTCATAAGTATTATTGGTATTGAAATAGAAATAATAAAATTTTAATTGTATTCCTTATATAATCGATGTATTATTTAAATTTGCGATTCCGATTTGAAAATGCCAAACTGACAAACGAAAACCACTAGATTCCGATTTGAAAATGCCAAACTGACAAACGAAAACCACTAGTGTATACTGAAAAGAATACCAAATAGCGTGATTTTCAGAACATGTTGAAATGGGTTTTGTGTTTTTCAAGGTTTTTAATTTCCCGACCTTTTTTGATTCCCGGGAATCGGGAAATTTTTCTACATTCCTGGGTACCTGGCTATTCCCGAAATATATAATGATACTTTAAATTAGGAATGTTATAACCAAATGTCATATAAAAACTTAGTCTTATAATCATTGTGTATCATAGCATCGTACTAATTAATTAAATTTGAGCTTTATTCATTAAAATCGTAATCCATTATTAAAATATCTCAGCCATAAATTCATTCCCAACATATAATTCTTTAGCTTCTTTCAAAAGCATTTGTTTAAATTGAATTAATTTTGAAGTTAATTAAGAACATAATCTATTCAAACTTTGAATGATTAAATGTTTGTTAATTCAAAGCTACCACAAATTGAATTAAAATCTTTTTTCTTTATTCAGTTTTGTTTTCCTTATAATCATTTACAAAGTGAATTTAAAAATATTGCCTTTAGCCTTTTTGTAATAGATTTGAATTGAAGAAAAATTTTGTCATTCAATACACTTTTTAAGCTATTATGTTATGGATTTGAAGATATAATGATTCAATAAGAAACGAATTCTATAAATAATGAATTCTCAAAGGAATGAATTCACTAAGGAATGAATTCAATAAATTTAACTGAATCGTTAAGAGATTTTATTTTGATCCCGAAAATGGAATTAAGAATTAATTCGTTTGATCCTTTGTTATGTACGTTAAAGTAAAATAGTAAAGTGAAAAATGTTGTTTAATTATTAAAAGACACGTTCTGTGCATATGTTGCTTCGCTGTTGTATTAGGATTATTGAAGCTTATTTAACCCAGTGTTTTTTAAAACAAACATTCACGTTCTTAAATCGTGTTAAGGATTGTTCTAAAGCTTTGAAATTGTCTTTATTAAAACAATGCACTATGGCCGTAAAACCCCAAGTAGCGGCAAAAAATATTTCCCGACAAGCTAGCCTCACCAAATTTGGTATGCAGTATTCTACAATTAAAATATTCGATTAGAGTAGAAATGAGCCGTCTTTTTGTGTTTTTTGGAACAAAAAAAAAAAAAAAACATATTCTACATAAAGTCTTCATTTAATGTCTTATTATTTATAAAATATAAAAATTTTAACAAGTAATTTTAAAAAAAATTCAAAAAAATTTCAATATTATTAAATTTGATTCACAAAATCAAAGCGTTTTGGATAGTTATTGGATATGCGGCAGCAGTATGTATTCAGGAAAATAAATTATCAATTTTTCCAATACAATTTTTTGAGATTTTACCAAAAAAAAACTTGTAATAAAATTTTTTAACTGAAAGAAAAAGATAAAGTGACCACGCCCACTTTTTTTGATATATTTAAAATCGCAGAACGCCTTTACCGATTTTCCTATTTTTTTAAATGATCGCATCGCAATAGCTCACAAACGTTTTTTACAGAAAGAAAAATTGTACACGCCCACTAATGCTTAAAATTCCAACGATGAGGTCATTCAATTTCAAATGGGCCGCTAACTTAGCAGTAACGAAGCAATTTGGCGAATTTTTTCATTTGCCATTCATGAAAGTTATGCAACTGTTGTTCATTTAGCCGTACATCTGGAAAATTGTCAAAGAGTGTGCTTTACTGAGGAGAATGTATTACAACGAGTTGATCGACCGTCATCTACAACATTCACCAGCTTTTTTGAAATGTGCCGGAATGATGTAGTTGCCCGAACTTTGAATCTATCGTCAAAGAAATTTCAACGACAAAAACAGCAAAATCCAGTTCCAGGTTTATACACCCCCCCCATGTTTCTATTTGCATATGCTATTAATCAACGTTCGTGGCCCAACATCATTCCAAGATTTGGGAACTCTAAATGGTGAATTGTGTGACACGTATAGAGAAGAGTGTCAACGCTTGTGATTGTTAGAGAATGACACTGATTGGGAATACACTCTCGGAGATGCTGTGCTTTCGTCAAAGGCTCATCAAATACGAACATTGTTTTCGATAATTATCTCAACATGCTTCTCATCTAAACCAACTGATTTGTGGAGGAAATACAAAGATGCCATGTGTGATGGAACAAACGTTCCACTGTTAAATCGACAAGAAAACTCTTATGAATGTTTTTGAAAAATGGAACCGTAGGGTTTTTTTGTACGCTCCTGATGGAAAAACTTTTTTGATCGCGTTTATTTTGACAACAATACGCTCGCAGAATGATATATTGCAGTTGCTTCATCAGGAATTGCAGCTACGTTGTTGGAAGGCGGTCGAACTGCTAATTCAGCACTCATAAATGTGCAAATCAATGAAAATCCAACATGCAACATTTCCAAGAGCGGTGCGATGGCCAAAGTTTTGCAGCAAAGCAAACTGATAGTTTGGGATGAGTGTACAATGGCTCATAACAAGTCTTTGGAGGCATAAGATAAAACGTAGCAAGATTTACAAAACAATCAAAGCCCGTTTGGTGAGTTTCGGCAAACTTTGCAAGTGATTCCACGGTCAACGCCAGCCGATGAACTTTTGTGGAAACTCGTCAAGAAACTCAAATTCACTATGATAAAATTGACATCGATGTCGACGAATTGAATTTTAAGATTCAAAGTGAAATTGCTGTCGAATTGATGACGTACAATTCGGTGGATCCGTTACTTCCCAAGATGATGTCGTCAACTATCCAAGCGAGTTTTTAAACTCGCTTGAATTACCCAGATTACCGCCTCACAACCACCAACTGACAGTCGGATCGGTAATCATAATGTTACGAAACATAAACCAACCACTTCTTTGTAATGGCACTCGACTTGCAGTAAAAAACCTGATGAATAACGTCATCGAAGCAACAATACTTAAAGGAAAGTACAAAGGAGAAGACCTTTTTTTTACCACGAATCCCAATGGCTCCGACCGTCATGCCATTCGATTTTAAATGCTTGCAATTTCTGGTACGACTTGCATTCGCAATGACAATTAACAAATCTCAAGGGCAGTCATTGCGACATTAACCGCAAACACGTAATCTCGAATGGTCAATTGTGTGTCGCCTGTTCCCGTGTCGGAACACCATCAGCATTATTTGTTTACAAAAAATGTCGTATATCATAGAGCATTGTGATCGAAATTATGATATCACAGCAAAGCCAACGAAAACAGTATTTCTTTATTTTAATTGGTTACCTGAACATCAATGTGAATTAAACTTTTGTAATTATCAAGTGAAATCATTAATACTACCATAACTCAGTGCGCTGCACTACCCGTAGTAAAATTAAAAATAAATGAATTTTTGATACAATGGTATGAAAATAACACATGAGCGGAGTTCACAATCCTGTGCAAATGGTCTTTCATCATTGTATATGCATTGCATTTTTACGTTACAGTAACAAACTATTCAGAAATACACCATTGCATAAATTTACAATACAAATGCACAAGATTGTGAATACCGCTATTGCAAATATTGAGAATATCTCAATTCCAGTTCACTTGATATTCGAAAATAACTATCTTGGTATAGGAGATTCCACTCCATTGTTCTTATCGACCTATTTGTATGTACTCATTTTAATATTTACTTTAGCTACTATAATTCATCAATTATAACTATTTCCTTTATATGGTAGGGGTCATTCCAGCTAAGTCGATCCTGCCCAATTTCAGCCAAAACATCGTAAAATTATAAGTGATTCAGACAAAGCTTAAAGACTCCTAAAATTATAATTGTCTATGTAATGGCGCTGCACATCCATTGTTCCGGTCAACAGCGATAGTAAATTGATTCATTCAAAGTTTAAATATTTTTACAATTATAGTTCTTCAGATATTCGAAATTAACTATTTACTTTGTACGGGAGATGCCAAGACCACTAATGCAATCCCGACCATTTTCAGCCAAGTTAAGTAAAATGATAAGAGTGCTATGCGGACATAGTTTGAAGAATCTTAGAAGTAACTATTTACTTTGTATGGGAGGTGACACACCTCCTGTTCCGATCGCTCCCATTTTTGGTTAAACCTCATGTCACTGATAAGAAATTTATTATTCACTTTGTATTAGATGTGCTACGCCCACTAATCCAATCCCGAAAATTTTCAGCGAAACTATGCTAAATGATAAATGAGCCATTCGGACAAAATTTTAAGAATCTTGCAATTATAGTTCTCAAAATATTTAAAAATAACTATTTACTTTGTATGGGAGTTGAATCACCACCTGTTCCGTGCCATTTTTGTTTAACCTTAATGCAGTGGTAAGAAATTGATTCGTACAAATTTTGAAGACTGTCACAATTATAGTTCTGCTATTACTATTTACTTACAATTGCATATACAGAAAAAAAAAAGTTTTCATTTATTTTCTACAACAACTCTCACTTAAAACAGTTCTTATTAATACTAAACCGATATCAATAAAATATATATTGTGCACATCTGTAAATAAATACCTTTCAAATGGTGAATTTTTTACCCAAATTGGTTATATAATGTGAACATAAAAGGGGTCTAAAGAAATCGATTTCCCTATTAATATTATACGATATGGTTTCATTCAACTAGAATAAACATTTTGGAGTTTCAGAAGTGCTCTCAAATTATTTTGGAAGAAAATTGAAAACAAATGCTTAGCAGGACAACCGTGCAATCCATGTTACCATGTTATCAACTAAAACATGATTTATGCAACATGGATTGTCTATTATGGAATCACCTGCACTTTTGCCAGATCATAATGCTATGAAGAACATTCGGTTGAAATTATAATTTTGAATGATTTCATAAATTCTATACATAATCGCATTTACGAAACAACTACATATGTAGCTTAACCCGGTGTCCTGTATAAAAAAATAAAGTTAATATACAGTCGCATTTCCATAACTCGAACTAATTATATTAGAGTAAGGGAATACAATTCACCTTCGTAACTCGAACATTCATAACTCGACCGAAATACACAAATTTTTTTTATATCAATAATCTTTCAAGCCTGTAAATTTTTTGTGACGTAATCTTTTTGTAAAACTAATGATAACTTTGGAAATAAAGGCACTTAAGTGTATATGACAATAAGGTTGTTCACGGTTGCCTGGTTATCGGGTTATTTGCTTATCGGGTTATTTCTACACCAAACAATTTCTTTGAAAAATATAACCAACTTTGCCCAACTCATTCCTGTGTTAATAGCTTATGTGGTTATTTGCTTATTTCTAGTGTTGGAAAATAATAAAAATTTATTTCAAAAAATTGATATGAATTTTATTATTTTGTTTGTATTTTTATTTTATGTTTATTCTATTTTTAGTTTTGTAATAAAAATCTTAAATGAAAATGAGATTGGAATCAGCAGCAATCCATTCTTCCTCGCTAAATAAATACTGTGGAATCGTGATAGCTTCCTGGGCTACCCACATATGCATGTAATATGCTAGGTATTCGTAACATGAAACTTATTTGAGTAAATTTGTTGGCGGAACTCTTCGAATATCTTAGTCTTCAAATGTCAAAGTCACCGACGCACTGCCGTAATTTCTTTTAAAATAGTCTTTAGGTAATTTTATTCAGAGTAACACCATCTGCCACTTCATATATTGTTGCAATTTTTCGTACTGAAGCACTCTACAACGACATGCCTAGATGGTAAAAGACGATGGCGAGTTCCAATCCACGGGCAGTTGTAAATTCGAACTTGTACCTTTAAAAATTATATCGTTTGAAAATATGTTTTCAGAAGATTTATGACACTGTTCGGTGTCTACTGTGTCTATATATGTGAAAACATTTATAATTTGCATCTAATGAAGAGCAAATTATATATATTCAGATAACAACCGTGAATAACCTTAATATGTATTTCTTTTATCAACATTGAAATAGCAGTGCTGGATTATTGAATTCATTTGTTATACCCTACACCACCATAGTGGGGAGGGTATATTGGATTTGTGCAGATGTTTGTAACGCCCAAAAATATTAGTCTAACACCCACCTTAAATTATACCGATCGACTCAGAATCATTTTCTGAGTCGATTAAACAATGTCCGTCCGTCCGTCCGTCTGGCTGGCTGGTTGTCCATGTAAACCTTGTGCGCAGAGTACAGGTCGCAATTTTGAAAATATTTCGATAAAATTTGGTACATATCATTTTTTCGGCCCAAGGACCAAGCCTATTGAAACTGGCTGATATCGATCCATTATTTCATCTAGCCCCCATACAAATGTCCTCCCGAAATTGTACTTTATTGGTCATAAATGTTTAATTTATATAGGTATCTACACAATTTTTTCTCCAAATAAGTTTTATATATACGGAATTCATGTCACCAAATTATATTATGATCGGTCCATATTTAGTCATAGCTCCCATATAAGACCTGCTTCCGATAATCACTTTAACGAGTATAAATCTCCTAAAAATGTTGGTATACACATAAAATTCAACACAAATAACTTCAATGTAGACATTAATCACATTACCAAATTTCATGGTGATCGGTCCATAATCTGTCATAGCTCCCATATAAGGTCCACTTCCGAAAATCACTCACGAATATAAATTATTGAAATTTTGAAAGAAAAAAGTTTTTGCTCATTTACTTAGTGTAGGGTATTATATGGTCGGGCTTGACCGACCATACTTTCTTACTTGTTTTAATTTGTTTTTAAAGAAATCAAATATTTTTTAAGAGTAAAGTACAATTCAGTTAAATATGTTGAATTTATTGTATATTTAATGTTAAATATCGTTCGTTTTTCTATAACAATTGTTAGCATTGCTTAGCAAAAATTTATTTTAAAGTTAAGAAGATAAAGAAAATCGTTTCCATATATTTAACTCTATATCAAACACTATAGAATATAAAGAAAAAATAGAAAATAGGGACTGCAAACGAAAAACTGCACCTCAGAACGATCGAAATATCGTCAGAATCATCAAATGCAATCCATTACATCTGCCAATCAAATAAAAACTGAATTAAATTTAGAATTTATTGATATAACTGTAAGGAGATGATATCTAGATGCAAACTTCACAGAACGAAGTCCATGGAAAAAGCCACTATGTAAAAAAATACATAGTGGTACTCGTTTGGAGTACCACTATATATATTTTGTGAACTGACGGGTCTAAACTAGTTTTATTTGGAAGTTCAGGCCGTAGGCAATATATTCGACGTCCACTCTCTTCTGCATGTCAAACATAGTACACTGTGAAACAAGTTAAAATATTTCAAAATTACCACTAAATTTTGCAACTGTACATACTTATGAATTATATAACTCGAAGTATTTTGCTATCAAAACCTATATCTGGAGCAACATTAAAGGAAATTCAATGTAGTTAGCATAAACAAGCAGAGGTTGGCTTAATAATTGGAAGCATAGGTATTGAGCAAAATATGTAATTGATGAAACGTTCAATTAATTCATTAAACATATTCACTACCGAATGCAGGACTACAAATGCCGCTAGCAACAATTGTCGCCGTGTCGTCACCTACTTAATTATTTTGTTGTTCAAATATGTACATACATATTTCATTGTTGACACTTTAAAATATTTAATTTTTATAAAAATTCAAAATATGCTAATATACCGTAAAAATAGCTCTGTTCAATAACTAAAAGTTGTTACTAGTTAGTAACAATTGTTACTGGAAAAGCGTTCATTAACTCAAAAAACTAGCAAGTAGAGAAAAAATCAAGAGCGTATAAATTTTAGAGAGTGTTCTCTCGTTGCAAACTATTACAAGTTCTATTTTGAACTCGTAATAGTTAGCAGCTTATATTTCATATGTTTTGTGTTATTGTTTATTTATTTACAATTTTATTTTTGTGGTGAAAAAAATAAAATTGAAGAAAATGTGAATATTTATACATTTTAAAAGGAAAAAATATGAAAATTGTGTGTATACATTTTTTGTTACTGGAAAAGCGTTCATTTACTTTTTACTATTTTTGAGAATTTAAGAGAGTAATTTTGTATATTTTGATTTTATTCTCTCGTTGCAAGTATTTACTGGGATAGTAAATGAACAGACCTAATATTAGAACAAATCAATTTATATGGTTATAAACCCCTTAATTCTTAATGCATTTATAATATTTAGACCCATTTTCTCAATCTCTGGTTATCGTTTTTCGTAACGATATGCTTCTAATTAATGTAATTTTTGTATGAAAACTGTCAGTAATCGTCAGGATAAAAAATAACCAGAGATCGAGTTAATGGAGCTTAATGTTTTTGATGTTCTGTTTTGTTTGTTTAATAAAACAACATATTTTTAAGCTCTTATATATTTTTAATTATGTTGACAGAAATCACTTTAACTTGGCTACAGCGGCAGTGGTCTTGTAGCAGTGTTGTCGTGAAAATAATAATTTTCATATACACACATGTTTTCTATTTTTTTTTATGTATTTAATGCATAATACCAAGGCGAATTTATACAAGGTGGAGTCAGTCAATCAGCTGATAACTTTTTTTTTTCGCTTTTTGGTTCTAACAGTTGTCAAAGCTTTTGTTTATATTTAAATATCTACATATTCTAAGCTTATTAACAAAATATTTATTTTTTACATAAATAAGTAAAGCCCTCACTATTCAATTATCTACATTATATTAAGTTTTAATACATATTTGTTTAATTTTTAATTTTTGTTTTTTGACATTTGTTAAGACCAATTGTTGTTTTTGTAGAACTGCCACCACCTTGTATGAATTCGCCTTGGCATAATACATAAAATATCTTGATGATGTGGATTATTAAAAAGCGTGCGGCGAAGGCAATGACATTAATGAAGTGTTTTAACTATTCGCAGTTCACTGACGTTTTATCGAATTTATTACAAAAGTACTGTGAACGGGTTGTTTTTAATGCAGATAAAACAGGATTGGTTAAATGTTTGGTGGATAAGAAATTAAGTTTTAAAAACCAGCATTACTACGGAGGCAAAAATAGCAAGCTGCATGTTATGTTTATGCTTGCAGCAAATACGTGAACAAAATAACTTGCAATGCTACTCTTGAGATTACATTGAAGTAGATGGTGAGCACAACTGGCTATCCTACATATGCCCTGAATCAGAAGATGCAGTCTTAAACGGAACGGAGAGTGATGGCGAGTGTTTTGTGGAAGAAACTATTCATCAGCCTTTCAGAAATGATGTAGAAAATTCTTTGCGAACGTTGAATTCATATTTGCAAACGAATGACATTAAAACTATATGGCTTTGACCAAATTAGAGTCATTTTGTACTGAAAAAAGGACATTTTCATTCACTAATTTCAGAATATTATACTTCACTGTTATTACGTATGCATACTTAGGTATGTAGTTGTCAGTTTGTGCCTGTTTTAAATAAAAAATACATAATATACAAATTGAAAGTATAAAAAATATCATGTGATTTTAAAAAAGTTAGAAGACTCTAGCTTTAACAGTTCTTTAGATAATCGAATATAACTATTTACTTTGTATGTTCTGATACCACTCATGAGTACTTTCGTTCAGTTGTTTTCAACTACGTAGAATGGTAACAAAATAACACAATTCTGCAAATATTCAAAATGAACTATTTACTGTGTATGGGAGGTTGCACGACCACTAATGAAATATCGACCATTTTCTGAGAACTATTCGGACAAAGTTTGAAGAATCTTGGAATTATTCTCAAAATATATAGAAATAACTATTTACTTTGTATGGTAGGTGACTCACCACCTCATCGGACCCCTTCCATTTTTGATTAAACTTCAAGTTGATTTGTATAAAGTTTGAAGACTATTATATAGCTCTGCAGATATTAGAAAAAAAAAAACTATTGATATATGTACATAAAATAAAACAAGTAAGATAGTATAGCCGACCGTATGAAACCCTACACTGAGAAGATGTTGAAGATGCCATAAAATTAGGGGACACATCTTCCTTATATATATAATGCATTTGTATTGAATTTTATTTGAATACCAAAACTTTTAAGAGATTTATGCTAGCCTTACATGGGAGCTATGGCTAATTAAGGAGCGATCGTCACTTAATTTGGTGATGTGCGGCTTATACAAAACGTATTACTGCTGTTTTTTTTTTTTTTTGGATTTCTATATAACTAGGAAATTTATGAGAGCTTAACTATTTTCAGATAGGACAATTAATCCTAACCAAATTCAATAGACTATGTCCTTGGGGCAATAGCAAAGTTTGTGTCAAATTCTGCGAATTATTTTGAAATTGCGACCTGTAGTTTGATTACAAGGTTTACATGGACAGACATCACTTAATCGACTCAGAAAGTGATACTGAGCAGATTGGTTACTTTAAGGTTGGGACAATATTTTTGCATGTTACAAACATCACCAATGCACCCTTCTCACTGTGGTGTTATAATAACAACGGTAAAATACAAAAATAAACACTATTAAATTATGCTTATAGCTCATAAAAAACTAATTTTTTTCCCCAAATTGCATGAGCTTGTCTATTAATATATAGAAGATTTTCTATATATGAATTTGGTCATTCCCCCTAAGCCGATCCCAATTTCAACCAAACATTGTAAAAATATAATAAAGTGATTCAGACAAAGCTTAAATACTCTCTGCTACAACCACTGTTACGATTTCTCTTCATAATTCTCAAGATATGTAGAAATAACTCTTTACTTTGTATGGAAGGAGCAACAACCCCTGTTCCGATCGATCCCATTTTTGGTTAAAATTCATGCAGTGATATAAAGTTTATACCCCCAAAATTATAGATTTGCAGATATTAGAAAATAACTATTTACTTTGTATGGGTGGTGTCACAAGTTGTGAATCACAACCATTTATCCAATCATGCTCATTTTCAGCGAACCTGTGCTCAATGGCACCGCAAAGATTTGCGGCTTTCAGAATTATATAAACACATTATTTATTTTGTTTTGCTTTTCTGTGCAACTAAACATAAGTATGTACTTTTATCGTAAAAAATTCGCGAAAAAGTACTTTTTAGCTCAGCTACACCTTCTCTATTGTCATGGGAAATTTTATTAACATCGCACTATTGGTTTAGAATTTATAGATTTATTTCCACATTTTTTTAATTTTCCCCACTGTGTGTTAGTTGGCTCCTGTAAGTTGCGTCATTTAGATTGTGGTTGACAGCAATTGATTGCAGATAGAGATGCCGAACGGGGAATCCCGAATCCCGGAATTTTTCAATTTTAAATCCCGGGATTTTCTAAATAACATTTTTCATAAATAGACAGGGGAAATAGCATGTATTTTGACATTCAACATGCCCGAATATTGCAAAGTGATGTTCAGCAAAGTTATTAAGCTCAACGTCTGCTGCAACATAGATAATAAAGGAATGCTTTATATTTGGTTTTCCTTGAGTGAGGCCCTGGAAAATCAATTTTTCATCATTATTTTTCATAGTTTATCTAACAAAACTCAATTAAAATTCTCTTCAAATGAAATTGATTTTATCTCAGATGAGGAGCTCGAACAAAATGCAAATATTTCGATTGCTCAAAGGCTAAAAGATATCTATATATGTAAATATATAAATGTCTTTGTAAGTTTGTTTGTTTGTTTGTTTGTTTGTTTGTTTGTTTGTTTGTTTGTTTGATTGTTTGTTTGAGCATCACGCCTAAACGGCTGAATCGATTTTATTGAAATTTGGAACGTAGATAGATCCTTACTTGGAAGCGTCAATAGGCTATAACTCTTTTCAATACTTGGACCAGAAAGGGGTAAACAGGGGGAAAACCGGTAAAATTGGTACCTTTAGTTCTTAAACAATAAATACTAAACGGCCGAAACGATTTTATTGAAATTTCCAACATAGACTACGACAGGGGTAGCGAAGCGCACCGGTTCAAGCTAGTTATTAATAAATGTAAAAGCCCCCAAATAACAATAACGAAACCAAAATGGATCTAACAAATATCAAAATGGCCCTAGCATAGTCGGAGACACCATTTAAAGTTATATTAAAAATGGTATTACTACAAAACGCAGTAAAGTTTGGAGATAATTTTTTTATTTAAAAAAACGCAAATATTTTTTTATAAATATATCAACCTGGCTCGAATCTATATTTAAAATTTGTGGTAACAGGAAAGAATAAAAAGGGTAACACAAATTTTGACTTTAAAAAATCGTTTTGTGTGTGAGGTTTTTATTCCAAAATGACCCGACATTTTTTTTAGTAAATAACACAAAATTTGCCATCGCATAGTGCTAGGTCCAAAATTTGGTTATAGGCCTAATGTACATTGTACATACTTTAGTGTTTTTCTTCTTATATAATGTACATACTCATGCATGTATTTTATTGCAATCAAATGTGATTTATTTATGAATTATATATATATTTTTTTGTATGTATATTAGAGTGATGTATATTAGAGTATGGAAAAAAGTTTGTGTTCGATTTTTGAAGGGTGCCGGGTGGAATATTGTGACACTAGGTCTAAAAGTTAAGTGTTGAAAATTTTAGCCAAATCGGACAACGATTTCGGGACGCGCATCGAGGTCAACGGTTAGATATATGCAAAATTTTACTGTTTATATGAAATAAATTTGTAAAACTCCTTAACTATCTCCATTATGTCACAGAAATATGTAGATTTATTTATATTAATGAAAATTACAGCCAAACAATTTTTTTTCATATTAAACCTATATCTCTTTTGGATCAAATTGACCCACAAACTGTATTATCGTTAAAATTTTTTCAGTTTTTGTAAAAATTTTGCTACTAAATAAATATTTTTGCAATCGAATGCATAATAATCGAAATGTGTACGTAATTGTCGTTCTAATGAGATATAAAAGACAAAAATTGGTTTAAATATTTTAAAGTTATTAAAAATTCCCCAGACCATTAACGTGTCTCAGGTCACTTGAACAAGAAATGTAGGAACAAAATTAACATATTTTAAGAAATATTAAAATAAAAGCTAATTTTTACTTAACATATATCCGTATTTACATTCGAATGAGTTTTTGTCTTTGTAGAATACTGTTAACCTATTTTTTTAACGGCAGTTTCGAATCTCCATTTTCAAATTTTTAAAAATTTTGTTAAACAAATTTCAGAATTTTTTGATCATCACATTGGGATTTATTGAGATCATAATAGAGAATAAAAATATGAAAAATTTATGTCAATACCTCTTACAGTTTTTCCGTACCTACGATTTAAATTTTGTGATTTTCGGGAAAAAATATTTTTTTGGCCAAATTTTGGCGAATGAAAGCTATTTCCTTACTGTTAAGAATTTTTAGTAAAATCTATACAGAATCTTATAGTTCAGATCATTTTAAATATACTCTGAAAGTTTTACTAAAAGCGGACAACTTTAACCCTTAAATGGTGAAGGTTAAATGTAAATTTTAGCAATATTTGGAGTTTCTAATGTAAAGATGTTTATCCCGAAACCCGGGATTTTTAAACATCAGTCCCAATTGGCATCTCTAATTGCAGACTACCGCGTGATTTGAGGATAAAATTGTGGTTTACTGAATTTGGTTGTGGTCCCATAAGAACGGAAGACGAAACGTGAATTCACCACAACACACCAGTGACTAAGCAGCAGTAACAGTGGATTTCTTGGGATGAATCAGCGCCAAAGAAGGCGACCGTTTTTAGGGATGCACGCGGTATAATGTGGATTATTACCTTCAAAGGGTAATAAAATCAATGACGAATAGATGACATCTTATTAAATTTGGCCAAGAAAAAAGTTATTTTTCACCAGGACAATGCACACATGTGCAGTTTACATCGCGAAAATATTTGCATTTTGACTTAGGCACAGATTGCACAGTTTCCGAGACATTTAAGCGTTTACATGTGGACCCTTATTAACTAATGTAGATTTTTTTTTAAATACGATTTATATTATTATTATTATGTCCTGTGGTTCCTATAAGGAACAAAGGGCCACTCAAGCTGAACTCAAATTTCGTGACGACCAATAAATAATGTACTTCTCGTTGCCCTCTAATGAAAACGAAAAGATCAATTAAAAATCAGTCTTGCATCTAATTAAAGCAAGATGTCAGCTTTTATAAGAATTACATTTCGAATTGTTCTGAAGATACGAATGTTTATAACTTGAAGAATGTGTAAAAGTTCACAATTTATTGGGAAGTGTTGGTGTTTTTACTCTGTAGCGTGTTTAATTATATAGTTTATGTCCAATCAACATACATATTATATATACAGGATTTTTTAACAATAAATTAATTAATTAATTAATAAGGATTACATAAACACACAAACATTAAAACTATTTACATAAAACATTCATTGCCAAAAAAATAAAGATCGAACTATAAAAAATGAACGCTTAATACTGACCTGTTTTTCTTTGAGCAGACGCAATCTCTGTAAAAGTGGCAAACCCGCTCCAATTGGACTTGGAGACTTGTCGTGCAATTCTTCTTTTTCTTCGGCTGTTTCTTCTTTTTCATCCGATCGTACTCGGGACATTCGCTTTAACATTGATTTGCCGTTTTTAGGAGACGTACTGTGTAACGGCTGCATTTCTAAGGATTCATCGCTTCTTCGTGTTGGCCTATTTAAATAGTAGAAAAAACATTTTACACACATTTGAAACGTAGACTTTTTTAAACTAAAGTATATGTATATTTTGAAATTAAATTAAGACGTCTATTAACATTTTCTTTCTTTTCTGCCGTCGTGTTCTGTAAACTGAAAATATTTGAATGGGTCCTTTTTCCTACATATTCAATACATTTTTTCAGTTGCTAAATAATAGTTACTCTTTGAAAATTAATATTAATTATATTTAAAGGACTTATTCATAGCGAAATTTTAAACTAATCAAAAGTTTATAAAAATTTATTATGAATATGGGGTAAAACACTAAAAGAAAATCTATGAACATTTAATTGCTTAAATTTTTATATGAATCTTTTACACTTAAAGGTTTCAGTGAGTCACTGATTTGGTTTTAGAGAAAACTAAAAATACAAATTAGTAATTATAAGAAAAATACACATATAATTTATGAACAATCTGGAATTATTTATTATTTTTTCAAATATAGTAAAATGTTTCAGAGATCAAAGATTATACGTACATAAATCTAACAACATATCTATACCTCACAATGTATTTCATGGATTAAGGATTTTATTTGAGACTAATAATCGTACCAATGCATTGAATTATATATTTACAGAACAGAACGTATATGTGCGTTAGAGTGGCCCTTATATTAGACATTTTCAATTTTTCATGCTCCCCAAGAATTGCTCTCAGTCATGTAAAACCAAATACTAAAAATCTGAGCAAAATCGGATAACGTTTAGAGATTGATTATTTTATTTGAAATTCGAAATGTAAAAAACTTATTGTAAAAAAAAAAAAATACAATTACAAATAGTTTTTATATTTAAATATAAAATATATACATTTTCTGATATTGAAATTTTAAATTTTTTTTGGACTAAAAATGTTAATGCGTGGAAATCGATTTACAATATGAGGGATTTCGAGAAAATTTACTTTTTTGAAGTTAACCTTTCAGTTCAACTACCGTACCGATATTCTTTACATAATTTCCAATTATAAAAATACAAATTTAAAATGAATAATTGTGTTTATTGAAATCTACAGAATTTAAAATATAATTGGTCAATTCACAAGGTCTCTTATCAGTCATATTGTCATAATGTCTTAATATATCACGACTCGGCGGTTCGGCTTAACCGACTCTTATGCATTAGGCGTTGGTCTCTGCTGGTTGGTCACGATATCAAAATAAACATAGCATAGAAAGTAGTATTATTTTAGGATATTTTTTGCTTGAAAAGCAATAAAAACCATTTAACGTCCGATAAGAAAATCTGACGGTACCTAGGCACGTAGTAGCTTTCGCTGTAATGTATTCCAACCAAACCCCCCAATAAATAATTTTGTACCGGGGGATTTACCTGTTCGCATGGAAACAGATTCCGAACTAATCAACGTTAGTATAGAAGATGTTCAGAAGATCATAAAGGACAATCCTTAACTAAAAAATCTCCAGGTTATGATTTAATTACACCTTCCATGATTGGAAACCTGCCAGATATGACAATTGTTGTGCTCACAGTATTATTGAATGCGATCTTGTCTCTAGGAGTTTTTCCGAATGATTGGAAAATCTCCCAAATTATAATGATACCCAAGCAAGGAAAGGATTTGACATTGGCATCATCCTACAGACCTATTAGCTTATTGCCTTGTTTGTCTAAACTATTTGAGAGAATAATCCAAGGGAAAATTCTGACATTCTTAAATAGCCAAAACATTATCCCAGATCATCAATTCGGATTCCGTAAGCAACACGGAACAATTGAGCAAGTTAACCGCCTAACTGGAGAGATACGAAAATCTTTCGAACTAAAAAAGTACTGTTCGGCCATATTTCTAGATGTTGCCCAGGTTTTTGACAAGGTTTGGCATAAAGGTCTAATACATAAGATTAAACGCCTACTGCCTTCTAGTACACACAAAATGCTAGAGTCTTACCTATCGGACCGCTTGTTTAGGATCAAATGCGGCGATTATGTGACAGGCGACTATGCGATCAATGCTGGTGTACCCCAGGGAAGTGTTCTAGGACCAACCCTGTACCTATTATACACCTCTGATTTGCCCGAGTCCGAAGAATTAACCATTTCCACCTTTGCAGACGACACTGCAATTCTTAGTTCTCATGTGGACTCAGGCACGTAGAGACGTGGTTAAGAAATTGGAGAATACAAGTAAATGAAATCAAAAGCAAGCACATAACGTTTTCACTTAGGAGAGGAAGTTGTCCACCAGTGACACTAAACAGTGTGAACATCCCACAGTCTGACCACGTTACATACCTCGGCATTCATTTAGATAGACGTCTTACTTGGCGTCGGCACATAGAAGCCAAGTGGCTCCACATGAAACAAAAAGCTTATAATTTACACTGGCTAATCCACCATCAATCGAAATTAAGCCTTAACTGCAAAGTCATCATGTATAAGACAGTCTTAAAACCAATTTGGACATACGGAATCCAACTATGGGGAACAGCAAGTAATACCAGTATAGATCTCATACAGAGGGCACAATCCAAAATTCTTAGAACCATGACGGGGGCTCCATGGTACATAAGAAATGAGAACATCCACAGAGACTTAGAAGAGCCATTGTTAAAGGGCGAATTTAGAAAAACTCGTGAAGCTTATTTATTAAAACTACATCATCATCCGATCCCGATCGCAAGGCTACTTACAGTAACTCAAGACAGATCAAGGCTGCGTAGAGCTGATTTACTGATTTACCACACTGAATAATAATTGTTTAGTTATAAGATTTAATTACTTATTGTAAGGCCTGGACATTAAAGGCAGGAACAATATTATAATAAACGTTAAAAAAAAATAACAATTATGTTGTGATTTTTATTATAAATGTCATAATTGTTACGGTCCCTAAATTTAAGTGGTACACATTACACGAACTTGGGTTACAGTGGTAAAACATTATTTTTACCTACTAATCGAAATGTGCCACTTTAGCTATATAAAACAATCAAACATAAATTTTTCTATGGAACTGTACCAAATTTTGTTTGTTACTTGGGACCAAAAAAATATTGACCACGTGCATTATCTTTCAATACACGAGTAAATAGCCAACATATCAATTACTCATGAAAGCACATGTGCAATTGTCGTTTCAAACAAACTGTAAAATGTACGACAAATCAGTGTTATCATACCTTCAATAGTTTCGGAAAAAAAGACACAGGTCCACATTGGACGCTCAGTCCACAATACCCGAAGTTACCCTATTATTGGTAACATACATATATAAATTTGTTATAATAACTAATAATTAAGTTGGATGTTAGACTAATATTTTTGGGCGTTACAAACATCAGCACAAACGCATAATACTCTCCCCACTATGGTGTTGTAGAGTATAAATTAGTTTCCTTCAATTTCTTGCAATTTCGTTAAAAAAAAATTGAAAACATACATTACATAATTTGAGATATGCATAAAATTTTATGATTCTTGGTTGGATTTGGTACATGATGATATACATTTTTATATGTTATATTTAAACAAAAACTATTTTCAATTGTATTTTTTTAAAATTTTCAACATTCGGTTTTTTGAATTTAAAAAAAAAAAAACGTTTTCTAATAGAAATTTAAGCTAATTTTTCGTTTTTTCAGAAAGTCCTTAAGAGAACACTATAAACAATTTTTTAAATTATATATCAATCCAACGGTAATAATATATCATAAAAATCTATCCATTATCCTTCACTTGCACCTTTTCGGTTTTATTAGTTTAATATATTTTTTTTTTTAATTTTGTTTCGATTTAAATGAAATTATGACTCACTGAACAAATTTTAGATTTCTGTAGAATTTAATAAAATCATTTTTTAAAAATTTTGTTCGTCGCATATAGTATGTATGTATAGTATAACTGTAGTACCCCACCCGGTGGGTATTGCTAAACCATTTACATTACATTAGGGTGACAGCCGATTTTTTTTTTTAGATTTCAAAAAGTGTTGGGTGGAATATTGTGATTAAGGGTTAATTTCCATTTTTGCACTGTTATTGTATATTTTAGATTTTATGTTATATTTTTCTCAAGTTTCATTAAAATTGGCCCAAAAATATATAACATTTCGGCATCTTTACATTAGAAATTCCAAATATTGAAAAATTTGACCTTTGACCTTCACGGTTTAAGGGTTAACGTTTTCCAATTTTAGTAAAACTTTCATAGTATATCTAGAATTATCTGTGTTATAAGATTCTGTAGAGGTTTTACTTAAAATTCGTAACAGTAAGGAAATTGCTCTCATTCACCAAAATATGGCCAAAAAAATATTTTTTCCCGAAAATCACAAAATTTAAATCGTAGGTACGGAAAAACTGTTAGAGGTATGGACATAGTTTTTTCATATTTTTATTCTCTATCTACAAAATTTTTAATAATTTGAAAATGGAGATTTGAAACTGCCGTTAAAAAAAATAATTTTTTTTGGCCATCCCTGAGAATAGATTAGCGGTATTCTACAAAGACTAAAACTCATACGAATATAAATACGGATATATTTTAATAAAAATTAGCTTTTATTTTAATATTTCTTAAAATATTTTAATTTTGTTCGTTAATGGTCTGGGGAATTTTTAATAACTTTAACATTTTTTAACCAATTTTTATCCTTTATATCTCATTAGAACGACAATTACGTACACATTTCGACTCTTATGCATTCGATTTCAAAAATAATTATTTAGGAGCAACATTTTTACAAAAACTGAAAAATTTGCATTTTTTCCGAATTTTAACGATAATACTGTTTGACCCAAAGGAGATATAGATTTAATCTCAAAAATATTTTTTTGACTGTAATTTTCATTAATATAAATCTACATATTTCTGTAACATAATGCAGAAAGTTAAGGAGTTTTACAAATTTATTTCATATAAATAGTAAAATTTTGCATATATCTGACCTTTGACCTCGATGCGCGTCCCGAAATCGTTGTCCGATTTGGCTCAAATTTTCAGTACTTATCTTTTAGACCTAGTGTCACAATATTCCACCCGGCACCTTTCAAAAATCGAACTCAAATTTTTTCCCATACAACTGATTGTCACTCTAATGTACATAATAAAACTTTTGGTAAGGCGAAGGTTAAGTTAAGTTTTTATTTTTAAAAATAGTTTCTAGGTTTTTTATTTCGTAAAATTTATTTGATAATTATCCCTTCTGCGTGTATTCCTGATATAATGTATTTCCTAATTCGCATATTTTTGAGAAAATCATTGTATTTTGAGAGATTTATTGAGGCTTAAAATACGCTGTCTACATTAATTATCTGCCCCTTACGATTATTAAATCCTGTCTTGCTAAATGCAAGTGAAATCGATAGTCTATAATTTATTATTAATGTTTTGGAGTAAAACAATCTCTACAGCTTTGTTTCGTGTATCAAATTTCATACATTGCAACAGAGTGCAGTACTCTATTTTATATCATTCAAATATAATTTAAGAAATATGAAAGTTTAGGAATGTGTTAAACTCAAAATGAGTTACAAGAGTTCCGGATTGGATAAATTGGCTTGAGGAAAGCCTGAGAAATTTAAATCATTTGACTCAAACAGCTAAAGTCGACAGCATATTTTAAGCCTGCTACTAAATACCGTGATTTTTTAAGAACACTTCGGAACCCCTTAACATCATGTCGCAATTTATCGACAATTTTCTTCGAGGCACTATTTTCACTGCTGTCACTCTGATTCACGTGACCGTGATGATGGTGGGCCCCTGGGTGGTTTTCCGCATCTTTATCGGCCTGTGCCTTAGCATATTTTTTGTTGACACACCTTACTTCCATGAGACGCTTTCTACCAAGAGTCTGTAGGATCTCCTGTGCTTCGGGGTAATCTTTCATTGCGGCCAGCACATCTTCGCGCGATAACGAAAACAGTTCGGAATATCCAACCGATCGAACGTCAGCAGTGCGTCTAAAAGTCAAAAATATTACGATTTATATTTATAACTATACCACATAATTAGATTTCTTTTCCGAATTATACTTGTTTAAACCATCCAAGTTGAGTATACCAATTTCACCAAAAAAATCACCAGCTTTCATGGTAGTAAGCACTTTTCCGGTCTCGCTTAAAACTTCTAAAATGCCATCTGCAATTATAAACATTTCACGAGCAACCTCTCCTTTGCGGCATATCGAGTCGCCCGGTGTAAATATGTAGGCCTTCATTTTTAACACCAAATCGTGAAGGAATTCCGGTTGACATTCTTGGAATATTGTTACTTTTTTCAAAACACTCAAATTCACATGCAATGCCAGTTCAGTTTTCAATTTATCCGGCAATAGACCCAAAGCTGTGTTTATATCACCGCCGCCTTGTATACGACCCCTTGACCAGCTGTAATCATACCACCGTAAGACACGGCGTTTCATTCCTCCAGGCACCTAAATTATACAAAAAAACCATTTAAAACAATTTTGAATTCATTGATTATATATGCAAACCTTGTGATGTCTCATATAGGTTTTAGCACCATCTAAGAGACGCTCAAACTCCAAACGATTCGCGTTACGATTGGTAATTACATTTCCAACTTGACCAACAATTGTTGCAAATATAAAAACGCCAATCAAATAGCTGACAATGGTGAAAATGTATCTGCAAACAGAAAAATAGGAAATGAATACCTCAGGTCTAGGCTCTAGAGAACTTTTTTTTTATGATCATATCAAAGTTTTCGAAAACTTGAACTGCTCTTAGCAAACATTTTAAATTAAATTGAAATAAAAAAAATATTAATGAAATAACTCACACAAATACAAATGAATATATAAGTAAATAAATTTAAATGAATCCATTGAAATTAATATCATTAATTGTTAAAGGCTGTCTCATTACTTTTCGAAAACTTTGATGTACACATATGTATGTTAACGCATTGCGGCGGTCCAGACCTCTAAAACTTTATTAATATTACTCTTAGTTACAAATATTTTATGGATCCCGATTAATGGCGGACAGCCCTAACGCATATTGATATTTATTCCAAGGAAATTAATGTATGTATGTATGAATGTACAATAAATCATTTGCATACCCGTAATTTGAACCAAATTGAAGTAATCTGGATTTAATTCCACGCCTAGGAATTGATCTTGGGCCGTCCACCGAAAAATTGATTCTTTAATTTTCATTTTAAAATAAATCCGTACAAAAATATGTGATTAAAATTGTAGTTGTAATACAAAAAAAAAATATATATATATGTACATAGTATATATGTATATTATAAGTCAACCGTAATATCTGAATTAATATTGATTATACCTACTATAGAAGGCGCGGATGGTGGGGGGGGGTTATTTGAAAAAAGAAAATTCCCGCACCACCATAAAAGAAAATTTTAATGAAATATTCAAAAGGAAAAAAAATTAATTGAAATTGTCATTGATTTAATTTTCCCCAAATGGTTCAGCTGGATCCGCGGCTGTACAATAGTTACTATGTACCTATGCATTATATCATGTATTTCTACAATTGTCTTTACAATGAATTTTGTACGAAAACGCACTGAATTTCAAAAGTTGAGACAGTTAATGGACCGATTCTAACCAGCGTCAAAAGTCTTTGTCCTCCACATCATTTTTTATTGTTGACAAGTATACAAGTTTTTGTAGTTTAATATTATGGGAGCTACACCTAATAATGAACCGATCTTCATAAAATTCGGTACATCTATTTTTATGTTTATGCATGTCGTATTTCAAGCTGATAGCAATATATGTGACCCGGTCATGAAAAGGTGGCTTATGACTCAAAAAAGAAATTGCGAGAAATAGCTGTTAAAGACAAACAATGCATTTCTTCAGTTTCTTAGTAGTTTTTCTTTTGCTTTATGAAGATTTTTATACCCTTCACCTTCGTGAGAAGGGTATATATAAATTTGTCATTCCGTTTGTAATTTCCATAATATAATTATCCGACCCTATAAAGTATATATATTGTGGATCCTTATAGATAGCGGAGTCGATTTAGCCATGTCTGCCTGTCCGTCTGTCTGTTGAAATCAATTTTCTGAAGACCCCAAATATTTTCGGGATCCAAATCCTCAATAATTCTGTGAGACATGCTTTTGAAAAGTTTCCTATTTAAAATCAGCAAAATCCATCCATAAAAAACGGAGATGGATTATGGCCTATTTTTTATCTATATCTCGATTACTAAGTCATAAATATAGACAATATGGATAATGATAGATATTTCAAAGTCCATTGCAACGATGTATATAAGGCTTTACAAAGTTGGACCTACAATGGGTCAAAATCAAGAAATATATTTTTTAACCCGAATTTTTTTCACAAAAAACTTTCTTTTGTCATAAATTGTTTTCACTAATAAGTTAAAAAATTTTTTTTTAAAAAATTTGGAAAAAAATTTTAAAAAACTATAAAAAAATTTTTTTAATTTTTTTTTTTTAATTTTATTTTAAGGTATAATTTGGTGAAGGGTATATATGATTCGGCACAGCCGAATATAGCTCTCTTACTTGTTTTTTGTAAAATCGTTTTTGCAGCGTTGAATCCTGTTTTTAAATTTTTCAATTTCATTTATTATCTTGATTCTGGATTTTCAATAAAATTCTGTTTTTCTTTCATTTGTGCTCTTCTTTCTTTACATTTTTAGTACACTTCTAAGCAAGTTAGGACTTTCTAGTTTTCACCACGTGAAAGATCGTCTCAAAAACTGTCGAAACCAAAAAAAAAAGTGGAACATTTTTTTTTGAGTCATAAGCCGGGTCACATATATAAGATATTAACCGATAAAAAAAAATTGGTCTCGTGATTTCGAATTAGTCTCGAAACTTAGTTGTGCTGAATTTTATATGGATACTGCAATTCTGTAGGCATTTATATAACATAGCAATATGTACCGTACCGATTGTGCTAATTTTTGATACCAAACTGCTTAGGACAATAATACAAATTGTTTGGAAATCCTACTGTTTGTTTGTGTATTTTGGACGTGAGAGTGTTTTACACAGGTGTACAGACAAACGGGCATAGCTCAATCGACTTTGAATTTCATAAGGATCAATGAAATATATACTTTGTTGGAATGACAAACTTATATATTCCCTCTTTCACCACTTTTGTTAGTAGAAGGTATAAAAACATAAAGTTGGCTGGCATGACTCCGAGTGGAGTTAGAATCAAATATATGGAATGATTCGAATGATACTTTACAAAATGAACTTATGATCCCGAGGAAAAGTTAGCTGTACTTTGTTTTATTCTACAAATGTTTTTTAAATTAATCCGTAACAGGTCATAGCTCCCATAAAATACACTTTAACGAGCACAAAGAAAATAGTTTTTACTCACATCGAAAGGAATTTTGTTTGATCATGTGTATTATAAGGCCTTGACCGACTGTACTCCCCTACGTGTTTTATTATAGAAACGTTTGGAATAACGATATTCTTAAAGTTACAATTTCAAAAATCATAAGTATGGTTTACTTTTTGCAACTCGGTTGACTGTGTTAAGGTCGTTTATGTTAAAAAAAACTCATTATTTTCAGCAAATTTTAATTTTCTCCACGCTCATATTTGATCGCGAGGCACTAAAATTTGTTTTTCATATTTTATAGAAAAAGCATACAAATCAATTAACAAATTATTGAGTTATGCTATTTTTTGTGATAAAATGTTTTTTCTTAACATAACTGACTGTATTTTGCCTTAAAACTTTTTTCATTCACTTTTGTATCACTAAGTCACCCACAAAAGCCACTTAATCGTCTCACTTGAAAATTGTCAATTCATAAAATTGCGTTTTAATAATTTCGCTAACAAATTAAAATACATAAAATAATTGAAATGAAATCAAACATACTCTGCATTTGTTTCTGGCGTTGGCAAATCCCCGATTGTAGTCAATGTCAATGTAGACCAATATAAACTACCTAAATATTTTCTGGTTAAAGTGGCATAATCTCCTGGACGGTATGGATATACCCAATCACCCTAAAAAAAAACAAATAGGAATTCCAAAATAATTTTCGATTATTAAACACAAACAAATAACATACCTGAAATCCCTCGGCTTCGGATAGTAAATAATAGAAACATCCAAACCAATGGGCAAGTATTAATAAAATATGAATTAGATTCACTACGCGCCATAAATTCGGCCAAACCGTTCTGCTTTCAACAATATAATAAAATCGAACAGATCTATAAACCTAAAAGATATAAAATATATTCATATACAAATTCAAATAACTATTTAATGACTGTGTATAGATATGCGCATGAGAACAACCAAAATTTTAACACAATCGAGATATTTAAAAACTTTAATCACCACTTATAAAATTTTTAACTGAAAAAAAAGAAAGTCTGCCTTTACACAGGGCAAGTTTTCTTGCCGCAAGTCTGAGTTTATAGGAGAGAGAGGCAAGAAGAAAGAAGAGAGGTACACACTTGCTTGTACTGGCAAGTATCTTCAATTCTCTTTTGTTTTCTCATTTTCTCTATGGCGTCTATTAGGTTTTGACATACAAAATTCAACACAGACTTGCTGTGTGTAAACAGACGAGCAATTTTAAAACAGAATCGAAGAGACTTGCTTCAAGTAAACTTGCCTGTGTAAAAGCAGACAAATTATTTCTCTCCATTGTACATATTCAAAATTTGCATAGTTTATACTCCACCAGGTTAGATTAAATTATTCCATTACTTAATTTATATTAAAAAAATTAAAATAGTCAATTCGTGATTTTCAAAATTACAATAAATAATACAAAAGTATGGCTTGGGGGACAAACAAGTTAAATTAACTACTCACCTTAAAAAAACGAGTAAAACGTAACAATGGCTGAGAGCCCACTTTCAATTGTAAAAGATCAAATGGTATTAGAGCAATTATATCAAAAAAACAATCTCTGGAATGTACATAGTGTGACATCAGTTTTTTATCGTCGTACACCTACATGAATGTAAAGAAGATTAGTGAGTGACAAATGCACACACGCTATTTTGTTGACAAGCGAGCTTACCATTAGACCCTGTTCCAAATAGCCGGTTCGTAATTGTACAAAAATATCGAAAATGAATACAATGTCAGTTAGAGTATCACAAATAAACCAAAAGGTTGGTACCGCTTGCTATAAAATATCAAACAGAAATTGCCAAGTGTTAGTTAGAAATGTTTAATGTAATGATTAGATGTCAATACCTGTAATTCGGGAAAGCTTTGACGAACGATTAAGGTCCATAGATTATAAAGAACACAAATTGTTAGAACCATCAGCCAATAAAAATAAAAATTCTCATCAGGATTTACAACGGAACGACGCTTTTGCAGGTAACGTCTTCGTCTTTTAAAAGTTTTATCGACGTCCCCTGAGGCACTTTCGGATCCAGTATCTTCGACGGTTTCCTTAAATAGAAAATAAACACTTACAAATAATTGTTTAAATATTTATTATGCTACAGTCTACATGAATACTGTGGTACAATATTAAAAGTATTTGGGAATTATTCCTGAAAATAATAACAGATTCTGATTAAACATTGTAGAAGGCCCCCTTTATATCAAGGAAGGCAAATAGAATATATTATTATAGATTCGGTAGATCTACCTTTTGTGTCCGAGGTATGATCTAATATAGTCGTTATAGGAATAAAGTCCTTAGCCATGGTATGAGATGTTTTCATACCTTTTAGTTTAACACCATAAAAAATATACAAAACTTAATCTCAAAACTCAAATACAAAAATCAAAAGCACCAAAAGAAAAAAAGCTTCAAAGCCCGGAATCAAATCAAAGACCTAACTCAGTTGTCAGAAACCTAAGTGTTGAGAATGTATTAGTAGCAGTGTGATTATTTTGAATAAATTTTTTGTTTGAGTTTTTTTCTAGTTTCCGCTCTATGTTTCTCTGTGCCCGGAATATTTTATTTCACACAAAGTTTTTAATTAATTTTTTTAAATGCCATTAAGTTTTAATTCAAATAATCCTATATCAGGGATGGCAAATAAAATTTCGGTTATATCATGGCAGAACTAGCAAGGTACAATTATTAGAAAGTATGTTCTCAATTATACATTCCCTATAAAGTCAAACAAAAGAAAATATAAAAAAGAAATGTCTAAAAAAAATAATTGAATTTAAATTTTTGTTACAAAAAAAAAGTAAGAAAGCCAATATTTTTGCCAAATAAATCTGTCTAAGTTCAGTTTAAACGCTACAAATTTATAAAATATCGCGGTAACAAATTAAGAAAAGTTAAGTGATTAAATACATAGTTTGACGTTTTAGGGGTGAACATTGGAAACTCTATCTAATAATTGTATACAAAAAGTACAAACTTGATATATAAGTTTTCTTTTTTAAGTTAGAGAATGAATTTTGCACAGATAAAAAAGAGTCGTTGTGATTTGTTGCCAATGAAATATTCGATTATATCCATGGATTTTTAGATACTAGTAACAGAAAATAATTTTACACAGAATAATTAGGATTTAAATAACCGAATTTTTGTCACCCTAACAGAAACATTCGGTAATTTAGAGTGAATCAATTAATAATCAATAAATTTGGTTATCTCAGCCAAAACTATTTTCTCTCTACGACAAAAACAGGAAAATTAACATTTCTATATGTTCTTAAAGGAATTATTGAGATGCTTAACATTAAAATTTCTAAGGATATTAATATTTAGAGAAATAACTGACAATAAGATTGGTTTAAATTTGTTTATATACATCCTGATTTGAAAATGTTATATTTCGAAACGAATTACGATTTTAACTTAATAAAAGTATATGTATGTATGTATGTATGTATGTATGTATGTATGTATGTATGTATGTATGTATGTATGTATGTATGTATGTATGTATGTATGTATGTATGTATGTATGTATGTATGTATGTATGTATGTATGTATGTATGTATGTATGTATGTATGTATGTATGTATGTATGTATGTATGTATGTATGTATGTATGTATGTATGTATGTATGTATGTATGTATGTATGTATGTATGTATGTATGTATGTATGTATGTATGTATGTATGTATGTATGTATGTATGTATGTATGTATGTATGTATGTATGTATGTATGTATGTATGTATGTATGTATGTATGTATGTATGTATGTATGTATGTATGTATGTATGTATGTATGTATGTATGTATGTATGTATGTATGTATGTATGTATGTATGTATGTATGTATGTATGTATGTATGTATGTATGTATGTATGTATGTATGTATGTATGTATGTATGTATGTATGTATGTATGTATGTATGTATGTATGTATGTATGTATGTATGTATGTATGTATGTATGTATGTATGTATGTATGTATGTATGTATGTATGTATGTATGTATGTATGTATGTATGTATGTATGTATGTATGTATGTATGTATGTATGTATGTATGTATGTATGTATGTATGTATGTATGTATGTATGTATGTATGTATGTATGTATGTATGTATGTATGTATGTATGTATGTATGTATGTATGTATGTATGTATGTATGTATGTATGTATGTATGTATGTATGTATGTATGTATGTATGTATGTATGTATGTATGTATGTATGTATGTATGTATGTATGTATGTATGTATGTATGTATGTATGTATGTATGTATGTATGTATGTATGTATGTATGTATGTATGTATGTATGTATGTATGTATGTATGTATGTATGTATGTATGTATGTATGTATGTATGTATGTATGTATGTATGTATGTATGTATGTATGTATGTATGTATGTATGTATGTATGTATGTATGTATGTATGTATGTATGTATGTATGTATGTATGTATGTATGTATGTATGTATGTATGTATGTATGTATGTATGTATGTATGTATGTATGTATGTATGTATGTATGTATGTATGTATGTATGTATGTATGTATGTATGTATGTATGTATGTATGTATGTATGTATGTTTTTTTTTTTTTGTTGGACGTAGTGATAGCTCGCTATCAACTAGTGGCCCTACGATAACTCCACCAACTCCACCCTGGGACTACTTCAGCATTTCATCAGGGCGGGTGGTTTAATTTCAGTATCATTCCTACGTCCTCCTTACATTCTGTGTAAGGAGGTTCGGAAATGCTGAGCACCTCTCCTTCATTATCTTATTTATAAATTCTTCGCACGATTTCCATGCATTTGGACAATGTAACATTGTGTTCACAATATTTTCGGGTGTTAAAATTACACCTAGGTTATTTTGCAAAGCTTCTCTCTGTTCAAGCCATTTTTCCATGTATGTATGTATGTATGTATGTATGTATGTATGTATGTATGTATGTATGTATGTATGTATGTATGTATGTATGTATGTATGTATGTATGTATGTATGTATGTATGTATGTATGTATGTATGTATGTATGTATGTATGTATGTATGTATGTATGTATGTATGTATGTATGTATGTATGTATGTATGTATGTATGTATGTATGTATGTATGTATGTATGTATGTATGTATGTATGTATGTATGTATGTATGTATGTATGTATGTATGTATGTATGTATGTATGTATGTATGTATGTATGTATGTATGTATGTATGTATGTATGTATGTATGTATGTATGTATGTATGTATGTATGTATGTATGTATGTATGTATGTATGTATGTATGTATGTATGTATGTATGTATGTATGTATGTATGTATGTATGTATGTATGTATGTATGTATGTATGTATGTATGTATGTATGTATGTATGTATGTAAGTATGTATGTTTGTATGTATGTATGAATGTACTTATGCAAAAGTAATATAAAATAAAGTCTACTTACTTGAGCTTCTGGTATTTGTCGTGTTGAGAATCTTTTAAGGAATGAGTCTTCCCTCTTAAGCGGTGGTTTCTTTTGTATGGCTGATGATATTTGTACAGTAGTTCGGAGTTTCATCCAGCGCTGATTAGACCGCGTCCTGTAGTTTTTAGAAAGAGCATTTAGTTTTTAGCAATTAGATATAAATGTAATATTTATTGTTTCAATTATTCTAATATTTAGGCCAAACTAAAATAAAATAACAAACAAATAAAAACTTTAATAAATAAACGCAAGAAGTGATATAAAGATATTATAATTATAAAAAACAACAACAACAATAATAATAATAACAACAACGATAATGTTAACACATAAAGAACTAAAAACAACTACATATGTACTTTAGTACTTACTTACACACTCAAAAAACGGACTACTTACAAAATCAATGATGGCACTATATACATACATATACACACATACATACATAAATACAATATCCAAAATTACACACACACACAGGCAGTATGTATGAATGTATGGATGTGTTTGCAACACAACACAGTCATCCATAGATGAGAGCAAACGTGCGTGAACGCCAAGCCATGGACAGACATTCAAAGTATGCATGCATGTATGTACGTATGTATGTATGGAAGTATATGAAAACGTAACGGAAACGGATAATAACATTTACTAGACGTATGTGTGTATGTGTATGCACGATTATTTGAATTAGATTTTTCTCATTCATTTACAAAACGAATCACAAGTGAACGAACGAACACACACTTCGAACAACTAAGTAAAGTATCACTAGTCACATGCATGGCTTTCTTTTTCATTTCTCTATTCTTTGACTCTGAATTCTCTAAAATGGAATTGTAACAAATATAAAAAAATACAAAAGAAATTAAATTAATAAATGAAAGAAATAAATAATGCTCACACACACATATACATACATATATGTACATTAGGGTGGCCCTTATATTCCACTATTCCGAAATTCAATGCCCCCAAGGTCTAAACATATTCTCCGACAACTAAAAACCAAATGCTAAACATTTGAGCCAAATTGGATAACGTTTTTTTTTTTTTTTTAAGTTTCGAGTTATTGGTCAAAGTAAAAACATTGTATGGATTTCATTTAATCACAGCTGTTTAAATATAAAATTGGTATTTTGTTCTTTATAGTTTAAGTTGCTTAAGAACATTTAATTCGCTATGGTTTGTCTTTTATCTAGGCTCAATGTTCAAATTTTATATAAGTATGCTGCAAAATCGTTCAATTTCGATTGTACCACTTATCCAATTATTTCATTATTTATCTCATAGTAATAACTATGTACCGTAATTTCAATATATTTGCTAAAAAATCCTTTTTCTTTTGCATTCAAAAATTATCCTTGAACAAATGATATCTTTCAGTTTCTAAAAAAATTTCTCATGGTCAACAACACATATAAAATTCAGAGTGGCACCATGAGGACATATCAAGATAGACATTTAGTAATAATAAGATACATTTTTAATTAGCTGTTCGATTCTTAGAAACTTCAGGTCCAACTATAATATGCATAAGCTAGCTTAAGGTAATGACAAAACCGAAAGAAAAGTCTGTCAAATCGCACAGTTGCTTAAGCTACATAGTGTATGCATATCATAGTTGGGCCTCTAGTCTTATTTAAATCGTAGGAACTTAAATTGTCTGAATATTTCATCAAAAATCCTTCTGCGAAGGAAAAAGGATAATAAATTTTAACAATATCCCTTTAACTAGGGTATTTTGAACATTATTATTTTAATTAATAAAAATATGTCAAACATATAATTGATACTATAAAATATCATATTAGTTTAAATGTCTATTAGATTTTTATTTACATTTTCTATCAAAATGGAAATATCCTTCGGCTTAACTGTCATTTATTTCACCCAAGTGAAGTTTTAATCTAAAATGAAAAGCTATTTTAACAGTTTCCCTTGTTATGGAGACAGAATTAATCATCTTTAACTTCTAAGTTAGTTTAGCTTTCATGTTGTTTATTATTGTGTGATATTTTAGACATAATTTAGAGAAGCTGATATATAATGATAACACAGGGGAACAAAATTGACATTTTGGTTTGATAAAACATATGGGCAATTCCATGTCATCGTACGTGACATTTGTACGCCTATAGAGTGGAATAGATTTTGCACAAATAAGACTATCCGAAAAATAATTTGGTATTTATGTTCCATTCATAGGGTACTACATTAAAAAAAAATAATAAGTCCTTTCGAAACATTGTTGACCAAAATATCGAGCGAAATAAGGGTATATCGTACGTGACAAAAAACGGTAGTAATTTTGAGGTACATGTAGAAATATGCGACAATTTGCGAATCGTGAGAGGCGTCATGCTTTCTTTTAATTTCTTACACTAAACCAAATATTTTTCCTTTACAATCTGTCATATGTAAATAAAAATAATCTTTGGATGATTTTATAATAAATAAAATTTAATATCGTACGAGACATAGCGTACGTGACAGATTTTTCTCTCATAGTAAAACAATATATATTCTGTAAATATGTGTATACAAAAACTAAAAAAATAAATAGAAAATATTTATTCGGTTTCAATAAACAATTTGATCAAAAAAACAAACAGAGTCAAATTCATTTCATACTACATGCTAATTGGGAGCATAGTTTTCACCGCATTCTTTGCCTAAAACATACCAATTAAATTAAAAAGTTAAATACATACAGGCAGTTTAAACTCTTTTTTTTGGCCTTAAAATGTTGTAATAAGCTCTAAATACTTTCACATAGTAATATTTTAGTGTTTTCTCCTATTCAAATCATATTGAAAAAAAGTATCAAGGGTTTTTGTTTTTTCAGTCGTGGTAGACATTCTTATTTACTACCGAATATCTGGAGAACTCTAATAATGGAATTCTCAATACTTTGCATGAGTTATTTTGGTACCTTGACGTATTGCAAATGGATGGTATCAGATCATGGACTTTTTATAAATTGCGATCATATAATTTTAAGGAGTTTGACTTAAAATAGGATGGATCGAAACCCAATGTAAAAATATAAGAAATTATAGCCAAGCGAAAGTCTTAAGGAAAGTATCAATATTTTTTTAAATCGCATAATATTTTGTATACATTCAAAGGCATGGTATGCATTTAATCACAAACAAGAAATTCCGGTATTAATTATATTCATTTATATTTTAATAAAATCTTTACATATTTTTTTTTACTACGACAGTGGTAGCGAAGCGCACCGGGTCAAGCTAGTGTAGAAATAAATCTATATGTATGCGTGTAAAAATTTATTTTATTCTATAAAATAAACTAGTGTTTTTAATACAAATTTTAAGATATTTTCACTAAAAACGCTGTATATCACGTAAATACAAAATTCGCGATATATAAAAATCGTTAAATGAAGTATTTCTATTGCTGTAGTTAGATTTAAATGTGTATTAAGAAATAAGACTATTAACTACCTACCTTAGGATGTAAAAGTTCGGAGTATTATCTAAATATTTCATTAGATTTTGAATTAATTTTAAATTTGAATTAAAAACTATGTTCGCTGTAATGCCTTCAATGTGCAGTGTTAAACTTTTATTTAGAATTTTCGGAATACAACATTTTATTAAGGATAAAGCAAAAAAAAAAAAACATTCTTGAAAGATAAGGCAAATATGTCAAAACATCCACCAGAATTATTATACTCAAAAGTAACATATGTTTAAATAGACCAGTTTCATATTCTTAGCTGCATTACCCAAAATTTTGAAGAAAACCCTCAAAAAATAGGGTACTCAATGAAAATATAAAAAACGCGAGCTGACTGGAAAAAAACAAGTATAACATAGTAATGAGGGTCATCAACGTGTACAAAACCTAGTTCAAATCACGGGCACCAAAATGTCTGTTCCTCTGTGTAATGAATGATACAAGTAATATTAATGTATGATCAATAATTCTTCTCAAGTAAAAACTGTATTAGAAAATGTAAAAAAAAACTAATAACTTCCTTAGAATCCCATTGCTAATTTTTGGAATGTTTTTCCCAACAGTATAGACTTATTTTCAGGAAAACAAAATACAAAAATGAAGGACAAGAATTTCAACATATTCTTCTTTAAATTACCCTAATCATATTGATTATCCTCTTTCTGACAAAAATGTTTTTTGAGTGTACATTAGAATAAAAAACTTTCAAGGATTAATATAAGACTAACTTAATAGAAGATACATATATGAAAATGCATGTTTTTTCTCGAACGTCCAAATACCTTGTAGGCTAATAATCTATCTGAATACACATTTTGCTTAAAATGTCATCGAATTGTTAGGGCATACATATTGTTATATTATACATCAAAATGCATATTTATATGCATATTAAGCCAATTTTTAATAAACATATCAATTTTTGTCGTCAAGTGGAATTTTTTATGGAATCAGCGTCAAATATTGTCGACTAAGTTCTTTCGACATCGATAAACTGGCAGTAACTCTTCGTCATATCTCTATCAGCAATTGAAAATTATCATTTCAAAAAATTTAGCTTCAAAAAAGTTTTGAGATATTTTTAAAAAATTAAACAAATCATTAATGATATCAAAAACTAACAGTATAATTTAAAGATTCATATCTGCTGGGAAGTCTATTGTGTAATTTTTAGACATTGAGCGATCCTTAGTTTATTATTTTATATTTCTGAACAGATTTTTTAAATTATAAGCTCATATTTTGGGTCCATGGACCCATTCTGGATTTTATATATGTTTTAATCGTGCAATGCCTTATATTTAAGAAAAATCTTTGGAAATGAAAGATGGCTTTTTTGAGATATTCTTTGTTCAAGGAAAATTTTTCTAGAAAAAACTTTAAATTCTACGATTCATTAAAAATATGAATTTTGAATCTACATGTTGTAAAACTCATGAAAAAAACGTATATTTTTTCCATGGTCATAGACAAGAAGAGTAATAAAGGTTTAACCCTTATGTGTGTGACAATAAAAAACACCTTTAACAGGGCGACAGGGTACCCGGGTACCATATACAGAACCTGTGAAGTTACATATTGTTACGAATGTGCAATAGCGATTTGAATTTTACGGTCTGTAACGACTGCCTGCAGCATCCATCATGTTTATAAACACGTCCATCAGTAGCATGCGGTTATTAGCATTCTTTGTAAGTGTGGCAACGCTGAGTGCTAACATTGTTATCGAAGGCTCTAGAATTCGAACATACGAGTTTTGACCGTTAAGAACAATCTTGACTAGAAAATAAACCCCGTTTTTAAAAGGTAAAAACGTAACAATATTATTGCGCAATATTTACAAATGCTCCATAATATGAAATGCTAAAAAAAAAAAATTTAACTTTAGCCTAACGTCAATTCAATAAATGGGGATTATATACACAGACTCAAATAAATTCAGCCAGTAGAAAGACTACTCAGTATTGTGTTGTGAGCGTATACGTAATATTTTCCATATAATTTGTATGTGGTACCCGGGTGCCCTGTCACCCTGTTAATGGTGTAAAATATAAAATGATTTACCACTCCCTCCCAAGTCGAGACACAAATTTGTCAACTTTTTTTTTTTGTTTGTATCTAGTTATGTCAGACATTTATTATATTTTATATAAACATCTTGGATTACTTTTTCATCATTAGGTTTTTTGAAAATATTGTTAATTGGACCCAAAACTGGGATTGTGCAACCTCTAACTGTTATACGATTTTGCTAAACTTTTCCGTATTTGTTTTGTAGATGTCGGAGAATAATTTTACACCTTGGGGGCATCGAACATCCAAAGAGCGTATAATAAAGACCACCCTAATGTGTAGATATGTATGTTTGTAGGTACATCATAAATATGTAGATATATACATACATATATTAATAAAATGGGTGAAAGAAAAAATTATACACAAAAGTATTTAAAGTTTAACAGTCAAATACATTCAATACATAGATATAGAATTATATAAATACACAAAACATACACTTACATAGTATAAGTACATACATATACATATAAATCAATCTAATCTAAACTAAATAAAAATGTTATTTTTCTTTTTGGTTGGAGGTAGGTTGGGTGTATGTGTACGTGTATGTGTGTTTGTTTTGAATTTGTTAGTATGTGTGAGTGTGTGTAGAAATCAAAATACAAAATTACAATAGCAACAATAACACAAGATTGTGTTTTGTGTTCAAAGTGCTTAAAGTGAGAAAATCATACAACTACGAGTACTAAGTATCAAGGATTTTTCTTTAATTTATTTTATTTTATTCATTGTTCTAAATAATTGCAGTTGTAAGTAGTTCTAATCATTGATCTATTTAATTAGACCTGCACAGTATGACTATTTAACAAAAAAAATTGAGTGATGTCTCTATCGCATGTAATCAATCAAATTAACGTATTTACAAATTGCCATTATTGACTATTGATTAATACTTAATAATGTGTCAAATCAAACAAAATATTTATTGTAGCTAAATACATATGTATGTAGTAAAAAAACAAATAAGAAACTTATATAACTATTTCGTATGTAAGTATGTATATCGAGTGAAGCTTAAAAAGCAGCAACTATGTATGTAGCAACTATAATATTTATGCTATAAAATTAAGTACGTAGCAAATTGCGTCATTATTTCTACTCTTATTATTTCAAAATATGCATGTATGTATAAGTAATAAATATTAGGTATTTGCAATGGAAAAAACAAAACAAAATTTCAAAATGTATAAATACTTATTTAGTTAGTTATTCTCAATTAAAAGAATATTAATTATTAACATATTCGCAAATTTGCTTCAATCTTCTAAAAACAAAATGGCCTTTCGAATATTTATTTATTTATTTCTTTAACAAAAGCATACATGCCGATTAGCCAACCCATTATTAAAGCTGTTTATTTATTTGTTTGTTTATTGCTTAATTATTTAGTTTAATTATTTAAGTATTTTTTGTTATGAAGTAGAAATTTTAACTTACCAATCGGAATCTGGATCCGAAGTTCCATCTCCGATACGTGATTTCCTAAATGAATTTAAATTTCATTCATATAATTACTCAAATAACGATTAATTACAGTTACAAAAACAGACACAGTTTTATACAAAATGTTTTTTTTTTAATTTTTTTTTTTTTTTAATTTTTATTTATTTGTCTAATAATAATTTTTGTCAACATGACTCAGTCCACAAATTAATATTTTTACATAATTTCGACATCTGTGCAATATGACGTTGTTGTGACGCACCTGACCCATTTAAATTTAGTTATACTCAAATTTGTTAAAACAAAATTCAATAAAGTGTGCCCTCACTTTATGCAACTAATAAATCCCAGTTGCAAAAATTATAGTAAGTAATACATTTTCTTTTAAATATTGTTAAAATTCACGATTTAATTTTAAGTATAAAAAGATCCAGGATCGATAAAAAAAATCCGAGATCCAGGATCGAATAAAAAATTAGAGTATAATAAGACTCACGATTGAAATATAAATTAGAGTATAGATAGATCCTAAATTGATTGACAAATTCGAGTATAAAAATATCCAGTATTGAAAGAAAAATTGGAGTATAAGAAGATCCCCTATTGAGGAAATCGAATATAGAAATAATCATGCAATTCGGTCGCTCATTGGTTAAAATATAAGCGAAACTCGGTTTAAAAAATAACTCGGGCTTTACTTTCGAGTATCAGCATATTGGAAAACGTTTATAAAGCTACGTACACACGGTTGCCAGATTTTACAACGTTGTCAGATCTGGCAATGCACTTGCAATGTACTGCCAATGAAATTTTATTAGCAAAAGGTAAATTGTCAGTTTAGACGATTGTAAGAAAACCATACAATTTTATTGTCAGACAATTTTCAAACAATAAATTTATCTGCCCACAAAAATTGTCAGTTCACACGGTTGCTTCACTTTCGTTTATTTTAAATACATATGCACAGTGTTGCCAATAGAAATAATTTAACTGACAATGATGCCATTGTCAGATGCATAAACTTCGCACATGTGGCAATAAAAGGTTTCTGACAATGATCTTACAATGATCTGGCAATGGCAACGTAAGGTGTTTACACAATTGTCAGATGTCTGACAATAGTATTGTCTTACAATGTACTGACAATACATTTTCTAAACATTTTTCTGACAATATTGTACAATCTGACAACCGTGTGTACGTAGCTTCAGTAAATAACTAGATAAAGCTAACCCTTTAAGCTTTAATAACATATTATACGACTCCGCATGTGCTAAAATTCTAAAGATTTTTTTTTTCTGAAAAATTATTTTTCATTTTCTATTAATGCTGAACATCTTGTGAATCAATTTTATTTATACTCATTTGAAAAAAGGCTAATAAAAACATCAGTGCACTCAAATCTTTTTAGCCGATGTTGAAGAAAACTTCGCATAAAACGTGAAACTTATTATTATGTGGTTTGACCCTTGTTGAGCTCTTTCACAACTCTTTTCGGTGTTTTTGTAAATTATTCAGAAGCTGTCGTAAATTCATTGTCATACTCATTCGAACTTCTGAGACACCACTTTAATGGTTGAATATAACCAAACGTTTTTACTTTTTTTTTTCTTTCAGTCAAAATTAAACTTTTCGTGTAGAAAGTTTGATTAGTCAACAAAGTATTATCGTATCGTAATAATAGCAAAAAAGACCGTGAAATTTTTTAAACAGACTCGTTTGTCACCAAATTAAACTGTCATCAGCTGCTGTAGATTTTTGTCAATAACTTCTTACAAATATCTCTATAAAGTAGTTTGAATCAGCTAATTACGATATGATGCAAATTTGTTGACTAATCAAGACTTTACTTTAAATAAATTATTATAAGTATTTTCTTCTCTTGCTCAAACTATAACAAGTAATTGTACAAAAAAAGTGCAATCGTTTCAAATACAATTGCAGTTGGTTAGTGGTGTTTAGTAAGAAAAGAATAGTAAATGTCAACGCCCTTGTTAAATTCAATATTCTCGTGTTTGTGTTCAACGTCCACGTCGTGACGCGTCATCGCACTTGTTATTTTCAACCACTTATTAGCAGTAATTGTGTGCACAGCCAAAGGTTGTTTGTGTACTGTGTGCATGTCATGTTCGAGTATGTAAAAATGGCAAATATTTAGTATAGTATGTAAGTATAAGTAAAATTAGTATGTTTTTCAGATTATCATGTGTTAATTATAGAATTAAGATTGTAAGTTAGGTTTAAAATCGGCAAGTAGTTAGTGTATTTTAGTAATAGAAGATACACACCAAGGAGTGTTCAAAACATTTATGGCAACTGATCGTAATAAATCGATAATATGTATGCTGCATCATGTATCTATAGAATTACCTTGGTTGGGTCTTCAGAATTTGTTAATTTTTGGCACAAATATATCCTATGGAGCCATTAAGGCATTTTAACAACAATTAATCTTATGGTCATAGAATAAAATAGTTTGTTGTCAAAAACCTAAGTCTTACAACAACAAAATACATGTAAATCAATGTATTTTCTTGTTGTATCAGTCATAAAATTTGGGAGAGTGTAATTATTTTTACTCTCAGTTGCACCTCTAGTTCTACCCTATGCTTATGATGTTCTAAAAAGTTGATCAATGTTGTAGATGGCGGTCGATCAACCCATTGTAATACATTCTCCTCAGTAAACAATTTTTAAGATGTAGAGCTAAATGAACAACAGTTGCATAACTTTCATGAATGGCAAATGAAAAAAATCGCCAAATTGCTTCGTTACTGCTAACTTAGCGACCCGTTTGAAATTGAGAGATTTCATCATTGAAATTTTCCGCTGTAACTCCAACCACAGCCAGTCACTGCCTTTGGTCATATATTTGCTAATGAATTTGATAAGTGGGCGTGGAAAATTTGTATTTCTATAAAAAACTTTTGTGGACTATTACGAACATTTAAAACAAATTATCCAAATCGGTCCAGACGTTCTGTGATTCTGTGACATAAAAACCTAAGTTGGTCCATGACGAACATTTTGAAAAAAATTGTCTAAATCCGTCCAGCCGTTCTCAACTGATACAATAACCAACGAACGATATTTTTATATATAGATTAGAGTTAATTTTTAAAAATTTGATTTGCGGGTATCATAATTTTTTTGAGGATTTTTGCTTTTTGCTGGAAAATGTTTACTCCTTGTGGTGGTTCAACGCACATAAAGAGGCGGATTTTGAGCAAATTTTTCTGTAGAGCTAAAATATATTGCAAATCTGATTTCACAAGTCGATTCTGCAGCAAAAATTAATACAATTGACGTTTTTTGAATCCTTAAAAAAAGTTCCAAAAACACACTATGGTTTAGGAACGTTTTTATTTGGAAATAATTCGGTATTTGGTAATTTTCCATGAAGAAAAATATAAAATTTGCACGGTTAAATTTATCATAACACAATTTGGAACTATATAGACTTAATTATCCTTAAATCAACGACATTATAATTTTTGAAATTTTTTAGTTCCAAAAACTGAGTTTTTTTTTAGAAAAGTGCCTACTGTGAAGTTAATTACCGTGTAATAGTAAAAAGATTTTGTAGATATTTAAGAAGCATATAGGGTTATACAAATATGAAGCTTTTTTGAGGATCGGTGCCTTGCCTTTTTAGAATTTTTTACTCAAATCAAAATTTTTTTTAAAAATTGGCTGAGTTTGGATAGATCTGGGAGGTGTTGTCTCCGCTTAAGTGTGTAAAAATTTACTTTACATGCTTTTGCATTAAATTCTCTTTCCGTATCATATACAATTTTATATAGTCCCGAAGAAAATACGGCACTTTTTACATGTTCCAATTTTGGATGCGTTTAACTATTAGAATTTTATCACCAATATAGGTGATATTTTAGAAAAAAAAATTTGACCCTCCATAGGTCCTCCACATCTAAATAATCATAAAAAGATCGAGCAAATATAAATAATTAAATCTAAATGTTTCTTCAACTAATAGAGACAGCCTACACATGTAAGCGTATATTTTGTAAGCGTATATTTTGTAAGCGTATATTTTGTCTTCTTAAGCACTATTTATATTTTAAATTTCATCTCATTCGGAACATAAATGGATTTTTGGCTATTTTTTTTTTAAATTTGCGACCCGAGGTGACCAACTTTGAGGGACAACGCACTGGTCCCCATTAGTGCTAGGAAGCTGAACAACTGCAAATCAACTCGAAAATACCTCAGCTCCAACCATGTGAAATATCGTAACAATATCTCCAATAGTTCCCGATATACCGAATTATTTCCAGATTAATAGCCATTCAGATGGTCCCACAATCAACCGAAGTTTTTCACTTTTCAAAAATCGTGATTAAAATCGTATGGCTCCACAGAGTATATGTGTGCCAAATTTGAACAATGTTTGAAGACCAGACCCACGGTTAAAATTTTTTATTTTTTTTTTTTATAAATCTTTAATGAAATGAATGATATAATGATTTTATATCATTCATTCCATTAAATCTTTTTAATACCTATAGTTGCGGATTCACAATTTATAAATTAATAACCAGAATTGTTATGTAGCACAGCAGCCATTCCTGAGTTGAACAAACTTTTACTAAATTTTTTTGTAAGAAGAAGGAAGCCGCCTCATTAACATTAATGCAATAATTAGACCAAACACTCTATTAAAAGCAAGACTAAAGAAACTAAACATAAATTTGATTTGTTTAATTTACATACAATAATGGACTTGATTGTCAATTGCCGTAGACATTTTATAATTCAGAGTGTAGTATCGGATTGTTGCATCATTGTAAATTGGCCAGAGAACGAACAATGAAATTAAGTTTACTATTTAAGATTATTAATGTTACAATATTAGTAGGACTGCATTCGTTACACCAAATATATGAATGCATATTTAAGTACATACATAGGTACAATATAATGTGTATAGTTATTTATATAGAGAGAGAATAAAAAAAGAAACCTACTACTACTACTGGTATTGAAAAAAAAAACAATATATATATATATTTAAAAAAAAGTAAAGATTGTAGTAGACTGGAGAACTAAATATTTAAACAACATGTCTTTACTTTCATAATGTTTAGGTATAAGTAAGTATGTATGTAAATATGTAGATACATATATATATGTATGTATGTAAGAATAATTGAAAATGGACCGTTCCTCTTGATTCTTCTCAATGTACAATAATATGCCATCACTGCTTTAACACTTTTCCACTTTTGGTTGGTGCCATTTTTCGGTGCTGCTGCAGAATTCTTATCATCATGGTCATCATCGTGGAGAATTTGATTGTGGATGGTGGCAGGTGTGGCAATTTTCGTTTGATGATAACAGTTGAGGGAATTGCTGGTGCCAGAGTGGACGATGCTACCCAGGATTTCCGATGAGGGGCTGTTGAGTAACAATTTCACATGGCGTCGGTTGTAATCGAATGATGAATGATTTGACAGCGTAAGTCTATCTCTCTCTGTATAATTTCTTATTCTAGATGTGCGTGATTCATGTCCGTTTTCCTTAAATTTGTTGCCACTGGTTGCACAAATTTTATTTGTATAACTTTGGGAACATGTTGTGGACGAAGAGGATGGCGATCTTAAGAAATTGTAAACATTTTAAACTTGAAAGTAACAATGATACGTAAAGCATTCATTAAATCAAAAATCTATCAATCAATTCACTTTTACTCTTCCCCATTCACTCAATCACACTCACACACCTATATATACATATATATTAATTTTTTACATTCACAATCATAAGTACTAGCAGTACGTATGTATATTCAAAAGAGAAAGACAATGGTTCACAGATGACGCATGGGAATACCACATGGATTTTAATTTTTTTAAATATTGTAGTTTACACATATTTTAAAAATGTTCAAAGAATATGTATTAATTTAATAATTCGGTTGTGTCAACCGAATACAAATATCATATAATTACCTTAACCCTGCTGTTAGGTTAGAAAAAAATAACAAATGTTGGGTTAATGGACCATTTGGTCTATATAAACGGCTTATGGGATTCCACTTTTTTATTAATTTTTTTAATCAACATAGATTGAATATGTAATAGATAATTGAGGGATTCCCCTTTTTTGATTTTTGTTGTAAAGAAGCTCAAATATTTGCAAATGTTTGGTTCACTTTGTGTGCAGTATTTTTAATAAAACAGACATGTTTTACTTACGACATGGCAAACTTGAACCAAATGAAGTACAAGAACTGTTCAATGCAGAAAGTGACTCCGATATTTCAGATTCGGAAGTTGATTATATATCAGAAAACATATAAAACAAACTAATAAATACTTTTTAAAAAAAAAATGAAGGAAAACCAAGGAAAATATACGATGGAACAAATGGTCCCTTAACCTAAGATTCGTATTTTATTATTTTTCTCAGTCCTGTTTTAAGTCAGATCCTTGAATTTTTGTATATAGCATTGGTTTATAAAAAGATCACGTGAACTAAAAAACTAAGTCAGTATATATCACCGTTCAAAAATTAAAAAGGAAATAATTTAAAAATTGGACCAAATGGGCTTAACCTAACAGCAGGGTTAAGTTGGTCTTTCGAATTAATTTTTTTACACAGAAATGGGCGATTAATACCTTTATGCTTTTAAATTCACCAGGTATAGACTGAATTTATCGGAAAATAATACTGAAAGTAATTGAAATAATATACTGTCTTATGTCTATGCTATGGTAACAATTGGTACACCTCAAGGAAGAATGAAATCTTCACTACTGTGGTAAGATATTTTAAAGTAATTGCGGGCATGGAAGGAAATTCAATAACTGAAATTCCACATAATGTGATTGGAAACAAAATTGATACAACTTTTCCAAGGCTAGAGGACTAGAGATATGGTAAAGTAACGTATCTAAATCTTAGTGTTTTCACCGATAGCTCTAAACTAATAAAAGTCATAGGATGTGATGTATTCAACAAGGAGCTAAAATTGGAGAAATCGATTCACTGAACACGGACCGCAGTGATTGAAATTATTCGTTAACAACTTAATGTTAAACTTTTTCGAGTGCCAGACGATAAAAATATACTAGGTAACAAGAGAGGTCGGTGCGAATCCTTCCAGGAAGCTATGGAATTGTTTTTCTCCCTTATGTGAAATATTCCAACACATAAAACAAACATCACAAAGTGTGTGGATAAATCGTTGGAAAATACTAAATATGGGATGAAACCAAAATTATCAGGAATAGTAAAAAGCTTTTAGAAATTAATATAAATATGAATGCCCTGAGCTATCAAATACGCGATGTAATATATTTGGATCTTATAAAAGGGATATACCCATTTATTATTGGAATATATCAGGTCTTCTGCATAGACTCTATATGACAATATTAGGAGGATGGTTTTCAGAATGGAGCAGGAAGTGTACGAGAAGAAGAAAAAATGAATCATAGTGGGCCTTATTGGCCTCTAAGGTCGCAGATTTCTAATTGGAACCTGTATCATCCTTATAACTTAACATTGTTGTTGATCTAATATATTGTCATCTTGGAAAGGCGCTTGTATTATTTTTTAGAACAATTTTTTAAATTCACCATTTGAGGGCTTAATTAATGTTCCGAATTATCTTTACCGATCATTTCTATAAAAATAAAATGTTTGTGGAAACCATATTTGTTTCCTATCGAATGATTCGATTGTGTACATAAATATATTCAGTTCTAGCAACCACAACTGAAAAATTAGTCTTGAATATTGAATCATTTGCTTGGCAACACATTTTGTTCATAATATTATGTACATGTTGTGTACTGTGATGTACACTATAGCTCCACGTCGTGGCGAAACACCGACACGCTGTAAAATCATTTGTTTGTTGATACATTTTGATCAAGGACCTACGCTTGTACTTTCAACTAATAGATATCTACTTATCAGTGCATAGTTACATATGGTGTTAAAATATTTGGCAATTTTAACTTTTAGATATTGATTTGAAATGACTGCGATGTAAATGGAGGAGATTGCACAACATATATTCGAGTAACTCAAAAATGGTTTAGCTTATTGAATAAACTAAAAAAAACGAAATTCCGTAACAAAATTACCTTTAAGCCTGAAACTGTTTTAATCTGCGCTGTCGTTTAAGAAATAAATTTCGAAATTTTTGTTATTTAAAACGCGTACAGTAGAGTGCGAAGGTGATTATCGGTGACAGTAGGGTATCCAACTCTATTGATTCGCTTGAGCAGCGTCGCAATGTGGGCTGCGTTTCACTGTTCTATCGATACTACAATGGAATGCGATATGATGAAATTAGGAAACTTGTTCCTGATAGCCGAAGATTTTTACGTAATACACGTTTTTCATCAAGAACACATCCCTTTGTGGTCGATTGGCCAGTGAACCGCACAACACACTACAGGGAAAATTCGTTCTTTAGCCGTACTGTACGTATGTGGAACAAATTTACCGCTGAAGTGTTTCCTGTTATTTTCAATGTAGAAAAGTTCAAATCGAAAGTCCACAAACACTGCTCCCTCTTTCCTCCCTCCCATAACCTATTTTCCTAGTTCCAACACAATGCTTTGCATGAGTAGGGGTCATCCCCTGAGTGCTGGTCCAAGAAAAAAGAATACAAGTAAGAGAGCTATATTCGGCTGTGCCGAATCTAATATTCCCTTCACCAAATTATACTTTAAAATAAAAATTTTAAATATTTTTAGGTAAACAAAATTAAATTTTTTTTTTCAAAATTTAAAAAAAAAAAATTTTCAAATTGTTTTTCAAAATTTAAAAAAATTTTTTTTTCAAAATTGTTTTCAATTTTTTTTCCAAATTTTTAAATTTTTTTTTTTAATTATTAGTGAAAAAAATTATAAAAAAAAATGTTTGTGGTAAAAAAAATATTCGAGTTAAAAAATAATTTTCCCAATATTGACTCATTGTACCAAATTACTATAGCCTTATATAAATCGTTGCCATGTACTTTGAAATATCTATCATTAGATATACATATTGTCTATATTAATGACTTAGTAATCCAGATATAGATTAAAAATAGGCAAAAAATCGAGGTTGTCCCGGTTTTTTTTTATATCTCAGCCAATTGTGGGCCTATTTTCTCGATTTTAAATAACAACCGAGCCGAATTCCCGATATATTGATGTATCAATAAGTTATTTGGGGACTACAGAAAGTTGATTTCAACATACAGACGGACATGGCCATATCGAATTCGCTATATATAACGATCCAGAATATATACTTAGTGGGGTCGCAAATGAAAAATTTAGAAATTTCAAACGGAATGAAAAACTTATATATACCCTTGCCACTCATAGTGAAGGGTATAAAAATGTAGAAGACTTTTTGCAAAAATATGGGATAAAAATGTGAAATGTTATTAGGGGATATTTGTTTTATATTTTATTCATAAAATCAAAAGTTGTTGACAGATTTTAAACATTTAAGGCTTATTTTGTTTGGAACTTTCTATGTAGCTACATTTTCAAATTTTTAATGTCGTTTTAAAAACAAAAATTTTTATATTAAGAAAAAAAAAATTATAATTCTAAAACGACAGAGCAGATTAAAAAAAACGTTTCAGTCTTACTTAAATATAATTTCATTTTTTAGTTTATTCAATAAGCTAAACCGTTTTTGAGTTACGCGAACATATGTATGTAGTCCATTTTCGAAATAACGGTATATCTCGAAAGCAAGAGCTAACCTAAAAAAAACGGTTATCTGTATTCAGCGTACACGAGTTAGGTTAACCAGCCGTGTGCCCCGTGTCAATTTCGTGCACATTTTATTAAGCTATTTTGTAATGGATTTTAATTAAACCAAACTTGAATGATTCCGTTAATTCGTAATGAATTCATTAACGGAATGGTTAAGACATAAAATTTCATTTATCACGATAAGTTTACACTATGTGTATTGCTACAATAATTCAAACTGTAGTAGAAAATTTGTGATCAAATAGGATTGTTCATATAAGGAACATGAATTGGAGTTAGAAAATCATTTTTTTTTATTGATCCATCCACATATTTATCCCCATTCTATACGACAATAGAAACATTAATGTAGTAATTTTGTACATATATACATATATACCTATATATATTTATAGGTTAATAAGTAAATATACATTGTATACCCATAAGTACATAAAATTATATATTGTAAGCGAAATCCTTTTGAATTTCTGTTTTCATTAATTTCATTCATATTAACTGTAATTTTACACATTTTACATTGATGAAATAGGTACAGTTAGGTTTTCAGTTACAATTTTTGTATAATGTAAGAGAAGTAATGATGATGAATACTTTTAGCGAAATGTTTTTAAAAATCAACAAAAAATGTACCTCTGACTTGGGCTTTTACTATCAGAGTGTGATGAGTGAGCATTACTGATCTGATCTTCATCCTTTCGTTGTGTCCTGCGTTTAGAAACTGGGTGGATTTGATCTTGGCCGGAACTACTCGTTCCAGTAGGACTGATCACATCGGTGTCGCTATTGTTGCATTCTGCTTTATTCATTTCTTGAGGAAACGTAATGGAGCTTTCGTTGGTTTCAATCTGAAAAATCAAAATAAATATTATTTTATTAGGCAATTGTTTACACAACTAATAACTTTAAAATAAACACACCCCTCAACATAAGTATAGACTATGCTTTCAAGCATAGTAGATCGGAAACTCTCCTGTCAAAGATCTAACTCAGTTTTCAAAAACCTAAGTGGTGAGAATGTATTAGTAAAAAAACTATGTGAAAACAAAAAAAACACTCGCATATGTGATTATTTTGAGTAATTTTGTTGTTTGAGTTTTTTTCTAGTTTCCGCTCTATGTTTCTCTATGGTTCCAAGCACAAATCTAGCAGGACAAAATTATTATCTTATGTATTCTGAAGATACATATATTGTCCAGCTATATATATATATTATAATATCTAACAAGTTACGCCCATACAATGTAAAACGATTATTTAATTGGTCGTTTGGATTTCAAGAGAGAAGTGCAATAAGAGTCTCAAATCTTCGCCTATATTTTATTTCAAAATTGAATGTTAAACTAAACAACTTATAGTTCATTTGTTTTACAACATATGTATTAGACCGTCTCAGTTTTTAAACTTTCTTCGAAAGTCCTTCATGAACATCGTTTTTCTTAATCTACTCCTAAAACTAAGAATTTTTAAATATTGATGAACGGGAACGGTCTCTCAAATCGTTTTTTTAGGCAAAATGCCTTTTTTCGAAAATATTAAAAAATCTTGCTTTAGTAATTTGCCTCTAACTCAAGCAGTTCTTAACGGATCTGAACCTAATTACATGCATTAGAAAGCTAATTAAATTTTCTAAATGTTTCTTAAAACAACATCGTCATTTTGTTCGATGGTTTTTTATTCATAGCATTACTAATTCAGATTTTCAAATAAGAACTTATAATTTTTTTTTAATTTTTGCTTACGTTGTCTTATATAAAAATTGAACGAAAAATTTAAAATTTTTATATTCTGTAAATGCAGTATAGTAGGAAAGTAAGAAAGTAAGAAGAGATTGACATTTGTTTTTTATTTTTTCAAATTTGCTAAAATTGTATTTTTGTTGGACGAAATGGCATCCGCTTTAAAAGTTTAATATTTTGTAAAGGACGGAGATTCAAAATGGCATATTTCTGAATCTAATTGAGATGTTGATTTGATTTTTTTTATACCAAAAATTAACTTATCTAAACAAAAAATAGTTCGGAATAAATGTGGGTCAAATTGTTCCTAATATTTGCAATCCTATTAAGATTTTCATACAAATTTTAGTTTTAGAAACTCAATAAGTGTGTAACATATAATAAAATCTTTATTTATTAACAAAACTCAATGACATTTTCAAGGTTTTTTATACTTGTCATTCTAAATAAAAAAGTGTAAAAAACTTGTCAAAAGGTTAAAGGGAATCCCGCAATTTCTAAAAATTGGATCGAAAATCCCAAAAATGGTATTTTTTATATTTTTACCCATAGGGCCCACATTTCCATCGGGGCTGGGAAACTACTTTGGAGATAAATAGGGAACACATAGAGGTTTCCAAAGCTGCTTTCCGTTTTCTGATCCAAGCTTTGCGATTTTAGAACATGTGGCCCAAAGTTGATATTTTGATGTATGAATTATGTTGTTCGGGGTTTCCGAAGTTGATTTCAACATACAGACGGACAGAAGAATATGGTTATCCAGAATATATATATACTTTATGCGTCGAAAATGAAAAATGTAGAAATTACAAACGGAATATGAAACTTATGTGTACCCACACCACATTTTTTTAATTATTTTTTTAGAATACTGAAATAAATAATAGCACTAAATAATCTTTTTGGCTTTTATTCCATTTGTACATTCTACTGTACAAATCATCTTGATGGTAAGGCATATGGTGGTACTGGTATTTTAATTAGAAATCGTTTAAAACATTATCCCCTACATGAATTCTCAAAAACTATATGCAGGCAACATCCATTCATCTGGAAAGCTTTGCTGGAGATTTAAATATAAGCGCGATCTATTGCCCACGCTTTTCAATGACCAAGGAGAAGTTTGAAGAATTATTTAGCACGCTTTGAGTTCGCTTTACTGGGACTCTCGACTAATGAATCCCAGAGGTAAACAGCTTTATAAAGCATTAGTCGATCGAAAAAGGGCCTGGATTTTTTGTCACCTGGAAAACCAACATACTGGCCTATTGATCATAAAAAACTTCCTGATGTCATCATAGACTTTGCCATTACAAGAAATATTAATCGAAATTCAATATCTACAGAAATATCATATAATTTATCTTCTGACCATTCCCCAATATATTTATATGTGGAAAGCAAGAATCAAATTGATTTGCCTTTCATAATTTGAAAATTTTTTATATATAACAAAAACAAATTTTAAAATTTTTTGAAATTTTGTTTTTGCTTTCCACATTAATATCACTGAGGAGACGTGATTTACATAATTAGGTCCTAATATAATCAAAAATACCATTAGAATAAAAAGTAACAATTTTTCACACATAAACCACTGTCAAGTTTGAAATTTCAAAGTAATTCCTGATCCTAGGTTCAATATTATAGAAAATTCCAAAAGTACTAATTGAAGAATGAAAAAATGCTCCTTTGTTTATTTTAGTTCTCCATTTTTGGTATCATAATACAATTGAGCACCCTATTCATGATTATTTCTTTACTGAGAAGCATATTAGCCAACTTTAATGTAACAAATTTAATATATTAAAAAGGTACCATTTAAAGAAAAAGTACCAATTTCCTTTATCCTCTTGAACACTCGTCAAGTTTGAACTTTAAATTTCTATAGCATTTCCCATATTATCAACTGAGTTAATAGTTAATAAATTACCACAAAACCGAACTGAAACAGAATGTTCCGCTACAATTTCCATGATACTTTGTGTAAAATCAGTGGTAGAAAGTTTACTTTCACTAAAAGTAATCTCACTGGCAAAATAAAATCAAAAAGTATTTTTAGTGGAAGAAAATGGGCAAAGACATAGACATTTCTGAGCCAATACGAAAACCGTTATTAAGTTGAGAAATGATGGCAAATCTTTTAATGAAATTGGAATTTTATTAAATCTATGTAAAACCACAGTCCAAACAATAATAAAAAATTTCAAAGAAAATGGAAATTATGAAAGCTAAGCTCGTAGTGAGCTTTCCCGCATTCTCGAGAAATGAGCAGAGCGGTCTATTATACGTTCCATTTAAGAAAATCCTAAGCTAAGTGCCGTCGAACTAAACCGGAAAATGAGAATAAATCTAGAAATTACCGTTTCTGTGATATACTCGACTGTGAAAAATCTTATATAGGTACCCTTCACCAAAGAATACCTTAAGATAAATATTGTTACGAAATTATACTTGAATTTAAATATTATTGTTTTAACGGCTGGTCCCAACAGCAGTGCTTCTCAAACTTTAACAAACGTGTGGGTATTATTGAAATTGCTATAGAACATACAACATTGAATAAAAGCTTTGAGTGGTGCATTGTTTGTAAGTATGGACACACTAAATGATTAATGCCTAACATCGAAGGCTCTAGTATGCGAATATTCTAGTTTAAAGATCATTGTAGAAATAGAGCTTTCTAGATGGTAATACAGTGTATATAAATTGGCCGTGAGAACACCACAGATCAGTCTGATTTGAAGCATTGTTAAGTAAAGACATCAACTGCATTGCCAGTGTATACTTGTACGTAATAGAGTGTGTGTGCATTTCTGCGAATTGATATACGTGTATAAAGACATTGAGTGACTATTTAATTCTGTTTTTGTTGTACATTCTAAATAAATAAAGAGTTGTTACAATTTTAAACTACTAAAACTGCTTTTATTTGCAATCAAAAGTATCCGGTTTATTTAAAGGAAATAAACCCACGTTTTTAAAAGGTAAAAACGTAACAATATGAACAACTATTTTTGGTGGGAAAAATATGTGAAAAAATCGAGTGATCGATTTCCACTTTAAACTGGCAAATAATGTAGGTAATTTTCTACAAAATATCTACATAAATTAATTTTAGTGTATATAACACTATTTTTATACTCACCATCAAAAATATGTATAATTAACCCATTTTTCGCCGACCGGTGATTTTAATTACCAGCACTTTTATTAATCATAACTGACAAATAAAAAGTTTTTTATTTAATATAATTTTATTTATCAATTATTTAGGGTCTTATTTATTTATTATATACTCATTTTATTTCCTTACGTAGCATAAACTATTTATATTGCGGCTTTTAGAAATTAGTAAATAAAGGTCATCAAATATATAGAAATAATTTAACCAAGATCCTATAAAATCTAACAACTATGTTTATATTTATAAAATTAAATTTTTACTTTTCTGTTTTGAGCCCTATTCACGATATTTAATGTACACGTATCATCTAAAATTGCATGATGAATATTGTGGTGATTATAGTAACCATTGGCGAAAAACGTATGTCTTTAATGTGGTTTATGAACATGCGTTTACAATGTAAACTTTACATATGTTTTGTCATCAAAAACAGAAGCAACCGAGATAAAATAACGGTTTGGACAATATATGCACAGTTCGATCGATGAGGCGCGCCACGGCGTTTGATTGGATTTTGGATATTGAATGGCTATCTATTCCACAATATGAAAACTATTGGAGCCAAAGTGTTCCAATTGTGTAAAAGCCATGACAATTGAAGAACGGTGCCATTTTTTGGAAGTCATTCGAGCAAAATATATATAAGCAATAAGCCCATTTGTTTCGGCTTCAATTCGTGGGTGGCTTCATCAGATGGAAATATGATTTGCTGTATGCCTTATCCTAGTTCTCAGGAACTGTATAGCGTAAAAATTGAACTCACGGAGCTCACGTGGTCTTGAGTTTGCTAAAAAAATGTGCAGCAGCCAAAAATTTGAGTATTTTGACAATGTAATATCAAACTACCGTATAAGTGTTATAGGCAAAATATTTTTTGGTGGACTATTTTTCTAATGCTGTAGACTCAGCTGTTGTAAATGTCTGGAAGTTGCACAGACTTTTGTGCAGAATTGCAAAAGCTACAGGAAAAATGCAACTGGAATTTTGGTCAGAAATTGCTAGAGTTCTTCTTTGCGATAATACAGACGTGCAGGAAATGAAAGCAGAGTGGCCAAGAAAAAACCTCACAAAAGACATGCAACACACCATTCTAAAGCATGAATAAGGTTTAAAGAATATGATGCAAGCAATGCCAAAGCCACACTCTATTTATTGTGTAAGAAATGGTACGTGCACTTACATACAAAATGTTTTAAAGTTTGCCATAAGTAATTTATATCATTAAAAAAAACGTTTTTTAGGTACCTTTAAGAAATACCATCCTTGCATACATATTCCGCCGATGGTGACTATAATTACCACCAATTTTCTAAAAAACTAGAAAACCCACTGACTCCAAAGTTTGGAATTTTCTTAATTAGCATAAAAATAGGTTCAATATAAAATTTTAGGAAAATCGGTCAACGGGAACTTGGTGCGGCGAAAAATGGGTTAAGTAAAGACATCAACTGCATTGCCAGTGTATACTTGTACGTAATAGAGTGTGTGTGCATTTCTGCGAATTGATATACGTGTATAAAGACATTGAGTGACTATTTAATTCTGTTTTTGTTGTACATTCTAAATAAATAAAGAGTTGTTACAATTTTAAACTACTAAAACTGCTTTTATTTGCAATCAAAAGTATCCGGTTTATTTAAAGGAAATAAACCCACGTTTTTAAAAGGTAAAAACGTAACAATATGAACAACTATTTTTGGTGGGAAAAATATGTGAAAAAATCGAGTGATCGATTTCCACTTTAAACTGGCAAATAATGTAGGTAATTTTCTACAAAATATCTACATAAATTAATTTTAGTGTATATAACACTATTTTTATACCCACCATCAAAAATATGTATAATTAATATCGTGATGAAATTGGACTTAAACAAACTTTATATGAACTTAACTCATTCTACCAACTTTTGTGAGGATCGGTCCATAATTGACGGCAGATTCTGGCCATTTGCTGAAATAATCTATAACCACTAGAACGTTACTGCTTCCGGCAATACTGACAGAGAAAGGGCCTACTACATCCATTGCAATCCGCCCAAATGGCACACCTGAGTTGTACTGCTGAAGATGACCACGACTTCTTCTTACTGGACCTTTGGCTGCTATACATTCTGGACAAATTGATATCCAATAGGCCTGTTGACAACCGACCCAATAAAACCGTTGTTTTACCTTTTCTAGGGTTTTTGTCACACCAAGATGACCACCACTGGGACCATCATGGAACTCTTTCATTACTTAATTTATTTTAGAGGCAGGGGTCACAATTATATTTGTCACCGTTTTACCGTCTGCACTCTCTCAAATTCGGTATAAGCAACCATTTAACAACTGTAGACTATTCCACAGAGCTGAATACGATTTCATCAGTGGATTTTCGGATGATATTTCATTGCGGGCTGGCCTTCTTATTTTGATATTATTTTCCCCAGTATGGGAACTGTATATGCATTAGTCGAACATCGATGACACATTCCTTTTCCTCGAGATTTTTACAATGTTTGCATCCGATGTTGCAAGGCCGTCTTGAAAGAGCGTCCTCATTGTCGTGTTTCAAACCCATCCGGTAATCGATGCTAAAGTCATAGCTCTGAGCCCTTCAGGTTGTTTAAATTGCAGCAACCACCTGAGGGCATAATGATCGGTTCTCAGTTGGAAATGTTTACCATACAGATACTTATGAAAATGATTCACACACTCTAATACTGCCAGGAGTTAGCGTCGCGTTACGCAATAGTTTCATTCAGGCTTCGAAATTATTCTCCCGTAGTAGCCTATGACTTTTTCCGTCCCACCGATGACCTGTGAAAGCACACCGCCTATACCGTATCCGCTCGCATCACTATCTAGACAAAACTTTGCTCCAGGGATGTGATATGCCAAAACTGGTGCTGTACACAAAAATTATTTTAACCACAGGAATGCCTGTTCTTGAGAATCACTCCAAAGGAATGATCGCGTCTTCTGGGTTAGCTCATGTAAGCTTGCGGCTACATGCAAAATCTAGTGCTGCCGTCTTTCTTCTTAACTAAAACAACAGGCGAGCTCCATGGACTTGAATATGGTTCGATTATATTTATTTATTTATTTATTTGATGCTTTACAATTATTTATTTGATGCTTTACAATTGCCTTGGCTTTGAATTTTTAAGGCGAAGACAGAGGTGTGTTTCTTCAGAAGCTGTTTGGCATTATTTCTATCGGGCGGTGTTAATCCCTCTACCCAATTTCCCACATATTTCGCTAGTAGCTCGTGTTCTTTGGTGGACTTATTGGCAGGTTCCGGGTTTTCCTCACAATTGATTACTGACTCTGCTAAAGCACATTTCATGGTTTTCACGGCTATATGTCATAAATTGCCCAAAAATGCATGCAACAAATTTTTGGAACCATGTCTTTTTTCAAAATTTTACCTTTAGCAAAAAATGGGGCAAGGACGGGCAGCTGGACATTTTTGCATTAGGTAAAGAAATAATCAAAGAACTTATTTTGAAAATATGCAGATACAGAAATTGAATGTTTTTATTTTCCATCAAAGTTGAGAAATATTGAAGAAATGGATACTTGGTAAATATCGATTTACCTGGACAAATACAAATTAAAAATCCGTTCCTCGTTTTTAGATATTAAATCTGATTGTAATAAGAGTAGCATATTTGAAATCGTTGGACAATTTCCTGTAAAATAGGTTTATTCAATATTTTGTAGGGGCACATGAAATTTTTGATTTTGCAACCTCACTTGTTCTACGAACGCCATTGTGCGTCGGTTATGCAGGGCAAAATATGTCAATTTTCTGTTTGTTGTTGATTTTGAATCCATAAATTTGACTAGTGGAAAAGATAGCGTATACATATTATATATCAACGTGTAGAAAATTGCGTCTTCTTTTCATAAATGTATAAAATTTTTAAGAATTAAAAAATTTATAGAAGACTATTTGCAAAAATATAGAAATGAAAAATTTTATCTGATTTTTTTTAGAAAATTTTAATTTTTAGGTTAGGTTATAAAAAAATATTTGATCAAAATGCAAAAGTCAAAAAGAAATTAATGAATTGTTATTTACAATCCCACAATTGCAAAAAAAAAAAAAACTTTTTAAAAATACCAAAAATTGTATTTTTAGATTTTTAACTCTGTTGACGGTACCGATACCCGGACTTTAAATTCCCTTTGCAAAATATTTAGGAACATATTGGGTTATACAAAAGAGGTTTCAATTATTTGAAAACAGCTATACGATTAGAGAAAATTTGGCATGAAGTTGAAATTGACATAAAAAATAGGTCTACTTTGAAAGGCTCTGGACCTCACAGTAATACAAATTTTGAAATTATTATTCTTCTGTAGTACTTCCCAAAATTTTACCTTTCAGAAAAATATAAACACATTTGCTGAATTCACAAAACCCGTTGTATCCTTGTATTGAGTGTATTATTGTATTAAAATACAATAGTGTAAGCTTGTTGTTGGTAATTTTCATACAACAATTAATTAAAATTATTAAGAAGTAGAACGAAAATACATACAAATTTTCTTAATGTCAGTAGCTAATTTAGATTTCTCCAAAAAAATTAATTTACTTTTTTCGGTTCTATTATTAATTTTATTTCTAGAAAACTTGCTGTTTTTGTTCTTCTTATTTGGTTTCTGAAGTTTAAAATACATTCATACCAAGATGTATTAACCAGGTGGCAGCGTAACTACAACAATTACAACAATACAAGAACAACAGTGTGTAAAACCTTATAAACTGTCAAAAAATAAATTCACAAAAACGCACTTTTTAAAACGAAATAGTTTGATTTAGCACTTTCAAATATTTTACGCACATAAAGCGGTAACTAAAACTCACTTTTATAAATATAAAATAATCTTTTTACTCTTATAACAAATTTAAAAATGTTTGTAAACACGTTTTTGACATTTCATAAGGCACAATATAAGTATAGCAAAAAATAGTCAGCTGGCGTTACGCTGCCACCTGGTTAAATATGCCTTGATTCACACAATATACAATGGGTGTTTACAAACAAATAAACAAAAAGTGTATTACTACACGATACAGATTGTTGTGAATTAAGCAATTATTTATTTTGTTTTTATTTTCTGTATAACTATACATTAACGTAAGTACTTTTTTCGAAAAAATTTGCAAAAAAAAATTATTTTTGAAATTTTTAATTTAAATGCACATAACTTTTGACTCAGTTTCGAGTTTGAAAAAATTTTTTTTCCTAATACTAATAAATTTGTTGTTAATAAATTATAAGAGATAACATGTAGTTATAGCTTTTGTAGCTCTCTTCTTGTAAAGTCTACACATACATATACAAATCTTTCTAATAGATTAGAGAACAAACATTTGGCATAATTTTTAATTTTTCATATATACGAGATACCCCTATTTGGGACCTTAAGGATCTGCCCCATGTTTAAAGTCCAAATTCAAAACTTAAACTCAGCTACACCTCCTCTATAATCATGGATAATTTTATTAAAATCGATTAAATTTTATTATTTTTTTCATTTCCCCCACTGAATACAGAAATATAAGAGCCCGAGATCTAAAATGAAGGTGGTAATCTAGAATCTGTACCTATTCGCGACGAACAGACTTAAATTTGAATTTAACGGTCTATGACGACTGCTTGCAACATTCATCATGTTTATAAACATTTCCATCAGTATAAGCGTCTACTTATCAACAATGTATAAACATTGTTTACAAGTATGACAACATTAACTGTAGGCGCTGTTAAAATTAACATCAACTGTATTACCAGTGTATTCTTGTAAATAATAAAGTTTAAATAAAGAGTTGTTAATATTTTAAAACTACTTATCGCTTTTATTTGCAATTAAAATAATACGATTTATTTAAAGGAAATAAATCACAATTTTTAAAAGATAAAAACGTAACAAAATTTAAATAACTAGCAGAACCCGGTCCGCGTTGCTGGCCCTTAGAAAACATCTGTTTTATATTGCATTTCGGTCTCGATTTTAATATACAGTGTCGGACAAAGTCGGTGATCCAACCTTCAATTTTAATACATGTGGTGGCAGTCCGGCTGGTTCCAATCAATTCAAAAATTCAGTAGGATAATCGAAGGCTTGTTCTTCGTTCATTACTGTGTCAATCGATTTGCATTTTATTGTTTCCCCAGGCAATTGTATTTGTTTATTGAGCTTGTTAACATCATAATTTGTTGGTGCCAAAATTGCATGTTCCCACAGCCAATCCGAATTTTTGTAGTTGATTGTAAGATTTGGGAATACCTTTTCAACAACGAAATCTCATTTGTGGCGAGATCAATTGAAATTTTTCCATTTCTGATGTCCAACAATTGGTTTGAGAATTTTTCGGCAGAAGGGTATTGCAGCAAATGCACACGCATGTTCGTTGATAGCGTTCGGCCTCTGTAGCTTCATTTCCAGTGAAATAAATTTGAAGGAACTTCGCATCATAATTGGAAAGCGGGATCAATGATCCAGTTCTGTGGTACATTTGGAATTGAACTTTAAAGGTGTGCATGAAGCCGACGTCATTTGAAATCATGAGTTGCACTTTTGGATATTTTGAAGGAAGTGCTTGGAAATAGGATTGGAGCCGGAAATGTAACTTAGAAGCAGCTTAGGCGGCTCAATAACTGGTGGCAGAATAACTTTACCGCTCGAACAGCACATTCCCGGGGATTCCTTAGGGCACTTCAAAACGCGGCAATGTATGCAATGTTTGTCCATTGCGGCAATCAGTACGTCCTTATGATTCCTGTAGTCATCATACTTATTGTAATAAAATGCTGGGAACTTTAAATCGATTCTTTCTCTTGATCGAGCCATGCGGGAGCGATTGGCTTCTAGTCTTTCGACATGCTGTTGAGGTGTCTCTGCAGCACTCGATGAAGATGCAATGCGACGCATTTGCTGAAGCCGTGATTCTCGTTCTCTTCCCGTTTCAGCGGCTCTAGACGTAGATGCCCTTTCTAAAACAAATTTAATTTGAATAAAACCGTTATTTTTTATTAAAAGTGGAATGCGGAGAGTTATTCAAAATATTATTTTTTTCATAGATTTCATATGGAAATTTCTTATTCATGCAAGAGTAAACAAAATTGTTTATCATCGATTGATAATATAAAAGAACTTTTATAGTACCGGATATGTGTTGAAATGTATTCCTTTCTTCGCTTACACCAAATAATTCGCTTCAGAGTACACCAATTTGAATTAAAATTTTTAGAGTGATTTTAAGAAACGAAATGAAATTTGTCATTGTTTGAACGTTGGGAATAAAAAAAAAATATTTATGTATTTCTCCAATTAAAAAAAATGTTTTGGTCGACAAAATTAATTTTTTTTGAAAAAATTTTGTTTACAACAATCACTGACTTTGTAAGCCTGTATATAGGAAACTAAATAAACTATCTGTGAGAATTAATGGAAAGGTCGATCAACAATTATACAATCTTTTTTTTATGTCATTAGCGGTATAGTATAAAAATTTGATTCTGCCACGCCATTCCGTCCATAGACCGAAATGGCGTGGTCCAGCCGTTTTGAGTCCATGCGGAACGTACATACACAAATCTGTTTTTATATATATATGGCATTAACGGTATAATGTAAAAATTTGATTTTTACACACCCCTCCGCCCACAGACCAAATATCAAAAATCTGACTTTACAGTATTACCCGCTGGGCTATTCTGAAGATTCTCTGAAAATTTCATCAAAATCGGTTCAGCCATTTTTTATATATATAGATGGCATTAGCGGTAAAATGTAAAAATTTAATTTTGCCACGCCCCTCCGCCCACAGACCGAAAATCAAAAATCTGACTTTACAGTGTTACCCGCTGGGCTATTCTGAAGATTCCCTGAAAATTTCATCAAAATCGGTTCAGCCGTTTTTGAGTTCATTCGGAACATACATACCCACATACATACAAACATCCATTTTTATATATATAGATATTTTAACAAATCTATCTATTCTTCAAATATCTCTAAATATTGTCTGATTTGCCTAAACGTTAAAATATACATAAAATAATTTTACTTATTGAAATAGGACCCATTATTTTGACGTTCTTACAAGTGGGACAAGTCCATTATATACAAAAATTTGTTAACGTTTTTAAATTGTTATTTTACTTATCAATGTATGTGGAAATAATTTCTATGATTTAATTTTTTTCTAAGGATTATGTCTTATTATTACAAAAAGCCGCTTTTAAATATTTAGCTTTTTAGCATTCTATTGCGTCTAAGCACTTTATCTCTAGTACTATAAATAAGCATTTCAAAAACCTCTAAATACTAAATCTAGTGCAGTTAAAATACTTAAATCGTTGAAAAATATTGAGACACAACATGAGAGAATTTAGCTTGGCATTGAAAATGGATTTAATTGCTGTACTTAGTGGATTCACTTGCGTTGAAACAAGAACTGAATCTTTGCTAAAGTGGCTGGTATAGAGCAACAAAGTGTATATACTTATTAGGGTGGTCCCCATTCTCAACTAAAATGAAAGTTTACTTTATTTTATAATACTCTTAATTATTGTTGGTGAGATGGATCAAAGCAAAAAATATTATTTTTCAGGCTTTTTAAATGTTTATTTTATTATTCGCAATGGAATTATATACTACATATAACTAAAATATGTAAACGAAGTATAAATAGGTTTGTAGCCAACAAATGTGTAAACATATCACTAAACATTAAATAGTCGAGTTGGAACATCCATACGTATGAACAAAATGAAATCAGATACAATTTACTTATGGGTAACACAAAATTAACAAATGAACATGACCAATATATTAGTAATACGGGAAACGATTATTGTGCGTTTTGTAAAGGTTGAAAGGAATTATTTTAGAAGTTTCGGCAATACAAGTTTATATGTAGAAAACTTAAAATACCCAAAAAAGTACACTACGTAGCAATGCCATTTATCGTTTTTAGTAGTCAGGATGATAATTAATAAATATTAATGGTTAATGATTCATTCAACGAGTTAACCGAATGGTAAACCAGTTAACCGAAAATTCACATTTTAAATTAAACGGTTCACAAGTTACATTCGTAACTGTGTAGGCGTATGATTGATATGAGTAAAATGAAATACATATTAAGTATACTCTACATAGTACACATTGTTTAGAGCAGGGGTGCCCAAAAGTTCCTTATGGAAGAGTAAACACCAATACATTTAAAGAAAAACTAATTTTTATTCAATATTTTTTTTGTTGTAGAAACCAAAACATACAAAGAACAAAGAAAACAAGTTAGACTCCTAAATATGATGAGAATTGTAGAAGTTACATTGGCATAAACACTTTAATATCCATATTCAATATTTGTTATTAGAAGTGCGCTCCTATTATAGGGTTTAATATGAAATAATATAACAATTGTTAGAAAGACTAGTTTAAGCAGAAGATACTTTAACTACAGATTCTTACCATTTTGAAAAGAGTTTGTCATTTATTCCTATTATAACGTATGACATTTAACAATTTATATATGTACCTAATAATTGGTTATCATTACCCCATTGAATCAACATTATTTATGAGTTATATCACAAAATTTTAATATATATTCGCGATTAGTGAGTTTTCCGGATATGTGTCTTATGTATAATTATGAACCCATAGTCAAAAAATCCAGCAGTATGATTTTTGTCTAATTGTAACTAATTTCTAATGTTTATATGCGTTAATGTATTTTTGGGTTGTGGAACTCAATCATCATAAAATATTTTAACATGATTTCTATGTATTTTAATTGAATTTCATCTTTTCACAAGAGTTATGGGAAATAGGAGCTGTTGCCAATTATGGACCGATATTCACAAAAATCAGTTGTATGATTTTTGGATTCAAATTACTGATCTGTGTATTATTTTGGTTCAATATATGGGAGCTGGCCTATTATGGGACTATTGCCATATAATATTGTAACGTAATTTCAAAGTATCTGAGGGTTATTTTTGTAAAATTTAAAAATAAAAAAATTAATAAAACTTAATTTAAACAACGTTATTAACAAAAGTGGACCTTATATGACAACTATATCGAATTATGGAACGATATTTAAAAAATCTTGTAATATGATTCTTGGATACAAATTACTGATCGGTGTACAATTTTGTTTCAGTACAAATATTTTTTTGGATATTTGTGTAGGTTAATGTGTTTTCCAGAAGTGGTACTTATATGGAGCCTATGACCAATTATGGGCCGATCATCATAAAATTTTGTACAATGATTTTTTCATATATTGTAATTTTATGTTTCGAATTTCAACTTAATAACTATATTTGTAAGAAATTTATGAGGATTTTATTGATTTTCGGGAGTGCACCTATGGTCAAATATGGACCGATATTCACAAAACACAGTAGTATGATTACTGGATACAAATTACTCATCTGTGTATAATTTTATTTTGATATCGATATGTTTTAGATATTTATGCAGGTTAATGTGTTTTTCGGAAGTGGTCCTTATATGAGAGCTATGACCAATAATGGGCCGATCTTCATAAAATTCGGTACAGTTGTTTCTATGTATATGAGTATTATGTGTATGTATATTATGCATTATAGTAATATTTATAAGAGATTTGTGAGTACTTAACTGATTTTCGGAAGTGGACCTTATATGGGAGCTACGGTGAAATATGGACCGATATTCACAAAATCCTGCAGTATGACTTCCATATATAAATTACGGATCTGTGTAAATGTTTGGTTTGATATTGATATTTTTTATATATTTTTATGCAGGTTAATGTGTTTTTCGGAAGTGGTCCTTATATGAGAGCTATAAACAAATATGAACCGATCTTCATAGTATTCGGCGCAGCGACTTTTGTATATATGGGAATTATTTGCGTCGAATTTCAACATAATAGCGATATTTATAAGATATTTATGGGTGTTTAAGTGATTTTCGGAAGTGAACTTTATATGGGGGCTATGGTCAAATATGGGTCGATCCACGAAAAATTTAGTCTTGTGATTTCTCTTAGCACGAAACTTATTTTTGATGAATTTTGTATGGATACTTCAATTCTGAAGGCATTTATAGACTATAGCACCATATTTCGGGAAGAAATTTTTATGGGGGCTAGGAGAAATCATGGTCCGATTCTTTTAATTTTCAACAGAGTTAGTCCTTTTATCATAAAAATAACGAGTGTAAAATTTTATGGTATTACCTATATTTACAGAAATAACAAAAAATATATGAAAGTTATACATTTTTTTGTAGGTAGTCTCACATTTTTATTTATAACTTTGAGCTTACTATACCGATTTCGCTGATTTTCAATACCAAACTGCTTAAGACAATAATAAACATTTTTTTTAGAGTTTGCTAATTTTGTTTGTTTTTTTTACGTGAGCGTGTTTTACACAGACGGACAGACAGACGGACATAGCTCAATCGACTTAGAATTTCACAAGGATCAATAATATATATACTTTGTTGGGTCTTAGATGATTATTTATCAATGTTACACACGGAATGACAAACTTATATATACCATCATTCACCACTTATGGTGGTGGAGGGTATAAAAATGCACACTTTTTAAACGACATCATACGATAAACAATAACAAAATCTACATTGATGATCGATGTCGTCAATGTTTACCAGCAAAGCATACGAAAGTGTTGTTGCTTTGCACTTGCGTGTATGCAGTGAAGAACGACAAAAAAACTAACAAGACAATGTTGTATGTGTATTTCATATTGCTAGTGCTGAGTGCTCTATTGAGTATTGAAACACACAGCCTATACCTAAGAGTTTTTACAAAAACAAATGAGCACCAAAAGTATACGGCTTGGGCACCCTTGGTTTAGAGGTTACACGTTCTACTTGAAGTTTAGAGGAGTTTTGCATTTACAGTCGGCACCAAAAGAAAGTGTACATCTTGTACAAAAACAAAAATACTGCATTTTTAACGCAATAAGATTTTTCTAGTTATATAAGAAAAGATATTGTTATTCTTTATTTTTGCCTTGGTTATAATTTTTTGTGGTTCTTGCTGTTAGTTTCATGAGATTTTAAGATAGTAGCTTTTCTTGTTTGACCGCGAGAACTTTTAAACCAAACTGCAATTGAAAGAAGTAAGTAATAAAATTTAAAAATTAATTAATTAATTACAATTTAAAAATTAAAATAGGAAGAAGCCATAATACTGTAAAAAAATTGTAGACAAACCAAAAAAAAAAAAATTGGAAGTTTAGAAGATAAGCCACGTGGCGAAAGACCAAAACGCCTTAACAACCTTGAAGTACGATCAATTATAAGAGCAGTGAAGAAAGAACCCACAGTAAGTGCAGTAAAATTATGCGAAGAATTAACAGAATCGTATGAAGTGAGAGTTAGTGCCAGTACGGTTCGCCAAGCGCTACACGCAAATGGTCTATATGGTGGAGTTCCGAGAGAAAAGCCCAAAATTTCCAAACGAAATAAAGAGCGACGTCTAGAATTCGCAAACAAGTATAAAAGCCAAGAAAATCGTTTTGGAATAATGTGCTGTTTACGGATGAAATCAAGTTTGAGATTTTCGGAATTAAAATAAAAGAAGTTAAATTTAGAGATGCAAAAATCTAGGGTTCGACCAAAAAATGTACTAGCCACCGTAAAGCATGGTGGGGGTTCGGTGATGATGTGGGGGTGTATGAACAAAGCCGATTACATAAATATTCTTAAATCAAATTTGGAACCCAGCGTCAGAAAATTAAATCTAGACCGAACCTGGAACTTACAACAGGACAACGATATGGAGCATACCTCTAAACATATTAAATAATGGTTGTTGTATCATACACCGAAACGATTGGAACACCCCCCACAGGCACCGCATCTTTATCCCATTGAACATCTGTGAGAGCATTTGGACAGACAGATTAGAAAAGAGAAATATTACCACCAAAGACTCTCTAAAGGAAATCCAGCAGGAAGAGTGGTTCAAAATCCCAACAGAGGTGACATTTAAATTGGTAGAAACAATGCCAAGGAGGCTTGAAACAGTTTTAAAACCCAAAGAATTTCAAATAAAATACTATACACGCTTTTTTCTTATAATTTCCCTAAACTGTACACTTTCTTTTGACGCGTTAAAAATGGAGTATTTTTGTTTTTTTGTTAGTGTTTTTGTTGCCGTTGAACTAATTTTGTTTTTTGTTTAGATATTGTAAGAAAATAATTAAATATTTTGTTGAATATACTAGAACTTTTAAAAAAAATAGTTTTTTAATATGTAAATAAAACGTTTTAAAAGTAAAAACAAGTTGTACACTTTCTTTTGACGCTGACTGTACATACATATTTAGTAGTTCATGAACGAACTAGTTCAATTGACCGATTTACTTGGTTGAGCTAAATGAACTACATAGTTAAAACATAGAATACTTCGTAGCTTTATAAATTAACATTTTTTGTAGTCTGGAATGGTTAAACATACATATTTAACAAATATTTATTTTAACAAATGATTAATAAAATTAAAATAAAAGAACCAAATAAACTTTATGAAAAGAAGATAATGATGTATGTATATGCACATCAAATTCAATTTAACCTTTGGGAAACTCATCAGTAAGTTTTGAATGAATCATTAATGGTTTAATACATTATGTTGGTTCAAATGTTACCGGGACATTAAAAGTTTATTCGGGAATACAAAATTAAGAATATTTTAGTAAGATTTAGTTTTCATATGCTAAATTCCCAATTTTATTGATAAATTCACTGAAATTTATTGTTCCTATGCGCATTTCAGTATCATCGGGAAACCTTTTTCCAAAAGACTTTAGAAAAACTAAAAATATTCTACAAATAAAACTTAGAGTGAATGGGAATTACAGACACTCAAGCTTTATTTGTAAAAATATCAAAGCTTAAACAATTGGATGGTGTCTTGCCGACACAATAGGTATTCGAAATACATTTTTTATATTCTCCTTATTTTATTTTTGTTACAAAACATAAGTAATTGATTTGGGAACATAGAATATTTCGGTAACCCACCTAATAATTTTTCCCTAGTCAAGACTTATCACACTTTTCTTTTGAAATTTATTATTTAAAAACATGACACTTGGTACGAAATTAGACAAACATGATTACGAGGGAAAGAACCGAAACTAAAGTGAAGAGTGTAAAAGTGAATCAAAAAACATTCGAGGTAAAAACGATAAAACAGCGGCATTTAATTATTGCATAAAAATACATTTGTCTGGATTGTAGAGGTAAATATTTTTAATTGTCCGAAATGTATAAGCGTCCGAATTATTGGAGTGACCGGACTGCCGCATGTCCGAACAATCGAAGTTGCACTGTACGGATAAATTGTGACTCCATGGAATGGTGTATCTGGGTGTATGAACAATTAAAAACGATGCAAACATTTTCTTTCTCGATCCGATTTGAAAATTTTTAATATATGTATGTATATGGGCAATTCCATGTCATCGTAGGTGAAATTTGTACGCCTATAGAGTGGAATAGATTTTGCACAAATAAGAGTATCTGAAAAATAATTTGGTATTTATGTTCCATTCTGAGGGTACTATATTTTAATAATAAGTCCTTTCAAAACATTGTTGTCCAAAATATCGAGCGAAATAAGGGTTGAGGTACAATATGCGATAATTTGCGAATCGTGAGAGGCGTTCTGCTTTCTTTTAATTTCTTACACTAAACCAAATATTTTTCTTTTTCAATCCGACATATGTAAATAAAAATAATCTTTGGATGATTTTATAATAAATAAAATTTAATATCGTACGCGACATAGCGTACGTGACAGATTTTTTCTCTCATAGTAAAACAATATATATTCTGTAAATATGTGTATACAAAAACTAAAACAATAAATAGAAAATATTTATTCGGTTTCAATAAACAATTTGATGATAGCAAAAAAACAATCAGAGTCAAATTCATTTCATACTACATGCTAATTGGGAGCTTAGTTTTTACCACATTCTTAGACTAAAACATAACAATTAAATTAAATATAGTCAGTTTAAACAATTTTTTTTTGCACTTAAAATGTTGTAATAAGCTCTAAATACTTTCACATAGTAACATTTTAGTGTTTTCTCCTATTCAAATCATCTTGAAAAAAAGTTTCAAGGGTTTTTCTTTTTTCAGTCGTGGTAGTCATTATATGGAATTTACTACAATATTAATTGATGACTATTAAGATATTTTAATGTGCAAACGTAAGGTGGATATTACTCACTTAAAAATGTTTTTAAAATTTAGAGTTGTGTGATTAAACAAAATAATAAAAGTAATTTAATACTATACTAACCGCATATAATCCTGCTGACGAGCTTGAGGAAGCTGTGGCAGCCGCTCCTGTGCTGCCGTAATTAAGTTGAGAGTGATATCCGCTCGAGAGTATCTTTTTGTGTGCTGATGCATGTGCGCGATACGCACTCACACTTAGTTTCATTGTGGTATAAACATAAAATCCAACAACTTGCACTTTTGCTGCCAATGATGCAGTTCAGCTCTTCGGACCACATCGATTACCCTCTGTTGACCATTTTGTGGGGCAATGACGACAGTAAACGAAATGCGGCAAGTAGTTTTCATTCGCTCAACGAGGTGCTTATTGTGTATTCCAGTGGAAAATGAATAAGGTGTTAATGTTCGTCTGATTGCTTAAAGTATTTTTGAAAATTTTTACGAATTTTATCCATATAGTAGTATATTCCTTGTAACTAAATGTAAACAGAGCTGGTACATTGAATTTTTTTTATCAATTATTAAGGCCTCGACGTTTTTATGCTGTTCCAAAAAATATAAAAATGAAAAACGTTAATATTTTTAAAGCAAATGCATATTAAATGTATAGCATGTATTGTACCACCTTATTCATAATCAATTTCTAATGTTATAATAGTTTTATAAAACAAAATTTCCATTAATTGATTATGAATATATACAATATATCTTATGTATATACAAATATAACTAAAACTTGAAAATATTGTTAATAAACCATTTTGCTGTTGCTCAACTAAAGAACCGCCATCAAGTATTGTTTAACAATTTCTTATATTTAATTTTAGTCTTAAATTTATTACTTAATTAATTTTAGAACCTTTGAAAATACCTACCATCGAAATTAACTTTTGAAATTCCTATTTGCATGCAATATATGTAATTAATATCATTAAAACTACGGCTCCTAGTTTTTCGCTCAGAACCGCCGTAATGGAGAAGTATCAAAATGCAGCTTATTGCCACCAAAGGATTAATGTCTTAAATTATTGCTTCTTTGCTGTTCCTAAATAGTTTTAGCTTTAAAAACCTCTATTATTGCAACAACCTCGAAAAAATCTGATTTAAAAAAAATAATTTAGCAAATTTAAACCGTAACTCCACCTAGAATTGTTCATGTATTTAACTGCATACACAAAATGCTTTCCTTAGGAGAACTTTCTGAGTTAGAGGGGGTCAAAATTTGACATTTTGGCCAACCAGGTGTTTTTTCTCATCCATGTAACTTATTACCTATCTAAACTATTTGGGACACATTTTGTTAAGATCAATAGGTAATAAGTTACATGATGATAAAAAAACACCTGCTTGGCCAAAATGTCAAATTTTGACCTCCTCTAACTTAGAAAGTTCTCGACCGATCTTGTTGAAAAATTTTATCTGAATTACTATCCACTAGAACTATAGTGCAAATTTCATTCCAATCGGAAGACATCGATTTCAAAAGTTCGTTAACTTGACATGAAATGCTCCAAATATGAAAATGTTTTCGAGGAAAAGCTGTTTATTGGCTTAATAATTTTTAGTAAAAATTTCCATAATCAGATTTTTAATACATATATATCTCTTAGATATATCTAAGAGTTAATCGGGAGGAATATTTGTATGAGTTGTTGTCAATTATTGACTAGTGCACAAATATTATCGTGTATGAATTTACCTTGAAATCCATATATTTAAAGTATTGTATTTTTGAGTATTCAAATTTTATAGGCGCTGGGAGTAATATCGGAATTATGTGTGAAGAATTTTATATCGACATTTAAATATTGTAGATATTATTGAGCGTTACAGTATTGTTACGGTGTACGCCTAAAATGGGGGCTAGGACAAACTATGGACCGATCAATCGATGGGGGCTAGGCACGAGTACACAAAAGTTATCTGAAATTAATTTTAGCGCTATGCACATTTATTTAATAGACAGGAAGCTTGTTGGTATGGGTGCTAGGTAAAATAGTATAGACCTACAGACGCTAGGTAAACCAAATATTCATCTTTATATAACAAGTGAGATAGAAAAATTCTTAACATGCATACATGTTAATAAAAACGAAACCACTAAACTTACAGTTTTCATTTTTTTATTTGATTTAAATTATTATTACAATTTAAAAAAAAAAATATTTTTTAGTTTTAGTGATGAAATTTTGAACCTTTTTCTGATACCCTTCCATTAACGTTTTTATAGAGCTTTCTGTCACTTTGCTCGAACAGGTAGACCATCTCCATTTAAAATCTACCACACTCTTTTAACAAGAGCCCAATATCTCTCCAGTGGCCTTAGCTCTGGGCAGTTTGGAGGATTTGCCTCTCTTGGTACAAATACCACATTATTGTTCTTGTACCACACAAGGACTTGTTTAACATAGTGACAGGATGCCAAGTCAGGACAAAAATAAGTGGACACATTAAGAAGTCTTATGTATGGATGCATCCTCTTTTGTAAACATTTCTTAATGTAAATTTCGGTATTTATAGAGCCCGTTGTAACAAATGATTGGCTTCTTTTGCCGCAACTGCATATTGCTTGCCATACTAAGAACTCTTTGTCTGCTTTTGGGTCCTAAACTTTTCTTCAACATTCCCTCGAGCATCAGCAACATAACATTTTTGACCAGGAAGTTGCGAAAAATCTGCCAGAACATACGTTTCGTCATCCATTGTGCAGAAAGAATATTTTTTTAAAAAACTTGACTTCAATTTCCGTAATCTGCTTTTGGCCTCTAAATTTTTAGCAGCGTTTCTGTCAGTAACTTTTTGAGCCTTGTATGTTTTTAAACCTGCATTAGCTTTAAGTTTTCGTACCAAATAGTCCGAGCACTGACCTAACCGGGCTGCTTTCCTACCGGATGTGTTGGGAGCTCTTTTGAAAATGCTTTATATTTTGTTGACTTCAGAAAAATCATGTGGACCATTCCTTCTACCTGAACCAGGTTTTCTATAAACGTACAAGTTCTCCCGGTACTGTTTAATAACATTGGAAACAGTTTGACGGCAGAGCTTGGAATGTTTGGCCAACTTTTCGTAGAACCAAGTTGGGTTTTGTTGAAAATATTTAATATTTTAGTACGCACTTTTTTTTGGTCATTCATTTTAATTAGATTAACAACAAATGAATATAATTGGCATTAAACATAATAACTGACATGCTTTACAAAGGTAACTTGATCAACAAAAAAAAAAAATCAAATAATACTTGGGTTAAAAGTTTTAATGAAAAACGTGTGTTAAGAATTTTACGATCTCACTCCTTATGTAAATTAACTATGTTTCTTACTAATGAGCAAATGCTTAAAATAAAATATTAGAAATTATAATAAATTGAAAGGAATTATTTTAGAATCAACAATATATTTATATACATTTATACACTACGTAGAAATAGCATTTGTTATTTTCAATCAAGTCAAATTTATGGAAAGATATAATACGAATAACTTGATCGAATAATGTTTTATTATAAAATTAACAATTTTATGTATTCGAATGAAATACATACATCATTTTTCCTAGATTATTCGAATAATAAACAATATATATTGTTCATATAGACAAATAGAAAAATGCCATGTTTTTATAATCTACTTAGTTCTAAAGGTCCTTCTTCAGAATGTGTTTTTACAGTAAAAGAAACAATTCCAGGGTGAGTTACTGCCCGTATAGTAAAGTGTTTTTTCTTCATGTGTGAATACATTTTGTTCTGTGTATTATCAAATAAATAGTGTATATTATTATGATTATCTCATATAAAAAATACATCAAAAACTAAACTGTAGTGTATTCAACCAAACATGCTACAATATTTATTACAAACATTCAAAATAAACAAATTAAAAAAAGACTTGAGTACGATTAGAAAGAAAAATTACATGAAATAAATTATGTATGTACATAAAAAGCGTGTTATATGTGAAAAAATAATGAATGTTACCTCAGGAAAATGTTCATAACTTCATAATTTATGGAACGAATACTGCAATTAGAAATTGTTTATAAGTAGTGAATAGCCGATTTTTTTTTTTATCCAAATTGTCAATATTGTTAACTATTACACAAAATATCGTTTTTTTTTTAATTGTTCCTTACTAACTGTTAAGAAAACTACTTTTGTTACGATTGCTCAACAACCTTGGTGCAAATTTCATCCCGATCGGAAGCTATCGGTTTCAAAAGTTGTGTCACTTGAGATGAAAACCCCCATATACTTATGTGTTGGGTAAATAATACGGTTTGATACAGTCGAATATTGCTTTTTGATTTTACTCTCAGCTTACTCTCAGTTGTGCCTCTAGTTCTAAAACTGAATGTAATAGTAAGCTTTTAACAAACTTTATCCTAAAACCGCGGGGCCCATCAAGTATTTTCTAATTTTTAGCAAATATTTATTCTGCTAAATTCAAAAATATGTACTTTTAAAAAACCGTAAATTTCTTCTAAAAAACTATCGTAAAAGAGTGTACTAGTTAATACGTTAAAGAGTTTCTTTAACTTTACTTAAATATTTAAAACATGAACTCGTTTTAGGAAAAATGAATAATGTGCACATTTCGTGAAAATGTCCTTACTACTCTAGAACGAATTAAAATTAAAAATTATTAGAAGAATAGTAAAATAATTTATTATGTTACAAGCATTTGAATGATATTTAAAATCGCTGAAATTTAACACTATTTTTGATCTCCTGAAAAGTTCTTTAGAAAGCTCTTTTGTATGCACAGCGACGATATACATTTGGCTACCATGAATGCCATGGATGCCAGGATGTAAAAACAAGATTAAAAAATAATTGAAATTCAAATGAAATATTTATTATTAAATATTAATATTAGATTTAAAATAGAATTTAGTTAAAACACATTTTAGGCCTAAAATAGCTTTGTTTTAAATTCGTATTCATAATCAGCATTTTAAGTAAACAGTATTTTAATGTTTTTTTTTTTTTTAATTCTGCGTGGTAACACTATAACTTTTATGTGCCACTTCAATCATAGTGCAGCAAAAAATATTGAAACGAATGAAAGTTTTTTTAGTTTTTTTAATTTGTTTACCACATAATTCCACTTATTTTAGAGTTGTATAACGGCTGGTCCGATCGGTATAAAATTTGACGTGGCCGTAGCCAAGGAATTTCAAGCATTTTTATATTCTTGGAAAGCAATCGTCTAGGTCTCGCAAGTGGAATATTTTTGAAGGAGAGAGATTTAAAGTGGTATATTTTTGAAACTAATTGAGATATTGACTTGAAATTGTATATGACCAAAAATAAACTTATATAAGCAAAGAAAAAATAATTCAAAAAAATGTGGATTAAATTGTTCCTATAACACGGAAATTGTAAAAGATAACTAGCATACGCGAGCATATTTGTTCATGGCCTAGACGAGCGCTTTCCAAAAATATAAAAATCTTTGAAATCGGATGAGAAACCAAGAAATGGTACGTGTTTAAAACTTTTACATGTCGAAGGTACCCTACTTTGAGCCCCCATAGGGCCGCGCCTGGAGCATTTGTGGGGTCCATTTTAATAACTTAAACTCGAATACTCCTTGGCTACGGCTACGTCAAACTATCTCGATCGGACCAGCCGTTTAGAAATCCCAGATTTATTTCCAAAAATTTTGATTCTGCCCCACAGTGCAACATTTGAAATAGGTATTTTAAGCTATAATACGTTTATGAATACAATTTTAGGGAATTTTGCTTAAAAATGCCCTAAAATTCTGTTTTTATACTGTTTAATACGGCCGTAAGTAGTTAATAATACTCTATACGATATCAATTGGGTCGATTTGATACATTAAAATATTCTACAAATATTATACCCTAATGAACATGTTTACTTAGGTTTTTTTTTTAAGAAAAAATGTGCAATGAAAAACAGCTTGTTAAAAATATTTGTACGTAAAACTTGCATTTCGACCAAAGAAATTTTGATTAGATAAGAACTTTTAGAAAATGAAACGACTTGTTCTAATCTTTTCTAATAGTTTAAACGAAAAACAATACCCTTAAGACACTACTTAACAAAATAGAAATTGTCGAGTGTGTAATTATAACAATGTACAATATAATATTCGGTGAAAAGGTTGTTCAGCTTTGTAAGCTCCTACTTATTTTCATAATTATAAATGTTTATTTCAAATTGTGAGTTTATACTTTTTGGCATTCAAAATACTCGTCTAATCTAAGAACAGTAATGCAGTGCACAAGAAACTTAAACTGAAATTAAGTCTCTATAATACACAAAATATGATTGGTGTGATAGAAATTACTTATGATTTTGATCGATAGACGCATCTAGCCAAAATTTAATGAAGTCTTAAACATTTTGAAATATATAAACTGATTGTAATTTTATTAAAGAGACAATTCTAATAAATTCTAACAAAAATGATTACAAATTAAAATTTTAAAGTTTTTCAAGAATGTAAACGCTTTTTCAATAAACACTTGTAATAACGTTCCTTTGTTTACTGTATCATTTTATCTTTTTGCACGATTTCCGTATTTTACATAAAATATAACATAAACTAAAGGGCACCATACACTATCAAAATACTCATCAAGCACTATGTTAGTATTAGTGAAAATTTGCTTGTTTGTGTGACACTGACAACGCTTGATGAAAAATCAAAAAAATTTTGATTTTTAGCATGTTTGATGTCACTTTTTGATAGTGTATGATGTTTTCTCGTCAAGCACGAAGTCATTTACAAAAATATTTCAAGGCGTGAGGTTGATCAGTGTGTCGAATGAAGAGAATAATTTTTTTTGGAATTTGTTCTTGTTTCTAAACATGCTGACGTTATTGCAATTAAAGTAGCATCCGATATTGACATTTATAAATACACTTTTAGTGAAAATGAAATAAAATGCCCGCTATTGATGTTAACACGAAAAATTAAAAATAAAATGCAGATTGACGGGCCATCAATCAAGTGTACATCAAAGCATCAAATTACACGAAAGTGACATCAAACATTTTGATAGTGTATGGTACCCTTTATATGAAATTCGAGAAAATATGTTTCTATTTTACTGCCCAGCTAAAAGTAGTCATGCTGATGATCATAATAATGGCTTGTAGTGTTTTTGACTACTCAATTATAAACTCAATAAATTTTTTTTGAATTGAGTAGTAATACATTTTAAAGCTTTATTTAATATTTCAAAGTTGTTACTTCATAAATTTTCACTGAAAAATATTTAATTTTTTCCTTACTGTTCTCAAAAATACAACCCAGAAAGTATGGAGTAATTATTTTATGGTATTGAGTATGTACCGGGAAAAATAGACAGAATTGAGTACTGAGTACCTAAATACTCAATACATTCACAACTCTAATGGCTTATACTCACCAGTAGAGCGATTATCTATATAAATGTCTTTGTAAGTTTGTTTGTTTGTTTGTTTGTTTGTTTGTTTGTTTGTTTGTTTGTTTGTTTGTTTGTTTGAGCATTACGCCTAAACGGCTGAATCGATTTTATTGAAATATGGAATGTAGATAGATCCTTACTTGGAAGCGTCAATAGGCTATAACTTTTTTCAATACTTGGACCAGAAAGGGGTAAACAGGGGGAAAAGCGGTAAAATTGGTACCTTTAGTTCTTAAACAATAAATACTAAACGGCCGAAACGATTTTATTGAAACTTCCAACATAGACTACGACAGGGGTAGCGAAGCGCACCAGGTCAAGCTAGTATTACATACTTTTTAATGATAATCGCATTGTTAAAAACTGTTAACAAAATACTTAATACTACCATATTCAGTAGCATTTTTAAACGATAATCGCTATCGTGAAGTAAGTATTTGTTGTTAGCTAAACTATTATCGACCAAACCAAATGCTCTTGATATCAATTCGAAATGAAGTTGTCTAGTACAAAACAACAAAAAAATTTGACTTATGTCGGATCGTTAAAAGTTAGTATATCGCATCTCTATCAAAAAAAAAAAAAAAAAAAAAACGAAAACCACAAAGACGAATATGTAGTAAATAATTGCAATAGAATGCATGCTAGTCAAACACATTGGCTGAGATATAAGGAAAAAACAGGGACAACCTATATTTTTTGCCTATTTTTGATCTATATCTGGATTTATAAGTCATTAATATAGACAATATGGATATCTAATGATATATATTTCAAAGTCCATTGCAACGATTTAATTAAGGCTATAGTGATTTGGACCTACAATGGGTCAAAATCGGGAAAATTATTTTTTAACCCGAAAATTTTTTTTACCACAAAAAATTTTTTTTTATAATTTTTTTTTTTCACTAATAATTAAAAACAAAAAGTTTTTAAAAAATAAAAAAAAATTTAAAAATTAAAAAAAAAAAAATTTAAAATTGGAAAAAAATAAAAAAAACAGCTTCAAAAAAAAAATTTAATTTTGAAAAAATAAAAATGTTTAAACTTTGAAAAGCAATTTTGAAAAAAATTTTTTTTCAAAATATTTAAAATTTTTATTTTAAAGTATAATTTGGTTACCCTTCATAAGATTCGGCACAGCCGAATATAGCTCTCTTACTTTTTTTGCTTTGCGATTCGATAGCATTTTGCTAGCTCTATGTTTGGTGCGAAAGATGGATTTCATCGAGTTTAAGTTTTCATTATGATGGTTATAAACATGTGGTAATGAACGTTTGGAAGAGTTTTTTTTTAAATAATTCGGTATCTCGGGAATTATTTGAGATATTGTTACAAAATTTCACACGGTTGGAGCTGATTTTCTAAAGAAAATTTTAAAACACACAAATATAAGTAATTATCCCTAACGCATAATTCTCTATTTTCAAATTCCGATGATATTAGCCGATTTTTTACGAGACAGACTTATTAATATATTCGTTACATGGAACAACACTTATTAAGCAATTGAAACAAATTGTTAATACATGAATTTTCATATTGAAAAAATTTGTATAGATGTTATTTCACTTGAAAAAATAAAATTTATGTGTCAAAGAAATATGTACAAATATATGTATAAATCTACATACGATTTAATTTCTTCAATAGATTTCACTTTTTTATTCTAAGGCAGTAACTCAAACTTTCATATATTTCAAACCTTTTATATGTCCTAAGAAAAGTTTGGAATATAGATTTTTCTCTTCGTCATTTTTAGATTCGTTGTATTAAAAATTAGCACCAAATCTCACACACTCAGCTAGTATGAAACTAAATAAACTTATCAATTATGCAATTAACGTCTTTATCATAACAATGTTGTATAGAAGTAAAAGTCGTATGTAGACTTTCTCAACGCTTCATATGTAGCATATTGTAACAATTTCAAACTTAACTAACAGTGAACAGGGCTTTTTAATTTTTTATTGCAGGAAAACAATTTTAAAAATTTTGTATGAAAATCAATCAGTTTTTAAAATATTTTTGAGAGTTTTTCATACAAAAATTTTTTTCCTTTCTTGTTTCTGAATCAGGACCTAAATATAAAATTATTTTAAAATTAAGTGAAATGTCTATATCGTATGTAGAGTTATGCGATTAGGTTTATGTAAGTTTTTAACGTATTTAAAGCCCAACCCATAGATTAATACACATAGATCGGAAACTCTCCTGTCAAAGACCTAACTCTGACGTCAAAAACATAAGTGGTGAGAATGTATTAGTAAAAAAACCTATGTGAAAATAGAACAACACTCACATGTGTGAGAATTTTGAGTTATTTTTTGGTTTGATTTTTTTTTTCTAGTTTTCGATCTATGTGTATTTATCTATGGTCCAAGCTTCTTTCTAGTTATTGAATGCAGTCATTTCAAATACTGAAATTCCGTGATCAGTGCACATATTAAAGACTATTTTTAAAGCAATTATCCAATCATAGAACGTATTTTAAAAGTATCTATGTCTAGCAATAAAGTTTATTCTTTTCGTTGTTACTATTTTTGGTAGCAATTTGAAACAACAAGAGTATTATTTTTATAATTGGAAATATAAATTAAGGGGCTGATTCTGAAAAACAATCAAAAAATATTTTAAAACTGAAAATTATTTTCCTTAAATCTCAATAAATAAATATTTTTACTTTGTTTATATTTATTTCAAAGGTTTTCTAATGTCTCTGCCTAAACAAAAAACTTACAGTCTATTCGTCTATATTCGGCCATATATTATTAAAATATATGAGTTATTCTACATTATCATTGCATATGTACACGTATTTAGATCTGATGGGTTATAAATTTGTTAATTTGTTATGTAGAAGGTGTTTGTTTAGTGAAATAAATAATTCTGTTCATTTTGGAGTCTGATAAATATATTATAGTAAATAACAATCGTGTATAATTGAAATATGACCAGAGGAGTTTAAAAATACAGTTGTTGTAAGTAATTTCTAAAACTATTCATATTTTATAATATGTAATAGGAAGAGGAACACTTTTCTTTATCACTGTACATGTATATGTTTATTACATATAAACGTTTATGAATGTCTGTCTGTCTTATTTTTACCTACGATCAAAAGTGGTGCTCTATCACAATTTTAGACACAAGTAAATATTGATATTTCATGAAAAGACAAAAGCTTGATAACAATTAAAAAATCGGTTACCTGTTGCTGCTGCTACGCTTAAATTTAAACATTTTGATTTATCTACCAGATAACAATACATATTAAATTATATTAAATTAAACACAACGAATAACTATAAAATACAATTTATATTTATATATTATTAATATTAAATTATCATTAGTCACAAGTGCCTCTTGTTACCCTACAAACATACATACCTCACTTTCAATAGAATATGTATACGGTAGAGATTTTTATTTTGATTTTTATACAAATAAGTCTTAATGTAATAAGAAAGTGACCACTACAAAATAGACTTTTCATTCTTTTTATAATGATAATAGTTGAAACATTTGGATTAGTTCGATAAAACGAGTATAACACCTAATCATTCCAAATTCGAAAAAATCAAGGGAAGACACGTTTTTTTCAGAATTTTCAATGAATTGTTGTTTTAAATTATATTGTTGTAATTAGTCGAAATTATAACCGATTTGTATGATTCTTTCAACATATTTTTATTTTTGACTCGCCTGAGTCTTATAGTTCCATTCGTTATATGGGAGATTTCTAAACTTATTTTAGGAGTAAAAATATATGTATGTACGTAGTCGTATGTTTTTGTTTATATCCTAGCTATTGCTGGGCCGATTGACTTTCAGTACTGACTATATCTGATATGACCACATGTGAGTCTGTAGTTTATCAGCGTGTTTCGTGCGCTATATATAGAGTTTCGTGTTAGGTTTTAACGGTTTTTCATGTCGCAAAACCGAAAACCGATAATTAAGCTTCGATTATTTTATAATTTTGAACTGGAAAACAAATTAGTTATTATATTTGGTGTAATGAGCAGATCTTACAGTGAATTACACGATTTGAGAAACGGAATTTCATCCATAATATTCTTCGAATTGTACTCTATCATTTAATTAACTGTGAAAATATATTTTATAATTTCTAAAGACATATTTTAATGTTTTGAAACACAGATTAGATTTGAAGAGGTACTAGACATATAATATTCATATTTCAATGAAGAAAGATTTCTTAAAAGTTCTTTATTTAATAAATAATATGTATTTCAATAATTGCTTCTGATAAATTAGTAAGCTGTATATTGTATACTAGGCAAGGAACCTTCTTATCCATATTTGGAAATCTTCTAATGAAGAATGTTACCAATTCATTTCAATAATAATATAATTTATCATGAATCATCATGAAATGATCATCATCGAGTTTTTAACCAGAGCTTCGAATAAATTAATTTAATTTGAGCTTAATTCACTAAACATTTTATTCTGAATTAAAAAATATCAGGCATTCATTCCATAAATCCATTCCCAACATTTAATTTTTTAGCTTCAGTCAAAGTTTCAGTTCAGTTTTTATTTAAATGTAATACAATAATCGTTGAATTAACTCATAATGAATTTAATTCATTAAACCTTTGAACGCCTTTGTAATAGATTTTGAATTTAATCAATCAATATATTTTTAAAGTTAATATGGAATTCAATATGAAATTACTTCTTACAAATACATTAATTAATTATCAAAGGAATGAATTCAATACATTTGAAGTACAAAGGAATAGTTAATAGATACAATTTATATTGATTTCGAATATTGAATTAAAAATTAATGCTTTCGAACCTTGTTTTCAACATATTAGCAACTTATTTGATAGCATTTTTAATCTATTATCAAATGATTCTTGTGTTTATAACATCTTAATATTTAAGAAACAACCCAGTAAAACCGAAAATATTCAATTTATTAGAACCGAAGCCGTGATTTTGAATAGCTATATATGAGTATCCAAAATATGTATTCATTATAGGACCGCAGAAATTATAAAAAACACCTTACATTCAAGGTGAAGGGAATAATAGAAGATAATCATCTCTCTATTATTCTCTTCACCTTGAATGTAAGGTGTTTTTTATAATTTCTGCGGACCTAGTTAAATGTACTGCAGAAGGTGGTGATTGGCCAAGTAGTATATATGTTTAAATTCGATTTTTGGAATTAATCCTTAGTGCCTAATTAATTCGTCAATGCGGGACTAGTTCCCTGAACCTCTTAGTATGTATAAATATTTAAGTATGTATGAGTTTGTTAGATACATACATACATACGTATTTAGACTAAAATTGGTATCGTAAATAAAACTAGAACATTCATTCAAGCAAATTCTCCAACTACAGTAATCAAGTGGCGAAATTATAAACAGTATGAAAAATCTTTGCGATCCACGTACAACGAACTTAAGCAATTGTCAAACATTACGGTCATACGAGTACAAACGTCGCCTTTTTAAAAAAAATACACCTTCTGGAGGTGGTGGTGTTAATGCTAAACAAAAAGAAAGAAACTAAAGATACAAAAACAAAATTATGAATATTTATTTTCTGTTTGCGTGCTTAACAGTGAGTTACATCGGAGAATCGTTTGCATTAACATCGGTGGTGAATGGTGCCAATAATACTGAAGCAGTAGCAGCAGCAGCAACAGTGGTGTCAGCCGCAACGGCAGCTATATTGAGAACTGACAACAAGGATGTTAGTGCTGGTAATGACGATAATATGCGTGTCTCGCTGTCGGGAAAATTAAATTCAGTATCGGTAAATAATGGCAGCTCATTCAGTGTTTTGTCAGATTTAAATGTTACACAATTTTCGGATGACACGTGTCCCTCGATGGATGATGCTGGCGGATTGACTCAAACTCAATTGATAAACCGATTGACAGCACCCTGTCGTTATGATCGCTTGGAGCGCCCTCAAGTGGTTAAAAATGGCACTAACACGGATGCACCTGTGGATGTGCATGTACGTGTCTATATATATGTTCTTCAAAATTTGGATTCTAGTGATTTGCAGTTTAAGATGCATGGTCTCATTCAGATGCGTTTTAATGATCCGCGGCTGGCATTTTCAAAATATGCACCTAGTAGGACCCAATCGATATTGGGAGAGTCGTCATTGCGTGGTCTAATTTGGGTACCCCACATTTTTCTGGCCAACGAACATGATTCCAGTGTACTAGGCACTAACGAGAAGGACATACTTACTGCTATAAGTCCTAACGGGACTGTTATTATATCGTCGCGTGTCCAGGCCACCCTGTATTGTTGGATGAAATTGCAAAAGTTTCCTTTTGATGAACAGTTTTGTCCCACCGTGCTTGAGAGCTGGATGTATAACTCCTCGGAACTGGTTCTACATTGGGAACAAAATGAACCTGTGGCTTTTGATCCCAAAATGCATTTGACTGAATATGCCCTTCAGAATGTCTGGAAGAACGAGACCACCATTAATGCCGATTTAGATGATTTGCGGCACGGTGCCTTTGCTGGAAACTACAGTTCACTCTCGTTTACCGTCCATTTGACACGGGAAGTCGGTTATTATGTCATGGATTATTTTCTGCCTTCGATAATGATTGTCGCCATATCATGGGTATCGTTTTGGCTGCAAGCTGATCAAACACCAGCACGCACTACTCTTGGCTGCACAACCATGCTGTCATTCATTACTCTGGCATCGTCACAGGAAAATAATTTACCAAAAGTTAGCTACATAAAAATTTCGGAAGTTTGGTTTCTTGGCTGCACTTGCTTCATATTTGGCAGCCTTATGGAGTTTGCCTTCGTCAATACAATTTGGCGTCGCAAGCACAGCGTTGAAGTTAAAAAAGTTAAAAGCAAATATATTTTAAAATCGACTCTAACACCTCGCATGAAAAGGCACAAAATGATGGACAATGTTAACTGTGATAATCTTTCGTCTCAAAAACACCCATGTGAACGATATCTCTCCGTGATAGAGTCACCAGTCATCATAACCGTGGATGACGAAACCACGAATAAATTTAAATCTAACGAGTCGATCACAACCCCTTCAATAAGTATAGATGAATGTGATAATGAAAAGGAGAAAAAGTATCCGCCAAATAATACGTGGTCGACAATGACTCCACACGAGGTATCACTATGGATAGATAGAAAAGCCCGTTTTGTGTTTCCTCTGGCCTTCATTATATTTAATGCTTTCTTCTGGACATTTGTTTATTGTTTGTAAAAATAAATCCTTGTCTTTACAGTTATCTTGCCTAATCAGTTAATTATTATTAATTTATTTTCGAAAAATTCCCCGAACATCATACGGAAAATATGTACAACACGCTACTTGTTAACATTTTTGCAGTATTATTAAATTATATTTCTAAAGATTTTTTCAAAAGATTGTTTATTTCGTAAATTAAATTTGATAAATAACTAGAGTTTCCAAAAAAACAGCAATATTCAAAACCTCAGTTTCAGTTTTACCATCTATATCCACCATCTAAATCTAGATGTGCGGTATATTGATTTCGTAATTTCGTTTGTAACACATCAAAATATTTGTAGCAGACCCAAATTAGTATACTGTGGTGGCCAGCTAATAAGGGACAAATATTCCATGTGATTCTCAATTTTTCAAATATTTCCACAAATACATATGTATATCCCACTAGCATCCCACTAACAGACCAAAAAGCTCTTAAAGGAATAGACCTATTTTCTCTTTTGAGCAAAAAAATTAAAAAAAGGGGCCATTTTGGGGAAAAAAGTTCGATTTTGCAAAAAAAGTCAAAAATTTTATGTCTTGAGTTACAAAATATTTATTTTGATAGATATCCCACTCGCATACACTAAGCGACCAAAAACTTCTTAAAGGAATGGACCTAAGCTTTGAAAAAAAGTCTTTGATTTTGCAAAAAAAGTCAAAAATTGTATGTTTTGAGTTCCAAACAAAAGTCAAAAAAGATTTTGATTTGAGAAAAAAAAATTTTATATTTTTAAAATTTTTTTTTCCGAAAGATTGGAGAAATAGATATCTAAACAATTTGGGACACATTTTGCTAAGAACAATAGGTAATAAGTTACATGGATGAGAAAAAACATCTGCTTGGCCAAAATTTGAAATTTTTACCCCCTCTAGCTTTGAAAGTTCGCGACCAATCTTGTTGAAAAATTGAATTACAATCCAATCCCAATCAGAAGACATCGACTTCAAAAGTTGATTGACTTGAAATACCCCATATACATATAACAGTAATGAAATTTTGGACATAATATATATGAGTTTTTGCCAAAATCCCATAAATTCAAATCAAAGGTATGATTAAATATGATAAGCCTAGACAATTCTTTAAAATCAGTTTAACACATTTTTAACAAAATCTTTTTTATTCATACCTGGGAATAGGTTAACGTCATCTTATTAAGAAAAAAAAATATATTTAAAGGAATTTTTGTCTTTCAATCTCTTTAGAATGCAAAACAAAGAAATTTGTTCCCCTTTTATACCCTTCACCTTCGTGAGAAGGGTATATATAAATTTGTCATTCCGTTTGTAATTTCCACAATATCATTTTCCTACCCTATAAAGTATATATATTCAGGATCCTTATAGATAGCGGAGTCGATTAAGCCATGTCCGTCTGTCTGTCCGTCTGTCTGTTGAAATCAATTTTCTGATGACCCCAGATATCTTCGGGATCCAAATCTTCGATAATTCTGTCAGACATGCTTTCGAAAAGTTTGCTATTTAAAATCAGCAAAATCGGTCCACAAATGGCTGAGATATAAGGAAAAAACCAGGACAACCTCGATTTTTTACCTATTTTTTTACCTATATCTGGATTACTAAGTCATTAATATAGACAATATGAATATCTAATGATAGATATTTCAAAGACCTTTGCAACGACGTATATAAGACCATAGTAAGTTGGACCTACAATGGGTCAAAATCGGGAAAAATTTTTAACCAGATTTTTTTTTTCACCAAAATTTTTTTTGCTAAATATTAAAAATAAAAAAATTTAAATTTAAAAAAAAAAAAAAAATTAAAATTTAAAAAAAAAAATAAAAAAAATTTTACATAAAAACTTAAAAAAAAATTCGAAAAATATTTTTTTCCAAAAAATGAAAAAAAACAACTGGAAAAAAAATAAATTTTGTTTACCTAAAATTACCTAAAAATTTTTATTTTGAAGTATAGTTTGGTGAAGGGTATATAAGATTCGGCCCAGCAGAATATATCTCTTTTACTTGTTCACATTTTAATTTTTCTTCCACCCAAAATTCAAAACATTGTGTAAAATGTGCAAAATATAAAATTTTGCTAGGAATTTAAGCATTTAGACCTTGAGAGCACAAAAATTCAAAAGAGTCTAATTAAAGTACCACACAAATTAACATACACATACATATGTATTTGTAAACAAGTAAGAGTGCTATAATCGGCTATGCCGAATCTTATATACCCTTCACCTTTGTTGTTTGCCCACTTTCAGCGTATACTTAGCATCCTAAATATATCAAGAAAACTTTTAATCATTTTACATTTAATTGCTGACGAACAGATTATATTGTAGAAGTTACAAAGGAAATGACAATCTTATATATACCCTTCTCACGAAGGTGAAGGGTATACAAATATTGCACCTTAAATCAGGCTCGCCAGTCTTGGGTATTTGTCCCAAAAGATTGGAATTTTGAGAGGTTTTAGGGGCTAGGTTTTATTGGGTATAATTTAAAATATTTCGGGATATTATGTCGGTAACAGTAATATATTACCCATAAGTCCCGGTCCACACTGTGAAACATTTGCTGCAAAACATTTTTAAATTCTCTTTTGATACTGCATTCGTGTCCACACAGTGAAGTTTTTGCTTTTCAGTTTTTGACATTTCTGTACAGAACGAATATGAACGAATAAATGTGAATGACATACTCAACAAAAGTTTCATGTACATGAAACAGAGTACCCTTTTCCATTCCTCTTTCCCCTTTCATCGACAAACTCAAATGTTTTGCAGCAAATGTTTCACAGTATGGATGGGGACTAAGTGAAATTTTTTTCATACTCTTTGAATAGAAAATAGAGATGTTTAATGCTAATCAATCAAAAAATGGAGCATGTCGATAACGGTACCGTGAAATAACTTCCAAATAAAATAACTCCCCACGAAAAAATGAAATAACACCCAACAAATTTTTCATACCACTTGGGACTTATTTCATTATGAAACAACTCATAACGCGTAGGGTGTTAATTCATAAGTTTTTGCTGGGAATTATTTCATAATGAAATAACTCCCAACGAAATTTTTGTTGGGTTTTATTTTATTTTAGGAATTAGGAGTAATTTCACTATATTGGGAGTTATTTCATTTTTGTTGGGTTCTACTTTCGGTTATTTCTTCGCTTACTAAAATTTGTTTGAAGTGTATTAAAAACCGTCATCGCATGGCGTCGTGAAATAAGGTCATATGAGTCTATTGCTCAGCGAGTTGGGAAATATGACCATATGATCTTATTTCCCATGGAAGAAGTGCAATAAAGCCATTATGGCATATACTAATTTATCATAAGATTTTTCCCCTTTTATTTTTCTTTATTGAATATTTCATTTTTTGAAATTTACAATAAGTATTTAAATCCTATCCTAATATAAGACTATAGTTGGTATTGCAGCTGCAATATCCAACATAAGTGCTCGATTCATTCGTCTCAGTCGTCTATGACCCTCAAATGACAGCAACTACTTGGCAAGGGAATTTGGGTGATCCTTTACATTTGACAGGTAGGTTAAACTGGAGAGTTTGATCTCCTCGCGTATTATGGGGACATTGAAATCCCTATGGATGTTACTATTGCGAATGTACCATGGGTCACGTGTTATTGTCCTTATCAGTGCTGACTGATTTATTTGCAATTTTTCAACGATAGAAGAGGAGGCTGTTTCCCATAGCAGACTGACGCATATCCACATATGTAGGTTTTATGACTGTCTGGTACAAAAGTACTTTATATTCCAAGTCTAGAGCAGACCGTGGGCCAATTAACCCGTGCAACTGAACTAAGTAAATGTAACGTGAGTTACATTTACATTTTGTTCAATTGACTTTTATTTTCCATTTGTCCAGCCATTTTTCCAATTCGCCGATTTGCGACTGGAGTTGTTCGGAAGCAAATGTAGATGTGTGAGTGAGTGCGCTCGTAGGCATATCTGCAGTATATAAAATATGTAGGAACGGCCCTATAATGCTTCCCTGGGCTACATCAGCGGATATTTTTCGACGTGAAGAGATCACATCTTTTGATCTGATTTGGGAAGATATTTCCAGTATGTAATTGTTATATTATGTACATTCACAGGTAGTAATCTAATAATTCTGTGTGTTAGTCTATCGTGCCAAACTTTATCTAAGGCTTGAGATATGTCAATAAATAATGCAGAGCAATACTGCTTGCTCTCGAAGGTTTTCCGGATAAAAGTAGTTATCCAATGTACTTGTTCGATAGTACTGTGCTTCCTTCTGAAACCAAATTGATGGTCAGGAATTATTTTATAATTATAATTATTTTAAAGACAACAGCTACAAAGCGTGTAGCTGATTTATAATTCAGTGGTGTCACTTTATTTTTGTTGGTTTTTATTTTAATAAAAAATATCAGTACAAAGTTTGAAAGCAATTAAGATTTAAACAATTATATTGAGTAAAAATATATATGTGGTAATGATTTATGTACCTGTTATTATTTATTACAATATGGTTATCAGAAACTTCTCTTAATAAAGTAAAAAAAAAATGTATTTTTAAGCACTAATTTGATTTAAATTTTTTATTATATTAGCAGCACTATTTTTTTTGGTTGACTAAAATAGAAATTAGCGTAATTCGGCTGCAGCGGCAAAAGTAGTCGTGTTGTCGTGTTGATGTGCTGTCGTCAAAAGAATCGTCTTCATATAAACGTGTGTATATTATTTTTGACAGATTGCAGTTGGTAGTCTGCTGTCTTCAATGTGTTCAGTGCATAATACTCTTTAATCCATTTTAAGACTTGCAAAAACTGTTTGCACACTTGAACTAAATACTCGGTGTACATTTTCTGATTTTCAGATACACATAATAATAATACATACTTATTTATGTATGTACTCGTACGTACACCCAAGCAGTTAAGCAAGTAGTCAATGTATCCCTTATAGACAGTAATTGTCACAAATGTCTTATCACTTGGCTGACTCCAATTTATATATTTTGGTCATTTGACACGTATGTGCTCTTTGTAGTGCAGATAGAAGACAACTGGTTACTTTATACATCCCAGGTAATCTAGCGTCAAGACAATTGTCACTTGGGTGTCTCTAAGTAGTCTGGAGTGAAGTCACTTTAAACGTTTTGTGAGTAATCCGTTCAAACTGGTTTTATAGATATTGTGTTGATATAATTCTTTTTTTTTTTTTTTTGCTTAAGTATACTGATATCCATTGTAACATAGCATGAAGTCAATAGTCACTTTAGTGTCCCTTAGTAACCTATAGTGAAGTCACTTTAAACGTTTATTTTGTATTGCACTTTAGAAAGTATTTATTTTATCCACCAAAAGCAATCCATTGGATAGATGTCGAAGAAAGGTTTGTTTGATATGTCTTATTAGCTGACTATTTGAGGTCAATTATGTAGCTAGTAAGGTAACTGACACTATTTAACCAGTATGTGGATCCAATGCGTTGACTACTTTGAACCAGCTATTAGACATTCTCATAGTAGTCAAAAAGGCTCAATTGACCCCCCGCTTAGGACATGCACGTGTTAAAATAACTAGTCATGTAGTTATTGAAGTAACTAGTTCCAACCCTAAATGATGGGTACGATCACTAGTTCGGGACTGTCTCCTAGAACTGCTGGGACGTGGTAAAAAAAACGATTTCAGAAATGTTGAAATTATTATTTTGCCACGCCCAAAAAAACAGCCCTTTTGGTTATTTATATACTGCGTGGTCATTTAAATCTCAATCATTGCATAACCAAATTTCTTGTTAATTTTCATGCTTTTGCCATTGAAAGTATACAAAATATCATGCGATTTAAAGAAATCGTGATACTTTTCTTAAGACGACCGAAAGTCGCATAGTGGGGGAAATGAAAAAAAATGTGGAAATAAATCTGTAACTTCTAAACGAATAGCCCGATTTTAATAATGTTGTTGATTTTGAATCCGTAAAAATGGTAGCTGATTTTTCTGGAAAATTTTAGTTTTTAAAATGCAATAAAAGTTTTGTAGAAAAGTTTGAATGCACATAACTTTTGACGCAGTAAAGGTTTTTAAACTATTTTTTCTATATGTTTAAGTTTTGAATTTGGGCCTCATGGACTCACCAGGAGCGCGGTCAGGTCCACCCAAATTAGGACACCTCGGGTATGTTACATTTTTAAAAAGATACTATTTCTTCGTTTGAGTTCTGTTTTAAAAAAACCTCGCTGCATCTAGCAATTATCTCATAAAGCTTAGGAAATATTCGCATTTGAAATTAAATTTTCAACATTTTTACCCACCCTACTCCAGTTTTTTGATGACAGCGGATCCAAATATTTCCCGTGAATCCAAATATTACCCGAAAAAATTACTGACTCCAAAGTTATATGCATTTGAATTTAAAAAGTTTAAATATGAGATTTTTCGCTAATTTTTTTGCTCCAGGGGCGGCGCTATAGGGACTCATAGCAGGATACCTTTGACATGTAAAATTTGTAAACTCGTGCAATTTATATATATATTTTTGGAAAGCGCTCGGCTAGGCCTTGAAAAGCATGCTTACGTGTACTATTTATCTCTCATAATTTCCGAGTATAGGTATTTCAAAATTGAAATTTTAAAATTTTCCCATATTTGCTTTTTTTTAAATATAGATCGTACTTTTGCACCCAATGGTTTCGAATTTTATTTGTTAGTCAGACAACTAAATTGCCAAAAAATATACAAAAGAGCTCAGAGCTATATCAATTACTGATCGAAAAATAAACGATTTTCAATTTAAAATTAAAAAATAGTAGATTTTTGCTGATTTTTGGGCGAAAATGTGATTTAACTCTTTCTTTGTTAAAAAAAAAAACTTTCTTTAAGAACATATAAACATTTTATTTGTTTCAGTAAGGTATCTTTACGGAGAACATTTTGATATAAAAAACGTTGTCCTATTTTTCGACTATGCCGCCCCTACGCCCTTAAGTATTTGATATATTTTTTATAAAAATTTCAACTTTGGGCCACATGTTTTAAAATCGCAAAGCTTGGATCAGAAAACGAAAGCAGCTTTGGAAACCTCGATATGTTCCCTATTTATCCCCAAAGTAGTTTCCCAGCCCCGATGGAAATGTGGGCCCTATGGATAAAATTGTAAAAAATTCCATTTTTGGGATTTTCGATCAAATTTTTAGAAATTGCGGGATTCCCTTTGACCTTTTGACAAGTTTTTTAAAAAACGTTGAAAATATCATTGAGTTTTGTTAATAAATAAAGATTTTATTATATATTACATACTTATTGAGTTTCTAAAACTAAAATTTGTATCAAAATTTAAATAGGATTACAAATATTAGGAACAATTTGACCCACATTTACTCCGAACTATTTTTTTTTTTTTTTTTGTTTAGATAAGTTAATTTTTGGTCTAAAAAAAAATTCAAATCAACATCTCAATTAGATTCAGAAATATCCAAACTTAAAACTCCGTCCAATTTTAGAAAATTTTAAAAAATAAAATATCAATATCGATATTTTCTTACATTCCTACTATACTGCATTTACAGAATATAATTTTATTTGAAAATCTGAATTTCTAATGCATGTAATTGGGTTCAAATTCGTTAAGAACTGCTTGAGAGACCACTTCCCGTTCATCAATATTTAAGTGTTATAAAAGTGTAAAAACTCAGACGGTCTAATACACATACAGTTGGGAACTCGAAGCAACTGTATGTGTGTCTTGCACCCTCGCTCTACAGATCCAGGTTCATGTCCGGATGTGGTCAGCCTGTTTTTTTATTTTATTTATATATTTTTTATATATATTATTTTTTTTAATGTTTTGTTCATATTTCTTTAAATATTTGTTTATGATAAACAAATTTCAATACATTTTTATTTGTTTTTTTTTTTTAATACAAATATAAAAAATAAAATGTATTTAGAAAATTAAATAAAAAATCTATTTTTTTAATAAAGCGCTATAGGTTGAACTTTATGTAAACAACACTTTTCGTGACTACATTTATTCATGAAAAAGACAAAATGACTTTGGAAATAATCAATAAAAATCAAAAATAATCTTTAAAAGTAGGAGATTTATTTTTTGATTGCTTTTGATTATTTTTGATAAAAACGTAAAAGCAACAAAAATAACAGGAAAGCGGCTTTGACAGTTAGAATCGCTCTCACCTTATAGTGATTACGCCTTGTGCAACGTAATTTTAACGAAAGCATGACACACACAACATTGAAAAACCAACAGATGACTTGAACAATTTTTTCAATTCATTTATGCCACGCATTCATTATTGCCATATGTCAAAAAAACGTCAGTTACCTTACTAGCTACATAAGTGGTAACTTGATCAGCTACGTAACTAGTTATTTTAACATGTACGAGTGCTGACCTCAAATAGTCAGCTAAAAGACATATCATAGGCAGTCTAATAAACGATAGCTTGTAAACAAACCTTACTTCGACAACTCTCCAATGGATTGCTTCTGGTGGGTTAAATAACTAATTTCTAAAGTGCAGTACAAAATAAACGTTTAAAGTATAGGTTACTAAAAGACACAAAAGTGACTATTGACTTCATGCTATGTTACATGGGATATCAGTATACTTAAGCAAAAATAAAAATTAACTGTATGAGAATTATATCAACACAATTTGTATAAAACCAGTTTGAACAAATTATCACACAAAACGTTTAAAGTGACTACACTCCAGATTACTTAGAGACACTTAAGTGACAATTGTATTCACGCTAGATTACCTGGGATGTATAAAGTAACCAATTGTTTTATCTCTGCACTACAAAGAGCACATACGTGTCAACTGACCAAAATATATAAATTGGAGTCAGCCAAGTGTTAAAACATTTGCGACGATTACTGTCTATAAGGGATACATTGACTACATGCTTAACTGCTGGGTAGTTTGTTATACATAGTACATACGTATGTATGTTGAATAATTACAGAGAAGTTATTGGGTAATTCTAGATTAAAAATGAAGAAATGTTTTTCTTTTTTTTTCATTATTACAAGCTTTTATTTACCGTGCAATGTCTTATTGTTTATTAGTTTGTAAGTAAAAATTCGTAACTGTATTTTGAACCTGTTCTCGTTTCAAATGACAATGCACTATTCTGTTCGAAAATTCGATGTTATGTTTGATATGCAAAAATTAAAAAATCAAAAATTCAATTAATACAAAAACTCAATGAAATATTTAAATAAACTAAAAACATTAAAACATATGGCAAATTTTTAAAATCTTACTTGCAAATAGTGTAGTTCATCTGCAAATTTTATTTATTTATAAAAAATAAATAAAATTTGCATAAAAACATCAACAATAAATACAAACATATTTTTAATACTACCGTGTAAGCATGAAATGTATTTTTCAAAATGATTTCTTAACAAACTGGATGATTTTAATATTTTAAATTTGAAAAGTATTAAAACTCAGTATTGCCGTAAAAGATCCCACAGGTGTCTGGTACTTTTTGGAAATTCGATATTCCATGTTGACAAAACGGGTAAACATAATACCAGTAGAACCCTCTGTTAACCTTTATATCTCTTAAATTAATAAACATAGAAATACAATTTTTAAGTCATCTGACCCAGAACAATAATGAGTAGAAATCTTGTTGGTACTTTTTTTGAAAATGGTATCCTTTTTGGTACATTTTATATTAAAATTTATTTTTTCATTAAAAAGGGGTAGATATATTATTTTCTAATTGCAAATTTTAGTGATAATTAATATGAACATTTTCAAAAATAAGTAGGGGGAGAAAAAGTCCAAAAAAGTGGGCAAAGCTGGACATGTGAAAATATCATTTCCACTACACAAAAAAGAACCCACAATATGCTATTGGAACTCAAGTACTAAGGGGTATGAAGTGGCAGACTTCAGTATACATATTTTTGTACTTTTTTTTAATTCATGTCTGCTATTCAACTTTAAATACTTTAATTTTAATTGTTTCAATAAAATTTGTTTGTCACCACTGAGATTTAAAAAGTTCAGTAGTCTAAACCATAAAATAAAATATACATAGAAGCGTTAGTGAGAGACAAAAAACCCAAGTCTGTTGTCAAAAACCTAAGATTTTTCGGAAACAATTTTGAATAATTGAGTGAATGTATCTCCCCACAGATTAAATCATACTAACTTTCAATGCTATTTATATTAAACAATTTTGCATATAAGTATAGTACTTCTTGATGTAGATTTATTTATTAATCTAAAGATAGGATTACACGATTGCCGAAATGCACCAATTATTAGTGTACTTTATGCGCCAATCGTGTAATTTCACAATTTATTGGTTCATACGGCAACCATCGACAATATTTTTCTTATTTGCCCCAATCAAATGCAACCCTGGTACGGCAACCATGTAACCACCCGATAGACAATAATGTGACAATAAAATGTTTTAATTGCGCCAATATTTATTGGTTTTTTTTATTTTTTCTTAAGTCGTGGAATAGTATATCTGTAAGTAAAATTAATTTTAACTCTTGTAAATATATTAATTATTATATACTTATATGGTTTTTTCTTTTCTGGAGTTTGATGACTGCATAATAGAATTAAATGATTCACTGGACACGGAATTTGTTTACTACCCCGACCAGCAATCACAAACTCCTTTGCCCAAAAGGAAAAAAACCAAGTGTTAGGTCATCTTGGGCCTACAATACCATAAATGATTTGATAATGTTTGTAGAACAGCACCCATGTGTTTGGGAGTACTCTTGCTCAGACTACAAAGACCGATACATGCGAGAGCAGGCATGGCGCGAAATCGAAGCAAAATGTCCGGGACATACGGTGGAGGATTGCAAGGCTGCATGTGAAAACTGCTTTTCAAAATGTGAAAATGAAAATAAAAACAAAGTCTGGTCAGGGTGCAGAAAACATCCAACCACATTGGCTGCAATTTTCTTATTCTTTTGAGAAGAAATCATTTTCACTACAATTAATAAATATTTTACAGTATTTATTGTATTCTGTGGTATTTATGTTAGCAAAATAAAAAATGCAATTAAACACAACAGCTGTTTCTCAGTGTTGCCGCATTCAGTAGCAATCGTGTAACTGGGAGACGGCAATTATTGCCCCTTAATCGTTGTGCGCCAATTTACGGCAACCAAATTTATGAAATTTGAGGCAATCGTGTAACTGCGACAATCGTTTTATTGTCCTCCAAATTAGCACAATAAAAATTGGTACAAATTGGTGCATTGTGGCAATCGTATAACCCTAACTTAAGAACACGTCTGTTTTTGAGTATGATAACAAAGTCGAACTAAATAATAATTCAATTCATCTGATAGTAACGTATGCGGAATGAAATTGCAACAAAAATTTGACACTGGCCAAAGAAAAAGTACATGAGCTATTAGTGTTTTAGGACTTATTTTGAATTACGTTATGTTTTGCATTAATACTTTGAAACCCCATTTGCAAATCTGGCTTTTAGTTATTTCAAAATGTTAACATAATAAGAACTACCTAGAAAAAACATTTGCAAGTTTTTCCATATTTTATCTATTTTCATCAGGATCAATTTGTTATATTTTACATAAAGTAGCACAGAAAGGCAGAGAAGTGGACTTTTTTTGGAAGCAAATAATCCTGTTATTGATGTAAATTGTCTAATTTTGACTTTTTTGGAATTTGACCATCAATTCTAATTAATATAATATGAAATGTGTACAAAAAAGAAACATTAGAGATTATTTTTTTTTTAAATAAAGTTCTTCTTAACTGTTCCATCATCAAACTGTCACGCTTAGATGATTAGTATTTTCCAATACCCTTCAAATTCCAGACTTTTTAAATTGAAAAAATGTCGCAATGTTTTTAAATTAAAACTAATTTGAGAGTTTTGGACCTTTTTAAATAGAAACGTTTTTTAGATTATTTTAAATAAAAAGCGAGAAAAATAAGACCATGAAACTCAAATAAGAGCTCAGAGAAGTCCAGACATCGGTATTTCCAACACCTGTATACAAAAGTACATGAATATCATAAATTTTTTGTTTAAATTACATTAATACAACGGGCTATTTTATATAGGTTTTATATATTATTTGTTTTAACGTTGGAAACAAATATAGCATTTTCCGTTTTGTTGCAATTTTATTCCGCATACGTTATTTTTGATTTTCATAAACATAGAATACTTAAAAGTTAGAACGTGAGATTCTCTGATGAACTTATGAATGAACTTATACAAACAATATTAGATACATACATCTACTTGAGAATAGTAAAAAACCACACGATTTAATACTATTTCATCATCGCATTTAACCTTTTTAATTTATTTCTTGATTATATTGGGATATCGTCTGACTTTTGGATTTTTCTGCGTTACTGATTCCAGCTAAAGAAATGTGGACGTTTTGTTTGATTTGGTGATATTAGACTTTCGTCTTATGGAAAACAAAATTTTATGTAAAAAAATACAGTTAATACTATTATACATAATTTTCTAAGGATCATACTACAAAGTTAAATATAATGAAATTATACATCATCTTTGATACAATCTTATGATATCAGATTTTTTGCAATGAGTGAGTTCTGCGTTTGCATTACTCAATAGTCCAAAAAATTAAAAAAGGCTGTTTTGTTAATGGGTGAGTTGCATAACAATTAAAAAGAATTACCATAATTATTATTCATGTATATAAATACATTCATATACATATTATTTATTATACAATATTATTTACCTAATAAAGGTAATTAGCTGAGTTTTCCATTGGGAGTAAAAAAATACAAATTTTGTGTCGGCGGGGCTCCAAAGTTAACAATATTTATCCACTTTATCTTGAAAACTTTATTGTTTACAGTGTATATGTAAAATGAAAGGTATTTTAAAGACCTTTCCATATATTAATATGGACCGACTATTGCCCAATTCCGAGAAAAAATATTTTTTGGTCCGATATTTTTTTTTAAATCTAAAAAATCGAGGAAAAAATCAGCTATTTAAAAGTCAAGAGATTAAGTTTTAATTTAAGGTACAGAAAGAAAGATTGACAGAAATATTTTTTTTTATATTTCATCTTATAAAGCTTGATGTCTCGGCTATTTATATTCATAAATTAATAAAAATCAGGTCAATAAATCAATTTCTTGAAATTGGTCCATAGTCGGTCTAGGTCATTTTTAATATGTTCAACTTTAAAAAACCGCCCACTCGAACAAAATTATAACGCTTTTTACACCGCTTTAAAATACCACATATTCATGGAATTAAACAGAACATAGTATAGTTATAAAACAATCAAATTTTATTCAGCATTACAATTAGGGATGCCAATCCCGAAAATCCCGGAATTTTTCGGGATTAATAAATCCCGGAAAACTACGAGACTTTTGATATTTTCGAAAGATTTTTGAAGCTCGCAAAATACCTAGAAAGCTAAATTATAAATTATAATACTAATCTCGTTTCAAATTCAAACGGAGACAAATTTTTGAATTTTAATTAAGGGTGCAGGTCTCCCTTGCATTGACAAACTTATAAACAAGTTTTTAAATAAATTCGCGTTGACTATGAACGATGTTTTTCATCAGCTCCATACATTAAATAATAAGAATATAAATCAAGTTAGAGTGTTATATTCGGCTGTGCCGAATCTTGTATACCCACCCAAATCTTATATGTAGTTTTGGCCTTCTATGGGGACTTGAATCACCATTTATGAATGAAAGACTTATAACGAAATTTATGTTAATATTACTATATACAAATTATTTATTATGGTCTGGTCTAGGGTTCTATAGTTGAAACAAAAAGTCGACTTTTCGAACTTTCGACTTTTTTCGATTTTTAAAAAGTCGACTTTTCGAACTTTCGACTTTTTAGTTAAATCGACTTTTTTCGACTTTTCGACTTTTTTCGACTATTTTCGACTTTCCGACTATTTTCGACTTTTTTCCACTTTTTACCATTTTTTGTAAAAAATACATGGTTTCTGCATTTATTGATGCGCCTTGTGTTAATTTTAGCAATAAAAATTAAATGTATTAAGGCGATAATATATAATATGTAAAAAGAGCATTTTTTATGAACATTTACTTATTATTTATTTTTGCATACACTAGAAAAAATGTAAGTGTACCAAATTGCAATAACATAAAATTATTATGTTATTCTGTGCATATTTTGTTTTAGTATAATGTTGCAATTAAAAATTTTTTTAACAATCATAAAAGTCGACTTTTTTCGACTTTTATCGACTATTCGACTTTTTTCGACTTTTATCGACTTTTTTTGACTTTTATCGACTTTTGTGATAACTAATCGAATGTTCGACTTTTTTGTGACCAAAAAGTCGACTTAGACTTTTCGACTTTTTTCAGCAAAAAGTCGATTGTTCGAACAATCGAACAATCGACTTATAGAACCCTAGTCTGGTCCTCTCAAAAGTTAGTAGAAGGATTTATTTTCACATACAACTGGTTTATTCAATTTCATCACGATATTAATTATTATAAGACAATTATGAATGTTCAAGTTATTTTCTGAGGGGGACTTGTATGGGGACTAGGGACAAATTAAGTCCGATTACCGCAATACTTTATAGTACAATTTCAGAGTACTTAGAACTAATTGTGTGCAAAATTTTATAAGAAGTGTCGCATAATCTACATACTTATGACTGCTTAAACAATATTCCGGTAGGAAACAAACATTTTCGACCAAAATTGTTCATTTTCAATTGTAAATAACTTTTAAACTGGCCAACGATTGGTCACATAGTAATGGTAATGCACGGTTTCCTAAAAATCCTTTTACTATAAACATAGCATATTTACTCATTACAAAAGTTATAAAATTTTAAGTTTTGTTATGGATTTATCACTGCTATGATGTTCAGAATACGGGTATAAATATGAAATGTCTTTTGTGTCAAATTTATTTTAATTCAATGCATTAGTTTTTGCTTTGTTATGCTTTTACTTAAATATATTAACGAAAAACAAAGTTTTTATTGTTCAATTTGATGTTTTTTAACATTAAACTAAAATCCCGAAAAATCCCGGGATTTGTAAAACCCAGTCCCGTTTGGCATCCCTAATTACAATGCGACACATGTTAACAACAACTTAACTCAAGCTACCACATATTACAACAATAACATTAACTTGCTGAATTCACAAAACCCCTTGTATCCTTGTATTGAGTGTAGTATTGTATTAAAATACAATAGTAAAAGCTTGTTGTTGGTAATTTTTATACAAAAATTAAATACACTTTTATTTTATATGTTTTTAAACAGTTGTATTGGTTTCCGTGCTATCAATGTAATATGAATGCCAGTTATTGAGAAGAAGAAAGAAAATACAAACAAATTTTCTTAATGTCAGCAGCAAATTTATAGTTTTATCAAAAACTATTAATTAATTTACATTTTCAGTTCTATTTTTCATTTTATTTCTAAAAAAACCTGCTGTTTTTCATCATCTTATATGGTTTCTGACGTTTAAAATACAAAATACATTCATACAATCTACATTGGGTGTTCACAAACACATAAACAAAAAGTGTATTTAATACAAGATACACCATACAGATTGTTGTGAATTAAGCAACTATTTTATCCATTACATGGTACAACATTGTGTGAATCGTCACAACATAAAAGAGCATCAAATTTTGAAGTAAGACATTTTGTGCAGACCTTTAATATATATATATATGTATATACATAATATTACAAGTTTCCATTGTATTTATCACTTACTGTATACTCGAATAATTCGGCATTCAATAACACACACAGTCACTCACACACACATACACATCCATAAGTGTACACATGTTTGTGTATGTATATGTTTGTACATTTGTAGTATTAAAAAAAAAATAATAATTCCGGCTCTTAAATACCACGTATTATTCGTTATATAATATTTCCTTTTTTATATACTAATTTTTGTATTTATTTTCATTTACAATTAGGCATTTGTATTAACTTTTCTACAACATATACAATAATAAACTGTCGTTATATAATAAACTTTTAAAAAACTGATTACTAATAAAGAATGAGGAAATACAAATCCATTAAAATATTAATCGAATAAAATAATGAATGAAAATCGATTGTTTCCTTTGTGGTGCGAGTAAATTGTTCATTTACAATACGAATTTCAAATTAAATATTTATATACATAGTTTTTACAAACTTCTAACACAGTAATCACGGACACTAACTCTCAAATTCACAGTAACAACACACACAAATATGTATTCGCACACACACACACACACTCACTCACACATACATACATACATACATACATACATACATACATACATACATACATACATACACATAACACTGGTGAATGAAATGTATCTTTTATTTTTTACTCTTTATGGTGTTTTTTTTTTTTTTTTTTGTAATGTTTTCTTTTTTGCTTTCTTAAATTTTTGTTCTTACTTCTTTATCAGCTTCGTTTTATTGTCCTATTTTGCCTTTCTTTGTTATTATTTGACAAAACTAGACTTTGGGTGGGTACAAATCAATTTTTGCTTTTCATTTCTGTGATTTGATTTGATTTGGTATTGATTTGTAACTTAATTGTATAGTTTAGTTTTAATTTATTATTATCACCTGCACAACAAAAATGAACTGCGAGCACTAACTAGCACACTCACACTTTTGACTTGGACTGGACTTAATTGCTTTGCTGTTTAGTTAATTAGACAAAACAAAAAGGCGAACCATATTATCATAATTTTCTATATTTCAATAGAAATCATTTTATTTCCGTTTCCATTTCTTTTGGCTTTAGTAGAACGAAACACTCGCAACACTCGCAACGATTACAAATAAATGACCCTTTATGTGAATTTAAGTATGTGGATAGATATGTACATAGATACACTTTTTTATATATATTTTTTTTTTTTTTACAAGAAACAAACTTAGTACATATATCAATTTAATTCTTGGCTTCTTGTTATTTTTTTGTAATTTTTTCCCGTATTAACATGATGTGTAATTGAATGACCCACTTTATGTACACAAAAGCATACATACATACATGCATACATATGTAAATATACATATTCATATATACATATGTATGTATGTATCTATGTTGGTATGTATGTGTGTATGTGTGTATGTATTTATACAATATAATTGTATATGTGTAAATTATTTCACATTAAATATCTATGTATGTAGGTATTCACATATAAAAAAAAAGTAATATGGTTATACAGAAATATTTTTTTTATTTTTGTCTTTTAACATTTTTATACACTTTAGTTTGTATAAACAATTTTTATTTTCTTTTTTACTTTTAAAATATTTATATTTTTCTCATTAAATTGTAATTATTTATCTATCTATAGACATTTTGTTTGGTGTGTACTTATGTATATAAATAATATTTTATATATACTTTTTATTTTTGTATAATTACTATGTGGAACTTTTATTTTCTTTGAAATCCACACTTGTCTGTGTATAGTTTGGCACTGATTGTTAGCTTATCAAACTTAACTCGAGCACTGGCATCTCGAAATCAGGATATACAATAAGTTTTCTCAACGCGTTTCTCATTTCCTTACTATGGCTCGTATCCTTTTCATTTTACTCTGGCAAAGTGCACATGTACATTATACACACACACACATACACACACACACACGAAAACAAAAATCTCAAAAAAAGACAACACGGAATAACTTTGCATGGATATGTGTGAGAGAGAGAGAATGTCCTTTAGAGTAAAATGTGTATACAATAGTCTAGGGATGAAAAAGTTGGTACAATTTAACTTTTTTTGGTACATTTTAAACCCAAAGAATTCAATTGACCAACAATAGCTGATTTGGTACAATTAGACCGTATAGTTTGTAATTCCCAGCAGTTTTACAAGTAGTCAATGTATCCCTTATAGAAAGTAATTTTCACTAATGTCCCTTAAAAGTGACTTTGAACATACTATTCTTTTTACTTTAGAGGCTACACCATTTTTAATTGAAATTGAGAACATTATACATGATTTTGAGAAAACTCCAAATGAAATTGAGAAAATTCCAATTGAAATTGAGAATTACAATATGAAATTGAGAAATTCAATTTGAAATTGAGAAAATTCCAATTGAAATTAAGAAAAATTTAAATGAATTGAGAAATTTGTATTTTACATTACCTTAATAATATATGGAGCATTTTATGTCAAGTGAACCAACCATTGAAATCGATGTCTTCCGATTGGGATGAAATTTGCACCATAGTCCAAAAGAACTGGATAGTAATTCAGACACAATTCACCAAGATCGGTCGAGAACTTTCTGAGTTAGAGGGGGTCAAAATTTGACATTTTGGCAAAGCAGGTGTTTTTTCTCATCCATGTAACTTATTACCTATTGTTCTTAGCAAAATGTGTCCCAAATAGTTTAGATAGCTATTTCTTCAATCTTTTGAAAAAAATTTAAAATAAAAAATGTTGGTAATTTTTTTTCCAAAATTAAAAACTTTTTTGACTTTTTTTCCTTTAAGAGGTTTATGGTTGCTAAGTGGAATGCGAGTGGGTATATATCAAGATAAATGTTTTAACTGAAAAATTGTGTCTTTGAGTTCTAAAATAAATAAAATTAAATATATCCCACTAAGAGACCACAAAGCTCTTAAAGCTCGTTTGAGCAAAAAAAAAAATTTAGATTTTGCAAAAAAAAAAGTAAAAAATTGTATGTCTTGAGTTACAAAACATTTATTTTGATAGATATCCCACTCGCATCCCACTAAGCGACCAAATAGGTTTTCAAGGGAAATATCTAAGCTTTCTTTTGAGGAAAAAAAGTCAAAAAAGTTTTTAATTTTGAAAAAAAAAAAATCACAACAATTTTTTATTTTAACATTTTTTTTCGAAAGATTGAAGAAATAGCTATCTAAACTATTTGGACACATTTTACTAAGAACAATAGGTAATAAGTTACATGGATGAGAAAAAACACCTGCTTTGCCAAAATATCAAATTTTTACCCCGTCTAACTCAGAAAGTTCTCGACCAATCTTGTTGAAAAATTGTGTCTGAATTACTATCCAATAGAACTAACTATGGTGCATTTCATCCAAATCGGAAGACATCGATTTCAAAAGTTGGTTCACTTGACATGAAATTAACATATATTAAACAAATATGAAACAAATAACATATTTAGTTTTATAGACCAACAGACATATGTAGCTCCTGCATTAGGAGGATTTACGTGTTGTATAATCATCCTTGTCTTCTCAATTCTTTTGATTTTGGACCAAATTATTTCAATATGGGTAAGCATTGGTGAATAAGAACTAAATCGTAAACGTGTTGCTGGCGAGTTGTCAAGGATTTCACGTAGACGACTGTGGCAAAGGGCACTGTGACATACTACACGCAGAAAAAAAATATAGTTGTACATTGTTACTGTAACCATTTCAAATTTGTGCATGGTTACTATAACAATTTCAAAATTTGTAACAATATTATAGTCACAGTATATGTATGATTGTGGTAACAATAATATGGTTAATTTATGATTCACATAAATATTTCAACCATATATATGGTTACAGTAACCATGTATATGTTTGTGACAACCATTTATATGATGAAAAATATTATTATAATATGTTGTTCTCAGATTATGATATGAGAGCATCATAATATGGTAAGTGCTTCATCATATAAATGGTTGTCACAAACATATACATGGTTACTGTAACCATATATATGGTTGAAATATTTATGTGAATCATAAATTAACCATATTATTGTTACCACAATCATATATATAGTTACTGTGACTATAATATTGTTAAAAATTTTGAAATTGTTACAGTAACCATGCACAAATTTGAAATGGTTACAGTAACAATGTACAACTATATTTTTTTTCTGCGTGTAGAACGAGTTCAGATAACTTATAGTCCAACTCTTGCCATCGCTTTCTGCGACTATCCATTTGAATAAATCCTGCGGTACCATTTGCACCTATCAGATTGATGTTGGGGCCACGGAAAGAATGTATCGAATGAACTGTTCGGGATCCAACACGAGAACAATCATGTTTTCTACTACAAAATAAATTGAAATCCCGACCACCTGCTTTCCACATCTGATATAGGTAATCAATAATTTTGTTAATGTAGTCTTCAGGTTTATCTTTATTAATTTGTGTATTCATGGACATTGGTTGTATATAAACGGTCTTTATTTAATAAATCTTGCCGTGAAGAGTATTTCCTATGGTCGTAATGAAAACATGTTTGTTGAATTGAGAATTAATTTTTCGAAGAGTTAACTGCGGTCTTTCTTCTACCCACTTTAGAATAATGTTAATTTCTTCAAATTCGGTGTCGGTGTCGGAATATTTTTTGTAGATTTTACGTACAATACAATTCTGAGTCTAGATCAGAGATGTACATGAGTTGATTCGGTTTTTTTCTATTTGAATGAAATCACTGCATTTGTTGTGTTTTCAATACTCAACATGTGCTAATTATATTGCTTGCAGTGCTTGCGGTCTCACAATTGATTGCCACTTTCTCAATAATTTTTTAAATACCGTTAGCAATAACAACTCAAAATTGATTACAGTGTTTCGATTTGTATGTAAAGTATTCAAATGATTCACAAAAGCTTGATGATAAGTTGAATGCATAGTACAAAATCACTGCATTAATTTGTTTTAAATAAATTGTCGCGCGTTGTTCAAGAACTAAATTTCTCTGTGATCGTACGGAGCAAGGCGAATTTATACAAGGTGGAGTAAGTCAATAAGCTGATTACTTTTTTTCGCTTCTAACTTCTGTCAAAGCTTGTTTTAATATTTCAATATCTACTATTCTATGCTTATTAACAAAATATTTATTTTATACACAAATAAGTAAAGCCCTCACTATTCAATTATCTGCACTATATTAAGTTTTAATAAATATTTGTTTAATTTTGCATTTCCGTTTTTTGACATTTGTTAAGACCAATTGTTGTTTTTGTAGAACTGCCACCGCCTTGTATGAATTCGCCTTGGTAAGGAGACTATAAAAGGCTGATCAACAGCAATACGCAGTGCAGTTTGTTCTCGGCTGTTGTAAGTAAAGGCACAAAGTCTACAGAGATGTCAAATTTGACGTTTCAAAAACACAAAATCAGATGATATAAAGAAAGACACGAACAGAAAACGAGATTATTTTCTGTATCGTGACACCTCTGTATACTCTGTGGTAAAGGTACTTAATTAGTTAGCTAGGTTACTATATTTACAAATAGTAAGAAAGGTGGAGTTAGTTGGCCCTCCTTTTGTTGATAATAATTAAATTTTCAATGAAATTTATAACAATAATTTTATAAAAATTAATTTCTGAACGACCCTGGACAACGCTGAGCTACCCCAGCGTTGAGAAAACTAGTCGTTACAGTGGCGCCCGAGCAGCGACTTTCTTTTAATAAATAAAAGAGTCCTAATATAAAATAAATAAATAATTTTAAGGAAATAAATAATTTTAAGGACATCCAACGAAAAATTTTAGTAACATTAAAAATTAAATAAACAAAGATCATTTTAAATTATTTGAAATGAAAATTTAATTGTGAAGTGAAAGTTTTTTATGTGAACTGATCGTATTATTGAGTGTAAAGAAAATAAACGGAATATGTAAAACACAAATAAAAAAAAAATCGATAATATATAAAACGGAACCAAAACAATTAAAGCAAGACTGTAAAAAAAAAATATATATATATACAGTATCGGGCATAACTAAAGCACCCCCTCAGTGAATTTTTTTCATATTATATTTTTTGGTATAAAAACAAAGTTTTGAATTTGTATTATGTATTATTTTCAATTGTTAATATATTTACTATTGATACACAAATACTTTTAAAGTTAATCTTTCTATAAGAGGTAATATTAAATCAAAAGATATTTAAATCTGGAAAATAAAACGGACAAAACTAAAGCACCCCTTCATGGACATAATATAAAAATTTATTTAATTTATATTCTGTTGCAAATCCTTTGTTTTGGATGACACAAGCACATCTCTTAGACCTAGAAGATATTAAGTTTTTTATGGTATCTTGCGATATTCCCTCCCAGGCTATAATAACGACTTGAAATTAATCGTGAAAATTGCCGATCCTTATTTGTGCAATTTTCGCGATTTATTTTCATATTATCAATCTCCCTCAAGTTCTCAATAGGATTGAAATCGGGAGATTGAGCAGACCAATGAAGAACTTCAATCTTATTGCTCTGTTGCCAAGTTTTACAAACTTTGGAGGTGTGCTTAGGATCGTTAGCATGTTGGAACCTCCCTATAAGTGGAATCTCTTCACTGGCATTAGGCAACATTACATCTTTCCATATATCACGGTACATGAACCGATCCATAATCCCATTAACTTTATGTATTGGCTCAATTCCTTGACCAGAAAAGCAACCCCAGACCATTACATTGCCCCCTCCATGTTTAATTGTTCCTTTGCAATACTTAGGATTCAGTCTTTCTACTTTTCGTCTGCGTACACGCCTTATTCCATCGGAACTTTTTAATTTGTATTTGGATTCGTCAGAGAACAGTACTGTCTTCCATTTTTGGACACTCCAGTCGATGTGGGCTTTGGTAAACTCCAGTCTAGCCTTCTTGTTCTTAGCTGAATAACCATGCTTCTACTGCTCTTCTACGGATTGTTCTTTCGCTAACGCATAATCTTAAACTTGTTCTTACTTGACTAGCTGATGCTGTAGAATCGTTTTGCATTGCTTGTTTTATGCGGAAGTCCTCCGTAATGCCCCGGTGATACGACCAGTCTGCAAACACTTTGGAATCAGCCGGGAAATAACTGATCTGTTAATTGAATATTGTTTACTCAATTCATGCAGTGATAAGCCCGGCTTCCAGTCTTCAATAAATTTAATTTTAAATTCACTGGAGTACTTGTTCCTTGCCATCCATTGTTTTTTCACAATAAAGTAGCATAGTCAAATTTTTTAACATCTTATTAGGGGGTGCTTTTGTTTTGTCCATCGCGTTTTGTGTTTTTGTATGTTTTATCACTTTTATTTAATTGTTCATAAAATTATCCTTTCCTATATGAACACAATATGAACATTAACAATATAAGTTAATGAAATATACACAAAATACATCCCAAAAAAAATATGATATGAAAAAATCCATTAAGGGGGGGCTTTAGTTATGGCAAATACTGTATATATAAAAGCCGGACAGTGAAAAAAAAGAAGAAAGAAACAAATAAAAATAGAGAAAAGAAAACTAAAACGGGACTGGTTGTGTCATGTAAAAAAAATGCGTATAGCTTAAATATTCTTTGAAATTATAAACGGGACTTCTACAAAATATATATATTTAACAACGCTATTTAGACTATATAAAAAAATTTTCAAAAAATTAACTGTAGTGATCTGTGTCGCGTTAAACGTTAAAAAAAGAAAATAAATTTATATTTACGCGTGTCGTGGAGAAAAATTATCAGGTCGAAAATATTATTATTAAATATAAATTTATAGTCGCGGTTTTATTCTCTATGTGATAGACTTTTTGCAATAAACTTTGTTAAACTTGAGTAGGGAAATAAATAAATTAAAATAAAACATTTTAACACCGGCTTCATTTAAAAGAAACAAATAACACCATGTTAATAATTTCCTGGGCGCATGTATTACGAAAAGACGAGTTTGGAATTCAATCAGCGGGCAGCGTGGACGCGATGAGAAGGAAGATGGCGCAATTTATTGGCAGCCCACACTCTCCTGACCAATTAAATCGTTTACTCCCAATATTTTAATAAATGGAGAGTCGAGCCCACTAAAAATCGGATCAGGTATGTCAGTACCAAATTGTAATGCCAGGAATATTGTTTGTAATGAAAACAACGCGTACGGAGTTATGAGAAAGGATAATTGATTTAGTCCGCAAGTGACGGAGGAAAAGACCCATTATTGTTTATTGAACGATTAGAAGAAATGTCGAAATGATATGAAGTAAATAAAAATTTCTTGCCAAGTGCTATGCCGGAGTTATTATGCAAGGAAATAGCCTTGATATGGTTCCGAAATAATAATAAACATTGGGACACGTGGGAATCCTTTAAATCTGATTTTTTTAAATTTTTCCTCCCCATTAGATTCTTTGAAAAACTGGAAGCGACCACGAGAAGTTTTCAAGGATTACGTTTTAGCCCTCCAGATTTTAATGCGACATGCTGAGATGACTGAAGACCAAAAGTTGGAACGAATTTATCGAAATGCCCAATCCAACTACCTATGGTATATCCACAGAAAAGACTTCAGAAATCTGCATGAACTATTATCGCTAGCAGAAGATCTGGAAAGCATACCAACTACAATAACCCACCAACTAACTCACAACCCACACGTTATGAACAACACCGAATGATGACAAACCAAATGCCTGTCAATTATGATAACTCCATGGAACCTGACCTGAGTTACGATTGTCGCCAAACACCAAAAAATGCGACTAAAAATTCATTGACACCTTTAGAATTAAGAGATTTAAGATGTGATGCAGACCGATTAAGTGCAATCGTCAAAATAGGAACAAATACCTTAATCGTAACTATTGATACGGGAGCTACCAGCAGTTATATTAATGAAAATTTAGCTGAAACTATTTTTGCTGCTTATCCTAAAATCAACACCAACCTTAAGGTCATACTAGCCGACGGATCAGCAAATAAAATATGTAGCGCTATTCGGACACCTATAAAAATTGGTCAGGGAGTACAAAATATGACGTTCCTGATCATGCCAACAGCCATCGAATAGTTGATTATCGGACTGAATCTACTGAAAATCTTGAAGACAAATGTGTCGTTTGGCGGTCTATCATTATGTTTGGATGAAACATCTGCGACTAGTGACCCGACGTGTATGGTAATTGTAAACCAGAATATTGCGGAAAACCCTATTGGAGCAGCACCAGAAGTACCAGAGGTAACCCCTACCGACCACATTTCGCATCTAAATCCCTCGGACGAACAGCAGGAAACATCTAATCCGGTGAGTGTATCCATTCCAATGACAGACGGGAAAATTAACGAATTTATTGAAGAAGAATTACAGAAGCTTAGGAATATTTTTGGACCCACGAATCTTACCGAGCATTAAATCGTTATGAAGGATAACTTTCTTTACAGACATTTCCCACGTAACCACAATGATGAAGATTGCCACCCATGGAAACTTTGTGTTGGTATTAACCACAGGTAACGTATATTAAAGGAGAATCATGATTCACCAACAGCTGGCAAAATCGCGAATGTAATCGGTACTAGTGGCCAGGCTTATTTAGAGATATTAGCCGTTACGTGAGGAAATGTCAGTCATGCCAAAAATATAAAGTTAGCCAACAAAAACCAGCAGGAGAAATGCTGATTAGGTTACCGGAAGAACCTTGGGCAACAATTTGCCTAGACTTTGTTGGACCATTACCACGAACCAAGCATGGGAATACAATGATGCTCGTGATTCTCGAAAAGCAACGTCGGAGAATTTAATAAAAGCATTCAGAGAACGTATCTTGTCGAGATTTGGTGTTCCAAAAGTAGCCATTACCGATAATGGTACGCAATTCACCAGTAAATTATTTAAAAAATATCTAGAGGACATTGGCGTCATACATCAGTGTACAGCCCCCTACGCCCCCAACAAAATCCAACTGAACGGAGTAACAGAGTAACAAAAATGATGATATCACAACTATCAAGGAATAATCATACTGTTTGGGATGAACTATTACAAGAAATCACCTTAGCTATAAACACAAGTTAGTCAGAAACAACAGGTTATTCACCAGCTTTTATAATCCAAGATTAAATCACTAGCGGAACGGGAGAAATAACTCATGATCTGAAAGAGCAAGCTATTCGACTACAGGAAAATTGTCCAGAATAATTTGATCAAGGCCGGCCATGATCAACGAAAAATAAAATGGATCCCAAAATTCGGACAAGAAATATTAGTCCGTCAACACTAGCTATCTAAAGCAGTAGACCAGTTTGCCGCCAAACTAGCGCCAAAATTTGATGGACCATACACCATAATAGAAATACCTTCAAAGGTCATAGTAAAGCTTAAGGACCTGGAGAAAGGTGACATCAAAACATCTTATATTAATGATTTAATTTTTTTTTTTTATGTAGATAAAAAAAAAATATTTTATTCTTTTTTTCATCTTATAGAAAATCGTATAAGAAAGAAAAGGTGAGCAGATGGCTGATGAAAGAAAATTTCCACAAGCCCGAGGAACAGACGGGAGGAAGACTATAATCGTACGGAGACTATAAAAGGCTGATCAACAGCAATACCTGCACTCCGTATTGCTGTTGATCAGCGTATTGCTGTTGTTATCGGCTGTTGTAAGTAAAGGTACTTAGTTAGCTAGGTTACTATATTTACAAATAGTAAGAAAGGTGGAGTTAGTTGGCCCTCCTTTTGTTGATAATAATATGTGCGTGTTAAATGTTTTTTTTTTTTTTTTTTTGGACAAATAATTAAATTTTCAATAAAATTTATAACGTTAAAAATAATTAAATTCTTTTATTGATAAAAATAAATTTCTGAACGATCCTGGACAGCGCTGAGCTACCCCAGCGTTGAGAAAACTAGTCGTTACAACACTTTGGGGATAAATAGGGAACGCATCAAGGTTTCCAAAGCTGCTTCCGTTTTCTTATCCTAGCTTTGGGAATTTAGAAATGTTCTCCGTAAAGATATCTTACAGAAAAGCATAAAATTGTTATATGTTCTTAAAAAAAGTTTTTTTTTAAATAAAAAAAGAGTTAAGTCATCTTTTCGCCCAAAAAACAGCAAAATTCTACTATTTTTATACCCTTCACCTTCGTGAGAAGGGTATATATAAATTTGTCATTCCGTTTGTAATTTCCACAATATAATTTTTCGACCCTATAAAGTATATATATTCTGGATCCTTATAGATAGCGGAGTCGATTAAGCCATGTCCGTCTGTCTGTCTGTCTGTCTGTCTGTCTGTCCGTCTGTCTGTCTGTCTGTTGAAATCAATTTTCTGAAGACCCTAGATATCTTCGGGATCCAAATCTTCAATAATTCTGTCAGACATGCTTTCGAGAATTTTGCTATTTAAAATCAGCAAAATCCGTCCATAAATAACGGAGATATGAGCAAAAATCCGAGACAACCTCTGAAAATTTCATCAAAAAAAGACAATTTATTGCATGCTTTGACAAAAAAACAACAAAACGTATGTGTGTTGGATTCATTGTGTGTTGGCTTCATACTTTGTGTATTTTGTTTTTGTTTTTTCTTTTTGTGTTTCACAAAAAAGCAACAAAACGTGCATATGTTTGGATGTTTGTTGGCTTCATTATTTAGTTTTTGTTTTTTTTGGTGTTTGACAAAAAAGCAACAAAACGTACATATATATGTATGTTTGGATGTGAGTTTGTTTCATTGCTTTGCGTATTTTGTTTTTGTTTTTTTTTTTTGTTGGTGTTTCGTTTCGTTTGGCGTTGTTGTTTTTGGGAAGGGTATATATAAGATTGTTGTTTCGTTTGTAACTTCTACAATATAGCAATAGCAATTAAATGTAAAATTTTTAGAAAATAGGCAAGTAATGCATCCACAACAAAGGTGAAGGGTATATAAGATTCGGCATAGCCGAATATAGCACTCTTACTTGTTTTAATTATTATTGGTAATTTAGTTGTCTAACAGAATAAATTCGAATTTATTCGGTCCAAAAGTACGACCTATATTATTAAAAAAGCGGACCAAGGTATGGCAAAATTTTATCATTTCAATTTAGATATGGCTATAACACGCTAATATAGCAGAAAAATAGCACACGCAAGCATATAAGAATCTTTGAAATCGGATGGGAAACAATAAAATGAATGTCATGTGTTTAAAAATTTTAGATGTCGAAGGTATCCTACTTTGAGCCCCATACCGCCGCCCCTGGAACATTTGTAGGGCTATGCCCATGTCAAATTTTATATTGGTCGGACCTGCCGTTTAGAAATGTAAGATTTATTTCCAAAAAATGTCGATTCTGTTCCACTGTGGCTTGCTAGTTGTTGTTTTAAGTATGGGCATTGTTGTTGTTTGAGCGGTGATTTTATTTGTGTTTCCTTTTATACTATGTTCAGACATGCGTTTTTAATTGTTTTAATTAAGTTTTAATTGAGCAATTAAATTTAATGTTTACACATACTCAATTCAGGTTACTCAATTAGCATTTGAGCTGGCCACAAGTTAAGCAGGCTGCTTCACTAGACTCACTCCACGTCAGTCTCTATATAATAGATCTTATTTAAGAATTTATTCATTATTAAATTTGTTTAAACATTTACATTTTTTTTTACTTTTTCATTTGTTTATTTATTTTGATGACATTTACCTTGTCTCTGTACATAATTTTTTATTCTCACTGAACATACTTCTCAATAAATATACCTGTGACAAAGGTTGTATTTCGAATTTTACTCAATTAGTGACGCAATTTATTAATTGAGTTTTTGTATGATAAATTGAGCTCAATTAAGACCTTAATTGTGTAAATATTTATAATTGCGCAATTAAGGTACATGTCTGAACATAGTATTATGTATTATTTTTTACACTATTATCGATTCGATGGTAGTTGTGTACTGTTATTATTATTTGATGGAAAAGCGAGCTATCTCACTTGGTTTGGTGGTTAAATAGTTTTTGTTATAATTTGGATCACTTATATTTTTTTGCATCGATTCTTCATTCTCATCCAAACAACTTCTACAATTTGACCACCTGAGTTCCGTCTTACTCAAAGACCATTAGTCTATCAATTTCGATACGGTCACCAAGGGAGTGTGAATATCCCAAGAGTTACATTTAGGGACAACCCTTTGGTTGCGCATTCGTCAGATACTTCATTTCCCGGATGCCCTCTTGACCTGTGATGTTGTGTCAGTTGTGCCATTGATTGGATGCAATTGAGAAGACATTTCGACTTAATAACGTTGGAGTACACGCAGAAAAAAAATAATATAGTTCAACATTTATACAAGTTTTTTTTAACAATATTATAGTCACAGTAACTATTTATATGATTGTGGTAACTATAATATGGTTAATTTACAATTCACATGATTGTACCAACCATATATATAGTTACAGTAAACAAGTATATGTTTATGACAACCATTATTGTGATGAATAATTTTATCATAATATGTTGTTCTCAGATTATGATATCCATAAGCCGAAAGCAACATAATATGGTAAGTACTTCATCATATAAACGGTTGTCACAAGCATATACTTGTTTACTGTATCTCAAACTATGAAAATCTGTGTTAATGTGCTCAAGAAAAATATGTTTTAAAAAAAGTATCAACCTGTTTAAACGGATTTTGCCAAGGTGTATAGCACTCGACTTCCAAATAGCAATTTGATAGTTAAATTTTGTATGAATCCAGCAACCAATGTTAAAAAAAATTATCAAAATTGCCTTAAAATTTTAAATAAAATGTATTTTTCCGCTTTTACCACCGTTGTGGAAGTAAAATTTTATTCAAATAAATTTCTATATCATAGTCAATTATCAATTTATAGAAAAACTTATTTTATGAAAAAAGTATCCCTTAAGGGTTCAAATTTCCAAAAAGTACCGGATATTGCCAATAGGCTACGTTGTTTTTTTTTTCTTGGACCAGCACCCAGGGGATGACTCCTACTCATGTAAAGCATTGTGTTGGAACTAGGAAAATAGGTTATGGGAGGGAGGATAGAGGTAGTAGTGTTTGTGGACATTTGATTTGAATTTTCCTATATTGAAAGTGACAGGAAAGACTACAGGAGGAAGCTTATTTCACATACTGTAACGATTCTGAGAGAAGGGATATCACCATGAGAACATTGCTACCTATTAATTCGGCTGTGCTCGTCGTTGGGGGGGTGTGTTGTGTTCTCAAATAATTTAATAATTATAATTTTAGAATCTGTTACAAGGGATTTTACTTTAGGTAGCTAATAACCCACAAAGCAAATCATATAGAAAAGAAAGAGGAAATGGTTTACGATAATGGTATAGCTTAAGATGGAATTTGCTATACCTGTCTTATACCCACCCACCATGCTGACTAAATAGATTACCATTCGTCAGCCCTAATAAAAACTAAAAAATTAATGAACTACCCTAATCCCATACCTTAACTTCACCTTTCGTAATTAAAATAAACGTGATTCAAAATATCATATTCGAAATAGTAGTGAAAATAATGTTTTATTTATAGTAGTTAATTAATCAAATGTTAAATATATTATATAATAAGAATTATAATTTATTAATAATCAAAATTTGGTCACCAAAAAGAATGTTTTAAATAGTAGAAAATTTAAATGAAAATGGTTAATTTTAACCAGGTTAAAGTTATATATACTTATTTTCGAAATATTTAAAATGAAACGTCGTGACATTGAAATGTTTGTTGCGTGTTATTTAATACACGTAATATTAACATGGTTCATATTAGTTGTAATTTTAAGTATTAAAATTGTTCAAAATATTAATATTACGTTTATAAATGCATGTGTATCAATATATTATGATTGTTAAGATAAAAAAATTTGTAAAACTTACATTTTATTGGTCCAACGTAGTCAGCAGGCGCCGCACAGTGCTTTGTCCCCATATAACGAATGGACAAAAGTAGAAGGAGCTTTCGTAGAGATATAGAATTTGGTACACAAGTACCCTTTTGTATTATTAGAGATAATACCAATTTTGATCAAAATCGGGTGAAGGGCTTGCTTACCTGCCATATATAATGAATATTAAAAATGACATTTTAGCTAAAATATTGATTAAAATGTTAAAAACATTTTCAGTTATCTCTAGAATTAAGGGTTTATTGTGTGCCAAAATTAATTTTAAGGACAAGGACTCATTTTGCTTCCATATAAGTCTAATTTATGTAAAATTCGTTTGACGATTTTATACAAATTTAAATACCATTTTAATATTCTTTCGAAAATTCACTTCATTTATCCAATTTTCTATTGGTGAATAAATGTTAGTAGTTATAAAACTTCTTATTTATTGGAAATATATATTTTTTAAATAATTACATTAAATTAAATAATGTACATGAGTAACCATTTTAGTCTCAAACATGCTAAAATTTTAATTACGTAATATAATTCTAAAAATGGTAAATTAAAAATTCATATTCAGTAATTTTTAATTCTTAATATAATTAAATGTTTTAAAACAAGTAAGAAGGTATGGTCGGTCAAGCTCGACCATATAATACCCTACACTAAGTAAATGAGCAAAAACATTTTTCTTTTAAAATTTCAATAATTTATATTCGTGGGTGATTTTCGGAAGTGGGCCTTATATGGGAGCTATGACTAATTATGGACCGATCAGCATGAAATTAGGTCGTGTGATTTATGTCTATACTAGATTGACCCGGTGCGCTTCGCTACCCCTGTCGATGTAAAAATCGGTTCAGCCGTTTAGTAATTATTGTTTAAAAACTAAAGGTACCAATTTTACCCGTTTTTCCCCCTTTTTATCCCTTTCTGGTCCAAGTATTGAAAAAATTTATAGCCTATTGACGCTTCCAAGTAAGGATCTATCTACGTTCCAAATTTCAATAAAATCGGTTCAGCCGTTTAGGCGTGATGCTCAAACAAACAAACAAACAAACAAATAAACAAACTTACAAAGACATTTATATATTTACTAGCTTGACCCGGTGCGCTTCGCTACCCCTGTCGTAGTCTATGTTGGAAATTTCAATAAAATCGTTTCAGCCGTTTAGTAATTATTGTTTAAAAACTAAAGATACCAATTTTACCCGTTTTTCCCCCTTTTATCCCTTTCTGGTCCAAGTATTGAAAAAATTTATAGCCTATTGACGCTTCCAAGTAAGGATCTATCTACGTTCCAAATTTCAATAAAATCGGTTCAGCCGTTTAGGCGTGATGCTCAAACAAACAAACAAACAAATAAACAAACAAACAAACTTACAAAGACATTTATATATTTACTAGATTGACCCGGTGCGCTTCGCTACCCCTGTCGATGTAAAAATCGGTTCAGCCGTTTAGTAATTATTTTTTAAAAACTAAAGGTACCAATTTTACCCGTTTTTCCCCCTTTTTATCCCTTTCTGGTCCAAGTATTGAAAAAATTTATAGCCTATTGACGCTTCCAAGTAAGGATCTATCTACGTTCCAAATTTCAATAAAATCGGTTCAGCCGTTTAGGCGTGATGCTCAAACAAACAAACAAACAAATAAACAAACAAACTTACAAAGACATTTATATATTTACTAGCTTGACCCGGTGCGCTTCGCTACCCCTGTCGATGTAAAAATCGGTTCAGCTGTTTAGTAATTATTGTTTAAAAACTAAAGGTACCAATTTTACCCGTTTTTCCCCCTTTTTATCCCTTTCTGGTCCAAGTATTGAAAAAATTTATAGCCTATTGACGCTTCCAAGTAAGGATCTATCTACGTTCCAAATTTCAATAAAATCGGTTCAGCCGTTTAGGCGTGATGCTCAAACAAACAAACAAACAAACAAACAAATAAACAAACAAACTTACAAAGACATTTATATATTTATATAGATATAGATGAGATTTAATTATGTTGAATTTTATGTGTATACCAACGTTTTTAGGAGATTTAGGCATGTTAAAGTGATTTTCGGAAGCGTGTCTTATATGGGAGCTATGACTAATTATGGACCGATCATAATTAAATTTAGTGACATAAATTCCGTATATATAAAACTTATTTGGAGCAAAACTTGTGTAGATACCTATATAAATAAAACATATATGACCGATAAAGTCCAGTTTCGGGAGGATATTTGTATGGGAGCTAGGTGAAATATTGAACCGATTTCAGCCAGTTTCAATAGGTTTGATCCTTGGGCCAAAAAAAGTATTGTGCGTTGCGCACATTGTGCGTTGCGCACATTGTGCGTTGCGCACAATGCTTACATGGACAGCCAGACGGACGGACATAGTTTAATCGACGAACCAATTATTGAAAATAACAAAAAAAAGCACGATTTTTTATGAAAATTTATTCAAAATTCGAAATACATAAATTGTACAATTGGTATTATAATTTAAATGATTTAATATAATTTTCAATGTGGGAAATTATTAACATTTTATACTAAAATGAACAATAATAATCATTTTTTAAAAATAATTTTTTTCAAAATTGCGGCAAAAATTCCGTTAATTTTATTTTTATTTTAAATAAATAAATGTATTAACTATGAAAAACAATAACAAAAAAATACTACATTTTATACACTTTGTTTATATTTTCCACCAAACTGTAATATTTTTTAATTTTTAATATGCACTTTTTAAAGCTTTGTAAAAACATTCCAAGAGTGAAATTTCACAACAAGAATTTTTCCTTTTCTTGACTGTAACATAGTTATTTAAAATATTAAACTAAAAAACTTTTTTCCAAAAACCTAAATTTTTATAACATTTTTTGTAAGTCTATCTTCAAAAGCACTTTCGTTTCCCTGAAAATTTTTCTGACTTTAGAGCCTTCTCTCAGTAAGAAATGTAGTCATATCAATATAATTTTTGGATGAGTATATTAGATGTCTTCTTATCTCTCAAATTACATATCTTTTATTAAAATTTGGAAGAAAAATTTATTTTCGACTTTTGTCTATGAAACAGAGTACTGTGCGCCGTATGACAATGGAACGTTGATTAATTCTTACACAATCATATATAAAATAAGATATCTTATGAAGAAAGTGTGATTTTTAAATGTGTATTACCAGTATGTATGTTGGGTTATTTAATGTGTTGATATGTATGTATGTAGGGTGTTTATGTAAAGGGTTTAATGTAAACTTAGAGTATCTGGTATAGATATAATGTTTAACTCGTTAAGTATATTGTTTCTATATAAAAATTATTTAGGTGACCATTTTAAAATACCAAATTAAGGAATGTAAAAACAAATTATTACATTTACGTTAAAAAAAAATTAAGAAAATATTCAAACAAAAAAAAGACAAAACAGTTGTTTAAATTGACATTAAAATGTCATTAACATGTAACAAATTTAAATTGAAATTCTACAATTAAAAAAAAACAAAAAAATTAACTGTTTTACTTTTTAAAAAAAATCACAATATAGTACGGGAATAACCAATTATTAAGAAATCTGGTCACTCTGGAGTAAATAACGAATGCTATTCAATACGAAATGAATGTTGAGTATTCGATATGTTGTACCAGTATACGAATATTGCAACGACTAGACTGATGTAGGTATTTATAGAGATTAATCGTAGTCCTCAGGCCAGATTGGCCACAAATGACCAATTGCCTTCCAATTATGGCAAACAATATCTTCGCCGACTGGATAATCTTCCAATGTCGGTATTAAGGTCTGTCTATCAAATAAAGACACACAAGATTTCAGCTGACTTTCAAATGACACAACAAATAGGATCTTCGAGTAATAAGACAAATTGGCCCAAGGATAACTTTAATTTTTCACAAAGCGACAATTCTCGAGGCAAAAATTAATCCTAAAAAAAAAAATCAACACTAAATAAATTTCGAGCTTTCTCAAATGTCCTGAAAATGCTTACCCAAAAAAGATTAAACTTCCAATTCCTTAAAATTTATAATAATTTTCACCATCAAATAAAAATATCCTTCAGGTTTCCTCAAGTTGGCAAAAGTTCGCACAAGCAAAATTATCAAAGAATTAATATAAAATTTTCCGTATTTACGACCTTTCTATTCAATTTATTTTTCAGTTTTATAAAATTTATGAACATTTTCGATATTTCAAATTCTATAAAAATCAATGCCAACTGAACAAAAAAAAAAAAATATAAAAATTTCAAAATAAAATTTGAAAAAAAAAAATATATTTTACAAACATTTTCAAACCAAATAAAAAAAAAAACACTTAAAATTTCATGAAAATTGTCACCATCACAATACGGACATTACGGCTAAAGAACGAATTTTCCCTGTAAAGTGTTGTGTGATCCACTGTCCAGTCGACAAAGAAAATTGTCCGTTTTTATCCTTTTCATCCCAATAAACGTCCGAATTTCCAAAAATAACTTCTTAGTGCATCGTTTTATGGAGGGAGGAAGCCACAGTTAAAATTTTATGATTCTAGCTTCATTCGTTTGGGCTGTGCGATGATGAATCAGTTAGTCAGTCAATAAGTAACGTTACTTTTATGAATATGGGGCAATTCATGTCAAGTGCTTTTTTTCCCGAAAGATTGAAGAAATAGCTATCTAAATTATTTGGCACACATACATGCATGAGAAAAAACACTTGCTTGGCCAAAATGTCAAATTTTGACCACCTCTAACTCGGAAAGTTCTTGACCAATCTTGTTGAAAAATTGTGTCTGAATTACTATCCAGATTGGGATGAGATTTACACTCAGAATTGAGATCCAATAATAGTTTTTATTTGTATTCAGCGACTACCCTGGCAGACAGTTTCACTTTGGGAACAAAGTATTAAGTATAAAACTGCCTTATCTCTATGAAAAGATTTGGACATGTTTTTAACCAAAAGAATTCAAACTTTAAATGCATTCGCGATCTGACATGTTCCGAAACTTACAAGAAAAGCAATGAACGGAAGGTGAATGCTCATGTTTTCAATACAAGTACATCGAATACATGTATTTTATGTAATAACCAGGGCCATTTATTACGTTTTTGTCCTTAGTTTAAAATAATGCCCGTTTCTGAGAGATTTTCTACAGTTAAAAAGTTTCATTGCTGCGTTAATTGTCTTGCGAGAACACATGAAGTTAAAGATTGTAAGAGTGAACATAGTTGTTTTATTTGTAAAAAGAGACACCATTCCCTACTTCATCGTGAAGCGGTAGCTAATAATACCAGTTGTTCGATCGACTGAATTGACAACACAGGGACCAACTACTTCTGCAGCCACTCTATCTAATGTGAATCGCCAAGTCTTTCATTTATCACTGAATTCGTCTGTATTATTAGGAACTGCTATGGTTACCATTATTTGCAATGATATCACATATCCGGCAAGGGCCTTAATCGACCCAGCTTCAGAAGCATCTTTCATTTCGGAACAATTGTGAAATCAACTGCGACTTCCGTCCCATTCTACGAATGTAACGATTTCCGGTGTTCATAAAGAAGCTTCTACTACTTCGAGAAAGATTTGTACTATTCGCGTGGCTTCTCCTTTAGACAGAAGTATTGATTAGGAGACTTCTGCTATCGTTTTACCTTCAATATCTGGTAATTTGCCTTCTTTTAATTGTCCTTCGGATATAAGAAGTGAATTAGCTAATTTGCAATTAGCAGATCGTAATTTTTATCAAAGCAGGGCAGTTGATATTTTACTCGGTGCTGATTTTTACCTGCATCTAATACTTGGCGCAGTTCGGAAAAATATAATTGGAAATTTAATGGCACAGAAAATTGTATTTGGTTGTGTTCTGACGGGACCTATTGAGGTTTCGCGAAAAGAGTCTATTAATGTATTTTCAACAACGGTCACGCTTTCCGAGGAAGATAATTTGAACAGAAATCTTTTGATGTAATTTGAGGAATTATCTACTATACTGGCTAGAATTAGGGCATGTCTAAATTCACGACCATTATGCCTTATGTCTGATAGTCACATCGAAACTATTGCCCTCACACCAGGACATTTTCTGATTGGATCTCCCATATTGGCACCGCCAGAATCGACTATTTATGACAGCCCAATTAGTATTGAAAATCGTTATCGTTAACTAAAGGCATTAATTCATCAATTTTGTAATAGATGGAAAGAATAATATTTAGTGAATTTGCATAAAAGATATAAGTGGCAACATCCACAACTACATGTTGCAAATAATGATTTAGTCGTCATCATAAATGTGCAATTACCGGCAACTGCGTTGAAGTTAGGCATTGTTGTGAAAGTTTATACTGGTACCGATGGTCACGTTCGCGTAGCGGATGTTCGCACATCAAATAGTATCGTTAATCGACCAATAATCAAACTTGTTGTTTTGTATGCCTAATTCACTTATCACTCATATAAATTTACTTTTATTAATCTTTTTTTTATTAGAGAATGGATGCTTCTAATTTAAATAACGATTTCTTTGATCGAAACAGTAGTCCTTCATGACTCAAAGTTTTATTACAGTCCACCGGAGTCCTTAATGGCTCAGTCGTCGAATTCTATTCCACCGGAGTCCTTAATGGCTGAAATTAGTTATTATTTAATTACTTAGAAGTTGTAAGTTACAACACCCTTATGTGCTGCAAGGTGGCCGGCAATGTTTAATGTTTTTTTTTTTTTTTTTGGAAATAATTCGGTATCTCGGAAACTAGAGAATGGATGCTTCTAATTTAAATAACGATTTCTTTGATCGAAACAGTAGTCCTTCATGACTCAAAGTTTTATTACAGTCCACCGGAGTCCTTAATGGCTCAGTCGTCGAATTCTATTCCACCGGAGTCCTTAATGGCTGAAATTAGTTATTATTTAATTACTTAGAAGTTGTAAGTTACAACACCCTTATGTGCTGCAAGGTGGCCGGCAATGTTTAATGTTTTTTTTTTTTTTTTTGGAAATAATTCGGTATCTCGGAAACTATTTGAGATATTGTTACGAAATTTCACATGGTTGGAGCTGTTTTTGAGTTTATTTGCATTTGCTTAGCTCCCTAGCGCTAATGAGGGCTAGTGTTTGGCCCCTCAAAGTTGGTCACCTCGGGTCACAAAATTTAAAAAAAAATCCCCAAAAATCCAAATGAGCTGAAATTTAAAATATAAATAGTCCTTTAGAAGATCTACAAAAAATATACATATGTAGGTTATCTATATTAGTTGAAGAGATATTCAGGATTATTGATTTATTTTTGCTCGATCTTTTTATGGTTTTTTAGAGATGACGGGCCAACGGATTGTCGAAATTTTTTTTTTAAATATCAGCTATATTGGTGATAAAATTCTAAATAAATTTTGAATAAATTTCTAATAGTTAGCTTGTCCCTATAAAAAGTTACACTCATCCAAATTTGGAACATGTAAAAAGGGCCGTATTTTTACGTTTTTTTCCAAAAAAGTCCCTATATTTCTTCTTTTGCAGAAAAAATTCTTCTTCGGACCTATCGACAATTTTTATATGATCCAGAAAGAGAACTTAACACTAAAGCGTGTAAAGTAAAATTTGGCTCACCAAGGCTGACACAACACCCACCAGGCCTATCCAAACTTAGCCAATTTTAAAAAATAATTTTAGATTTGAGTAAAAGGCAAAGCGGCGATCCTCGAAATGTTCCATATTTGTATAACCCTATATGTTACAAAGTTTTTTTTACTATCACACGGCAAATAACGTCACAGTAGGTACTTTTCTAAAAAAAACTCAGTTTTTGGAACATATTTTTCTCGGTTTAGAAATTTTGGTATTTTAAAATCAAAAATGTAAAAAATTATAATACTGTTTTAGTAAGAGTTTCTTATGCTAAATTCCCAATTTTTATTTGATAAATTCACTGAAATTTATTGTTGGGGGATAAGCTAGTTCCTATGCGCATTTCACTGGTTGCTTAGGCCAGATCATCAGGAAACCTTTTCCCAAAAGGCTTTAGAAAAACTAAAGATATTATACAAATAAAACGATAGAGTGAATGAGAATTACAGACACTCAAGCTTTATTTGTAAAAATATCAAAGCTTAAACAAAACACCAACAATAAACAGTGATTTTATCTTTTCTTACATTCTCTACTACAATTGGTCGGTTTCTTGCCGACACAAACTGTAGTGTGTAAGTGAGTAAAGAAAAAATAAAACAACTTGCTTTATTGTTTTCGCAAGAAAATCAATATAAAGCGAGCTGCCAGTTTAGTCTTGATGCACGGGCACCTGCAAATTTATCATTAAAAGGTTATTCGGGAATACAAAATTAATATTTTAGTAAGAGTTTCTTATGCTAAATTCCCAATTTTTATTTGATAAATTCACTGAAATTTATTGTTGGGGGATAAGCTAGTTCCTATGCGCATTTCACTGGTTGCTTAGGCCAGATCATCAGGAAACCTTTTCCCAAAAGGCTTTAGAAAAACTAAAGATATTATACAAATAAAACGATAGAGTGAATGAGAATTACAGACACTCAAGCTTTATTTGTAAAAATATCAAAGCTTAAACAAAACCCCAACAATAAACAGTGATTTTATCTTTTCTTACATTCTCTACTACAATTGGTCGGTTTCTTGCCGACACAAACTGTAGTGTGTAAGTGAGTAAAGAAAAAATAAAACAACTTGCTTTATTGTTTTCGCAAGAAAATCAATATAAAGCGAGCTGCCAGTTTAGTCTTGATGCACGGGCACCTGCAAATTTATCATTAAAAGGTTATTCGGGAATACAAAATTAATATTTTAGTAAGAGTTTCTTATGCTAAATTCCCAATTTTTATTTGATAAATTCACTGAAATTTATTGTTGGGGGATAAGCTAGTTCCTATGCGCATTTCACTGGTTGCTTAGGCCAGATCATCAGGAAACCTTTTCCCAAAAGGCTTTAGAAAAACTAAAGATATTATACAAATAAAACGATAGAGTGAATGAGAATTACAGACACTCAAGCTTTATTTGTAAAAATATCAAAGCTTAAACAAAACACCAACAATAAACAGTGATTTTATCTTTTCTTACATTCTCTACTACAATTGGTCGGTTTCTTGCCGACACAAACTGTAGTGTGTAAGTGAGTAAAGAAAAAATAAAACAACTTGCTTTATTGTTTTCGCAAGAAAATCAATATAAAGCGAGCTGCCAGTTTAGTCTTGATGCACGGGCACCTGCAAATTTATCATTAAAAGGTTATTCGGGAATACAAAATTAATATTTTAGTAAGAGTTTCTTATGCTAAATTCCCAATTTTTATTTGATAAATTCACTGAAATTTATTGTTGGGGGATAAGCTAGTTCCTATGCGCATTTCACTGGTTGCTTAGGCCAGATCATCAGGAAACCTTTTCCCAAAAGGCTTTAGAAAAACTAAAGATATTATACAAATAAAACGATAGAGTGAATGAGAATTACAGACACTCAAGCTTTATTTGTAAAAATATCAAAGCTTAAACAAAACACCAACAATAAACAGTGATTTTATCTTTTCTTACATTCTCTACTACAATTGGTCGGTTTCTTGCCGACACAAACTGTAGTGTGTAAGTGAGTAAAGAAAAAATAAAACAACTTGCTTTATTGTTGATTTAAGGACATTTGGAACTGCATTAATTCATAATTTTTTTATGGTATCTTTAACCGTTAAAATTTTACATTAATTCAAATTTTATATTTTTCTTCATGGAAAATCACCATATTATAATTTTTTTAGTTTTTAAGGTAAATGAGATCCCAAAAATTTTTAAAATTATTTAAATTAACTAAAAAATCAATCTGTCCGGTAATGACCGCCACTACGCCACGCAATTGTGAGCGTGACAAACCAAGAAGATATGTTGTTCGCCCACGATTCAGTCGGGGCCATATCATTCTGGTTATAGTGTATGTGGGTTCACAACCCCATCTTGTCTGAGCGAGCTCGTAGTAGAAATTACTAATTTGTAGCTTGCACTTGGATAGCGGAATTCCACATAGGAAGTCTATGTTTCCGTCAGGTAACATGGTGCCTTTTTTCGCCAAATCATCAGCAACGCAGTTGCCTGTAGTATCTCCGTGTCCCCGTACCCACTCGAGTACGACTGTTGAATGTCTCGCCATCCTGTGAAAGGATGCCCGGCATTCCTGGACCAAATTAGATGTTGTGTATACACCTGTTAGAGATTTTATTGCGGCCTGACTGTCAGTATATATACGAATATCCCTGCCTGATATCTTGTTATAACTGAGCCAGTTAGCCGCCCTTTTGATGGCTAAATTATGCTACATTCATTTGGAAGTCTAAAATATAGCCTAATGTCGAGTTCCCAAATATAGACATCTGCGCCAACTCAATCTTCTTTAATATAACCGTCTGTATAGACTGAGAGACCCGTTGCTTCAAGTAAAGGTCCGTCCATTGTTTCCTTGTTATACGGAAGTGAGAAATCGAAGTTTCTCGCCAAGAAGGGCCCAGAAATGCAATAATCGATATTATCCGGAAGAGTCTGGATGCTACCTATTATGCTGACGTGAATGTGGCATGTTTCCACGCCCCAATCGCGTTTAGCCTAAAGGCAGAAGTAAATGCCATTTTTCTTGCCATTAGATCCACGGGGATCCAGCGACTTTGTTGCGGTCGTTCTTAGAGCTCCTGTTATCAGGATTGCCATTCTTCTCATAACCCTCTCGAATAGCATGTAAATTGAGCCATTGTCCAATGTCTTCCACCAGACAGAAACTCCATAGAATAGTGTCGGCTTAATAACCGTATCACATATCCAGTTAACCAATTGGGGTCTAATACCCCATTGCGTACCTATCGCTTTCTTACAGACATACATAGCCGTCAAGGCTTCCGACGTCCTTGAAAGGGTATTGGGTTTCCAGGATAGTTTACTATCCAGAATAACTCCTAAGTATTTTGCATTATCCGATAGTGTTAGTTCAACACCATGAGGGATCTTGTACTTTCTTGTGAATAGTACAAGATCGGTTTTGCTTGAGTTAACACTCAATCCACTGTCTGTACTCCACCGACTTAGTACATTGAGTGCATATTCCAGACGTTGTGATATCGTGCCCAAATGGATCTCTGCCCAATCAGTCTCTGCCACGGCGACGTCATCCGCGTAGGCGACAGTTTTATAACCCATGATATTCAATTTTCTGAGCAGACAATTTATGGCCAGGTTCCACAGAAGTGGTGACAAGACGCCTCCTTGAGGCGTACCCCTAGTGGCTATTCTAGTGATCACCGCTGTTCCCTTTTCGGAGCGGATGATCCTATATCGTAGAAGGTTCATGATGAACCCTACAGTTGATTGGTCCAGACCAAGGTTTTGTAGAGCTGAAACTATAGTTGCAGATTCTACATTATTGAAGGCTCCTTCTATATCCAGAAAGGCTACTAATGAGATATTAAAAAATTCAAGGGATTTCTCAATATATCCCACTAAGGAGTGAAGTGCTGTCTCAACAGATTTGCCCTTCATGTAGGCGTGTTGAGAGGGAGATAATGATCCTTGTTTCAAAGACGCTCGTGTGTGGGTGTCTATGATTCTTTCAAGGGTTTTCAGCAAAAATGATGTTAGACTTATTGGTCTGAAATCTTTTGCTTTTGTGTGTGACACTTTCTCTCCTTTCGGAATGAATGTCACAGTCCACCGTTTTGGTATGTACGACCATACAAGACAGGCATCTATATTATTCTGTAGATCAGCGGGTATTATGCCATCCGGGCCCGGAGACTTGTAAGAGTCAAAACTCCGTATGGCCCATTTTATCATATGTTCGTCAATTATAATTGACGGAGTTGTCCGATTGTTTGGTTGGGATTCACTAGCCATATCTAGTGGCAGATTCCCCGGAAAATGAATGTCCATGAGTACTTCTAGTGTTTCACGTCCATCAGTAGTCCACCTACCATCCTGTTTCTGAATGTAACCCTGAACAGTTGGTGTTTTCGACAGGATCTTGCGCAGACGATTGGTCTCTGAGGAACTTTCTACGCCGCTGCAGAAATCCCTCCAGGACTTACGTTTCGCGCTTCTAACCTGATTCTAAAATTTGTTCAACATAGACTTTGACATTGACCAGTTGCCTGATCTTTTCGCCTCGATGAATAGTTTACAACTACGTCTAGTGTTCGCTATATCTAAAGACCACCATGGGGGTCTTACCTTTCCTCTGCGTGCAGAGGGAGACATGGGTTAAAAATAATTATTCAAAAATAAAATGTTGGAATTGTCTTATATTCGAACATAGCTATATCTATTGTACTGCTGAAACTCGACGTACTTTCTTCTATAAATGTGGACGAAAGGTTGTTACCACACCTAAGTGTACCCATACAGGAAACAAGCGCCGGAGCGAGTGTGTGACCGGGGATGCTCCTTCCTTAAAATAAAACCCGGGATTACTACCAGCATAGATTATAAGCCCTCACAGGGGGACTTACCTATCAGACTGACAAAACTTTTACCTGACATACAAATTTCATCCTTGCCTAAACACAAAGTTTATTTTTTTTTCAAAGAAAGGATCACAAAATCCGAAAACCATTGCTTTATGTAGTCCCAAACTTATCTCAGGGGGTTACCTAGGTGTAGATTTTGGGCGAGCTTACTCTCTTGCGCCACAGATTTTTCCCTAAAAATCCATTGAAGAGATCTCAAATAAATTCGAAATAAATTTTCACGACTTAAATCCAGAAGAGAAGTTACGCTGTGACAACTTTATTCAGAATTTTCCTTCTTACGAGACACTAGGTCTTGGGTCTACGCACTTACATGAACACTACATAGATACTGGCGGAAGTATTCGAGGAACTTGACAGATTATTGGCACTAGGTGTAATAGAGGTTGTAGCACCATGACAGTTCGCAAGACCGAAAATGTAGAAAAATTAACTCGTTGACGATATAAACGATACATACTACATTAGCCGTTTTGATTTGCGTTTTTTCAGATAAAGTTGTCTCCCTTCGCCGTACTGGGGAGATCCTTATACCAGTATAGAGTAATGCCTTTTGACGTATCTAACGAACCTCAGACAATGAGTCGTCTGATGAATAGGACAATTTCCCGAAGTTAAGAGATAACGTATTTATATATCTAGACGACCTCCTTGTTTTTTGCTTTTTGAAGTTGCTTAGTGTTTAAGATCTGCAGGGTTAACGATAAATGTAGGGAAGAGTAATTTCTGCCAATGTGAAATAAAATAACTAGGTGGAGGAAAATTGAAAGTCGACCCAGACAAGATTGATGCTATCGCTAAATTCCCAATCCCTGAAACACTTCGACAGGCGTAACGAGCTTTCATATGTAACTTTTCTGATCTTACAGGATGTGAAATTTCGTCAAATAGTTCCCGAAGTACCGAATTATTTCCAAAAAAAGGTTCTAAACCACTGTGTAACAGTATAAACACATAAAATACAATTTCGATGAATTCTTTCAAGAATTTAGATTTTGTTAATTAAAGAAAAATAAAACAACTCGACCAATAATATATACATCTAATAATAAAATTATTTTTTTATTACATAATGGTATTTATGTAAGTGATAACAAAAAAGGGGAAAATAATATTATATATGTATAAATGTGTTTAGAAAGTACTGCTTAGGAACAGTTTATTTTTTTTTAAAGAAATATGAGACTACAAATATTCTAACCGTTATCTATATGATTATTATAATAATTTTTTCTTCATTTATTTCAAAAGTTAAGTTTTATATGATTATACATTTTGAATTGTGTAAGTTTTATGTATTAATATTAATGTAAATAAGTGGACGCACACATTGATATTCCTCGTGCCGAAGAATAATTTAAAAAATACAATAGAACAAATAATATTGTAACAAATGTTAGTTTTAAAATATTATTTTCTTTATAAATAGAAGTTGTATTTTTTAACTGTTTGAAATTATAAACATAGTCAATAAATAAGCAAATACTTAAATCCGTTTTCAAAACTTCTAGTTAAATTTGCATGTATGTATATTGTATGTATTAAATAGTAATCTGCTCGTTTTACACATCATAATTGTGGACTGCTCCATTTGTGTTGAGATGTTAGCTAGGTTTATTTGAATACAATGCAATGCCGTTTAGTTTTTACAATAGGTTAATTAGTATCGACGATTGTTAAATTGAGAATTAACAGCGGTGTTAACGGCAGAAGATGCAGCTTGCTGAACATGTTGATTGCGCATAAATTCGGTTGCAAACTCAGCCTGAGCCTTTGCCATACTAGCTCCTGAACTGCGATATATCGAATGAATCTGAAATATACATAAGACGAATCACAGATAAGTGTTTTTGTTACCCTTCGAAATATATGTACCTCAGTTTGTCTCATGACGTTTCACAAAATATTTTGGGTCTAGTGTTAAAGTATGTTTTAAATTTGACATAAATAGAAATGTATGTTGTGAAAAAAAAAAATAAATTTATATATGGGCCATTTCATGTCAAGTGAACCAATTTTGGAAATCGATGTCTTCCGATTGGGATGAAATTTGAAAATTTGGTTAGTTCTATTGGATAGTACTTCAGAAACAATTTTTCAACAAGATCGGTCGAGAACTTTCTGAGAACATTTTCGCCAAGCAGGTGTTTTTTCTCATCCATGTAACTTATTACCTATTGTTCTTAGCAAAATGTGTCCCAAATAGTTTAGATAGCTTTTTCTTCAATCTGTCGGAAAAATATTAAAAATAATTTTTTTTTTAATTTTTTTTCCAAAATCATTTTTGACTTTTTTTTTAAAATGGTTCTTTTTTATCCTCAAAAGAAAGCTTAGATATTTTTCTTGAAGACCTATTTGGTCGCTTAGTGTGATGCGAGTGGGATATGTATCAAAATAAATATTTTGTAACACAAGACATACAATTTTTGACTTTTTTATGCAAAATCAAATTTTTTTCCGAAAAGGCCCCTTTTCTAATTTTTTATTTTTTTGCTCAAAAGAAAGCTTAGGTCCATTCCTTTAAGAGCTTTTTGGTCTCTTAGTGGGATTCGAGTGGGATATATATCAAAATAAATTTTTAACACAAACATTGTGTCTCTTGAGTTACAAAATAAATAAAATATACCCCACTCGTATCCCTCTAAGAGCCCAAAAAGCTCTTAAAGGAATGCACCTAAGCTTTCTTTTGATAAAATAAAAAATAAAAAGGGGACCTTTTTGGAAAAAAAAATTTAGATTTTGTAATCAAAATATTGGATTACAAAATATTTATTTTGATAGATATTCCACTCGCATCCCACTAAGCGACCAAAAGCCTCTTAAAGGAATGGACTAAGCGACCAAATAGGTCTTCAAGAAAAATATCTAAGGTTTCTTTTGAGGAAAAAAGGGCCCAATTTTTTTAAAAAAAAGTCGAAAAAGTTTTTGATTTTGGAAAAAAAATTAAAAAAATTTCTTATTTTTAATATTTTTCCGAAAGATTGAAGAAATAGCTATCTAAACTGTTTGGGACACATTTTGCTAAGAACAATATGTAATAAGTTACATGGATGAGAAAAAACACCTGCTTGGTCAAAATGTCAAACCCAGAAAGTTTTCGACCGATCTTGTTGAAAAATTGTGTCTGAATTACTATCCAATAAACTAACCATGGTGCAAATTTCATCTCAATTGGAAGACATCGATTTCAAAAGTAGTTCACTTGACATGAAATGCCCCATATACATATATAATTGGTCAATTCACAAGGTCTCTTATCAGTCATATTGTCATAATGTCCTAATATATCACGACTCGGCGGCTCAGCTTAACCGACTCTTAGGCATTCGGCGTTGGTCTCTGCTGGTTCGTTACGACAACACACTAAACATAGCATAGAAAGTAGCATTATTTTAGGACAGTTTTTGCTTGAAAAGCAATTAAAACGTTGTGAAATATTAGGACATTATGACATGATAAGAGACCTTGTGAATTGACCAAATATGTTTCCGAAAGCAATAAACCAAAAATATAAGGAAACATCATAAAACATGGTTAACAATATATAAAGTGTACATTAGAATTGCTTTTGAAAAATAAATTTTCATTAGATGAATCTAATTGTTGGTTGTTCTTAAGTATCTAAAACTAATTTATGCAACATTTTTATGTATAGTAAATATTATATTCAAAAATTATCTCTTTAACAAGATATACACAGATAATATAGAACAAAATATAATATATCTAGCAATTAGCTTTAGATACTAAATAAAGCTCAAAGTTTGACTAATTCAAGAAAGATTTATTTTTTAAGAGCCATCCTAATGTAGTGTGTTTTGAACCTACCTTTGTTATCATCATTATATTTGCAGCTGCCGTAACAGCGAAACAGAAGGCAATACACAGCAATAGCAAACCAACGATGACGCCTGAGGCCGACGTATTAAACTGTGAAATGGCAACTATGAAACCACAATAACCAGTGCCAGGAAAGCCTATAGCTTGGAAAATCGAGAAGATTGTTTGAAAGAAGTACACAAAAAAGAATACCATAAAATTAAAACTTGAATCATTGCGAAAAGCTTTGTAGGCTGGTCTGAACCTGTAGCAAAGAAGTAAAAAGAAAAATAAGTAAAGTTGAAAATGTAAAAAATAAAAAATCTGCTCACGTACCAGCAAATGTATGAAGCAGGTGTAAAGAGCAATGTATAGAAAATCGCCAGTCCAAAATTCGTAAATTCGTTTCTATGAAACAGAATAATAAGTCCACCAATGATATTAACGCACATGGTTAGTGTATAAACTGCAAGATAAACACAAAGATTTTTTAATTTTATACTTTTTCATAGAAAATAATAATTAACTAAATTGTACTGTATTAATTAATATCTTACACATCCATGTATAATATAAATGTTTAACAAGTCTCTGAAACTCAGGAGGTATTTCCAAGTTGAAATCTTGATAAAAACAAGGTTTCACGCAAAAATTGTCTGGTAATGGTGGCCAATTATTTAGCTGGGGTATATTTCCCTGTAATTGCTGTTCACGTCTATCCAATTCAGCTGCTTTGCGATCAAGTTCCTCTTGGCGTCTCTGAAATATGGTTTAGTCATATTATAGCAATGAAATTTTTTATTTGTAAATTTAAATTTTTTTATATTTGAATACAAAATAAGCTCATCACTTCAATAAATATATATGTACAAGGTGGCGCAAAAGTAATCCTCCTATCAGAAAATGCTATAAATTTTGCGATTGGCCCCTAATGTAAGTTCTGTTTTGACATTTGTGTAGTAAACACAAGCGAAATACACGTTAATAAACAATGTTACGCTACACTGCTCCAGAACGCGGAATATTGCTGACTATTTATTTGACCAATAATCGGAAAAATTTATAGCATTTTCTGATAGGAGGATTACATTTGCGCCACCTTTTATGTATACATACATACATATGTATCTATACGTTTATACATATTTAGTAATTTTTACCCGTAGCACATTGGGTTCATCCTTGAAATTTTGGGGACAAATACGTATAATTACTGAATTTTTTTGTTTTTTTTTAAATATCTTTCTCACCAAAAATAGTTTTTAATATTTATCTTAAAGTATACTTTGGTGAAGGGTATATAAGATGCGGCACATCCAATTATAGCACTCTTGTTTATTTTTCTTTTGTAAAATGGTGACTTTCCATGTATTTTTGATAATTATCATTAAAATATAAAATTATATTAAATTAACGATTTCCCTGAACACATTTGAAACCACTGTAAGTTAGATTTTTAAAAGTTAAGTTACCGATTGCATTAAGATATCTATATATAGGTATTTAAAATGTTAATTATTAATAATTGAAATTAATAAAGCTAATTATTGATTAATTCAAACAGTTGTTACGCTCTCCTGAAAAATTTTAAAACTACTCTTAAGTTGTTTGACAAATGTCCACAGATTTGTTTATCAGTCGTTTGTACATTTGGGTAGGTGAACTGCAAAATTCGCTCGTTACACATAAACCGAATTTTGGAAAAAAGCAAAAAACCTGTAGTGGCTGATTACATGGACCAAATTAGTTGAATTCTTTAAATTCTTAGATGTTACCCCATTCTTGAATAAAGCTCAACAGTTGAAAATTTTAAATAAACTGCAACATAGAGAAATAATGGATAATAGTTTGGAACGAACGAGTTTTGCAACAAATTTTTGAAACAAACAAGTTTTGCTACAAACCATATATCATCGAATGAGTTTTACAGCACACTATAGCCCACCAGGAAATTTTATCATTCAGCTTTTCTAAATTTGTATATTTATTTTAAATTATTAAAGTTATGGATAACAATAGTAAAATAGTAATTAAAGTAAGTTTTTAAAAGTTTTAAAAAAGAAAAATATGATTTTTTTAGGGTTGCAAAAGTTGGTTCAGTAATTAATCTCCCCCTGCAAAATTAACATTCTCTTTAAAGTTTTGAATTTAAAATTAAGTTGACCTGGTGCTTTCAGCACAGAAGATACAGCAGTTTTCCAATCATATATAGGAACCTCGCTTCCTACTTTTATTCAAAAGCTACTTTTTTTTATATAGGATTTTAAAACGTGCCGCGCTAAACGGTATATGTTGTTGGTAGATGTATATAGAAATGCAAATTTAATTGATTGCTGTAAATTGTAATATTTATTTTGGTAAACGACCCAGTAGGAAAAGTTCAGTAATTAAGATCTTAACAATTTAGAAATTTGCACATTTCAAATAGAACGATAAAAACATTGAACCAGCGAGTTTTGCTACAGAATATGTAATGAGAGAATTTTGAAAATGACTGATGAATGGAACAAACTAGTTTTGCTGCTAACTGCAATTTTAAGTCATGTAAAAATATAGAAAAGAACATGTATCTCTATATTGCTTACCATAAAGCTCCAAAAGGACTGCCAGAATCAATGATTATTTAATTTTTTTTAATTTTTGTAATGAACGAGTTTTATATCTCCGGCTTAAACAAGCAAATAAAACAAATTAATCGACGACTTAAAAAAAATTGATATATTAAACGTCCATAAAGTTTCAGCTACGTTTAAGTGAACGTAACCTAACTTTAACATAAAACACTAACGCCCTAACTTATGTTTTAATAATTTTACAGGAGAAGCAAACAAATAATGAGGGCATTCATTTCAAAAAAATCGAAAACTACACTATGCTTTTTTACACTTGGTTATAGTTTGTTAAAAATACAACTTTCTGTTTAATTTATTTTTTTTTGTGTTTGTTTTGTAAAAGTGTAAAAAAATCAGAGTGTAATTTTCCATTTTTTTGAAATGAATACCCTTAATTTATATAAAAAATATTATTGTATGCGAATTTTGTTAATATAACATGCGAATTTTGTTAATATAACTTGGATATATGGGGCATTTCATGTCAAGTGAACCAACTTTTGAAATCGATGTCTTCCGATTAGTTCTATTGAATAGTAATTTAGACACAATTTTTCAACAAGATCGGTCGAGAACTATCTGAGTTAGAGGGGGTCAAAATTTTATATTTTGGCCAAGCAGGTGTTTTTTCTCATCCATGTAACTTATTACCTATTGTTTTTAGCAAAATATGTCCCAAATAGTTTAGTTAGCTATTTCTTCAATCTTTCGAAAAAAATTTTTAAAATAATAAATTTTTGTAATTTTATATCCAATTTATTGCATGCGTTGACAAAAAAGCAACAAAATGTATGTTTGAATGTGTATTGGCTTCATTGCTATGCGTATTTTGTTTTTTGGTGTTTGACAAAAAAGAAACAAAACGCACACATGTTTGGATGTGAGTTGGTTTCATTGCTTTGCGTATTTTATTTTCTTTGGTGTTTCGTTTCATTTGGCGTTGTTGTTTTTATACTCTTCAGCTTCGTGAGAAGGGTATATATAAAATTGTCATTTCGTTTGTAACTTCTACAATATAATTTTTTTTGCAAAATCAAAAACTTTGTTGACTTTTTTCAAAATGGGCCCTTTTTAATTTTTTTTTTTTTGCGAGTGGGATATCTATCAAAATAAATATTTTGTAGCCCAAGTCACTCTCTCGATGAACAACAATGTATTGAAAATGGTTCTATGGAATGCTCGTGTTGTTCGTTTAAAAATGGATGAACTTTTTCAGTTCATAAACAGAAACAAAATTAATACATGTCTTCTTTGTGAAACTTGACTCAATGATAAAATATATACTAAACACAATAACTTTTACTGTTACAGATATGACCGTAAACAAGGTAGAGGAGGCGGAGTAACTTTGATGATAAAGAAAAATATATCAAATGAGTTATTACCAATTAATTAGTTTTGAGCATGTAGGAGTTAAAATCTTATTTGGAAATGAATGGTGGTTTAAGTGTAAACTCTAACAGTAAATTTACAGTCATTTGAAGTTTAATTTTCAGGAAATACTCGTAGATCAAAATTTTTAAATGAGTTTGTGTCATTATTTATTAACAGGTTTCCTTGCCTAGCCTGCGAAAGATAGCCTGCTACATCATCTGAAGCAATTATTGTAACATTTTTAAAAAATTTAAAGAAATCTTAAGATATTTTTACCAATCTGTTTTTAGAGATATTGGATGAATCATTGGATCAAAAATTTTGTTTATCATTGTAGTGTAGCAAATGATAATCCATATGCAAATATTTCAAATAATGTAGAATTATCACAGCCGACGATTTGTGCTGCACGTATTGCAAAGTTACCTCCTTTTTGTGGTGAAGAACCAGAAATTTGGTTTCTACAGGTTGATTCCACTTTTAATTTAAATGGAATTACTCAAGATTCTACCAAATATGAATATCTCTTAAGTCATCTTGATCCATCTGTTTTATTTGCTGTAAAATACATTAATATGAATAAAAATTCAGGTATGTGTTGATAGGTATCACTGGAAATTTGCTGAAAGGGCTACAAAATGCATCAAACCATTCAATTTTGCAAATTCAAAAAACTAAAATATCCATCGTCTCAAATTGCGGCGTTTAACGATGATGGTAAACATAACTCTCGTTTATTTTTAACTGAACGCCGATCAAAAATTGCATTCCTTATTGATTCCGGAGCAGACATTTCATCACCCTCTAAATTAACGCTATATGCTGCTAATAATTCCCCTATTCATACATATGGTGAAAAACTGATTGAATTAGATCTAGGACTGAGAAGAGCATTTAAATGGGTATTTGTTTTAGCTGACATCCCTAAACCAATCATAGGGGAAGACTTCTTAAAATTTTACCATTTATTACCAGACCTTCAACGAAAATGTTTAGTTGATTGTAATACATTGCTTAAATCACCTGGTTTTACATCAAATAAAGAACAAATTAAAATAGTTTCTGGAGAATCAGGTTTTCATTCTTTATTAAAACAATATCCACAACTGCTTTTCCAGAATAATGTAAATAAATAAAATGCAATAAATAAAATTACGGTCCCCGATAAATATCCCATTCCATATCCCATGGAACTTGATGAAGGCTTACATCAAATACCAGTAAATGAGGAAGATATTCCAAAGACTGCAATCATAACACCATTTGGACGACGTTCTAGTGTTTTCAAATTCTCCCGAAGAACATCTTAACCACATCAAACGTTTATTGTGCCGTTTCCAAAAGTATGGCATCGTTATTAATGCCGGAAAATGTGAGTTAGGCGTTACAAAAATATCGTTTTTGGGACATAAGATATCTGATAAAGGTATTAGTCCAATGGAAAAGAAAGTTGAAGCTATTCTTCACTATAAACAACCTGAAACAATCCATTATCTTCGCCAATTTTTAGCTTTGATAAATTTTTATCGTAAATTTTTGCCAAAAGGTGCAGAAACTCAAGCCCCACACCTTCTTGTCCCACAATAATTTATATTGCACTGTTTATTAAACCTTTCACGTTTTAATATATTGAAAAATAGTAAAAAAAATCAAAAGGGCATCATTTTGTCTAAACTGAATCAGAAAATTACATTTGCATTATGAATGCACTTTTATATTAAAATAATCCAATGTGTGTATATTTTAAAGAGGACATGATAACCCATCACACAATTTCACAATCAATCGAATCGGACCACTGTTTTACAAGATATGAATACATAATGTTACAAAACATTTTACTTTTTAATTTATTAAAAAATTGTTACAATTTATCAATAATTAGACAAATTTTAAATGGCTGCATAGGGTATATGCGTGCCATGTGTGAACAAAGTCTGAAGATTTTTATTAATCGTTCATGGAATGAGTGATATAACAATAAAGTTCTTCTAAAGTGTATATTCCCCTTTATGAGTGACAGGGAAGTGCCACCTAATCGTATAAAATAAGTAATTTGTGTGGTAACGATAGTAACGGCCCATAACATTATGATATATTGGTGTTACTATTAGTGTATGACTTCAGCAAGCGAAAAGAGAAAACCATAAATTTACGATACGTATGAATCTTGTATTTTTTTACACTAATAAAGACTTATTTGCAAAATATTTTTGCCATGAACTATTCATATTTTTGTATAATAATAATAATAATAATAAAACCTGCTTTTACTACTTTTAAAACATTAGCAGTAGTAGCAAATGGAATGAACATATAAATATGCTACTAATAACATTGAAACATATTTAGAGTTTTGCTATGAATTTAAAATTTTATCAACTTAAAACATCAAACAAAAAAGCCACACAAAATCTGATCATCAGATCAAGTATTGATTTTGAGATCACATTACCTGCAATTCCTCTGTGGTTATTTGCACACTGGTACTAGGTGTGGCTGTGGTTGCAACGCGCTGTTGAGTAGGCGGAATGTTTTGTGATAGAGGCTGAACCACTGCTGCATTGTTTGTTGAATTGATTTGTAGCTGGGGTTTGCTTTGTTCTTGTTCAAATGGATTATAATCCTCTAAAGAATTCTGTACATTTGTCGTTGTACGAGTCGCTTGTTGAATGGCTGGATCCTAGACAAAAACAGTATAGAAAACATAAAATTGTCTGTTATTCTGTTTGCACTTCACAATATGTCACCAAATTAAGATAAGGAATGTGAGTCAATACGAAAAAAAATACATTTCATTTTCTCTATACATTTTGCTTAACATTATGGTAATTACATTTCTTACCGCAAACGGATTATCTACAGTTGGTTCGCCAAATGGATTGTCATCAAAACCCGACATATTTGTTTAATCAATAAATTAAGAATCAATAAATTTTATATGTATTTATTTTCACTCAGAGATATATAGTTTTTTTTTCTTCTTTTTGGTAATTTTTTAAAAGCTGTGTCACTATTAGTGAACAGTGATGGTAATATAGCGATTTTTAAACCAGTTTGCCAGAAAAAGTGTATAACAATTTTCATCATATCGTCTGTTGATTACCCAATGTCTATTCGTCACAAATATTTATCACAAAAAATTAATGACGTTTGTTGTCCGAGCTGAAGCCATAGAAGACAACTAGATAGGTAACTGAGAGCCAAAAACCTAAAGGGCACCATACACTATCAAAATGCTTGATGTCACTTTTGTATACGTGTAATTTGATGTACACTTGATTGATAACTCGTCAATCTGCATTTTTTTTTTGGTTTTGTGGTGTTTACACCAATAGCGGGAATTATAATCAATTTTTATTTTCACCAAAAGTGTATTTAAAAATGTTAATATCGGATGAAACTTTAATTGAAATAACGGCAGAATGTTTAGAAAAAATAAAAAACAAAAATAATAAAAGAAATATGTAATAAAAAAAAATTATTCTCTTCATTCGACACACTTACCAACCTCACGCCTTGAAATATTTTTGTAAATGCCTTCGTGATTGATGAGAACACACCATACACTATCAAAAAGTGACATCAAGCGTGCTAAAAATCAAAATGTTTTTGATTTTCCATCAAGCGTTGTCGGTGTCACACATACAAACACATTTCCACTAATACTACCACAGTGCTTGATGAGTATTTTGATAGTGTATGGTGCCCTTAAGTCTGTTGTCGAAAACCTAATTCATGACACTGTGTCTACTAGTGGCATGAAATACTCAACATTAACACTAACATGATGTTAGTGTTAGGTATAGACACAACATGTTAGCGTTTTTCTCATATTTTAAGACGGTTGTTAAACCATGTGTTTTAACAACTCTTTTATAACATGAAATGAAGTTTAAACTTGTCAGCAGTCATTTTGTATCTTTTTTTATTTACAACACTACAACAATACTCTAAAATCACAAAGAAATAAAACACACACACGATTTTTTAGAATTTGCTCTTAACATTCACATTCACTCCACCATTAACATATTAGCGGAGTTCACAATCTTGTGCAAATGGTCTTGTATCATTGTATATGCACCGCATTTTTACTTTGCACTAACAAAATATACAGAAATACACCATTGCATAAATTTACAATACAAATGCACAAGATTGTGAATACCGCTATTAAAAATTTAACATGAAGTCATAATATCATGTTTTAACAGCATTGCATGTCTATTGTAGACGGAGTGTGAAAATGTATTGCCATGTATTTTTTTTAATGTATTACCCATATGTTTGAAATGAGAGTAATTTTATCAACTGATATCACGTTCTTTCCGTGATATCAAAGAGAATTATACATAGAGATGAGACACTCCGTATTGTCAAACAAAAAAACAACATATTATATGCCTGATACAATAACAAAATACATTGACTAACATGTATTTTGTTGTTGCAAGAGATAGGTTTTTGACAACAAACTTAGGTTTTTGACAATTCCGTCTCGTCTCTATCACTGGGTTTAGACCATGATTTTTACAACGTCGTTTTTTCTAAATTCCTTTTTGAAATTGCTTCCACAACATGTTGCGTTTATACGATGAATTTTGTTCGCATGTCTTTTTTTGCAGTCAGGGTTGATTTTTATTGTTTAATCGGTTAATCATCTCTATTAAACTTCAAAATCAGGAAAAGAATAAAACGGAGCAAGAAAAAATAAAATTAGTGCAAAGAGAAATATGAAAAACGACACGAAAAACACAAATCGAGTCTATTTCTTTACCCCCCACGCTTCTCTACACCGTTCGCCTACAAAAGAGACGTTGCAAAAGCGACGTTGTAAAAGTCATCATGTAAACGCAGTGTATGTTACCCTATGACTGAAGCACTTCCAATTTTGTCATAACGATGCAATAATACTAATGACAAAACATCAATTTGTTCACACAGCGAACAATTTCTTGTCCGCACATGAATTTGTCTCGTGAACACCACTCTGTTTGAAAAACGTTGTCAGAACAATTGTTCGTACAACTCTTTCTGGCATTAAATGTAATTGTAACACAAAAATACAGACGTTTTAAAAATTACAAAGAAAACTATGCAAATGAACATACTATTGTTCCCCAAATAAAAGAACATTAACACATTTGTTTTAGTAATTCATGATACATTTCAAAATGATTGTCAAAATAAACAAAATATCAGGAATGTTCTTCATTTATTACTCTACGTCTTGACAAGCCATTGTTTCGTGCGCAAAAGAACGAGATATATTAACGAAGAGGCATCGTAACTACAACAATACAAGAACAATAGTAATTTTTGTTTGTGTAAAACCTTCTAAACTGTCAAAAAAAATTCACAAAAACGCACTTTTTAAAATGAAATAGCGTAGTATTTTTAGCACTTTCAAATATTTTACGCACATAAAGCGGTGACAAAAACTCAACAATTTCTTAAACAAGTTTTTGACATTTCAAAAGGTAAAATATGAGTAGAACAAATAATAGTCAGCTGATAATACATAAATAATAAGGACATACATTTGATCCTGTTCTTTCGTAACAATATATACAAAAATATGGACAAGTGGCATCGCTGAACAGCTGACTAACTTGGGGGTTACACGATCATGTTTTGCCTTTCAAGTTTTAATACACTCACAATTTTTTACTAATACACTTACACTGACAATTGAAACGAACTTGCATTCAATTTCTCTTTCAAGTTAGTGTTTCAATTTACAATCAAGAAAACAGCTGATTACATTTTTGTGAACAATTTGTACTAAAATTGTTTTCAAGTTGCGTGCAGCTTACGTCACAGCTCTCAATTTTTGTTAATTTTAACAAACAGTATATGTAAAAGACTATCAAGAAAAACTTGATCGTTTGGCTGCAGCGTTAGAAAAATAAAACAAAAATTGACAAACAATAATGCCCACACACAAAAAAATCCATAGGTTATATTTGCTAAAAATATAGTATAAATTTAACTAAGCGCAAGGGTAGAATGGCATTTACAAAGTTTCTTAGTTAATATAACTAAAATTTTAGATAATTTCATACATACCCTTTTGCACCAAAAATATTTTCAATTGACAATAAAATAAACAAAAAATATACCAAATATCAAATTACTAATTCCAATAGTTATATTAACATAGTTTTTAGGTAAAGTGTATTGTTTGAATTACCTATTGGCATAGATAATAAAACTTAGTTTTTAGTTTTCATATAAAAAGAAATTAACTATTTAAGCTTAGTTAATATAGCCTCGATTATTTTTTTGTGTGCAGTTTTTGACTTCGTATTTAAATACGTATTTAGTTAATTTTTACTTAAATTTAAGTGGTATTTAAATACAGTTTGAGTTTTTCAGTGCTATATAATTTTTCTTATTTAAATAAGATAATAGTGTGGTAGCACTACTAAATATCAAAAAAATATCGATAGTTTTGTATAAAACAGCTGTTCAAGCAAAACAAATATTGATACATTTTGCCAAATAAGAAAAAAAAGGTTATTAAACAATAAACTATTTGTAGGAAAATACACAAAAGAAGCCCCAATTTCACCGCATCGGAAGTGTAGTTTTTGTCAGATGCCGTAAAAATACAGCGCTACAATAGAGTGAAAAAAACAGACAACAAAAGACAGCTGTTAAAAACATATGGTAGTTTATGAAACTTAAATAGAATTTAATTGGCCATTTAAGTATCATTAAAAAAAGCACTGAGAAACTCATTTTCGTATTTAAATAGAACTTAAATATAATTAATATTTAAATACGAAGTAACATCGAAAGCTATAGAATTCGAATATTCTAGTTTTAAGATCATTGTAGAAATATACCTTTCTAGATGGTAATACAGCGTATATAAATTGGCCGTGAGAACACCACAAGAGTGAGTGCATTGCCAGTGTATTTTTGTATATTATAAAGTGTGTGTGTATTTCTGCGAATTCATAAACGTGTATAAAGATACTGAGTGACTATTTGAACTGTTGTTGTACATTTTAAATAAATAAAGAGTTGTTACAAATGTTATACTACTAAACGGCTTTTATTTGGAATCACAAGTATCCGGATTATTTAAAGGAAATAAACCAACGTTTTAAAAAGGTTAAACAATTGGTGTCAGAAGTGGAATTGCAAAATAATAATCATAAAGTTGGAAGAGCTTAAAGAAGAACAACTCAAGAGAGAATTGTGTAAGTTGGAGTTGCCGACAGCAGGTAATAAAGCAGAATTACAAAAGAGGCTGAAAGATGAGTTCAAGAGGCGTGATATTGACATCGGAGCTTACGAATTCGAGTATAAAGAAGAAATGGATGTTTTTACCCCTGCAACAACAAGCAGCATGGATTTAAGCACAATGTTTGCTGCTATGATGGAAAAAAAGGAATTACAATTCCAAGAAGCGATGGAAAATTCAAGAACCATCTTAGAAACTACTAAAGCAAACAACGAGAAACTTCTTGCTGATGTTCAAGAAACTTCTAAGGTTAACAAAGAGAAGCTGTTAGCCGATATGGAAGCGACATTTCAAGAAACTTCTAGAGCGACAAAGGAAATACTTCAGCAAATTTCGGAAGTTATAAACAGCAGAGTAGATGACATTGAGAAAAAGGTGTCCAACTTAGAGAGCGGTCTAGAAAAACAATTCTTAGGTGTTGATAATAAATTTCTCGATCTGGAAATGAAAATTAATAATCTTTAATGCCAAGATAGACCGGAGCGAATTATTCCAGAGGCATCTAGTAGAATAAAGGCTCCTAGTTTTGATGGCAGCATACCATTTAACGTTTTTAAGTTCCAGTTTGATACAGTTGCCATTAGAAACATGTGTAACAATGAAGAAATAGCTATAGAGTTGATATTGGTTTAAAAGGGCGAGCAACAGAAATTCTTATGATGACATAATGGATGCGCTACAATGTAAGTACTGTGGGGAACATAAAAAGGAATTATACCGAATGGAACTGCGTGGCAGAGTGCAGAAGGCCACTGAAACACTTCAAGGTTTTGCGTTGGAAATCAAGCGTTTGCTACAGCTCACTATCCAGGGGAAATAACCGGTTTTTGGAATATATCACGGCAAAAATAATTTCAAAGCCGCAAATGTACAAGGTGTGGAATATGAGAGAAATATAGTCAGTGAAATAAAAGAGTGAGTTTTAGAGGCTTAAAAACAATGTAAAGCTAAAATCAAATGCTATAACTGCAGAAAAACTGGTCATATTCAGCGAAACTGCAAAGCACCGAGAAAACGAACCAGATCTTTTTCGCCACCAAGAAATAAGCAGAACGCAAATCATCAATCATCACAAGAGTTACTTTTAAACTAAAACGAGCAAATACTATGGGGCAAGAACTAGCTCCCACATCTGAGGGGCTCACAATCTCCATATCCGCAATACAGCAGTAAAATAGCAATCTTACGGCTATTGGATACCTCAACGGTCAGAAGCACATTTTTACTATAGACACAGGAGCGTTGCAGTCTATCATCAGACCTGACTTGGTCAATTGAACCACTATGCGGGGTAAGTCTATGAACTTAACCATATCCAATGTTAGCGTCAATCATGTATTTATTGTTGCCGACATTGTGGACGAAGTAATCATTGGTGCTGATTTCATGATAAGTCATGTCATAACTTTGGACATAGGACAAAAAGTTATGATTTGGCGAAATATGGAAATACCCCTTGACGTCGGATATGAAAATAGGACTCAAGTATGAAAGCTAGTTACCGTCGAACATCAGAAACTTTAGTATGGGCCCGTATGGAGGAATATTGTGAGGACAACAATTTGTGGGTGGTAGAAACAGCAGAAATCAAAAGTAATCTTATAATAGCGAAAGCCCTCGTTAAACCCTGCACTAATTTTCCGGGAAGTCTCCCAGTTAATGCGGCATGTAAATCCCACCCGCATGATAGAATCTTATCCTCAATTAAGATTAACGAGGACAATGTACTCTGGGCCATTCGGAGTTTTGATCCATACAAATCCCCAGGCCCTGATGGCAGAATTAGTCACACCATGGCTGAAATGCAATCTGTCAAGCCTGTCTCTCGTGGTCCTATATACCCAATAGTTGACCGAATGCAATGTGACTTTCATCCCGAAGGGTGGAAAGGCCTCACATACCAAGGCAAAGGACTTCAGGCCAATAAGTCTATCATCCTTCCTGCTAAAAACCCTGGAAAGAATTATTGACACTCATATTATAATGTCAGTAAATAAGGGATTATTATCTACCTCTAAACATGCCCACACCAAGGGGAAATCAGTTGAGACGGCACTCCACTTACTAGTGGGGTAAATCGAGAAATCCATAGAATTCCCAATTACACACTCGTGGCCTTTCTTGATATAGAAGGAGCCTTCAACAATGTGAAATCTGCAACCATCATATCGGCTCTAGATTTACTAGGACTCGATCAATCTATAGTTAGGTTCATTAGGTACCTCCTAAGTTATAGGATCATTCGCTCTAAAATTGGAACGACTACGATCTCTAGATCTGCCAAAAGAGGCACTCCCCAAGGGGGTGTCCTTTCTCCACTTCTGTGGAATCTGACTGACAATTTACTGCTTATGAAATTAGATTCCCAGAACTATAAGACCGTTGCGTACGCGGATGACGTTGCGGTAGCAGTTTCAGGGATTCATCTGGGCACGATATCGCAAAGACTGGAAGTTGCACTAGAAACATTGAATCGATGGAGTATCGACATTGGTTTAAGTGTAAATCCCAGCAAAACTGAACTAGTACTGTTCACTCAACGGAATAAAATTCCTAACTTCAAGTTACCCCGACTTAACGGAACCGAATTGTCACTCTCGGACAATGCACGGTACCTGGGCATCATATTCGACAGGAAATTATCCTGGAAACTCAATACAGAGGCAAGAGCGGCTAAAGCCATGACTGCTATGTATGTCTGCAAAAAGGCCATAGGTACGAGATGGGGTATTAGACCCCATCTCGGCGGTGGTGTATACATCCCTGAATTTGGAGTAAGAATGTCTTTTAGACTTCCAGATGGATGCAACATTCTTCAGGCCGAAGTATCGGCTATTAAAAGAGCGGCCAACTGGCTCAGATATTACAGTGTATCTGGTAGGGATATCCGTATATATACTGACAGTAAAGCCGCAATTAAGTCCCTGATAGGTGTTTATACAACATCAAATATGGTCCAGGAATGCCGGGCATCCTTAAATGAGATGGGGAGACATTTGACAGTTGTACTCACATGGGCAATTGTATCGCCGATCACTTGGCAGGATTAGGAGCCCTTCTGTCGGAAGACGATATAGACTCCCTCTGCGGATCCCGCCGTCAACTTGCTAGAAACGTATACATGACATATATTACGAACTTGCCCAAACGAGGTGGGGCAATGAATCCACCTGTACTATTACGAGGATGATATGGTCTGTGCTGGACTGCACACGCACATCATATCTACTTCGACTACAACGAATACGACTAAGCAATATGGTGCAAGACTTGGGTTACCTTATAACGACTTCGGTAGAAGCTGTCAGGAAGAGGAAGAAAATATTCTACATTTCTTTTGTAATTGTCATGCACTTAGTGATCTACGCGCTAGACTTATAGGTGAGAGATCCCTTGGTACCCTCTCCGGGCTATCAGTGAAGAAATTAAGGTGCATAGACGCCTTTATTAGGGAAAGCAGGTGGTTGATAAGACCGGACTTGCAAATTGCACCTCATGGCGACCCGACAACTGTCCCATAATGGTCTGCGTTACTTGACTCTCAACACTTTCTCCTCTTACTCCTCCGATTTCTCCTTTCTCCTCTTGCTTAATAATCTATAGAATTCTTTTCATCTACTTCTATTTCTTTCCCCTCTGTGTTTTTCATCTCCTTTCATGTACCACAAAGGGACCGTTTATTGGACCCAAGTGAGCTGTACAAATGAAGATTTTGGACGGCTGCCTGATAACCTAACCTAGCCTAAACCCTGCAACAACAAAGTAGTTCCTGTGCTTAACCTGTCCAGATACAAAAAAGTCGTTAAGCCAAATTAAGAAATCGGTCTATAATCAATTGTGAGGAAAACCCGGTACCTGCCAATAAATTCACCAAAGAACACGAGCTACTAGCGGAATATGTGAGGAAATGGGTAGAAGGATTAGCACCGCCCAATAGAAATAAGGCCAAACAGCTCCTGAAGAAGTATGTTTCCGTCTTCGCCTTAAAAAGTCAAAGCCAAGGTATAACGGCAATTGTAAAGCATTAAATAAAAGATCCGCTACCATGAATTGACGACACCTTGGACACTCTAGCTGGTTCTCCACATTGGACTTGCAAAGTGGTTATTGGCAGGTAGAGAATTCAGACAAAGACATGGAAAAAACTGCCTTTAGCGCGAGTGATGGGTTATGGCAATTTAATGCTTGGTTAACCTCGATGACATAATTGTCATGGGGAAGTCTTTCGATGAACACCTTAAAAACCTTGAAGAAGTCCTTCAACGAGTATCAGCGGCTGGACTCAAACTTAGTGAAAAGAAATGTGCATTGTTCCAGAAAGAATCTAAGTACTTAGGGCATCTCGTAACAGCAGACGGCATATCAACAGGTGAAGATAAAATACGAGCTGTAAAAGACTTGCCTCGTCCGAAAAATCTTCACGAATTGCGCAGTTTTCTAGGCCTTTTTGCATACTACCGACTATTTTTACCGAATTTTGCCAGTGTCGCGACTATTCCTTTGGAGTGAATCTCAAGAACAGACATTCCTACAGTTAAAGGAACCAGTTTTGGCATATCCCAGACCTGGAGCAAAGTTCGTTTTAGATAGTGATATGAGCGGATATGGTATAGGCGGTGTGTTTTCACAGGTCATTGTAATGTACAATTGACTGAACTAGATGCCTGGCAGGGGACAGAATTAATACTTCGACAGAATTAGAAGGCAATATCAACTACGAATTTCTAAGTACCCAGGGTTCAGATTAAATAGGCAGACTAAAAGAAAATCCAAATAAAACAAACGAACTATTGGGAGCCATTGATATGCCACTAGCGGTCAGTCGGGCGGCGGGGTTCTTGTTCGCGTTGCTCTATGTCCTATTTAATATTCGACATTCACAAATATTTGTTATAGACTCCCTTAACTACAACAAAATGTAATATAATTAGGTTGATTAGAAAACTAAAAGTTGTTAGTAGATTGACCCGATATTTTCAACCTAAAAAGTATAAATTTGACCTCACTTGATTGATCTATCTCCCAGATGTTATGAAGATAGAATGCCTCTCGACCCACCCATCCATTGATCTTATTGGGCAAGTTGGAATAAGATCCCTAACACAATAACACACTTACTCTCTCTCACACCACGAAAACTTTAATAAACTTTTAGAGTTTCATTATAAATTTTACCATTTTATTTATATAAAGAAAATTCAGATTTAATAATCATATCAATATTTAAACTTTAAAATATTATTATTATAAATTCATTTCAAAATCCGTTAAGGAATAAATCTCAATAATTAAATCTGATTATTCAACGATAATTAAATTTTATAACAAAAATTTTTAAATTTGTAAAAATATAACTTATATAAAAAAACACTAAGATTTACTGTAGCTAATGACGTAACAAAATAAGATTATTAATTGCATCGGTTAATGATAATTAATAACAATATTATTTGCATCGTTTAATGATAATTAAGAATATAACGATCATTGAAATTAAGAAGGTCGAGCAAAAAGAAGAAGAAAAATATATTTATGACTTTACTAAATGCATTTTAATATTACACCGAAACCTCAATTGACGGCATTAGCAAAATATTACTTAAATAAAATTTGAAATGGAACCGATAATTGTTTTTGTTACTTGTTAATAAAAACTAAATATTTGCTTAGACTTTAAGTATAAATTAATGCAAAACAAAAAAATATATTATAAAAAAAATTCATTTAAATCACTCACCAATTTAAGTATCTGGAGCTGCTGAATGTTGAGGCCTCGACAATCCGCTGCAGATTTTAAAATATGCTAAAGATGTAATTCAGATTTTTGTTTTGCATGTAACTTGATTCCATAAGGGCATTTTATACTAGTTAAGTTAAATAGAAACTTATTATAAGGTGTTTTTAATCTGTGATATCATATTCAATATTAGTTAAGGTTTCCACATCATGCGTTGTTCTAATTTATATTTCTTTTTGTTTTTATATTTTTAGAATAGTTTTAAGTATTTTTTTAGAGTAATTTTTTTTTTAACATATTTTATTGAAATTTTAGGTTTAAGATATTCAATTTTTTTAACATAATTTTATTCAATCTCAAACGATGATTTGAAAACGCTTAACACTTACTTGATTATTTTTGTTTTCTTTTCTAAATTTTTATAAACTTCTGTAAATTTGATCATTTTTGATGATTTTGAAGATCATAATTTGGAAACATTTTAATGATTTGGATTCATAATGATTATATTTTAAAAATGTTTTTAGAATGGTTAAAGATGATGTTTCCTAGACTTCACTCGATTTTATTGAAATTGATGTCTCTTAGCTGGATATGCATTGGATCAGATGAATCTTCTTTGGCTATTAAATTTAATTTTCCTCTGATGATGTTTTATTAACCAGTAGGTTTTTACATGACACTTTTAATTATTTCAATATTATCGGTTGTTAAATATAACTTTTTTGCACACACTTCTTCATCATCATATAGAACTTTGCTAAATAAAATAACTATGTAGAAATTGATATTTGTTTAATGACGATTTAAGAATTATTCTTTTATTCTTTATCTTTTTTCTCTTTGCCAAAAAACTCGTTTCATACATGCAAATTTCGTTTTGGGGTGCAATAAAAGAGCACAGTGGTGGCTAGAGGAATATGTCCACCACTGTGAAATGTATTATAAAAAATATTCCTGTTTGGAAAAATGTATATTAGTTTTTAAACCACTATAATAATGGGGCATATTACCTCTAGGGAGTGAATATTTTTGGACACCTATCCACTTCATAGATTTTCCTCAATTCTTCCAGAATTTAATAGATGCGTGAGAAATTTTAAAATGTGTTTCGCACTCACTACTATTTTGATAAAAGTATAATTTCTAATAATCACTTGTTATCAAATTATATTTAAATATAATTACCTTGATTGAAGATTAATTTGTATATACTAGGGATTAATTGTAGATATAAATATCCTTTAAGGATATTGAAGAAAAGGTTCTTTTAAAAACAAATTATTTTATATTTTCTTAATTTTTGATGTGTATTGGTTGAATTCAAGTAAGAAAAGAAGGAAATACTTTTTTGTTAAGACAAACCACGCTTTATTTTAAGAAAGTGTTCGGAATAATATCATAATAATCGCAAGTTTGAGTATGCGTTCTTATGCGTCAGGTGGATAATGCAATTTTCAATGTTGCTAACTAGTTGAGCAATGTTAAATACAACAGTGAGAGCTAATATAGCATCCACTTAAATTAAAATCGTTAAATTTTAAACTCATATTCAAATTTTCAAAACCATAGATATTTATAAATATTAACAACTTTTAACGAGGTGATGTAGTGTATAAGCAAAATAAATTTTCACCAAAGTAGTCTAAAAATGTTTACAAAACTTAAATGAATAATCGTATATTACATCATTTATGGGACGGAAAAAGTCACAGGCTATTGCAGCAGAATAATTTCGAAGTATGAAAGAAACTACTGCGTAACGCGACGCGAACTCCTGGCAGTATTAGAGTGTGTAAAGCATTTCCACACGTATCTGTATGGTCAACATCTCCAACTGAGAACCGATCATTCTGCCCTTAGGTGGTTGCTGCAATTTAAACAACCTAAAGGGCAACTGGAACGTTGGGTTGAGCGGCTTCAGAACTATGACTTTAGCATCGAGCACCGGAAATGTTTGAAACATGGCAATGCAGACGCCCTGTCAATACGGCTCCGCAACGTGAAATGTAAGCATTGGACAAAAGCCGAGGAAAAGGAATGTGTTATTGATGTTCGACTAATGTATATAGATTCCAGTGAAACGCAAAGAAATTACCCCATACTGGCGAAAATAATATCGGCAAAAGAAGAGGGTAGAAGACCAGCCCGCAATGAAATATCGGTCCTATGAAATAGTATACTGTTGGTAAATGGCTGCTTATACCGCATATCGTAAAGTGCTGACGCTAAAACGGTGACAAAACGGTGAGTTGTCAGCAAGCAGTAACTGATTGGGTAGCCAATTGTCCACAATGCATAGCAGCGAAGGGAACGGTAAGAAGAAGTCGTGGAAAACTTCAGCAGTATAACTCAGGTGCGCCATTCGAGCGGATTGCAATGGATGCAGCGGGCTTTTTCCCTGTCAGTGAAGCCGGAAACCGTTACGTTCTAGTGGTTATGAACTATTTCAGCAAATGGCCAGAGGTATATGCCATACCCAAGTGAAGAAGTGTCACATTTTGTGAATTCTAACTCATTTGGAATCATGTGTGCCTAATATTGAATTTTTAGTTTTACTATTATAAAATAGTCAAAAAGTATTATTAGCTGAAAAAAAAGAACCTGTGAGTCCCTTTTTTAGATTCTTTCTCGTTCAGGATCATATACCATTTGAAGAACGAAAAAATACTAATAATTTGTGTATCCTCAATGTCATATAGATGGCTTAATGACTTTCTTTTTTTACTCAATGGCATATCAGTAAAATAATTTAATATAATAAAAAGTACCATTAGAGGAAAAAGTACCAATCAAGTTTCAAATCGAAGTAATTTCCTTATTCTAAGTTCAATATTATATAAGAGAATTCAAAAAGTACTATTTGGAGAACGAAAAAATACTCCTTAGTTTGGTTTAGTTCTCCATTTTTGGTATCATAATACAATTGATTCTTGATTATTTTTTACCGAAACCGATCGGTTTTCAATTTTTTAAAACCGAAACCGCGGTTTTGAAATTCTTCGGTAAAACAAAAATGAAAAAGGGAAATACATAATTGTTATTATTAAAATAATAATTGTAATTGAAAGTATGTAATTAGTAAAAAAAAATACTATTTCTAAAATATATCTTAAAATATTGCAAATTACTGATATTCTTAATTAAATTAGCAACATTATTTCAATCACTTATTTTTAGAAAACAGATTTCTTATTCACTTTTTTACTATACTGATACATTAACCAAACAGAACATTTGACAGGTACCATATCGTGGGTTTTTTCGCTGTTTTTTTTAAAGTGATACAGTTTTTAAGTTATTTTTTAAGTTGTAAAACAATAAAATCTTGTTTCTAAAATTTAGAAATTCCTTTTATATATTGTTAGATTATAAGCAATGAATGTTTTTTCAACAAATATTGTCTAAACATTTGGGTAGCATCAGAAATTGGAAATAATAAAAAAATTAACTCCTACCTCCGAAAAATATTAATTAAAAATAAATACAATTTTGTTTTTTGAAATTAAAATTTTAATTTTTATCTGATATTTTAAAACCTAACAACAGAATTAATTCACTACATGCAATTCACAAAATGAATTGGTCATTATACAACATACTGAACTAATGAACAACAAGAGCGACCTGGTTCATTTGAGTGAGCTGAGTTGAAAAGAAAATAAAAATTTTTTTGTTCTCAAACGCATGTTTATTTATTTTATTTTTTTGAAATGATTGATAGGTTTGTAGCAAGGTATATTAATTTATAAGGTAGTGTCATCGGCGAATTCAGAATACCGAGCGAATTGGTTATATTTTTTTTATATGTAGTTTGACATTGTGCCTGCATTTGAAGGCGAATTGACTAACAGGGAAAAATATCAAAAACAGCTGACAAATAAATCAAAGCGAATTTTTGTTAAACAAAAAATGTTTATAAATTTTAATCTGTTTGTAATTTAATTTATGTTTTTAAAAATAAAACTAATTTCGTGTAGTATTATTATTGGTTTTAAAACATAAACGAATTTAACAGCAAAACAAAGTTTGACATTTATACTGCACCACGGCGAAAAATGAACAAAGTAGCAAAAAACGATCAGCTGGTCTGATAACACTACCTTATAATTAATATACCTTGGGTTTGTAGTAAAATATCAATCACACACGTATACGAAGGGTTCATTGGCAGTAGCTGTCAGCAGTACGTGTCTATGGGCCCCTTAACGGTTAATTTTTACTTTACTTTTATTTTATTGTAATTGCTTTTTTATTTGCAAAACAATATAAACAATGCATTTATTTTCTTAAAACGCAAATATACTTTCCTAGATGGGTAAAACATGCGATAAATCGTAAAATGAAAAACAAAAGCATTGTATTAACAAAATTAAAAGCGATCCACAAATTTTACGTGAAAAAGCTGCTGAGAGGATACGAAATGACTCGAAATGATACGAAATTAACAAAAAAATAAAAAGTTTCTAGAACAAATGCAAGAAAAAGAAGTGCACGGTTGAAAAAATACCGACAAAAGAAGAAAAATTAAGCTCAAGAAGAAGAAGAACATGAAGCGTATTCGTGTAAACAAACTTTTGTCGTGTGCACCCTGTATTTGAATGAGAAGAGGTTGACAACGCGAAATGATGAAAGATGTCAAAAAGATTTTGACAGATAAACAAATAAAGGAAACAGACTAGAAGGATGGATAAAAACAAACAAAGTGCAGGCGCCAGGCAAAGTAGATTGCTGACAATCTATTTTGCCTGGAAAAGATGTAATGACATCGAGGTGACGTGCGAGCGGTTGAACTTGAGCTCGATCTCTTTGCTGTGGGATTGACTTGGTAAGTGGTAAGGTGGCGCACCAATTATAAAATTAAAAACAAGTGAAATTGTGAATAGATTTCCTGTGAGAAATTTTATGTGTTTATTTTATTAAAGAAGAAAATTTTTTGAAAGAATTAAAAGAAAAGCACTGAAAAGACAAACAATTTAAATTTGTGAAAGCAAAAGAAAAACTAAGGTCAAAAATTAAACGAACAAATAAAAGTAAAGCTAAAACGAAAAAAAAACTAAAAATAAAGTTAAAACTAAAGATAAAACTAAAAGCTAAAACGAAAAACTAAGAAAACTAAAGATAAAATTTAAAGCTAAAACCAAAACTATATAAACCTAAAAATGAATAAATTAAAATTAAAAAAATAACTAAATAAATCTAAAATTAAATTATTTAAAAAGAAATAAAAAGGCTGAAAGCTATAAAAAAATAGAAAACAACAATTAAAAATAAAAACCGCCACTTGCCACCAACTACATCCGCCACACTAACTTCATCCCCATCTCTTCACCATCCGCATCCGCCTTGTTTTCATCATCCTCCATCATCCTCTGGTCTGGTCATCATCCACTGGTCATCTAATATCCGTCATCATCATCATCAGCAATAGTCAGCTTCTTCATCATTCATCCATCACTTCAGCAATCATCCATCACATCAGCATAGCCATCAACAGCAAAAACAAGGCAATAATAATCAGCAGCACAACCAACAACAAGGGTGTAATTACCAGCCACAACCACAACAGAATTTGATACCAACCCCTAACTATGATTGGCCAATGTCCAATGGTTTTGGAAACCACCAGCAAGTAAATTTGTCCAAGTGTTGGATAAAATTTGATTGAACAAACAAATCCATGAATGCCCAGGAGTTTATTTTACGTGTCAACGAGCTGCGTAGAGATTATAACTGCTCGGACACAGATATTTTTCGGCATCTCCACGATTTGTTAGAGGGTCCCTCCTTAGACTGTTACTGGAACCATCGCAAACTTTCTCAAATAAATTCTTGGCAAGAGTTGGAAAATGCCATTTTGAATCAGTACCAGCGTTTCGAAAATGAATTTCAGGTGCAGTTGCAAATACTCAATCGCCGGCAGTTACCTCATGAGTCATTTGAGGACTTTTATGCCATAATAAAACTACGTCATCAACAAAAGATCCCATGTGACGAGAAGTCTCTAATAGATATAATGAGGGGAAATTTGAAGCCATCCTTAGCCCAACTGATGTTCCCCATAAAAGTAAACATTTTACAAGATTTTGGTCGGGAAGTAAAAAGGGCGGAAAATTTGTTGGCAAGCCAGAGACAGAGCTACCAACAGCGTTCCAATTATGGTAGAGTGAGTGAGATAGAAGTTCAGCAGGAAGAAGTTATGCCTATACTGGAAGTGGACGCGATGCAGAACACGAGTAGATACACCTGCTGGAACTACAAAGAGGTTGTCCACGGTTTTTTTTATTGTCCTTCGCCTACACGTAGAATTTTCTGCTTTAAGTGTGGAATAGACAATATTGTAACCCCGAAATGTTCTAGGTGTCAGGGAAACCGGACACGGAACCCGTCCCAAACTGGGGAGATGCGGACAACCGAAGTGTAGGCCCAGTTAGACAAGTAAATACATCAATTAATGAAGAAGGAAAATTCAAATTAGGATTTTTAAAAATACTAAAAGCGAAAAAGAAGAAAATTACAAGAAAAATACAAGAAAAAAAAAATAAACTTACCTGAAATGAAATTACCTTTTAGAAGATATTGTTAAGAATGTGTGGAATATATATGTAATTTATAATTTTTTAATTTTATTTAACTACAAAAAAAGAATGTAATTTAGTTTTATGGTAAGATTGAACGAATAAACTTACCTGAAATGAAATTACCTTTTAGAAGATATTGTTAAGAATGTGTGGAATATATAAGTAATTTATAATTTTTTAATTTTATTTAACTACAAAAAAAAGAATGTAATTTAGTTTTATGGTAATTTCAAAGAAAGTGCAAGTTTTTAAAATTAATTAATATGGAATAAAAAGTAAAAAGGTAAGTGATTGGGGGAAAAATAATCTAGTGGTGTGTGTGTAGGGTTAGTTAGGGGCAACTAATGAACATAAGTTGCCATGGAAAGGACAGTAGGGTCCTGAGGGAGGGAACAATGTTGGCATTCCATCAGCCAACAGATGTGTTATTTTTGACAAGAATATTTATTTTGAGTTTGTGTTTCTGTTTGTTCTTCGTTTTCCACTCACTTCGGGTTCTCTAATTTTTCTTTATTTAAATCCCCAAATCTGGTATATATTTTTTTGTACCCAGGAGAATGTTACTGGTGTTGGCATGAACCACCCCATCCGGCGAGCCTCAGCCCAGCATAAGCTATTATACCAGCGCCGCCAACATCTGGTAACCCCAACCTCACAACAGATGATTCTGTTTGTTTATTTTCCATTTCATATTCCTGGTCAGTACACTTTGGAAAAAGCAATGAAAAATGCTGAAAGGGCATTCCCAAGTGATTTGAAAAAAAAATTGAAGCTATTGAAGGACTATTTAATAATTATGTCGGACCGGAAAATTACCAAAAATAAAACAGTCGGCAGCTAAATAGGAAACCCTCGTTGTTGATGGACAAATTGTTGGTAAATGTTATATGCTGCTAACCGTATCGGAAGCGTACGAAGTTTATAAAAACGAACGCCAATTTCAGTGAAATTGGCGTTCGTTGGTTACGCAACAGTTATAGTCTTTCCCCAAAACCTTTGAAAGTTTTTTGCAATATTAAGAATGAAAGATGTACGACCAATAATTGCGAAAACTGTACAAAAGATGTGGAATCTATTGTTCCAGAAAAATATTTAACAAAAATATCATTAATATTGTTAAAATTTCATTATTACATATTAAATAAAAAAGTCTATTTCTTGTTATTACTATAAACTGAGTATTAAGTTTTTGTTAATAAAACTTGAAGATATTTATGGGAAAATGCATGGTAATAATAACAAAAAAAAACATGGAAAAATCGTACGATCGCAAACGGTACTTATGTCAATTAAACAAAAACCAACAGAGATATTTTATATTCCGTTCAATTTCGCAGATTTTTACATTTCACTACTGTCAGCCAAAGTTTTTTTTTACATTTGTATTTTTATTTATTGTATCTTCACAAAATAATGTGAACTAACAATAGGTTGTTCAAATCCTAAATCTAAATATTAATTTTTATTTACGTCCAACCACAGTTTGACGAAAAATTATGTTTAATTTTTAGATCCTATCATCACCTATTGGATTACTTCTTCTTAGTCGGATGTAGCAATTACTTCTCATTAATGTTCGTGCCAGTGGGTTAGGGTGAACTTCTAACTTTTTAAAATTTGACTCCGCTTGTTTTTTTATTTCATTTTTCACCAGAAAGACACCTAGGTCCTTATGAATGTTAATATTTCTCACATACCAGAGTGCCGCTGTTATCATTCATAATATTTTATTTTGGAATCTTTGAATTTGATCAATATTGGAAGCTGAGACCGCACCATATGGGTTTTATTATTGAGCTGTTCAGCAAAAATTTACAATCTAAACTCAATCTCGAGTTTTTACCAATTACCCAGTAAATTTGTAGTAATTTTAACTTCATTTGAGTCAATTCCATATCAATACGCTTTTTCCAGGTAAGACGTCGGTCTAGATGCAGACCTAGATATTGTAACGAACTTCCGGTTGTTCGGGTTTGAAGCTGGGGTATACTCAGCCACTCCAGGTCCTCTTTTATTTTAACACAAAAAAGATTAAATCCGGTTTTGTTCTTTTATTATTATTTTTTCTTTATTATTCTTTTCCTTTTTTTGTTTTTTATTAGTTTAATTAAACAAAAAAATGTTTCTTATTCCCTCAACGAGAGAGTGGCCAACCTTCACAACTAACTCCTGTCTACCAATATCGATTGTAATTCGTTATTGGTTAATAAAATCTCTTTTGGATGTAAATCCAAATTCCCTAAATTCCTAGATGTTATTCAGGAATTTCCTAATGCGCTTCTGAACAATCCTACCACTGACTCCTGTATACCAAATCGAATGGGATTCGTTTGGTAGTGTAACTCTGTTTGGATGTAATCCAAACACCTAAACTTCTTGGATGTTATCCGAGAAATTCCTAATAGTATTCTCCTCACTGTGTTTTATTGGATGTAATCCAACAGAATCTGTTTCCCTATGTGTACTGTCCTGATTGTAAACCAGAGCAATACTAAAAGTATTTAAATTTCGCCACGACTTACCACCTCACTGTTACACACCAGAAGAGAGTTATACGCTGCGATCCAGCCTTCTTATATTCATTTCTCTCTACTTTTCTTATTCCCTTTTACTCGGTCTCTCTTATCACAATTCGCCGCAATTCATGCTGCATACAACTTGCTCTCATTTTTTCTCTCACTCATATGTACATAGCTTTTAGTTTCAATTATTCCATTTCTCTCTGTATGTTTTCTCCATCGCTTCCTTCCCATAAGTTCTCCATTCATTTTCTTTCTTGTTCGCTCCTAGTTTTCCATTCCCGTATACTCTCGCTCTCCTTGTCTCTCTGTAACTAAAGAAGCTTGAACTACTGACAAATGTAATTCACCAGTAGTGTTTATTATTAGGGTTATTATGGGGTATGTAATTCACCATCTTTCGATGGATGTGATCCATCGTAACTCAAATACTGGTGAATGTAATTCACCACCAAAAAAAAAAATCAACACCTTAACAAATTTCATTTTGGTTTTTTTTATTATATTTATATATTTTTTTTTATTTTTATTTTTTTTTATTTACTTCTTCCTCACATTTCCACCTTTCCTCCAGTTAAAACACGGATGCTAACATTTCCACTTGCCGAAATGCGTACGCGGTAGGAGATACCATCAACATCTCGCCGGAAACATAAACGCCTGCATTTCTTGCGGGCTTCCTCAATCTCGTAGCGCAGCACGTCTGGTATTCCATCGGCCGTCTCCGCATTGGGCTCTATAGGCGGCTGCATTTGGTTGTCGATGGCCTGCTGGATCAGCTCCTCTATACTGCTGATGCTGATGTCCCCCAGCGAAAGAACATCGCCATCCAGGATGCTCCACGGCAGAGCAAGGGTCTACTTCTGGGGCTATGGGTGGCGGTGTTACGACGCCATCCCTGATGGCCAACCGGACAGGGGATATGGGCAGCTCGACCAGCGGATCGGTCTCCTCGACACCACTATCGGGATCCATTACAGTCCAAGTGACTCCAATCTGTGCGATGTATTGGGTATATGTTCGGCCACGTCTTATAAAGCGGTCTAATCTAGCCGCCGTAAATACTCTTTGGAGATCACTTTCCTCCGTCTGGAGGGACGACTGGGAGGTATTCATACATTCCGTTTCCTCCTCGTCCTCCAAATACTCTTGATCCCCAGGCTGCTCTTGCTCCTCTGGCTCATATCGCTCTTCGTCTTCACTGTCCGCGAGCTCGATAATCTCCCCGTTAAACATTATAACTATTGACCTTCGTTTTTTTTCGCTCTGTTTCGTTTTAAATTTTTATTTAGTGTTTTCTTTTCACTTTGTATGTTTTTTTTCACTCAATCGGATCTTACACGGCGACTTCTTATTTGATACTAATTGCTGATGCAATTATTTTTATATTGATACGTCACACATTGGTTTCTTGACCCTCTTTTGGCATTTTTTTATTTTATTTTTTCTTTCTCTTTATGTATATATCGGGGTTTATATATTTCATATATTTTTACGCTTTATCTTTTAAACATTTTCACTGGAGTTGAATTTCTTTATCTCACTGATGTGCGCGGTACGATATCTTTTCTGCCCTTATCGTCTTAATTCAACAATCACTGGAGATACCATCTTGTAGACCTGGTACGGACCTTCATATTTCGGGGCCAATTTTGCAGCAAAGTTTTCATCTGCGTTAGATAAATGATGCTCTTTTACAACTACCAACTCACCAATTTCCGGCTTCCATGTTCTGTGACGTAGATTATAATATCGGGCTTGATCCCTCGCAGCTTTACCTAAGTTGTTCTTTACCAGACTGAATATTTGTTTTAACATTTCAGCCTTGTCTTCTGGCCAAAAATTTTCAGTTCCGGTTCCTACAGTGACTTCGTCGTATAATGCTCCTGGCAACCTTGGTTCTCTCCCTTGGACGATGAAAGATGCACTGTAATCGGTTGACTCTGACTTTGATAAATTTAATGACAACTGTAGCTCAGGCTTTTTGGTTCACACCCACGTATTGGGATGTCATTGTCTTGACCGTCCTGTTGACACGCTCGGTAGGATTTTCCTGAGGAGTATAGGGTGCGGTAAGTTGTTGTTGGGTTCCGATCTCCTTCAGGTATTTCTGAAACGACTTACAGGTGAATTGTGACCCGTTGTCTGTGATTAGGATCTTTGGGACACAAAAACTTGCTAAAATGCGTTCTCGAAACGCTTTCTGCAAGGATTCTCCAGTTGCTCTTCGTAAGGGCCGAATAATTTGTCTCCGCTTGGTTTAGCTTTCTACTGGCGTACGAAATAACTCTTTCCTGACCTTCTATCTCCTGTGTAAGTACTGCACCTATGCCATAATCACAAGCATGAATTCTTTCGAGAAGTCTGGGCATGCCAAAACGGGTGCTTCCGTAAGGAGCTTCTTCAGGGAATCGAATGCTTGTTGTTGTGGTTCATTCCATCTAAAATGTTTCCTTTTTTCAGCAACGAGGTTAGGGGTAGTACAACACGTGCAAAATCGGGAACAAAACGTCTGTACCAGGATGCAATACCAATGCAGCGCCGTAGCTCTCGTACATTGTTGGGTGGCTTTAGATCCTTGATCGCTGCAACCTTTTCTGGATCAGTTTGAATGCCATTCTGTGTCACAAGATGTCACAAGATGTCCTAGATTCCTGATCTCCTTTTGAAAGAATTTGCACTTTTCTTCGTTTATTTTAAGCCGGGCTTCACGTAATCTTCTCAGTACTTCTTTAAAATTGTTCATGTGTTCCTTCAGTGATCCACCTAATACAACAATATCGTCGAGATAAGCAAATGCATACGGTTCCATTTCGGCGCCAATCACCATATCTAGAGTTCTTTGAAAGGTGGCAGGAGCTGAAGTTAGCCCGAAGGGCATAACTTTCCACTGGAATAGTCCCTTTCCGGCCGCTGTAAACGCTGTATACTTTTTATTTTCTTCTGACACCGGTATTTGCCAATAACCATTCTTTAAATCTATGCTACTGATGTATTTTGCATTTCGTAATCGATCCAGGATGTTGTTAATTCGGGGTAACGGATACGCATCTGGGATAGTTTTGGCATTCAGTTGACGGTAATCCACACATAACCTTAGCGTACCGTTTTTCTTGGGAGCCATAACAATTGGAGCGCTGTAGGGGCTATTGGACGGTTCGATATATCCCTTACAAATTAGATCGTCTACTTCCTGATATATTGGTCTTTGCATCTCCGGGTTCTGTTGCATGTACCTTTGTCTTACTGGTCTGTCATCTTTTAAAACTATCTTGTGAACTTCCAGTGTTGTTGGGCCTTCTACGCCTTCAAATTCACACATTTCTTTTCTTAGAAACTCGGAAATCTTCTCCTCTTCCGTTTGGGTTGATGTCACAGGCTCACTCACAATCGATCTCACCACTTGCTCCTGGGTCTCCAACACTATGGTCTAGTCGGCACATCGTATCTCTACCTTCATTTTCTTTAGGAAATCTAACCCCAGAAGAACTTCATCCATTATACCTGGCATTACTCCAAGCTACAAAAGCCGTTACCTAACCTCACTTCTGCTTCGACCGCTTCTTTAATGTCCACGGTTACGCCATTGGCCAATCTTATTCTGTTTTCCACTTTCCTTACATCACTCGCCAATGCTTCACTTATGTAAGTCTTTGATGCTCCGGTGTCAATAGTTGCGTTTTTAACAATGCCATCGATGTGAACATTTGCTAATAAACGGGAGTCGGAAATTCTAAAGGATCTTACTGGGGCAAGGGATGATTGGTCTGGTCCATCGTCTCTCCTTGCTGTTGACGTGGATCCCTGGCATTTCCCGCATTTTCTGGATTTCATTTTCTTCTGCAGCACTCTCTTGTTCTAACACCCCTCCTTCCACATTGCCAACAGAATAACACACTCGGGTTTTGGCGGAACCGATATCCATGCCCTTCCTCTCCACATCTTCTACATGCTGTAGCGGGATTAATGGCTGGAGCTTCGTCGGACGTTAAAACTTGTCTTGTTCGATCATCTCTACGAGGCCCTGTCTGACGGTTTTCGCGATACTAACGGCCTACTTCTGGGTGGTTTGCTCTTATAACCTCATAATTCTCGGCCATTTTAATCAACTCGTCCATGGTTTTGAAATCGTTTCTCCGAATGTACAACTGATAATCGACCGCGCAGTTCCGAAATATTCGCTCGACTTGTTCATCTTTAGAGTACCCTGCATGTCGCAGCATGTCTTGCAACTCGATGACGTAGTTCCGGATCGTCTCACGATGTTTCTGCTGGCGTTTCCGAATTTGATCGCCAAGCTCTTCAAAGTAACGCGGCGGTAAAAAAAAAATGCCAGGAAATCCTGTCTAAAGGTTATCCAAGATTGCCAGTGTCGATTGTTATTCCTAAACCACAAAAGAGCGCTATCCTTTAAGAGTTCCGGCATAGTTCTTGGTAGCATATCCGTGTTTAGCTCATACACTTCAGCCATCTCTTCCACTCTTTCCATAAAACTCAGCGGGTCTTTCCCGCCATCAAAACGAAAAGACCACTTCCTCACAATATCTATCACGTTCGCGTAGGACATTTGGGGCGTGTGATTAACCGCACATTGCGGCGACGCTGTCGCAGGAGATAATATAGTTGTTGAGGGGACCTTCCGCCAAATGAAACAGTTGGAAGCTCTAGAGTAGTTGGTATTGCACTTCGGCTATGTCTCGATTCCAATTCTTCTAACCTGGCTAGCGTTTTATATTTGTGTTCTCCAGCAATAAACGTTGTCAGCCTCTTCCGCATCTCTTCCACTGAACCCGTCGCCTCTAATGCAAATTCTTTCAGATACTGACTCAGCTCTTCCTTCCTCAAAAGATATACCCATGATGTACGTACCATTTTGATAACTAATTACGTGTTGTTAGTAGACTTAAAGTCCCTGCTCGGGCGCCAAATGTAACGAACTTCCGGTTGTCCGGGTTTGAAGCTGGGGTATACTCAGCCACTCCAGGTCCTCTTTTATTTTAACACAAAAAAAGATTAAATCCGGTTTTGTTCTTTTATTATTATTTTTTCTTTATTATTCTTTTCCTTTTTTTGTTTTTTATTAGTTTAATTAAACAAAAAAATGTTTCTTATTCCCTCTACGAGACAGTGGCCAACCTTCAAAACTACTTCCTGTCTACCAATATCGAATGTAATTCGTTATTGGTTAATAAAATCTCTTTTGGATGTAAATCCAAATTCCCTAAATTCCAAGATGTTATCCAGGAATTTCCTAATGCGCTTCTGAACAATCCTACCACTGACTCCTGTATACCAAATCGAATGGGATTCGTTTGGTAGTGTAACTCTGTTTGGATGTAATCCAAACAATTAAACTTCTTGGAAGTTATCCGAGAAATTCCTAATAGTATTCTCCTCACTGTGTTTTATTTATTTATTTATTCAACAAAGTAATATAAAAGCCTAAATAGGCCAATTAAACTATATTACATAGGCAAATCCTGAATAGCATATATGTATATGTAAAAAATATTTAAAACTATATTCATAGATAAATTAAAAATATTATAAAAAATATTTTAAAAAATATGTAAATAGGTATATTAAAATTAATATACAAAATCTAAATAAAAAAAAATTATTATGAGATCATAAGTGTAACCATTAATTAAGAAAAGTGAAACAAATGGCTCCCCAGCCAAAAATAAGAACAATTAAATTAATAAAAGTAACAATAAAAAGTCCCATAAATGGTAATAAGCTAGAAATAAAAAAGGACAAGTGTATTATTCCGAGTATAATCTAATAAGAATATGGACAAAAACATACAAGCATGTATTCAATTAAATGGTAAGAATAAGCAATTTGTTTTCATATTATACTCCAATTAAAACATATATGAATTAGTGATAGACTAAGCTAGCTAGGATTATATGGAACAAAAAAAACCTGTAAGAAGGTGTAACAACTTATACAAAATGATAAGAAAGACTAACGAAGAAGAAATTTGACAGGTCGCAATATTAAAATCTGAAGATTCTACTACAAAAAAAACTAACCACCATATTAATTTAAATTTGAAAAAAAAGAAAGAGAAAAAAAATGTTATTATGAAAATTAATGTGAAATAAAACAAAGTGGAAAAAAAGCATTTGACTGAAAAATAAATCAATATAAAATAAAAAGTTTAAAATCAATTAATTTAAAAAAAAAAACCAAAAAAAAAAAAATAACAGAAAGAAAAGAAAAAACAAAAAAAATATAACCTCTAAATTTTAAGAACCCAAAAAAATAAGTAACCATAAAAAAAGTGAAAAAATATATAAAAAGTGGTGTTAATTTTTGCAAATAATTTTCAAAAATGTATATCAAAGTGTATCAAAACATATTCCACACAATCACCAGCAAAGAAAACAAAGCAAAATTATCAACTATAAGCTGAAAAATGTGCTAATAATTTCAGCCGAAATGCATTATTCGAATAGGAAAATATACGAAGGTCAATCGGTAAGTAATTCCAACAGCGGGCAACTCGAACAATAAAAGACCGTTCAAAACAACTACACCGGATTCGAGGAATGAAGATTTGAGTATTTCTAGTGGAGTGGGAAAATGAGAATCTAGTACAAAGTTGAGTAGGAATACCAGTCTTCATAGCTCTGAAAAAGTGTAACACACTGCGATATTGCAAAAACGAACGAAATCCACATCCGAGAAAATCAGCAACAAAATTAGAAACATGTGACCTACGCCTAAGACCGTAAACATAGCGAACAATAACATTCACAATACGATTTAGTCTACCAGTAATATAGGACAATGTGCCAGACACAACCTCTAATCCATATGTAATATGGGGCATCAATAATGAATAAGCCAATCTATGTCTAACATAAAACGGTAAATACACATTATTGGAGAAAATTCTACGAAATATACCAAATACCCTAGAGCAAATATGGTCAACATGGCCCTCAAATGTAAGCCGATCATCGATATAAATACCCAAACACCTAATCCTGTCAACAAGAGCAATTCAACTACCATCAAGAAAAATATTCAAGCCTGAAACCCCAAAGAGCATAGCTTTAGTCTTACTAGAATTAACAAACAAAGAGTTACAAGAAGACCATTGAGAAAAACGTCTAAGACTATAATTGATATTAGACTCCAATACATCACTATTATCAGCGGTGAAAAGTAGAAAGACATCATCCGCAAATAAAAATGATCTACAAACACTATCATCAATATAATCTGGAAGATCATTGACATATAATATGAAAAGAAGGGGACCCAAAACAGAGCCTTGAGGAACATCAGAAAATAGTGGAAAAGACGAGAATATTCACCACCAATATCAACAAATTGCTGTCTACTAGAAAGGTACGAATACACTAACTTGCAAGCTGATCTCGAGAAATCGAAAAACTCAGATAACTTAGAAATCATAATAGAGTAATCAATTGAGTTAAATGCTTTCATCAAGTCAAGCGAAACTAACGAAGTCAATCTGCCTTCATTCAGATTACCACGAATAAGATCAGTCAAATTTAAAAGCAAAGATGTAGTATTATGACCACGGCGAAATGCATACTGGGACGGTACAATGTCTCTATGAACAAACGAAAGAATTTGATCTTTAATAATATGTTCTACTGCTTTAGAAAGCGCAGGTAGGATAGAAATAGGTCTCAAATCATCTATTCCCTGAACAGACACAGTCTTAGGAATAGGGACTACACGTGCTACCTTCCATAAAGAGGGAAAAGATGAAGAGGTCAGTATGGAGTTTACATGAAATATCAAATAGCTAGAAATATAAGGGAAAATTACCTTAAGAAATTTAATAGGAATTCCATCAGTGCCCACAGACTTCGATTTAACCTTACACAGAGCCAGCCACAATACATCCTCCGATATATTACAAAATGAAAAGGACTCACTAATACTATCAAAATCAATTTGATTAGAAGTGCCAGAGAAATTAATATTAGCAAAATACTCATTAACCTCATCAATATTGAAATTAGACTCAACAACATTTTCACCAGTAAATCCACGTCCTTTCAGAATCCTCCACATAGCAGACGAGTCTAAACCAGAAGAAATACTCGCAAAATATTTCCTTCTTTCCCTACGAATTACGTTCTTTGCCCTATTCCTATACCGGCAATAAACTTTCCAAGTCTCATTAGACGACGAACGCAGGAAAACAGAATAGGCTAAATCTCTGAGAGATATAGCAAGCAGAACATGATTAGACTGCATCCAACTATCTACCTTACTCGGAACTTTCCTTCTAGCAATCGGAACAAAACTGAAAAGAGAATCAATTAAAGTGCACAAAAAAGAATACTGGAAATCAATACACGAGGAGCTAAAGAATGGGATCTGGTCCAGATTTGCTAAATACGAAGAAATACCATTCCAGTCGATCTCATTGTAATTCCTATACTCAAAGAAACTAACAGAACTTTCAACATTAATAGAAAAATAAGCAAAAATCATAGCATGATGTGAAACCGAGGGGCATTGTACCTGATTTGAAAAGCAAATATTAGAATTATCACTTACTAACCAATAATCTAATAAAGATGTTGACGAATGAGCAATGTCGAAGTGTGTGGGTCTAGAATTGTGAAAAACCGGGAGTCTAAGCCTAATGCAAAGTGATCTAACAAGATTTGCTTTTAAGTATATATTGATTACAATTACAATTGAAGTCACCAACAATAACCAGGTTTGTGTGCCTCATAAGAAAATCATAATGCATATCTTCAAACGAAGAAATATTACCATTAGGTAAGTAAACAACACCAAAAACCATATTTAAACCACAGTTAACTAATTGAATAAAAAGTGACTCACAGTAATTAAGCTCAGATATCTTAAAAACAACTTTGTATCGCAAGGCATCTGAAATGTAAAACCCTACTCCACCACCACGCGCATTTAATCTATCATTTCTAACTAAGGAATAACCTGGTATCTTAAGCGAGGAATTCGAAACATAGGGCTTCAACCAAGTCTCAGACATAGTCATTAAATCAAAATTACCACATATAATACTTTTAAGCTCATCGAATTTGACAGAGTTAGCACAAGGCCTTATACTCTGGCAGTTAATATGCCCTACTCTCAACTTATTACAATAATTCGGAAATAATACATTAAAAGAATTACCATTTACGACAGGACCGATATTATCATTGCCCGTCATCATGACATAAAAGCATGAGGAACCAAACGTAAATCCCTAAACTAATAAAAAAATACATAAATTACAAAATTAATACTCATTTACTTAACTCAGCCATTAAGATAATGAAAAGAGACTACAAAATAATAAAAAGAAATATTTTTGAAAGAAAAAGAAATATCCGAAAGCTATACATTAAATATGAAAAAAAGAACTTGAAGTATGTTATGAAATATATCAAGTAGCAAATAAAATAAAAAAAGAAATATTGAGAAAATAAGAAAATAATTAATTACAATTAAAAAGCTTTAACGTGTAATTAAAAAGTCCTTAAAACAGGATAATGAATTCCAAATAAATAAAGCAACGTTAAAACAATTTAAGAGCAAAGAATTACCAATAAAAAAAGAACTTAATTAATTAGTACTACTGCTAAATAATTCCGTACATTGGTCCATATCATAAACGACTTCACGTCCATCACTCAGGGTCAACTTTACTTGAACCTTATCCGTGTTTAGTATAGTATACTTTGAAATAGTTTTTTGGCGCTTCAATTTACGACACACTTGGCTTAAAGCAGAAGCAGCAGGAGAATAGTGGTCATTTAGAAAAACCCGACTGTCAATTTTACCACCAATAACATCACACACTCTCAGGGACTTTGTTTTGAAATAGTCCTTCATCAGGCTGTCCCGAATGGATACACAATTGAACTTCACAAGGATCAATTTTTGATTATTCATGTAGCAAGTCTGGTTAATATCACGATCCGTAATGTTTATATTAAAAAAGGAACACAGCGAAATAATACTAGATGTAAGGTTATCCAACCCGGATGGCATACCACTCAAAACAATGTCACCTCGATATAAACGGCGATGAAGGACATGATTTTCCATTTGCAATGATTTAATTTTAGCCGTTGTGGAGGTATCAACATTATTAACTAACTTGCAACAAGCAAGAACATCATCTTTAAGCTGTTTATTAGAAGCCAACATCTCATATTTAAATTGCGAAAGAATTTCCGTTAACGAGTTTTTATAAGAGTCACGATCATCCTGGCTAGTTTTAATAAAATCATCCAAGGTAGTTTTCAAAGAACGAACTTCATCACGAAGTGAACCATCATCCCTTGAACCGTTGAGACAAGCAGAACGGTAAATGAAAAAGAAGACTGTTTATCCTTAAAGAGGGCCAGGTGCTTATCGGAAACTTTGGCATAAGTAAGATGAAGCCATCACCTGCATACATTGCACTTAATACTGCCTTGAGATTTCAATATTGCATCATTGCAGCATCCGCATTTAAACGTTTTAGCTGAAGGCATATTAGATAATTAAAGCAACAATCAGGCAAAAAACAAAATGGCTTAATGCAGTTTTGTATCAACAAAAAGATTAAAAGAGCAGCAAAACAACAACAGCAGCACAATGCAAGTCAATATAATATGACAATTATTATTTATTAATTATAATTATTATGCAAATTAAATTCAATGTTTTATACAAATTTATAATTAATTGCAAACGAAAATAAAGAAAAAACACCAAAATAACAAAAATGTTTCTTTTAATTTATGTTAAATGAAAAAATAATGACAGCTGAGAAACACACACGTCTATTCAGGCATAGCGTTGCCAGACTTTTTGTTGTTGGATGTAATCCAACAGAATCTGTTTCCCTATGTGTACTGTCCTGATTGTAAACCAGAGCAATAGTAAAAGTATTTAAATTTCGCCACGACTTACCACCTCACTGTTACACACCAGAAGAAAGTTATACGCTGTGATCCAGCCTTCTTATATTCATTTCTTTGTCGCTTTGTCGCATTCTCTCTACTTTTCTTATTCCCTTTTACTCGGCCTCTCTTATCACAATTCGCCGCAACTCATGCTGCATACAACTTGCTCTCATCTTTTCTCTCACTCATATGTACATAGCTTTTAGTTTCAATTATTCCATTTCTCTCTGTATGTTTTCTCCATCGCTTAAATTCCATAAGTTCTCCATTCATTTTCGCTCTTGTTCGCTCCTAGTTTTCCATTCCCGTATACTCTCGCTCTCCTTGTCTCTCCTGTAACTAAAGAAGCTTGAACTACTGACAAATGTAATTCACCAGTAGTGTTTATTATTAGGGTTATTATGGGGAATGTAATTCACCATCTTTCGATGGATGTGATCCACCGTAACTCAAATACTGGTGAATGTAATTCACCACAAAAAAAAATCAACACCTTAACAAATTTTATTTTGTTTTTTTTTTTTTGTTTTATTATATTTATATTTTTTAGTTTATTTACATATAAGTATGTATGTAGGGGAAAATCTTCAGAAGATTTTCTTCCTCACAATATTTAACTTCAGTTTGTTGAGGTATTGTATGATTATTTATTAGGATTGGGGGGCACAATTCTCTACGCAATGTGAAAGTAATATGTATACATTTTTGCTCGTTTACTTTTATTCTCCATTGTTTTAACCATCTTTCTGTGTCGAGTATATGGTCTTGTAAAAGTACAGATGCCTCTTGGGGGTTTTCATGAATGGCTAGAATAGCTGTGTCGTCAGCAAATGTTGATATGTGGGTTCGACTGTTAGTTGGCATATCACAAGTATATAGAAAATATAGGAAGGGACCCAGTATACTTTCATGGGGCACGCCTGCTTTAATAGGCTGTGGTGAACTTATGAAGTCTCCCTTTTTAAGAACGAACTTTCGATGACTTAAATAACTTTCTAGAAGCTTATGTGAATTTACTGGTAAATATTGTTTTATTTTAATCAATAATCCTTCATGCCAAACTTTGTCGAAGGCTTGCGAAACGTCGATGAAGAGCGCAGAACAATATTTTTTCTCTTCAAATGTCTAAGATATGATATCTACCAGCCTTTAGTTTGTTCGATGGTGTTATGTTTTTCTTGAAATACAAATTGATGAATATAATCAAAATGATTCACTATCGGTTTTAACTTGTGCATTAAGAGTTTTTCGAATAGCTTTGATATAATTGACAATAGGCTAATAGGTCTATATGATTCTAATTTAGTGCGATCTTTTCCCGGCTAAGGTATCATTATAACTAAAGAAACCTTCCATCCTGGGGGATAATATTCAAGGCGTAATATAGCATTTAAAATAAATAGAATTATTCTTAATGCTATTTGGGGTAGTTCGAGGAGCAACTTCTTACTGATTTTGTCAATACCAGGTAATTTTTTAGAGTTTAAATCAACAATAACCTTGTTGATCTCTGAAATCTCAATACGAAGTGGTTCAGCTGCAGTAATAAGGGGTGAAGTAGGTGGTAACTCTATTATGTCGGCCAGTATGTTGGTTCTCCGCTCGACAGTACAAATTAGAAATTGTATTAAACAAAGCGCAACCTTTCGGGGTTATAAGTCTTGATCCCCAGTGAGTATGCTTAGCATTATAATCGCCAACTGCCAGGAATCGAGTCCTAGTTATTCGTAAAATTGTTCATATTTGCTTTCATTAATCGAAAACCTTGGTGGTGAATATATCGACGAAATTAATAGGTTTCTGTAGCAATCATCAATACAGATGTGAAGGCAATCTTCACAAATATCACTCATTAAATGGTGTTTGATACGGGTTTTAATTAAAATTCCAGAACCTCCACATGCTCTATCTCTTGGATCATTTGTGCCATAAAAAACATATCCATTTATCTTAAATAAACTTCTTGACGTCAAGTGGGCTTCCGAAACTAACATTATATCAACTTCATGCCTTTTAATAAAATACTCGAGTTCGTTTTTATGTTGGCGAATGCAGTTATCGTTCCAAAAACATATTATTAGGCAGTTCATGATCTGTTAAGCACAGCCTGCAATAATATTGATTGCATCTTAAGCATTTCTCCGTGTGTCCGTGTGGAGTTCTCAGTCTCACATCGGACGCGTCCCAGGTGGCGGATAGGGGGAGCAATTGCCTAGTCTAGTGATACTGTTTTTAACAACAGGTCACTGGACCTGACAAATGCTCGAGCGATGTCAATATCTTGAGATACATTTTCTAACAAATGGTCTGAAAATCTTGACATAGCTAGGTCTGTAAATGAAAATTGGGATAGCCAACTATCATAATACTGTGATGCATTTTATAACAAATGGTCACAGTAGGATGTTATTGGTGTTATGATAATGCTATAACTGGCGATGCATTTTTAACAAATGGTCGCCTAGTGCTAGCACATTCATTTCCCTTTTCTCAATGTTACAACCTGCGTACCAAAACTGTTCTTTCCTCTCTTCTCTTATCTTCACCCACTTGTAAGGTCAAAGTGATGGTAGCAGTGCTGAAGACCTGAATGGCTAGTTAGTGGTTAAAGATGACTAGTCGCGAACAGCTCCCCTCCGTCGCCAGGGCACGGGTCGGTTGTAATACAGTTTTTGCCCAGTCCATGTACGCCGTCCCTGCATGGATTGTCCATCCCCTTACGTGCATACTCGTGGGAACAAAATGAACAACAATAATAAAATAAACATAACAACACAAACAGCAAGAGGTCAGCCGGGGAAACCTGTGCTGACTGACTGCAATAAATCATCTGTCCAACCTTCTGGTGACAGCTTGATTACAAGCAGCGAGGTAACACTGGATTTCAAGGCCAGCACCTCCAAGGCTGCATTAGCCCTCGCTGGTAATGTACCAGCAAAAACCCCTGCTTCGGACACTGACGATAAGTCAGTCGACCATGCGAAAAAGTTACAAGTTGGATCGTCGAACCAGAAGTCGGGTCCAACTTCCGTAACCTCTCCCGCCACTACGGAAGTACCGATTGCCCCCACTCGCTTACTAGCGACGAACTGTCGAAACTCAGCTGGGCAAAGACCCTGCTATCCGAGCTGGACAGTTCTGACCCACCCACCAGCACAGTTGCAGCGGACCAAGCCGCATCTGTCAGGCCTAAACGGCAACTCTCGGTGGAGGAACTGATTCATCAGCAGAATACACAACCGAAGACTAAACGTCCGAAGCAAGAGGCTCGAGTGGTAAGAAGGCCGTATAGTGAGGTTGCTCGCAACCCACTTGTGAGAGCCATTATCGATAGGAGCGCAGAAGACGGTGCTATCTCCCAGGATAAATGGTTGATGATCCGTCAGGGTATGCTAGGGGTATACTGGAAGATTCTCAAAGAGAATCCCGGGCCATCCCCGCATAATGACGATGCTGGCTGGTACCAGGGCCATGTGAAACAGCTAGCGTGTACTAATGAGCGCTCAGCTATGCTGCTACAACTAGCAATTGCGTCCCTAGGGGAATTGTGGCCTGGCGCGAAACTGGACGTGATCCCGGTAAGCGAGATACCTCGCAGACCGAGATCAGTCGCAGTTATTCCGGCGGAGCCACATGAACCTGAGGAGATTCTGGCGTATATTCAGAGCGGAAATCCCAACCTACCAACCCATAAATGGAAGGTGGTTAAGGTTTCGCTCCTGAAGGTGCGCATAGAAAGGTGGTCGTAGTCCTTAATAAGGAATCCTTGGCGCCACTTCGAGAAAGGCAAAGCAAGATCTACTACGGATTCGATAGTATCAAGCTGCGCATCTATCGTGGTGACAACAAGCTCGACCCCGAAACTTCCGGTGTCAAATCGGAAGCTCCGCAGGATTTGGACTGCATTAAACTGGATGACCCCGCTAGTTCTGAGGACAAAATGGAAACCCAATCGCACTCCAGTATGGTTGGGGATTTATTCTGTTCTCTGGGCGAAGCGGAGGATGAAGATGTTCTTCTGGAATCAGACCCAGAAGACGTCGACGTTACGGTCGTATATGATCCAGACCATGGTGAAGGTGATCCAAGTGAACCTTCACCACTCTAAAGCAGCTTCGGCTGCCCTGCTTCTCCACATAGCTAATTATGGGGAGGAGATTGCGTTGGTCCAGGAGCCGTGGATCCATAATGGTGAAATACGTGGACTCAATGCCAGAGAGTACAAACTATTGTACACAAAACGATCAGGTAAAATACGATCTTGTATTCTGGCCAAGAACCATCTCAATATCTTCATTCTTCCTGATTTTAGTGATGAAGATACAGTAGCTGCTGCTTGGGAAACAGACGCAGGTAAGGTGTGGCTGCTCTCAAGCTATATGGCGCACGACCAGGTTGAACCTCCACCAAACAACCTGGTATCGACTATGGTGCGTGCTGCAAATCAGGCCAAAACTCCGGTGATAATCGGGGCTGACGCAAATGCTCACCACTCAATCTGGGGTAGCTCAGACATCAATGAACGGGGTGAGTACATTTTAGACTTCATATTAGACTGTAATTTGGTAGTTGTCAATCGTGGCTCAGAACCTACCTTCGTGGTGGCGAATAGGCAGGAAGTTCTGGACATAACGCTTGTTAGTGCAAGTCATTCGCAGCTCATTAGGAATTGGAAGGTTTCTGATGACTGTTCTCTCTCGGATCATAGGTATCTGACTTTCTCAATAGAATTAGAAGTTGAAAAGGTAACTCCCTTTCTAAACAGAAGGAAAACCAATTGGGATCATTCGCGGATCCTTTATGGTTTACTTCCCTTACCCCCTCTGATAGATAACACTAGGGACATTGAAAGCGCTGTGGAAAGGCTCACACTCTCTCTTAGTGAGGCCACTAGGCGTACATGTACTCCCTCTGCACGCAGAGGAAAGGTTAGACCTCCGTGGTGGTCATTGGATATTGCGAACACTAGGCGTAGCTGTCGCAAACTTTTCAACGAGGCGAAAAGATCAGGCAACTGGTCACCGTATAAGTCGATGTTGAATAAATTTTAAAATCACTGGAAGTACTCATGGACACACATTTTCCGGGGAATTTGCCACTAAACTTGGATAGTGGTTCCCAACCGTATGAACGGACAACTCCGTCAATTGTAAATGATGAGCACTTGATCAAATGGGCCATTCGGAGTTTTGACTCTTATAAGTCTCCGGGCCCGGATGGCATTATACCTGCTGATCTACAAAATAATATAGATCTAGTAACCCCTTGGCTGATAGCTATTTATCATGCCTGTCTTATATGGTCGTACATTCCAAAACGGTGGACCGAATGCACTGTGATATTCATTCCGAAAGGAGGGAAAGCATCACACACCATAGCAAAAGATTTCAGACCAATAAGTCTATCATCATTCTTGCTGAAAACCCTTGAAAGGATTATCGACATCCACATACGGGCGTCTTTAGGACAAGGATCATTATCACCCTCTCAGCATGCCTACACGAAGGGCAGATCTGTTGAGACAGCACTTCACTCCTTAGTGGGTTATATTGAGAAATCTCTTGAATTTTGTAATTTCTCTTAAGTGGCCTTTCTGGATATAGAAGGAGCCTTTAATAACGTAGAATCTGCAACCATAGTTTCAGCCCTACATGATCTTGGTCTGGACCAATCAACTGTAAGGTTCATCAAGAACCTTCTACGATGCAGGATTATTCGTTCCGAAAAGGGAACGGCTGCGATCACGAGAATGGCCACTAGGGGTACGCCTCAAGGAGGCGTCTTATCTCCACTTTTGTAGAATCTGGCAATAAATTTTCTGCTCAGGAAACTGGATCTCATGGGCTATAAAAATGTCGCCTATGCAGATGACGTTGCAGTGGCAGTATCAGGGATCCACTTGGGCACGATATCGCAACGCCTGGAATACGCACTCAGTGTACTAAGTCAGTGGAGTACAGACAGTGGATTGAGTGTTAACCCAAGCAAAACCGAGCTTGTACTATTCACAACGAAATACAAGATTCCTCATTTCTCGCTTCCCCGATTAAATGGTGTTGAACTAAAACTATCGGACAATGCAAAATACCTGGGAGTCATTCTGGATAGTAAACTATCCTGGAAACCCAATGCTCTTTCAAGGACGTCAAAAGCCTTAACGGCTATGTATGTCTGTAAGAAGGCTATAGGTACCCAATGGGGTATTAAACCCCAGTTTGTTAACTGGATATGTGATGCGGTCATTAAGCCGACACTATTCTATGGAGTCTCTGTCTGGTGGAAGGCACTGGACAAGGGATCAATTTGTATGCTATTCGAGAAGGTTTTAAGAAGAATGGCAATCATGATAACAGGAGCTTTAAGAACGACCGCAACAAAGTCGCTCTTTGCTTTATTAAACTGGATCCCTGTGGATCTAATGGCCAGAAAAACGGCATTCAATTCGTCCTTCAGGCTAAACGCGATTGGGGTGTGGAGACATACTCCATATGGTCACGCCAGTATAATAGGTAGCATTCGGAATCTTCCGGAAAATATCGATTACTGCACTTCTAGGCCCTTCATGGTGAGAAATTTTGATTTCTCAATTCCGAATAATACGGAAGCAATTGACGGTCCTACACACGACACAACGGGTCTCTCAGTCTATACGGACGGCTCTAGGAGGGGAGATCGAGTTGGCATAGGTGTCTACATTCAGGAATTCGGAACTAGGTTATCTTTTAGACTTCCAAATGAATGTAGCATTATCCAGGCTGAAATATCAGCCATAAAAAGGGCGGCTAACTGGCTCAGTTATAACAAGATATCAGGCAGGGATATTCGTATATATACTGACAGTCAGGCCGCAATAAAATCTCTAACAGGTGTATATACAACATCTAATTTGGTCCAGGAATGCCGGGCATCCTTAAACAGGATGGCGAGACATTCAACAGTCGTACTCAAGTGGGTACGGGGACACGGAGATACTATAGGCAACTGTGTTGCTGATGAATTGGCGAAAAAAGGCGCTATGCTGCATGACGGACACATAGACTTCCTATGTGGGATTCCGCTATCCAAGTGCAAGCTTCACATTAATAACTTCTATTATGAACTAGCTCAGGCAAGATGGGGCTGCGAACCCACATGTACTATTACCAGAATGATATGGCCCCGACTGGATCGTGGACGAACAACATATATTCTTGGCTTAACTCGCTCACAATTGAGTGGTATGGTGGCGGTCATTACCGGTCACTGCACTTTTGGCAATCATGCGAGGAGACTTGGCTTGCCCTATAACGACTTCTGTAGGAGCTGTCAAAACGAGGAGGAGGATGAGACAATTTTTCATCTTCTCTGTCATTGCCCGGCATTAGAAAATCTACGCTTAAGGTTTCTGGGACATCGTTCCCTAATTAGTCTCTCTGAGCTCTCGAATTTGAGGCTTGAGTGCATTTATGCCTTTGTAAGGCACAGTAATTGGCTAACCAGACCTAATATAGGGATCTCCATGGAGTGACCAATGATGACCCACTCTCCTCTCTCTCTCGTATCTCCTCTCTCACTCTTTAATCCAACTAATAACTGACTTACTGTCCCCTTCTCTCTTTTTCATATCTACTTTGTTCTTCTCTTCCTTTTCTATATACTTTCAGGTAACACAAAGGGACCTACGCTTGGACCAACGTGAGCTGCACTTCTTCTTCACTTCGCGGCTGCCTGGAAACCTAACCTAACCTAAGTATTTCTTGCATCATGTTACTCATTGAGTTTGTAAAGTTATTTGCCGATTGCAAAAGAGTTTCTATTGTAGATTCTAGTCTCGTAAAATTGAAGATTGACGTTTGCTGTCTTACCTCTGGGTTCGTATTTTGGGGTTGGCGGACTTGCGTCTGAGTTTGGTTGTTTGTAATTACATTTGCATACGTTTCTTTGTTGTCATATGTCTGTTGCAACGGGGGGTAGTTCAAATTTATGTTATATAATGGCTGAGCAGGGAAAATCTTCGGTTTCTGGCTTTGAGATTTTTTTAACAATTGAGTAGACAGGACAACCCCTGTTGTTTGCTGTGTGGTTACCTCCGCAATTGCTGCATTTTTTCATTTTAGGATCATCTTTGGATTTATTACATTGGGATGTGTTATGCAACTCTCCGCAAATAACACATACGGGTGGCAATTTGCAATATGCCTTGGTATATCCATATTCTTGGCAATTCATACATTGGCCTGGGCCAAATCGCTTATATGGTTCTTCTACCGTAATTTTACGATGCAATAAATACTTAAGGTTACATATGGGATGTGTTTCATTTTTTTAAAGTTTTATGACACCGGGTTCAAGTTTAACACGGAAGAGTGGTTGGGGTTTTTTGCGATTTCTAATATTTATCACATTTTTTGTCTTAAAACCTTTATCTTCCTAGCTTTGCTTTATTTCGAGTGGTTCAACATTACAGTCAATACTCTTTATTACAACTTGTAGACCCTTGCTTCCTTTCAGCTGATAAGTGTAAAAACGTTTCTTTTGAGTTGCAAAATCTGTTACAACCTTTCAATAATCGTTTTCACTATTGACTTGTATTTTAGTTTCATGAATTATTTTCTCTCAAGTAAATAGGGGGTGGTTTTGTAGAGTTGATTTTGTTTACTGATTCATCTGTTTCACATTGCAGAATAGAAAAACGGTTTTCATTGTTTAGTCTATCAGGTTCACTATCCTTATATAATTTAGCCATCGAAGACTTGGCACTTCGTGCCCGTTTGAATACTGTAATATACCGGTAAATTCGAACCTGTATTTGGCATTTATTATCTTAATGGGTTAATTTTATTTGTAGTCAGTGTGGTGAATTTCGTTTCTGAAGCTGATATAGCTAGCATACTTTCAGGCATATATAAAAAGTTTTTATTTTCTGGTATCTCCAGTCTTACAGCTGTTGAATTTTCTTGCGTTTGACAATCATTCGGGGGAACAAGAACGAGCACGGTTAACAGGTTTGGCGGTTAAAAACAAGATGTCATCTATTCTTCTGGGCCCAAATCGCCGCACTCGTTATCGAATGAAGCTGATCGAAATTTTTGTTTTTGAGATCACCGCACGCGATAAGAGGAAGGTGCATCAAAATTTGAGATTTTATCATTCGATAACGAGTGCTTGATCGAATGCCATCTCTCGAAATGTCATTCGTAATTGTATACGTGTAATGTCGCTTGCTATGATAAACTAATTTTATGAAACAAGAATTAAATTTATATGTTTTCCATTCAATATGATCAAAATGCAATACATTTTGATTATAATAAATAATAAATAATAAATAATAAATAATAAATAATAAATAATAAATAATAAATAATAAATAATAAATAATAAATAATAAATAATAAATAATAAATAATAAATAATAAATAATAAATAATAAATAATAAATAATAAATAATAAATAATAAATAATAAATAATAAATAATAAATAATAAATAATAAATAATAAATAATAAATAATAAATAATAAATAATAAATAATAAATAATAAATAATAAATAATAAATAATAAATAATAAATAATAAATAATAAATAATAAATAATAAATAATAAATAATAAATAATAAATAATAAATAATAAATAATAAATAATAAATAATAAATAATAAATAATAAATAATAAATAATAAATAATAAATAATAAATAATAAATAATAAATAATAAATAATAAATAATAAATAATAAATAATAAATAATAAATAATAAATAATAAATAATAAATAATAAATAATAAATAATAAATAATAAATAATAAATAATAAATAATAAATAATAAATAATAAATAATAAATAATAAATAATAAATAATAAATAATAAATAATAAATAATAAATAATAAATAATAAATAATAAATAATAAATAATAAATAATAAATAATAAATAATAAATAATAAATAATAAATAATAAATAATAAATAATAAATAATAAATAATAAATAATAAATAATAAATAATAAATAATAAATAATAAATAATAAATAATAAATAATAAATAATAAATAATAAATAATAAATAATAAATAATAAATAATAAATAATAAATAATAAATAATAAATAATAAATAATAAATAATAAATAATAAATAATAAATAATAAATAATAAATAATAAATAATAAATAATAAATAATAAATAATAAATAATAAATAATAAATAATAAATAATAAATAATAAATAATAAATAATAAATAATAAATAATAAATAATAAATAATAAATAATAAATAATAAATAATAAATAATAAATAATAAATAATAAATAATAAATAATAAATAATAAATAATAAATAATAAATAATAAATAATAAATAATAAATAATAAATAATAAATAATAAATAATAAATAATAAATAATAAATAATAAATAATAAATAATAAATAATAAATAATAAATAATAAATAATAAATAATAAATAATAAATAATAAATAATAAATAATAAATAATAAATAATAAATAATAAATAATAAATAATAAATAATAAATAATAAATAATAAATAATAAATAATAAATAATAAATAATAAATAATAAATAATAAATAATAAATAATAAATAATAAATAATAAATAATAAATAATAAATAATAAATAATAAATAATAAATAATAAATAATAAATAATAAATAATAAATAATAAATAATAAATAATAAATAATAAATAATAAATAATAAATAATAAATAATAAATAATAAATAATAAATAATAAATAATAAATAATAAATAATAAATAATAAATAATAAATAATAAATAATAAATAATAAATAATAAATAATAAATAATAAATAATAAATAATAAATAATAAATAATAAATAATAAATAATAAATAATAAATAATAAATAATAAATAATAAATAATAAATAATAAATAATAAATAATAAATAATAAATAATAAATAATAAATAATAAATAATAAATAATAAATAATAAATAATAAATAATAAATAATAAATAATAAATAATAAATAATAAATAATAAATAATAAATAATAAATAATAAATAATATAGTTTAAAATATTGTTTGTTTCTTTTTCAAATTTGGGTTTTCTTTAACATAGATGTTAACATTGTTAACAACGCCATCTATTGGTGCATGGCGGGAACATTCGTTTAGCTCCTATCGTTAAATTGACGTTTATATTGATATTTGTTTGCCAAAAATACAATTTTGTTTGGGAATAGAAATGTTATCCTTCCAAACCGCTAATTTATGAACGCCAACCAAGATTTCATTAGGGCTTTAGAGGAAAAACTCTGCCATTTTCCTTGAGGATCGCCTGCAGTCAAGTTCAAAAAAAAATAAGTTAATAAAATAAAATATACATACATACATTTTTTTTAAATAAATTATTTGCTTTGTTTAAAAAAAATTGTAAGTATTATTTTTCATAAGTCTCATAGTCTCGTTTAATTGCTTTTATTCTTTTTGAGGAATAATAAGCCTATCTTGTGTTTTCTTTTATTTGTTTCATGTTAGTTTTTTTTGAGAGGAGACGTAATCAATTTCTTTGATAGGCCAGGAATTGTCCAAATTGGTTTTATTTTTTAATTTGGCAAAAATCAAAATTAACAGGTGAGATTTCCTCGGTAAAATAAGTTTTTCATAATAATTTGACAAACACTTTTAAATTTGTAAATTATAGATTTAAAAGGCCTATTATCTTGGTTGGTTTTCAGCATTTCATTGGATTTTATATAAAAGGTGCCAATTTGTTTATGGTAATATTTAATATAAAGAGAATCTCTCTCCTATTTAGTGTGACAAAATATTTTTTGTTTGTTATTCTATTTAGATTGGCACCCAATTATATGTTTCTTTTGCCCTTAACTGCTCAAATATTGTCCCAAACAACTTCTGGAGGCATTGGGATTTTCTCTGGGAGAGAACATCTTCAGTTAGTGTCGGGATTGTGCGTGATAAAGTGGTGATCGAAGGAAAAAAAAGTATATAAAGAAGTAAAGAAGTATATAAATGCAGGCTAAAGAATCCAAATTAAGAAAAAAGAAAACAAACAAATTTTAAACAAATATAATGGTAAAACCATAAAAATATTTAAAAGAAAACATTTGGTGTTAACTAAAAAAAATAAGAAAAAAAGAAACTTTAACTTAAAAAAAAAAAAAAATTAAATAAAAGAACTCATAAAGAGAAAAAAAAAAAAAAAAACTAAATAACAACAACAAAATAAGTTAACCAAAACCATTTGTTTTACACAGGTTAACAAAAATCTAAATACCTATAAAAATTCTGCAAAAAAAATATAAAAAAAATCAGATAATTGCGAAAATATCGAAAAGTGAAATGTTTTAAGAAAATAAGTCTAAATCTAATCTAAATTTGATTTGCCTTAATAAGAAAATTTCATTAAAAAAAAGAAAAAATCATAACCTAAACATTTAAATAAAAAAATAAATTAAAGAAAATATCATAAATTTACTTAAAAGAAAAGAATTATTAAAATTTTGAATATTAAAGTATGTTTATTAAGTGTTAAGTGTAATTTTGTTAGTGTTAATTATTTAAATTATAAGTGCTTTTTGTTGTTTAGTGTAACAAAAGAATACATTAACATTAGTGTCCAAATCACACACATATAAATATATTTAATTGCAAAACATATAAACCCTCTCTTTAATTATTTGAACGTTTAATCTGGCAATGCCGCAAAATAATAATAATTAAAAGCTGATTTATATGTGTGATTGTTTTGTTTCTTTTTGTTTAATGTAATGTAATTGTATTAAATGTATTTAAAAACTATATAAAAAAAAAAATTAAATTAAAAACATAATTAAAATTCAATTTAGTGCTAGTTAAGTAAAAGAAAATTACAGAGAACAGATGAACATTTAATCCTCTCTTAAAACAGTCAACGATACATACATATTTACATGCAGCTGTACTCATCGAAAGATCTTTCGACGTGGGAGCCACAAAATTAATGTAAGTCTCTCTTAATGTTTGTTTTGTAATTCTCTTTGTTCTCTGTAGAACTTTTGTTTATTAATATTTATATATTCTTTTTGTTATTTGGGGTGACCATACCAAAATTTATTTTGTTTTTAAATATTTAAATTAATCATAATTAAAACTAAAACTTAATAAAATAGTGCCAATTGAAACTAAAATTAATTAAAAATCATGTTTTTGCAAATTAATATTATTATTTTTAAATTTTAGTATGGTTATCAAATTTTATTGTAAGAAAAATTTTGTGTCATATTGTTTTGGGGTTAATGACCACATAGTAAAATATTAAGCTAAATTAGATTTAGGAGTTTTTTTCTTTATTTTCATATATATAATTTTTGTTATTGGTTTTTTTATAAACAAAACAATTTTCATTATATATAAATTAAAATTCAATATTTTTATATAATGTTTAATTTTTTAATTTGAAATTTTAATTTTAATAAATCAAAATGATTTGGTGCTAAATTTTCAAATTTAACTGTTTGATTTAAAGACTTTTTTTGGTTATCTGCTGTAATGAAATGGGATTACTAAGTGGTTTATTTTTGGATTTAACTTTAGTAATCATGGTAGGGTGGGCAATTTATTGAATCAAAATATCAGATTCAAGTGACTTTAGGGTTTTAGAAAGTTCCTTTTTTTATATATATTCATTTTTCTTATGATATTGCATGCAAATTTAAAATTTTATAGTGGCAGAATTTACACGAAGCAGCAGGCAACGAACCTCCCCTCCGACGAGCAATAAGGCTGGATTAATGCATGCAACTGCCTTGTTTATGCTTCCACAAACATTTTTAAACATTAATACGTTATATGCTACATACGTGCTGTTAATATTAATTTTAAATAAACAAAAATTTTACTTATTTTATAAAAATATAAAAGCATGTAAGTAAACAAATATTTTATACGTTGTAAAATAAATGTAAGTTGGGTTTTCTGTTTAGGAAAAATATAAACAAAATAAACGGTAAGCAAAATGATGTTATGGCACAATTCATTTCTTTTTTTTCCCTGTCCCAATTGTGGACTGGGAAAAGAAACGTCTAGAATATTATGGGAAGAATTAGCTAACCGACTGAATGCATGTGATCCACCAACTAAGGAAATGCCAGCATGGCAAAAGGTAAGTTATAATTGGTTTAATGTTAACATTATAATTATATTAACAATTTTTAAGGTTTATGCTGACCAAAAACATAATGTTAAAAATAAACTTTCATTAAACAAGGAATCGAAGATGAAAATCGGCGGTGGGCCTTATGAGGAAATTCCCTTGTCTCAAGCGGAAGAACAAATAGTTCAGGCAGCAGGTATTGAAGCCAGCGTTGATGGTAATTCAACAATTAAAACTTTTGGAAAAAGGAAAGAATCAAATGAAACATTTTCATGCCAAATTGAGAAAAGTTTACAAAGCATATTAGATGAAAACAGCAATGAAAATTCCGAACTTGAAACTGTGGAAAAAGAAACACCTAAACCAAAAAAACGAAATACTAATTCAAAAGCAGAAAGTAAAATAGACCTCTTGATGACCAATATAAACAAAAGTAAAGAATTCCATACAAACTTAAATTCTAAACTAGACCGTTTATTAGAATTGAAAGAAAGATCCTTAAAATGAAAGGAGGAAGAACATACAGCCAATATGGCAATTAAAAATGTAGAATTGCAAATTAAAACAATTGAGCTTGAGCTGTTAAAAAATCAACAATAATTTTTTATTTATTCCAATTCCTCCAAAAAGTACAAAGAAATGAAGTTCCTTTTTATTGTATAAATCATTTTATTTTTATTAAATTAAGTACTAATTTCAATTATTAAATTAAAAAAATAAACTTAGTTCTCTCTAAGAGAAATTTTTATGTGGTCTCTTATTTTATGACCAATTTTTGTTAAATTGGTTTCATTTTCAATACTAAAATTATGTTGAATTGATCCATTCTCTTCAACATTTGTGTATTTAGGAACTTTAAATTTGATGCATACATTATGTAACGCAGAACACACATTTCCAAAAGCTGCCATCTTTCCGGGCTGTAACGACTTCTTTTATTATTACTAAGAATTTTCCAGCGTCCTTTCAGAATTCCTATTGTTCTTTCTATTATGCATCTGCTTTTGGAATGTACGTCATTAAAATGAGCTTCCAGCGAACCCTCAGGCGGATTTCTGTATGGTGTTATGCACCATGGTTCCAATGGATACCCCGAGTCACCTTGAATTAATATATATAAAAGAAAATTTCCCAAGTTAAAAAGAGTGGACAGATATTAAACATACATACCCATGGCAGAACAAGCAAGGTACAAGTACATGTAACTCTACAACAAATCAACAATAAAAAAATCAACATTAATTTTTGTTTGTGTAAAACATTGTGAGATTGTCAAATAATTGAAAATTTTTGCCACAAATATCACTTACATTGCCCTTTTAATCGGGTATTTTCGCACATAGAATAAGTCACCACTGCCACTGGTACATTTTTTTTGCTCAATGAACCGAAACACAGTTTTCCAAATGTTATTTTTACTTTTATTGTGAAAAGTTTTCAAAATTATTTTTTTTTTATTAATATTTTCACATACAAAAAATGTAAACAAACGGAAAGAAAAACAAAAAAGTAAAAATTTTTGACAATCTCACAAGTATTTTCAAAGGAGAAAAAAATAAACAGCTGATCACTTGCATGTACTTGTATAAATATACTTTGTTAGAAAGCATGTTCTCAATTATACATTCCCTATAACGTCAAACAAAAGAAAATTAAAAAATATAAAAAGGAAATGTATAAAAAAAATAATTGAATTTAAATTTTTGTTAAAAAAATTCAATTTCAAACATAAATTTAATAACAATTGAAGAAAAATTATATTTCTTTAAATAAGTGTGTATAATTTCAGTTAAAACGTTAAAATATCGCGGTTACATAGTTTGACGATTTAGGGGAGAACATTACTGTTGTAAAGTTCGGACAACAAATTCCTTTCCTCCGAATGTTTCCAGACGAATGCGTCATGGGCTGCGCCACCGTATTTTGAGTTGATGGTCAACATTTTATGCTCGTGGTCAGTGTAGCCAGATGTGGGGATTTATCCCCAAATTGGGGATTTCATGAATAATTTGGGGAGAAAATTTCGTGGGGAGGGATTTGGGGATATTACATGCATTTTATCATATTTTTGGGGATTTTGAACAGTTTTAGTTTTGGCTTTATACTATTTATTCACATGTCGTGTTAACAAATTTTATTTTTTAAAAAATTGTTATCTGCGATTAAAAATGTCCATCAAATTGTTTCTAAATTTCGTTAGAAACACAAAAATGTTTGACATGCATTTCGGGACTTTTTTGTTTCTATGCACTTTCTAATTTAATATCAAAAAATGAATAAAATTAAAATTTAGAAACAAAGGGTTTCACTAAAGTTAATAAATATTATTACGAATCACAGGGAACCTGTACTGAACGCAACTGATTCGTTTGAAGCGTGCATTGGCCGAAAACGCATAGAATATGCGGCCAGACATGAAACCATAATATTTCATCATGACAACGCTAGGCCACATGTTGCAATACCTGTGTTTAGAATAAATTGGTTGGGATGTTTTGCCTAACCCTCCCTTATAGTCCAGACCGTGCCCTTTCCGACTAATATATGATTCGAGCGATGCTTCACTGTGAAACAGAGTATCCAATATTGGCTTGAATCGTTCTTGACCTCTAAAGATGAGCAGATCTTTTGGCTCGGAATCCATATGTTGTCAGAAAGATGGGAAAAGGTCATAGCTAACAATGGTCAATACTTTGAATATATTTATATTGTACAAAAGTTTAAAAATAAAATATAAAATTTATAAAAATCCCGTATTTTTAAGTTATACACCCAATATTAAATTGGTTTTCGGCAATGATTTAATTTTAAATGTATCCCTATGAAATTATTAAGACTGATGAAAGTTATTAGGACAAAAATAAATGACAGTACGATCAATAGAAAGTACAAAAAGATGGGACTGTAGCTGTGTGACTTTTCCATAGTTTTGCAATGACTTCTGTGAAAATGATAACGTGATTTTCCGCAACTTGTTCTATTTATAGCAACGAAAACAGCATTACTTAAATTAAACCAAGTTTTAAAGCATTAAAAAAGAAAACTTAAAAATGTTAAAAAATATGCAGTCTAGGATTATATTATCAAAAACTGAATTTTGTACAATAGAAATAATAAACCGGTATCGAATACAGCTTTAGCTGAAAAACGGTTAATCGGGTTTTCTTTATATGCAGTATTACTTCAGTTTTTCTTTTTTTTTTTTACTAAAATTTCAAATATATTTTTACAAAGGCATTGCAAATACAAAAAGTTAGAAAATTTTTTTCTATAACTAGCTTGACCCGGTGCGCTTCGCTACCCCTTTCGATGTAAAAATCGGTTCAGCCGTTTAGTAATTATTGTTTAAAAACTAAAGGTACCAATTTTACCCGTTTTTCCCCCTTTTTATCCCTTTCTGGTCCAAGTATTGAAAAAATTTATAGCCTATTGACGCTTCCAAGTAAGGATCTATCTACGTTCCAAATTTCAATAAAATCGGTTCAGCCGTTTAGGCGTGATGCTCAAACAAACAAACAAACAAATAAACAAACAAACTTACAAAGACATTTATATATTTATATAGATAATAAAATATTGGGGACAAAATTGGGGATTTCAATTATGAAATGAGGATTTTTGGGGACATCTATTATCAGCATGGGGACATGAGGTACAATTTTTCTGGCTACACTGGCTGCAGGTTTTATCCCATAGAGAAACATAGAGCGGAAACTAGAAAAAAACTCAAGCAAAATAATTACTAAAAATAATCACACATATGAGTGTTGTTTTTGTTTTTATCACTTAGGTTTTTGACAACTGAGTTAGGTCTTTGACAGGAGAGTTTCCGCTCTATGTATACTTCTCTATGTTTTATCCGACGTTCAACTCTCTAGTATATACACACAATTAATTTTAAAACATTTTAATTTGTAAACATCGAGAAGATTTATTCAGTACTCATTTTTTATTTTCTTGCAATATTAATAGACATAGTTTTATGTATATGATTAAATCATAATATTTATTTGGCCGTAGGTTTTGTTTGTATTTAATGCTTTTTCAGATTATTTGACACTAAATAATGAATTTCGAAAATGTTACTTATTTGTATAAGATCGTTTATGTAAAGTGTGCATATGTATGTAGTTATGTAAACATGTGTAACAGTTTTGTTTGTTTATTGCCTCTTAAATTTTACCCATATTGAAGCAATCAGTTGTAAAATTTCCATATATATATATATATACATGCATGTGTATATAATTTCAAATACAAATCGCATTTTAGTGGCTAAATTTTTTAATTTCGACCATGAATTTTACAGAAAATAATTTTTTTATGGCATATTGCTCACAAAAGTAAGGCGACCAGATTTTGAAAATGAAAATAGAGGACATAACAAAAATAAAAAATTTATTTGAATTCAATATTTTTTATATATTTTATAGAAAAATGTACGTTCACATGTATAGACGTAAAATAAATTAAAAAGTAACATATCGAGGTACAGTGGTTTAGAAACGTTTTTATTTGAAAATAATTCGGTATCTCGGGAACTATTTGAGATATTGTTACGAAATTTCACATGGTTGGAGCTGATGAATTCTCGAGATGATTTCCAGTTGTTTAGCTTCCTAGCGCTAATGGGGGCCAGGGCCTATATTCAAAAGCCTCTATCTTAAAAAACACAACGTTTCAGGAGAGTCAAAAAACTGTTTTTTTCGCGTATTACTTGAGTTATTAAAATTCGGTATTCTACAATATTGTTTTAAAGCAACTACTGAATCTCACATGTAATTGGTTTTTAAAATATTGAATTATTGGGTACTTTATGATAGATAGATGGTTTTTCTTCTCAAAATATTCAATAAGTATGTATGAAAATGATAAGATAAAAAAATAAATTATTTTGTTTTCAATGTAAAATTCATGTTCAGCATGGAAAAATTATTATGAAAACATAAATTACAAGAAGAAATTATTTCAAAAAAGTATTTGAAAAGATAGAGGGTTTTGCATTCGGAAAAAATTAATTGTAGATGAGGGCTGTTTTACTGAACATTTTACAATTAAAAAGTAATTTTCGTGAAATATCTAATATAATTTACATATTGTTTAATGTATTTTTCAGATTCGTGAACTTTCTTTAAAATAACGTATTTTGATTCATAGTATTTTCCAAATACTGTACAACTGTTATTAGTGTTGCACTTGATTGTTATTATTGCCTCCGCACATTTAATCGTTATATTACTTTTTTCTCCACAGCTGGACTAGTTTCTGGCAGACTAAAAGCTATTTGAACAAGTTTTAAACATTCTGTAAAGGATATTGATTCTGTACATATAAAGCTTACAATAAGAAATTAAGTATTACTGTTTATTTTCAAAGTTCACTATGAACAGAACAAGCGCGGCACGACATTTTCCATACGCTTTGACAGATATATCGTGAAATTAAATTTGTTTTAATTTATAAAAATAATAATTAATAATGCTTTTAAAAATTAAGATGACAAAAGATGACAGATTATGGAAGAAGTTGACAGAAAGAGGACACAGACTTTATAGATGGCCGCCAGTTAAAATAGATGATTGTCCTCTAAAAAAGAGGATGTATGGTCACCTTAACTAAAGGCATAAACGGATATCGTAAATTTCTATTTTTTCCATTTCATACTTTTGCTATCCCAAAAAAACCTTTAAAAAATATGAATCTACAACAATTTTATTCAAAGCTCTACAAAATATTTCAACTCTAAAAAGTACTCGAAAATGTGCATACATATACATATATTGTATTTTTAGTAAGGTTATGTAATATTATAAAACTAAAAACTAAAGCCCTTTCAATATTTATTTTTTTCTTTTCGCTTTTTGATTTCATTATATGAATTTATAAATATGAGTATGTATTGTTTTTATCAGGGACCGAAAATATCTGTTATTTTTGAATTTTTAAAGAAAATTATGGGAGAACAATGTGAAGCATACCATTGTGTTATTTTTGTATTCATATTTTTTCGAGCAGAAATAAGACTTATTTTAGTATTGGTTTATTTGTTACTAAAACAAATTCAGCAATTAGTAAATAATATTAAGTATTTTTATGTTTTAGCCGCAAAGGTTTTTACGAAATTGATAACTGTTGAGAAAACCGGTTATATATTGACGAAGATCTTAATGAGAATTAGAATAAGAAATTTTTTATACCGTGCCCACGGAAACTCGCTTTTACACTCTGTACCCGCTACGTAAGTACAGAATTAAGATTTATTTTTGGAGATTTGCGGTACAATCTATCTGAAGAGAATTTGGAAGCAATTATGGGTTTAAAACTTAATGCTGATATTTTTTTAATATAACTATATTTAATTTTAATGATTTTAAATTTCTGTATAAATTAGAGGCGTATAAAAAGAGGCAAAATATATTTGGCAAAGTTGTAGCTACGCATTATTGGCGATGCTCAGTTAAACCTAAGTAAGAACTGTCAAAGCACAAACAGATGAAAAATAAAATAAACAATTCAGCACAGAAGTGGTTTTTATACCCACCATCAAAAAAGTTTTGGGTATATTAATTTTGTCATTCCGTTTGTAACATATCAATATTGGTCGTAGAACCAAAAAGTAATAAGATTCTAAGACTACCTCCTATGTCCGTTTGTCAGATGAAAACACGATAGTGCCCAAACGAAAGAAGCTTGCTGACTGAGAATTTCCACAAATACTCTATGTTGATAAGTTTGTTGGATATTTAAAATGGGCAATATCGGTCCATGATTTCACCTAGCTCCCATTCTAAAGTCCCCCCGGAATACCGTTTGAGCAGTCATAAATATGATGAAGTTTTGCACAAATTAGTTCAAAGTACTCTGAAATTATACTGTAAAGTATGGCGAAAATCGTTTTATAAGTTTGTCATTCCGTTTGTAATTTCCACAATATAATTTTCCGACCCTATAAAGTATATATATTCTGGATCCCTTTAGATAGCGGAGTCGATTAAGCCATGTCCGTCTGTCTGTTGAAATCAATTTTCTGAAGACCCCATATATCTTCAGGATCCAAATCTTCAATAATTCTGTCAGACATCAGCAAAATTCGACCATAAATAACGGAGATATGAGCAAACCTCTGGAAACTTCATCAAAAAAAGACAATTTATTGCATGCTTTGACAAAAAAGCAACAAAACGTATGCTTGGATGTGTGTTGGTTTCATTGCTTTGCGTAATTTTTCGTTTGTAACTTCTACATTATAATATGTTCGTCAGCAATTGAATGTAAAATTTTTAAAAGTTTTGTTGATATATTTAGGATGCTATACGCTGAAAGTGCGCAATTAATGCATCCACAACAAAGGTGTATATAAGATTCGGCATAGCCGAATATAGCATTCTAACTTGTTTTTAATAAAATTTAAAATATGTATTGCCATATTTATATGAAAATGTATGGCAATGCTAACAAAATTGATAGTTCATAATCCATTATGCTTGGGGTTTTAAACGCGTTTAAACAAAATTTTGATTAAGTTAATCAAAGTTCACATTACATTTGAGATGATTAAGTTGACAGTAACATGATTAAGTTGACAAATAAAAAAAACAACAAACAGATTATCAGCAGATTATTTACACTTATTAATGATGGAATTGTGGACATTGATGTATTGGTTACAGTAAACATGTACAACTATATTTTTTTTTAAGTCGAAATGTCTTCTCAATTGCATCCACTTGTTAGTTAAACGTAGATTAACACGCTGTTATATTAAACCTGAAACAAATTTAGCCGGGCTTTAACCAATGATTGTGTTTCAAAACAATCACGCATACCTAAATTGGAGCGTAAGGCGTTTTTTACTTGTCAAAAATTCTCATGCCCATACAATTTATATGCAGCATACCGAAATAACGCGACGGCAACGCTTTGCAATTGGAAAATCCGATTTTGACAGCGCGTTTAATAATGAAGTTAGTTGCAAAACACAACAAATGTAAACACATACATACAAAAGGAGAAACAAATATGCAAGAAACACATTTTTTAAACTTTAATATTTAGTTTCTTTGATAAAATTTTAGTTTACAAATCACGAAACAAAAATCAGAAACACCAATACTGCAATGTACTTTATTGTTTAAATAATCCGGGTTGTTATATATATTTTTTTTAATAACCTTGTTTTTATTGTTTGACGTAGCGTTGGCGCTTTTATTTAGGTATGACATTTCAGCGTTAAAGCTAAGCGTAAAGAAACGTTCCGCCTTACGCTTTTATTTAGGTAGGCCAGTAACTGGCCTAAACAATAAAGTACATTGCAGTATTGGTGTTTCTGATTTTTGCTTCGTGATTTGCAAACTAAAATTTTATCAAAAAACTAAATATTAAAGTTTAAAAAATGAGTTTCTTGCATATTTGTTTCTCCTTTTGTATGTATGTGTGACGAACCTTTGACTGAGAGTGGATCTGGCACGCTGGTGGTCGCACAGCATTAGCTCGTCGGATTGGGATAGGTTCTTGTCCACTCAGTTCGGTTCAAATATAAACTAATTTGGCTTGAGATTTTACTATCCTCGAATTCTAGATTATCCTAAAAAAGAACTAAAATCATTTAGATAAAAAGACAAAAATTATGTTTGGACAATATTCGAATTTGGTTCCTATACAGATATGATGTTTTCATGCCTCAAATTCAGTTTCTATATATGCAGTTTTCTGGTAAAATCAAGTATTTAAAATTTGTCCTATCGAATTGAAATTGATTTCAAATGGTTATTTTTCCTTAGTAACAGAAAATCGATAACATATATCAACAATAAATAGCAGTGACAGCTAAGTCTTAGGTTCTCAATTGTCATTTTCATTCAATACGTAACTATTATGGATCGACTCTGAAATCGTACATATTCTTAAAGAGATTTATTGTTTAAGATGCTGTGCATGGACTACACCGATCAATTGCCCTTTTAGGTTCTCCACTTCATATTGATTTTGCCCAATTCGTCTACTTATGCGGCATTTCAACCATGGCCTGCATAATTTGGCATTTATAGCTTTTGAAAAGTTGCTCTGTACAAAGTTTTTTCGGTAGACTTCTTGGCCCTCTCTGAAATTTACTATTTTAGATCTTTTGTTATAAGATCTAGCATTTCTTTCATACGCCGCATGCATCTTATCCTTCATTTTCTGGTGTATTATTTGCATTTGACCAGGTTTAGGTAATATTAGTGTTTCACCATCTTCGATGCAATTAAGTTTCCTCATGATCTCGTACGCATCAGCATGAGTTATCATATTATACCCTGTCAAAGCAAAGTATGGTGTTACACCTGTAGATGCATGGACACTTGTTCTTAATGAATTTTCAATCTTGCTCAGGTTTTCATCCCACCTAGATTGGTCCTCTTGCAGGTAACTCCTTATACTGGACAGAATCGATTGGTTTACCCTTTCACTGGCATTTGCTTGTGGGGCGTGTATAGGTGATCTTATGTGTTTAATTCCAAACGTCTGCATCAATTCTTTAAATGTTTCTGATGTGAATTGTTTCCCGTTGTCCGAATGGAGTTGTTCTGGAACACCAAATTTGTAGAACACTTCATCTATTAGGAATTTATTAAAGACTTTTGTTGTAGCTTTAGCCAATGCTTTCAGCAATACGAATTTCGTTTTGTGATCTAAGACTATAAAAATAAAAGTATTTCCAGCTTTTGTTCTGGGATATGGACCTAGAAAGTCTATATAAACTTTTTGAAAAGGTCGTTGAGTTACAACTTCATTTCCCATAACTGGTCTTAGTGTTTGTTTTGGATGTTTAATTTCCTTACAAACATCACAGGTTTTTACATAATCACGTATATCTTTTACCATCGATGGCCAATAGAAAAATTCTCTTACGTTATATAAGGTTTTTGCAGTTCCTCCATGAGACGTGTTGTTTATGTGCGCTTTTCTTACAATTTCGTGCTTTAAAGCTTCTGGCAACCATATCTTCCAACAATTGTTTTCATAATCTTCATCTTCTCGATTGAATTTCACCTTTTTGTAGATTATATTGTCCAAAATTTTTAGGTCTGGTAACCTTTCTTGATTTTGTAAGATTGTATCCATTATAGAAGTATACTGGGGATTTTTAAACTCTTCAGAATCAAAGTTTAGTATTTTGTTCTGTTCCAATTGGAGTTCTTCCATATCGAGTCTGGATAGCATATCTGGAACTACATTTTTACTGCCTTTTCGGTGTTCGATGTTGAATTTAAAACTTTGCAGCTTTAAGCTCCACCTGGCAAGTCTTCCATTAAGGTCCTGTTGTCTCATCAACCACTTCAATGATGAATGATCTGTTATGACCGTAAAATCCATCAGTTCGATGTATTGTCTAAACTTTTCAATGGCTAACACGACGGCTAAGCACTCTTTTTCTGTTGTGGAGTAGTTCTTTTGGGCCTTATTTAGTTTTTTTGAGAAATATTCTATCGGATGCTCTCCTCCATCTTCATCCTTCTGAAACAGAACTGCTCCCACTCCCACATTTGATGCATCGCATTGCACATAGAAGTGTTTTTCAAAATCCGGACTTAAAAGTATTGGGCTGGAAACTAGGCGTTGCTTTAATTCGTCGAATGCTATTTTGGCTTCTGGAGTTAGGACAAACTTAGATGATTTTTTTAGCGTATCGGTCAATGGTGCTGTGATGGTAGAGAAGTCGTGAAGGAATCTACGATACCAACCTACTGTACCCAGGAATTTTCTTACATCCTTTGCTGTTTTCGGCGGATTTATGTTCAAAATTGCTTCGATTTTACCTCTATCTGGCTTGAGCATTCCTCCTCCAACGATATAACCGAGGTATTTTACTTCTTTATGACAAAATTTCGATTTTTCCATATTTATCGTGAGTCCAGCGGCTGTTAGTCTGTCTCCTACAACTTTTAGTAGTTCCATGTGGCTTTCAAAGTCGCTTGACACCACTAGCAGATCATCTAGGTAGACGAAGATCTTGTCTTTCAATTCAGATGGCACCACTTTGTCCATCAGTCGACACAAGCGTTGTGCAGCATTGCACAGGCCAAATGGCATTACTTTAAACTGGTAATGTGGCCTTCCTTGAACGGTGAATGCTGTTTTTGGGCGGCTTGATTCCTCTAAAGGAATCTGCCAAAATGCATCCTTTAGGTCTATCGCTGATATATAATGTGTGTCTCCTAAACGTGCTAGTAAACCATCAATGTTTGGAAGGGGGTACGCATCCTTTTTAGTAACTTTGTTTAGCTCTCTCGCATCCAAACATAATCTGTTTTTGTTAGGTTTAATAACTAAAGTGGTCCTATTATTCCATTCTGCTTCTTTTGCGATTTCTATTACATCTCATTCTAACATCCTGTCCAGCTCTGCGTATGTTAATTTTTGAACCGCGGGACTTACCGGGTAGTAACGCATCTTCTTTGGTGTGGCGTCTCCCGTCTCTATGATGTGCATCTCTAGATTCGTTTTACCTAATCCATATTTTGTATGACATTTGAAATGTTGTTTAACTTCCTCTAAAATGTTAAGTTGTCGTTCATTTAACTGGTGAATTTTGCAATTTTCCTCAATATCTAACGAGATTTCATTTATAGAACGATTTTGAGTGCATATTTTTATACCGATTTGTTTCCAAAAATCATATCCTAAAATCAATTCCTGCTGTAAATTTGGGACTAAATAGAGTACTATTTCCTTCTTTTCTAAACCTACATTAGCTAAAACTTTTACTTTTCCTATTATTTGGTGTCCATTACCATCCGCTGTTCTTATCGCAGATTTGAAATCTAATATTTTACAGGCCATTCTCTTAACGTTTTCAAAGCAATTTTTCCCTAAGCAGCTTATAGAAGCTCCGCTGTCCATTAGTCCTTTTAACGTTATACCGTTAATCTCTAGGTCCATGTATGGTCGTATGTCTGTGTCCGATTCAAGTCGAGTTGAAGCAATTTCTCTTCTCTCTGCCTTTCTATTTCTATATCTATCCCTAGTCTTAATGATTTTTTCATTTCTTTTCGGAACAAAATCACTAAATATTCTCTCTCGAACTTTTTCGTAATTTGCTAAACGTTGATCGTACGATAAAAATTGAGATTTAGAGTTGTTGTTCAGATTAGGTGTTTGTTGTATTCCTAAACTCATATTGTTATCAGTATTGTTATGTGTTTGGTTGTTTTCTTTAACTATATCTCTTTCCAAATTTTCATCTATTGTTCTAAGCTTATTGTTGACATTATTATTGTTGTTTGGTAATGTTGGTTTCTGCGGATTTGTTACTGGTTTACTTATGAACATGCCGCACCAGTTCTCACCATGTTCTTCTACTGGTTTCCCGAACATCTTGGACATTTGGGTGTTATCACCTTCTCGAACCCACATTTGTAACAGAAAAGGTTTCTCTGTTCGGAGTTACAATCAACAAACGAGTGTCCTACTACTTTGCAGTTCCAGCAAATCAATTGTCTGGGTGAGTTAAGTTTAATTGCCTCAACATCGTTTGTTTGGTTTTCCATTGTATGTTCGAAATCCACTTCGTTGACACGCCTGTTGTTGTATGAACGAATATTGTGTCTTTTAGATATATTCCTTTCGGCTCTTCTACATTCTTCCAACAAATGATCAAAGGTGTTGATGTTTATGGGGTAGATCAATTGATAAATTCCATCCTTAAGGTTATCTTTAACAATTCTTACCAATTCCTGCTCTCTTACATCTCTACTGAGTTGATTTTTTAGTGTGATAATTTCTCCAATGAATGCTTCAGAGGGCTCCGAGGGATGTTGCCTTCTTTCCATAATGCATCTCTGAATCTCGGAATCACTTTCAAATCTTCTAAATTTGCGGATAAGATTGTATTTGAGTTGTGGCCATTCGCAATATGGGTTTTCGCGACGGAAAGTCCAAAACCATTCATGGGCGCTTCCAGATAGCAGGTGGTGAAAACCTTTCATCAAAGTAGCCATTGGACAATTATAATCCAATTGTAAAGATTCCACTCTGAAGACGAAGTCCTCTACGGTGAATGACTTTCGGCTGCCATCGAACTTTATTCCCCATTTTTCCAGTTCTAATGGAGTGTTTATGCGCTGATAAGATTGTACATTTTGAAATGTAATCGGCTGTTGTTGTTGTTGATGCTGTTGATGGTTTTGTTGGTTTTGCTGATATTGTTGATTTTGTGTTGAAACGTATTGTGGCCTATTGTTTGAATTTTCTTCGAGGTTTCTTATCTGCGTTGGCTGACTGGGTGTTATATTCATCGAATCAAACGAACAATTTCGTTCGGTTCTCACAACTTCCCGAACTATTTGTGGAACCATTTGTTGTAGCGTCTCCTTGACTTGCGTCAAGATGGCTGCTTGTGATGCTCCAACTGATGCACTAACGTAATCACACAGAGTTAAACCATCGTTGTTTATAACTGTTTCATTTCCATTTCCTACATTCTGGTTTAAATTTAACACTCGTTGCGAATTGTATTGTTGCCTAACTTCCTGAGCAAACTGAGAACTAAACTGCGGTGAAGTTATAGTCGTGTCTGTATTCGGTGAGGATGTCATTGGCGGATTAGTTACCGGAATTTGTGGGAATGCTAAAGACATTAGTGTGGGAATAACATTTGTCTTTAAACTATAAATATTATTTCTTTTTGATCGTTATATACTCTATTTGCTTTTAAAAATTATTATCAATTAATTATTAAAATTTTGTTAATATACTTTTGTTATTTAATTGTTGTTAATATATTTTTGTTAATATATTATTGTTATTATATTATTATATTATAGTTATTATATCAGTATTACTATTATTATATTATTGTTATTACATTGTTGTTATTATATTATTAGGAAAATAAAAGTAATGTTTATATATATTTTTGAAATTTGAAAATGATATTGTATGTAGTCATGGAGGAGTAAACGAAACCAACAGGTAATGATGTGAATTAAAAGAAAAAGGCAATGTAAGTGTGAAATAGGGGCTTCTAGAATGTAGAGTAAAGGTGACCAGAAGCCAAGGTTGGCTGAAATAGTGCCATAATAGGGGAGGGCAACCTTCGAAGACAACTCCGACCAAGTCTTCACTGGAAAACGCAACTTCCTATCATATGATTACAAAACCATGTCGCATGTCCGTCTGATATACTAGGTATTGCAACTCGTAGTGTACTGTCCAATGTTAAATGTTACTTTTTGATGGCACGAAAATCTAATAAATGTTGGCGAACTGAGTGGACAAGAACCTATCCCACATCCGACGAGCTAATGCTGTGCGACCACCAGCGTGCCAGATCCACTCTCTGTCAAGGTTCGTCACATATGTGTTTACATTTATTGTGTTTTGCAACTAACTTCACTATTAAACGCGCTGTCAAAATCGGATTTTCCATTTGCAAAGCGTTGCCGCCGCGTTATTTCGGTATGCTGCATACAAATTGTATGTGCATGAGAATTTTTGACAGGTAAAAAACGTCTTCCGCTCCAATTTAGGTATGCGTGATAGAGAAGCAAGTCGTATCGGCGTAGCTAGCCGCTTAGCCGATTTCGAAATACTTCGGTATTTCGTTCGTACTTGAATTACCAACACTGTTGCCAGATAATTTTGGTATAAAATCATCAAAGTTGGACTAAAAAATCGTTAAAGTAATTTTGAAATCGTTCAAAAAATATCAGAAGAATTAAAATACCTAATTTTTGAAGGAATTTGTTGATTTGGTTAGAAAAAACTATCAAATATAAAATTTACATATACATGTGTGTTAAATATAAGAATCATGTTTTTATACAATCATGTTTTTATACAAAAACAAAAATCTATCGTAGCAGTTATGTGATTTTAACTTACTTCTTAAACTTTGTTTAAAAAACAAAATAAAGAGTTATGTAAGTTTTCATTTAATTATTTATTATTTTATTGGACATATATGCATGATACACATAATTATCGCGCGAAATTATCGTATGTTATTATTAATTATTAAATTTCTTTGCTTTGGCTGGTATGATCAATACAAAATTTTAAATCCGATACAATAACTGGTTGTTTGTAACTAGTTTATTTCAAAAGCTATTTACAAAACCTGTTTTTGATTTGTATGTATAAATAAGTTTCTCAAACTAGTTTACCACCATAAACAACTTATAACAAGTTTATAGCGTAGGTGTAAATGCACTATTATATTTATTTTAAAGTAAAAATAATAGAAAACTGAAAATTTTGAAAATAGAGTTTAAAAAATTTGCAAATAAATTCAATAAATTTGATAAAATGGTGGATTAACAAAAATGATCTTAATTTGTTTGTTTGTTGGTTTTAAAATTTGTCTGTGCCACAACATATTTTGACGCTTCTTCAAACATTCATTTGAAAATTAACAAACCTTATAATTTGTACAAGTGATTACTGGAAGCTACGGGATTACGTTCGTTTACTTTTAAAAATTTGTAACGAAAGAGCAAGAGAATGTTAAAAGTGACAGTTCGTTGATAGAGAACTTAATATTTGTTACAAGACATTTAAATGCTTTTTCAATCATATACATAGAAAAATTTGCGTTGTTAGTTTACAAAATGGTATTATAGATGTCAATTGGCAGCTATCATTTTCTGTTGCCAAATTGGCAACCAGAAATTTGTGGTTGCCCTCTTACAACTCAACTGAAGTTCAATTGCCATCCATAATCGATTCATTCAAGTCCATTTTTGGACTTTAAAATTAATTGGCAAGATATTAAAGGTATATGTTAGGATTACTTTGTATACTTGGCAAGTACATAGGTATTTGTTCCTGAGATGATTTAATCGTTGGAGTCGAATCTCTTTTCGCCGAGCCATTTTTAATGTTTGAAAACAATAGTCACTCGGGACTAAACCCGGAGATTAGGGAGAATGAGGGAGCAATTTCTAACCTAATTCATGGATTTTTGCCATGGACACTGCTTTTTTGCCATGGACACACTAGAGTGCATCAAGATTGTATGAAAAGGTTTCCTGATAATCTGACCTAAGCAACCAGTGAAATACGCATAGGAACTCGCTTATCCCCCAAAAATAAATTTCAGTGAATTTATCAATAAAATTGGGAATTTTGCATAAGAAAATCTTACTAAAATATTAATTTTGCATTCCCGAATAACCTTTTAATGAAAAAAAATTTAAATTTTTTCAGTTTTTGTAAAAATGTTGCCATTAAATAATATATTGAAAATAATAAATGAAATAAAAAAAAATAATTTAATTTAAAAGAATCGAAATGTGTACCTGGACTATAATATTCTGAATAGGTTTTACTTAAAAGTCATAACAGTAAGAAAATTTGGCTCATTCGCCAAAATATGGCAAACAAGTTAGTTTTTTCGAAAATCGCAAAATTTATATCGCATGTACGGAAAAACTATAGGAGGTATTGTCATACTTTTTTCACATTTTTATTTTCTATTATATTGTCAATAAATTCACATTTTTATTTCCCATTATATTGTCAATAAATCCCAATGTGCTGATAAAAAAAATCTTAAATTTGTCTAACAAAACTTTTAACAATTTGAAAATGGAGTTTCGAAAGTGCCGTTAAAAAAATGTAATTTGTTTGGTCATACCTGCGAATAGGTTAACGGTATCCAAGAAGACAAAAACTCATACAAAAGTTATTTACTATTTATATTTTTATAAATTTATAAATTAGCTTTTATTTAAATATTTCTCAAACATTTCTTGTTCTGGGGAATATTTAATAACTTTAATTTTTTTTAACCAATTCTTGTCTTTTATATCTCATTACACAGAAAAAAGAAATTCATAATTGGAATGAATTTTGTAATAAGTATTATTAATCGAACATGCCTTTTTACCAAACTTTTTTCTTTCAGAATAGGAACATGTTCATAAATATTATTAAATTGTACATGACGGAATTTTTTGCTTTTTTGCATACATTTGTTGATATTTTATAATAAATTGCATTACATATTGGCTTAGTTAAAAAATGTTTGTAAAATAGCTCCATATTGACAAATTATTCAAGACAAACCAACCAAATCTGAAACGTAAAAAATATCATTAAACATAACTTAGCATCCATTAACATTAAAGCATTTCATCACCTTCAAAAAATGGAGTCAATTTCACGCATATTTTCTCATTATATAGCTGAAATCATAAAAAAATAAAAATTTCCATGGAAAACTTCAAGCAACATAAAAATATAAATGAAATTTTAAATATTTTTTTTCGAGCCTTCTAGATTTTATTTGAAAACAAAAAATATAAACAAAATCATTCCATTTAAGAAATTATTTATAAATGTTATGAATTGAAATCAATGAAATCAAATCATACTATTTATCATAGGGTAACATAGAGACGAGACGGAATTGTCAAAAACCTATCTCTTGCAGCAACAAAATACATGTTAGTCAATGTATTTTGTTGTTTTATCATACATATAATTTGTTGTTTTTTTGTTTGACAATACGGAGTGTCTCGTCTCTATGTATAATTCTCTATGCTATTTATGTTGAAACTTTTCTCTGTGTAGAACGACAATTACGTACACATTTCGATTCTTTTACATTAAATTGAAAAGTAATTATTTACAAAAACCAAAGAATAACAAGAGGGGAAGCCTCTCAATTTTTTTACAACAACAACTTCTATCTCTTCTCACATACAAGTAGTATGTGAATTCAACACACTTGAGAGAGAGATTTGACTTCAAAACTTTTTCTTAAAAATTGCAATTCTAATACACTCTCTCACAGACACATAATATTCTTTTATTTTTTTCCACACATATTTACCATTAAAGTAACCGAAACATGTATATTTTGCACAAACGAAAAATATTTTTTTTTTTAAATTTTTTGGCTTTTAATTTTTGGTGGTTGAAAAGCAGAAAAATCTATTTATAAAATCTTTACAGGTCAAATATACATTAAAGAATTTGAGAGTTGTTTGAATTTTTAAATTTAATTGTAATAAAATCTTGATATAATTTTTAAGGTCGTTTTTTTACAACTCTGTGTGTTTGAGGAGTGTGGTGAAAGTGGTTTGAAAACCAATACATATAAACAAAATGTTACCAATATATTCATAGAGTTAGGTTTTTTATGACAATCGATTTAGGTTTTATTTGACAGCGTTTCACTTTTTGTTATTATTCTTTGACAAAAACTGAAAAAATTAAATTTGTTTTCCCTTGTAAATGCACCTCAAAACTTCAGCAACGTTGCGCCACCAGTTAACGTTATCCTATTATCCTAATATTTTACACACATCCTAATATTTTAGTACATAGAACAATTCTAGAGGGGAGACGGTCAAAATTCGCAATTTTATTTTTTTTGGAGCGCTCTAGTGTGCACCCTTGCATTGTCCTGGTGAAAAAAATAACTTTTTTTTACCAAATGATTTTCCTCATTAAATCACACGATTGCGATAGTGAACAACGACCTTCTTCTGTAAAGCTTGAAACCACTGAGCCATGCGAGTTGAATCGCTCGCACTTGCAATCGTCAATTAACCAACACCATATCGTTAATTTTTTGCAATTGTATCGGGTGTAGAAATCTCAATTGGGCGTCCCAAATGTGCGGCATCGTCCGTGCAGGGGCTTGGTTTGAGAGATGTTTTTTTTTCCAATGGCTGTCAACACAAACTAAATGACGCAGCTTGTTCAGAGTCAACTGACAGATGCCTGTTGACAGGAGCAGTATTGGCCTTTCAGTTAAGAGGCGTCACGTAAAAACGTAAGGAAATTCTCCATCATGCGACTTGCCTTTTAAAATCATCAAAATGTTGATCGTGCTGTAAAGTGGCATCCATCTTAATTTTCATCTCGTAGTAAATGGTTGTGAAGAGCGGTAACCGTGTATTTACAAAATCTTTGGGACACAAATTATCTAATCAATCGAAATCACAATAAAACAAGTCTTATATACGCCGTTACAAAGGTCTTTGAAATATCTATTATTGGATATCCTATTGTCTATATTAATGACTTAGTAATACAGATATAGATCAAAACAAGTAAGAAAGTATGGTCGGTCAAGCCCGACCATATAATACCCTACACTAAGAAATGAGCAAAAACATTTTTCTTTCAAAATTTCAATAATTTATATTCGTGAGCGATTTTCGGAAGTGGGCCTTATATGGGAGCTATGACCAATGATGTACCGATCACCATGAAATTAGGTAGTGTGATTAATGTCTATATGAAAGTTATTTATGTTACATTTTATGTGTATACAAATATTTTTAGGAGATTTATGCTCGTTAAAGTGATTATCGGAAGCAGGCCTTATATGGGAGCTATGACTAATTATGGACCGATCATCATAAAATTTGGTGACATAAATTCTGTATATATAAAACTTATTTGGAGAAAAATTTGTGTAGATACCTATATAAATTAAACATTTATGACCGATAAAGTCCAATTTCGGGAGGACATTTGTATGGGGGCTAGGTGAAATAATGGATCGATTTCAGCCAGTTTCAATAGGGTTTGTCCTTGGGCAGAAAAAATGATATGGACCAAATTTTATCGAAATATCTTCAAAAATGCGACCTGTACACTGCGCACAAGGTTTACATGGACAGACAGCCAACCAGCCAACCAGACGGACGGACGGACATCGTTTAATAGACTCAGAAAGTGATTCTGAGTCGATCGGTATACTTTAAGGTGGGTGTTAGACTAATATTTTTGGGCGTTACAAACATCTGCACAAATCCATTATACCCTCCCCACTATGGTGGTGTAGGGTATAAATAGGTAAAACATCGAAGTTGTCCTGTTTTTTTTTTTATTTCACAGCCATTTGTAGGCCCATTGTATAGATTTTAAATAGCAACCTAGCCGGGAGAATTCCCGATATATTGACATATGAATCATGTATCTAAGTTATTCGGGGGCAACAGAAAGTTGATTGCAACGGACGGTCATGGCTATATCGACTCCATAATCTATTACGATCTAGAATATATACTTTGTGGGGTCGCATATGAAATATGTAGAAATTAAAACGGAATGACAAAATGTATATATACCCTCGCCACTCATGGTGAAGGTATACAAATATTAAAGTTTTTGATTCATTGATGGGATAATGTGCATATAGATATCAATAAAATATGCCCTAGCAAATCGATGACATTTCACATAAAAATGTGTAATTCGGATAATTAGTCATTTTATATGCATTTGCATATAATCCACTCCCTACAAATAATAAATTAGTGAAAAACACAACTAAGCTGATGTACAAAAAACCGAATTAATAAGCTTTACCTAAAATTATGTAATTTCATTATGTAACTTTATTTCAAATTGTAGAAAGTATCGATACCTTTATGTCGCTGCCGATACTCGTGTTGTTTACTGCCATCACATTTGGAAATGTGTTTTATTCTTTCCAATTTGATAGATTGAATTATTCGGTAAAAAGTGTAATTATTCATTTATATTTAACCTATTTGTTGTTACTTTTTTTGTTACTCCCAATAACAAATTTAGAAAAACATAAAAAGTCTACAATCTCCATCGGTTCACATTAAGGAATCGAATGTGGTAATCGAAATATAATTGCGATATCAAAATTATAATAATATGTACTAAATTTCTTGCTCAATAACGAATACCATAATCTCAAATAAGAAAATTACGATAAATTTTACTCGATATCGGATGCGGTAATTCGGCCACACGCCTGAAGATGATAATACCTTAGACAATTATTTGTTGATAATATAACTGATAAGTGACCATACTTTTAATTTTAAGCAACATAGTTAAATTTCTTTTCGGATAAATGTTTTGATCGCCGAAACATTTAATATTTTGTATGCGTTAGTATTTAAGAGAATTAGGGAAATACGTTTGACATTTTTAAACCCACAAATCGTTCAATATGGGTAAACTTATTAAATATTTTCGAAATATATAAAAATTATTTCAGTTATACATATTTTTGTTTTTCTGTTGTTTTTGTTTTAATTGCTTAACTTAAATACTGTATTCAAATATAGATGTATTTTTATGTTTTATTTGCAATTCAGTCAAAATTCTGTAATTACTACTAGTATTATTGATATTACGTTTAAATTTTACATATCTTATATTATAGCACCGAGTACAAATACTTTGTGAGCAGCAATAATTTCATTATTAACATAATCAAATACTAAGAGACAATCGGTTAATTGTTATGCACTGTAATTCTAACTATCGTGTATAATATGGTAACTACTCCTATATTAAAAATAAATTGATAACATTTAAAACAATAATGTCGAACAAGCCTACAAAGAGCCTTCTCCTGAAATCTAAAAAGGAGAGAAAACAAATATTATGAAAATTGTAAAAATGTATATGAAAAATTTAATATAAAAGCTTACCTGAGAATTTGAACTATCACTTTCAACTTGTTCCGAATAACAATGCTTATAATTAAGATAGTCTAAAAGTCTTCTTGGCAATGGCAATGTTTGTATTAAATCCTTTCTTACTACGGCTTTTAATATTACAAATCTTAAAGCAAAAAAAGTTATAATCTCTACAGATATACGAATGTTTAAATATATAATATACCTGCACATGTGCTGTAAACTTTGTACGTGCTTAAATCTAGATACCGGATTTGTCAACTGCACACGCATTGGTCCATGTTCTGGCCTTCGATGTAAAAAGAATAAATATCTGAAAAAAAAACAATTATGTAGTATGGAAATGGAATATGTTTGTTGTAGATTTTGTAACTTACCTGCCACTTCGCGAGTGTTCTACAGCTTTTTCAATAAATTCGGTTATTGTTTGCGACTTGAATTTAGCATACGACCCAAATGAAAATGTGCCTTTCATAGAAGAAAATAAGCATTTTTAAGTAACATAACAAATCTTATCAGTTTTATATTTAATTAGATAACACAAACCTTGGTCCTGTTCAATCCGAACATGTCGAACGCAATTGTTTAGTTTGAAACTGAGAGAAAATATGTAATGATCATCGGAGCTATCGCGTACTATAAAACTTCCATCTGGCTCATTAGACAAAACTTTTTCCGCTGCCTCACTCGATAGTGGACCCCAGTACCAGCCATACTTGAAAAGATAATAATATTCAAATGTTCAATTTTATTAAAAAATCGAAACTGGCCTGAAAGAAAATATTTTTTTTAACTTTATCTTTATATCAACAATGAAAAACGAAAAACAAAAATAATATAAACAATAAAAATAACATAAGTAAATTATATATACGAATCATACATAATGCTGCATCGATTTGTTAGGGCATATTTTGTTATATTTTATTTCAAAATGCATATTTATGCGCATATTATCTAAATTATAAATACAAATTATTTTTTATGAAAATAGCATTGAAAATATTAATGATCTGAATATTTAAAACTTAGTGATATGGTAAAAGAAACAAGCATTGAGTCTTCCTTCTTTATTAGCAATTGAAAATAACATTTTCAACACATTTTGGTTAAAAAAAAGTTTAAACTTTTTTTAAATAAGTATCAAAAATGTATTATTTTTGAGATAAATATATTTTTTCCTCCTAATTAGAGTGTTTAAATGAGTATTAATACGAATATGTTAGAATTAATATATCATCTGTATATCTGTTTTTCGGAAAAACAATTATAATAAGGACTGAGATCGAAAAATTTTTAACATACATATATGTTAATAAAAATGAAACCACTAAACTTACAATTTTTAATATTTTTTTATTTGATTAAAATTATTGTTACAATTTACAAAAAAAAAATTATTTTTATAGTTCTAATCTAATAATAATGATGAAATTTTGATCCTTTTCGAAAAGCCTTCCATTATGGTTTTTATAGTGCTGTATGTCACTTTTTTCGAACAGGTTGTCCATCTCTGTTTAAAATCTACTACACTTTTTGACACCTTTTTTGTGCTCTTCAATTCTCTTTTAACAATAGCCCAATATCTATCCACTGGACTCAGTTCCAGACAGTTTGCCTCTCTTGGTACAAATACGACATTATTGGTCTTGTACCACTCAAGACCATTCTTACCAAAGTGACAGATGCCAAATCAGGCCAAAAATAAATGGACACATTAAGAAGTCTAATGAATGGAAACATCCTTTTTTGTAAACATTCCTTGATGTAAATTTCGGTATTTATAGAGCCCTATGTATCAAATGATTGGCTTCTTTTCCCGCAACTGCATATTGCTTGCCATACCAAGAACTTTTTGCAAATTTTTTCTGCTTTTGGAACCAAAATATTTCTTCAACATTCCCTCGAGCATCAGCAACATCAAAATTTTGACCCGGAAGCTGCGAAATATCGGCCAGAACATACGTTTCGTCATTCATTAAGCAGCAGGAATATTTTTTTTTTTTATAAAACTTGACTTCAATTACCGTGCTCTGTCTTTGGCCTCTAAATTTTTAGCAGAGTTCCTTTTAAGAACTTTTTGAGCCTTGTATGCTTTTAAACCTGCATTGGCTTTAACTTTTCGTACCAAATATTCCGAATACTGACCTAACCGGGCTGCTTTCCTACCGGATGTGTTGGGAACTCTTTTGAAAATGCTTTCTATTTTTTGGCTTTAGAAACATCTTGTGGACCAATCCTTCTACCTGAACCAGGTTTTCTATCAAAGAACAAGTTCTCCCGGTACTGGAAACAGTTTGACGGCAGACCTTTGAATGCTTGACCAACTTTTTGTAGGGCCAAGTTGGGTTTTGTTGAAAATATTGTTACGAATGTGCAATGACGATTTGAATTTAACGGTCTGTAACTACTGCCTGCAAACATTCATCATGTTTATGAACACTTCCATTAGTGGAGCATTGTTTGTAAGTATGGCAACACTAAATGTTGACATCGAAAAGCTCTAGAAATCGAATGTACTAGTATGTCCGTTAAGAGCATTGTAGAAGATTCCCGATAGATGGCGCGCGTTTAAATAGTGGCACAGATGGCAGTCGTGAGTTGAGTTTATCATTGGCGCTGTTAGAGTTAACATCAACTGTCTTGTGCATATAAGGTTGTACGTAATAGAGTGTGTGTGCATTTCTGCGAATTGATAAACGTGTATAAAGACATTGAGTGACTATTTAATTCTGTTGTTGTTGTACATTCTAAATAAATAAAGAGCTGTTACAATTTTAAACTGCTTTTATTTGCAATCAAAGGTATTCGGTTTATTTAAAGGAAATAAACCCCGTTTTTAAAAGGTAAAAACGTAACAATATTTAATAATTTTAGTACGCACTTTTTTCTCGTCACTCATTTTAATCAGATTAACAACAAATGAACGTAATTGACATTAAAAATAATAACTGACATGACAAGGTAACTTGATCAAAAAATCAAATAATACTTGGGTTAAAAGTTTGAATGAAAATCGTGTGTTAATAATTTTACGATCTCAGTCCTTATTTAAATGTTAACTAGTTGCTGGGGAATCTGTAATTCTTGTACATTCCTTCACAAAAATGCACATTGTTTAAATTTTTGAATCATATTTTGATTTTGTTGTGGCATATTTTCCAATAATAAATGCATCAAAATCCGCCACCTACTTATAAGTATTTTTGCGACTTCCATATTTTCATATATTTTAGATATAAATTAGAATTAAAAATTTCAAATGATATACCCAGAAAAAATAATGGAAGTCATAACTTACAAGTGTAATATTAATTACATCCAAAGTTGCTAATGCTAAGTATATGTTATAAATAAACTTTGTTCATGTGAAAAAATTCCCTATGTTGTGAAATTTTTAGATGGAATTTTGTAAGCAATAAACAGCTGTTAAGAACAAAATCAACTATTATGAATGAAAAGTTCATGGGAATACAAGATAGCAATTTTCCCTTCGAGGGAAATGGATATTTCATGGGAACATAAATTTTACATGTTATTGCCTATAGGGTGAATGTTTTCATTGGTTTTTAAAAATTATTTAAATTGGGCGTTCAAAATATTAAATTTTAATTAATTTATCAATAAATTGTTATCAAAAAAATAAAAGTACACCTTGAATTTTAATATCGTTTTATTGCTATCCTGCTAAAAATTATGGACGTTATACTTTAGAAACGACATCTTAATTACATCAAAGTTGCTAATACATATTTGTTGCTTTTGTGAAATGACATCTAAATAACTTCTTTGATCGAATTGGTTTTTATAAAAAAATTTAAAATTTTACTTTATGTAAATTTTATTGAACAAATGACACATAGCTTGAATTTGCATATTTTTTACTGTTACTAACTTCTTGCCAGTATAGGTGGCCTTTGGCCGAACGCACGTCTTGAAGTAGAAAGTTTAAAAAAAATTAACAACATCCCTCCAATGACACTAATGTAAATTTCATTGAATTTTCACCATAATGTTTATTACTTCAGGTCACCTACTTCATTTTCTTAACATTTTATGCTGGGTATTGTCTATGTATCATAGATGGGGGTAGTGCACTAATTTTGCAGTTTCCACTATATTAGCAGCCTGACTAAACATTTTTGATAGTGAGTTAAAAAATTTTTCACTCAAAATTATATTATTTGATTTAAAAAAGCAATCATCAGTTTATTGCAGTTTTTACATCAGTTTTTAAGTTCAAAATGGTTTAAGTTTATTTTTGTGCAATAATTTAAAACATAAGACTCCAATCTTACGGGCTATTTATGGTCAATCATTTGTTACCAAATGTATGAATAAAAATCAAAATATTTTCATTCTCATTCTTCACCCAACGTTTCGTTTGTTTGTTTCAAACTTGTTGAATTGAAATTCTATTGTTTACATTCTTTGTCAATTAACTTAATATTTAAAAAAAAAGTGGACTTCACGAGATAGAATTAATAAATAAATAATCATTACAACACTACATATACTATAAGTCAAACTTAATACTAGTATCACAGAACTTTTATTTTTCAAATTGGGATTCAAGAATTTCATGACCACTAATTTTTGAAAATTTAGTGACAGTTGTTTAATGCAGCTTTTTGTTGATTGCAAGTTAAAATTTTGCACTAATTAATTGTAGTGCAGATTTTTGCACTAAATCTTCGTTAAGTGATAGTGAAAAAATTATCACTATCACTATTTTTTATTAGTGCTAGTGAAGAAATAATCAATAACACTAAAGTTGATGAAAAATAGTGCAAACTAAATGTTTGGCAATTTTATTGAGTGATAGTGCAAAGCTATGCTATTTATGTACTGAATTCAAAAATTCCATAAAAGTACATCTGATATACTTATTAATACGTGTCCGGTTTACATGATATATTTGGGCACTTCGAGAAGTTGGTTTCAACTAACATACATAAGTACATCTCTATATCATGTTCCCTATATATGTAGAGATCCAGAATATATGTATATGCTCTATGGGGATGGAAATGAAAATTGTAGAAATTTAACACGGAATGGTATAAAAATATTGCGAAAATGGTGGTAAATAAATAAAATGTTAAGGAAAAAATCCTCAGAGACAATATTATTAATTCATAACATAAACATAGTTCAAACAAATTTTGCGTTAACTTTCATAAAGTACGGAAATACTTATAGTTCGTTTAGTATTTTTTTTTTTTTTTTTTTGTGAAATAACAATATTCTTGAAGTTGACTATGAACGATGTTTTCTAGAGGTGGATTTATTAGCTCAGTGAAGTGACCGCTCTTTTGAACTCAGCTCAATTAAATGAACTAGGTCGCTCTTTTAGCTCATTAGTTCAGTATGTTGTATAATGACCATTTCATTTTGTGAATTGCTTGTAGTGAATTAAATCAAACATTTCTGTTGTTAGTTGTAAAAACACACAGTCTTTTGACAATTAGAGATTCATGCGTGAAATAACTGAGAAAAATTAAAATTTTAATTTCAAAAAATTATTTTTTTTTTTAATTAATATTTTTCGGAAATAAGAGTTAATTTTTTTATAATTTCTAATTTCCGATGCTAACCAAATGTTTAGACAGTATTTGTTAAAGAGAACATTCATTGTTTTATGATCAAACAATATATAAAAGGAATTTCAAAATTTTAGGAATAAGATTTTATTGTTTTACTGTATCACTTTCAAAAAACAGCGAAAAACCCACGATAGGTCGCTCTAGGTACCTGTCAAGTGTTCTGTTAATGTATCAGTATAGTAAAAAAGAGCATAGGAAATCTGTTTTCTAAAAATAAGTGATTGAAATAATATTGCTAATTTAATTAAGAATATCAGTAATTTGTAGTTTTTTAATTCTGTTTTTTTTTGGTAGATTAATCCCACCAATGTATTTTTTTTTACTAATTACATACTTTCAATTACAATTATTATTTTAAAAATAACAATTATCGGTCTTATGCATAAAAAAACGTATTGTATATTTTTTTAATGGTTTGTTTTTAGTATTAATACATTTTTGAAGATAGAAAAATTCATTGATGAAAACAAAAATAATTTGAAAATTCTTGAAACAGTGAATACAAACACGGCAGAGCATGGTAGCTTACGATCATATACACACATAAGAAACTTACATTCGTTTTATTTTGCAATGTCAGTGAGCAAATGAATGTTAAAGCTTTGACGAGTGAAGTGAAACATTGAAACAAAATGATTATGCTTGTGCAGCTCTTTCATGAGTACTAAAAGAAATGTGCATACCGCTTCGTTGAAAAGGCTCAGTTGCAAACGCTCAGTAAGATGAATGATTCACTTCGCTCAGTTGAGTGAATAGTTCAATTGAACTAGTTCATTCATGAGCTACACAACTCTAACTCACTTCCATACATGAATTTTTATTATTTTTTTTTTACTATGATTTTTTATTATAAAGTTAAACAATACTTTTATATTTTATTTTAAATATTTATATAGTGAAGAAACAAACCTTTTCGACAAAAATATAAAACTGTAACATAATTCAAATGTTTAAATTTGCTATGGTATGAATCCATCCATATTGAGGCTAAAATTTTTAAAAAGAATGGTGTAAAATTGTGCAGTTTTACGTAATTGTAAACAAATTTTTACACTATTGGTCTCATAGCAATTATTATGAACACAAGACAAAAATGTGTCCATTAATAAATGATATCATTACTAATTTTATTATCAAACATACTTATAGTATTCTGAAAATAACAAAATTATAACAAAGTATATTTTTACTTAAATATGTATATTTATGATATAAATATTATTTATTAAATAGTTTTCATTGTTAAATTTTATGTTAATTGATGTGAAACAAAAATCCCAAAGTCCAGAAAAATCCCAAGACCCCAAAACATTGCGGGATTTCGGTATTTACATTTATAAAATACCGAATCCCGGGATTTGTAAAACCCAGTCCAGTTTGGCATCCCTTGTTATTACTTAGCTGCAACATTACTTTCTGGCTTACTAGGTAAGTAAACATATTTTAAAACTTTTCGTAAAAAATATGTAGCTAAGTGATATATAGTATAAGTGATAAGTCGCATTTTTAAATAGTTTCGTTCGTGATTTTAAATATGTGTTTCAGTAAAGCGAAAGAAGATATAAAAAGTTAAAATCGATTGGAAAATATTGTTATTGTTGTCACCAAATTTGTATCAGAGCACTTTTATTAAATATGTAGCAACAAATTCACATAACTTTCGCAAAATCACAACAACAACATACATATTATGTATGGTTGTTGTTTTTTTTTTATAAATAATTGTTGCAAATGTTTGAATAACTTAGAGCTAGTTTCTGGGATAAAGATAATCTACATTCTTCGTTTAAACCTACATTAAACTAAAAATTGTGTATCTCACTTATTGTTTATTTAGTATTTAACTGAGTATCATTGGCGAGTTAAACCTAAGTATAAGTTTAACTGACAAGTAAGAAACTAGCTCTATGTCATGTAATGAATTATTTGAAATTTTAATAATACGAAACACAAAAATAATGATAAATTTCAACAAAAACAAATTAGAAAGATGTAAAAAATTATTTATTCAAATTTGTTTCACTTTGTCGTTATTCTGAAAATTCATTAAGCGAATACACATTATTGTCTAATGTACATTATTAGAAATTACTTTTTGTACTAATGGAAATGCAATTTCAAAAAATGTCTTTATTATTATTAATAATTGTAATTGTTTAAACAAATTTTTCATGTAAAAACAAAATGCTCAAGTTACTTTTAAACATTTTTCAAAAACATTTTTTCTTCGGTTTTAGTATTTGTGTCGACTGGAAAAAACCTCAAAATAAAAATAAATAAACAAACAAATTGTATGTCTATATAAACAATGAAGAAATTAAGGAAAGCAATGATAATGTAAAAAAAATAATTGAAAACATTTTGAACTAAATGCTAATGAAATCGCCAGTTAATTAGTCCATATAATTAAATACTCTCATTTATGATATACAACCTCTTTTCACTTAATTATATTTACATAATGATAATTATACTTACATCCTTAACTTTCTCAATGCTCGAGGTGAAGTGAAATGAACGATTTTCGGTTTTCTTTTCCTCCTTATTATTGAATTTTTCATCAGTCATTTCGTGATTTTCTTCTATAGGTTCTAGAAGAAAATAGAAAAAGCATTAGAAGTTAATAGTTCTATAAATATTTTTGATATATTCCAACAGAAAAACGTTTCTACATAGTATGATTTCATTTCATTGAATTCATTCATAACATTTATAAATACATTTCTTAAATTTCTTTATTGTATCTTCATTATTTAATAAACTAACGGTGTCTATTATTTATTAGGTGGAATTCAATCCTTTTTATATATTGTTAATGTTAATGAGTTTTCATATTGTCTTATTAGATTTTTGTTTCAATAATCCATTAAAAATTAGTTTCTAAAGAGTTTGTTAATGAAAACAAGTAAGAGAGCTATATTCGGCTGTGCCGAATTTTATATACCCTTCACCAAATTATACTTTAAAATAAAATTAAAATTTTTTCGAAATTGTTTTTTAAAATTTTTTTAAAAAAATGTTTTTTGTGATTTGACCCATTGTAGGTGCAACTTACTACAGCCTTATATACATCGTTGCAATGGATTTTGAAATATCTATCATTACATATACATATTGACTATATTTATGAGTTAGTAATCGAGATATAGATCAAAAATAGGCCAAAAATAGAGGTTGTCTCGGATTGGCCAGGCCATCACGTTTTCAATGTAATATGGACCGATGGCGCCGCCAGCCCAAAATACACACCAAACAGGGAATTTTTCCGGATGCATTGGGCGCTCTTGGATCGCATGTGGATTGTTATTGTTGTAATATCATCCAGAATGGGCAACACCATAAAATGGGTGAAGCGCGCGGAAAGTTGCCCGAACAAAACACCTATTTTGATAAAACAATTTTATCATTTGCATGTGTTGTTGAACCATCCGTCCATGGTGATTTGGCTAAACAAACTGAATAAATGAAAGCCAATTCGACATAGAGTTCTATGTTCTATAAATTCACTGTTTTTTTAAACTTGTACAAAATATATTTAGAAAAAGTTTTTTTATGCATTATTAGTAAGTCTCTTTCTTATTATAATCCCGTTATTTTATCTGTAATTGAAGCAACATTTCTTATTATATCAGTGATTGTTTGTAAATTGAAGAAAAACAAGTGTGAAATAAAATAGAGCCAATATTAAAGTTTAAAAAAAAAATATATTAAAGTAATAAGCAACTTCTTTTAATTTTTTTTTAAAAAGTGAATAAAAAGACTTACTATCTTGTTACTATTAAAATTTTAAAAAAATATTGAAAAATTTCTTAAAAAAATGGGCAGAGCAAAACACTGTAGCGTGGAGGGCCGAAAATTGATAAAAAAAAAGCTTCATCAAGAAGGTAAATCTCAAAGAAAAATAGCTGAAATTATTGGATGTTCAAAGAAAATGGTAGAAAATGCTATAAAGTATGAAGAGAAACAAGAAACAAGAGGAAGAAAAACCAAAATATCTGATACTTTAAAACGAAAATTACTGCGTCACGTGAAACGGGACCCCTTTGTGACGTCATCCGCCCTTAAAAAGCAATATCAACTTGATATGGATACTTCTACAATACGGCGTATGCTCCTTAAAAATGATTTAAAAGCAAGAAGTGCACGTAAAGTGCCTTATCTATCAAAGCGCAACATGAAACAAAGACTTGAATTCGCAAAGGAACACATAAATTGGCCCGTATCTAAATGGCGTAATATTTTGTGGTCGGATGAGACCAAAGTAAATTTATTTAACTCGGATCGAAGTTCTCTTCAAGTTCGGAGACGCAAAAATAAAGAATTTTGTCCTCAATATACCATTAAAACCGTTAAACATGGAGGAGGTAATATTATGGTATGGGGATGCTTTTCATATTATGGAGTCGGACCCTTATATCGCATACAGGATATAATGGATGCAAAATTTTATACAAATATTTTAAAAGAAGTGATGATGCCTTATGCTGAGTGGGAAATGCCGCTTGAATGGATATTCCAACAGGACAATGATCCTAAACATTCATCGAAGTTGGCAAAGGCATGGTTCAGGGACAAACGTGTTAAGGTTTTGGGATGGCCTTCACAGTCACCAGACCTAAATCCCATCGAAAACTTGTGGTGCGAGGTTAAAAGATGTCTTAAAGGAAAGAATCCATCAAATAAAGATGAGCTGTGGAAAATGGTTGAGACTGCATGGAAGAATATTCCAGTCACGACTTGTCAAAAGTTAGTTGACTCTATGCCGAAGCGCTGCTTCGCAGTAATAAAAAATAATGGCAGTTCTACAAAGTACTGAGGTAGTATAAGCAGTTATGGAAGCAATTATTTTATTTAACATATTATTTATTTTTTCTTTTTAATAATTTTAGGAGGTTTGTTTAGATGGCTCTATTTTTTTTCACAGAGAAAATAAATGTACATATCGAATTTTTTTTTATTTTAATTTATAGGGAAATGAATTTAAATATTTAATTTATGTTTTTTTTAGATTATAATAATACCTAATAAAAAACAACAAAAAAGTTTAAAGAAAATTATTATCTGTCTAAATTTTTAAGTATTGAAGTTGAGGTTTGGGGGTGGCTCTATTATTTTTCACACAACTGTATGTAGCTTAAACTGTCATGTTATAATTTTTAAAACTTGTACATCCACATTTTTTTTTTGAGTAGACGGCCTTTGGTTGGGAGGTGTAGGCGAAATGAGGTTTCGCATAATAATTTGTCTGTTAATATCCGGCCTTTTTTAAAAACTATCCAGTGAACTAACTTTTGAAATCGATGTCTTCCGATTAGGATGAAATTTGCACCATGGTTAGTTCTATAATAATTCAGACACAATTTTTCAACAAGATCGGTCGAGAACAGCAGGTGTTTTTTCCCATCCATGTAACTTATTACCTATTGTTCTTAGCAAAATGTGTCCCAAATAGTTTAGATAGCTATTTCTTCAATCTTTCAAATAAGACACATGACAATTACAAAAAAAAAAAAAAGGTAAATTTAACTATATTTATTAAAATAAAAACAGTGATCAGTTCATAATTTATATTAAATATGTCATTAAAGGAGCTGAACCGTCACATACATACATGGGCGCAGCCAAGGAGTATTCGAGTGTAAGTCATTAAAATAGACCCTACACATGCCCAGGGGCGGCGCTATGGGGGATCAAAGTAGGGTACATTCGACATGTAAAATTTTTAAACACGTGCATTTTTTTGTTTCCCATGCGATCTCAAAGATTTGTATATTTTTGGAAAGCTATCGGTCGTTTAGAAATGCCAGATATATTTCCAAAAAATTTTGATTCTGCCCCACTGTGCACTATTACAAAGATTTATCATTATAACACATTTTTATAACAAAACTTTAAAAATCGTTAATAGTTTGTAATAGTTTTTCGTTATTTAAACGTAAAATTATCGCCAGAGTACCAAGTATTCATTCATTTGTCACTCATGTTCATCAAAAAACAATTTTAATTTTTGTTATGCAAATTTGTTTGCTTTATTCATTCATGTATGATAGGATTTGTTTTGTTTTTTATTTTTACTCAAAAATGGGAAAATAATAGGAACTTTTTTTCATACACATGAGCATTTTTGAGAAGTAAAATTTTTGTAAATTGTTCACAATGGAGAGCATTAAGTTGTATTTCGCACAAACGTTCAAAAATGAAAAGCAAACAAATGAAAAAATTTTGTTTATTTACGCTGCATACATGAAGATAATGAGAATGCGTGTAATTTTGTTTTGCATTGTTGAACAGAGGTTTACCCCCATATGCATAAACAGTTTATAAATTAATCAAAGGTTTATAAAACAAATTTTGTATGGAAATTTTGTTTGATAAACCTTTGATAAATTTATAAACTGTTTATGCATATGGGGGTTAGAAAATATTTTTTTGGAAATAATTCGGTATCTCGCAAACTAGTATATACATTGTTACGAAATTTCATATGGTTGGAGCTGAGGTTGTCAGCTATATTGGCGATAAAATTCTAAATAAAATAAAAAAAGCTTGCTTACAGTATAAAACTATATAAAAAGTTACACGCATCCAAAGTTGGAACGTGTATAATGAGCGCGATGAGAAAGCCTCTCAATTTTGAGCATTGGAGACTTTTTGTTTCTCACTATTCACATACGTATATGTACTTTAAAGAAAAAAACAGTGTATTAATTTATGTGCGCTTAAAATTCAAAAGAAATTCTTAGCTACTCATTTTCGAATGTGAGCATAAGAAAAAAAATTTTCAATTTTCATTCATGACAATTTATCATGAATGAAAAAGTTTAAGTGTTCATACATGAATTCTTCTGAACCCTGATAATCGCACTATAACATAAAAATACACTTGAAGCGAAGAACTCAGGAAAATATTAGGCTTAAACACTGTATTCGTATTTATTTTCCAATTTTAATTTAACAAAAAATTATTTTCTTGGATTCTATTATAGCTTTCATGTGTAAATAGATTATGGAATTTCTGCCCAAATTGGGATGAACATCTATATATATAAAAGAGTAACGTTACTGACTGACTGACTGATTCATCATCGCACAGCCCAAACGACTGAAGCTAGAATCACGAAATTTTAACTGTGGGTTCCTCCCTCCCCAAAACGATCCGATAAGAAGGGATTTTTGGAAACTCGAACGTTTAGGGGGTAAAAAAGGGTAAAAACGGGTAAATTCGGTAACCTTATATCTTCAAAACTAATAAAGATACAAAAAAACTTATAATATCATGTTACTCCATTTAAAAAATAAGCTGACAGGTGTCCGGTACTTTTTTAAAATTCGGACTCTTTAGGGGAGAAAACGGGTAAAAACTGTATTTTGGTACTTTTTTGGCACTATATGTATCTTTTAAACCAATAAACATACAAACAAATTTAAAATCATATTCTTTACATATAAAAAAATAACAAATATAAGTTTGGTACTTATTGGAAATTCGAACCCTTAAGGGATAAAAATTGTGTTTATTTTTGGTACTTTTTTCAAAAACTATATTTTTCTACAAATTGATAAAGACATATAAATATTTTATTTTAAGCTCCCACCATGATACAGAAATTTATTTGGATACAATTTTAACACCACAATGGGGATAAAAAAGGTACCAAAAAAGGGGTAAAAACGGAAAAATACATTTTATTTAACATTTTCAGCCAATTTTGATAAATTTTTAACATTGGTTCCTGGATTCATGCAAAAATTAACTAATAGAGTGCTATTTGGAACTCGACTGACAAGATGTATATTTGTCCATATCCGGGAAAACAGTTTGGTACTTTTTTTAAAACTTATTTTTCTTGAGCACATTGACACAGAATTTAATCGTTTGAGGCATGTCTTTAAGCATAAACAATTTTGGCAAAATGGAATATTTTTAAATTTCAAACTTGAGGGGTGTTCAAGGAGGAAAAGGGGATTTGGTACTTTTTTCCTAATTGTACTTTTTTAATATTTTAAATTATTTCACTTATCGACATTAAAGTTAGCTGATATGTATCTGAGTGAAGTTAGAGTTAGGATTAGGGGATAATATTTAGGTACCAAAATGTGAGAACTGAAATATAGGTACTTTTTTGTTCTTCTAATGGTACTTTTTGAATTTTCTTTAATAGTGGGCCTAGAAACATGAAATTAAGCATATATGGTAATAAGTGAGTGAGAATTTTAGGGGGAAACTTTTTTGCAGTTTTTCTATATTAGAGTGGTACTTATGGTACTTTTTCTTCATTCTAATGGTACTTTTTGAATTTTCTATAATAATGGACCTAGAAACATAAAATTAAGCATATATGGTAATAAGTGAGTGAGGGTAGACTTTTTGGTACTTTTTCTTTATTCGAATGGTACTTTTCGTAATTTCTTCACGAATGAACCTATAAACATGAAATAAAGGTTATATGGACCCGAATGAGTGGGAAACCACAAGTGGGGTCTTTTTGGTACTTTTTCTATATTCTAATGGTACTTTTTGATTTTTTTGTAATAATGGACATAGAAATACGAAATTAGGCGTATATGGTCCTAAGTGAGCAAAAATTCAATTGGATACTTCATGGTACCTAACCTTTAAGCTAATGGTACTTTTTTGAATTTTCTATAGCAATGGACTTAGAAACATGAAATTAAACGTATATGGTTCTAAGTTAGTGAGAATTCAAGCGTACATTTCATGGTACTTTTTCTTTATTCTAAAGGTACTTTTTGGAATTTTCTATAGCAATGGACTTAGAAACATGAAATTAAGCATATATGGTACTTTTTCTTTATTCTTATAGTACTTTTTTGAATTTTCTGTAACAATGGACTTAGAAACATGAAATTAAGCATATATGGTCCTGAGTGAGAATTCTATGGGGAGACTTTTTGGTACTTTCTCTTTAGTCGAATGGTACTTTTTGGAATTTCTTCAACAATGAACCTAGAATCATGAAATAAAGCCTATATGGACCCGAGTGAATGTTAATCCACAAGTGGCTGCCTTTTTGGTACTTTTTCTATATTCTAATGGTACTTTTTGATTTTTTTGTAATAATGGACATAGAAACACGAAATTAAACGTATATGGTTCTAAGTTAGTGAGAATTCAAGCGGACATTTCATGGTACTTTTTCTTTATTCTAAAGGTACTTTTTGGAATTTTCTATAGCAATGGACTTAGAAACATGAAATTAAGCATATATGGTCCTAAGTGAGTGAGAATTCTAGAGGGAGACTTTTTGGTACTTTTCCTTTATTCGAATGGTACTTTTTGTAATTTCTTCACCAATGAACCTAGAAACATGAAATAAAGCTTATATGGACCGAGAGTGGGAAACCACAAGTGGGAGCTTTTTGGTACTTTTTCTATATTCTAATGGTACTTTTTGATTTTTTTGTAATAATGGACATAGAAGTACGAAATTATGCGTATATGGTAATAAGTGACTGAAAATTCAAGCGGACACTTCAGGTACTTTTTCTTAATTCTAATGGTACTTTTTTTACCTTTCTATAGCAATGGACTTAGAAACATGAAATTAAGCATATATGGTTCTAAGTGAGTGAGAATTCTAGAGTGATTGAGAATTCTAGGGGGAGACTTTTTGGTACCTTTTCTTTAATCGAATGGTACTTTTTGTAATTTCTTCAACAATGAACCTATTAACATGAAATAAAGGTTATATGCACCCGAATGAGTGGGAAAACACAAGTGGGGGCTTTTTGGTACTTTTTCTATATTCTAATGGTCCTTTTTTAACTTTTCTATAGCAATGGACTTAGAAACATGAAATTAAGCATATATGGTCCTAAGTGAGTGAGAATTCTAGGGGGAGAGTTTTTATTACTTTTTCTTTAATCGAATGGTACTTTTTGTAATTTCTGAGTGGGAAACCACAAGTGGGGGCTTTTTGGTACTTTTTCTATATTCTAATGGTACATTTTGATTTTTTTGTAATAATGGACATAGAAGTACGAAATAATGCGTATATGGTAATAAGTGAGTGAAAATTCAAGCGGACATTTCATGGTACTTTTTCTTTATTCTAATGGTACTTTTTTGACTTTTCTAAAGCAATGGACTTAGAAACATGGAATTAAGCATATATGGTTCTAGGTGAGTGAGAATTCTAGGGAGAGACTTTTTTGTACTTTTTCTTTATTCGAATGGTACTTTTTGTAATTTCTTCACCAATGAACCTAGAAACATGAAATAAAGCTTATATGGACCCGAGTGAGTGGGAATCCACAAGTGGCTGCCTTTTGGTACTTTTTCTGTTTTCAATGGTACTTCTTGAATTTTATGTAATAATGGACATTTAAATATGAAATTAAGCGTATATGGTACTAAGTAAGTGAAAAATCAAGGGGATACTTCGTGATACCTTTTCTTTATTATAATGGTACTTTTTTAAATTTCCTAAGTGAATGATAATTCTAGGGGGAGACTTTTTGGTACTTTTTCGTACTTTATTCGAATGGTACTTTTTGTATTTTCTTCACCAATGAACATGATATAACGCTTGTATAGACCTAAGCGAAAGAAAATCTACAAGTGGGGACATTATGGTACTTTTTCTTTATTCTAATGGTACTTTTAAATTTTCTATAATAATGGACCTAGAAACATAAAATTAAACATATATGGTCATAATGGAGAATTTAAGGGGGAGTCTTTATGGTACTTTTTCTATATTCGAATAGTACTTTTTGTATCTTCTTCAGCAATGAACTTAGAATTGTAAAATAATGCTTATAAGATCCCGACCGATTGGGAATCCACAAGTATAAAGGTAATTTTTGAATTTTCTCTAATAATGGATTTAGAAATACCAAATTAACTGCATATTGTTCTAAGTGAGTGAAAATTAAAAGAGAATACTTAATACTTTTTCTTTATTCTAATGGTACTTTTTAAATTTTCTATAATAAATCTAGAAACATGAACATAATATTATATGGACTTGAGCGAGTAGGATTTTATAACTGGGAACATTATGGCGCTTTTTCATTATTCTAATGGCATATTTTGAATTTTCTATAATAATGGACCTAGAAATATAAAAAAAATGCTCTTCAGTGAGTAAAAATTAAATTGGAGACATTATGGTACATTTTCTTTGTTGTAATAGTACTTTTTAAATACATTTATAGTAGAGTTTCCAAAAAGAATTTCAAGAAGAATTTCAAAACCGTGGTTTCGGTTTTAAAAAATTTAAAACCGATGGGTTTCGGTTCGGTTTTTTGATAATTTATTAAATATTAAGTGTTATAGAAACAAATTCAGTTGATAATATAGGAAATGCTATACAAATTTTAAATTCAGACTTAACGCGTGTTCATGAGGATAAAGGAAAATTTGTACTTTTTCTTTTAATGGTACTTTTTTAATATAATTAATTAGTTAGCTTAAATACAATATGGTAGGCTAATATACTTCTCACTAAAGAAATATGCAAGAATAGGGTGCTCAATTGTATTATGATACCAAAAATTGTGAAGTAAACCAAACTAAGAAGTATTTTTTCGGTCTCCAAATAGTACTTTTTGAATTTTCTAATATATTGAACTTAGAATAAGGAAATTACTTTGATTTAAAACTTGACGGTGGTTCAATTATGGAAAATTGGTACTTTTTCCTCTAATGATACTTTTTATTATATTAAATTATTTTACTGATATGCTTCTGATTAAAGAAAGAAAGTCACTAAGCCATCTATATGTCATTGAGGATACAAAAATAATTTGTATTTTTTCGTTCTTCGAATGGTATATGATCCTGACCGAATAAGAATCTAAAAAAGGGACTCACAGGTACTTTTTTCCAACTAATAATATTTTTTGACTATTTTATAAAATTAAACCTAAAAATTCAAAATTAGGCACACATTATTCGGAATGAGTTAGAATTCATAAAAGGTGATGTGTGGGCATATAAAATGTGGGTCTAAATGGTACTTTTTAATTATAATAATACGTTTCGAACGTGCTAGAAGCCTCAATACAATGATTCAATAAACATGAATCTAGAGGCATGTTATCCTGAATTAGCTTTAATTCACAAAGGGAGACTTAGTAGTACTATTTCTTTCATCCAATTGGGGTGGCGAAGCGCACCGGGTTTAGTGCTAGTTATATATATTTGTTATATTTTAAAATACAAATAATAAAGAATATAAAAATATGTACACAGAAAAAATATTTCTTAAACTTTTTCATTTAATCGATTTATAAGAAATTAAAACTGGTTTTGATAATTCAATTAATAACTCTTTTACTCAACAACGAAATTGAAATTTTTTGGTGTAAATGTGTACATAAAAATTTAATAAAAAAAATATTTAAAAATATAGAAATTATTTAAAATTTATGTAATTTATATTTAGAATCGGAAGACAATCAATGGCTGTAGTTCTAGTTGATAAAGTATTGGAAGGCGGTATTGCCGAAATTTTACTTTCACAAAAGTTCTTTCAAAGATAATGCACTTTTCGACTACAAGGTTGTAATAAGGCAAAATAGACAATAATTTAAAATTCTCCTATTTCAGATAACGCATTATGTATGTAAATTACACCATAAAGAAATTGTGTAGATGAAAATAATTTAATTTTTAATATTAATCTTGTTTTAATTAATAAAAATCTGTAAAATCGTGGTTGATTTTTGACCATTATCAATTACGTTTTTGCAATTTTTGATTAAAATAAAAATTGAATATTAAAGTAATCCATTTGTTAATGTGATTTTCGTAATTAAATTTATATTTCAGTTTTTCTGTGTAAAGTTATTGAAAGTAGCAAATGTTTTTAATATATCTATACTAAGGTGGTCCTTATTTTTTCGATTTTCCAAAAACGAAGGGAAATTTTGTGTGAAGTTAGGATAAAAAAATCGATCGGTTAAAAATTTTCGTGCCGCAGGAGGGTTAAAGTTCGTGAGAACTAAATTGGAGGAAAATGGAGTGAAACAGGCTCGGAACTAATCAGGAGTCACCCCTAGGGAGGTAAAACGTATGAGCAACCCCCATTATTATTGTATCCCTAATATTTCCCTAGAACATACAAAAAAAATAGATTTTCAGAAAATTAGCTAAAATAGAAAATAATAAAATGGTTTATTAATGTTATTTATGTATATACATAAATACTAATGCTCTATTTTCAAAATTCGGCCACGTTGAAAAAAGTTTCTAGTTTTCACATTTACGAAAGCGCTCAAGTCATTCGACAAAAATTGCTCAAGTATGCAAAAAGTAATGAAGTCATCTGGGGCAGTTATTCATTTCGAAGCAACGATCTCATCGCACACTAGTTTCAAATGCATTCTGATTGATTTTTTCCCAATTTTGCTAGAAACGGTGAAATAAAGACACAAATGCAATGCCTGCCAATTCACCTGAGTTTGAAGATGTCGTGTCAAAAGACATGGCATGAACTCGAAAATGTTCTACCAGTAGTTGATGAACGGCCGCTGCAATATTTTTGCCTTTTCCATGTATAACCGAAAGACGATGGAGAAGAAGGTCTTGAAAAAAAATAAAAGGAAGTTCAACAAGACAAAGAAGAATAAACTGATGTTCTGAAGATGTTGAAGGTCATATCCGCAGCTAGAAAATAATTGTGGTTAATTTTTCAAAAGTAAATGAGCAATTTTTGTCGAATGACTTGAGCGCTTTCGTAAATGTGAAAACTAGAAACTTTTTTCAACGTTTCAACTTGCCGCATGACTTTATACGATATCCGCCGTGGTCACAGCGCGAAGATTATCAGCAAGCATTGAAAATTTTGGAGAAAATTCACGTTCTAACCGACATCGCGGAAAGAGGCGTGAAAATAAAATAAAATATTGTGCAGGAACAATGAGGGGAAGCAAAATTTGATTCAAGTTATTGGTGATTATGGCAAAAAATATCCGAATTTTAAAAACAGCAATTTAATATAGCATTAGTATTTATGTTATACATAAATAACATGCAAAAATTGTATATATTTTGTTTTGCTATTTTGGACTATTTTCCTGAAATTTATGGGTATATAAAAATAATTGGGGTTGCTCATACATCCTGAGTAGTTACGAGCCTTTTTCTGTCCATTTTCCAGAATTTCGTTCTCACGAACTTTAACCCTTATGCGGCACCACAGTTTTTAACCGATTGAACTCAAAATTTTGTCAAATTTTTTTTATCCTAACCTCACACCAAGGCGAATTCATATAAGGTGGTGGCAGTTTTACAAAAACAACAATTGGTCTTAACAAACGTCAAAAAACAAAAATTAAAAATTAAACAAATATGTATTAAAACTTAATATAGTGTAGATAATTGAATAGTGAGGGCTTTACTTATTTATGTAAAAAATAAATATTTTGTTAATAAGCTTAGAATATGTAGATATTTAAATATAAACAAAAGCTTTGACAACTGATAGAACCAAAAAGCGAAAAAAAAGTTATCAGCTGATTGACTGACTCCACCTTGTATAAATTCGCCTTGCCTCACACAAAGTTTCCTTTCGTTTTTGAAACAGATGAGTTTTTAATTTGTCCATACTATGGACCGTTAATCGGTTAACCGATTAATTTTGGTCGGTTAACTGTTCGAATAATTCAAAATTACCGTTTTTCAAATAACAAATAAACCGATTAATTTGTGTCGATTAACCGATTAACCGAAATTCCTTTTTTTTACTTTGACATAGTTCTTTTTTTGTATTTATTTTTCCGTTTTAATTTAAATACAAATGTCAAAGTAAAATTACATATTTTTTCGAACATTCAAGAAACATGTTTAGTGAGTATAACATCTGACATATTTAATTTACTTATACGAACAAAAGAAGAAGAACAGCTGATTATTTGTTTATTCAGTTGTTTGGACAATTGAACTGTCAATTCCCTTTTAAATGCTCTGGATCGTCAACCTCTTCCCTATTTAATTATCTATTCACAATTTTAAGTTTGAAGCAGATGACTCTCCAACAACATCAAAAGCAACAAGTGGCCTTATGGAAAAATATGTTAAAACATCTTTATCCAGTACTTTAGAGGAAATAATATCGAGAAGTGTGGCAGAGGACGGGTTGTCGGTAAGAAGCTTTAAGAAATCTAAAGTGATGTTGGCGTTTCTTAATTCCAAAGGCTTGAAAATGCCATCAAGCGAAACCACAATATGGAGCTATATCGACAAAATTTATTTAACAAAAAAGGAAGAGCTTATGGCAAATTTAAAACAAATAATAGAAATCAATGGACGTTTCTCTATCACAGTCGATGAGTGGTCTGACATATCTTACTTTAAATACGTAAATGTCTCCTTAAGATATTACGACACAAAAAGTAAATCATTTACAATTTATAACTTGGGATTGGAAGAACTGCAGAAGAAACAGCTGTAAATATTTATCAATCAATCAACAGAAAATTAGAAGAATTTGGGATTCATTTTGATAAACACATTGCATGTTCTACTCATGACGGTGCAGCTGTAATGAAAAAGTATGGTGAAAACATTCATTCGGAATCGCAACTTTGTATAAATCACGCAATCCACTTATCCGTTGTAGATACAATTTATACCAAAAAAATTTAAATACATCAACGTGAATATGAAGATGAGGATTATATTATTGGTGATGGTGATGTAACTTGTTATGATGTAGATGATACAGATTTTGAAATAGAAAATGAGTATGAACTTAAATTAGAAATATACAATGCCATTAATCATGTATGTAAGTGCTGTAAACTTTTTAATAAATCAAATGAAAAACAGTAAAAATTGCAGGCTTACGTAAAGTTGCAAGAAAAGAGAGAGATTCCCCTTATACATGATGTAAAACATGATAGACAATTTTCTTCGTATATACAAATGCGTTAACCATGCTCTAGCTGATTTTGGTTTGAATTCTTTTACAAATTCGGAAATACAAGTTTTGGAACACTTATCTAAAACTATATAGCCGTTGGACGTGGCTATAAAAGAGCTAAGTATGGATTCTGCTACTTTAATTGAATTTGAGGGAATAATAAAATTTGTAATTAATAATTTAATGAAGACCAACAATTCTATTGCTAACGATTTAATTGAAAGCTTAAAGTCTAGACTTAATGGTAGACGAAATATAGTTTTAAACACACTCATTTTATTTCTTAACTCAGGAACATTCCCTTCTAGCAATAGTATTTTGAAGTATAGCAAAAAAAACTGAAACAAAGAAATTTGGAAATGACCTTTTTTCTAGAATGTTCTATGATGAAGATTGTCCTAATGAGTCGGAGGACTCATAATCAGAACTTAACGAAACTATTAAAAGTATTAAAAATCTAAAAAATCCAAAAAAGACTCCAATGGAATAATATACGATTTTATATGCTTAGAAAAAACTAAAACAAGAACTGAGAAATTGGATATTCTTTATCATGCCTTACTTTCGATTTCTCCAACATCTACAATTAGTGAGAGTATTTTCTAAGTCAAGTTTTATTAAAACTAAAGAAAAAAATCGTTTAAAAGGAAAACATTTAAATTATATTCTTTTTTTAAAAGATTATTTCAGAAGATCTCACTGAAATCATAAAAAAAACTCACATGTATATATAAAAAAGATCTCAAATACCATATTTGTTTGCTATTATTTATATTTTTTGTTGAATTGTTATGTTTTGTTTGTGTTTTGTGCTTTTTTTTTATTAATAATATACTTAAATAAGTACATAAAATTCGTGGTTTTATTTTCATTTTTAAATTAAAATAGAAATTATTCGGTTAATCGAATAATTTAAAATTAACCGATTATTAACCGATTAAATCTAAACCCCGATTAATTATTTGCTCGATTAACCAATTAAACCAGAAACCCCGTAATATTGATCTTAAAAATGTATTATTTATGTACAACCTTTCCTTCTATCTGTACTTGTAGTAGGGAGTCATTCGAATAAAATTATTCGAATAACCGAGGAAAAAAATGTTTATTTATTATGTTCAATAACCTAGACTATTGGCCATAATCGGTCATAAATTTCTACTTCATCATATTTTTATTCGAATGAACACAATTTTTCAGTTCAGAATAAAAAAAATATTCGATCAATAATTGTCAAATAATCGAATACTCTAATAAATTTATTTCAAGTTGAATTTTTAAAAAATATTTTATACAAACGACATTAAATTATATCCAAACATGCTAATACATACATATCGCTCATTTGCTGCAACAACGTCATAATTCAAAAAAAGTCGTTTCGAGAAAAACGGCTTTGAATGTTTTATGACATTTGACTATTTCTTAAATAAATGTTCAACACATCATGAGATTTTAGAAATATAACCTGATTTGAATAGTAGATGTTAATATCCTTCTAATCTGTACTTAACCCAAATTTGTTCATGTCAAATATACGAGAAAACATGAATTTTGATTTTGACGTTTACAACAGAAAAACACTCTCATGGAAAAAATTATTGACTTTTTTGAAAACTGATAAAACTATATGAAAGACTATAGAACGGCGCATATTTCGTATTACTCAGTTTAAAACACACGGATTTTGAATTATGTCGTTGTTGCAGCAAATGAGCGATATGTTTGGCTTTTATGTAGAAAACAATCTATGAAATTTAACTCTGTAAACTCGAAACAAATTTTGGTAAAATCTGGAGATCCCTAAGGAAGTCATCTCGGCCATATCTTATTTTATTGTTTATTAAAGTAATATTCAAAAATATTGATGTTCGCAGATTTTCAAACATTCATCAGAGCACATTTATATTCTGAAAGACTTGGATAGCTTTTATAATGGCGCCCCTCATTACTAAACGGTTATTCACTTATCTTGTAAGGCCGATTTTGGAGTATGGCTTGATTGTATGGGACTCAATTATCGCTTTAATTACATCTTTCTCAATATATTGCAGAAAGTATGAAAAGATTATCAGAATGAATCTCGAAAATCGTTAATAATTTGCAAAAATTAACTTAAAGTTGATGATTTTGGAAAAAAAAGTAATGTGCACATTTCGTACAAATGACCTACAACACCAGGAAAATGTTTAATTTTTTTCTACGTAAATTCTAGAAGAGAGGTAATAATTTTTTTTTGTTTGAATAATATAGTAAGTTGACGAAAATAAACACTTTTTTCTCCTGAAAAGTTCTTAATAAACACATAGCTGTTTTTGTATGCGTCGCGACGGTATTCTCCATCGCAATTTAACCGAAAATATTATTGTATATATGCACAAAATAATTCAATTGAAGTACTTACCTTTTTTGGGTAGAGGTGGAAGAGCCCTTGATTGGAATTTTTTACGTTTATCATCTGATGATTTCGAAGAGACGTGAGTTCCGCTCTTTTCACTACTTGAATTATTCTCCTCACCCTCGTTGACAACATTTCTACTACTACATCGATTGTGGTTTCTGCGAAAACGGAAAATGCTGCAAAACTTTTGCTTTAAATTTAATGTGAATTGAGATTTCTTTTCACTGGGCGCTATAATGTTTGCTTTAATAATTGATTGTGTATTGTGCAATGATTGATCTTTATCTTGGTAATGGTAGGCTTTAGTTAAGGGTGATTGATTCTGATTTTGATTATTGTGATTATTTATAGCCGTCAAGCTGTTGTTATTGTTAATACTATGAATCGTCTCGGTGTCTGAAGCTAAATGTTTCTGAGCAACAGTGTTGACTTTGTTGGAATGCGAAGTGATATTTTTATCAGTTCGGTTTTGGGCTAGAGTTGAATTACTACTGCGAGACCGTGCAGTCGATCCACTCCAAATGGTTTCATTCGATGACTTAGCAACAGCATGATGATTTACATTTTTAATATGTCGTAATGCTGTTCCAACGCCTCCGCTACTGCATCCGCCGGCGTCTGCTGTTGGTTTTGTGTCCGAGTATAATGTGTGATAAAACTGTTTGACCTCGTCCAATGTCATATGCAATGGTTCGCTGATATTAGCGTCATCCTGAATACTAGAAGTAGAGATGAATGTCGTGGTATACCTTGATGTTGTACTTGTTGATATGTGACTTGGGGCCTGATCACTACATTCTCCATTATCCATGCAATTTGAAGTGGATCGTTTTTTTCTTTTGTTTCTATTCTTACGATTTGATTTTGTCTGGTGATGGCATTTCGCAATATTGTGTTTATTGCAACTGCTCTGTAGCACAATTTCTTTGGTTTCATGAACAACGCACTCGGCTGTATTGTGTCTGTGACTGTGTTTGAATCGTTCCTTCTCAGACCTGATCATATCAACGGGCAAAGCATAAATATCTGAATCAATTGGAACATTATAAAAATCAGATATCTCTCTTGTCAAAAGAGCATCGTGTGACATCGCCTGTGTAATAAATATTGAATCATCAGGTTTGTTCGCCGATGATACACTTAATGAGTTGTGAGAGCTTGAAAGACGGCTATTCAAAGAGTTTCTTGAGTTGGGTCGATTACTAGTCATACCTTTAATAGAAATTAGTGGGTTAGACTAATGAAATTGTTTAATTAAATAAATATTACTTACCACCGTGGTAGATATGATTGTGGCAATGATGTGAGTTACTTAAAGGACTATACATGACTTTTCGTTGTAGACTATTATCGTATTGTTGATATGTATTTCGCTTTATTCCATAATATAGATCATAATCGTGTATTTCGGAAAGACCTGGTATATTGAAACGTTGAGCGGCTGTCGTTATGTTATCCTGTTCCGACGGAATGGCTTTAAAATACCGAGTATGATCCTGGAAGTAGGGGCACAATGTTTGTTTTATTTTGACTATAGATACCGGAGGCGGGGGCGATGGAAGTGACTGTGATGGCGAATCTGATTCCAATACGTCGACGCTATTGCCTAATGAAGAGCTTAATATGTTATTCGGCTCATCATAAATGTTATCCGTATGTGAATTCAGAATTGAATCGCTAGAGTACAAGTGCTTATTGACGGCATATAAATCTTTCGATATTTTATCATCTTCTGTTGTGTAATTATCCTTATCGACATGGCCATCAACATCACAATTGCTTGTATTACCAATTGTACCAATGCTAATATTTGTCGTTTCGCCACTACCATGATCCTTTAGATGTTCAAAAGACGACTGCGATGAAGTCCAACGCCTTAAACTGCCAACTCGATTTTTTGTCATAGAACGCACTAGTGTTGTTTGTGGAGAATCCTGAAACTCTGGAGGAGGGTCTATTGGCGCTAAAGGGCCCTTCTTTAAAGTATTGAAGTTTTCAGCACTCATGCCACCTTCTGAGCAATTATCCAATGAATCAAATTGCGAAACTTCACCATCGCTTTCTACAATCTGGAAAAAAAAAATAATAAAAACAATCAATGAAACTATTATTGCAACTAATTATGAAGCATCATACTTCTATATCAAATTTACACAATCCTAATCGATATGAATCTCCACTAGATATTGAACTATTTGTAGTTAGTGGTACACCAGAGTCATCGCTCAGCGAAGCAGCTGCATTTAATTCAATACTATTGGCACTTGCCAAATCATGATGATGTGGCGGAAATATACTAAAACTTTCACTACTACAGATGCTTGCTATCACCGAAGCAGTTGCTGAAGAATTGCAACATGAATCCTTGATTTTTGTCGAAGAATCCATATTATTGAAATAACTTCAGCCTATAACAAAATAAATAGAACTTATTAAATTTTTTTTTTAAAGAAATCAAAATATTTTTTTTCGTACAAATTTTACAAAATTGTACTTATATTGTTGCTCAAATCTTTTAAACTACACAACATGATGTAATAAGTAGGGTGCGAACGTTTCGACAACACAATATTTCTTGCTGACAAGTGCACAGGTTTTGTAAATAATCTTTGACAAAACAGTTACCAATTTAAACACAAAGCTTTTGTTATTTTTGCATATTAACTAAAAAACGGCCGTTAAATTTAAATTACATTTGATAAAGAACAACGTTTTAATAGTGCTTTATCGAAATTTCATTATATGAAATCTTTTTATTCACATTTTCATTCATGTTTTTTGATTTAAACATTTTTTTCTTTGAATATAAAATTTATTATTTTTTCAAAATTAATTCAGTTTGACAAAACCCAAGCACCTTCAAAATAGATAAATAAAAATCAGCTGTTGTTGATTTCACCTTACTTAGTGCATCCTGCTACACAAGGTACAACTCAAATTTTGAAGACACAGGACATAGATGACAACTAGATAGGTAACTGAGAGCCAAAAACCTGTGTCTGTTGTCAGAAACCTAATTCATGAGAATGTATTGCACGTATTTTGTTATTGTATCACCCATATGTGTGAAAAGAGAGTAATTTTTTCCATTTTCTTGCTCTCTTTTTCTGTTCTATGCTTTTATTCTATGACAAAGAGTGTTTTAGATTCAATCGTTGTAGGTTTTTACACAATATTATCTCGTTTGGAACAAGTTTCGAGAAACAGTTGTGGAAATATTGTAAAATAAGTTTGAATGTCTTGTATTTACTGAAGAAATACTCCCTTATCTATATTTTTATTTATTAAGGAGTAATTTCATTCGAATTTATTACACATGCAAAAATCTATACATGAAAATATAGACATATATTCCCACGACAGCCGGTTCTACGTACCGAAATCACCAGAAAATCTTCGCCCAAACGCTGCCAACCCAGCAACAACAACACAATTTTTAATTTAAAGTTGAAGGCAACGGTGGAGGCATCACATTTATAATAACCAATATCTTGAAGTTCAGGGTATTGCAGTCAGATCGGGAGATACGGAGTTGGAGCTCTATAATGTATACATTCTCCCAGTCCAACAGACTACCGACCCGACATTAGGACCTTATTGGATGGTGATACACGTTTGGTCCTAGGGGACTTCAACGCTCAAGTCTTTGGGAAGACCAGAGAGGAACCCCGCTGGCGGAACAGATTGACGAATCCACTTTCTGGACACTAAATAATGATGCCCCCACACGGATTGGTAATTGGGCTAGTTAGACATATATCACCATAGCGTGTCTGATTAACTGCACAACCTGGCATGCAGTTATTTCTCTAGGATCAGACCATTTACCCATAATCATTTGTCTGGATATACCCAACGATTTTATCGACTCTATACGCCAAACTTACATCAACCAAAGCAAACAAATTTACCGACCGCATCTTCAATGGTCTACCGACGGTGCGCGCGTGCTTTTTGCCGACAATTTTTTGAGCACCCGAGAGACTAGGCGAAAAGAATTATTGTCCGCAAACTACATAATCTTCCAGTCTAGGACACATCCTAATAGGACCTGACGAAATATCCATACTTATGCTAAAACACCTAGGCGAGCGGAGAGTCGAGTAGCTGACAACCGCAACGAAGGAGGTAAAACTCAACTAAAAAAAATACAATAACAACACAACCTAACTTAACTCTCAAAACAAAATAAATAACCGCAACTTTACAAAAACAATAAATGCATCAACTAATAAACAACAAAAACATAAACATCCTCTCCGAGAGGTCAGTGTTGGCACTAATGCAGAATTTAACTGTCTCTGGGTTAAATTCAAAATCAGCGCACACTATTTGCACTTCGGGTTTCTTAATAGAAGTCCAAATACAAGAAGGGATATTACACTATCAAGCTTCGTCCGGATGTTTTCGCCTTATGTGAAACTCACTGTGTGCAATAAGTGAATGAACCAATACACATTTCATGTGTTGAAGGGCACCAAAAGAACACTCTTGACCTTTTTCTCACATCACACCCTGAAAAGTATGAAGTGGATGTTCTTGCACCTCTCGGTAATTCGGATCATTGCACCATTTCCGCATCCTTTTCGCTCTCGGAACTTCGCAATGTTTCACAAACAGCTATGAAACTCAAAGATTTCTTTCGGCATTTTAATTGGAAACTTTGTTTCGTAGACAATAATGCAAGTAATTCTCACTTGCCGGAAAGTGATCAATCACTGCCCGAAAGAGTATTAGTAACTATGTCGAATATATTCTTTCGAGCTCGTGCTGTGAAAAGGGTTTTATCGGATCTCAACGTAAACAAGTCTCATGTGCCAGATGATACCAGCGCTGCTCTTTGACATTAACTCGTCCATTATCTAACCTTTTAGCACTTCATACCTTGCCGGCGTATTTCCTATATGTTGGAAGGTTGCTAATGTAACGCCAATTTCTAAAAAGGGAGAGGCTAACAACCCTGGATAAATGAAAGCCAACAAACAGAGCCCCATGTATCCGGTCGGGGGCCTCATAATCTCCAGAAACCCTATTCCCACGGCGGCGATTTCAGGTCGCGGTGAATCGAATGTTACTGAGATCCAGGTTAGATCGGTGGAGACACCGGGCCGAGCTAATCTGCAAGCTACTGGGGTTCAACAATCTGCAGGACACTTGGGGAAACCTAAAGCATCCTAATGCGCACATAGTGCATACTCTAAGAAAGGAGGCAAGACTAAATGCAGCGAGGTGCCTCTGAATTTCAATCCAAGTACCTCGAGGATCGGTAGAAATCCCTGCTTCGGAAGCAACTAGCTTGAAAAATCAGGCTACAGCTTATCCAGTGCCGATTGTGAGCAAGAAAATTGCGAATAAGATTTCGGGTACCTAAGGACGCGCCTAAACGGCAACGTTCCGAGGAGGAGACCTAAGCGCAGAGCCAGCAGCCCCTGACGAAACGTCCTAAGCCTCAACGATCGTTTGACAAATCCTTCAGCGAGGTGGCCAAAGGTCATCTTGTTCGTGCTGTCATCGATCGGAGTGACTCTGATTGGTACATATCCAAGCAAACTGAAATATGGTGCGCAGAAAGCTGATGGGAGTGTTCTGGCGAGTTCTCAAAAAGAACCCGGGACCCCCCTCAGTGTGACGATGACGGATGGTATCGTGGTCTGGTAAAACTGATGGCTTGTTCAAACGAGCGATCTGCCATGCTTTTTAAGCAGGCTGTCGCTCTGTTGGATGGCCTTTGGGAAGGAGCTAGACTGGAAGTGGTTTCTGTTGACGAATACCACGCCGTCCTAGGTCCACTTCCCGTGTTCCCGACGAACCGTCGAAACCATAGGACATTTTGGAACTTCTTCGGATCGGAAATCCTGACATCCCAACACATGACTGGATGGTTGCCAAGGTCTCCGAATCCGAAGGTGGATACAGAAGGATCACGGTCATCATGAACTAGTAGTCCTTAACGCCTCTTCGGAAAAATCTAAGAAAGGTCTATTACGGTTTCGAATCGATCTTTCTTAGAGTTTATCGAGGGGACGATAAGGATAAACCGGTTCAGGATGACAATGAACCTATCCCCGAGGACATGTCTTGCGATGAGACTACGAGTTCTATTGCACAAGAAGACACCCACTCCAATTTTGAACTGGAGGATTCGGACCAAGAGGACGTCAACGTCACAATCGTACCTAAAAACGGAGATGGTGAAGGTAACACAAATTAACCTTCACCACTCCAAAGCAGCTTCGGCTGTCCTGCTCCTCCGGATGTCTGAGAGAGGTGAAGAGCTCACACTCATCCAAGAACCCTGGATCCATCGTTGAGGGGGTTCGCGGAGTAGGTGCCCAAGGCTATAAGCTCCTATACATGGAAGGCACAGGTAACACAAGATCATGTATAGTAGCCAGCAATAATCTTAATATCTTCAGTCTTTCTGATTACAGCGATGAAGGTACTGTGGTAGCGGCCTGGGAAACTGGTGTAGGAACTATACTAGTGATCTCAAGCTACATGGCACATGACCACAGCGAACCACCACCGAATATCAAGGTCCGCGACATTGTTGAAAGGAGCCGATGCCAATGCAGATCACGTTGTATGGGGCAGCTCGGATTCAAACACGAGGAATGGGTCAATTTTCGAATTCATTCTTTGCAATAATATACATAGTCAATACTGTTTCAGAACCAACCTTTGTAGTTACTAACAGAAGGGAGGTTCCTGATTTAACGCAGTTAGTTCTAGGCACTCAGATCTTATCAGTGAATGGATGGTATCGAATGACTGCTCGTTCTCTGATTATATGTACATAGACTTTGTTATTGAAGTTCGTGAAAAGGGGGCTATGCCCATCCGTAACAGGAGAAGGACCGATTGGGTTAGGCAACATGCTATCCTCTTTCACATTCTTCCCGACCCTCCGATTATTAGGGATCGTGAGGACATCGAAATTGCGGTCAACAAATTGACTAATGACTATCGTCCTTTCTCTTGAAGACCATGGAAAGGTTATTTCATCGATTGACCCTGACCGACTTTCTTTGTCTCAGCATGCCTATATGAAGGGCAGATCTGTTGTGACGGCTCTACATTCGCTTCTGGGTTTTGTAGAGAAATCACTCGAGCACAAAGAATTTGCATTGGTGGCCTTCTTGGATATTCAAGGGGCCTTTAACAGTGTGTCGCCAGAGACGATTCTCTCGGCTCTAAGCGGCCTGGATATAGATCAGTCTATTAACAGCTTCATAGGTAGACTTCTGACCAATAGAGTCATCATTTCTTCTATGGGGACTGCTACTATCTTTAAATTAGCGAACACTCCTGTGGAATCTTGCCATTAATATACTACTCATGAAATTAGACTCCATGAAGTGCAAAACTGTTGCATATGCTGACGATGTTGCTGTAGCCGTTTCTGGGAAAAATCTTGAAACATTATCACTATGCCTACAAAGTTCACTTAGTACACTAAGCCAGTGGAGCACTGCTAGTGGACTTGGTGTGAATCCTGGGAAAACGGAGCTTGTGCTCTTTTAAAGATGGTACAAAATCCCCTCGTTCCCACTACCACACCTTAACGGAGTGGAATTTAAGCTCTCGAATAGTGCTAAGTATCTAGGAATTATTCTAGACTCTTAGCTATCCTGGAGCCAGAATATCCATGCGAGAGCGTCCAAGGCGGCTATTGCTATTTATGTCTGTAGAAGGGCCATTGGGAAAACCTGGGGAATAAGCCCTAGGAATGGGAAATGGCTTTTTGATATGGTGGTAAAGCCCATACTAATGTATGAAGCACTAGTATGGTTACCTGGTGGGTGGTGGCTTCTATATTCCCCATTTTCGGAAGGGGTGTGTTTCAGGCTACAGTATCAATGTAGTGTAATTCATGCTGAAATTTCAGCGATCAAAAGGGCGGTACACTGGATGAAGTACTATAGGCTATTTGGTGTGAATATCCGAATCTGTACTGACAGTAAGCCTGCTATCAAATTCCTATCTGGTGTCTACTCGACATCCAGATTGATACATGAATGCCGGGTATCTCTTAACGAGATGGCGAGACATTCTAACCTGGAGTTATTCTGGGTGCCGGGGCAAAAGAGGCTCACGTCTACAAGTTGATGAGATAGATCACATGGTCGGTTTACCGCTATCCTACTGTAAATCACTCATACAGCGTAACTTATTTGAGTCCGCTCAGCTCAGATGGACTAATCTGACAAATTGCTCGATATCGAGGCGTTTGATAGAGTATGGCAGAGAATGGTTTCTCTCGATTTTTTTCAAGCTTTCTCAGATATCGGACTATACGAGTTGTTATAGATGGGTTCTCATCAAACGAGTTAAAGATAAATACAGGGGTACCGCAAGGCTCCCCCTGTATTTATCTTACATTCAGTTACAGACCAAGCTTGTCGGAGATTGTGGCAATGTGACAAAACATGAATGATTCCCTTAATAGGGACCTTCTGACATTCTCTGTATGGGGTCTGGGGTCGTGCGAATATGGTCGCTTTCAAGGCTCGCAAGACTCAGTGTTGCATGTTGATACATAAACGAACGACAGACCATGTCGCTTTATCTGTATTTATGAGTGGTGTTAATATCACAATGTGATGTCCGCTGGTCTAAACACATTTTTCAAGTGTCGAAAGAAGCATTCCTGTGTCTCGGATTTCTGAAACGGTGTAGGAAATACTTCACTCCATCTGATCTCCTCCCTATTAACACCACCTATATCCGACCGAAAATGGATTACATCTCCCATGTATGGCCCGGTGCTTCAAAGTCTATTTTGGAGCTGCTCGACCTCGCACAGGAGAGAGCGAAGGTGATAATTGATGACAGTAGGGTATTCAACTCTATTGATTCTCTGGAGCACCGTCGCAATGTGGGCTGCGTTTCACTGTTCTACAATGGAATGTGTTCTGATGAAATTAGGGAACTCGTTCCTGATACCCGCAAATTTGTACGTAATACACGTTTTTCATCAAGAACACATCCTTTTGTGGTCAATTGGCCAGTTCTTTAGCCGTACTTTAAGTACGTGGAACAAACTTTCCGCTGAAGTGTTTCCTGTCATTTTCAATGTAGGAAAGTTCAAATCGAATTTCCACAAACACTACTCCCTCTTTCCTCCCTCCCATAACCTATTTTCGTAGTTGCTTTGCATGAGTAGGGATCATCTGCTGAGTGATGTAGCAAGAAGAAAAAAAAACTAAGGTATTATGCTCGACGGCGTACAAATTGCGACAGTTTACCACCCGAAAATCATGGGTGTCACTTTTGATAGACTTTTTACCTCCTCAGTATATGCCACTGCAATCACGCATAAACTACGAAATAGGAACAATTCCGCGGTAGCAGAATAACGTTTGAATGTCGTACTTGGAGGTCGCCCACCACCGATAGCAGACACCGAAAAGATTCAGGATGGAGCAACATGTTTAATACCTTTTGGTCCACCATAGATCGTCCTCAACTTATGCGCAGCATGTGGTCAGGGTCCTCATGACATCCTCCACATATTCAACTGTTCAGCCAACCCTACTTCACTGTGGGTTTATGGACTCATCAGTCGAAGTAGCACAGTTTCTTAGACTTGAACAACATGCAGAACCCCCTGATTAAATATTGTAAAATTGTTTATGCTGCTACAACAACATTAAGTGCTCAGTTTTTCTTGTTCGAGTTCATTTCATAATTTTCAAAAATTATATAAAGCTTGTTGACCCCTGGCTTCGCTCGGTAGCTATTTACTAAGGTTAGTTCTTCAAGTTTCTCCAAAAAATGTTAGACATAGAGCTTTCTAGATGGTAATACAGTGTATATAAATTGGCCGTGAGAACACACCACAACAGTGAGTCTAATTTGAAGCATCGTTAAGTAAAGACATCGACTGCGTTGCGAGTGTATACTTGTACATTATAAAGTGTGTGTGTATTTCTGTGAATTGTTAAACGTGTATAAAAACACTGAGTGACTATTTGAACTGTTGTTGTTGTGCATTTTAAATAAATAAAGAGTTGTTACAAATTTTAAACTACTAAACTGCTTTTATTTGCAATCAAAAGTATCCGGTTTATTTAAAGGAAATAAACCCCCGTTTTTAAAGTTAAAACGTAACAATATATATAGATTATAGATTGTTGTAGTAAATGGTGTTTCTTCTAGTTTACTTCCACTCCACACGGGTGTCCCATAGGGATCTATTTTGGGTCCTCTCCTTTTTGTGCTTTATGTGAATGACGTTGTTGATGTTATTCAAACCAGTAATTGTAAACCTTTTCTGTTTGCTGATGAGGTTTTTCTTTTATTTAGAGGTAATAGAAGATTTATTGAAGTTTATGAGAATGATATTAACTCTAATTTGGAACACATTAGACTTTGGATGACTGATAATTAATTAAAGGTTAACACAACTAAGACTAAAGCCATAATGTTTGGTCCTACAAACCGTTTCTCTTCTAATTTAAGCATCATAAATGTTTGGGTGTGGTTCTAGACTCTCTTTCAAGTATCTGTATCGGGATCTTTACGTAAGATTTATCGTACTAATCTATTTTTATCTAACCTGGCGTTTACACATGCAAGTAACAGTTCGAAAAACTCGACAGATTAATACTTTTGCACTAACACAATCACACATGCGTGTGTAAATTTACACATGCATGAATGATTGGGTTAGTGCAAAAGTATAAATGTGTTGAGTTTTTCGAACTGTTACTTGCATGTGTAAAGGCTAGGTAAGGATGTGAGAACAAAATTAGCATACGCGATTCTGATGCCACAGATTCTTTACTGTTTTGAAGTTGTATCCGGGACTATCGGATTGTGTCTTACTAGATTGAAGCGCTTGGTGAATTCGATAGTTAGATTTGCTTTTAACATTCAACGTAGACAACATGTTTCTGAGTCTGTGAAATGCTTTCTTGGTTGTTCTTTTAGTGAATTTGAAAAGTTTCGTAATTTGCTAAAGTTTTATAAAATTATGAAAGCTGGTAGACCTTCTGTTATATGCGATGCATTTATTTTTTTCTATACTTTTTTTATAGCGGCTGGGGAGCTCATTTGATTTGATAGTATTGTAACATGAAATTTATTGAATGTTTAAACCTCTGTTTATACTTAGATTTATTATATTACTATGTAATATTATTTTGGCCAAATTGGCTTTTTATTACTGAATAAATAAAATAAATAAATAATACTTTAGCAAACAAACCTTATCAAGAGAGAGTATTTTTGTGGAAATTTTCGTTTGAACTTTATTGTGTTTTCAACAGACGAACGGACTTAGCAAGATCGGCTTAAAATTTCATAAGGACCCAGAAAATATATAATTTTGTGGGTCTGCGATGAATATTTTGATTTGGTACAAACGGAATGACAAAATCTTGATATGTCTTTTTTTGACTTAACAACAAATTTATTAATATTCTTTATGAATATTTTTTTAAAAACCTCACTGAGTCAAAAGTTACGTGCATTTTTTCGAAAAAAGTACTTACGTTGATATTTAGTTGTACAGAAAATAAATACAAAATAAATATTGTGTTTATATTTATATTTTTCTGAAAGGCAACATTTTGGGTAGTACTACAGAAGAAAAATAATTTCAAAATTTGTATTACTGCGAAGTAGACACATGTTTATGTAATTTTCAACTTTATGCCAAATTTTCTCTAGTCGCATTGTTGCTTTCAAATTATTGTATGACCCAATATATTCCTTAATATTTTGCAAAGGGAATTTATAGCCCGGGCCTTGGTAGCGTCAACAGAGTCAAAAATCTAAAAAAATTTTGGGATTTTTTAAAAGTTTTTTGGGAATTGTGGGATTCTCACGTCTTCATCGAACTTTTATTAACATACGTAAATGCATATCCATTAGAGTGGGTCAATTTTTTTCACAAAAATCGAATAGCAGAAACGCATTCTACGGAAAATTCTAAGAAATTTTCCCCAAGAACCATACGTCTAAAATTAAATCCGCACATGCTCTTCTACTTTGCGCATGTCAAATTTCGTTCAAATCGGACTAACCGTTTAGAAGTTACAGATTTATTTTCCCAAATTTGTTATATACCATTGTATTGCGGATGTGCACTAAATATCATTTCTGCGTAATAACAATCATTTCAGATTAAATTATTTAACTCAATTCCGTTAGAACTAAAAATTTTAAATAATTTTTATGTATTAAAATTAAAGTTATAACATACGTTTCACATTTTCTTTTTTTATTTCATATCAGAGCTGTAAATGAATAATTAATTTTTGAATTAATTCGCGAATCATTCACACAAAAAAATTAATTGAATGAAATTTGAGTCAATTTAAAAAAATTGTGTAAAAATGAATTGCAATTCATTTGAATTGATTTTGAATTAATTCAAATGAATTTGTAGAAATGAGTTGCAATTCATTTCCAATTCATTTGAATTGAATTGATTTCGAATTAATTCAAATGAATTTAAAAAAAATTAGCAATTCATTTGAATTAATTCAAATGAATTAGCAGTGTGTTGTGGCTGATTTCCAGCTATATGGCGCACGATTATGGGGAGCATTCTTAATAGTAGTTTGGAAATAGTAAATAGAGGTTCAGAACCTACCTTCATTGTTTCAAACAGAAGTGAGGTGCTAGACTTAACACTTGTGAGTATGTACTAAACACCACAGTATGATTACTAATTGGGCTGTCGCTAGCGACTGCTCCTTTTCTGATCACCAATATATTGACTTCAATATTGGTGTAACTTATGGGAGTGTTAATAACATTCTAAATAGGAGGAAGACCGATTGGGATATGCAATGTGGCGCATTCTCTCGGTCTTTACCTAACCCGCCCTCTATTGAGAGTATATATGATATTGAAATAGCAGTTGAAACACTCACAGAAGCGTTCCAATCAACTAATAATTTGGCCTGTAGGCCGATCACCCACAGAGGTAATTGGCCGGCATACAAGTCCTCATTGAATCACTTCAAGAACCTTACGAGGAATGCGAAAAGGAAAGCCTGGAGGGACTTCTGTAGCGGCGTGGAAGGATCCTCTGAGACTAACCGATTACGTAAAATTCTATCAACCTCTCCGGATGTACCAAGCTATATACAGAAACCATGTGGAAGATGGACTCTGAACAGTAAAGAAACACTTGAGGTCCTAATGAACACTCATTTCCCAGGCTGCCTCCCAGTCGATGATGTGAATGGGGCTACTGATTCCGTTGCTCCATGTGATAACTCTGTTCCGGCGAACAGGGAAAGAACAAAGTGGGCTATCAAAAGCTTCGACCCGTTTAAATCCCCAGGGCCGGATGGTATTATTCCTGCTGATCTTCAGAAGAATGAAGAAATAGTTGCACCTTGGCTCATCAACATATACACAGCGTGTATCAGATGGTCCTATATTCCTACATGGTGGACGAGGTGTAGAGTAGTCATCATTCCTAAAGGAGGTAAGGCGACTCACACTAAACCAAAGGATTACAGACCTATAGCTCTACATTCGTTATATCTGGTAAATTTCTGGATACAATATCTAGTACACTGAGTGAGTGGAGTATATCAAGTGGACTTAGTGTGAACCCCCAAAAAACGGAATTGGTTCTCTTCACTAGGAGGTATAAGATCGATTACTTTAGACCACCTAGACTGAATGGAATCAGTCTTGAGATTAGGGATAATGCAAAGTATCTTGGCATCATTCTAGATAAGAAATTGTCCTGGAATTTGAACATTCGGAACAGGATCAACAAGGCCTATGTGGCCATTTACTCCTGCAAAAAGGCAATTGGTACTAACTGGGGTATTATGCCGAAAGGTATCAATTGGATCTTCAAAGCAGTCGTTAAACCCATCTTGTTCTATGGAGTATTGGTACGGTGGCAGGCTCTGGATAATGCTACTCACCGGAAGGCCGTTGAACGAGTTCTAAGGACTATCGCGATACTGATTACAGGCGCTATAAGGTCTACCTCCTCTAAGGCACTTTTTACTATTCTTTACTGGTTACCAGTTGATTTGATGGTGATACAAATGGCTCTCAACTCTGCCGTGAGACTAAATGCTGGTGGTTCGTGGTCTGGTAAGGACCTTGGACACTCTAGTATACTGAATTACTATGGGCACATACATGGTAATGTCGATTACTGCATCGCAAAACCTTTTTTTCAATAGGCATTTCCATATTATGATACCGAAAGGGATTTATGGCAACGCGGACTCTTCCCCCCTGCTGACGTCATACAGATATACACTGATGGCTCTAACAGGGTCGGTGGAGGTTTCTACATTGAAAAATTTGGGATAAAATTTTTCTTTAGGCTACCTAACTTCTGCACTGTTCTTCAGGCGGAAATTACTGCCATTAAACTTGCATCCAACTGGCTGAGGTATTATCGAATATCTGGTGATATACGTATATTTACTGACAGCAAGGCTGCCGTTAACGGAATAGCGGGTGTCTTTACGACATCTAGGTTAACCGAGGAATGCCGGATATCCCTAAATGAGATAGCGAGACATTCTAGGATAACGCTAATATGGGTCCCTGGACACGATGTAAATTAGGGTAATTGTATAGCAGATGATTGACCCCTTTTATGGTATTTACCTTGTTAAATGCAAGATGGCTGTTCAGCAGAAACTATATGAGACTGCACAAAACAGGTGGACTAATGAACCTTCCTGTGCTACAGCGAGGTCGACTTGGCCCGTATATGATGCCAGCAGGACAAATCTACTTATAGATTACCGTCGTGAGCAAATAAGGCTAATTATCTCCTTTATTACAGGACACTGTTTAATCGGGACACATGCTAGAAGAATGGGCCTACGGTACAATGATTACTGTAGAAGCTGCCATAATGAAGAAAAGGAAGAGACTGTATATCACCTTTTCTGCCAATGTCCGGCCCTGACAAACCTGAGGGAACGTATCCTCGGATCTCCATTCCTATCATGTTTGGACGAGCTATCAAGGATGAATCTGAAACGAATCTATTCCTTCATCCGGGAATCTGGTTGTTTTAATTTGGAGTCAACGGAAGTACTGCAAATACCCTGATGACTACACCTTGGGTATCACAATGGGATCAGATTTGAATGGACTTAAGTGATCTACTTGAGGAGCGGCTGCCCATGAAACCTAACCTAACCTATCGTCAGCTGTTGTTGAAAGATTATTTTCGTACGCCTCTATTCTAAACATCCCTAAACGTGGATGTCTTTCAGATGTTGATGCAATTAACTCCTATTATATGTAGCTCATTTAATATATATGCATATGTTTAGCATATTTATGAAACACAATTGCGTTTTGAACTACATACATTGTGATTTTTCCTGCTTTATGGAAGATAGTTTTATTATTTTGAAATAAATATTAGCAAAAAGTTTGTCGTTGGGTGGTCGAGGGTCAAAAAATTTCAAAAATTATTAATTGCTTCTTGAATATTAAATGTGTTTGTCGTTCAGCGTATTGCAAAATAAAAATTAGTTCTTCTTTGATTTTTGTACTGAATATTTTTATTTGAATGATTCATTTACAGCTCTGATTCATATACAGATTGTAAAAGGTCGTAAATTGTGGAAAATTATCATGAAACGTGTAGTGTATATAAAAGGTACCCTTCCCCTAATATACATATAAGTATGTATTTATTAAAATAATTTAAGTTTACGGTACTCTTTGTTTGAAGTATATTTTAGCATGTAAGAATTTGATTTGATCAGTGGTAAAAGAGAAATAAAGAACAAAACAACTTATCAGTGGCGACGAGAATAAAAAAATCGAACACGTGGTAACAAAAAGTAATAAATTAAGAAATTATAATGGCTTTAATTGGACAAATGGAACCCTTTTTACCTGGGGAAAATTTTAAATTATACCTTCAACGTTTGGAGCAATACTTCGTAGTCAACGATATTCCAAGTTCAAAACAGGTGGCGGTGTTGCTAACTACGATTGGTCCAATTGCGTTTGAAACGCTAGCGTCATTGTGTTCACCAAAAGAACCTAAAGCAGTACCTCTTGAAGAAATAATAACAACTTTAAAGACACACTATGCTCCAAATCTAAATGAGACGGCTGAAAGGTACAAATTTTATACGCGCAATCAAAAAGAGGGTGAGCCTCTTGGTGAATATATTGTGGAGCTGAAGTCTTTGGCTAGTAGCTGTAATTTCGGCACATTTTTGTCAGAAGCTTTAAGAGACAGATTGGTATGTGGCGTTATTGACAAAAGGTTAAGAGCAAGATTGCTTAACCAGATATCATTATCATGGGACGAAGCAAAAAATATTGCTCTTATAGAAGACCAAACCCAAACGAATTTAAATGTTATGGAAAACATGTATAATGAAAGGGCAATACGTAAAACACGTGTGTATGAGGAAGCTATGGAGAACGGAAGTGAGTATAGTGGCAGTAGTAACTACCCAATTATGAGATTGTCGAAAAAAGGGAATGTGGAGCAACAAGATAAGCATAATATGTTATGCGAGAGGTGTGGAAGGAAACATCACCCAGATATGTGTAGAGTTCGGGACTGGAATTGCTATCGATGTGGGCTGAAAGGTCACTTAGCTAATAGGTGCAGAACGAAAAGAGTTAATAATGTATTATCGAATTTGAATGGCGTAGGTATTGAAAATAATTCAGTTTTTGTTTATCTTTTAGTCGAAAATATAAAATTAAAGTTTGAAATTGATACGGGAGCGGCAGTGTCAGTGGCGTCTGAAGAAGTTTATAAAAAATATTTTGGCTCCAAAAAAAAACTTATAAATGTGGAAAATACATTAGTAAATGTTAGTGGACACAAAATATCTTTGTGCGGTGTGATTAAAGTAAAAGTAAGTGATTTTTTGTTGGACTTATTTATAATTAAATCGGAGAAGCCATTTGATTCATTATTGGGTCGTAGTTGGTTGGATGTTTTAAAAAAAGGGTGGCGTGAGAACTTTATTGAAAATATTAATTTAATCAAGCCTGTACCAAATTTTGAGAAACTAAAGAATATGTTTCCATTAGTATTTGCAAAAAGTTCAGCAGAACCCATTAGAAAATTTAAAGCATCCGTAGTTATAAAGAGTGAAACGGATCCTATATTTCGTTCCGCGTATGTAGTGCCATATAGAATGCGTAAGTTAGTTGAAGAGGAATTGACTCGTTTATGTGACAGTGGAATAATTGAACCCATAAAGTATAGTGATTGGGCAAGTCCAATTGTTGTAGTCCCAAAAAAGGATTCCATAAGGCTTTGCGTAGATTTTAAAGTTACGTTAAACAGGGTCTTAGAAAAGGAACATTATCCTTTACCAACTATTAATGATTGTTTAAGTTGTTTGGCCGGTTCGAAATATTTTTGTGTTATAGATTTGGCGGGGGCGTACCAACAGGTAGAAGTGAGTGAAAATTCAAGAAAGTATTTGACCATAAATACACACAAAGGCCTATTTCAGTTTAAGAGACTTCCATTTGGACTAGCATCAAGTCCATCTATTTTTCAGAATATAATGGATCAAATTTTAATTGGTTGCGAGGGAGTTGTTTGTTATTTAGATGATTGTTTAATTTATGGCAATACGCGTGCGGAATGCGAGAAATGTTTACTGAATGTGTTGAGTAGGTTCCAAAATTACAATGTGAGAGTAAAGGAGGAAAAATGTCAGTTTTTTGTTAGTCAGGTAGAATTTTTAGGATATAGAATAGGAAGTGAGGGCATTCGTCCAAACCCGGAAAAAATAAAAGCGATTATTGAAGCTCCTGTTCCTCAGGATATTAAAAGTTTGCAATCGTACTTAGGTTTATTAAACTATTATAGTAACTTTGTCCCTCAGATTTCTACTAAATTAGCTCCGTTGTATGAGCTCATTAAAAAGGAAGAACATTTCTGTTGGACGAAACATAGATTGGAATGTTTTGAGAATAGTAAACTTTTACTAACAGATGATTCTGTATTGTATTTATTTGATCCAGAAAAACCGATTATAGTTTCATGTGATGCCAGCCCATATGGAGTAGGTGCAGTTCTGGCAAATATAGTAGATGGTAGAGAAAGACCAGTTTATTTTGCATCTAGGACTTTGTCGCCGGCCGAAAAAAACTACTCGCAAATTCATAGGGAGGGTTTGGCAATAGTTTTTTCGTTGGAAAAGTTCCATAAATATTTATACGGAAACAAGTTCGTAGTTTACACAGATCACAAGCCTTTGAAACACTTATTTAATCCTAAAAAGTGTTATTCTGCAGTAGCGGCAGCTAGGATACAGCGGTGGCAGGTCATTATTTCAATGTATGACTGTGAAATTAGGTATCGCCCAGGAAAGGAGAATTGTAACGCAGACGGCTTATCCCGGTTACCTTTAGATAATAATGATGGAGATTCTGAGGAGGGGGATATCGCTATTAAATATTTTACAAACGAAGATCCAGTTAGAGAACAGGACATTGCTATGGCATTGAAGAAAGACCCTGTACTAAGTACAGTATCTAATTATGTCATAAAAGGTTGGCCGAGAAAAGATAATAATTTGTCGGTAGAGTTAAAATATTTTTTTAAACGTAAGGAATCATTATCGGTAGAAAATGAGTGCTTGTATTATGGGTTTCGTCTTATTATTCCACAGAAAATAACCGGTTTAATATTAACATTGTTACATGACGCACATGCGGGGATAGTAAAAATGAAGACACAAGCTAGAACATATGTGTGGTGGAAGGGAATGGATGGAGATATAGAAAATTTTGTCCGTGAGTGTCACGTATGCCAAGTTACTCAAAACGAGAAACCGAAACGATTAATACCATGGGGGAAAGTGTCAAGGCCATTTGAGAGGATACATCTTGATTTTTTTGATTTCCAAGGGAAAAAGGTTTTACTTTTAGTAGATGTATTTTCAAAATGGTTGGAGTTAAAGGAAATGAAGAGGACTACTTCAAAAGATGTAATAGAAATGTTAGAAAGTACATTTTCATATTTTGGCCTACCTACAAGTATTTGCACAGATAATGGTCCACCATTTGGTTGCTTTACGTTTTTAGAATTTTGTGATAAACTTGATATTAAGGTTCTTAAAAGTCCATCCTATCATCCACAATCAAATGGCATAGCCGAAAGAGCTGTCCAAACTGTCAAAAAATCACTTAAAAAATTCTGGATTGATACTTATTCGAATCATCTTTCATTTTCAGACAAAATTACGCGCTTTTTATTTTATTATCGTCATACGCCAGACGCCATCTCAAAAAAATCGCCCTCCCAAAAGTTATTTAATTTTTTACCAAAAACTAAATGTGACATTTTAAATCCTAAATTGCAGAAAATTGTCAGTGATAACGAAAATGTTAATTTTGAAATTATTAATTCAATAACCAAAAAGCAAGCAGGTCAGTGTTTTAAAAAGGGTGATATGGTCCTCTATAGAAATGTTTCTAATAATTTTGTTAAATGGCTTAAGGCCGTTATTATTGAGGTTTTAAGTCCTCAACGTTATGTTATTTCTGTAAATAATAATATTAAACATGTACACCTAAACCAAATAAAAAAATATTATCACCCACGAAAGGAAGTAATCATAAAACCTAAAGAATGTGAAATATTAGAAAATGAAAATTCACCAACATTCAACAATAATCAAATAAATAAAAGAAGTCGGGACAATCTTTCAGATAGTGAGGATGAAGAATACGAAATTCGACCAAAAAGGTCAGTTAGAAAACCTGATTGGTATGTTCCTGGCTAAATTATTTCTAAAATGATATATTTAATATATAAATATTTAACCTATTTATAATCTTTTTATAAAAGGCTTTAAGTATAACGTTAAATTTATCCGTTTGTATTATATTGTTAAAATATTCATTATATTTATCCATAATATATAAATGTATATTAGATTTATAAATATATATTCTGTTGTTACTTATTCCATTTTTTATTTAATTGAAAATTTTGTAATCTCATTATTTTTAAGGGGGAAAAGTGTAGTGTATATAAAAGGTACCCTTCCCCTAATATACATATAAGTATGTATTTATTAAAATAATTTAAGTTTACGGTACTCTTTGTTTGAAGTATATTTTAGCATGTAAGAATTTGATTTGATCAGTGGTAAAAGAGAAATAAAGAACAAAACAACTTATCAAAACGAAGCGAAATATTAGATTGTTTCTTTAGATTTACACCACTTGCTCCACTCAAATCATTTATTTTATCTGCTGGACAATTTACAAGAAACATTTACAAACATTATTTTTAGAAACATTTAATTTAAATTAAATTTGAATATGAAAAATTTTAATATTGTTTACATTGAAAATAAATATATGAACATTATTTTATTTATTTATTTCAAACAGTAATATAAAATGCCTCTTGAGGTCAATAAACATATATTACAAAGATTTACTACTGAATAATAATTAACAATTCAAAGAATAATTAGTTTACACAACATTTAATCTGACTGGTTCCCCAACCTAAAAAGTAGCAAGTTAGGTGAACGAGTTTTTGCAAAACGATCACAAAACCGCGTAAAGGTAAATTAAAGAGAACAAAAATCAATATCCGAATCATAAGTTGACGCAAAAGCACAAAATTATAAAAAGTACAGCCAATAAATCATTGCACATACCCCGATACATAATCACGCATACGAATATCATAAACACACCGTACGATCGTGTTTACAATGCGATTCAATCGAGAAGTAATAGAGATCAATGTACCCGAAACAATCACAATATCGTATAAAATCTGCGGTATCAGATTTTTTGTGCTCGTTGAATAAATTCTTCGCAAAATACCAGAAATACGGAAACTAATATGATCAACATGGCCATCAAAATTTAAATGCCCATCAATGTATATGCCTAAACATCTCATCCTATCATATAGTTCCCCCAATAGAAATATCAAAGCCATGAAGATATCTCTTAGAATATCCAAACAAAATAGCTTTAGTCTTAGAAGAATTACCCGAAAGACAATTCTCCGCTGACCATAATAAAAATCATTTAAGAGTATGGTTAATACCTGATCGAAAAGTATCATCCAACTCCAAACACCACTCAATAACAGCATTACATCATCAGCAAATAAATAAGATCTACAAAAATGGTTGTCAACATAATCTGGTTGGTTATTTACATACAAAATAAAGAGAAGAGGTCCCAGAACTGATCCCTGAGGAACAGAAAAGGCTAAGTATCCTAGAATAATCACCATCAACATCCACAAATGTATATCGATCAGATAAGTATGAAAATATTAATATATATGCTGTTATCGGAAAATAAAAAAGTCCCTTAGCTTTCTTATTATGATACAATAATTCAAAGAATTGTAAGCCTCAAGTGAAATAAGTGCCACAACTCTATTCTCATTCAAACCAAGTTTTATATCATCTGTCATATTAAGCAAAAGATATGTTGTATTAACCAACGATGTATTCATTTGTAAATGAAGAATGTATAATAGAAATTGGCCTCAAATCCTCTACAATTTCCGGATTAAGGTATTGGCACATCACGCGCTGCCTTCCATGCCGAAGGAAGAACTAAGGTTTTTCCTTCGGCGTAATAATGCGGGATATGTATAGATAAAAAGTTAAAAAAAACGAATAGGAATCAAATCCAAACCTACTTAATAACTTAACATAATACTAATGCAATATATATTAGTATATTGTTGTTATTAATTCCCATATAGTTTGTGTGAACTTTAATATAAGGCATCTAAGAAAAACAGGAACGGAGGAAGCTATTATCGAAGTCCCGATCTACTTATACTTTGCGCCCGGGTAACAAAGCGTAGTTAAAATCCGTAGTTAGCCGACCTAGAGGGAAGCATTTTTCTTGTCGGATTGTACTCATTAGCTAGTCGTAGCCAATAAGCTGTATTTACGAATAATTAGTCGTTAGCCGACCGAGAGCCTAAGCACTTATCTCGTCGGATTGTACTCATTAGGTAGTATAGTTCATAAGTTGTAGTTAGCCGATGATCTCCTCGTATTGCATCCATAAACCGTATTTACAAATAGTTAGTCGTTAGCCGACCGAGAGCAGAAGCATTTATCTCGTCGAATCCTCTATTAGAAGCCCATTAACAAACATATTCCTAAGATCCAATTTTATTTAAAATGAAATCAACTTGCATTTGATTTAAATGAAATCTCTCTTTTTTTGTTTTGTAGTTTCGAACAATTAATTCGGTCTCTATAATTTCTTCTTATAACCGCGTCTTCACAATCGGCGAACAAAAACTCACGTCTTAACATTTTGAAAGCTTCACTAGTTATAACAATATGAATTTGTAAAGCCATCGTTTACCATGCAAATTTTTGACAAACTTATCTAAATTTGCTTTGCAAAAATAGAATTTATCAATTTCAACTTATCACTTATCAAACTTTATAGCTCTGAGGAACATAAAGTTTTGCAAATTGACGAAAAATTTGATAAGTGCATAGTGAAAAGTTGATAAGTTGTTTTGTGCTCACTTACTAGCCAATAGTCTAATAGAGAAGTGCTAGAATGTGCCACATCAAAATAAGTCGGCCTAGAGTTATGATGAACAGAAATACCAAAGCGAACATGCAATTAAAATCTGTTCGAACAAAGTGACATAAAGCACTATAAAAACCGTAATGGAAGGGTTTTCGAAAAAGGTTCAAAATTTCATCATTAGTGATTAGAACTATAAAAATATATATTTTTTTTTTGTAAATTGTAACAATAATTTCAATAAAATAAAAAAAGATTCAAAACTGTAGCTTATAGTGGTTTCATTTTTATTAACATATATGTATGTATGTTAAAAATTTTTCAAGCTCAGTCCTTATTCTCAGTAAAGAAATAATCAAGAATCAATTGTATTATGATACCAAAAATGGAGAACTAAACCAAACTAAGGAGTATTTTTTCGTTCTCCAAATACATAGTACTTTTTAAATTTTCTAATATAATATTGAACTTCGTATAAGGAAATTACTTTGGTTTAAAACTTGACGGTGGTTCAAGTGTGGAAAATTGGTACTTTTTGACTTTAGTGGTACATTTCTTTAGCATTTTCTATAATAATGGACCCAGAATCATGATGTTGGGTGGGAATACAAAATGTGGGTCTAAATCAGCGAAAGGCAAACTCACACCACTACATATTGTAGTTGTATGAGTTGAGTAAAAAGTTGAGAAAAAAACAAAAACAATAACTGAAATAAACAAGCATAAAAAGCGAAAAGCGTAAAACAACCTGCTTCTATCAATGCTCATGCGAGACTGACTGGTTTTGATTGTTTTTATACAATGTATGTGCTTGCGTACATGTGAAAACAAAAACAAGAGAGCTCATTTGAGAGCTCAATGCCTTTCGCTGGTCTAAATGGTACTTTTTTAAAATAATACTTTTCGAATGAGCTAGAAGCCACATTACAAACATGAAACTAGAGAGATGTTATCCTGAATTACTATTAATTCAAAAATGGAGACTTAATAGCAATGACCCGAAATAACTGTTATTTTTTATAAATAAGCAATTGGTTATAGGGAAAATAACTGCAAAACATGAAACTAGAGAGATGTTATCCTGAATTACTATTAATTCAAAAAGGGAGACTTAATAGCTATTTCCCGAAATAACTGTTATTTTTTTATAAATAAGCAATTGGTTATAGAAAAAATAACTGCAAAAAAATAGGTCCGTAATAACAATTATAAAAGATTTTTATTTTTTTGGTCTACAATAACCATTATAAAAGATTTTTATTTTTTTTGTATTGTCTTTGATAACCAATATGAAAGATTTTTTTTTTTTTTTGGTCTTCTATAGACTATAGCCATTACAAATATTTATACTCTACACCACTATGGTGGTGCAGTATTAAGTGCCCCAAGGATGAAGCCTATTGAATTTGGTTGGAATCGGTCTATTATTTCACCTAACCCGCATACGACTGCCCTATCTGAAAATAGATAAGCTCTCATAAATATATTTGTTATATAGATATCCAAATTCAGCACAAATAAGTTTAATGGCCAAAATCTGAAACTAAATATATTAGTGTAAAAAAAGGCTCCCCAGCCACACAAACTTTGCTTAAATTGAAAAGTAAAAAAAGAAATTTTAAATCCTGAAAACCAGATTATAAGAAAATTAAATTCAAATATTAACAGAAGAAAGATGTTAGGTCTGTTCATTTACTTTCCCAGTAAATACTTGCAACGAGAGAATAAAATCAAAATATACAAAATTAAATTAAATTCTCAAAAATAGTAAAAAGTAAATGAACGCTTTTCCAGTAACAAAAAATTTATACACTCAATTTTCATATTTTTTCCTTTTAAAATGTATAAATATTCACATTTTCTTTTTTTTAAATAAATAAACAATAACACAAAACATATGAAACATAAGCTGCTAACTATTACGAGTTCAAAATAGAACTTGTAATAATAAATTTATACGCTCTTGATTTTTTCTCTACTTGCTAGTTTTTTGAGTTAATGAACGCTTTTCCAGTAACAATTGTTACTAACTAGTAACAACTTTTAGTTATTGAATAGAGCTATTGTAAGACTTTTAATTTATACGTAGAAATGGAAAATGAGAATAATCACGCAACTTAAAATCAAAAACATACCTAACAATTTTTCTAAGTATACTCTTTAGACAATCAATAAAGCCTAACGTAGTACCAGATACTACCTCTAGGCAGTAATTAAACTGTGACATTAACAACCCATATGCTAAACGGTATCCAACAAATTTAGGTGTGTAAGCTTTAAATGAATAAAGTCTTCTTAATGTCAGACATGTTCTTTTAGAAACAATTTTAGGCTGCAGTCAATAATAATGCCAAGGCATTTGATTGGCAAATGATAATTAATGGCTTTAAATTTAAATAAAATTCAACACAAATAAGTTTCATATATTCTGTTTTCTGTATATATCACCTAATTGTATGCCGATTAGTCCATAATTAGTCATAGCTCCCACTTATTGTACACTTTAAAAGAAAACTCTTTATAATCATAAATAATCGTGATTCTTATGAAATTCTGAACCGATTTATTTTTCTCCGTCTATTAAAAATGCAAGAAAACCAGGTCCATACGACCAAGAAACTTTTTAGTTATATTTAATGATTATTGAATACCAAAAATAAATAAAAATCTTTCATAATATTTACAGAAGACTAAAAGAAATAAAAATCCTTTATAATGGTTATCAAAGACCAAAAAAAAAAATAAAAATATTTTATAATGGTTATTGAAGATCAAAAAAAAAATAATATTGGTTATTTTTACTGTTATTCAGAGACCATTTTTTAAAAATTCTAGATAAACAATTATTTCAGGATTTTTTCCAATATTGGTTATAACAGTTATGTCTCTGCATAATAGTACTATATCTTTCATCCAATTGGGGTGGCGAAGCGCACCGGGTCAGCTACTACTCCATCTTGCCTAGCCTGCGAAATGTAGCCTGCTACATCGTCTGAAGCAATTTGTGTAATACAATTCAAAACATCTAAAGAAATCTTAAGATATTTTTACCGATCTGTTTTTAGAGATATTGATTGATGATTCATCATTGGATAAAACCGATCTGGAAACTCTAGTTCATATGTCCTTTTCGATCCGAAATGATTATTTTTGACGTTTGCTTTAATTGCTTTTCAGTTTTCTTTAGTTTGTATGTATTTTACATTTTATGGAAATTATAATTATGAACATACTTTCTAATAACACTGTGCACGAAATTGACACTTTTTTCAGTCAAGAGGGGCTTAAACTAATTCGGGTACGCTGAATTCAGTGTTTATAAAAATTTTATTTGATTGTAAAATTATTTGGCTCTCAAACCATATAAATATTGCCAAAAATAAACGAACTAGTAATAATAATACAATACTAATAATCCTATAACCAAAGGTTGCTACAAAATAGAAAATTGTATAATTGTTGCTGGCGTTGACAGCCCTTGACCGAGTACCTCAGGTCAACAAACTCGATGTATTACAACAAAAACATTAATGCCAATTCCGAAAATGTCGGGGTTAAAGAGCACAGTATTTTTTTTTTTTTTATTTATTTTATTGATAAAACTAGCATTTCACCCACTACTTCGTTAGCGGAATTGTTAGTATAAAACAAAATAAAGCAATAAACTACAAGAGATAAGATTTTAAGATATTTTTGCTAAAGCACTACTTTGACAATATTCAAGTATCATGATTAAAATGCTTTAGGTGGGTACAGTATTTTATATTTCAAGCTACATTAAATTCATTTCAGTTTGTGTAAAGTTTTTTTTTCTAGCTTTATTAAATTATTTTTAGAATAATCAAAATATGACGCTTATTTCACCTTTATTTTCTGTCTAAGTTCATTCATTTAGAAAACCATTATAAGAAATAAAGTTTCACAGAGTCCTTCCGTGTCTTATTTCATATTTTCAAAGTCTTTATGATATTTGCATTACGTTAAGGAATAATTAACTTATTTTGAAAATAAGCCAAATATAGAAATTAATTTTTTTTTCATAAAAGTTTGCAATATTAAAACAATGGATAAACAATGGTAAATATCCTGGACAAACACAAAGCAAACCGTACAATTTTTTTATTATTTTCTTAATAACCTCACTTGTATCTATCAATAGATATCCATATTGTCTATATTTATGACTTTGTAATCCAGATATACATAGATCAAAAATGGGTAAAAAGTCGAAGTTGTCGTGGTTTTTTGCTTATATCTCAGTCATTTGTGTGCTGATTTTCTCTATATTAAATAGCAACCATACCGGGACTATAGCGGATATAATGATGTATAAATCATCTATGTAAGTTATTTTGGGTCTATGGAAAGTTAATTTCAACATACAGACGGGCATATCTATATCGACTCCGCTATCTATAACGATCGATAATATATATACTTTGTGGAGCCTCAAATGAAAAATATAGAAATTACAAACGGAATGACAATCTTATACATACGTTTGCCACTCACGGTGGGGGGTTATAAACATGAATACCGTTAATCTGACATATTTTGAGTAGACATTTTTCCTGATTCTGAATAAAAACACAAACATTTTAATATCGATACTAATGGATTCAAACATTTCAAGTTTTATATATCTAAGAAAAGGTATTGTAAAAATCAAAACTTTAAATTTTAGTTTATTCCAGAATGGCAAAAAAAAAAAAAAATTTACAAATTTATTTTTTTATTTTCTCAAATAATTTTTGTTACCATTTAAAATAAAACTAAAAATATGTTATTACTACAAACAAAAATTAAAATATTGAACGTTTTTTGTTAAATTTGCTCAGAACAATAAAAAAAAAGTTGTATCTCACTATTTTGATTTGGCTTCCTAATTCACAAACCGAATTTAAAACTGTTATTAATCACTAAAGTTGCAAATGTATACATACATATCGCTCATTTACTGCAACAACTTCATAAATCAAAATCCGGGTTTTTTGAACTGTGTAATACAAAATATGGGCCGTTCTTTAGTCTTTCATATAATTTTATCAGTTTTCAAAAATATTATAAATATATATATATGATATTAACATCTACTATTTAAATCAGGTTTTATTTCTGAAATCGCATGATTTGTTGAAAATTTATTTAAGAAATAGTAAAATGTCAAAAAAGATTCAAAGCCGTTTTTCTCGAAACGACTTTTTTTGAATTATGACGTTGTTGCAGCTAATGAGCGATATGTTAACGCTCTTATTATAAACAGTATCGGCCATAACTAAATCACGTCCTCAGTGAATTTGTCTCATATTATATTTTTTATAAAAACAAGTTTTAAATTTCTATTATCTGTTATTTTCAATTGTTAATGTATTTACTACTAGCTTGACCCGGTCCGCTGCGCTACCCCTGTCGTAGTAAAAATCGATTCAGCCGTTTAGTATTTATTGTTTAATAACTAAAGGTACCAATTTTACCAGTTTTTCCACCTGTTTATCCCTTTTTGGTAAAATATTGAAAAAAGTTATAGCCTATTGACGCTTCCAAATAATGATCTATATACGTTTCAAATTTCAATAAAATTGATTTAACCGTTTAGGCGTGATGCTCAAACAAACCAACAAACAAACAAACTTAGAAAGACATTTATATATTTATATGGATTGATAAATAAATACTTTTAAAGTTAATCTTTCTATAAAAGGTTACTTAAAATCAAAAAATATTAAAAGCTAGAAAATAAAACGGACAAAACTAAAGCTAAATTTACTAAATTTATAATAATCTTGTTTCGACTGCTCTTCTACGGATTTTTCTTTCGCTAAAGCATAATCTCACACCTGTTCTTACTTGACTAGCTGATGCTACAGGATCTTTTTGCATTGCTCCTTTGATCAAGGAATCATCATATCGTGTGGTTTTACGCAGGCGTCCTCCAGAATGCCCTTTCTGCAAAGACTTTGGAATCAGCCTGGAAATAACTGATCTGTTAATTGAATATTTTTTACTCAATGCCATGATAAGCCCGCCTTCCAGTCTTCAATAACTTTAATTTTATTGCAATCCATTGTTTTACAATAAACTGTATGAAACATAAATTATACAGACTACGCCTTCCTTTATTTTTATCTTCTGGAATTTTTAAATGCATCAGTTATGTGTCCCGTTAACTGACATTGCAAATATGCAGCATAGTAAAATTTTTAGACATCTTATAAGGGGGTGCTTTTGTTTTATCCGTCGAGTTTTTAGTTTTTATACGTTTTATCATTTTAAATTAGTTGTTCATAAAATTATCCTTTACAAAATGAACATTATATAAACATTAACAATATAAGTTAATAAAATATATACAAAATACATCCCAAAAACCTTTTTTTTATAAAAAAAAAAAAAAAAACATTAATTGAAAAAATCCATTCAGATGTGCTTTAGTTTTGGCCGATACTATACATTAACAGAACAAATGAAAAAAAAAATTATAGAATAAAGGTATTAATCATAGGGCAAAATAGAGACGATGCGTCATTATTAAAAAACTAAGTCTATGGTCAAAAACCTAACTCGTGCAACAACAAATTACGTGTTAGTCTATAGCTATATTCACAATATTGTGCATTTGAATTGTATATTTATGCAGTGGTGTATTTTTGTATATTTTTAGTGTAAAGTAAAAATGCAATGCATTGGTATACAATAATGCAAGATCATTTGCACAATATTATTAATTGAGCTAATGTATTTATTTGTTGTATCAAACATATGATTTTTTTGTATTTTTGTTTGGTATTATTTATCTTTTAATTTTTATTTGTCTTTTTTATATTTTCTACTAAACAGCTAAATGTGTTGTCACTTATATATAATAAATATGTACTTCATATTCCACCAAATCTATAAGATTAAGAAGCTACGATATTTGGAGAACTAAAAAATTTACAAGCCTAATGTAAATATTTTTTTATACGGAGTAAGTTCAAAATTACAAAACAATTCATTGTTCAGATATCATGAATTAAAAAAAAAAAATATAGATTTTAAAAAACTTAATAGTTTTATCTTTAAAATAGTTTTGTCCTTTGATTATATAGGTTGCGAAGCCGGTTTTTGGCGTACGCCGAAGGTTAAAATCCTTCCACCCGACCGAATAATGTAGTTACATATTCATATGTATATTTAGTAATCACCGATGCGAGCAATATTACATAAATATTCAGTTACCATCAAATTACTATCTTAGGAGATATTTACGATTTAAACTTTTCAAGAATGTAATGACTTCGATATATACATTTTTCCAAATAGATGTGTGTTTGGGTATGTTTTTAATATAAATGATGCAACTTTGTACTTCTCGTAAAACGAAATGTTTGTAAATTCTTAAGGGTTAATTTTGTTCTTGTTTTTTGCAGTGACAGGATGTTCTACAACAATTCACGCCCATTATAATTTTACGCACTGTTGTCGGTAAAATTCGTAGATGTATATAGATATATATATATACAATATATAAATTCACACAATGCAATAAAAATAAGACAATTTAAAAAATGTTTATTAAATTTTTCTCGACACATAATACATTTTTAAAGCAAAAAAAGAATTTTTTATTTTTCCACTGTAAACACTTTGAATAAACAATTTCTTTAATGCAAGACATGTAGTACATATTTCTTAGATTTTCTTCGAAAAAAATGTTTCATATAAAATACATAATTTTTTATATCATTTATTATTACTTGTTTTTAATTAATATATTTTTCATCAAAAAAATAAATTTTACGCACAGATTTTTATATTTTTTACATTTTTTTCACTATAAAATATACAATCAATTTAGTAGCCATATTTTGAACAGTTGATAAAAATGTATTCGAAGCCTTCTGCTATTCCCACCCGCGAAAAATTGTACTCAATCTGGCATGTCTACGTACGGTATGGTGAATATGTATATAAATTTATGACCAAGGCGAATTTCTGCAAGGTGGCAGCACGATAAAACAAAAAACCAAGGCGAATTTATATACAAGGTGGTGTCGGTGGCGAATTCAGGCAAATACGAGCGAATTCATTAATTTTTTATATATGGAGCAAGGCGAATTCATATAAGGTGTACTCGTCCCTACAACAAATACAACAATACAAAAACAACATACATTTTTGTTTTTGCTTTTCATCCCATCTGTCAAAAAATACAAGTACGGCGAATTCAATATTAAACTGGAATTTAACAACAAACCAGTGTAAGTTTTATATTTATTGCTTTATTTCATGTGGAGGATGTTAAAATGTTCGATGAAAGTTCAAACGCGTGGAGAAACAGAAGAAATTGAATATAAAACAATAGGAAAAAAGTGGACGCATCAAAAACACACAAACACAAAGTCACACATATATATGACGCGCACCAATATTAACACAAATTTTGACAATTGAGATGAAAAAGCTGATGATCAGCTGGGCTAACGAGTACACCTTATATGAATTCGCCTTGATATGGAGTTTGACATTCGAAACAATTAGAGAGTTGTTTCGAATGTCAAACTCCATATATAAGAAATTAATGAATTCGCTCGTATTTGCCTGAATTCGCCACCGACACCACCTAGTATATAAATTCGCCTTGCAAAAAAATAAATTAAATTACAAGGCGAATTTATATACCAGGTGGTGTCGGTGGCGAATTCAGGAAAATTCGAGCGAATTCATTAATTTTTTATATATGGAGTTTGACATTCGAAACAATTAGAGAGTTGTTTCGAATGTCAAACTCCATAGATAAACAATTAATGAATTCGCTTGTATTTGCCTGAATTCGCCACCGACACCACCTTGTATATAAATTCGTCTTGGTGGTGCCGGTGGCGAATTCAGGCAAATACGAACGAATTCAATAAGTTTTTATATATGGAGTTTGACATTCGAAACAACTCTCTAATTGTTTCGAATATCAAACTCCATATCAAGGCGAATTTATATACAATGTGGTGTCGGTGGCGAATTCAGGAAAATACAAGCGAATTCATTAATTGTTTATATATGGAGTTTGACATTCGAAATAACTCCCTCATTGTTTCGAATGTCAAACCCGGTGCGCTTCGCTACCCCTGTCGTAGTCAAAAAAAATATGTAAGGATTTTATAAAAAAATAAATACAATTAATACTGGAATTTCATGTTTTCACTTTTTCCCATTTTTATCACTTTAAAGTCCAAGTAGTGAAAAAGGGTATAGCCTATTGATGTTTCTAAATAACAGTCTATTTATGTTGGGAATTTCAATAAAATCGGTTCGGCCGTTTAGTATTTATTGTTTAAGAACTAAAGGTACCAATTTTACCGGTTTTCCCCCCGTTTATCCCTTTCTGGTCCAAGTATTTAAAAAAGTTATAGCCTAATGTCGCTTCCAAGTAAGGATCTATCTACGTTCCAAATTTCAATAAAATTGATTTAGCCGTTTAGGCGTGATGCTCAAACAAACAAACTTACAAAGACATTTATATATTTATATGGATTAATGAATTCGCACGAATTTGCCTGAATTCGCCACCGACACCACCTTGTATATAAATTCGCCTTGCTCTATATATAAAAAATTAATGAATTCGCTCATATTTGGCTGAACTCGCCACCAACACCATCTTGTATATAAATTCGCCTTGATTATTACAAAGTATTACCAAGGCGAATTTATACAAGGTGAGTGCCAAGGCTAATTCATAGGTCACAAAGTATATTTATACAAGTACATGCAAGTGATCAGCTGTTCATTATTTTCTCCTTTGTAAATACTTTTGAGATTGTCAAAATTTTTTACTTTTTTGTTGTTTGAAAAGCATGTGAAATTTATGTTCCCATGAAATATCCATTTCCCTCGAAGGGAAAATTGCTTTCGTGATATTCCCATGAACTTTTCATTCACAATAGTTGATTTTGTTCGTATCAGCTGTTTATTGTTTGTAAAATTCCATTAAAAAATTTCACAACATGGGGAATTTTTTCACGCGAACAAAGATCATGAACGAAAAATGGGAAAAGGGAACATATTTCATGTGAAATATTCACCCCTATTGCGGGTCAATATTTCACATGAAATATATTCCCATTTTTCGTTCATGAATTTTGTTCACGTGAAAAAATTCCCCATGTTGTAAAATTTTTAGATTGAATTTTGTAAACAATAAACAGCTGTTACGAACAAAATCAACTATTGTGAATGAAACGTTCATGGGAATAGCACGATAGCAATTTTCCTTTCGAGGGAAATAGATATTTCATGGGAACATAAATTTCACATGTTTTTCACGATAGGGGTGATTGATTCGCCATAGGGGTGATTAAATTTCTTCTGTTTCATCACGCGTTTAAACGCTTCATCGAACATTTTAACATCCTCCACATGAAAAGAAGATAATTATTGCTTCTTACACTGTTTTGTTGTAAAATTCAACTTTAATTTTAAATTCGCCTTACTTTATTGACAGATTGAGTAAAAAGCAAAAACAAAATGTATGTTATTTTTGTATTGTTGTAGGGACGTGTACACCTTATAAGAATTCGCTTTGCGCTTTGCTAATTACCAATGCGAATTTATATACAAATTGGTATTCATAATTTATACATGGAGTTTGAGACTCTCAACAATGAGAGAGTTCTTTCGAATGTCAAACTTCATATATAAAAAAATAATTCATTTGCTCGTATTTGCCTGAATTAGCCACAACCTGTTTTATAAATTATCCTTGCTAATTACATTGTAGCGTTAAAATATGTCATATACATTAGTTTTTACATTATAAAATAAACACAAATAACGAATATTGTTACGTTTTTACCTTTTTAAACGGGGTTTATTTCCTTTAAATAAACCTGATACTTTTGATTGCAAATAAAAGCAGTTTTAGTAGTTTAAAATTGTAACAACTCTTTATTTATTTAATACTAGCTTGACCCGGTGCGCTTCGCTACCCCTGTAGTAGTCTATGTTGGAAATTTCAATAAAATCGTTTCGGCCGTTTAGTATTTATTGTTTAAGAACTAAAGGTACCAATTTGACCGGTTTTCCCCCTGTTTACCGCTTTCTGGTCCAAGTATTGAAAAAAGTTATAGCCTATTGACGCTTCCAAGTAAGGATCTATCTACGTTCCAAATTTCAATAAAATCGATTCAGCCGTTTAGGCATGATGCTCAAACAAACAAATAAACAAACTTACAAAGACATTTATATATTTATATAGATGTACAACAACAACAGTATAAATAGTCACTCAGTGTCTTTATATACGTTAATCAATTAGCAGAAATGCACACAAACTTTATAATGTAAAAACTCAAATGTACACGACAGTTGATGTTAACTCTAACAGCGCCAATGATCAACTCAACTCACGACTTCCACCTCTGCCACTATTTATATACACGCCATCTATCGTGAATCTTCTACAATGATCTCAACGGACAAACTAGTACATTCGAATTCTAGTGTTGCCACACTTACAAACAATGCTAATAAGCGCATGCTATCAACATTGTTGATAAGTAGAAGCTTCTACTGATGGACGTGTTTATAAACATGATGAATGTTGCAGGCAGTCGTTACAGACCGTTAAATTCCAATCGCTATTGCACATTCGTAACAATATATATAAACGAATTTTATTGAGAGAAGGGAACAAAGTTAAAATACAGACAGATCAAGGCTGCGTAGAGCTGATTTTCCACTTATCTAATATACAAAATATGATTCTCCACTGAGAGAACAATAATTGCTTAGTTATAAGATTTAATTACTTACTGTTGCAGACAGTCGTTACAGACCGTTAAATTCCAATCGCTATTGCACATTCGTAACACTGTCCCCCACTTAAGCATGTTCGTCCCGAATAGGCACAGATTCACCTTTCCAGTGGTCAGCTAGTCGTTTCAGATGTTTAACCTTAATTCTCGATATCGGTCTATAGTTGCATTAATATTTCTTGTTTTTAGGCTATTTTGATGCTGCTAGTTATTTTATTGAACATGACATGTTCAAATGAGTCTGTTTATACCGAATACGATGAAAATCGAAACATCCAAGGTGAAATTGTTTGTGATGGAATTAATGATATATGAGATACATTAAGCAACTCAAAATTACCTTTGAGACTAAAAACTTGTTTGTTTATCATTGAAAAACTAACGTTTTTTAATCTTAATAATAAAATTAAATAATTTTTTTTCTTTTATTTTGTATATAAACTGATTCGCAGTCATAAATATATATATAATAAATTATTATTGAAAAACATAAAATATTTATATGCCAAAAATAACATAAAAAACAGAAATAACTTACATTAGGTCTGTTCATTTACTTTCCCAGTAAATACTTGCAACGAGAGAATAAAATCAAAATATACAAAATTACTCTCTTAAATTCTCAAAAATAGTAAAAAGTAAATGAACGCTTTTCCAGTAACAAAAAATTTATACACACAATTTTCATATTTTTTCCTTTTAAAATGTATAAATATTCACATTTTCTTCAATTTTATTTTTTTCACCACAAAAATAAAATTGTAAATAAATAAACAATAACACAAAACATATGAAATATAAGCTGCTAACTATTACGAGTTCAAAATAGAACTTGTAATAGTTTGCAACGAGAGAACACTCTCTAAAATTTATACGCTCTTAATTTTTTCTCTACTTGCTAGTTTTTTGAGTTAATGAACGCTTTTCCAGTAACAATTGTTACTAACTAGTAACAACTTTTAGTTATTGAACAGAGCTATTGTGTGTGTTTACTGATATGATGTTATACACTTAGCAATAACAGCAACTAATAGCATCAATTGAAGAAATGTCAATTGTGCTATAGCACAACCAAAGAAATGTGACTTGTTGCTAAGAAAATTGCCAGGACAATAAAAAAAAACGAATGGCGTGCTATATTAGTTTAGCAAAAAATTGTGTGTGCTACTAAAGCACGAACATATATTTTGGTGGATGTGCACTGGATTGTGTCTGCTACTAAAAATTGCAAACAAGTGTTGCAATTTTAATAGTAATACGAACGAACACTATGAATATTTATAGTAGTTGATTGTGATAAAATGAGATAATTTCTTATATATTGCATAGTCAAATTTAAGAAAAATGTTGCTAGAGCTGAATATCGAAACCCTGGTAACAATATATATAAACGTGGTAGTTTCAGAAACAATTTCGATCGAATTGACCACATAAAGCCAGGTCGCATTTGGAACAAATGACTTGGGTGTCACATTTCTCGCAATGTTGCACCTTTTTTGCCTTTTCAATCCCCTAAACAAGAAAATGATCGTCAGCATCGAAGCGAACATCAGCAACTCGATGAGCAGCTCTCGATGCTGTAGTGATAAACCTCACCAAGATTTGTAACAGAAGGCCGTATATTTTTGAAGGAAACAGGTCCAGCAGCTATTTACTTACGTTATTTAGTTTGTGTTTGATTTATAGCAGACTATAACGTGACTTGAGGAGAAAATATTATATTTTTTGAAGGGATACAAAAATTGGAGAAACGTTAGACAAAGTGTATAGAGCACAAATCCAAAAACCTGTGTTTCATTCAAAAAGTTACGGACTTATTGGCCCTCCCTCGTAGCTGTCAGAAAGTAGTCTCAAAGATGCCAAAAGGCGTTGAATGTATTCTACGCTTCAAAAAATATCAGAAGCTGTTAGATGTGCCATTCGTAGTATATGGAGGTTTCAAAGATTATTTGGAAAACTGGAAAGCAGCGGAGAATCTGGTAATATACAAAAGCATTAAGCCATTATATGATGAGTAGTTTTGATGATAATTTGGATCGGTGTAATATTTTTTTTAGTAACGAAATATACAACAGAAATTTTCAAAAAGTATTTAGCTAAAAATATACCTACACTGAGGAAAAAACGACGTTGCAAAACTGACAACGGTTGGCGTCATTGGTAAACAACTCGAAAGTAATATTTTCTTTAACAAATTATAGTCGAAGTGCGTAATATGCACATTTATGCAAGGATCAGCAAAAAATCACTTCTTAAATGTATAAAATATGCCGAAGCTTATTTTTCAAGCTTGAACAACTTGCCCTACTTACTGCAGCAGATGTTTATTTCATTTCGTTCTATTTATACCGCTAGCACTTTCCCATATGCGGTATAAGCAACCATATAACAACTGTAGACTATTCCATAGTACCCAATATGATTTTATCAGTGGACTTTCGGCCGATATTTCATTGGGAGCTGGTCTTCTACCTTCTTTTGCCGATATTATTTTTGCCAGTATGGGGTCATTTCTTTGTGCTACAGACCAATCTTCACTGAACTCTATATGCATTAGTCGAACGTCGATGACACATTCCTTTTCCTCGGCTTTTGCGCAATGCATCCTACTTTGCAAGGTGGTCTTAACAAGGCGTCCGCATTGCCGTGTTTCAAACCCTTCCGGTGCTCTATACTAAAGTCATAGCTCTGAATCCGCTCAATCCAACGAGCCAGTTGCCCTTCAGGTTATTTAAATTGCAGCAACCATCTCAGGGAATAATGATCGGTTCTCGTTGGAAGTGTTGACCATACAGATACTTGTGGAAATGCTTCACACACTCTAATACTGCCAGCAGTTCACGTCGCGTTACGCAGTAATTACTCTCAGGCTTACAAAGTATTCGGCTGTAGTAGCCTATGACCTTTTCCGTTCCGTTGATCTCCTGTGAAAGCACACTGCCTATTCCATATCCACTCGCATCGCTGTCTAGCACAAACTTCGCCCCAAGGATGGGATATGCCAAAATTGGTGCTGTACACAACAATTTCTTTATTTGCAGGAATGCCTGTTCTTGAGACTCACTACAAAGAAACGGTCGTGACTTCTGGGTTAGCTCACGTTAGCTTGCGGCTACACTAAATTCGGTACAAATCGTCGGTAGTACGTACAAAGGCCTAGAAAACTGCGCAATTCATTAAGTTTTTTCAAACGAGGCCTGTCCTTTACAGATCGTATTTTATCTTCATCTGTACATTTCTTTGCATTAAGTTTGAGTCCAGCCGCTGATATTCGTTGAAGGACTTCTTTAAGGTTTTTCAGGTGTTCATCGAAAGACTTCCCCATGACAATTATGTCATCGAGGTACACCAAGCATGTCTTCCATTGAAGTCCTTTCAACACTTGTTCCATTAAACGCTCGAATGTGGCTGGAGCATTGCAGAGTCCAAATGGCATCACATTAAATTGCCATAACCCATCACTCGCGCTAAAGGAGGTTTCTCCTTGTCTTTGTCTGAAATCTCTACCTGCCAATAACCACTGTGCAAGTCCAATGTGGAGAACTATTTTGTTCCATCTAGTGTGTCCAGGGTGTCGTCAATTCTTGATGTCAATTCTTGGAAGAAAGACAGCTACCTTCGTTCAGCTTTCTCTAATTGATGCAAAATCTAGAGCTGCCGTCTTTCTGGTTCGATTATACCGTTCCGCTCCATTTCGTTGACCAACTCCTTTTATTTCGTTTTGCTTCTGCAGAAGTCGTTTAGCCATATTTCTGTCAGGCGGCGCTAATCCCTCCACCTATTTCTCCACATATTCCGCTAGTAGCTCGTGTTCTTCGGTGGACTTATTGGCGGGTTCCGGGTTTTCCTCGCAATTGATTACTGCCTCTGCCTCGGAATTTGGCTTAACGACTTTTTCATAGCTGGACAGGTTAAGCACTCTTAAAAGAACTATTCTTTTGTTGCAGGGTTTAACGAGGGCTTTTTCTGTTATAAGATTACTTTTTATTTTTGCTGGTTCTACCACCCACAAACTGTTGTCTTCACAATCTCTATTCATATGTGCTAACTGTGGTGGCAGTTTATGATGCTCGACGGTAACTAGCTTTCTTACTTGTGTCCTATTTTCATGTCCAATGTCAAGGGGTATTTCCACATTTCGATAAATCATAACTTTTTGCCACTCATGCAATTTTATGCCGTGACTAATCATGAAACTAGCACCAATGATTACTTCGTCCACAATGTCGGCAATAATAAATACATGACGCTAATGTTGGCAATGATTAATTTCACATTTACTTTACCATAGACAGTGGTCGGCTCCCCAGTAGCAGTGCGCAGACTAAATCGGGCCTGACGATAGACTGCGACGCCCCGGTGTCTATAGTAAAAATGTGCTTCTGGCCGTTGATGTACCCACAGGCAGTAAGATTGCTATTTTTCTGCTGCATTACGGATATGGAGATTGTGGGGCCCTCAGATGTGAGAGCTAGCTCTTGTCCCATAGTGTTAGGTGATTCTTGTGATGACTGATGATTCGCCTGCTGTTCGTTCCTTGGTGGAGAAAGAGATCTGGTTCGTTTTCACTGAATATGACCTGGCTTTACCTTGTTTCCCATTAAACGCCTCCAAAACTTTTTTAATTCATCGACTATATTTCTCTCGATATTTCGCACCTTGCATATTTGCGGCTTAGAAATTATTTTCGCTGTTTCTTGTGCCAACGCGAATGAAACGGTTTCACCAAATGATGGTTTAGGTGTGGCACAAACTGCATGTTTTATTTCAGGATCGCGAATGCCATTAACAAATGCCTCTATCTTGATATGGTCCAAAAATGGGTTGTTTTCCCCTAGATATGTAAGCTGTAGCAAACGCTCGATTTCCAACGCAAAATCTTGTAGTGTCTCATTGGCCTCCAGTGCTCTACCACGCTATTCAATTCAGTATAATTCTTTTTTATGTTCGCAACCGTACTTACGTTGTAGCGCCTCCATTATGTCATCATAAAAATATCTGTTGCTCGCTGGCACACTTTCAAGAACTACCGCTGCATTACCGTTTAAGGCAAAAATCAACTCGTTAGCTTTTCTTCGCCGTTCCACATATTTCTAATGGCAACCGTATCAAATTGGAACTTGTACACATTAAATGATGTGGTGCCATCAAAACTAGGAGCCTTTATTCTACTAGATGCATCTGGAATAATTCGCACCGGTCCATCTTGGCATTGATGATTATTCACCTTTATTTCTAGATCATGCAGTTTTTGATCGACACCATTCTCTAAATCTGACACCTTCTTGTCAATGACATTCACTCTGCTGAATGTCCTGAATTTTCACATTTGTGACTCGAGAGGATTCTTGAAGTTTCGCTTCCATGTCAGCTAAGTGTTTAATTGTTTCTTTGACTTCTTCTTTAACCTCAGCACGAAGTTTCTCGTTGTCGGCAAGAAGTTTCTCGCTGTTTACTCTACAAGTTTCTTGAACTTCAACAAGAAGTTTCTCGTTGTTGGCTCTAGAATTTTCTTGGAATTTTTCTTTGACTTCTTTAAATTGTGTCATCATAGCCGCAAACGTTGTGCTTAAATTCAAACTGCTTGTTGTTGCACGGGTAGAAACTTCTATTTCTTCTTTATACTCGAATTCATAAATTCCGATGTCAATATCACGCCGTTTGAATTTATCTATGAACCTCTTCTGCAATTCTGCTTTGTTACCTGCTGTTGGTAGCTCCAACTTATTCAATTCTTTCTTGAGTTGTTCAACTTTTATTTCCTCAAACTTCATGCTTTTTATTTTGCAATACCATTTTTGACACCAACTGTTACGTTTTCACCTTTTGAAAACTTTGGTTTATTTCCTTTAAATAAACCGGATACTTTTGATTGCAATTAAAAGCAGTTTTAGTAGTTTAAAATTGTAAAAACTCTTTATGTAATCTACAACAACAACAGTTCAAATAGTCACTCAGTGTTTTTATACACGTTTATCAATTTGCAGGAATGCACACACACTCTATAATGTACAAATATACACGTACAAGACAGTTGATGTTAACTCTAACAGCGCCAATGACCAACTCAACTCACGACTGCCACCTCTGCCACTATTTATACACGCCCCATCTATCGGAAATCTTCTACAATGGACATACTAGTACATTCGAATTCTAGAGCTTTCGATATTAATGTTAGCAGCTTAAACATGCAGTGTTGCCACACTTACAAACAATGCTAATAACCGCATGCTACTGATGGACGTGTTTATAAACATGATAAATGTTGCAGGCAGTCGTTACAGACCGTTAAATTCAAATCGCTATTCGTAACAATATAAAATATAAGCTTCGAATGACTGGAACTTTTTATTTCTTTTCAGATTTATCAAATTTATTCTAAATTAGTAATGTAGTAAGCTTCAACAATTTATTTCCCTCTTTTCTTTACATATTTTAAGAAAATTGAGTGGACCCAAATAAGCAGTATAAAGATTTGTGAAAGTCGGTTGAAATAACCATATTCTTAAAGTTACAACGGTTGGAAAATGTCTGAGTGACGGTAGTTTAAGTCAAGATCATCTTATGGGAGCGATTTTTATATATATTAGGATAATTTATGTCGTATAACGATATAACGAATAATGATAACGAATTTATAAGAGATTTAAGGGTATTTAAGTGATTTTCGAAAATAAAATTTATATGGTCAAATATTAATCGGTCCACAAAATATATATTTTAATAAAAAGATTTTTCAGTTCGGTTTTAACCGAAACCGCAGTTTTTCAAGGCCTAAAACCGAAACCGACAATTATTCTTCGGTTTTTACTTTTAATCTATTTTCAGTAGAAAATTCAAAATTTAGAAATGAGAAACAATCTTTTTCATCCAATGATTGAACCAATAAATCTAAAAACAGATCGGAAGAAATATCTTTAGATTTCTTTAAATTTTTAAATTGTATTACAATAATTGCTTCAGTAGGCTACCTTTCGCAGGCTAGGCTGTTAATAAAGAATGACACAATCTCATTTAAAAATATTGATTTACGAATATTTCCTGACAATTAAACTTCTAATGTTTGTTTATTTAATTAAAAAAATTAAAATATCCGATAAAAGTATGGAGTACTAGCTGACCCGGTGCGCTTCGCCACACCAATTGAAAGAAAGATATAGTACTATCAAGTCTCTTGTTTCATGTTGATTGATTCATTGTAATGTGGATTCTAGCTCATTCGAAACGTGTTTTTAGAATAAAAATGTACCGCAAAGGGCGTGTGTGAAACTTCTGAGATGAATAAAATTTCACTAGGCCTGGGGGCTAGTAAAATTTTTGACATTTGATTTAACATTTCTGACAAGCAGGAATTTCAAAGTTTAAATAGAAAAATTAAAATAAAAACATTAACAATTTTTAATAAAGAAAAATGGAAAGCGTTATGTTACATATTATGTTACATGTATTATGTTTAATTATATTTGTACGGAGCAATACAGAGCTTCATATATTGGTGGATAAACGTATTGAAAGAAATATTTGGTTCTCTGGGAAGAACACAAACAGCAATGAAGGCTAGAAGTAAGTGCATTAACTATTACTAATGCATTTAATGTTAAATTCATTGTAATAATTTTTCACAAACGTCAGAAATTTATAATGTCAAAAAAGTTATAATTTCACACAGTAAAAACATGAAAAATTTTCCCCAAAGGGAAATATTTTTTTACCATAGTACTTTGCTATCATTTCACACACGCCCAAAGAAACACATTTTGTATTCCCACTCAGCATTCATTATTATAGACAATGCTAAAGAAAGATACCACTAAAGTCACCTTTTGTGAATTCTAACTCATGCAGAATCATGTGTGCTTAATTTTTAGGTTTATTATTATAAAATAGTCAAAAAGTATTATTACTTAGTTGGAAAAAAGTACCTGTGATTCTAACTCGGTCAGGTTCATTATTATAGAAATTTAAAAAAATACCATTCGAAGAACGAAAAAATACTAATAGTTTTTGTTATCTCAATGTCATATAAGTAGATGGCTTTATAACTTTCTTTACTCAAAAGCATATCAGCCAACTAAATATACTGTAACTATACATATAAGTAAAATAGTTCATTATTATAAAAAGTAACCCCCATCAAGTTTGAAATCAAAGTAATTTCCTGATTCTAGGTTCAATATTATAGAAAATTCAAAAAGTATTATTTGAAGAACGAAAAAGTACTCCTTAGTTTGGTTAATTCTCCTTTTTTGGTATCATAACACCATTCAGCCCCCTATTATTGATTAATTATTTATTGAAAAGCATATTAGCCAACTTTAATGTATGTATATAAGCTAACTAATCCAAAAAAACCGAAGTAATTGAAAACCGCGGTTTCGGTTTTGAAAAATTGAAAACCGATCGCTTTCGGGATTTTTTCGGTTTTGTGATAATTTTTTAAATATTTAATATATTAATTAGCTATTAGCTTATATACATTAAAGTTGGCTAATATGCTTTTCAGTAACGAATTAATCAAGAATAGGGTGCTCAATGGTATTATGATATCAAAAAAGGAGAACTTAACCAAACTGAGGAGTAAATTTTTGTCTTCAAAATGAACCTAGAATCAGGAAATTACTTAGATTTCAAACTTGACGCCGGTTCAAGTGTGGGAAATTGGTACTTTTTCTTCTAATGGTATTTTTTATTCTATTAAATTATTTTGTTTATATGTATACATAATAGTTGGCAGATATGGTTTTGAATAAAGAAAGAAAGTCATTAAGCCATCTATATGACATTGAGGTAACAAAAACTATTAGTATTTCTTCGAATGATATTTTTTGAGATTTCTAAAATAAAGAACCAATAAGCAGAAAATTAAACACATATAATCCTGACCGATCTAGAATCTAAAAAAGGACTGACAGGTCCTTTTTCCAACTAATAATACTTTTGACAGTGTTACCTTTCTTTAGCATTTTATATAGTAATGGACCCAGAATCAAAATGTGGGTATTTATGGTACTAATAATAAGTTTCGAATGAGCTAGAATCCACATTACAATAAATCAATAAAAATTAAACTAGAGACATGTTATCCTGAATTAATATTAATTCAGGGAGAGTTAATAGTACTTTCTTTTTTCCAATTGTGGTGGCGAAGCGCACCGGGTCAGCTCGTACTCCATACTTTTATCGGATATTTGAAAATAACTAAGTTTTGTTACAAAATGTTGCATTATTATTTTTTTTTTTTTAATAAATAAAGTCATTTGAAGTTTAATTCTCAGGAAATACTCGTAGATCAATATTTTATGTCATTCCTAATTAACAGGTTTCCTTGCCTAGTCTGCGAAAGGTAGCCTGCTACATCATCTGAAGCAATTATTGTAATACAATTCAAAAAAATTAAAAGAGATCTAAAGAAATTTTTACATCGATTTGTTGTTTTTAGAGATATTGGATGAATCATTAGATGAAAAAGTTTGTCTCTTATTTCTAAATTTTGAATTTTTCTACTGAAAATAGCTTAAAGAAAAAGAGAAAGAAAAAACCGAAGAATAATTGTGTGTTTCGGTTTTAGGCCTTGAAACCCCGCGGTTTTGGTCAAACCCGAACTGGAAACTCTAATAAAAAAAGTACCATTAAAAGAAATTTAAAAAAAACTGATTTTGTTTCTATAACACTTCATACATAGGATAACATAGAGACGAGACACAATTGTCAAAAACCTAAGTCTGTTGTCAAAAACCTATCTCTGACAACAACAAAATACATGTTAGTCAATGTATTTTTTTGTTGTATCAGACATTTGATTTTTGTTATTTTAGTTTGACAAATCGGAGTGTCTCGTCTCTATGTATAATTCTCTATGACTTCATATTTAACAAGTATTCACAAAACCGATCGGTTTTCAATTTTTTTAAACCGAAACCGCTGTTTTGAAATTCTTTGGTTTTTTTAAAACTCTAATTTAGAGCGTTCATAGGCAAAAAGAGAAATGTTTGTGTGCAAGTAAGGGTAAAAAAAATATCCGCAAAACACCTGCGTATAAATTGACGAAAATCTTCGTAACCTGAACAGTATGAACTCGCGTCACTGATTTAGAGACATATTCCGGAAATTTGTTAGGGGCTAAGAGAATCCATAGACCGATTCTTACCATTTTCACTAGAGTTTGTAAATTTATTATAGGAGTTGCGTGTAAAACATTTCATGGTATTATCTGAAATACATTTAGATAATAACTGAATACTGAAAAAAAAATTTTAAAATATCAACTTGTAGGTTGACTCACGTTTTGATTCATAACTATGGTTCTATTGAACCGATTTTACTGATTTTCAATAGGAGAATGATAAACATGTTTATGTAGTTTGGACGTGAGAGTCTTTTACACAGACAGACTGACATAGCACAATCTACTTAGAATTTCATAAGCATCAAGAAAATATATATTTTGTTGGGTCTCAGATGAATGTTTCTCAATGTTTCTCACCCGGAATGAAAACCTTAATTGACCACTTTAGGTTGTGGATGGTATAAAAATTAGTTTAAACTATTACTGAGATAAAATAATAAACAGATTTATTTGCATTTTGTGTGAGTTTTTTTTTATACAACAAATTTTTGTAAAAAATACTCGAAAGTACATATATATATATATATTAAAATAAAACTTAGTCTAAATACATATGTATGTATTGTTTATTGAATGCAGTACATATGTAACTATATATATTTTATCCTAAATTTTGAATAAGTTTCTTAAAAGGTTGTGAGCTTTATTGATTCTTGGAAGACAAACATAATATATATTTAAAATTGCAGCTTACAGAGTAGACTTAGTAACGTATAATATACAATTACATACATAATAATTTCTTATATTCTTAAGGTTCGTTGTAAAAATGTTTAATATCGTTGACTCAAGTCTTTTGTTCGTACATTTAATATGTATGTATGTATATACATACATATTTCATTCTTGTTCTATGTAACTTTTTCTTTTTAAATAATTAAATATAAACAGTAAAAAATATTGTATATTGTATGTACGATATGTTGATTATAATAAATAATTTTGATGTTCACTAGAATTTTTATTTAGATATTAATTTCCGGTCTCTATAAATCATCCAATAAGTATGTATGTATGCAGTTTACACCATCTTTAAAACGTACATATTTCATAAATTGGTACACATTTGGAATGATGAAAAAAATTGGCTTAGAAAATACACGCATACATGTAGTATGAATGTTAGTGGATTTGTGATATTGATGGTGTATAAACATTCCTTCTTAATAGTTGTAAGGTCCATATTGTGACCCATGGTAATATGGACCGGCAAACATTTGAGGTTGAGGGTAATTGGCGTAGGGTGGATAAGGAGGTTGTTTTTGTGAATAAACTGTAAAGAAACAAAATAAGTGTATTAATACGTATTACTGTAGTCTGAAAATATCATTAACAAAATAAATTATTTGATTATTCCATGGTCGATTATTACAACGATCCTGTTTATTTGTATATATATACCTGGCATGAGGTATTGTAAATTTAGTTGTTCCTCCTTTTCGCGCTCACTTCTCAAGCAGACTGCAGCACCCGATAAAAGTATAGCCGATAGTAGACAAGATCCAACTCCAGCCCATGCGACAATGTAAGACCAGTCATAGTTAATTTTGGTGTTGTCCTTTAAGACCTTTAAACAAATACAATTTATTAATATGTACGTTTATATATAAGAAACATAATAATGAGCACTTTATTTCGAAATTCACGAAACTCAAAATACTAACAGTGTTCCATTGTTGGTAAAAATCCTCCCCAACAACCTTTTCCTTTTCAAAAAATTCAACGGTATGCCAAAGACCCATAGCACCAGCCGCAAGCAGACATGTCGCTAATAACAGTATTGATGTTGCTGTTATAGCACCAGATGATCTTTTCCAGCATCCAGAAAGACCGGTCCAAAAAGCACAAAATGTTGTTATAAAGCTGTAAAAATATAAAAATATTAATAAGTATGTATGTATAAAACAATTCTTCTCGTATTCATAAAACAAATTCTAGTTCAGATCTGAAATTCGGTTCAGATTTTTTGATTATAGGCCTTATTAAATTCGTGTGCGGAAAAAAAGTATATGTAGAATAGACATGTTCGATTGTGTATTGCTCATGTACTCTTTTTTGAACACGAACATGTACTCTTTTTTGAACACGAACATGTACAATAGACATGTTCGATCTGCACACAAACTTAATGTCTATGGCACATGTACTTTTTTTCCGTACACGAAGTTAAGGCTGGGTTAGCCGACCGTTGATGTAATGTAACCGTAATGTTGACTTAACGTAACATTTTAGTGCGATTATAGAACATTAAAAACGTGTCATATGTTTTTGACATAAACAAAACAAAATATAGCCGGAACTATATTTGTTGTATAAACTTTCATTGGCCTGTACCAATAAAATCAATTGTTCGTCGTTCATTTTAATAAAGACAAATTTAATTCGTTTTGTTTAATTTTAAGTTTTTCTTTAATATTTCGCGCTTATCGCTGATTGAAATTGTAAACAGCTGTTTGAAAGTGTTATCAACACAATTGTTTTAAATACTGTTCAAGCGATTTTATAATTTTTCTCTGCGATTTAAAAAAAATTTATTAAACTTTGGTAATAGTACTTACATATAAACCGTATTTATTTACACATAATGTATTCATCATCATTGTCCATTAGGAGACAATTATAAATATTATTTATTACCTTGTCATACAGACTTTATTTATTAAAGGTCCGATAACTTAAAAATTAATTAATATTGTATTGTACTTTATACTAAGGGCCATTATTATAACTTGCCTTTAAGGGTACCTTTTTATAGTGCTTAAAGTTAACTTTTACTATTATGAACATAAAAGCAAGTTGTAATAATGGCCCTTAGTATAGTTAATTTGTGTATACAAAATATTAATTTAATATTTTGAAACTTAAATACTTTCGCCGATTATTAGTATACATTTTATAAATGCTTGTATTAATTAATTTGTATAATAAGTAAATATTACCATAACACTAAAAGGTTTTGTTTTTTATTAATGTATTTAGAACACTGCAAATATTTTTAAGCGTTCTGAGCAAAATAAGTATTTTTTTTACAAGACTTAAAATCAACAAGTTGACAACACCGTTAGTAAATGTCACGTAGAAACGTAAAGAAATTCTGTTTTTAACAGGTTCAGACGTTACAGTTACGTTACATTTTGTCACTATAACTGCTTTAACTACTTTACATACAATAGAAACGATCAGCTGTTCCGTTCCGTTAAGGTTACATTACATTACGGTCGGCTAAAGGCTGGGTTAGCCGACCGTTGATGTAATGTAACCGTAATGTTGACTTAACGTAAGACTTTAGTGCGATTATAGAACATTAAAAACGTGTCATATGTTTTTGACATAAACAAACAAAACAAAATATAGCCGGAACTATATTTGTTGTATAAACTTTCATTGTCCTGTACTAATTAAATCAATTGTTCGTCGTTCATTTTAATAAAGATAAATTTGATACGTTTTGTTTAATTTTAAGTTTTTCTTTAATATTTCGGGCTTGTCGCTGATTGAAATTTTCAAAATTTAAACAGCTGAAGGTGTTATCAACACAATTGTTTTAAATACTGTTCAAGCGATTTTATAATTTTTTTCTGCGATTTTAAAAAAGATTATTAAACTTTGTTTGGTAATAGTACTTACATATAAACCGTATTTATTTACACATAATGTATTCATCATCATTGTGCATTAGAAGACAATTATAAATATTATTTTTTACCTTGTCATACATACTTTATTTATTTAAGGTCCGATAACTTAAAAATTAATTAATATTGTATTGTACTTTATACTAATTATAACTTGCCTTTTTGTTCGTAATAATAAAAGTTGACTTTAAGGGTACCTTTTGATATTGCTTAAAGTTAACTTTTACTATTTCGAACATAAAGGCAAGATGTAATAATGGCCCTAAGTATAGTTAATTTGTGTATACATAATATTAATTTAATATTTTGAAACTTAAATACTTTCGCCGATTATTAGTATACATTTTTATTTACGTATTTATACTTATTATTGAAATATTTAAAACATTTTTAGAACATTGAAAATATTTTTAAGCGTTCTGTGCAAAATAAGTATATTTTATACAAGACCTAAAATTACAAGTTGACAACACCGTTAGTAAATGTCACGTAGAAACGTAAAGAAATTCTGTTTTTAACAGGTTCAGACGTTACAGTTACGTTACATTTTTTCACTATAACTGCTTTAACCATTTTACACACAATATAAACGATCAGCTGTTCCGTTCCGTTAAGGTTACATTACATTACGGTCGGCTAATCCACCCTTAATACACCCTTTAAAGTATAGCTACACTCGAACATGTGTGGTTAAATTGTGTTTCGATCGAACAGTACGTGTACTGCTCGTGTTCGTGTATTCAATCAAATATTAAAACAAAACACATTCATGATTGTGTTCAGTACCATACAAAATTTAGAGACACACATAAATGATGTGAAAATAAAAAGATGTGTTGGTTGCTTTTGAACAGTACATTGTGTGTACCAAAGTATACCAAGTAGTCCGACTCTCTATTTTTTAAATTACTCTCTCACATATACGGGTTCCATGTGAATTCAACACCCTTGTGAGAGAATTAAACACATCAAAATTGTCGACATTTTGACTATAAATTATCGAAAAAATGTTTCCACGATTGCGAATCAACCCGTTTACACGACAACATTCGTAATTCAGTTTGACATTTATTAATTCTTCTTCTTGTTTTTTTTTTCTTCTGTTTACATGTTTTGTTTTGTTTATTTTGTTAGTTTGGTGCGAATTTTAAATTTGTAGCATTATTAATTAAACAAATATAATTTAATTATTATTTTCATTATTAGAAAAAAGAAAAAGTGCAAGCAAGTGGGACCAGTGCAGCGAGCAGGCTTTATTAGAGGTGTGGGCTGAAAGAATGGCAGAGCTACAAACGAATTTAACTTTAATCAGACTTTTTATTTCTTTTAATTTATTTATTTAATACAAAAATCTTTTTCTTTATTTTGTTTTGTTTTGACAGCTGATTTTGATACATAAATAATCGATAAAAATTAGAGATGACAGTCATTCGTTCGTAATTCATAAGGTAATTCAAACTGAATTACGTACAGCTTGTGTAATTCGCAGCTGAAATTTTGTATGGCGAATCATGTAATTCAGTTTATTTGTTGGTTTGTTTGAGCATCATTTGGAACGTATATAGATCCTTACTTGGAAGCGTCAATAGGCTATAACTTTTTTCAATACATTTACCAGAAAGGGATAAACAGGGGGGAAAACTGGTCAAATTGGTACCTTTAGACATAGAGAATTATACATAGAGACGAGACACTACGAATTGTCAAACAAAAATACAACAAATCATATGTCTGATACAACAACAAAATACATTGATAAACATGTATTTTGTTGTTGCAAGAGATAGGTTTTTGACAACAGACTTAGGTTTTTGACAATTCCGCTTCGTCTCTATGTTTCCCTATACCTTTAGATCTTAAACAATAATTACTAAACGGCTAAACCAATTTTTACTTCGACAGGGGTAGCGAAGCGCACCGGTTCGAGCTAGTATTTAAATAAATATCAATGCATGTAAGGACATGGCAGAAAAAGTAACAAGAACATTTACACTAACAACAATACCATAATATGAATTTACTAAGAGATGCAATATTAACAACAACAAACACTAGTGGTAGTAGGTACCAAGGTATATTAATTTATAAGGTAGTGTCATCGGCAAATTCAGAATACCGAGCGAATTGGTTATATTTTTTTTATATGTAGTTTGACATTGTGCCTGCACTTGAAGACGAATTGGCTGTCAGGGAAAAATTTCAAAAACACCTGACAAATAAATCAAAGCGAATTTTTGTTAAACAAAAAATGTTTATAAATTTGAATCTGTTTGTAATTTAATTTATGTTTTTAAAAATAAAAGTAATTTCGTGTAGTATTATTATTGTTTTTAAAACATAAACGAATTTAACAGCAAAACAAAGTTTGACATTTACAAAATGTAAACAAAGTTTGACATTTATACTGCACCACGGCGAAAAATAAACATAGTAGCAAAAAACGATCAGCTGCTCTGATAACACTACCTTATAATTAATATACCTTGGTAGGTACCAACGAGCAAACAAAGAGACTGAGAACATTAACAGTGATGAGTCAGTGACAAAAAATGATCTAATCCAACACGAGTCTTTGCTTAAAAATACATAAACGACTTTATGGTCGGAAAATCGATAAAGTTATCATTAAAAGTGGAGTACCATTTCAAAATCTGTAAATAAACAATTGGTCAATTCACAAGGTCTCTTATCATGTCATATTGTCATAATGTCCTAATATTTCGCAATGGTTTTTATTGCTTTTCAAGCAAAAAAATGTTCTAAAATAATACTACTTTCTATGCTATGTTTATTGTGTTATCGTAACGAGCAGAGACCAACGCCGAATGCCTAAGAGTCGGTTAAGATGAGCCACCGAGTCGTGATATATTAGGACAATATGACTGATAAGAGACCTTGTGAATTGACCAAATATTTTATTTTTCAGAACCTATCAAGGAGCCCCTGCTAGAAATGGTCTATAAAAAGAAATATAATAATAAATATATTTAACAGAGCTAAAACTCCTGAAACCAATGTTTAGAATAGAGCTAGAGCCAGATGATAAGAAACTAAAAGGGAATGTAACTCAACCAATATACAACCTACGATATTTATTTAATCGAATAATAGCTGCAGAGAAACCTCGCAATCGAAATCGACCTGTCCAGAGTTTGCACATACGAGGAATTATTGCATCTTGCGTACAGTATATGTTTCATGCGGAGACTTGCCTTCTTCATCACAATGTCATATTATTCAAAACTTGTATTTTTCATCATAATGTGATATTATACAAAAGGGTCTCAAAAAGAATTGTGCAAAGCAGTGGTTGGTGGTGACCATACAGCGAATTATCGTGGATGACAAGTTTACAAAGAGAGAAGCAATTTTTTGAACCAGTAAATTCTCTAATCCATAATAATGTTAATGAAAACTCTACGTCACTGAATTCTAATTTCCCACAATTAAATTCAGTTAAATCTGGACCCAGTTCTTACACTGGTGTTTTCAAGTCCCGTATTTTGGGCCTATTCTACCCCAAAATACGGGAGTAATAGAAAACTAGCTACAAACGCTTACAGAAAATAGTACCTCTCTTAATCAGAATATGACTAACATCATATCAACCATGCAAAACAGAATGCAAGATCTTCTGAGAGTGCAGAACCAAATGGTTCAAATCCTCCTTTCTAAAAAAACAGATTCTTGAAAGTTTGTTTTTGAAATGAACCGAATCTTATGCACCATGGTACATAAGAAATGAGAACAAGTACATTAATTAGGAATGAGTTCAAGAATGTCGGTGAAAAGTTTATTATAAAATTACAAAACCACCCGAAACCGCACAAAGCCAACACGATCAAGGCTTCGAAGAGCCGATCCTCCACCACGTTAACATGGGGCCAATTTGTCAATCAAGGCTCTCGTCAGAGAGCATTTAGTTTTAATTTTTGTTATACGATTTTAATACTTATTGTTAGACCTAAGAAAAGGAGGCAGATTCAATAAAAATAAATAAACGTTAATAATAAAGATGGATTTACTGAATAAAGTCGAATTTTTTATTGTAAAAATTTTAAATATGCATTAATAATCCATTCAATAAATCTGGCACGCTTTTTTATTGTAAATTTTTGGTACCAACTCATTTATTGCAAATTTTGTGCATTTTTTTTTATAAATAAACTAGAATTAATTATTAAATAAGGTTAAGAATAAGATGAAAATGTTAGTACAGGAAAATACTAAAACAATAACTTTTGAGTATTTATAGTTTACCTTAATATAAACATTGCCACACAGGAACGAGCTAAATGTAATCTTGAAGTGGAGTCTTCACTATAACTTTTATCCTCATCCATTTGAGGGAAATAGTCAATGTTTGAACAGTGCGTCTCAATCGGTGACAAATATGTTGGCACTAAAACGTTTAATATATTTATTAGTTAATAGGATTATTGATTTATTTAGTTTTAAGATTATTTTAAGTCTAAGTATATGTAGCTACAAATGTTGTAGCTAATTTAACTGAATACAGGATAATCCGGAGATAATCTACATATGTTTAATGATCTCTATCAGTGCTTGATTATTAAATTAAGATCCCGGTACAATTAAAAAAAAATACTAAGGGTCGTCATGTAAACGCTTAAAAGCCTCGCAAACAGTGCAATCTGTGCATTTTTACACTCTCGCAAATGAACTGTCAAAAAATGTATGGAAATTCGTTTGTACAACTCCGATAAGTTTGCGCGACAATTTAGACTCGCAAACTTTAATTTATTGTGCATTTGATTATCAGCTGCTTTTGCTTACTTTTATTTATGAAAAATCAAATAAAATATAAATATTTTGTGAAAATTGTGTAACTTTGGAACAGAAAGATTGGATTGAATGGCAGTGTGTATGGAAACATTCACCAACAGATAGAACATAAACAAAATCTTCCAAACTATGTATATCATCGTTTGTTCCAAAGATTTAACTTTCATTCAACATTTTTAGAATTTAAATTTATACAATTTGAAAAACTTTTTTTTTACAGCTTTTGTTGAATTTATTTTTATTTGACATTTTTAACAAATATAAATTTTCTGTGTAAACTTGCACATAATTAAAATGGTGGGCTCATGAACAACGTCGCGCAAATTTGCACATTTACACAAATGGGTATCTTAAGCGTTTAAATGAGTACCCTTACTATATTTTTTTAAATAAATCTAAATAATTTTGAAATTTTAAGCTTATTATTAGTAAAATACATAATTATGTATATCCGAATGGATTATAAACAGTCCAAAATGTTTGAATTTAGTAATGATTCAGACCCATTTTTTGTTCCAATTATACTGATATCTCGATTTTTTAATTTATTTAGTTTAAATCCCAGCAAAAACTTCGCTTACACAGCTACAAGTAATGTCTTTTTTATTAACTTACTTTCTAAGTAGTAAAGTCTAAAAAAGCAAAATAAACAAACAAAAAATCTGTTACTTTTTCTCAATTTGCCCATTTTTTATTGCATGTTTATTTTTAGAAAAACATAAAATAATATTGTATTACTGTGTGAAAACTATTATTTGACGCACAATAAAATAACTAAGCAGTGGTGTAGTGAGTACAAATACAAGATTCTATAAATAACTCTACTATAAAGGATTACTTTTGGGATATCGCGAACAAAAATAAGTACTTATTCCCGTAGAAAAATAATCGTCAAATTCCTCTTATTTTTCTGCTTATTTGTAAGTAAAGTTTTTGCTGGGATATCTTGTGATTTCTTATATTCATTTTATTTATTTAATCGCGCGCATAAGGCCATATATGATTAATACATTAGTAAAAATATGTAATGATCAAAATTACAATATATATAATATATATATATTATATTCAACACAAAAAAATATCCAAATGACAAACTCTATTGTATGTACATAAACTAGTAGTTTACCTGCACTGGTAGGTGGTCTTTCTTTGGGATAGCATATCCTAAATAGACCTCGTGTTCTCGTGTAATAGTAGTATTTGTTATTTAAGTTACTTAATAATGATTCGGCATCCGAGTGTTTGGCGGCAAATGTCTGAAAATATGAATTTATACAGTATATTATTATATAGAATGTATTAAAAAATAATAATAAATAATAAAAATTAACTTTTTTCAGTTATATGGAATAAATTTTATTTTATAAACTGTTTTCAGTTTGTGTTGATCCTTGAAAAATATAATTAACTATTCACCCCCATATGCATAAACAGTTAATAAATTTATCAAAGGTTTATCAAACAGAATTTCCATACAAAATTTGTTTTATAAACCTTTGATAAATTTATAAACTGTTTTTGCATATGGGGGTCAGTATTTATCAGCACAATTTATTCTAAACGACCTTTTTTGATCTTTAAAACAAATTAAGTAATTAATACAAATTTAAATTTAACAAAATTTTCAAAATTTTCCATACAAAATTTGTTTTCCAGCCTTATCTTATTATAGGTAGTAATTAAAGGGTCTTCCAATTGTGACTTCCGAACTTTGAAAGTTGATAGCGGCCATATTGTTGAATCTACATCTGTCGAATTGACTGTCATTTTGCCAAATCACAATGGACGGATGAAGGGTTCAACAACGTGCAGAAACGGTGAGACCCATTTCTGAATGAATGGGTACGTAAATAAACAACATTGTCGAAATTGGGACTATACCAATCCACATGAGATCCAGGAGCGTCCCATCCCTAAAAAGTCACTATTTGGTGTAGATTTTGGGCTGGCGATGTTATCGTTCCATATACGGCGAGGGCTAAATGTCGATGATTACCAACATTTTTTTGGGAACCAATGATACGTAGTTTAAACAGGACGGCTCTACGTGCTACACAGCTCATGGCACATTGGACAGTCAGCACGTGGCATTTGAGGGCATTGCCACCGAGATCGTGCGATTTTACCACGTAGCGTTTTTTATGGGGTTTTCTTAAGTCGCAGATCTATGCGAAAAAGCCATAAACTACCACGGCCCTCAAAGCCAACATAACCCATGCCAAAAGCAGCCTGATTTATGCGCAAAATTCATGGAGAATTTAACATTTCGGCGGACATTTGCACGATGTTAAAAAATATCGATTACACAGGGGAACAAAATTGACTTTTTGAATTGGTGCTGCGAAAAATGTTTTCCATAAAACATATATGAGGTATTTCATTTGCAAAACTATCTTTATTTTTAGGTAGCTCTTGTTTTTAAAATATCGGGGTTTTAATTTTTTTTGGTTATTCTTTATTTTTCTGTTCTTATTGGTAGAATATTTCATAAATGGAGACTTAGATTAAAACAGCTCTTTTGTACTGGTATTCTACACAAAATTATATTTTCTTTTACATCAATTTTGTTTTCTCAATTCCAGGATATATTGATGATATCGCAAGGATGTTGAAATTTAACTTTTTTCAGTTTCATCCTTATTAAAAACAACAATAAATTAATTTATATAAAAGTATTTAAATTCACTGAAAATAACTAAACTATTTGGCAAATAACTCGAACCTTTACAATATTTTTCATATGATTTTCGTATTAAAAGAATTATACAAATGTTCGTAACGTGAATGTTTAACGCCTACATGATTATACTTAAACTAAATATTTAATTTTGTAGAATAGCGTGATCATAAAATATCTCGATTTTTTTTTTAATTATAAGAAAAAACTACTTGTTCTTAAACAATCGATATTTCTGTTAGGTAAGGGACAGTTTTTTTGTAATTGACAGCGAAAACCTCTAAAATAAAAATTTAGGGTTTATTAGATTTGTGCAGATGTTTGTAACGCCCAAAAATATTAAGCTGGAGGTCCACACCACGCGTTCTACGCGTTTTCTCATTCTACGCGGCTGTCAAAAAAGTCGAATTAATGTATTTATTTGGTGCAAGTTATACGCACAAAAGCGTAGGATGCCTTGACGCATAGAACGCGAAAAGTAGATCTACTTTCTACTTTTGTAAGCATCACAAGCGGCGCGCGTAAAAACAGCTGATTTTGACAAGTTATTTTGTTTTAATTGGTTTAAATATTGGCGTGTAAAAAGCGTTGCATGTAACTTGAAGCATAGAATGCAAAGAAGGTATGAAATGCACGCAACGCGTGGTGTGGACCTCCAGCTTTAGTCTAACATCCACCTTAACGTATACCAGTGACAGGCTTGCCAGTGTTGGGGATTTGTCCCCAAATGTGGGGATTTTGTAAGGTTTTTGGGGATAGAAAATTTCGTTTGGGGACTGGGGATTTTATTGGGGATATTTGAAAATATTTCTGGGATTTTATGGGGATAAAGTAATTAGGTTAAGGTTGTTTTATTATCGATAATAGCAATAAGTTACCAATAAATCAACATTATTTCATGTTCTGTGAATAGAAAATAGAGATGCTCAATGCTATTGAATGCACAAGATGGGACAAAAGTAATCAACCAATGTTCTTTTGCTTAATGTATTTTTTTTAATGAAAAACTTTGGTTCTACTTGTGAAAAAAGTTTTTGATAAAAAAAAAAAATGACAGCAGAAAAAACATTGGGTGATTAGTTTTGACCCACCTTGTACGTATCATAACATATAATATGATATAATCTTTAAATCCAAAGCAGTATTTTCAAAAAGTTTTCTAATTTGACTCCAATGAAATACATGCATGAGTATGTACATTATATGAGAAGAAATAACACTAAAGTATGCACAATGTACATTAGGACTATAACCAAATTTTGTGTTATTATACCCATCACCTTCGTGAGAAGGGTATATATAAATTTGTCATTCCGTTTGTAATTTCCACAATATAATTTTCTGACCCTATAAAGTATATATTTTTTGGATCCTTATAGATAGCGGAGTCGATTAAGCCATGTCTGTCTGTCTGTCTGTTGAAATCATAAATAACGGAGATATGAGCAAAAATCCGAGACAACCTCTGAAAATTTCATCAAAAAAAGACAATTTATTGCATGCTTTGACAAAAAAAACAACAAAACGTATGTGTGTTGGATTGATTGTGTGTTGGCTTCATGCTTTGTGTATTTTGTTTTTGTTTTTTTTTTTGTGTTTCACAAAAAAGCAACAAAACGTGCATATGTTTGGATGTTTGTTGGCTTCATTATTTTGTTTTTGTTTTTTTTTTTTTGGTGTTTGACAAAAAAGCAACAAAACGTACATATGTATGTTTGGATGTGAGTTGGTTTCACTGCCTTGCGTATTTTGTTTTTTTTTTTGCTGTTTCGATTCGTTTGGCGTTGTTGTTTTTGAGAAGGGTATATATAAAATTGTTGTTTCGTTTGTAACTTCTACAATATAGCAATAGCAATTAAATGTAAAATTTTTAAAAGTTTTCTTGATATATTTAGGTTGATATACGCTGAAAATGGGCAAGTAATGCATCCGTTTGAAGAAGACTTTAATTGAGTTTTGTTAGAAAGGAAAACCAAATATACCGCCTTCCTTTATTAACTATGTTGCAGCAGACGTTAAGCTATTTATTTATGAAAAACGGGACTTATAAAATTCCGAAAATCCCGGGATTTAAAATTAAAAAATCCCGAACGGCATTCCCCGTTTGGCATCTCTATCTGTAAATTAAACATTCTTTATATTTATTTAAAATTGGATTATGGAGAATTTATTGCAAGGTTCGTGATCTCTTTATGGATCACTGTCCTTAACGTTGGGCTTAACTTTGTTAATTCAACATTTCCAAAAAATGTTCTTTCTATTTTATTTTGAAAATTAGCTTTGTATACAAAAATGTGAAGTATTCATCAAAACAATCTTTAGTCAATATAAAAATTGTGGAACACATATATTAACATACATATCTTCAATTCTATGACAAATATTACGTGCAGCATTTTTTATATTCAAATTTAATAACTGATACACGCATGTAATTTATAGAAAATCATTTAGATACTATAAGTATATACTAATATTTAATAAAGCTCAAGTTAGTTAATATTTATTTTGTTAGTTCATTAGTTCGTGAGGTATTTGACTATTTAAAAATAAAAGTGAAAACGAAGACATATTTGTCAATAGAAAACGATAGTTTTATAAAGTAAAGGCTTACGCAGATCTATAATAATACATACTAGTAAATACATATCCATACATATTTATGTTTTAAATATTTACTAAAAATACATACATACATACTTATTTACATACATATATGCACGTAAATATACAAGTATGTACATAACTGACCAAGTAATTTTCATGTGCACCTTATTATCCACACTTTCCAATAGTATCCATATTAAATAAACTTCAAACGTGTATAGAAATTTACCCAATTATTAAACCATAAAGTCTTACAAACTAAAATAAATAATTTTTGTATTTCGGAGTTCATACGTAATTCACTGACACAAAAATAGATATATATTTCAAATTTGAAGTAAACATCACCTTTCAAAGTCACCTGAATCATAAATTACTCATTTAGGGTCCTAATGTAGACGTTTAACGTCTCGATAACTATGCAATGTGTGCATTTTTAAGTTCCCGCAAACAATGGCACAATTCTGATAAGTTTGCGGAACTATTTAGACGCGTCTAAAGCTGTTTTTTTACATCCATTTGTAAGAAATAATGGCAACAATAATCAATTCAAAATACAATACATAGTTAAAATAAATCGAGATTTAATTATCATTGTTACATAGTAAAACAAAACTAAAATTATGGTTCTTTTCATAATTTTTGTATGAAAACTTTTTGTACAAACCGTGGCGTAATTCAAAGTAATATTAAACGTTAAAATTTTGGACATAGAGCAAAGCAAAGTCGACGCTTGGTTTCACATAAACCAAACAAAGTATCAAGAAATTGGTTTCGGAATCAGAAAGAAGATATAAAAATACATTTAATTTACTCATTAGCCGTGCCTTTACTCACACATTATGGGGCAAACATACGGCATTGTTTATAATATTTAAATAATTGGACTATGTTCCGAACCTTAAAAAGCTAACTAGTTTTATACTAATGGTGTTTTCTTTTCTGACACAAAATATTGCCAACATATTTTGTACAATTTATGTGAATATGAAGTGTAAATTCTATTCTATGGAATTGTGTTAAATAATGACAACATTTGTATTAAACAAAATAAATTTTCATAAATTCTCATAATCAAACGGAATAAAAAAAAACTAGAGGAATGAATAATTTTAAAGAAATTACGAAAATGATCTAAATTTGCAGTTGGTTTGAATCATAGAACTAACATTACAAATGTTTTACCTTATTTTGATAGAACATTTAAAAATCTTAAAAAATTCCCCATAATACATAAATTAAGTCAAGGAAGCGTAGATATAATGAATACAAATTTGGTGCAAAAGTGCCACAATAAAAACAATGCAAAAATAACCATATATTCAGGCGAGGTGTATAGATAGGTGTCTTCTTCTTAGGATGGACTTTTTCACTTGACGATTAACGATTAAATTAAGTTTAATATGCGAATGTTGTTTTTGAATCGATTTTTCTTTAATTGTTCTAGTGCAGATGAAGATATTAGTGACTTTTTTGGGGGAACTGAAAAAAGTGGAAATAAATCTGTAACTTCCAAACGTTTATTGAGGAGGTGTACTTATGTTTTGAATTTCGACTTTAAATCTCCAAGGAGAGGGAGGCACTTAAGACCCAATACATTTAACTTTTCATATACCTGAAGTACTCCACTTTGTGGCCATAAGGATTCGCCATATCCGGACTATCGTTTTAGAAATTACAGATTTATTTCATTGAAGAGTATATAGACTTATTGATGTGTAAAACTAGTAACATGTTTATATCTCTAACATTTGTAGAAATATTATGACAATTAAAGGGACGAGGTTTATATGATAGCGAGATTTTAATATAAGCTTTGAAGGTTAATTCCTGTTTGACGTTATATGGGAGTTGGGAGGTATGTACTTAGTTTGATAAATCCAAAATTTCAAGACCAATGACAAGTTATCAACTTATGACTGTTATTGAAATGTGATTTTGTTTCTACTACAAAATGTTTTTTTTAAGTTTGATTTAATTTAGTTTAATTGAAAATTAGAAAAAACTTTTCAAAGCAGGAATGGGCCAAACAAACGTAATAACTTTAAATGAACGTGTCATGTCCATTATTTTGTACATTTGTGAAAACACGAGTGTTAAATAATGTAATTTTTAGCAATATATTTGTTGTTGCTATATATGAGTATCAACCGGAAATTAATTAATTAAATATAGGTATACAATGAATTTTTTAATGTCTGCTTTAAATTATAATAATCAAAGAATAATATGAACGGAAGATTGTCAAAAAAAAAAAAAAAAATAACTCTACTCAAAAAAACTTATAAACCCTAAGAAATGTTAGTAAACCAAATTTACCACACATTACAAGCAAACATAATTGTACAAACTCGAATTAATGTGGATTGTATTCACATGATTTTCACCGCTCATACAATGTAAAATTTCTGTAAAAAAGTTGTATAGAAGGGTACGAATTGGATAGACTAAACGTAATATTCATAGAGAATTATACATAGAGACGAGACACTCGGATTTGTCAAACAAAAATACAACAAATCATATGTTTGATACAACAATAAAATACATTGACTAGCATGTATTTTGTTGTTGCAAGAGTTAGGTTTTTGACAACAGACTTAGGTTTTTGGTAATATTATTGAAACCAAGGCGTATTAACAAGGTGAGTGCATAAGATCAGCTGTTTCTTAATTCGCCGTGGTTTAATGTTAGTCTTCTGTCAAACTATGTTTATGTTTACATTTGTTATTGTAAATAACATAGTAATATTTTAATTCGCCTTGATTTTGACATTTGTTCTACATTTTAACAAAAACAAAATGCCTGTTGTTTTTGCATTGTTGTATTTGTTGCCGGGACGCACTCACCTTGTTAATTCGCCTTGATTGAAACCATATTGACGTTTAAAATAAAAAAAAGTAACAGAAAAACTAATGAAATATAATTTTATTTGATCTTTAACAAGACGAACTCAAATTCGAATCGTTTACCACCATCGTAAGCAACTTATTTGTTTTGATGACGTGCATGGAATATTATTATTATTAATTTAATTCGACCAAAATAATTATAAAAGACGCTGAGAGTATCCTATAATTTAATTTTGGTGCATGAACATTTTTTGTATTCTGGATTACTAAGTCATTAATATAGACAATATGGATATTAAAAATTCAGACGGACATGGCTATATCGACTTCGCTATCTATAGGGATCCAGAATATATATACTTTGTAGGGTCGCAAATGAAAAATGTAGAAATGGAATGACAAACATATATATACCCTTGCCTTGCTAGTGTAAGGTTTCCAATTGGCACTTTTCAAACTGTACATATGTAATTTTTAACGCTTATAGCTCCCAAAATACTGACTAGATTTTCATAAAATATACATTATGCACTAATACCCCCTTTACAATCATTTAGAACAAATCTAAGCGTTGACACATACCACTATTTTGACAACTGGATGTCTACAAATCAAATACATTCAGTAAAACAACGTTATTTTTTTAATGCATAACTACCTTTCTTAAATTTAAGATGCATTTTTATTTTTTCATCTCTTAATAGTCGACCCTACAAAATTAAATGGTAATATCTATCGATTTTCATTATATTATTTCAGTTTTTAGCCATTTTTAATTCCCAATCAATCCTTTTTCTGAGCTGAAAGGTTTGCAACCTTTAATGAGACCATATATACTTCATTATGCCTATTGGCGACGCCAAGTTTATCCAAGTGCATCCAAGGTATGTGACATGATCAGACTGTGGGATGTGAATGTTGTTAAATATGACAGGGGGCAGTTTCCTCTCCTAAGTGTAAACGTAATACGATTTTTTCAAATTTATTTTGTAAGTGTAGGGGTTTCCGCAGTAATTCAAATAACAGATATTGTGTGCAATTTTTACTCATATGTGTAGCACATGTGGTTGCATGTGTATTTTTATTAATTTTAGATTTACTTTTATTAAAATTGCTATTCAGAATTTGGGAATGGATCTTCCAAATGATACTGAGCGAGATTTTTCAACATATGTATTAACTTTAATAAATAGCGTTGTATTTAGGCTTCGTACTAGATGAATAAAAAAACCTAATTTATAATAATGGCGCAATCTGTTATTGATACAGTTTATTCTTCATAATTTACACACAATCAGAAAACCTATCAATATGTTGAAATTATTTTTTAAATAAGCCTTAAAAATTTCAAACACACCCTCAATTATTCTGAAAAAGTATTATCTGGGGAGTTTCATATATAGTTATGTGTATCTGGCCCAGTTATGTTCACATTAAAGGTTGCAATAAGTTATATACAAATTCATGTAGTTTTTACAATACATTTACGTTAAAAAATCTAAAAGCCTTAAGATTTAATTAGACGTGCCATAACCGTAACCATATAAAACAGCTTATGGGTAACAATGTATTTGATTATTGATGACATGCCATAACGCCATAGCCATTACAGTAAAATGCTTATGATATTGCTATGGTTACGGCTATGGCGGTAAGGTAAGGCACGACTAATTGAACCATTAGTGTTAGAGGATTTACAGAGCTTATGTCAACATGGTTTTTCCTTTCCTTTCGCATTTCTTAAAAGAATCCAATTATACAATATTTAATTTTCTTATTTATCATATAATCATACTTTAATTCTTTAGTATATTTTATTTATATGTATTTGGTCAATTCCAAGGTCTCTTATCAGTCATAATGTCCTAATATATCAATACTCGGCGGCTCGGCTTAACCTTCTCATAGGCATTCGGCATTGATCTCTGCTGGTTCGTTACGATAACACAATAAACATAGCATAGAAAGTAGTATTATTTTAGGACATTTTTTGCTTGAAAAGCAATAAAAACCATTGCGAAATATTAGGACATTATGACAATATGACATGATAAGAGACCTTGTGAATTGAGCAATTGTTTCTCGTTTTCAAATATTTATTTAGTTTTTAAAATTTTCTTATGTAAAATTGTAATCACAAAACTTTTTTGTAATGCTCATCTAATCATAACAGTTGTTTCTTATAATGGTAACGATTAATAATTTAGAGTTCCGGAACAAACTCAAATCTTTTGCAAACAGGAGATAGGACTAAAGGTTTGTCATATTAATGCTCAAAGCTAGGGTAAAAATATTAATGAATTGATGGTGTAGCTAAATATTAAGATGATGGAACACAATATGATTTTAACGTTAATGAGCTTAACGGTCGATTTGCAAGCATATCTCAATCTACTTCGAACTGCAGAATGACATTTAATAATTACAAACCGTACAATGCGAAATTTTATTTTCATTGTTTAACAATCAATTAAATCTAATGCTACTGGGTGGGACTCTTTCGATCCACGTTTTTTTTTTTAATTATATTTAATACAATACTTATGTCATTTGTATTCCCTGAAAACTAGAAAAAACCCCAAGATTACACCTATACCAAAGTTGGTTATGTATATCGACCTACATATATCGATTCTATCATATCTGTCATAATTCACAAACAGATGCTGTCATATTTAAAAGATTCTGCCTGATTTCATAATCAGGCTTTAGAAAAAAACAGAAGTTACTGAGAAGATCTGCAATAGATTCTGGTAACAATGTGTTCCTTACTCTATTAGACCACACCAAGGCTTTTCATCTAGTTGATCACAATATTCTTTTACATAAACTTGAATATTTTTTTTTACTTTTTCAACAACCAGTTTCTTTATATCTCATGGTATTGATAAATTGAATAATGATTTATGCCAAATTTTGGACTGGGTTAATCAAAATGGTCCTTCGTTTAATGCAAAAAAAAAAAATCACATTGTATTGTAATTGGATGAAGACATATCAACACAGCAATAATAGGAAAGATAAAACTTGGAAGCAACACAATTGAGTATTTAAATCAGATAATTGAAAAAGTTTATGGTATTTGAGAAAGATTGCTAGTGGCCAAAACCATAATTATGCCACACATAATTTATGGTGCTGAGCTTTTCTGCTGTCATGACTCCATAACAAATAGATGTCTTAATGTAATTTTTAATTGTATAACAAGACATTCTTAGAAGATTCGACAATATATCTTTATTCAGTTTTGAATTATATAAATTAAAGTTTGATAACCTCCTAAAATTTAGAACATTAATTATGCTCCATAATAATAATTTTCACTGGCCAACCACTAAACTTGTACCAAAAACTGAAATTATTTAGTTCGAAATTAAAGTTTAAGAAATCGTTAAAATTACATTTAAAGTATTTCAATATTAGTTTTTGTTATCAAATATTGAACAAGTTTTTTTAATACATACAAACATACATATATATTTTTTGTTCGTGGTACAGTGCAACTTCGATAGTCCGGACATGCGCCAGTCCAATAATTTGGACGCTTTTAATTTTTTTATGCAAGAATAAGAATTAAATCACACTTTGATTCACATTTTGCACTGTCATTACTACCAAATGCCATGTTTTTAAATAATAAACCAAACGTAAAACACTAACTGAGGAAAAGTGTGATATTTTACAAAGTCGAGAAATTCTATGTTCCCTATTATATTTGTGATTAAAAAAAAATATAGGGAGAATATAAAATAATTTATTTCGAATACCAGTAATGGACCCGGTAACTATAGTCCGGAGAACTCGGTAATTCGACAGAGCCGAAAACTATTATCGAACGGATTATCGAAGTTGCACTGTACTTATTGTTTTAATTTTTGTTTTATTCTTATAATTGTTTTTGCACAATATGTTAATATAAAATTTTAATGACTGGTAATTTAACGTATCTATAACGAAAAATTAGCCCCTGTGTATATATCGCACATAACGATCTGCTAACTAGCAAATCAGAGAGTTAGCAAAGAGTTTATTTATAATGCACGTTTGTCTGTCAATAAATAATTTGAAAATCAACTCTGAAAAGTGTGATACATTGCCAACTATTTAAAAAAAAAATCAACTCTGATGTATTTGTTGACATTTCTATTTAAGTTTTTTCCCTCAAATTATAAAAAGAAGATCAAAATTTGGAATTAATTAATTTTATTTTGATCCCATACTAAACTTTTATAATATATTTCTCCGTTTATTAACAAATTTACTTTGTCACAAAACACTGTTGTTTAAAGACTTAGCAAGTCTTTCATTGTTCGTTAACATGCGTTTAGCGAGTAAATAAATCGTGTGTTAAGTTAAGTCCATGCTAAATGATTAAGATTAAATTCTTGTATTATCAGGATACCGTAAGTAAATAAAATAAAAATAATAATATTTGTACTTTGAACAAAAATTTTATCGTGATTGCGTGAAAACTCATGCGTGATTTTGGAAAATAAATCACTCACGCATTTTTATTATTATTAAATGACTCACTCACGCACGATTAGTTTTAATTCTGATCACGTGAATCACGTCAGTGTTATCAGATCTACAACAAATACAATATATACAAAAACAACAGGTGATTTGTTATTTATTGATTTTGCGATGTGTTTTTCTCTGTAAAAAACAGAAGTGAATTTGATAGTTCAAGCATCTAAAAAAGTGAAGATAAAAATAACAGTGTTATCTATCGACTACACATTGTATCAGCTGTAGTTTTGACTATTATGACAAAATTTCAGCAATTTTGACAGCTTACTTAGCTTTTTTCCTCCCAGTAAAGCTTATATGTATATTTTATTTTATGGTTAAATCCGTGGAGAAATAACATACATATAGCGGAAACATGTTATGAATTTTAGCATCGATTTGTTAGTGCATATTTTGTCCTTAAGATAATATTTTTCCATTTGTTAGTTCATCAACAATTTTTGTTTCACCATAAATATTTTTACAAAATTTTTTAATATGTAAAAATCGAAATGAAAATATATAGGAAAATACTAATATGGATATCTGCCAATAATTTTGTTAATTTTAACAATAACTTTTAATTGCATTGATAATGTACTGGTTGGATTCTTTCAGTACTTTAACAAAAAAGCAATAAACATTTGGAAACACAGCAAAGCACAAATTTAAACAAAGTTCTTTATTTCTTTAAAAACTTCAATTGTTTCCTTATTTTTTAAATATCAATATTTTGTTGTTAAATAAATTGTATTTATTTTTTAATAAAATTAATTTTTAGACGTTAAAAATTTAGAGCATATTTTATGCTCAAAAATATTTAAAGAATTTTTAAATACTCATGAAAAATTTTTCATATTCTGTTTTAGCAATGCGATCATTTAATATCCACACAGCAAAATTTATTTATTTTTTCATTATAGGTAGATTTTGTTTATCATCTAAACTGTTTACATTTGTGTACCAATTTCCAAAAAAATAAATTCTACAAAAAATTTTTGTCTTATGTATGTACGTATGTATATATGTATGTAATGAGTAGCTAAACTCATTGAACAAAATTTTGCCAAGAGAAAAACTACGTAAATTTAACACAGTTGATGTTGTTAAAATTTTGAAGAGTATATTTTCTTTCAAACGAACTCGAAACCTGTTTCACAATAAAGTACACACACACAAATAAATGTCTGCTCATAGATACTCAAATACTGTTTACAGCGATTCTCAAATGTTTTGCGTGGAGCGATCTTTTTAAGCGGTAACTACCGGAAACTTCTCACATTCGGACATGCCCGATTATGCCCTACGGCAGATATTGAAATACTTCATAATGAATTTCAAAACCAAACCAATTATCTGGATACTTACTTAGGGAGCAAGTATGATTATTCGACAATTACACAGTGATACAAAAGTGAACGAAAAAAATAGGCACGATTACTTCGTTTTAGTGAAATGGCGGTTTTCTTAAAGTTACAACTTCAAAACATCATAAATATGTTCTTTGCAACATATTTATGATATTTTAAAATTGTGTATTTTATTTGACAAAATGAATTTGACCTTAGAAAGGCAAACAGATTTGTAAAAATCGGTTAAGAAATGGTTGAGTTGCGAAAGTTTAAAGTCATGATACACCCCAACCAAAGCTAAATTCTATCAGCAATGTTGTTTTTTATATGAAAAAATCGAAAAACATATTATCATTCATTATTTAATTGATTTTAATTTGCTTACGTGTTTTGGAAAGCTATTTCAATATGTTTTTTCACTAAAATAAGAAAAAAGGTTTACTGCCTCAAGATCAAAAATTTTTTGATGTTGTAACTTTAACAATATCGTTATTTCACTACATTTGCTACTAAAAACAAGTAAGAGTGCTATATTCGGCTATGCCGAATCTTATATACCCTTCACCTTTGTTGTGGATGCATTAATTACCCATTACCCAAGCATCCTAAATATATCAAGAAAACTTTGAAAAATTTTACATTTAATTGCTGACGAACAGATTATATTGTAGAAGTTACAAACGAAATGACAATCTTATATATACCCTTCTCACGAAGGTGAAGGGTATAAAAAAGTACTAAACTACATACCTATGTATGTGATCGTGAACAACTAGGTACAAGTATTTCCGAACTCTATGGACTTTAATAAAACAGAATTGCTATATGAGAATATGCAGGGGATATTTCTGGTGTAGCATAGTGCTATTGATCGAATATTTTTTTTTTGTTTTATTCCAAAATAAAAAAAATAATTCATTCAAATAAAAATAATTTGTTTCATCGATTATTCGAATGACAACCCTAGTAGCTATGTACGAGTAAGCTTTGCGAATAAATATTTTTTTTATGCAAGCAGGTTCTTGGTGCGGGTAAAATATTAAAATATTTTTACACTTAGTTTCTCAATTTTTTTTTTTAAATTTTTTCTTTATGTTTAAGCGCATATTTGTTGTTGTTGTTGTTATTGGTGTTTTTGTTTTCTTCTTTAAACTCGCATTCCAATGAAACGAACACGTACTCAGTGGACCTACCCAACTACATACACACACACACACACATGAACATAGGTACAAACATGATCAAACACATAACGTATAGTTTTGAGAAAAAGTTATTAAATGGTGGCACTAAAAATTGTAGAAAGTTTGGATATTGAGAAAAACTACAAGCAAAAAAAAAAAAAACGTTCACTACACTAACAAAATAAATAAAAAAAAAAACAAAAAGCACACTTAGTTAGTAAATATGTATGTATAATAAGTTAATAATATAAATTCAACATAATACCAGTATTTGTTTATATTACATATTATGAATACATTAATAAATATTTAATATATAATACATATGTACAAAAGATACATATATGTATGTACCTATATGTACATTCCATATATGTAAATATGTACATACATACATACATATATGTATTTATGTATTTAAATAGTGTTATTATTTATGTATGTGTGGGATTTTTTTTAGAATGAAGGAGGAGGTACACACCTGTATGTTGTTTCTTTTCACTTCGTAATGCAACCAGTTATCTGTTGAAAATGCAATTGCCAGTAAAGCAGTTGCAATAATGGCGGATATAGTGGCTATAGAAAGCGTTACAGCAGAGCAGGGCATTTTGACTTTATTTATTTATTATTATGATTATTAATTTTCCTTTTTCAACTTTATTTATTTTATATATGTATGTAGGTATTATTTTTTTAGTTTCACAAATTTAATTTAATCACTGCTCATTTTAAATCCAAGATTCCAACAAAAACCTTTATTTTTTTTCGAACAAAACCAGTTTTCTTTTGTATCTATGCGTTTTTACAATATACAAAAATATTTATCGCAAACGCTCTGGATTTTGTGTATTTACTTCTAAGACGATGGTTTAACAACTAACAGGTAAGATTCGTCTAAGCTAGAGACTGAAACCAAGTTTTATTTGTTAAGAGAGATTGAGAAATACAAATGAGTGGCATGCAAACAAGAAATTTCAAAATAAACTCAAATTTTGAGTGTTAATCACAAAATTTCTACCTGTTGGCTGAAATAAGCCAAACCAACATTATTTTTTGGCACATTTAATGTGAGTAGCCTAAATATATTTACATACATATAAAGTATCGGTCAAAACAGAAAGTAAAGATTTAAAAACACCAAATGCACTCTGAAATAAAAATACATCCTCAATATTGTTAAGAACGAAATTTAATTTCAGTGTTTCTTATATTTTATTAAAAAATTTGACAAAAATTAAAAACTAATGCCCCAATTCTGTTAGACGATTTGGGACGAATTTTCTTCTTTTTATATTTGAGTTATTAGTTTTGAATTCTATAAAACAAAAATGGTTGTTGTCTATGTTTATGGCAATTAAAAACGTAAAATATTTGATTTAGTAAAATATTGTGGACGTTTTTTAAATATCAAAACAGGCGAAAACAATCTTGCAGTCTTGTAGAGTATTTTGAAAATGTTTTCTTTTGTTGGTTTTGTTTCAACAACGGACATTCTTCGAGTTGAAAGAAAACAATTGCCCTATAAAACTAATCCGTTGGAACTATTAGATTGATAGATAGATAGATAGATAGATAGATAGATATATAGATAGATAGATAGATAGATAGATAGATAGGAAAAATTTTTCAATGCTTATTACTCCACAGGCTGAATAAACGTATTGATGATCTTGGGGTCTTATTGCCTAAACAATACGGATTTCGCAAGGGAAGAAGTACGGTTGATGCTACTAACGAAGTAGTCGAGATGTTCATTATGGGCGTATGTGGTTATCTGTACAATATAATAGCCGACTACCTCAATAACAGAATACCACAATATGGGGTTCCACAAGTATCTTACTGGGACCATTTTATTTAGAACGTCATGTATGATTGAATCTTGAATATGGAGCTTCCGAAAGGTACCAGACTATATAGCAACCGACAGCTAATTCAATGCAATCTTATATAAAATAAGTTTCAGAGAGCATTTGTTGAAATATTTTCTATTAATTAATAATTTTTGTATTTGTCAAATTTCATAAAAAACATTATTGCCAAACGATTTAAATGTATAAATTTAATGAAAAAAGTAGAATAAAAATGAATAAATTTAAAAAAAAAATAGCTTGGCAGTAATAACATTAAAATAACGTAAATCATAGACACAAACCACGTAACCCAGACGAAAAAAATATATTGTCTTGATGAATCGTAACTTCGACTACTTTTCTTCCACAGACAATTCTAACAGAATTGGGGCATAATTAAATCGACATAACATATACTATAATAAAAAAAACTGCCGCACGTCTGGATGTAGTCTGTTATTGACATGTCGTCGGACTCTCCTCATTCCATCGAAATTCACAAAGTAAATTTAGATTCACCGGAAAATAAAACGGTATTCCATTGTGCAACAGTCCGGTTCAAGTGTTCTCGAGTAAATTTAAGGCGAACTTTAAGATTTGGCTGACACCAATTTATATATTTTGGGTCATTTGACACGTATGTGCACGTTGTAGTGCAGAGAGAAGTAAATTGGTTACTTTATACATCCAATGTTATATAGCGTGAAGACAATTGTCATTTAATTATCTCTAAGTTATCTAGAGTGCACTTATTTGAGAGTAAAGCTAAGTACTCTGTTCAAAATTTCGTGCGAACTGCTGTCAAACTACATATAAAATATTTGGAATGAAATATATGCGAAATAATTTCGCAAGAGCAGTACTCTGTTCTTATTGTGGAAAACATGTGAAATACATTTGGCAACCTTAATTTTCCACACGAAATAACATAAGCAGCACTTCTTTCGCACGAAATTAAAACTAACAGCTGATCATTTCTCGCATATAAAATTTTTCGCATGAAAAAACCATAATTTTTCGCAAATATGAACAGAGTACTAGGCTTAATTCGTACAAACTGATTTTATACAAATTGTGTTGATATAATTCTCATACTGTTGATTCACCTAGCGTGAACCAATTGAAAATTTACTGTTTCTAAACAACCTAGTAGTTATTTTACTCACCAGAAGTATTCAATTGGAGAGTTGTCGAAGAAAGGTTTATTTACAAGCAATCGGTTATTGGACTGGCTATGAGATGTCTTTTTAACAGACTATTTGAAGTCAATTATCACCCGTACATGTTCAACTAACTAGTTATGTAGCTGATCAAGTAACCAGTTAGGTAGCTATGCTAACTGACTCTATGTAAAGGTACTATCAGACTACATGTATTTTACTGTCAAATTTTTCATCTATTATAGTTGTACACATCGTCTGATGTGTTCCAAAATACATGTGGAAATACATATGTACTTTTTTCGATTAGAGCATGCTCTATTTTCCTGTAACAAACATAAACAAAACAGCTGTTTTGTTTTAAAATAAAATTGTTTGAAATAAATAAATTGTAAAAAAATTAAAGAAAATTAATAATGAATATGAAAAAGTAAGTAACATGGAAAGTAAGCGGTTGTTACATCCATTTTACTTTTAACAACTTTATGATATCAACAGCTTTCATCTTTCATCAACGATTTATACACATTAAGGTTCAATTAGTCGTGCCTTAAATATCGTACAAAACCGAATTGCAGAAGCTTTTAGAAAAGTGTTATCTATCAATAAATGTAGAGACTATATATTTTTTACACTAAGATATATATGTTAAAATGTTGAAAATAGTCGATTTAAATAAAAAGGTAGAAAAGTTGACTTTTCATAAATGAACAAAAGTCGAATAGTCGATTATTAAAAAAATGTTATTTCAACTATAGAACCCTACTAACTAATTACGACTTGTTAATAGAAAGAGAACTGCCAATATCTTCATACAGGAAGCCGGAACTAAACTCCTTAGTTTTATGGTATTCACCAATTTCCAATAAATTAGTTTATAGGTTATAAATTATAACCAAAACTAATTCATGTTGCCAATGTAAACTTTGAGAAACCGTAACATGGTACAGATAGACTATCCCAAACACGAGTTATACGCAAAAGTTTCGAAAGTAACGAAAAAAGAACCACCTGATTACCCTTAAGCGATAATGGCAATGTTGAATTACGAATGTTTATTCTTTTTTGTATAAGTCCCGAAAAACTTAGTTTTAATTAAATATTGCAAATGCATTTATTAACAAACAATATATTTATAAAAATGCTCACAATAATATTTTCACGGCCTAAGCAAAATCACATATATGGTTTTTTTGGTTTTTTTTTGAATTCTCAAATTTAATGGCAAGGTACGTAACCAAAATGCCAGTGTATCCCACTCGATTTAAGTATGTCCCTAGTCGACCTATATCTTCATATAGGAAGCTGGAACGCTTAAAACAATTCACGAACTGAGTTTTAAATGGTACTCACCAGTATCAAAGAGTTTTAATGGTCTCCACCAGGGTTAGTCAAAATTAAAAGACACGCGGTTGCTGTAAACGACGTAGAACATGAACCGATATACGAAGCCTTACATCACACACGTGCCAGAGTGAGACGCAAAATTGTCGAAGACAAAAAAACGAAAACGGGCCTGACTGCACTTAAGAAATAATTGCAATGACGCGCGAGTTGTTAATCAACCCAGACTTACTTTACGACTGTTTTTTGGGTTTTATTTTTATAAAGAACAGCTGATACGTTCATACGGAAAACTAAATACAAAATAACAGCATACAGAACGGTACAGAATGCTAAGAATAAAGGATGTGTTAGTCGTAACCGTAATGCTGAATTAACGTAATACTTTAGTGCGATTATGGAACATTAAAAATAAGTATGAAACACAAGCAAATAATCTTTTAGCGATTGAAAGTTGATTTTATAAAAAACAACATATAAAACAAATATTGTGAGCTATATTTCAAGTTGAAATGTTCAACAAATAAGTATTTTTAAATTTAATTGCTTTTGAAAATCAACCCTGTTAGCAGATGTCAAGTAAAAACGTAAATAAATTCCGTTTTTAACAGGTTCAGACGTTACAGTTACGTTACATTTTATCACTATAGCTGCTCTAACTACTTCACTCACAACAAAAACGATCAGTTGTTTAGTTCCGTTAATAATACACTACATTACAGCCTTAAGTGCTCCATTAGTCATTCTGTAACGTTTCTGTTCTGTAGTTAGTTTTTTTGTAATTAGTTTTTCCATAGTAACGTATCAGCTGTTTATGAAAATCGACTTGAGGTACCGATCGACTTAAGGTACCATCTTGTTAAATTTCGCACAATTTGTAATGTTTTTTTTGATAATTCCAACGTCAGAATATGTATTTTATATAAATAAACTTGTAAATTATTTTTAAACACAATTTTAATTATATAGCTGTTTAAAACATTTGAGTATGTAGAGTTACAATTTTAACATAATTATAATAATTTCGTATTATTAAAATTTTAGGAATATAATTTTATAGCTATTGAATTTGTTTACAAAATTTAAAATGAAGTAACATAAAAACCCGTACCACTTCCAAGATACAGCGAAGAAATTCATGTACCTCTCATGTGAGCATGTGTTTTATTATTATCCTACGTTATCCATTGGATTACAATTAGAGATGCCAAACGGGGAACTCCGGGATTTTTAATTTTAAATCCCGGCATTTTCTAGATTTTCTAAATCCCGTTTTTCATAAATAAATAGGGGAAATTGTAATTTTTGTGTGCATTTTTCATGCATTTTGACATTCTCATGCCCGAATATCGCAAAGTGATGTTCAGCAGAGTTGTTAAGCACAACGCCTGCTCACAAAGTATACAGAGGCGACAAATTTGACAGTTCAAAAACACTAAAATCAGCTTTTTTTAAAATAGTTTCGCTAGAAAGAGAAAACAAATTTGCGGTTTAATACAGACAGTGCGTTAAACAAACAACACTATATAATAATAAAAAAAAATAAGCACAAAACAAAACCAGTTGAAATGGTTTCGAGCAAAAGAGACAAATATATTTTCTTGCCGTGTCGCCTCTGTATACTTTGTGGCCTGCTGCAACATAGTTAATAAAGGAGTGCGTTATTTTTTGTTTTCCTTGAGTGGGGCCCTGGAAAATCAATTTTTCATAATTTTTTTTTCATAAGTTTTGTTAGATAACTCAATTAAAATCCTGTTCAACAAAATCCTCGAACAAAATGAAAATATTTCGATTGCTCAAAGGCTAAAAGATATTATTAATAAATGTAAAAGCCCCCAAATAACAATAACGAAACCAAATCAAAATGGCCCTAGCATAGTCGAATAAATCATTGAAAGTTATTTAAAAAATAAAATGGTATTACTACAAAACGCGGTAAAGTTTGGAGATAATATTTAATTTTTTTTTTTGTACAAAAAACGCAAATATTTTTTTTATAAATATATCAACCTGGCTCGAATCTATATTTAAAATTTGCGATAATGGGAAAGAATCCGCTGTTTTACTATAAGAAAATAGAAAAAGTAATACAAATTTGAGGAAATGTTGACTTTAAAAAATCGTTTTTGTGTGTGAGGTTTTTTTTCCAAAATGACCCGACATTTTTTTTAGTAAATAACAAAAATTTGGCATCGCATAGTGCTAGGGCCAAAATTTGGTTATAACTTTAATGTATATTGTACATACTTTAGTGTTATTTCTTCTTATATAATTGGTCAATTCGCACTCTTATCAGTTATATTGCCCTAATATATCACGACTCGGCGGCTCGGCTTAACCGACTTTTAGGCATTCGGCGTTGGTCTCTGCTGGTTGGTTACGATAACTCAATAAACATAGTATTGAAAGTAGTAATATTTTAGAATATTTTTTGCTCGAAAAGCAATAACAACCATTGTGAAATATTAGGACATTATGACAATATGACATGATAAGAGACCTTGTAAATTGACAAAATGTACATACTCATGCGTGTATTTTATTGCAATCAAATGTGATTTATTTATGAATTACATTTTATTTTTGTAAAGACATATGTATATATATACGTATCTTTTTTATAATTTTCGGGATTTAAATTTTCCCGAAATCTCGAACCCCGGGATGTTTAAAAATATGCCCCGATTAGCATCTCTAATTACAATAGTTTGAATGGGAGTAATTACAATATTAAGTAAAGTTTGCTTAATTTTGTTATATTTTCATAGCGTTGGGAACGGATAATTGTATACAAGAAAAGTTGTAAAAATGTTTTTAGGCTAATCAAACAAACATATATTTTATAATCCCAAAATAAATAAATATTTAATTAATGTTCTACAGCAATATACAGTGCCATAAATCGTATACTAGAACAAAAGCTACTGTAAATACGGGAGTAAAAAAATCTATCAGCTCCAAAATTTTAAAAATGACTCTGGTAAATATTACGTGCAAATGTTTCTGACAAAACATCACAAGTGTACTTAGAAGGAAAAATTGCACGGTGGGGTGCCAAGGAAAAACATCATATTTTAAAAGTGAAGCCTTGATTTTGTGAAATGAGTCTGGAACTTTATAATGGGACCTTTAAGGTAAACATAAATAAATAAAATCAAAATGTTTGGGATAGTCGGTCGTTACATAGTGTACTGGAGATCTGAAGTCCATGTTGTTATGAAACATAAAATCGACTATAATAAATGCTTCGATAGTGTTTGAAACAGAAATTTATTAATGGCATTGTAATATGGACAGGTAAATATATAAGTGCATTTTTCAACAAGTTTTGAACCCTACTGTTACAAAAATGGGCTAATGATTCAATTAATGTAATTTCAAACAAAAATATTTTACAATAATGCACCCTGGAACCCACAAATGTCGATTCAATATACCAAGAAAATATTTCCAACCTTAATTTTCATCACGTAATAACCCAGCAGTTAAGCAAGTTGTCAATGTATCCCTTACATACAGTAGTTTTCGCTAATGTCTGATCACTTGGCTGACTCCAATGTATATATTTTGGGTCACTTGACACCAGTGTTGCCAATTTAGCCCTTTTCTGGCTAAATTTAGCCCTTTTCAATCTTGTTTAGTCTCAAAAAAATCAATTTAGCCCTTATCCATTTAATTTATCCATTTTTTTATATTTATCCTAATAATTTTAAATTTTTTGCTGTTGATAATTAGTAAAATCAGTTAAAAAAATTGGCAGGAAGATTATGAAAAAATGTCGTGTGCACCCTGTAGATGTTGGAGAAGAGGTTGGCAACGCAACAAATGATGACAGATGTCAGAGGTTTGACAGATACAAAAAAGGAAACAGACTAGAAAGGAGTAAAATAAAAACAAACAAAATACAGGGGCCAGGCAATGTAGATTGCTGACAATATATTTTGCCTGGAAAAGATGAAACGATACGAGGTGACGTATGAGATGTTTGCCCGGGTATCGATCTCTTTGCAGTGGAATCGGATTGGTAAGTGGTTAAGTGGCGCTCCGTAAAATAAAAGAATTTGTGAACAAGGTTTTTGTGAATCATTTTATTATTTAAATTAAAGACAAAAAGAAAAGGTAGAAAGTTAAACAAAAAAATAAAGTAAAGAAAATTTAAAATAAAAAAAGCACTATATAAAAGAAAATTTGAAACTAAATAAATAAAGAAACAAATATACAACCTAAAACTAAATGAACTTTAAATATAAAAAATAAAATATAAATAAATATTTAAATATAAAACCAAAAATATAAATAAACTCTAAAATATAAAACTTAAAATTAAATGAAATTTAAAAACCTAAAACTAAATAAAATTTAAATAAGAACTATAATAAATCTAAAAAAACTGAATTAAAAAATAGAACAAAACCCTAAATAAATCAAAAGGAAACTAAAATCTAAAACTACATTAAAATAAAATATAAAACAAAATTTAAATAAAACTAAGATAAATAAAATAAAGAGATGAACTTAAATATAAAGAACCTAAAGAAAAATAAATCTAAAACTAAATTAAAATAAATCTAGAACTGAACTGAAATAAAACTAAAATTAAATAAAATGTATATATGAAATGAAACAAATCTAAAGCTAAAGCCAAATAAAATTGAATAACTAATAAAAAAGACTGAAAAATAGAAAAAGAAAAATACCTGAAAAAGAAAAGAAAACAATATAAAACAATTAAAACCGCCATTTAACGCCAACCATTACCCCCATCTTCATCATCTCGTTGTCAGCTTCTTCATCATCATCCAACAAGGCACCTCAGCAAGCAACATCCTCCGCATAAATCAGCAACAGGTATCTGTAAAAAAAAAAATAAATAAATACGCATATATTCATATTACATATATAAATTTTCTATAATTTTGTTTACGTTTAAAGTTAGATTTAATTTTTTGATTTACCTAATTAATTAATCCCTTAAATATTTGAGAAGGAAAAACGTAGGGACAATATAAATTGAGCTCAGTTTCTAGGATACCAGAGTTTATTTAGTAGGCTACAAAGTTTGGCATTTAAGGTAAAGAAATAAAAGTTAGATCTAAAATAGAAAAGAAGTAAAAAAAACAGAAAAGAAAGAAAAATTGATATGTTATAAATACGTTTTTTGTTATAAATACAAAATAAATTTACCTGTATTACATTACCTGTTTAAAGGCTTTTAAAAAAAAGGAAAATTGTAAATATTAATAATTTTTTTTACTTACCTAAATATTATGTGTCTTAATTTTAAATGAATTTTATAACGTTGATTAAAAAATATTATTATAAATAATAAGTAAAAGGTAAGAGATTGGGGTAAAATAATCTAGTGGTGTGTATGTAGGGTTAGTTAGGGGCAACTACTGAACATAAGTTGCCATGGAAAGGACAGTAGGGTCCTGTGGGAGGGAACAATATGTCGGCAGTCCATCAGCCGACAAGATGATAATTTTTGACAGAAAATTGTTAATTTGAGTTTATGTTTCTGTGTTATTTGTTCATCACTCACTTCGGGTTCCTAAATTTTGTTTTTATCAACTGGTATATATTGTTTTTAGCTGATATATATTTTTTTGTACGCCAGAACAATGTTCCCGGTGTTGGCAAGGACCACCCCATCCGGCGAGCCTCAGCCCGGCATACGCCATTATTCCAGCGCCGCCAACATCTGGTAACCCCAACCTCACCACAGATGATTCTCTTTTGTTTATTTTTCATTTTCAATTCCTGGCCAGTACAGAATGGCGCCCAACGTGGGGCACGAAGTGTTAGTTTTGTGTTTTTGCTCGAGAGGTGTAAGTCCCGTTCACGTAAACATAAGAGTCCGTAACGCGTTTGCGACATCTTCTTTGCAAAAATATTTATTTTTGTTAACTTGATAGCTAGAGTCGTAATCAATGTTATATATATAAGAACAGGATTAATTGCATAGAGAATAGAGTTAATAAAAGGTCATATTAGATTCAATAGCCCAACTAACTTTCATTTTTTTCCATACTTTCATGTAGATGTATAAGCCTTATATTTATGAAATTATTAATCGGATTATATATAATTGCGATACATTCTTAAATATAAGTACTTTTTAGCATTTCCAATCTCAGAGTCTTAAATAGTTAGTTTCAAATAACTAATATAATTGTTCCTGGGAGAGGAAGATTAGAATTTTAGTTAAATAGTTTTGTCATACAGACTTTTGGTTAGTCCTGAAAAAGGAAAATGAAAGAATATTTAAATTTTCAGCCGCAGCACTCAAGTCAGTCTATTATATTAAATTTCCAATATTAGTTTCAATAGGGAAACACTTAATTAAAACCTGAATTATACTACAAGTATAAATTTTATTTATGTCAAAAATTAATCATCAAATTGTTTTTCTAATCCTACACACTCACGCTGATTTAAACCCCAATCACTTATTTACACAATATTATATTTTTTATAAATAATTTTCGGTATTAGTGCGGTATCCGTAAATACTGTAAATCTCCATTATTTTTGCGTTAATTTTTTTATAATTTCTATTTTATAATTTTTTTTTTATTTTTTTTTGATTTTTTATATTGATTTTTTTATTATTTGATTATTTTATTTTTGAAATTTTTTTATTTTAGTTTTGCTTTTCCTTCGATGAAAAAGCAAAATTGTTTTTTTTATACCTTTTTTATTTTTTCTGCAAAAGATTCTGTGCGTTGTGATTTTTTTTTTTTGTGGTGTGAAATTCTAATATATATTGTAAAAAACTTTTCCATTTAAAAATTATTAATTTCGATTTACATGGTTGTAACACGTAGTGCGAGTCGGTTACAGCAAAACAACGCCATGGCTACGACTAGTTCCACCAATACTCCTACCACCGAGTCTATCACTACTGTTAGTAATCCCCCAGTACGTACGATTACTACCACGGCATTCAGTATGACAAACCCAGTACTCAGCACCCAAGCATCACATGATCTGTCCATCAGTTCTGAGGCAGATCAGACTGTAATTTCCCCGACGTTCTTGAGTGAGACAGCTCAGAACATATGCAGAGAAGTGAGAAAAGGTAGTCAACGAGCGGAACAGGCACTCCAGGTGAGAGACGTGCAAAACATTGTCAGTGCTTCGGTTGGACTACAACAAATTCAGTTAATGAAGGAAGTGGACGATAAGATTCAAAAAGCACTTAATGACGTCAAACAGTTTATTTTGCCACTGTCAGCTCAGAACTAAACACAAACGCCTACGAATACTTCTCGAGTAAATGATGATTTACCACCACTTGAGGCATCAAGAACCTCACGGGAAGCGCACACATCGAGGTATGTGCAGCCAGAGGTACCACATGTGCAACAAAGTTATGCCCAGCCACCACCACTGATACCAGCACCAAATTGCGTACCAATTGGGCAATATGACCGCAATTTGTTGAAGCATATACACGCCAAACACCTGCAGTAACACAATATCAACAGCAACAGTCACTACTGCAGCAGCAAAATCCTTTGCCATATCAGCGACTCTCAGCTCAGCCGTATGTCACAATAACCACCGCCACAACAGCCACAAAGCTACAGCTTGGCAATGTCGATGCCAAGGCAGGAGCCTTTAGACAAATTTAAGTTGGCCAAATGGGGTATGAAGTTTGATGGTACCAACAAAACTATAAACGTGCAGGAATTTATATTTCGAGTGGGAGCGCTGAGGAGGGATTATGGATGTACGGATAACGAGATCCTACGCAGTGTCCATATCCTGCTAGAAGGTCCAGCCCTGGATTGGTACTGGGACTACCGAAAAATCGTCCATATAAATACTTGGGAGGAACTCGAGAAAGCTTTATTGGCTCAGTATCGCCGGTTCGAGCAAGAACATGAAATACAAATGCGCATTTTAAATCGCCGGCAGCTACCACAGGAGTCCTTCGAAGATTTCTACAATGCCGTGATTAAATTGCGAAACCAACAGCAAAATCCATATATTGAAGAGCAGATTGTAGAGATCATGAGAGGCAATCTAAAACCATCGCTGGCGCAGATGATGTTCTCAGTGAGGTTGAAAACTTTGTCAGAGTTCTGCAGAGAAGTGAGGCGGGCTGAGAACTTGTTAGCCAACCAGAGACAAATGTATCAACGGTCAGCTCAACGTGTAAACAAATTGCACGGTGTGGAAGATGAGCAGTCGTTGATAGACTTGGAGGTAGACGGTATTCGGTCGACCAGCCATTACACTTGCTGGAATTGCAAGGTCGTGGGCCATAGCTTTATGGATTGTCCCGAACCCATAACTAGGACATTTTGTTTTAGGTGTGGTAGGGAAAATGTAGTGGCCCCTAAATGCCCAAAATGCCAGGGAAACCGGCCCAGGAACCCGTCTCGAACTGGGGAGGCGAGGTCCACCGACGTATAGACCCAGTAGAAGTAGCAACAGCAACAACAAGTGAGAACAGAAATAAGGGTTTTAAAGAATTCGAATAGGTCGGAGTTTGAGTCAAAACCGCAGCCTCGGCTTAGGGAACTCAAACCCCTACATATTCGAATTCGAGAGTATAATGAGGCCAAAAATAGAATATTTGGCAAGGTATCAAGTAGGATTAGAAAGGCCCGAGAAAGATATAAGATTAGGAAACGGTTGCGTCATGAGATCTCGTCAGCTTCCCTATACGAAGGAGAAGATTCACGCCTTTACACCAAGATAAAATTAGGCGGTCAAGAGACAGTAGGTCTTCTCGACAGTGGCGCTACCGTAACGTGTCTCGGTAAGAATTGTCTGGAATTTATAGCCAAAACCGGTCTCGCGATAAATGACTTTAGAACTGTTATAAAAACAGCAGATGGAACGGTCCATCCCATAGTCTGTCGTGTTAGGGCAGAAGTTTCGTTCCGTAATACAGTAAATGTAATCAATTTTTATTTAGTGCCTACTTTGAATCGAGAGCTATTCTTGGGTGTCGATTTCATGAAGGTTTTTAAAATGTTTGCCTGTATAGATAGCCTCACGACAAATGGTATTAGTCTCTGTGAAGAGGCAGAAAATACTCTAGATGTCGTGACTCATAAGCTGACAGTTGATCAGCAACAAAAATTAGATTCAGTCATATCGATGTTCCCCTGCTTTAGTAAGAAAGGATTAGGAAAAACAAATTTAGAAACGCACTCGATAGATATGCGTGATGCTAATCCAGTAAAAGATCGTCATTATCCTGTTTATCCGGCTGTGCAAAAATTAATGTTCGCGGAGCTGGATAGGATGCTTGACCTCGGGGTGATTGAGCTTAGTGAGAGCCCATGGAGTTACACGGTTACTCTGGTCCGCAAGGGAGAGAAAAACCGGTTATGCCTGGACGCTCGTAAGCTCAATGCACTGACTGTCAAGGATGCCTATCCATTACCACACACTGCAGGTTTGATCAGTCGTTTGGGAGACACGATATACATCTCTAGTGTCGACCTGAAAGACGCGTTCTGGCAGATACCACTAGACTCATCTAGTAAGGAGAAACCCGCATTCACGGTGCCAGGACGTCCACTTTACCATTTTACGGTCATGCCTTTTGGGTTGTGTAATGCTGCCCAAAGGTTATGCCGTCTAATGAATAAAGTGATCCCCGCAGCACTTCGTGATAGGGTTTTCGTCTACTTAGATGATCTTTTGATAGTATCTCCAGAATTCGAGACACATCTGGATCTGCTGAAACGTGTATCTATTTGTTTAGCAAATGCAGGACTGACCATCAATGTGATGAAATCTAAATTTTGCTTCAAAGAATTAAAATATCTAGGGTATATAGTAGGAGGCGGCAAACTAAAACCTGATCCGGCTAACTATAACTCGTTTTGCTTATCCGAAGTCAGCAAGACAGGTGCAGAGTTTCATAGGAGCAACAGGCTGGTATAGGAAATTTATATCAGACTATGCTACCATTGCGGCTCCAATCTTTGAAACGCTGAAGAAGGGTAAGCAATTTAAGTTTTCGGAGGAAGCTTAATTCGCTTTTGATCGCCTCAAGGAAGCTCTGATTTCGAGTCCGCTTCTTAACCACCCTGACTTCAATAAGCATTTTTTACATTCTGTGTGATGCGTCTGATGTAGGCATTGGGGCAGTTCTTTTTCAGAAAGACAATTCTGAGGGAGAGCACCCAATTGCATACTTTTCACACAAGTTAACATTACTCAGTGACTGAACGTGAATGCTTAGCTGTGGTCTTGGCGATTAAGAAGTTTAGGCCATATATAGAATTGATGCCATTTACTGTCATTACGGATCACTTTTATTGGCTCAATCAAAATGTCCAGGTCAGAAATTTCGTGAGAAACTGGCAAACTTGTAAAGAATCTAAACCCGCGAATAAGACACTTAGGCCTCCAATGGGCACTGAAACGCACAGCGAAAGACCTTTCAACGAATTTTTATTGATTTTCTTGGTCCGTATCCGCGCTCTAGGAACGGGAATCCATTTATTTTTATCGTTCTAGACCATCTGACGAAATTCTTTCTACTTAAGGCAATGGCTAAGGCAAACACTAAAAATGTCATTAAGTTCCTAATTGCTGAGGTATTCCATAAGTTTGGTACACCAGAAACGATTCTGTCTGATAATGGAAAGCAGTTCGTTAGTAAGGAATTCAAGGACATGGTGACAAATTTTGGTGTGAATCATGTGAGAACTGCCACCCACTCGCCACAAGCTAACGCTTCGGAGCGGGTGAATCAGTCCATCTTATCCGCAATCCGATCATATCTACAAAATGACCATACGGAATGGGATAAATACCTTTCGGATATTGAATGTTCGTTAAGATCATCTGTCCAAACTTCTATCTAAGGCGTAGCATTATTTTGCGCTATTTGGCATGAACATGGTATCGCATGGGAGTGTCTACAAATTGGCCAAAAAACTACAAAGTTTAAGTGATCCGGAAATCAATATGCTACCAAAATCTGCGAAAATGGACTTAATCAGGCAGAAACAAAGTGATTTTAAAAACAATTTTAATGCGAAATTTGCACGTAAGTTTCTTAAATGTCGTATAGTAAGACCAGTCGAAAAAAGTTTATATGAGGTCGAGGATACTCAGGGAAAATCGTTAGGGGTATTTCACGCCAAAGATCTAAAGCAATAGCTTTAATATCTTTGGTGGTTCTAGTCCTAACATTTCTGTCCAAGCGAGTCCGTGCGTTTTAGAAAAGAAAATCATTAGCAAGATCTAATCGAAACCTATCCGGATAGCCAGTAACTATGCTTATAACTACATATTTTTCTTAAAAATTATTTTCTTATTTAATTGCAATGAATTACTGTGTGGCGGGGTTATAGAGGTATCATAAGCAGTATTGGGTTCTGTACTATCTTTCATTCTTGTCATAAACCAGTGAAATACATAGCTTTTAGAATGAATAATTATTTGTTTGGTTCGACTAAAAACTTATGTTTCTAGCCGGTTACATTTGTAACCGTCATTACCCTATTGTTAGGTGCAACCTCATCAGAACTGTTGGGGAACTATGCCATACAAAGCTAGAGGTTATTAGACACCTAAGTAATGACATACTTCTTAGTCCGATCTTACAGTAAGTCGAAACCAAAGTTAAATAATTGTACCATACATATTGGCAGACCAACATGTAATTGTTCATTCTTAAAGCAGATTCTCATGGGCTATGATACGAAGGATTGATTATACAGAAACACCAGTTTTGACCATGATACAATCTATAACCAAGCCAAACACAATTCATTAGAATTCCGTGATAATAACAAGTAGTTAGGACCTTGTAATTATATTTAACTAAATATGTGTTATTACCACAGAATTCTCCATTAGTGGAAAAATTAACCTGTCTTATCAAATCTTATTCGAACTAATACTACTATCTACTTTGTTAATATTTTATATTTTGCTTTGTTTTACTCACCCAGATATTTCTACTCACATTTGTTGCTGTCGTCGTTGTTGATGTAGATATCGTGTAGTTTACTTTTTGTTTGTGATGCTCATTTGTTGAGCAATTGAAGCCTGAAAAATGAATTGAAAACTTGAATTAATATATTATTGTAATTCGATAAAAATTTTAAAATTTTATACTTGCCAGTCGTCAAGACTTTCACTGTTGGTAGGGCCAAAATTTGTTTGGTTCTAGTCATTTGAATTCCCATAACCTGTGAAAAAGTTCAAATTTATTATATTTTATAACCACTAACAATTATAATGTATGGAAAGTTTAATAACAATTGAATTAATTTACATTTTTTTCTTCGGAGAATTGCAGGGGGTACTACTCGCCAGAGATATAAAAATCTCTGGTGATTTTAGTCCTTGTAATTCGTCCTCACCTCTATAAATGAGACTAATTTATTGACAAATTAGACTCATTATAAATATTTTATTTTATTGTATATTTTAGTCACTTACTTATATATAATATTTTACTTTTTAATTTCAATTTATATACTTACCTTTTATTTTTCTTTTCTCAAAATGAAGCTGGATGAGGTCCATGAATTGGTATGACCTGTTAAAGAGAAAAGAATAAGTTTAAAGTACAAATATATACAAATTGTTTACCTTTGTTATAACAAACTCCTTTTTCCTGTGGCACTTCAAATGAAATTCATAAAGCCTGTAAATAAAAGGAAAATCGTTAATTATTTCAAGAATTTATTTTAGTATTTGACTTTTAGAATATTTTAATATATATATATACATATTTATTACTTTTTTACATTTTTCAGAGAGAAACAAGGGGTATTGCCCGCCAAAGACTATTAGTTTTTGGTGGACTTAGTCCTTGTCTCTCTCTCGCCTAAAAGTTTAATTTTAGAAATTAAAGGGAACTGTTTACTTACCTTTTCTTTTACATTTCCTGGAATCCTGTAATTTCAGCAATTTTTCCTTCTCCCTGAATATAAGGATCTGAATCTGAAAGAAAGAAAAGTAAAAAACACAAATTTTAGTAACTTCCTAATATTAATTTGTTTAAAATTTATATATATATATAGTCTTTATTTTGTATCACTTTATTTGCTTCAATAAATTTTTCTGAACAGGTAAAATTAATTTTAAATGAAGTTAATACATGATGATAAAAAATTTCAGAAAAATTTATGAAGTCAAATTCAGTTTTAGTTTTATTTTGAACTATAATTTTATTTTTTTTTTACACTGTGTTATAATCACCACGTTTATGGCTTTTGATAAAATTGATTATATAAAAAAGAAAAATTTTTTTGAATAATTTTTATTCACACAATTAATTTTTTTGATACACACTGTAAAATATAATTTATTTTGTTACCTTTAGATTTTACATAAAAGTAATTTTGATTTATTGCACTTTGTTATTTTAGTCACATCACTTTTATGTTTCACTGTAAAATCTTAAATTCTGATATTATTAATTTTCCAACTTATTTGGAACTAATTAAAACAAGATACTGCACAATAGTAACTTTTAAATTGTTAACACTTTTTGTTGTTCACTGTAAAATCCATTTTCGAAAATTTTACATTAATATATAAAAGTATTATAAATTTTTTTGTTTTGATTTTCACTGTAATTTTAATTTATTCACTTTTGATTTCCACTGTAATTTAAAAATTTTGTTTATCACTTTTATTATTCACTGTAAAAATCTATATAAAAATCTAAATAAAATTTAATAACTAATAAAAAATACTGAAAAATAGAAAAAGAAAAATACCTGAAAAAGAAAAGAAAACAATATAAAACAATTAAAACCGCCATTTAACGCCAACCACATCTGCCACATAGTTTCCATCCGCATATTTATATCCGCTACCATCTTCATTCACCGCATATTCCACATCTCATCCTTTAACATCCGCACCAGTTCTATCATCCACCAATTTCATCAGCCATCACCATCAGCCATCCGAAGTCGTCATTACCCCCCATCTTCATCATCTCGTTGTCAGCTTCTTCATCATCAGCCAACAAGGGACCTCAGCAAGCAACATCCTCCGCATAAATCAGCAACAGGTATCTGTAAAAAAAAAAATAAAATATAAATAAAAACGTATTATATATAAATTTTCTATAATTTTTTTTACGTTTAAAGTTAGATTTAATTTTTTGATTTACCTAATTAATTAATCCCTTAAATATTTGAGAAGGAAAAACGTAGGGACAATATAAATTGAGCTCAGTTTCTAGGATCCCAGAGTTTATTTAGTAGGCTACAAAGTTTGGCATTTAAGGTAAAGAAATAAAAGTTAGATCTAAAATAGAAAAGAAATAAAAAAAACTGAAAAGAAAGAAAATTTGATATGTTATAAATACGTTTTTTTTATAGACAAAATTTACCTGTTTAAAGGCTTTAAAAAAAAGGAAAATTGTAAATATTAATAATTTTTTTTTTTTACTTACCTAAATATTATGTGTCTTAATTTTAAATTGAATTTTAATTAAAATATTTCAATAAAATGAATTTTATAACGTTGATTAAAAAATATTAATGTGAGTTTTTAAATTGTAAAAATGGAATAATAAGTAAAAGGTAAGAGATTGGGGTAAAATAATCTAGTGGTGTGTATGTAGGGTTAGTTAGGGGCAACTACTGAACATAAGTTGCCATGGAAAGGACAGTAGGGTCCTGTGGGAGGGAACAATATGTCGGCAGTCCATCAGCCGACAAGATGATAATTTTTGACAGAAAATTGTTAATTTGAGTTTGTGTTTCGTGTTATTTGTTCATCACTCACTACGGGTTCCTAAATTTTCTTTTTATCAACTCCCCTAAAGCTGGTATATATTTTTTTTGTACGCCAGCGCAATGTTACCGGTGTTGGCAAGGACCACCCCATCCGGCGAGCCTCAGCCCGGCATACGCCATTATACCAGCGCCGCCAACATCTGGTAACCCCAACCTCACCACAGATGATTCTCTTTTGTTTATTTTTCATTTTCAATTCCTGGCCAGTACAAAAAATTAACTGAAAATGTTGAGCCAGTAAACAATTTAAGCACATACAAATTGTTGGAACCTTCAATATATTCTTCCAACTTATTCTAGTTCTCAAATTAGATCATTAAATTTTTTCTCGAGTATTTTATTATTTGCATCAAAGGACACATTCAAAATACATGTTGTATTATTGCATGGGACGCACAGTTGCTCAGAATGGTTTTTCATCGGCCAAAACTCTGTAACTTTGAAACGATTGAGATATTCTAGTATTTTTTTAATGTGCCGATAACTTCTTGAACTCCCATAGTTAAGGCTTCGACTCATAAATATAAGCAGGTAAAATGAAAACGACCACAAAGATTCAAATAAATATTTAAATTAAAATGCCATAAATAATATAGAGAATATTAGCGTTATTTGAAGAAAAATAGTTAATATTAAAAAATATGTACGGGCGGGTTCGGGCGTTTATAAAAGTATATATAGGATTCAAGAGAACACTTTCAACTTTATCTGGGCGATGTATTTTTTGATCCATAAAAGTTACTTTCCTCTAAAATTAAATTTTAACGTATATATAGTACTTTAATAAATATTTTATAACACCTTACACAGGCCATGTATACCGTTTTTAAAGACTACAATCCAACCAAATTAGAATATTCAGTCCATTATCGATAATAGTGTAGCTATGATCATTTATATCTGATCAAATAATACAAATTAACTTTTTTCTAAAATTAAATTAAATATTTATGATTACCAGCATACCACACCCGTAATTTCCAATATTTTGACCAAATATTTTGGCTACCTTAGTTTTGATATGTTTACAAACTAATGGCAAAATCTATGTTTTGACCAATGAAAATCAATTCTGTCCGACTACATCTATAATTTTTAGAATATTTTTTTATGCATTTCTTGAGAGGCATATTAGCCATATATTCACTTATCAAAATATTCTCAATCGATTTCGATGTTATCACAAAGGATTACTTTTAAATTTGGCATTCATATAAAAAATTTGAGCTTTTGCAGGTCAGGTCAGTGTTGTCAGATTAGGGGATTTTTCCCCAAATTGGGGATTTTATTTTGTAAATGGGGATAAATAATTGGGTTTGGGGATATGGGGAACAGTTGGGGCAATATTGTATGTTTTGGGGATTTTTTGAATATTTTTGGGGATTTTTATTTTACTTTTTATTTTTTTGTTTTAGTTTTTGTATTTATGAAATTGTTCTAAGTATTTAATTTATGTAAGAGTTTGTTTTAAATCGAAAGAAAACATTGGAATACAAATTTAAGTCTGGTAAGTCCTCAAATTGCAACAATATGCTATTTGGCATTTTATATTGGCAATCCTTGTTATTATGTATTATCAATAGATAATATTTTATTCCTAAAAAAGTGATTTGATAAGGGGTTTTAATTTTTAAAAATTACCCCCATTAACACGAATCCTGGTTAGGCGTTAACTAATAGTTATACTGTCGGTTAAATTTTTTTTGTATGAAAACTGTCAGTATACTTTAAACCCCAGTAACACGACAGTGTTAAAGTATTTTCTCTTTTTAAAAGTTAAAAAACTCTAGAATTTAAAAAACAATATCTGAATGGCTTAGTAAATACAAAATTGTATTTCTTATGGAATAAAACCAGAAATTTTAATTTATAAGTTTTATTTTTTAAATTATTTTACATACGTACATAAATAAAATGAATTGTGCAAATAATGTATGTATGAATTAAAATTAGACTATAATTTTTACTGAATTAAAATTAGACTATAATTTTTTGGGGATAGCACATACTGTTTTTTGGGGATTTCGGGGATGAAAAATTTAAATTTGGGGAAAAGTCTCGAAAAAAATCTGGGAACCCTGGGTCAGGTGATAAATACGAGATTTTGAAAACATCGGCATATGATATAAGTGTGGCCAAGAATAAGAATAAATATTCTTATTTTCTTCCATTTGAACGTTTGTTATATTCATACATTTTTGTTTGTCTATTCGGCATAACCTAATGTAACATTCTAAGGGCCATTATTACAACTTGCCTTTATGTTCGTAATAGTAAAAGGTAACTTTAAGTAATAGAAGAAGGTAGCTTTAAAGTTACCTTTTAGTATTATGAACATAAAGGCAAGTTGTAATTATGGCCCAAAGTTGTTTTTTGTGTAAAATGTATGTGTTCTTTAATTTAAAAATTTTAGCCCTTTTTAGCCACTTTTTAGCCTTTTTTCTAAGTATTTAGCCCTTTTTGTTCACCAAGAATTGGCAAAACTGTTTGACACGTATGTGCTATTTGTAATGCAGAGAAGTCAATTAGTTACTAGTGAAGTGAAATTTTCAATTGCTGATAGAGAAATGAAGAAGACTTAATGAAAATTTCTCGATGTCGAAAGAAGTAAGTCGATGACATTTGATTCTATTCGATAAAAAACTTTTTTCCAGACAATATGTTGCCCGTTGACGACAAAAAATTATATTTATATTAATAACATGGATAATATGCATATAAATATGTATGTGTTTTAAAGTAAAATATAAAAACAAAATATGGGATTATCAATAAAATATCGTGCCCTTATCTCCAAATTATCGTAAGCGACATTTTCTAATTTTTTTTTAATTCTGAAATTAAAATTTTATGGACCGACTGATATTTTAGAGTTGTCAGAATATCAAAATTGTTAATAACTTCAAAAATATAGGTGGTAAGATTTTATCGTAAGTCAATGTTTACATAATACAGTAAGCGACACATATTGGTGTAGAAAAATATAATTTATATTCGTGAACGATTTTCGGAAGTGGGAGCTATGACAAATTATGGACCAATCACCATGAAATTTGGTCATGTGATTAATGTATATATGAAAGTTATTTATGTTGCATTTTATGTGTATGCCAACGTTTATAGGAGATTTATGCTCGTTAAAGTGATTATCGGAAGCAGGCCTTGCTATGACTAATTATGGACCGATCATAATAAAATTTGGTGACATGGATTTCGTATATAAATAAAACATTTATGACCGATAAAATCCAATTTCGGGAAGACATTTGTATGGGGGATAGGTGAATAATGGACCGATTTCAGACAGTTTCAATAGGCTTGGTCCTTGGGCAGAAAAATTTGTATCGAAATATCTTCAAAATTGCGACCTCTGCGCACAAGGTTTACATGAACAGCCAGCCAGACGGACGGATGGACGGACATCGTTTAAGCGACTCAGAAAGTGATTCTGAGTCGATCCAAATCCAATATACCCTCCCCACTATGGTGGTGTAGGGTATAAAAAGAGGGAAATAAAATTGTAACTTCTAAAAGATTAGTCCGGTTTGCATAAAATTTCACATGCGCAAAGAAAATGTGTTGTCGTGTTTAAGTTTTGAATATGGATCTCATTGGCGCCCCAGACGGAATGGCGTGGCAAATTCAAATTTGTATTCTACACCGCTAACGACATCAGGAAAAAGATTATTGTATAATTGTCAATCGACCTTTTCTTCAATTCCTATATATAGTTTATTTAGTTACCTATATACAGACTGACCTTGTACAGTGATTGTTGTAAAAACAATTTTTTTTTTTCAAAAAAAAAAAAAAAAAATTGTCGACCAAAAAATTTTTTTTTTCATTGGAGAAATAAATACTTTTTTATTGCCAATGGTCAAACAATGACAATTTTAATTTCGTTGCTTAACATCAACATTTCGCAGTGGTAAGCGAAGAAAGTAATACATTCCATCACATATAATTGATGATAAATAATTTTGATTACTCTTGAATATTAGGAATAAGAAATTTCCATATGAAATCTATTAAAAAAAATAATATTTTGAATAACTCTCCGCATACCACTTTTAATAAAAAATAATGGTTTTATTAAAACAAAATTTGTTTTCGAAAGGGCATCTACATCTAGAGCCGGACAGAGAAAGAGAATCAGCAAATGCACAGCAATCTTCATCGAGTGCTGCAGAGATACCTTACATTGCAGCGTTTTGAAGTTCCCTAAGGAATCCCCGGGAATGTGCTGTTCGAACGGTATAGTTATTCTGCCACCAGTTATTGAGCTGCCTGAGCTGCTTCTAAGTTACATTTTCGTCGTCAATTCTATGGCCAAGCTCTTCCTTCAAAAAATCCAAAAGTGAAACTCATGCTTTCAAATGACGTTGGCTTCATGCCCACATTTTAAGGTCAAGGCCAAAAGTACCACAGAATTGGATTATTGCTCCACTTCCCAATGATGATGCGAAGTTCCTTCAAATTTATTTCACTGGAAATGAAGCTACAGAAGCCGATTGGTATATACCGGAAATGGTGTTCCGGTATATTCCAATTGCTCCCGCCACAAATGAGATTTCGTTCCTGAACTTCTGCCAAATGCAAATAAATATTCAAGCCGTTTTCGACAAGGCATTCCCAAGTCTTACAATCAACTACAAAAATTCGTTTTGGCTATGGGAACATTCAATTTTGGCACCAACAAATTATGATGTTAACAAGCTCAATAAGCAAATACAATTGAAACTACCTTGCGAAACAATAAAATACAAATCGATTAACAAAGTAATGAACGAAAAAAAATCCGTCGATTATCTGATTTTTTGAATTCATTAGATCCAGCCGGACTGCCACCACATGTATTAACATTAAAGGTTCTAAGGGCCAGCAACGAGTACCGGATTCAGCTAGTATATATTATTGAAAATCAAATGTCGTTCGTTGGTAATTGCATCAGTCCAACTTAGGTTTTTACTGAAATATATATCTAAAAATATATATCTAAAATCGCAGAACGCCTAGACCGATTTGGGTAATTTTTCTTTAAATGTTCGCAACAGTCCACAAAAGTTTTTTACAGAAAGAAACAATTTCCACCTCCACTTATCAAATACATCTTCAAATGTGTAACCAAATGCAGTGACATAGCTGAGTTAGTGCGTAGAACTCCAACGATGAAGTCACTCAATTTCAAATGGTCCCCTATGTTTACAGTAACCAAGCAATTTAGCACATTTTTTCATTTGTTATTCATGAAAGACAACTGTTGTTCATTTAGCCGCACATCTGGAAAATGGTCAAAGAGTTTACTTTACTGAGAAGAACGAGTTGATCCACGAGTTGATCCACCGGCATCTACAACATTGACCAGATTTATTTATGATGAATTTGTCCGAACGTAGCTATACTCCGAAATGCCAAGATACTATATTTGGAATCAATCGTCAAATAAATTTCAACGGCGGAAACAATGAAATCCAGTTCCAGGTTTCCCACACCGACGCATTAGGTCGCATTTTCAGAATTCATCCAACAAACGATGAGTGTTTCTATTTGCGTTTCGTATTAGTCAACGTTCGTGGTTCAACAACATTCCAAGATTTGCGAACTATAAATAGTGAATTGTGTTACACGTATATATAAACCTGTCAACGCTTGCAATTGTTAGATATGCTGTACTTTCGTTAAATGCTCATCAAATACGAGCATTGTTTTCGATAATTATCTCAACATGATTCCCATCCAAACCGGTGATTTGTTGTGGAAATACATCAACTGAGCGAGGAAATTTACAACAAGGCTTTGATGTTAATTTAGGACATGTGCTTGATGATGTCGAACAATTCATTATCGGATGCACGACGCATTTAATCAAGGGTTGTGACACGAACAACAATATGATTGCGATGCCTTGAGGGTATCAGTTCCAACAAACGTTCCAAAATGCCATTGTATATGCAATTCAATGAAAATCCAACATTTCTAAGAAGAGTGCGATGGCCAAAGTTTTGCAGCAAAGGAAACTGATCGTTTGGGATGAGTGTGCATTGGTACACAAAAAGTCTTTGGAGACATTAGACAAGATCTACGACACAATCAAAGCTGGTTTGGTGGTACGATGATTCTGTTGGCAGGTGATTTTCGGCAAATAATGCCAGTGATTCCACGGTAAACGCCAGCTGGCTGCATTCAATTTCCCGTCGCTCTCTGTCAGTACACCGAACTCATCCGAAAGATGTTTCCAAACATTACACAAAATTACAATTAGTTGAGCGAACGGACTATATTCGCTGCGAAAAACATTGATGTTGACGAATTAAATTGATGATGTACAAATCGGTGGATTCCGTTACTCTCAAGATAATGTCGTCAACAATACAACCGAGTTTTAAAACTCTCTGGAATTATCCGGAATACCGCCTCACAATCTCCAACTGAAATTCGGATCGGTAATCATAATGTTACAAAACATAAACCAACCACGCCTTTGTAATGGCACCCGACTTGCGGTAAAACACTGATGAATAACGACATTGAAGCTAGAATATACAGTCAAGGAAAAAAGTCTACGTACACCCTATGATTTAGAGAGATTGTGAAGAAAATTTAAAAAATGTTTATGTCAATATGTAAGGCATTCATAAATAAGTTTATTTTTAAAATAAAAAAGTAAATTATTTACATAACAAAAACATTACAAATTCATAGGAAAAAAGTCTACATACAGCTACAAAAAAATAACTATTTTTTCAAAATTTTATATAAAATTAAAAAAAAATAACTCTTAATATTTGGTTGGTTCACCTTCGGCATCAATCACTGCATAAAGACCACGGGGCATTGATTTCACCAAATTCTCTGTAATAGAGGGTGTTATTTCGTGCGCAGTATGCTTAGAGTCTTTATATTGCTGGAAAATCAATTGATTTCCAAGGTCCCAGCTATCAACAGATGCTTCAAGATTTGTTTCCAATATGTTTTTATATTGATAACGGTACATGTTACCTTCGATAAAAACCAATAGACTCACTCCAGATGACGCCATGGCACCCCAAACCATAACCTTGCCTCCACCATGTTTGACAGTAGGTATAATATTCTTTGGTTGAAGTGCAGTGTTCGGTTTTCTCCAAACTTTTGACCGGCCATCACTTCCGAAAATATTATACTTACTTTCGTCGGTAAATATAGGCGAAGTTTACGATTCTACGCTAAAATTTGTGGCTTTTTGCGTGCTGTTCTGCTATTAAATCCATTGTCATGTAAAACTTTTACTATTGTTCGTAGAGTAACAATTTTATTGGAAAATTTTTCGATGAGTTTCGTCAATTTTGGTGCACTTATTTTCGGATCCTGGTTCACTAGTTTCATAATACTGGTAACGTATATTCAGTGCTATTGGTGTAATTATAAGTTTTTATGGTCGTCTGTACAGTAACCCGACTTAATTTTGTTATATTAGCAGTTTCGATTTGCCATTTTCAAGGATAAAAATTTTCAAAAATTCTTTCATTATCACTTTGTCCATTTAAACAATTGTAATACTTATAAATTTAAATAAATCAACAAAGTTTACTGTTATTTCCTTTTCTTTGTTTTCAAAATTCTATTTGATGTTAGAAGATCCCACGTTGTATGTCAACTTTTTGTTATATTTTGTTCATATTCTTTTTTACTTCAAACAGTCTTAATTATAAATACCTTAAACATTGCCATAATATTTTTTTCAATTTTCGCCACTAATTCTCTAAAACTTCAAAATCGTAGGGTGTATGTAGACTTTTTTCCTTGACTGTAGAAAGGAGAATACTTTTTGATACCATGGATCCCAATGGCTTGCAGTTTCCGGTACGTCTGTCGGGTCAGCTAGTCAGAAATAAAAATAGAATAAAGTGTAGGTGTTAATACCGACCCGTGTAGGTGATAATACCGACCGTGGCAGACCCTCAAGTATTTGTCTATCACTAGATAACATGTTATCGATAGAAACAACAAATGAACGTTGATCTAAAAAACTCTTTATAATTTTTTTCAGGTACGTAGGATAATTGAAGGTATTAAGTTTAAGAACAAGGCCATCGTGTCATATAGAAAGCCTTTTAGATGACAATAAAATTACTCCAGTAGTCTTATGATTTCTTTTGTTACTTTCAATAAAATTAACAACTCTTTTTAGTTGAAATCCATACTGATGAGGGTTAATGATATTGTTAGGTAATCGTACTTGAATTCAAATACAACGGTTTTAACGGCTCTCAAACTTTCTATTTTATGTGTGTGGATATTATTGACATGACTGTGGAACATACAAAATTCAATAAAAGCTTTGAGTTGAGCATTGTTTGTAAGTATGGCAACCCTAAATGATTAAGCTGCTACATTAACATCGAAAGCTCTAGAACAGTGGTGCGCGTTCATATTGTTCAGGTTACTAAGATTTTCGTCAATTTACACCAATGGTGCTCAGCCAATAGCACAATTGTGCGAAATCAAATCACACACATTCTTACAGGCCTACCTTAATAAAAGCGTAAGTCGGAACGATTTTTTCCGCTTAGCTCTAACGCTCAACGTTTTTTAAATTTGTCATTCTAAATAACAAAGTGTAAAAAACTTTTTAAAAGGTCAAAGGGAATCCCGCAATTCCTAAAAATTGGAGCGAAAATCCCAAAAATGGTATTTTTTACAATTTTGCCAACAGGTTCTACATTTCCTTCGGGGCTGGGAAAATGCTTTAAAAATAAATAGAAATCACATCAAGATTTCCAAAGCTGCTTTCCGTTTTCTGATCCCAGCTTTGGGATTTTAGAACAAGTGGTCCAAAGTTAAAATTTGGATCAAAAATAGGTCAAATTCCGAAGGGCGTAGGGACGACATATTCGAAAAATATGACATGTTTTTTATACCAAAATATTTTTTGTAAAGATATCTTACAGAAAAACTTAAAACTGTTATATGTTCTTAAAGAAAGTTTTATTTTACTAAAAAAAGAGTTAAGTCACCTCTTCGCCCAAAAAACAGCAAAAATCTAAAAACTTTTGAATTTTTAAATTGAAAATCGTTTATTTTCGGATCCGTAATTGATATTGCTCTAAAATTTTTTGCATATTATTGTTGGTAATTTAGTTATCTAACTAATGAAAAATATTCGAGTCCATTCGGTTCAAAAGTACGCCATATATTTTTAAAAAATCGGACCAAGGTATGGCAAAATTTGAAAATGTAAATTTTGAAATGCTTATAACTCGAAAATTATACGAGATAAATAGCACACGCAAGCATGTTTTTTTAAAACCATGCCGAGCGCTTCCCAAAAATTTAAAAATCTTTGAAATCGGATGGGAAACAAAAAAATGCCACGTCTTTAAAAATGTTACATGTCGAAGGTACCCTACTTTGAGCCCCCATAGCTGGAGCATTTGTAGGGTCCATTTTAATAACTTAAATACTCGAATACTCCTTGGCTATGCCCACGTCCAATCAAAAGGTAAAATTTTATTTTTTTGGTTGTTATGCCTTTTTGATTTTAAGGTGACCATATATAAGATTTTTTTGTAAAAATTAAAAAAAGAGACAAAATTTTCTCTTAAAATTTTACTAGTTCTCAATGATTTTATACAAGTTCTTCATTACTTTAAAAATAAACGACAAAAAGCAACAACATTCAAAAGCAAATTATTATTATTATTATTATTATTATTATTATTATTATTATTATTATTATTATTATTATTATTATTATTATTATTATTATTATTATTATTATTATTATTATTATTATTATTATTATTATTATTATTATTATTATTATTATTATTATTATTATTATTATTATTATTATTATTATTATTATTATTATTATTATTATTATTATTATTATTATTATTATTATTATTATTATTATTATTATTATTATTATTATTATTATTATTATTATTATTATTATTATTATTATTATTATTATTATTATTATTATTATTATTATTATTATTATTATTATTATTATTATTATTATTATTATTATTATTATTATTATTATTATTATTATTATTATTATTATTATTATTATTATTATTATTATTATTATTATTATTATTATTATTATTATTATTATTATTATTATTATTATTATTATTATTATTATTATTATTATTATTATTATTATTATTATTATTATTATTATTATTATTATTATTATTATTATTATTATTATTATTATTATTATTATTATTATTATTATTATTATTATTATTATTATTATTATTATTATTATTATTATTATTATTATTATTATTATTATTATTATTATTATTATTATTATTATTATTATTATTATTATTATTATTATTATTATTATTATTATTATTATTATTATTATTATTATTATTATTATTATTATTATTATTATTATTATTATTATTATTATTATTATTATTATTATTATTATTATTATTATTATTATTATTATTATTATTATTATTATTATTATTATTATTATTATTATTATTATTATTATTATTATTATTATTATTATTATTATTATTATTATTATTATTATTATTATTATTATTATTATTATTATTATTATTATTATTATTATTATTATTATTATTATTATTATTATTATTATTATTATTATTATTATTATTATTATTATTATTATTATTATTATTATTATTATTATTATTATTATTATTATTATTATTATTATTATTATTATTATTATTATTATTATTATTATTATTATTATTATTATTATTATTATTATTATTATTATTATTATTATTATTATTATTATTATTATTATTATTATTATTATTATTATTATTATTATTATTATTATTATTATTATTATTATTATTATTATTATTATTATTATTATTATTATTATTATTATTATTATTATTATTATTATTATTATTATTATTATTATTATTATTATTATTATTATTATTATTATTATTATTATTATTATTATTATTATTATTATTATTATTATTATTATTATTATTATTATTATTATTATTATTATTATTATTATTATTATTATTATTATTATTATTATTATTATTATTATTATTATTATTATTATTATTATTATTATTATTATTATTATTATTATTATTATTATTATTATTATTATTATTATTATTATTATTATTATTATTATTATTATTATTATTATTATTATTATTATTATTATTATTATTATTATTATTATTATTATTATTATTATTATTATTATTATTATTATTATTATTATTATTATTATTATTATTATTATTATTATTATTATTATTATTATTATTATTATTATTATTATTATTATTATTATTATTATTATTATTATTATTATTATTATTATTATTATTATTATTATTATTATTATTATTATTATTATTATTATTATTATTATTATTATTATTATTATTATTATTATTATTATTATTATTATTATTATTATTATTATTATTATTATTATTATTATTATTATTATTATTATTATTATTATTATTATTATTATTATTATTATTATTATTATTATTATTATTATTATTATTATTATTATTATTATTATTATTATTATTATTATTATTATTATTATTATTATTATTATTATTATTATTATTATTATTATTATTATTATTATTATTATTATTATTATTATTATTATTATTATTATTATTATTATTATTATTATTATTATTATTATTATTATTATTATTATTATTATTATTATTATTATTATTATTATTATTATTATTATTATTATTATTATTATTATTATTATTATTATTATTATTATTATTATTATTATTATTATTATTATTATTATTATTATTATTATTATTATTATTATTATTATTATTATTATTATTATTATTATTATTATTATTATTATTATTATTATTATTATTATTATTATTATTATTATTATTATTATTATTATTATTATTATTATTATTATTATTATTATTATTATTATTATTATTATTATTATTATTATTATTATTATTATTATTATTATTATTATTATTATTATTATTATTATTATTATTATTATTATTATTATTATTATTATTATTATTATTATTATTATTATTATTATTATTATTATTATTATTATTATTATTATTATTATCCCGTGTGGGGTGGCTAGATCCCCCATCGGGACCCTCCCATTTGGCGAATTGGGGACGCTCATCGTGCCTCTCTCGAAGCGCGAAGGGCACCGGGGAAATAAAATACCTGGGGGTGACCAAAAACTAGCAGGATGACGGACCGGATAAGGATATGGACTACCGATGGATTTTTTGATTGGAAGTGACGCACATGGGCTGGGAGCTCCCGTATTCCGCGACCTCAGTAAGCTAGGGTGACACCTTGCTGAAATGGCTCACGGGTAAATGCTGGGGCTACCTCCGTCCCGTTAAAACCCTGGCAGGGCTCGTAGAACGCTCGAAGTCTGCAGTCATTAAGTTGGCTGTGAAGTTATTAGTTGATATGACTCCTAATTTTGTGTCCGATCTGGCTCTGAACGCTAACTCTCATAAGGATTGGCGTCAACCCTCGCGAGAACCTCACTGTTTTTTCAAAGGGACCCTCGGGATCAAATGAGGACAACTACACAAATGCAGACGGAGATAACGGCTACGAGCGGGGACCCAATAGCACGAAAATGAATCTACAGAAAAATGAAGAAAACCCTTTCAAGTCTAACGGAAAGACACCGAGATCACCACTTAAGGGAGATCAAAGAACGCCAACAGTGAGGGCAAATGAGCCAACAGAAGAGGAAAGTAATGTATACATCTGCATAGAGCAGACCCCATGTACCACGCACGAGAAGACATCCGAAGTGAACTTTAACACTGTCGATCCCCTTGCAGAGAAATCTTCTTCAACCTACAACTCACCTAGGCAAGAATTCATCATCAAAATGAGACTTTCAGAGGAAGAATCATTGACGAAGTGCCGAAGCATTCTCGGAAAGATGAAAGCGGCCATGACCAAACAAAGAAACATCAACAGAGATGTTCAAAATGGTGTTTTAGAGTTGGACGAACTACTGGACATAATCGCCGACTACCGAAGAAACTGGAAAACAGCAGAGGAGGAAAGGGAAGCGATTAAACCCCACAAGGTGGTGCAGATCTGCCAAGATACTCCAACAATACCTCGCAACAAAAGAAGCGCACTTAGTCCAGCGGAAACAAACCCAAAGAAAAAACACAAGAGGAAAACTAGCGGAAACATTACAGCAGTAGCACCTACAGAAACTCAAACCGAAGACGCACCTGAAACAGGAAGACGCAAAAAAGATCGAAGAAACCCACGTCCCAAGAAACCTAAGAAACGACCCGATGCTGTTGTTATAAAACCTCGAGATGGTCACAGCTACGCGGATGTCCTGAAAAACCTCAAAACAAGAGTGAACCCGGAAGAAACAGAAGTGGCAATCCAATCCGTTCGGAAGACAAAATCAGGCTCAATACTCTTGGTAATGGGTCAAGGTGGAAGAAAGGATGAGTTCCGTGAGGCTATTATGAGCACATTAAAAGAGGAGGCTACGGTACAGGACATGAAATCCAAGGCCACAATAGAAATTCAGGATCTTGACTCCCTGACAACAGAGGAAGAAGTGCTCAAGGCCATACAAAGTGTGGCCAATATAATGGAAGAGGACACAAATATACGTCTGACGGCTACAAATAGCAGGGAACAGAAGAGAGCGTTTGTATCTCTGCCAACTGCTGACGCAAACACATTGCTGGAGAAACGAAGAATTCTAATAGGATGGACATTCTGCCGCATGCGGTACATGGAGGAGGTGAAGCGCTGCTACAAATGTTTCGAATCGGGACATATGCAATGGGACTGTAAAGGACCCGATAGGAAGAGTATGGGACTGTGCATAAGATGTGGACAGAAGGGCCACAAGATGAAAGAATGCGAATGCAGGAACCCCCCGAAATGCTGCATTTGTTCACAAAGCGAGGGCAGACCAACAGATCACTTGCCTGGATCCCGAAGCTGTAAACCCCCCCAAAATAGCTCAAAATGAGGTTTCTGCAAGCCAACATGCATAGAGGAAAAGTGGCACACGCTCTCCTACCACAGATCGCAAAGGAGCACGATGCAGACATTATTATTATTAGTGAACAGTACGCAGAAATGAGAAATGGGCTATGGCTTAAAGATGATTCAGAAACCGCCGCAATATGGATCCCCTGCCCCGGACAGGCACATATAGAAAACAGCGGAAAGGGAAATGGTTTTGTCTGGCTGCAGATTGGAAACCTCACGCTAGTAAGCTGCTATCTCACTCCAAGTGACAGTATTGATTCCTTCCAAGAGAAACTCGACAGGATCGAAGACTTTGTAAGATTTAAAGGTGGTGATCTTATAGTAGCAGGCGATTTTAACTCCCGTGCAATCGAATGGGGAATGAAAACTACTGATTCGAGAGGTAGAAGGATATTGCATATGATTGCAAGAGCTGGACTGGTGACCGCTAACATTGGTACTGCTGCAACTTTCAGGCGTCCTGGATGTGAAGGCACTATTCCAGATGTAACCTTTGTCTCCGAGAGAATGGCCCACAA